>CM056731.1:96151430-97401430 GCA_029844215.1 Przewalskia tangutica
CCAGGAATGGGTCGGGCAGTATACCTTTATGGGCATAATATATGACATTATCGCGTCCCAAATTGGGTCGGGCAGTATACCTCTATGGGCAGACTTATGTGACTTTATCGCGTCCCAGATTTAGCCGGGCAGTATACCTCTATGGGCAGACTTATGTGACTTTATCGCGTCCCAGATTTGGCCGGGCAGTATACCTCTATGGGCAGACTTATGTGACTTTATCGCGTCCCAGATTGGGCCGGGCAGTATACCTCTATGGGCAGACTTATGTGACTTTATCGCGTCCCAGTTGGTAAGGCGATATGGCGTTCCATAAAGGGCCGGATTATGTTATGCAAGTTAAGTAAGTTATATGGTAATGAACTTGACGATTTTTCCTAAGCATGTACGTAAGAATGTGACTATAACTTTTATGTAAAAATGGGAAAAGATAATAAGGTACGATTAAGTTCACGAGATGGTAATGACACGGTAGGATCTGGTATTTGCCCTTTTTATACTTGCCTCTGTCATTCTTTTGTACAGATATGATTTATTACTGTACCTTATTTCCGTTCCATATTAAATTTTTGTTATGCGACCGTTCGAGGCTGCGTTCATGCCCGCAGTATTAGGTACACAGTTGGTGATCCTTGCTCTTAGGATCTCGGTTGATTTTGGGAAAAAGCTCCATTTACTCCGAGGCTTATCTTTTTAGTACGATTTCCCGAGGTTGTAGATTCATGTATATTCGGGGTATGGCGGCCACATCCCACGCTTGTTGTGTTAAAACTCGTAGAGGTCTGTAGTCACATATTGTGGGTCAGTTTGTAAAGGAAAGGAGGCAACTGCTTCGGTTATGTATATATATGTCTAGGGAGGTAGCCTTATCGGCTAACCTGTTGATTTTATTTATGTTGATTTATTTTATAAGTTTCATGTATGTTCCGCTGATTATCTCTGATGTATACCTGTACGGGTGCCCAGATAGGGCACTAGTCGCGGCCCGGGGTCGGGTCGTGACAAGAAGCATGCTAATGTGTGAAATGCTTTAATATGTGTTGAAATATCTATTTAACATGTCAACTTAAAATAGTAATTTCTATTATTCCATGCATGTAATAGTGATAGTTTTGTAGTATAAATATCACCCTTTGATTGATGTAAGATTGAACTTGTGAAGAAAAAGAAACTCATTTTATTTCTCTTTCTCATTTCTTATACCTTTTAATATAATTGTAGTAGTACTTTATATCATCATATTAGTTCATAAATATTGTCTTAGAGGTGTTCAAATATCCGATTCCATAACACTTATGTAATATTATCTGGTGAGATTTTTTCTATTCATAAAAATCTTTTTTTTTTCTAGAATAAAATACGAAATAACTCTTATTTTATTAATATATACATTCATATCCAAAGGAATATAAGACCATTAGATATAAAATAATATGTACTTACTTTTTTTTCCTCGCATTTTCAACATAAAATATTGTCTTAAAAACGAGGTTTAGCAAGAATAACACGGATGTTCAATGTTCTGTTGCTCTTTTGAATTAGAGTAAACACAATACTTGTTATTTGATTTTAATACCAGTGGTTTGACATTTTCCCTTTTGATTGTTGCAAGTTGTACCTTATTTTTTAGCCGAAGTTTTATGTTGAAAATGCAAAAAAAAATAAAGATATCAAAATATTCTTGTGAACCTCATTTATGCTGGGAAAAAAGGTAAGCCGCAGATTTTGTATGTTCTTGTTCAGATATATTTAGTTTTTATTATATAGAGATCATGGAAAAATTATAAATAATGGTCTTATATTTCTCTAGATACGAAGGGACAATATTAATAAATAATAGTTATTTTAGTATTTTAATGTTAAACAGTGTCCGAAAATATGCTTCAGCGCCGCGGCTCAGGCCCACGTCTATGGGCTCTCGGGCAGGCCATATAAGGCCCACACCGTGTCCAGTAGTGGACACATTATTATTGTATATTTGGTAGACTTAGTCTTGTACCATAATTAGAATTATACTATTACCTCAATTGTATAGAATAGGGTTTTAGATGTAAAGTAGGAATAATATTCTCCTATTGTAACTTATATATATATATATGTCTTCAATCAATAAGAATAATCAAGGGATTATTTCTTTCATGGTATCAAGAGTCTAGGTTCTCTTTACCCTGCTTTCGCTCCTCAAATTCT
This sequence comes from Przewalskia tangutica, assembly GCA_029844215.1. Classification (NCBI taxonomy): domain Eukaryota; kingdom Viridiplantae; phylum Streptophyta; class Magnoliopsida; order Solanales; family Solanaceae; genus Przewalskia; species Przewalskia tangutica. The sequence continues at coordinate 96,153,621 of CM056731.1, forward strand.
CTCTCTCGATTTTTTTTCAGTGCACAGTCGCGACCCTCTTGGCTTTCTTCCCTCACGTCGTGGTCCTTCTCTGTTTAAAAATCATTTCTCACAAATTTCCTTCTCTGAATCTTGTTGTTCTATTCTCTATGGCTGATAAGAGCACTTTTCATCCTGTCATCACAGTTTCTAACATCAAGAGCGTCATCCCTATCGTTCTTGACCTAGTAAACGTCCAATATGGACGTGGGCGAAATTATTTAAGATTCATTCCTTAGCACATAAAGTCCTCCACCACATCATTCCTCCAACTCCTCCAAAGGATGGTGATAAGGCGTCTACTTCTACGACGGTTGTGCCCACTAAAGAAACATATCCAGAATTATGGGTCATGCTTGATGCCAAGGTTTTCAGTGGATTTATGTCACTATATCCTTGGATCTTTTACAGACGATTATGGAACCCAACTCCACAGCTATGGCGGCGTGGGATCGATTGCGAGACATATTCCAAGAAAACAGTAATTCTCGAATTGTTATCCTTGAGCAAGAATTCTCACAAGTGGCTATGATGAATTTTCAAAACGTTTCTTCTTATTGCAAACGCCTCAAGGACTTGACAGAACAACTCAACAACGTGGGTTCTCCTGTTTCTAATAGTCGTCTAGTCCTTCAAATGGTTGCAGACCTGTCAGAGACCTATAACGGTGTTGCTTCGGTTATTCGTCAGAGTAACCCCCTGCCAGGATTTTATCAGGCCCGTTCTATGCTTACTTTGGAAGAAGCCGGATTGGCTAAGAAAGTGGTGATTGGGGCCAGTATTGTCGTCATGATGACTGCTTCCAATTTTATCCTTCCAATCCAGCCAACGTGACCCAAAATCACAACAACGGGGGTGGTAAGAAGGGCCAAAATCGGAAGAATAATGGCAAGAATCGTGGCGGCAACAACGAGGGCAACTGTCAGCAGCAGCATCAGTTCTGGAGCCCACATGGGCCTCCTGGACAGTGGCAGTATGTCCCATCTCCTCACAGCACCACGACTCCACATTATAGCGCTGCGACGCCTTAGTATCGGCCGGTCTGGCGTCGCGGCAACCGTCGGACGGACTCCATTTTGGACGGCGTATGGTGCCGGCGATCCAGTATACTTGGGTCTCGCCCCCATCAGGCCCACCACGCAGTGGGCCCCACTCAGACCGACATTGAAGCAGTGATGCACACGTTTGTCTTGACTCAACCGGACCCTAATTGGTAGATGGACACCGACGCCACTACCCACATGACATCCGACCAAGGTACTCTCCCGTCTTATTCCAATTTGAGCATTAATCGTGGTATAACTGTTGGTAATGGCAGTTCTATTCCAATAAAGGGTTATGGTAATAAAACTTTGTCCCCTTCTCATCCACTACTTGTCCTGAAAAATACCCTTCATGCCCCAAAATTGATTAAAAATTCGGTGTTTATCCGTTAATTCACCACTGATAATTGGGTCTCTATTAATTTTGATCCGTTTGGGTTTTCTGTGAAGGATTTCAAGACTGAGAGTCATCTCATGAGGTGTAACAGTAGGAGTGATCTTTATCCAATCACACCGAGTCTTAGCATCTCGCGTCAAGTTATGTCATCCACTTTTGCAGCTCTTGCTCCTTCCTTGTGGCATGCTCGTCTAGGTCATCCAGGGTTGTCAATTTTATCTGTTTTAGATAAGAATAAGTTTATTTCTTGTAAGGGTACGTGTAGTACTCCAAATTGGCAATCTTGTTCTTTACGGAAAATTATTAAGTTTGTAGCTTCGAATTCTCATACTTCAATGCCATTTGATATTATTCATAGTGATCTATGGACATCTCCCGTTCTCAGTTCTATGGGTCATCGTTATTATGTGTTATTTTTGGATGACTATTCAAAAAATTTATGGACCTTTCCCATTACGAAAAAATCACAAGTTTTTTTCCATCTTCACAAAATTTAGAGCTTTCATCAGAACCCAATTCAAACGGGAAATAAAGAACATTCAATGTGATAATGGTAAAGAGTATGACAATGGAGAATTTAGGGAGTTTTGTGCACAAAATGAGATAAATTTTCATTTTTCTTGTCCTCATACGTCCTCACAAAATGGGAAAGCAAAACGAAAATTCGTACCATCATTAACATTATTCGCACTTTATTGGTTCATTCTTCCGTCTCTCCATTGTTTTGGCATCATGCGCTACAAATGACTACCGATCTACTTAATATTCTTCCCTCTAAAGGTTTGACATATTCCTCCCCTCTTCAAATAAGACTCCTTCGTATTCTCATCTAAGGGTCTTCGGATGTTTATGTCATCCACTGTTTCCATCCACTACGATCAACAAACTTCACGCACGGTCTACTCCTTATGTGTTTTTGGGTTATCCGTCAAATCACCGTGGTTATAAATGTTTTGATTTTTCCTCTAAATGAATCATTATTCGTCGTCATGTCCTGTTTGATGAGTCCAAATTTCCATTTTCTAAGGTAGAACAATATGTGCCTAGTTCTTACGAGTTTTTGGATGATGCTATCTCCCCATATTTTCTCCGTCATTTTTCAGATCCTTCAGAAAAACGTCGTCAGCGTCGCGGCGCCTGCTGATAGAGATTTATCCACACGCTTAACACAAGTGTACGTATCGTTACAAGTAATATAGTCTAGGTAGGACCGAATATCGTACTCAGAGACTGATTTTCAATTACCGATTATCTAACCTTTAGTTTCTATTTGGTGAACGTAAATTGGTTTGGGTTTTTAGACTAATAATTAAAACTACTGCATGAAATAAACTAATTATGAAAATACTTTGGTTTAAATCAGTTATGATGGAGAATTAGGGTTTCCAAGATCATCAACTATCCACTCGTCTTAATCCTTAATGCAATAATAAAGGTTCTTCTTCTATGTTGAGATAGCAGGTTAACTAGGCCGTTTTATATTCTGGTTAGGATATATAAACACTCAACGCCGATGCAGAACCCTTCTATCTTTTGATGATAGGATTTACCACAAAGGAGGATTAAGAACAATAACATATTAAACTACACAAGTATCGGGGTACTTTCGTCCACAATTTTAACCTATGTTTATTCAACTATAGCATATTCAGAACCTCCCCTTTCGGATTTTGATTCGAAATCATATATGTGATGATAATTATTGATCAGTTAATTACCAAGTAATCAAAATAATTATTGAATAAATCTCAACTATATAAAGAAGAAACCAAAACCATGCATTAAATCATAAAAACGGGGTTCAAGTGATTCGAATGTAAAGCCCTAATTGAAGTAATTAGCTCCTAGCCATAGTCACGCTAAGAACTAATACAACCTCCAACATGAACTGAAATAAAACAAAGAAAAAGAAAAAGAAAATACTTGAACTAGGTATCAACGCCTTCTAGCCTCCAAGAGTTGTGTTGTGGAGTATTTACAAGATGGAAGATAGTAGAATAGTGGTATCGAGAATTTCACAGAATCAGCAGGGTTTATGGATTATATAGGTAGGAAAAGTTGTCCTCTTGGGCCCTAAAAACGTGTCAAATTCGGCCCAGAAATGGAAAAATCCCGCGTCGGCGTCGCGGCCCTGCAGGCTGGAGCCACGGCGCCGAAAATACTGCAACGTTTCAGACTTTCAGGGGAATTAGCGCCGCGGCGCCGAAGGCGTTGATTTTCGGCTTTCGCGTTCTTCGTCCTTTTTTCATCCGGACTTCGTTTGATTTTCTTCTATACTTCCTGAAACTTCTTAGGCTTCATATAATGGCCCTTTTAGTGTGAAATTCCACCTCAATTAAGCTCATTTCATCTTTTTTTTGTCATTTCTCCCTTTATGACCGCTGTGACTCAAAAGAAAGAAAAACGAACCTAAAACTATACTAAACATCAACAAAATGAGTAAAATAATAACTAAAAATGACTCTAAAAGTGTATATAAAATACACCGATCACCTGCCAACCAGTGACCAAATAGTTTCAAACCCGTCATTAGTGCCGTGGCCCCTGCCCCCAGCACCGAGGCGCTTCAGACGGTAATTTCCAACACTTCAAAAAATTCCCAAAATTCACCCAGTCCAGCCCAAAGTCAAGGTCCAATCACTCGCAGTCAACGATGTATTTTTAAATCAAAGAGACATTTTAATTTAAATTCCAATATTATTAAATCACTCTTACCCCGTAATCCTGTGTCTGCCTTAAATGATCCTAATTGGAAAATTGTCATGACCGAGGAATATAATGCTCTTATTGATAATAAGACGTGGGAGTTGGTACCCCGTCCATCTGATGTTAATATTATTCGATCTATATGGATTTTTGTGCATAAGAAATATTCTGATGGTTCTTTTGCAAGACATAAGGCTAGACTTGTAGGTGATGGTAAGATTCAGCAGGTTGGTATGGATTGTGATGAGACATTTAGCCCGGTGGTCAAGCCGGCTATCATTCGCACTCTGCTCAGCTTGGATCTTTCAAAATCATGGCTCATTCATCATCTAGATGTGAAGAATGTTTTTTTATATGATGATCTTCAGGAGACAGTGTATATGCATCAGCCCTTGTGGTTTAGGGATACTAGATATCCTAATCATGTCTGTCTATTGAAGAAGTCCTTGTATGGGCATAAGCAGTCTCCACGGGCTTGGTATAAAAGGTTTGCTTATTTTGTTTCGACTATGGGTTTTTCTCACAGCAGATCGGATAATTCATTATTCATATATCGTCGGGGTTCTTCAGACCAAGGACTTTCCATTTCAACGGGATTCTCGTCTCAAGGGCATTTCCTCCAATCACTTCAACAGTGCCAAAATGCCCTATTCATATGTTAGGTCCATAATATACCACATCTTTTGGTGTTCTATGATTCACCTCCGAATAATGAGTAGGTAGTTCGATCCTTTTTATTTTGATCTTTTTAGTAAACTGATGGGGGGATGGGGATCGGCGGATAATTGCTACTCTTGTGCAAAAAAGTCATGGCTTATATAATGTTATATGTGGATGATATTATCTTGACTGCCTCTTATGATGCTTTGAGAAAGTCTATTATGACAATGCTCAGTTATGAGTTTGTCATGAAAGACTTGGGCCCCTTGAGCTATTTTTTGGGAATTGTTGTAACTCGTCATGCAGGTGGATTGTTCTTATCACAGAGGAAGTATGCAGCAGAGATCATTGAGAGGGTTGGGATGTCATCCTGTAAGTCCACTTCTACTCCAGTTGATACTAAACCCAAGTTGGGTGCTGCAGCTGGCTCTCCCTATGAGGATCCGACCCACTATTGTAGTCTTGTAGGAGCCCTTCAGTATCTGACGTTCACGCGACCTAATATTACATATGTCGTGCCGCAAGTGTGTTTGTTTATACATGATTCCAGAGTTGAACATATGAATGCGCTCAAACGCATTCTTAGGTACACTCAGGGAACACTTTAGTATGGTTTGCATTTGTATCCTTCGTCGACGTCTACACTGGTCTCCTATACAAATACTGATTGGGGTGGTTGTCCCGACACCAGACGATTTACGTTTGGCTATTGCATGTTTTTAGGTAATAACTTGGTCTTATGGTCTTCCAAGCGTCAATCTACGCTTTCACGTTCAAGTACAGAGGTCGAGTATCGAGGGGTAGCCAATATGATTTCCGAGTCATGTTGATTACATAATCTACTGTTAGAGCTCCATTGTCCTATTGAAAAGGCTACCTTGGTGTATTATGATAATATAAGTGTCATCTACCTTTACGTAATCGATTCGGCGCAACGTACTAAACACATAGAGATGGATATTCACTTTGTTAGAGAATGTAGCTAAAGGACAAATGCAGCGTCTGCCATGTCCCTTCCGGATATCAGTTGCGACATCTTTACAAAGGTCTTCCTCGATCCTTTTGAAGATTTTAGAGCGATCTCGATGTCGAAGACCTCCGCTATGGCGTGGGGTGTGTTAAACAGTGTCCGAAAATATGCTTCAGCACCGCGGCTCAGGCCCACGTCTAGTGGGCTCTCGGGCATGCAATATCCAGAGCCCGCTTGTGTCGGCCGATGGACACATTATTGTATATTTGATAGACTTAGTCTTGTACCATAATTAAAATTATACTATTACCTTAATTGTATAGAATAGTGTTTTAGATGTAAAGTAGGAATATGATTCTCCTATTGTAACTTATATATGCCTTCAATCAATAAGAATAATCAAGGGATTATTTCTTTCATTTAATTCTAGAACAAAATGATCTTTATGCAAAAAGAAGAAAAAATTTATCGGAAAATATTGCTTAAGGGGGGGGGGGGGGGGTGGTATTGTTCCTATTTAAAATGTGAAGGTGTATTATTTTCCAAGCCTTAAAGTTAAAGGAGGTAAAATGGGATTTAGTCTTAAAAATATGCCTCTTCGGGGGATTGATGATCTACAGTAAAACGATCCCATCTAATTAGATGTTCACAATGCCTCACCACGTGTATTTTAATTATTCAACTTTGTGTTAATTAAATGCTTTAGAAAACTAAACCACAAACCTTTAAATATTAAGTCAAGGGTCAAGAACACAATTCAAATATCACTTTTTTTAGTTTTCTATTTAAACCATCAGGATTGAGAGTTTCCTACTTAGATTATCACTAACCAATTAACAAAACAACCTCAACTATCAGTTCTTTCACAACCCTTAGACTACTGTTGTTGATTCCTTCCATAACTCTTATACAATTATCATTCTTTCTTGGGGAATAACATTGAACTTTTTTAAGAAGCATTTTTACGTGACTTATCATTGCAATTGAAGATAAATAAAACCATAGATTGTAAACGTGTACAATACAATTTCTATCCATAATTAAAATGTATTTCATATATTGTGTAAATATTTAGTGATATATAATTATGGTAAACTAGGATTCCTCTTGTAACAATGACATGGTTTTTCGTTTCTCATGTCCCCACACATCGCCCCAAAATGGTAAAGCAGAATGAATCATCCGCACCATAAATAACATGGTTCGTACCTTCCTGTTTCATGCATCACTCCATCAGTCCTTCTGGGTCTATGTCGTCAAAATGGTGGAATACATCTTAAATATTTTGCCCACCATCACCCTTCACAACATGACTGTTGACACCCAATTTTGACCCTCCCGTCCAGTCATTAACTATAAAATTACACTAATTTTGTAAAATAATTTTTAGGATTTTTATAATAAAATGCAGCGAATAAAACATTAAATACAGGCATAAATAATTAATTTAATAATGGCATCGCGTCTTACGTAGAGTTTTAAGCACTTAGAGTCTCGCGCCCGCATTTATTAATTGTAAGCTCTGTCGTAATTCTTAAATAATTAATGAATGCATAAAATAAATAATTTAGCAATAACGTCGTGTCAGGTAGCATAGCCGCATTTATTAATACGCAAGAGAATTTCATAATCATTTGTAATTTAAAATCAATTTTAATCTGATATATGCATTTAATAGCACCGCATTTATAAAGCTTTAAACAATTCATAAATATCATACTTGCATTTAGCATTTAAGTAATTTAATCTAAACTCATTTTTAATTTTAATTTAACATCGCGATAATGCACAATAATAAGATTTTAATAGCGCCGCATTCTAAAATATTAAGCATTAATTAAATAGCACGCCCGCATTTATAACAATTAGGCTAATAGAACACCTAAATAATTTAAGCACAATTCATTAAGTTAATTTATCACTAATTTTAAATACCTAAAATTAACTCCTAATTAAAAGCCTAATTAAAACTACCTAACAAATACCCTTAATTCGCAGCCCCACAAGCCCAAATAATTTTCAGCCAGACCCGCAGCCCAGTTCCCGCGGCCCATTACCACATCCCAGCCTTATTTCCCTTCCTCATCCCCCCAGCCCACGCCTAAGCCTATTTCCCTCTCAGCCCTTTACCTCATCTCGTCGATAATGTCGCGCCCTTTTTCGACCGCGACTTTTATTTTCTAACTCCTGCTTAAATAAAAGGTTAGAAAATAAATAACAAAATGCTAAAGTACAAAAAGGGTTTTAAAAATGCTAAAGGGTGCTAAAAATGTAAAAGGGTTCGCGGAGTCGCCACCTAATTAATTTGGGTGAATTAGGACACCTAAATGTTTAACTAGTTTAAAGTAAAACATTAACTCCATTTTATGGTCTGCTAAACTTAGTGAGATTATGTGTAAGGGTTTTTTATTAATCTAGAGGGAAGGGGTTAGGCACCCTCTAAGATCCGCTAACTTGCGGTTGTCCTGCCAAACCTAGGGTAATTATTATGCTATTGAAAATGCATGTTTGAAAGATATTTTAATAGAAAGTATTTTTTGGCAAAAGATTAATAAGATTAGTGCTATAAAATGCGTGTAAAGTTTAAAGCATGCCTTAAATAATATATAATGCAAAAATAGATCATTTGACTAAATGTACACATTTGCCTGCCTTGATTAGTATAACACATGCTTAAGGGGGTTTTCTTAATATGTATAAAATAAGATTTCTATATGGGTGCTATAGCATTGGGTTAGAAATCTTGAAAATAATATCATAGCTACATATGATTAATTATGCAAGTTAAGATTGTTGGGTGATTTATTATAAATGCTAAACAATGTATGGCGTGCCTAAAGTAATTAACTTAAGGGAAGCAAAATTAAATTAATTTCTATTTATTGATTCAAGGTTTGACTATTCTAAGTATTCTATTAATTACAAAATTAAATAATTAGGCAACAAATTTCAAACAAATAATATAGAGGGTGGATATGATCGCGGCTTCCAAGATGCGTGGCGACATCGTCTTATCCTATTTTGTCTTAGGAATTTCTGAAGCGGGAATGCAAATGCGGGTGCGGGTCGCCATTTGAAGTGGCTCGCGATGAGTCTCGCCGTGAGACTCTTCGTTTTGCTCCGATGCGTGCCATGTAAAAAAAAGAAAGAAAAGGATTAGTTAAATGTCCAAACTTATCGACAACACAAATTAATAAAATGCTTCATATATATTTGCGGTGCACATTTAATTTTCCTTTTATTATGCCATCTTGTGCGGATGGACCTCGCTCCCAAATAAAGCCCAACAATTTTCAGCCAATCTTAGGATATCAAACAACAAGCAGAAACAAAGAACTGGCCCCAAACTTATAAATTCTAACTTAGAGAAGACAAGTATCGTTTCAGAGGCACAATGGACCCATTTAAGTGATCATTTTTTTAGGTTGAGATGAGAGCATTGGACCTTGGCAGTGAGCTTTGATGTGAGCAAGGAATCCGGAAGCCCAAACAACTATCACACCAATTTTCACATACCCGAGTATACAAGGATATCTAATATACATCTTTGGACATGTAATCCACGTATATTTATCCTATTCATATGAAGGCTAGCCTGCTAGATACTACAAATGATGCACAAAATTCGGCACATATCATTGAAAATGGTCAAATTGCCTACTATCTCGAACGATATTCCTTTAATCAACTAAGAGGTATACATTTCATATCACATTACTAGCATATTATTAAGAGATGAATTTGGCACACATGTATCACTGTGATATTAACAGAGAAGAGAATTGACAAGGAACCTCGAGGAATGGTCTTTTAGATGCTCGATATCCTAATTTGTCTAAAACACCAACAGACATGATAGAACAATGCAAGTATGTTTATTCGACTAGTTCCGACACTATGAGATATGATGCATTCCATAAAGTATTCGTGATATACACATAAAGATTCATTCAAAATTTATGCCCGACTTGTGTTAAGGCCCGAGATTTCATTCGAAGTTTAAGTGTATGACAAATCTTTTATTACTTTAATTAGCTTTGATGTAATCGGTTTCATTTACTTAATGCAATCGATATTCTTGATCGACACGAAGGATAGCTCCGGGATACAACTTTGGATATATATGGACGGATAAGAGAGTTAATCGTATTTAGAATCCAAACTAGAAAGCAAAGGTATGTATACTACCTCGTAGCCATCCTAAGGAGCACAATACTTCTCTTGATTCAAACAACAAACCATATTTAGACCCATAAATCCATCATACAGATTTAAAATTAACCCGATTACGCGTAGAAGATCCCTAGCCAATTTTTAACTTAACTACAAATCCACGAGCCACTTGAACCAGTCCCCTGACTTTCAGAAACTATGCATGTTCAAATATTTTAACAGGACGAATGATTACAAACGACTATTATAATACCTACAATGATCGTAGATTCAGCGAGAAGCAATGTCTAGCTCAGTCGACCCAATAAACTCAAACGATAATTACTTTCTTGATCGTACCACAATATTCTAATGATGCAGATTATAACCGCAGTTGCGACAACGGGCTTAACCATAATTTCAGCAAGAACAATCAGTCATCGACATCAAATTAACGCAAGTTTAAGCAATCGCGCAAGAATACATTTTTTGCCCATTGATATCAAATGAAGTCTAAGAGTGAAAGGGCGATAAATTTACCTTCTCCGGACAGCGAACCGAGGCAGCGTATCAAGTCGTCGGTCCAATCGACGGGTTTCGGGTTTTGCGATGCGGATGAAAGGGAGAAGGTTTTTACTCGCTGATTTTTGGCTGGAATTAGGAGAAGGTTTCGACTGATGCTAAGGGTGTCCCCGTCGATGCTATGGGTCCCTGTCTTTTCTGCTCTGTGTTCTTAACTGCTGCTGCTGGTGTTGCCTCCCTGGGCTCTGCCTTGCCGCCTCTGAGTCGATGCTCTCCACTCCCTGAGCCCTTAATCGATGCTAAAGAAAACGATTCCCTTCACTCTCCCCCTCTGAATCGACTTCTGAATCCCCCGTCGATTCTATGCTATGGATATGCTCTTCTTAACTGCTCCTAAGGGTGTCCCTATCGATGCTATGGGTCTCCCTGACTCTGACCTCCCTCTCTCGAATGCCTATTGCATGTGCCTTAAATAGCCATTCTTCGGGTTCCTCATTAGGTAAATAATCAGGGCTGATACTTGTGCTTGATTGGTATGCGATTTGGTTCAGTTTCGAAAAGATTTTAGTGCGATTTTAGGGATTTGGGTGATGAATATGGTAAGGAAACTGGCTGGGGTGCGTGTGGGTAAAGGGAAAGGAAGGTGAGCCGGATTTTCAGCCGAAAATCCGGCGAGAATCGCGGCTAAAGGGCAGAGGACTGCGGCGGTTGCTTTAGGTTTAGGGTTCTTAGCGTTTTGTTTATGTTAGGGGAGTGGGGGACGACGGGAAGGTAAAGGGCTGGGGCTGCTGGGTTATATCGCTGTGGGCCGCTGGTAAGTGGGCCGAAAAGGGTGGGCTGATGTTAAAATTGGGTAGATAGTGGGCTGATTAATTTAGGTGGGTTATTGGTGTTAGGTTAGTTTTAATTAAGTATTTAATTAGGTAGTGTTTAATTATTTAATTCTAGGCTTTTAATTAGTGACAAAGTAATTAATAAATTGTGATTAAATTATCTAATTGTTATAAAATAAATGCGGGTGTGTTATTTAATTAATGCTTAATGCTCTAGAGTGCGGCGCTATTAAAATCTTATTATTGCATTATTGCGAAGTTAAATTAAAATTGAGTCTAGATTAAATTACTTAAATGCTAAATGCGAGTATGATATTTAAGAATCGTTTAAAGCTTTATAAATGCGGTGCTATTAAATGCATATATCAGATTAAAATTGATTTTTAAATTACAAATGATTACTAATAAATGCGGCTATGCTACCTGACACGACGTTATCGCTAAATTATTTATTTTATGCATTTATTAATTATTTAAGAATTACGACAAAGCTTAAAGTTAATTAATGCGGGCGCGAGACTCTAAGTGCTTAAAACTCTACGTAAGACGCGATGCCATTGTTAAATTAATTATTTATGCCTGTATTTATGTTTTATTATTGCATTTTATTATAAAAATCCTAAAAATTATTTTACAAAATTAGTGTAATTTTATAGTTAATGGTGACGGGAGGGTCAAAATTGGGTGTCAACAGATGTCCCTCTTTGTATGGAGATGATGGAAGAATCTTCGGACAAAGACGTTGACTCATAGCCAATTTTGTCTCGATCTTCAGAATTGCAAAAATGTTGGGCAGGTAGACAAGGCTGACACAAAAATCAAAATCTGTCGATGTCGAGTTATGGCGACCTTTGGGTTACCATGGTCAAAACACCAGGCGGGCTAATGCGGACTCAAAGCTGTCGGTGTCGAGTTATGGCGACCTTTGAGTTACCATGGTCAAAACACGAGCGGGCTAACGCGGACTTAAAAGGCATCGATGTCGAGTTATGATGACACTGGGTTATGGTGCAAAAAGTAAAAGAAAATAACTGAGGCTTGAACCTGGGGTGTACTGCTGTGACTTGTGGTGCTGGGTTCTACGGTGATGTGGAGCGAGTGGACCGGCGGCAGGTCGCTTACGCGATCGTTGGGAAGGTTGGCCCCGGCAGTTGCCGGTTAGAAGAGAAAATCCACGTTGTGCTCCTGCTGCTGCATGCTAAGACTTGAACAAACGGTTAGTGCATAACTGCTAAGGCAAAATAATTTTAAAAAAAAACAATGTAACTGTGATTAGAAAAGGTTATCCTGCAAAACGCGATGCCTGTTGTGTTGATGCGATGTTGCGAATGCTGTGATTTTCGTCCTTGCACAGACGTGTTGCGATTGTGAACGCGGGTATGTTGTCCTCGCTGCAATTGTCCCTGTATACTAAAGCTCAAGAAAGAGTTAGTGCATAACTGCTAAGACGGAATAATAAAGCATGCGTAAGAAATGCAATTTCGGGAGTATAGAAATCGTCCCTGCGTGATATGCTGATGATGGCGTCGTTTTCGGACTTGTTGTTGTCTTGATAAGCGTCATTGCTTGGACATATTCTTTGTTGGCGTCGTTGCGTAGACTTGCTTGTCTTGATAACGTCATTGCACGGGCGTATTCTTCTTTGGCGTCGTTGCGTGGACTTCTTACCGATAACGTCGTGGTGGGCGTATTCTTCTTGGCGTCGTTGCATGGACTTCGATTACGTCGTTATGCGGGCGTGTTCTTCTTTGGCGTCGTTGCGTGGACTTGCCGATTACGTCGTTGTCTGGACGTGTTGCTGCTGGCGTCGTTGCGTAGACTTGCTGTGCTGATAACGTTGTTGCATGGACGTGTTGCTGCTGGCGTCGTTGCGTAGACTTGCTGTGCTGATAACGTCGTTGTGTTGCTGCTGCCCCTGTAGACTAAAGCTTAAGAAGGAGTGAGTGCATAACTGCTAAGACAGAATAATAATAAAGCATGAAATGAGAAAAATGCAGTTTTTGAGAACAGAGAAAATCGTCCCTGCGTAGATGTGATATGTTGATGATGGCGTCGTTTTGGACTTGGCGTCGTTTTCAGACTTGTCGTCGTTTTCGGACGTGGCGTCGTTTTCGGACGCGGAGTCGTTTTCGGACTCGGAGTCGTTTTCGGACTCGACGTCGTTTTTGGACGTGGTGTCGTTTTCGGACGTGGCGTCGTTTTCGGACTTAGCGTCGTTTTCGGACGTGGCGTCATTTTGGGCCTTGAGTCGTTTCGGACTTCGAGTCGTTTGGACTCGATGTCGTTTTGGGCGTGGCGTCGTTTTGGACCGAGTCGTTTCCGGACCAGTCGTTTTGGAATCGGCGTCGTTTTGGGCGTGGTGTCGTTTTGGTGAGTCGTTTTCGGACTCGACGTCGTTTTCGGACGTGGTGTCGTTTTTGGACTTGGCGTCGTTTTCGGACGTGTTGTTGATGCTCCTGTATAATAAATGCTCCTGCAAGCTGAGCTTGAGAAAAATTAGTGTATAACTGGTAAAACAAAATGATAAATATGAGAAATGCAATTATGTGAATAAGGATGTCTTCCCTGTATGATATGTGGGGTGTTGTGAATGCTGAGATGTTGTCCTTGGGCGGACATGCTAGATCTTTGCCAGCGAATTGCCGTGATGCCTTTGTTGTGATGCACTCGTGAACCGTGTGGATTGTCATGATGTCTTTGTTGTGCGTTTGTGCCTTTGCATGAGTTGCAATTTGACTCTAGGCCGAGCCGATCGCTATAATTTGTTGTGGACTTTTGAATTCTGACTGTTGATTGTCGGTGCCTCTATCTCTCGAGCGTATGGAATCATATTTGTCGGTGTCCTTTCGTGGCGAAGTCCTTAAAGATTGTCGATTTTGGTATGGCCGAGTCGGATATATGTCGCTGGACATAATCTTGATAACGTCGTTGCTGGGCGTGTTCTTTCTTTGCTCCTATAGGATAAATGCTCCTGCAAGCTTGAGAAAACGTTAGTGTATACCTGTTTAAATGAAATGATAAACACATACGAGAAGTGCAATTTTATGGGTAGAGATGTCGTCCCTGATATGCCTGATGAATACTGAGATGTTGCTCTTGCACTGCAACTGACGAATTGTTATGATGCCTTTGTTGTGTGCGATGCGCGGGTTGCAAGTTTGACTTTATGCCCGAGTTGACGCGCTAGGTTTTGTTGCGGAACTCTGAACTTTGACTGTTGATTGTTGATGCCCCTTTCTGCTGCTGCTGCTTCTGATGCGGATTTTGAATTTTGGGATTTTTTTTTCATATCTTCTGCCTCTGCTGTTTCTTCTTGCGAAGAAACTTCTTGCCGTATTTTACGCCCGGCTATTGCATTTCTCGCTTTTGTTAATATGAAAAGACTGCGCTCAAAGAAAATTTGTGAGTTTTGGGGGTCGATTCGTATTTGACTTCGCCTCGTCCCTTGACATCTGCGTGCAGTGCCTTGGATTTGCGGCCTGTGCAGTTTCTACATTGTCCGATTTTGAGAAGGTGTCGTCTTTGCTCTTCTTTTACGAGACCCTGCGCTTATAGGAACGAGCGGGTTCAGGCTCGTTCCGCTCAGATGCACTTGAATCGGTCATGTCGCTGGACCGTGCCTTTGATCTTGTGAAATATTGATGCTCTGCCATGGCTAAGTCAAATACAAATCGACCTTTGGGGGGAGATGATAAATCTTTCTAAAAATGCAACAAACGGTGTTAGCATAAAGCACATAATTTGCGGATATATTGCATATAGCACATTCAAACGTTTCCTAACATGCAGGGGGGCCTCTTTATGCCAGAGGTAAGCCTAAACGTCACTTATGCGAGATTATGACGGATTTGTCCAAGTCGTCCAACTATAATGCCTTTGTTGGAAATGGCGACCAAATGACGGTGCACTTTTCCCAATTTCAGCATGTCATGATTGGGTTTGGATTTGTCTGTCATTGCCACGCTACACATAATATGCTGGTTGGTCGTTGGGTTGAGAAACCCGTCGACAAGTTGGTGTCTTCTTAATTGTGGTGTCAATGCCAAGGACCGACCCACCTAAGGTAAATGCATGCATGCCCTAAAATAAGGGTGGTATAGCTCTATCTTAAGTTTTCTAAGATTTGGCTTTACTAGGCCTTGAGTTCGGCGGACAACTCGAGTGAGAAAGGCTCTGCGGTGATCGACGAACCGATCTAACTCACAGCGCCAACTCTCCTAAAATTTGGATATTTTTTTTGAAAGAAATTTGCGGGTGCGCGGAGCACACCAGCGCGTGAGTGTGTGATTTGTGTGAATTTTCCAGAATGGAAGAAATATGAGCGGAATGCCAGTTTAGGGAAAGCAGTAAAGCAAGTAGCAAAAATAAACAAAATACAATACAAAAAATTAAATGCAAAATAATTGCCGAATAATAGCCCTAGGTCTGTTGTGGTTAAGAACCTAATCTCCCCAGCGGAGTCGCCATTTCTGTCGCGCCCTTTTTCGACCGCGACTTTTATTTTCTAACTCCTGCTTAAATAAAAGGTTAGAAAATAAATAACAAAATGCTAAAGTACAAAAAGGGTTTTAAAAATGCTAAAGGGTGCTAAAAATGTAAAAGGGTTCGCGGAGTCGCCACCTAATTAATTTGGGTGAATTAGGACACCTAAATGTTTAACTAGTTTAAAGTAAAACATTAACTCCATTTTATGGTCTGCTAAACTTAGTGAGATTCTGTGTAAGGATTCTTTATTAATCTAGAGGGAAGGGGTTAGGCACCCTCTAAGATCCGCTAACTTGCGGTTGTCCTGCCAAACCTAGGGTAATTATTATGCTATTGAAAATGCATGTTTGAAAGATATTTTAATAGAAAGTATTTTTTGGCAAAAGATTAATAAGATTAGTGCTATAAAATGCGTGTAAAGTTTAAAGCATGCCTTAAATAATATATAATGCAAAAATAGATCATTTGACTAAATGTACACATTTGCCTGCCTTGATTAGTATAACACATGCTTAAGGGGGTTTTCTTAATATGTATAAAATAAGATTTCTATATGGGTGCTATAGCATTGGGTTAGAAATCTTGAAAATAATATCATAGCTACATATGATTAATTATGCAAGTTAAGATTGTTGGGTGATTTATTATAAATGCTAAACAATGTATGGCGTGCCTAAAGTAATTAACTTAAGGGAAGCAAAATTAAATTAATTTCTATTTATTGATTCAAGGTTTGACTATTCTAAGTATTCTATTAATTACAAAATTAAATAATTAGGCAACAAATTTCAAACAAATAATATAGAGGGTGGATATGATCGCGGCTTCCAAGATGCGTGGCGACATCGTCTTATCCTATTTTGTCTTAGGAATTTCTGAAGCGGGAATGCAAATGCGGGTGCGGGTCGCCATTTGAAGTGGCTCGCGATGAGTCTCGCCGTGAGACTCTTCGTTTTGCTCCGTCGTGCCATGTAAAAAAAAGAAAGAAAAGGATTAGTTAAATGTCCAAACTTATCGACAACACAAATTAATAAAATGCTTCATATATATTTGCGGTGCACATTTAATTTTCCTTTTATTATGCCATCTTGGTCTGGACTGGACCTACGCTCCCAAATAAAGCCCAACAATTTTCAGCCAATCTTAGGATATCAAACAACAAGCAGAAACAAAGAACTGGCCCCAAACTTATAAATTCTAACTTAGAAGACAAGTATCGTTTGAGAGCCTGATGGACCCATTTAAGTGATCATTTTTAGGTTGAGATGAGAGCATTGGACCTTGGCGGTGAGCTTTCGATGCGAGCAAGGGAATCCAGAAGCCCAAACAACTATCACACCAATTTTCACATACGAGTATACAAGGATATCTAATATACATCTTTGGACATGTAATCCACTGTATATTTATCCTATTCATATGAAGGCTAGCACGCTAGATACTACAAATGATGCACAAAATTCGCACATATCATTGAAAATGGTCAAATTGCCTACTATCTCGACGATATTCCTTTAATCAACTAAGAGGTATACATTTCATATCACATTACTAGCATATTATTAAGAGATGAATTTGGCACACATGTATCAACGTGATATTAACAGAGAAGAGAATTGACAAAGGAACACCTCGAGGAATGGTCTTTTAGATGCTCGATATCCTAATTTGTCTAAAACACCATGCATATGATAGAACAATGCAAGTATGTTTATTCTGACTAGTTCCGACACTAACAGATATGATGCATTCCATAAAGTATTCGTGATATACATAAAGATTCATTCAAAATTTATGCCCGACTTGTGTTAAGGCCGAGATTTCATTCAGAAGTTTAAGTGTATGACAAATCTTTTATTACTTTAATTAGCCTGATGTAATCAGTTTCATTTACTTAATGCAACTGATATTACTGATCGACACGAAGGATAGCTCCAGGATACAACTTTGGATATATATGGACGGATAAGAGAGTTAATCGTATTTAGAATCCAAACTAGAAAGCAAAGGTATGTATACTACCTCGTAGCCATCCTAAGGAGCACAATACTTCTCTTGATTCAAACAACAAACCATATTTAGACCCATAAATCCATCATACAGATTTAAAATTAACCCGATTACGCGTAGAAGATCCCTAGCCAATTTTTAACTTAACTACAAATCCACGAGCCACTTGAACGGTCCACGACTTTGAAACTATGCATGTTCAAATATTTTAACAGGACGAATGATTACAAGCGACTATTATAATACCTGATGATCGTAGATTCGGAGAAGCATATGTCTAGCTCGATCGACCCAATAAACTCAAACGATAATTACTTTCTTGATCATACCACAATATTCTAATGATGCGATTATAACGCGATTGCGACAACGGGCTTAACCATAATTTCAGCAAGAACAATCAGTCATCGACATCAAATTAACGCAAGTTTAAGCAATCGCGCAAGAATACATTTTTTGCCCATTGATATCAAATGAAGTCTAAGAGTGAAAGGGCGATAAATTTACCTTCTCTGACAGCGAACCGAGGCGGCGTATCAAGTCGTCGGTCTAATCGGCGGGTTTCGGGTTTTGCGATGCGGATGAAAGGAGAAGGTTTTACTCGCTGATTTTTGGCTGGAATTAGGAGAAGGTTTCGACTGATGCTAAGGGTGTCCCCGTCGATGCTATGGGTCCCTGTCTTTTCTGCTCTGTGTTCTTAACTGCTGCTGCTGGTGTTACCTCCCTGGGCTCTGCCTTGCCGCCTCGAAGTCGATGCTCTCACTCGCAGGCCCTTAATCGATGCTAAAGAAAACGATTCCCTTCACTCTCCCCCTCTGAATCGACCTCTGAATCCCCCGTCGATTCTATGCTATGGATATGCTCTTCTTAACTGCTCCTAAGGGTGTCCCTATCGATGCTATGGGTCTCCCTGACTCTGACCTCTTAATTGATGCCTATTGCATGTGCCTTAAATAGCCATTCTTCGGGTTCCTCATTAGGTAAATAATCAGGGCTGATACTTGTGCTTGATTGGTATGCGATTTGGTTCAGTTTCGAAAAGATTTTAGTGCGATTTTAGGGATTTGGGTGATGGATATGGTAAGAAACGGGTCAGTGCGTGTGGGTAAAGGGAAAGGAAGGTGAGCCGGATTTTCAGCCGAAAATCCGGCGAGAATCGCGGCTAAAGGGCAGAGGACTGCGGCGGTTGCTTTAGGTTTAGGGTTCTTAGCGTTTTGTTTATGTTAGGGGAGTGGGGGACGACGGGAAGGTAAAGAGTGAAATTTCTTTGGGTTATATCGTGGGCATTTGGTAAGTGGTAGAAAAGGGTGGGCTGATGTTAAAATTGGGTAGATAGTGGGCTGATTAATTTATGTGGGTTATTGGTGTTAGGTTAGTTTTAATTAAGTATTTAATTAGGTAGTGTTTAATTATTTAATTCTAGGCTTTTAATTAGTGACAAAGTAATTAATAAATTGTGATTAAATTATCTAATTGTTATAAAATAAATGCGGGTGTGTTATTTAATTAATGCTTAATGCTCTAGAGTGCGGCGCTATTAAAATCTTATTATTGCATTATTGCGAAGTTAAATTAAAATTGAGTCTAGATTAAATTACTTAAATGCTAAATGCGAGTATGATATTTAAGAATCGTTTAAAGCTTTATAAATGCGGTGCTATTAAATGCATATATCAGATTAAAATTGATTTTTAAATTACAAATGATTACTAATAAATGCGGCTATGCTACCTGACACGACGTTATCGCTAAATTATTTATTTTATGCATTTATTAATTATTTAAGAATTACGACAAAGCTTAAAGTTAATTAATGCGGGCGCGAGACTCTAAGTGCTTAAAACTCTACGTAAGACGCGATGCCATTGTTAAATTAATTATTTATGCCTGTATTTATGTTTTATTCGCTGCATTTTATTATAAAAATCCTAAAAAATTATTTTACAAAATTAGTGTAATTTTATAGTTAATGGCTGGACGGGAGGGTCAAAATTGGGTGTCAACAGATAATACAGAACCCAAAAAGAAAACCCACAGCCCTCACTTCATCTTCAGGCCTCATCGTCTCCCTCACAAAATCCCTAAACCTAAAAGCTTCAATCGCCGCAGACTCCTCTCCCTTTACCCACGATTCTCGCCTAGAAATTTGGGTTCCTTTCCCTACCAGTATGATTCGAATCACACAAAATCGCCTTTTTATGGTAAGAACCTTCAACGAATCAAGCACAAATCTCGCCAAGAATCAGTACGAAATCGCATTGATTGCTTACCAACTTTAGAACCCAAACCAGGGCTATATAAGCACATGCAAGTCGAGCACAGTGAGGAGGCAGACCCAGATAGCATCGAAATGGGAGGAGACACAGAGCAGAGCTCAGGGAAGAGAGCAGTTCAGTAGCAAGAATCGACAGAGCATCGGGAGTTAGGGTTCAGCACCTAGACCATTAGCACCGCAAGAATAGGAAGTTCGAACCCCCTTATTTCAATTCCAGCCCAAAAATCAGCAAACAAACATTGCCTTTCTATTCGCATCGCAAACCCAAAACCCGTCGAGTGGACCGACGACTTGATACGCTGCCCCGGTTCGCTGCCCGGAGAAGGTAATAATCCACTCATCCACGACTTCTGTTCATTCTGTATTTTTGTGCGAATTTGTGTTAAAATGTGTTAGTTCATTCACGTGTTTGTGTTTGTTAGATGCTTAAGATGAGGTTTGGGGGTAGCGTGGATAAGTCACGCACCGTACATTTACGTATTTTGCTTGAATAATGTGGGATGAGCAAAATTCGGAATGTTACCAATAAGCTTGAATTGTGTTGTATGAATTTAGTTAATTAAGTATGACAATAATAAGTCGGGATATTGGGGGTTAAACTGTCCAGGGATTAGTTTGACATGTTAAAGTTGGTTGCAACCATTACTTGTTCAATATTTGGTTAAATAAAGGCTTGTTGTGTTTGTTTAGGACAGATTTTGCTCATATGCAAGCTATCTAGTTGACTTGAAATCTGGTTTGAGGCTTACTTAGCCATATGCAATCTGCCTATATGGTCTTATGTTTGTTTAGTATGAAGTTGTAATAGATTTGGTTTAATCTAGGCTGCACAACTTAGGCAATATCCTAAATCCATAAGTTTAAGCTAATAAAGGATACTGACTGTCTAGCATAATCTGCGAATGATAATCATGTCCCTTTTACCAGTAACCATACTAGTTGAGCCAATCATAGGGCATCATATCTTCTTTAAACCTGTGCTTAGATATAACTAGTTAAGAAGTGGTCTTTCTGTATGCATCCTCTGGCAAGTTCAGTTTCTTAAGAAGCATGTATTGAACTATATCTATCCCCTGCATGTTTAAATACAAAACAGAGTACAATAAGAAACGGGTTCTATGTAATTGTTAGTTTTAAACTTAGTATGATGAATGGAACTAAAATGTTTCTTGTTCAGCATGCCATGAACTGTTTCACGAGATGTTCCATGTCCCAAGTCCTGTTTTGAATTCATTTAGTTCCTATATGTGTTCATATCATATTATTTCACTTCCTAAGTTACTTGGTGTCAAAATCTGCTTGCTGAGTCATTTAGACATCTTTTATACCAACATCTTGTATTTACACTGGACTGGTTTGTGTCATACTGGACCATCACTGGCTGCATCCCACTAGTTAGCACAGAGGAGGTATAAGTTAGTACTAATATAGTTCAAATCAAAATGAGTTTTGTTAAGACTTGCTGTTAGCATTCTATATTAGTTTGCAGACATGAATCTCAATGCCATGTATATTATCAAGCACCCTTCTCATTTTAGGAATCATGTCATATGTGTTTGAAGTTTGTCCATCTGATTTCCTACTCTGTTTTTTTTCGTTTCCCCCTGAATGCAAATCTGCCCCTTTTAATCTATATTCTGATTACCTGATAATTACTTAGTTTTAAATCAATGTGCTTATCTGGCTTCTGTGAACCAACAGTCACGTTATAGTTTAAGTCTAAAAGACTTCAATGCCTGGACAAATATGTATTCTCTGTCTGGTTAACACCTGTATAAGACAGTGCTGTTTTTTGGGCTTTTATATTTGGACCTGCCATCTCGTTTGATCTTAATAATTAAAGCATAAGCATGTTTGAGTATGTAATCGTTTGTTTTGGCTTAACGTGTACTGATTCTTATCGCTTTCTTCTTTTACATGAAACGCATCGGAGCAAAAGGAGGAGTCTCATAGCGAGACTCATTGGGCCTTCCATCAATTGAAGATTTGCATTCACCCGCGTCTATGTGCATCCTCACTTCAGAAATTCCCAGAAAACAAATAGGACGGGGTCATCCACTTCAACTCCTTTATTCCCTTAACCTCATGACCTCATTTATGCCTTATTTGTTTATTGCAAATTATTTTTCTAACTTTGTAATTAATAGGAGAACTTCTAGCAATTAGCCTTTGAACATATGAGACGGGAGGTAATTTACATTTAGGAATACACTTCTACTTTATTTGTCTTTTAGGGCTATTAGGCATGTTTAAAATCGGCAAAAAATAATTTAAAATAATCTAGCTTGCATCACAAAACCAACAGTAATTAAAACCTAAACCATACTTTTGCATGATTAACAAAGCAAATTCATAAGTAACTAACTTTCCCTTTATTTCCCATTGCCAAAAAAGTATTTTACAAACAACATGAATGCATATTTTTGAACTTTATACTATGTTTATAAATTATGTCAGGCCTATTTATTGCCTTCGCACTATACCCCTGCAATATATATTTTATCTAATATAGTATTTAGGTACCTTAATCGCATATTTTTCAAAACTGACTTTGTCTTTTATACACAAATCTTGCAAAGTATTTTAGAGAATATATCTTATACTTACAAATCTCTTTTTTCTTAAATGCTTTTAAACACGCATTTTATAATTACCCTAGGTTTGGCAGGACAACCGCAAGTTAGCGGATCTTAGAGGGTGCCTAACCCCTTCCCTCTAGATTAATAAAGAACCCTTACCCAGAATCTCATTAAGTTTAGCAGACCATTAAAATGGAGTTAATGTTTTACTTTAAACTAGTTAAACATTTAGGTGTCCTAATTCACCCAATTAATTAGGTGGCGACTCCGCGAACCCTTAGCATTTTTTAGCACCCTTTAGCTTTAAAATTAATCTTTTAGCACCTTTAAGCACCTTAAAAACCTTTAAGCCTCTTAAACTATTTTAGCACTTTATTTTATTTTTCTAACTTTGCATTTTGAGCAGGATTCACATTTAAAAAATGTCGCGGTCGAAAAAGGGCGCGACAATGACCCCAACCGAAATTTTGTACCGTCTGATCCCTTTATACGACCACCTTCAGATATTTGGTTGTCTGTGTTTTCCTAATCTGGCCTCCACCGCTCCTCACAAATTAGCACCTCTAACTACACCATGTGTCTTTGTAGGCTTCCCATCTAATCATAGGGGCTATCTCTGGTATGACATATCCACCCGTCAAATCCACATCTCTCATCACGTCACGATTGACGAGGCCACCTTCCCTTTTTCGGATATTCACAAATTCCGAAAATCTGATTACACATTTCTTGATGAGTACATCTCTCCCGTCATTCTCAGCGAACTGTGTCAGTCCACTACCCAAACACCACCTTTACCACCCAACGTTGACGCCGCCGTTCGGCCGTCGACATGTCTTCCATCTCCAGCTACAACCACCGATAGGTTCCCTATCTCCCCGTCACCTCCGTGTCTTCCGTCGCCACTCGAGCATATTACAACTACCGGAAATCTGCCACCCACATCAGTTTCACAACATGTCTCTGTCCCAGTTTCGGCATCACCGACGACCTCCAATGGCACTCCCGCAACATCCCAACCCACCGGACATCACCACTTCCGTCCACTGGCCACGCCCTACAGCCACAACCCTCCCCTAACTCCTTACCCTACATCCTCCATCTCTCCACAAATCGATCTACCCAGATCGATCCCTGAGCCAACCCCGTCACCTGCACCACCAGTGACCACACCCAGTCATGTACCCAAGCCTCAGCCACACCAATAGCCAGATCTCATACCCAGCACAAATGCCCATAATGGCCCTCACCACCGTATGAAAATCCGTGCCGAACATGAGATTTTCAAACCTAAAGTCCAATTCAACCTCACCACACAAACCATATCCCCAATTCCCAAAAACCCAAAACTAGTAAAACTAGACCAAAATTGGAATGCGACCATGTGTGAGTAGTTTAATGCTTTAACGAAACAACATACTTGGGACATGGTTCCTCGACCGGAGGGGGTGAATATGATCTGTTGCATATGGCTTTTTTGTCACAAGTACAAGGACCGTGGTGACTTAGAGATATATAATGCAAGACTTGTGGAAAATGGTACCAACCATCATGAGGGTATTGATTGCGGAGAGACATTCAGTCTGGTTGTTAAACTGACCACCATTCACACATTTCTGAGCATTGCTATGGGAAAACAGTGGCCGATTCATCAGCTTGATGTCAAAAATATCTTTCTTTATGGGGATTTAAGAGAGAATGTTTACATGCACCAGTCACCAGGTTTTGTTTATCCTGCTGCACCTCAATATGTCGGTCGTCTCCGTAATTCACTTTATGGTTTAAAACAAGCCCCTAGAGCATGGTATGATCGTTTTGCACAGTTTATTATGCGTATTGGTTTACATGTAGCAGATGTGATACCTCCCTTTTTACGTTTTATAGAGGTCGTGATACTGCTTATCTACTATTGTATGTGGATGATATTGTTCTTACTGCCTCCACCACCGTGTTGAAAAACAAGATCATTGCACTGCTAAAATATGAATTTGCTATGACCGATTTGGGGAAGTTGAGTTATTTTTTGGGCATCTCAGTGACTAGATCTGCAGACCATATGTTTCCTTGCCAGCGTAAGTATGCCGAAGATATTGTGCACAGGGCTAAGATGAACAATTGTAAAATCATGTCCACTCCAGTTGATTCTAAGTCCAAACTAAGTGCGACAATTGGTAATATAGTGACTGATCCTACTCTGTATCGGAGTCTCGCAGTTGCGCTTAGTATCTCACGTTCACCAGGCCTGACATTGCTTATGTTGTTCAGCAGGTATGCTTATTTATGCATGCCCCCATGGCGCCTCATTTTACTGCCCTCAAAAGTATCATTCGGTATGTTAAGGGCACACTTGATTATGGACTACACCTATACCCCTCCGCACCGAACAAGCTATTATCCTACACATATGCATATTGGGCAGGCTGTCCAGACACCCGCTGCTCTACATCAGGCTACTGTGTGTTTTTGGGTGATAATCTCATCTCTTGGTCTTTCAAGCTGCAAGCCACATTATCACGTTCGAGTGCAGAAACTGAGTATCGAGGAGGTTCTACTGTTGTTGTTGAGATCTGTTGGCTCCGAAATCTTCTCTTGGAGCTTTAGTGTCCTGTCAGTAAAGCGTCTCTGGTCTATTGTGATAACATATTCGTCATATACATGTCTCATAATCTTGTTCAGCATCAGCGAACCAAGCATATTGAGATGAACATCCACTTTGTTCGTAAGAAGGTTGCTCTCGGACATGTTAAAGTATTGCACGTGCCTTCCTCCTATCAATACACATATATTTTCACGAAGGGCCTCCCGAGACAGTTGTTCCTTGACTTCAGATCCAGTATTAGCGTTCGGCCTCCTCCCGCTCCAACTGAGGGGGTGTGTAAACGTGTACAACACAATTCCTACCCATAATTAGAATATATCTCATATATTGTGTAAATATTTAGTGATATATAATTATGATAAACTTGGATTCCTCTTGTAATTAGGACTAGGATTCCTATTGTACACTATATATATTGATATTAATGAAAAAGACTCCTCAAGGGATATTAATATCATCTTACATGGATAAATACATTTATTCTTGATAAAAGTTACCTTAAAAGAAAATCATGACAAATTGAGATTCTTTGACCTTTAAGATATTGATTCTCCTAGTCTTTACTTTTTGTTCTCTTATTTCATACAAATTCAGAAGGAATATTTACATTTTTCGTTCTGAATTTTAGTAGATTTATGGGAACGAAATCTTATAAGGGGAGAAATGAGAAAGTAATGGAGAGTGGAGCCTCCAATGATACACTGATTTGATACAACTTTTCAACGAAATCTTTACATACCGTTCGTAATTTAGATCCATTAAATTATTTTTTGGCAACTAACCTTTCATTTAATCACCAAAGTAACTGTTTACAAAACCATAACACCTTAACACAAGGATGCTATCTCAAGAAATCAAACTCAGATTACAGCAACCTAAAGCATCAACTAGAAAAGAAATTGATGTAGCCTAGTTGTAATGCCCAAAAGAGCCCTCACATTACAAATATATGATATTTCCCTAGCTACCACATTCCAGTGCTTGCTCTTGTCCTCAAATGTTCTTTGATTTCTCTCCATCCATACAACATGGACAAATTCAGTATAGACCATTTTAATAATCTGAGCAGATTGAGATTTTCCATTTGCCTTGCTGACTATCCAGTCCTGGTGTTGTTTCCAGTTAACTGCTCCATACCCTGTCATATTTAGCAATGCCAGCAGCCCGTTCCATAAGTTTTGGACATACAGACAATGAATAAACATATGATCTCTTGATTCCAGGTGGTTTGAGCAGAGTTTGCATTTCAGATCTATGTCCAGTTCCCACTTAGCAAGTCTATCAGTGGTTGTCGCTCTGTCTTGAATATACATTCATAGTGAAATACAGCTTTTGGTCTAGCACCATTGGAAAACATGAAGCATTTCCAGTTTACGCTTAGTTAATCACCAATGAGCTGTAGATAAAGGACTCTGATAGATAAGTTATGGGATATCATCATCTGATTCTGCTCCAATACTGATCCTGCAGCCATTATATTCCTAATCATCCATGAGGCCTGTTGGGGGGTATGGGAACACTGATAACTGGTTGTGTTTGATGTAGTAACTATGTATCCATCTGATCCATAGTTTATCTATTTTATGAGCCAAATTCCAATAAGTCTATGCAATGGCAGCTGTGTTCCACACTGGAATGTTGATATTGAGACCCCCAACAGGTTTTGGAAAACACATACATCTTGTCCCATGATACTAGAGCCCTTTTGGTAATAGTATTTATTCCTGACCAAATGTAACTCCGACAATAAGCATCAATAACTTTAATGACCTTGGAAGGAATCACAAATAGTTGAGACCGTTAAGCTTTAATACCAAATAAGACTGATTGAACTAGCTGCACTCTCCCATCATAGGAAAGTTTCTTAATTATCCAGGAAGAGACTCTAGCTGTGATCTGCTCAATAAGAGGGGTCCACTATAGGGGAATACCCAAATACTTAAATGGTAACTCACCTAAACTGAACCCAAATTTATGCAGAATTGCATGCTTTACTATATCCTCCACCCCTCCAAAATACATACTACTTTTCCCAATATTAGCTTGTAGTCCTGATGCTTTGGAAAACTTATGGAAGCTTTCATATAATGTTGATTCTAAAACTCCTCTTGCAAAGAGTAACAGGTCATCATCAAAGCAAAGGTGTGTAATACCAAGTCTGACACGTTTAGGTATGGTATTTGAAACTCTTACACTCCTTTAATTCTCCTAAGCACCCACTGAGATACTCCATTGCTATAGCAAATAAAAATGGGTAGATAGGATCCCCTGCCTCAAACCTCTAGCATCATCAAATGGTTCAATTAGTTCCCCATTTATCCTCACAAAATAATTGACATTATAGATGCACTCCGTGATCCATTGAATAAATTTAATAGGGAAACACAGAGCTTCAAGAATCTGTCTGAGATACGCCCACTCCGCTGAATCATATGCTTTCTGAAGGTCTATTTTGATCATGCATATTGTAGATATATATTTCCTTGAGTAAGCTCTGATGAGTTCATTGGCAAGTATAATGTTGTCAGCAATCTTCCTTCCTGGTATGAACCCTGATTGTGCCATACATATGACTGTAGAGATGACCTTCTGTAGCCTGGCTGCTAGTATCTTTGCAATGACCTTGTACACTACAGAGGAACAAGCAATGGGCTTATATTCCTTGATATTTGCAGGGCTAGTATTCTTTGGGAAAAGTGTGATGAGTGTACAGTTGATGGCCCTGGTCATATATCATGTACTAAAGAATTCCTTGATTGCATCAGAGAAGTCATGTTTGATGATATTTCACGACTTTTTGAAGAGATTGACATTATATCCATCCACCCCAGGTGCTTTATCATCACTTATGGATGGTAGTGCATCAAAAATCTCCTCATCCGTGACTTCAGCATACAACATAATCCCTTGAGCATAGGAAATAACTGGGCCCTTCCTCATAATTGCCAAATTGACTGCTGGTAAGGATTGATTAGCAGTTCCCATTAGACCATCCGGGACATTGTCCTCGATAATTACATACAACAAGAGATAATTCGAATGACATGTTGACGTGAAAATAATTGGGAATTATTGAATATATATGAGATAATCTTGTCACCTGGAGACAATGTCTCCTGTTGTGGAAGGTGCAGGAGACAATGTCTCATGCAGTGCCATGTGGCAGCCTGCTATTGGCTGTCAGAAATTTATTTTCCACCAGTATTTTAATTACTATTTTTGACGAATAATTTAACCGAATTTAAAAATAAAAAAAACACTAATTTTTTTAATTTTTTAAGATCTATAAAAAGAAATTAGGTTTACTTCATTTGGACACCAAAATATTTTGGCTATTTTCTCCAAATTTCTATCTTCTTCCAAAGTATTTGTTTTTTTAAATATGGATCCTAATAAAAAAATTAATCTTCCTCCAAATTTTATATTTCCTAACCAACTACAAAATCGCAATATTCACGTACACAAAATTCTCAAAATATGTCATCCAATTTTCAAATGTCATATATAATGTACCCTTCAATAGCGTTCTTGCTCAAATTCAAAATGTTGATGCGAGAATTCATCAAACTAGGTGGTATAATACTAGAAATATTGTTACCATCAAGATTTAATGTTGCAAGAACGTGTATATTTCCTAGAGATGGAGCAACCGAAAATTAATTTTCAATTTGTGATTTTTAATATTATCAATGTTTTAGTGTGTTTTTGATAAATTATACGATTAATTTATATTCATTAATAAAATAATGTATTATTGTGTTTTAATATTATAATAATATTTGATAAGTGTCAAAATTAAATGAATATAAGTAATTTATAATTTTATTATTATATGCATAATAATGTGAATTACAAGAATAATATCATATACAAAATAAAAAATGAGATAGAATGAATATATATGGTGGAGTATATGTATTGATGTGGAGGAAAAAGAAAAAGAATTATTTTTTGAAATATCTCATGATGTGGAGTGTATGTGATAAATGAAGATAATTGATAATGTGACAGATTATTTATCTGATGTGGCAGAGAATTATCTCCCTGCCTGCTGGAGATGGTCTTAGAGATCTATAGAAATTAATAACCTCCTTCTGGATTGCTCCAGGTGTATTCAACTTAATGCCAAAAAAGGAAGTTAGTTGCAGCAGTTGTTTCTTATAAGTTCTTTCTTTGATCATAGCTGAGAAATATTTACTAGTAGAATCCCCCATTGTATCCATTGTGTAACGACTTGAAAAGTCCATTTTGTTTATTTTATCTTGAAATTTCTAAATTACCCTTCTCGTGTCTTTATTTGCTTATTTTTGACTTGCGGAGATGGGTGGTACGGCCCCCGAGGAGTTCAGATATGTTTTGCTTCTTTGGTAGGTTTGAGAAATGCTAAGTTAAAAGAATGGAGAAGTTTGACTCATAGTTGACTTTTTGGTAAACACACTCTTATTGTAATTTCGTCGGTTCTATTAGCTCCGAAATGATGTTTATGACTTAGTCGAGCCTCGGGTTCTGCTTCCGCAGGTCCGCCTCTACGAAGGTCTGGCTCGCTGAAGCGAGGTTTGACCTTGAGCTCAGGTTCCGCTTCTACGGATGGGTTCCTAGCCAGGGCGTGCGCACCTCTGCAGAGTTAGTTTTTGTCCCAACGAGAGATGGGATTTTTAAGTGAATATGCCCCAGCGGATAGGGTTTCCACCGAAGCGTGTCCGCTCCAGCGGAATCGATTCCTCTAGAGCAGAAACACTGTTCAGATTATAAAGTGTAAAGACTTAGAATTCTATTCTCATTCCCCAAAATATTCCTCTTGGTACTAGAGCTTGGGCAATAAGTTTCTTGAAGATTCAAGGGAAATTTATCATTAAGGTAACCTTCTACCCTTCTATTAATGTGTTCTAGTTAAATTATGTCCTAAGCATGATTCTTAAATGATGGAAATAAGAGGAGAACCTTGTTGAAAGTAAGAGATTTATATTTGGGAATTTGGGAATTTGGGGTTGGTGTTTGGTTTATTGTTGTGGATATTATAAACAAGTGATGTATTAGACTAGTGGATGATGTTTAATTAACCAATTGCATGTTATAAACCCTTTTGGAAATTAGGAGAATTTCTAGGACTAGAAATGGGACTTTTTTCCAATTCATGAAATCGAGGATTCAATTGGGGTTTGTTATTAAACTAACTTGAGATTATGGCTATCTAGCATATTATGGTACTTTTTGGGTAATCAAATTCGGGTCTTGATAGTGTGAGCCCGGGGTTCCTTTGTAGTTTAACTTAGAAATTTTAGTTTTTCCTGTAGATATGGGTACCGTTAGATCCGCAATCTCATATAATTGATATAATTGGCCAGAGTGGGTTTGTGAGGAGGCTCAGAGAAAATGCAAGGCTATCGCGTGAGTTCTTCAGCTTCAATTCAGGAAAGTTGAGACTTACTAGACTCTATTATAACGTTATGTGTTGGTATGCTAATAATGAACTAACGAGAGTAATGGGAAATTTGGGGGTTCCATATTAGTGAAGTGGCGAGCACTAATATGGGTGTCGGTGATCTGATCTTGGATTAATAATGAACTAGTATGATATACTTGAAGGAGTTTGTCTTTAGCCTTCGGGCCGTGAGCGCGGTGTATAAATCCGCTTAGATTTGGCACGATTGCTGATTATTTGGGCTTGTATCCATGTTTGATACTTGTATCCTTGATTTGATTTGTCATGCATTCATCACTTTACATTTCGTCTAATACTTAAAAATGAACTTATAGACTGGTTGTATTGTTTAAGTTGATTGCATGGTGTGCACATATCCATCTTATTCATACATATTATATTGGCATTGAAATTGTTAAGTTACTGCTGAAAAGGGTTTGGAAAGCCGATTATTGGATATAATACATGATACAAGAGTGATGATTGATGATGACACTTCAGTCACAGAGCTGGTATCCGACGGGACATTCCGGATGGATATATGAGTCCCTCATGGGTTACGTGATAGCTACTACATCAGCCAGTGTATACCGGGTACATATGTGCATACATACATATCATTTGCATTGCATTCATTCTCATTTTGATATGTATTTGATGGTGTGTGTATTCGATGTTGATTTCTGATAAACTATATGATCTTATTACTTAATAAAGAAAATACTGATGCTTGAGACTTATAATTGTCGTGAGGTTGAGTTGTGAGACTTTATGGGACTAGACGTCCGGTTATGTTGTTTAGGCTGGTTTGCTAATGATATTAAGGAATGTGATAAAACTTGTGAATATGGATAATACTGTACACGGTTGAACTATATTGATAGGTACGAGGCTACGGATAAGAAAATAAACGTAAGAAAAATAAAGATTCAAAAAGCTTGAAAATCTAAAACAGTTCATTTATGTTGCCTTAAGTGTTGTGCCAATACTTGAGGCAACACCCGATAAAATAATGATACACCTTAAAGAGTAAATGCAGCAAAAAAAGTAAAAGACACAAGGTTTATATTTTCAAGGGTATATTGTCAGGACCCGAACCCCGGGCCCGCGACTGGTGCCCTACCTGGGCACCCCCCTCTTATACCTTCATATCGCTTTCAAGACATAGGTCAAATAATAAATAAAAACGGTATATGTAGCAACAAGGCAAGCCGATGAGGCTGCCGCTATATATATATAAACGGGAACATCCCTACAACATCGTAGTACAACTGGTCAACAACATATATACACAACTCCCGCAAGTCCAGCCCACATATGAATACAAACCTCTAAGAGTTTGGACAGTAACCTATGACGGGACAGGGCCCCGCCACACCCCTGAATGTACGTAAGCCTACCATACCAGGGTCCGTACCAACATGACAAGCCTCCGAAATAATGGAGCTTTCCCATGAAAATTGAGTAGAGATCCCAAGAGCGAGGATCACCAAACTGTGTACCTAAACCTGCGGCATGAAACGCAGCCCCGAAGAAGTCGATCTAACAAGTACTAAGTATGTAAACATAAAGTACAGTTAATAAACCATAACTGGCCAAAAGATGACAGGGACAAGTAAAAACCTTACCAGCTCCAACCATGTCATATAAAATAAAAGCCAACTGTACCTTGTATCATTGTACCATTGTACTACTGTACTTTGTATAAACAAATGAGAGTCAACTGAGCCTTTTAAAAATATGTCTTTTTAAAAGTATGATCCACTGTGTCATTTCAAATTATGAAATAAATACCATTTCAAAATATGAAAGCCATGTCAGGGCATCCGCCCTCAGAATCATTATGCAATTCCAACCATGGGTCTTAGACCCGCAATATCAAAGCGTGCCCGTGGAATTCCTTCATCACTGTCGGCATGCACAGAGTATAATATATAACATGCCCGTGGAATTCCTGCATCTCGGGAACATGTCATCATGGAGAGCTAGTCCATGGAATAATAATATCACCCGGGGATTGAACCCGCATCATGGCCGCACGCCTACATAATTCCTTCATCGTGAAAGCATGTCCATGGAACAATATAGTGGAAGCATGCCCATGGAATTCCTCCATCATGTAAGCACGTCCAAGTAAATAACACAATAAGATGGTCGGCCCTCCAATGAGGGACGTGGTGGTATAGAAATATAACACTTGCACGAAAGGCTATCATGAGCGAACATATGCAAGTTTAAAATATTTTTTGACTCTTATTATTATAAAATGAATAAACCATCATTTTAACAAACCAAGACAATTACCATGCCTTCCTTTTTAAGATAATACCATGCCTTCATTTTCAGGACAATACCATGCCTTCCTTTTCAAAAACATTTAAAATGAACTTTCCTTTTAGAAATCCCAAGATACTATCAAGGGAGTATATCTAACAACTTCCATTTTATGAGTCGTGATTAATATATCATGAGATTTTATATAATCAGTTGTGATCCTAGAAAATGTAAAACGAACTGGTTATATCTTAGCTTCTATGCAGATGGAAATTCTACTCATTTCGATATAATTGATTGTGGATTCTTTTTTTTTTCATTAACGCTGCAGTGACTTGTTCGATGCTTTTTCTCATTAGTGCTATAACTTAGCAAGATCAACTCGACTTCAATGTTTACTAAAAGCTCTTACCAACATCTCCCATAAGACTTGGTAAGGACTTAGGAATAATTTAGACATGCCTTAAGCATAGAATCAACAACATGAATACCCTTAACTTCTAAGAGTAGAATAACTTCCCTTTTTATAAAACCCAAAGTACTATTTATGAAATAGATAGAACCACTTCCTTTCTAGACAAACCAACTAGAAACATGTACGTTCGTCGCACATCTTTTTCATTTATAAATCTCAAGACACTAACACCCGTAGTATCAAGACACTTTCCACCTTTAAGAACAAGTCAAGTATACTTTTAAACTCAAGTAACTTACTCTTTTAAAACCAAGACACTTCTTTTTTTTAAGATCAAGTTACTACACCTTAAGTAACCTATTCTTTCCAAATCAAGGAAAAACCACAATGAAATCCGAATTCATTTAAAATCCTCATTTGGAAATTCAAAACACTTATAATATCAAGTATCATTTTATAAGGTTCATACTCAAGAAGATAGGAAGAGTTCACATACCTCTTCGGCTAATCCACACGCTAAGTAGAATACGCCACAAATAGTACTTCAATCTATAATGATAATAACACTTCTATCAACTTCATGATACTAGTATACACTTATACTACTCAATGAATCTCCTTTCTTTTATAAAAATTTGGGCAGCACTTCCCCCGTTTATACGTACTTTTCCACCTTTCTAGAAGACCAATTTCATCAATAACCAAGACACCAATTAAGGGCCTGACAGCGGTTTAACGAAGGGGATTACACGCCTACTTGACGTGTAAAATTCAGCCCCTTAATCTACCCAAAATAGTCCACTAAAATCAGTCCATAGTCCAATGTAAAAACAATCCTTTATTTCGCTAAAATCAGTCCATAGTCCAATGTAAAAACAGTCCTTTATTTAGTGTTCTCGGCCAACTACTACAACCAAAACTGTTTTCATAACTTCTTATAATCCAACTTATATTCCAATACTTTTATATAAGTTATATCCACTTGTTAACAACAAGATTTCCTTCATGCCAACATGTAATATGTGATGTTTAACAACAACAATAACCAACGAATCCGACAACACCAAAACTGTCCACAATCGTCTAACATACCAAGATTGTGACATGTACTTCTTATTCTTCATTCTTTTTAATCACAAATTCCTTCATTAATTACTACAACATGTAATATCCAATTACTTCAAGAGGAGGGATAATCCTTACCTTAAATATGCCCAAAAAAACAATCCACTTAAAGTCGGTCCACGGTTTAGTCTTAGCTCCTTATTCTTCAAGTTCCAATCACACACATGAATCTACTAAAAGCTTGTAACCATCTTTCCTTGTTTTACTTCCAAAAAGTTCATAAACAAGCCTAGGAATTTCACCTAACTTTCGGCCAAACCATGTTTGTGATACCTTGAAGAGTTAATTTGGTTTAGAACTTGGTTAGAGTGCTTAATCTAGGAGAATAATCAACTCTTGTTCTTTATTAATGCTTGAAGAATCTCGAAAACCTCAAGGTTAAGGAAGTGAGAAGAGAGTTTTGGATGAAGAAGATATTATGCAAATGTATCTAAGTCTTGCTATCACCTCTCTTATATAGATGAAATCTTACAAGTGCAGGGGGACCTAAGTGGTCCACTTGTCTTGATGAAAATATCTCACAAATATCTTCCACACTTGTCCATTTGGATAAAAATATCTCCCTTTCTAGACATTCTTTCAATACATGTACATATACATATATATAATTAGAGCATTGCTACACAAGTGGGGAGGTACACATGTCACCCTCTAACTCGCCCATAATTCCCTTCACAAAATACTAATCCAACACTTAGTCAAAATACTTAAAATTTCGAACCCCCCCAAAATTGTGAAATTTTGACGGGCCTCATATTATCAATTCCATTACTTCGTAATCCAATACTAAGCTCGTAAATCCACATTAGGGAATCTAACTCCGAGTTAATAAATTTTTCGTCTTCACATTTTTTCGAAATGTTTCCGGAGGAAAATGTAATCATACTATCCTTCCAATATTAAAACCTTAGTTCCTTGAGTACGAACCTTCCAATATTAAAACCTTAGTTCATTTAGTATTTTACTCATTTCATTTATGTTTAGTATAATATTAGGGTCGTTTTCCTTTCTTTTGTGTCACAGCGGTCAGAAATGGAGAAATGACAAAAAGGAGATGAAATGAGCATAAATGAGATGGAATTGCACACTAAAAGGGCCAAGAAATGAAGTCTAAGAAGTTCCGGGAAGTATAGAAGAAATTAGACGAAGACCGGACGAAAAAAAGGATGAAGAAATGAAAAAATGCCAAATTCACGCCTCCGGCGCCGTGGCGCCTGGAAGAAGCGCCGCCGCCCAATGTTCTGCGGAGTCCGAAAGTTGCAGATTCTTCAGCGCCGTGGCGCTGGACTGCAGGGCCACGACGCCGACACGGTATTTCTGAGTTTTAGGCCGAATTTGACACGTTTTCAGGGTGCAAAAGGGATAACTTTTCCTACATACATAATCCTTAACCCTTTACCTAAAGGATTCCATAACTTTTCCTTAACCCTTTACCTAAAGGATTCCATAACTTTTCCTTAACCCTTTACCTAAAGGATTCTATAACTTTTCCTTAATACATAATCCCTAACCCTTTACCTAAAGGATTCTTGAGCTATAAATAGTCTCTACATAATTAGAAGAATTCATTCCATCTTGTAAATATTCCACAACACAATCCTTGGATGCTAGAAGGCTTGGAGACTTGTTCTTGAGTATTTTTCTTTTCTTTCTTTTGCTTTGTTTATTTCAGTTCATATATGGAGATTATATTAGTTCTTAGCGTGACTATGGCTAGGAGCTAATTACTTTGTTAGAGATTTCCTTGTGATTCTCTTGAAACTCTTATTCATGAATTAATAAATTAGTTGATTTCTTCTTCACTTGTTTAAGATTTATTCAATAGTTGTTTTGATTGCTTGATAATTAATTGATCACTAGTTATCATCACTTATATGAGTTCTAATCGAAATCCGAAAGGGGGGATTGTGAATATGCTATAGTTGAATAAACATATGTTTAAATCGTGGATGAAAGTACCCCGATACTTGTATAGCTTAACAGGTTATTGCTCTTAATCCTCCTTTGTAGTCAATCTTGTTACCGAAAGGTAGAAGGGTTCTCCATTGGGGTTGAGTGTTTATATTACCTTAACAGAAGTATAAAACGGTCTAGTTAACCTGCTATCTTAACGTAGAAGAAGAAGTTAGTCTAATTGTATTAAAGATTGAATAGAGTGGATAGTTGATGATCTTGGAAGCCCTAATTCGCCATCATAACTGATTTAAATCAAAGTATTTTCATAATTAGTTTATTTCCTGCATTATTAGTTTAGAATTCAACCCAATTAACGTTAACCAAATAGAAACTAAAGTATAGATAATCGGTACTTGAAAACTAATCCCTGAGGACGATATTCGGTCTTACCTAGACTATATTACTTGTAACGATACGTGCACTTGCATTTAGCGTGTGTATAAATCGCACATCAATAGTCCAATGTAAAAACAATCCTTTATTTCGCTAAAATCAGTCCATAGTCCAATGTAAAAACAATCCTTTATTTAGTGTTCTCGGCCAACTACTACAACCAAAACTGTTTTCATAACTTCTTATAATCCAACTTATATTCCAATACTTTTATATAAGTTATATCCACTTGTTAACAACAAGATTTCCTTCATGCCAACATGTAATATGTGATGTTTAACAACAACAATAACCAACAAATCCGACAACACCAAAACTGTCCACAATCGGCTAACATACCAAGATTGTGACATGTACTTCTTATTCTTCATTCTTTTTAATCACAAATTACTTCATTAATTACTACAACATGTAATATCCAATTACTTCAAGAGGAGGGATAATCCTTACCTTAAATATGCCCAAAAAAACAATCCACTTAAAGTCGGTCCACGGTTTAGTCTTAGCTCCTTATTCTTCAAGTTCC
Source organism: Przewalskia tangutica (assembly GCA_029844215.1). NCBI lineage: Eukaryota > Viridiplantae > Streptophyta > Magnoliopsida > Solanales > Solanaceae > Przewalskia > Przewalskia tangutica. Next base: position 96,190,981 of record CM056731.1, read on the forward strand.
AATCACACACATGAATCTACTACAAGCTTGTAACCATCTTTCCTTGTTTTACTTCCAAAAAGTTTATAAACAAGCCTAGGAATTTCACCTAACTTTCGGCCAAACCATGTTTGTGATACCTTTGAGAGTTAATTTGGTTTAGAACTTGATTAGGGTGCTTAATCTAGGAGAATAATCAACTCTTGTTCTTCATTAATGCTTGAAGAATCTCGAAAACCTCAAGGTTAAGGAAGGGAGAAGAGAGTTTTGGATGAAGAAGATATTATGCAAATGTCTCTAAGTCTTGCTATCACCTCTCTTATATAGATGAAATCTTACAAGTGGAGGGGGACCTAAGTGGTCCACTTGTCTTGATGAAAATATCTCACAAATATCTTCCACACTTGTCCACTTGGATGAAAATATCTCACTTTCTAGACATTCTTGCAATACATGTACATATACATATATATAATTAGAGCCTTGCTACACAAGTGGGGAGGTACACATGTCACCCTCTTACTCGTCCATAATTCCTTCATAAAATAATAATCCAACGCTTAGCCAAAATACTTAAAATTTTCGACCCCCCCAAAATTTCACAATTTTGACGGGCCTCATATTATCAATTCCATTACTTCGTAATCCAATACTAAGCCCGTAAATCCACATTAGGGAATCTAACTCCGTGTTAATAAATTTTTTGCCTTCACATTTTTCCGGAGGAAAATGTAATCATACTATCCTTCCAATATTAAAACCTTAGTTCCTTGAGTACGTTCTCATATTAATGCCTTGGAAATACGAGGTGTAACATATATATTAATATAGACCTTGATGGTCAATGACCGAATATATTATATACAATTACAATTGAATTTCTTTTTACAATTTATAGAAATAAAATAAAAAGAAATTACAAAAATGAAGTCGTAGATGACTTCAGCCTAAAGACAAAACATCTTTAAAGAAACATACAACATCTTCATTATAATTGCTTCAACAATAAGCTTAATCTAGAATCTGGACAGCAATAGTAATGTGGGACTAGATGTTGTTATACTACTTTGGGCAGTGGTGTTTGATATCTAGTTTCTGGAGTGAATTTCTGAGAGCTCTCTTAGTGATTCTTTTCTTTGTAATATGGATACCGATACTCTGAAGTTCCTCCTCTATTTATAGTGTGAAACTTCCTTGAAATTCTTACTGGTTGATTGTGTTATACCCCGTAGTTCTGACCCTACGTATGAGAGCGTACGAAAGCATGTAAGACTTAAAATTTTCAAAGGATAGGTTGACGGATTATTCCGGGCAAGTTTTAGTCAACTTCGAGGCGGGTTATGACCCGATACATTGAGAGTTCCTAAGTGTTTCGAAGGCCTAGGGCGTAGTTCGTTGAGTCTAGATTCCAACGCAACCAACCGTTCGTCGATAGGACGTCGGAGTAGAAAGTTATGAGAATTACGAGTTCAGTGCGCAGTCGGACAGAAAGGTGTTTCGGACAAAGCGGCGAGGCAGCGGTGCGGATGCGGGCGCGGCGAAATCTTGAGAGGTCGCTGAAGTTGCAGCGCCTTGTAGCCGGACAGCGCGGCGCGAAAGTTCGAGAGGCTGCGGGGTTTCATGTCGTCGCGCCGTGAGATTTTGGGCAGAAAAACTTAGAAAAGTCAGATTTTTTCTTTTAAAAGACCTTGGGAGGGTGACAAGTGTCCCCCCCATCTGATTTCTTGCATGCAATATATTGACCAAGTCTTGAAGACTTGGTCATCTTCCAATTTCTCTCCCTCTCTCTAAAAATCAGCTCCTCCTTCTCTCTACATTTCCAAAGGAAATCCAAGCCTAAGGAAAAATCTGAAAAGTTAAGAACAAAAAAGGAAGCTTGTGGCTAGCTTGTGGTGGTGTTCTTGGCAAGGAAGCTAGAAAGATATTTGGAATAAGTTTGGCTAAAACTCTAAGGTAATGATTCTTCCTTTAGATTTAGTTTATAGTGTTGCATGTTAAGAAGAAAGAACTTGTGGTAGTAAATAATGCTCTTAGAGTCATTGCATGCTAGAAATGTGGTTTGGATATGAAAAATGGGTTAAGAAGAGATTATGAGCATGTTGTAGCCTAAAAACTACCTTAGAATTGTTAAGTGAATTGTTGTAACTTATGGGGCAGAATTTTACACACCCAAGTTTAGGTGTGTAATCCCCTTTGAATTGTTGGATTGATTGAGCCTTAAATGTGGCAATTGGATGATAAATTCGGCCTTGAGAAAGGTGGCAAAGTGAGTGGAAACAAAGGAAATGCTGCCCAATTTTCCATAGAAATTAGTGACTTTGAACTTGGATTGTTCTACATTAAGATTAGAGGTTAATAAATGTATCATGGTTATTTTAGGTTGACATATTACTTGCGGTAATTTGGACTTAGCAAGTGGATTGACCAAAGAGGTATGTGAAGCTTTCCTATCTCTTGAGCATGAATAGATGAAACTACGTAGTACGGTAGACGTACAAGATTTGGTATTCTTACTTGTTTTAAGTATATAATGACTTGTTTTGTTTTAAGAATGTATAAGTCCCTTAGTTAGGGGAAAAGTATGATTTTACTAAAGTGTAGAGTTAATATAACAACTTTATGGGAAGTTGGTTTATTAGCTTCATAAAAGGTTAATGAGAAGAGATTTACTCTAAGTAAGATAAGTATATGGTGAGGCAAATTGGTTTTAAGGCATCAATTGCCCAAGAGTTTTATGTATAAAGCAGAGTCATTTTTAAAAGAGTTGAAGCATGTAGTACTTGGGTTAAACTCCCGGTGTTCTTTTATTAAAGATATGATTAAGTGCCTTAAGTAAACTAAAATGAGAGGGTATATGAACAAGACTAATAAGAAGTTATAAGTTTTCTTAACTTATTTATGATTATGATATGATGTGATTTGATCTAGGGTAAGAGTATATCTGAGGGGCAAGCCCTAAGATCGTTATACCACCTTCTCCAGGGTAAGAGTATGTCTGAGGGGCTAGCCCCAAGATCGTCATACCACCTTCTTCAGTGTAAGAGTATATCTGAGGGGCAAGCCCTAAGATCGTTATACCACCGCTTGGTGTAAGAGTATATCGAGGAAAGTCCCCAAGATCGTTATACCATCCCGGGGTAAAAGTATATCGAGGGTAAGTCCCAGATCGTTATACCACCTTCCGTGGATTTGCTACCCATGATGCGAGGAATGCCTCATGCGAGTCCTTATGGGCTTATGCGGGTGAAATAGTCCCACGCGGGTAGTCTGACCTATCACGAGAATACCTCATGCGGGTCCACAGGACCTATGCGGGTGAAATAGTCCCAGGAGTAGGGGTGCTTATTGATACTATGGGCGAGGTACCCTGTTTTGATCCTAAGGCCCCTATTTTATGCAGTATTGTATATATATACTTGTCACTCTCATTGTTAGTAAGGCACAGTAAAAGGTATTTTATTGTCTTCCATGACTCCAGCTTACTTTTAGACTTATGATATCATTATTATAGTATTTTCCAGCTTTACATACTTGGTACATATTGTGTACTGACCCCCTTCCTCGGGGCTGCGTTAAATGCGGTAAGCGATTGAGGATCCTCGTTCTTAGGATCACTATTCCGGTGTCAGAAGCTCCATTTCTCCGGAAGCTTGTCTATTGGTACGGATATTCCACGATCTTATAGGTATTTTGTACATTCGGGGTATGGCCAGGCCCCGCCACACGATTGTTATCTTTAGAGATCTGTGGTCACATATATGTTTTGGGCTATAAGAACCAGTTGTATTACTATACTTTTGTTTAAGTATGTTTTATGGAAGGCAGCCTTATCGGTTGGCCAGTGATGTTTACCTTTTTCTCTAAGTTATGTGTTATGTATGTTCATTGCTATTCTCGACATATACTGGCGGTACCGGTAGGTACGATCGTGGCCGAGGTTGGGTCGTGACAAAAGTGGTATCAGAGCAGTTAGTCCTCGGAAAGTGTCCACAGACCGTGTCTAGTAGAGTCTTGGTTATCGATGTGTCGTGCACCACATCTATAATCAGGAGGCTGCAGGATATTTAGGATTGGTTTCCATTCTTTCACTCTAAGATCGTGCAATAGAGCTGAGTTATAGGTTGAACCTCCTCTGATGTTTTCCTTTATGTATCAGTTATGCCTCACGCAAGGCAACCACGGCCCGAAGGCAAAGCGGTGAGAGTCGCTAGTGGGACACGGAGAGTCACGAGGCACAGCCCGATCCTTACGAGAGATGATGTTTAGGCGGCGAGTTCCACGTCGTCGCCCGGCCTCGCGAGTTCGAGGCGTGGACGCGGCTCACGAGACCGCGATGCGAGCCTCCATCCACGTGGTCGAAGTACGAGATTATGGAACAAATTCGGTTCGACCAACATAGTGGCGGCGGCACGCAGAAGCGGCGCCAACCCAGAGCCGATTTCTGGTCGGGATTTCTTGGTTGTCACCCACCCGAGTTCTATGGTTCGAGATTTGAGGAGGATCCGCAGGAGTTTGTCCGCGATTCTGATGGACCATGCAGGTCCTTAGGGCATCGGAGACTGAGTCTATTATACTAGCTTCTTACCGGTTACGCGATATTGCGTTGAACTGGTTTGAGTCATGGGTATTGTCGAGGGGTGAGGATGCTCTTCCAGCTGATTGGGAGGAGTTCACGGAGGCATTCCTAGACCACTTCTTGCCTCCTGAGGTGAGGAGAGCCCGTGTAGATAGGTTCTTGCCCTTGAGACAGGACGGGAGGACTATCGGGAGTCTGACACAGTTCGACTCCTTGGCCAGATATGCGCACACCATAGTAGCTGACATGGCAGACAGGGTTCATCGATATGTGATGGGGTTAGACCGTCATATGATTACTGCATGCTTGGGGGTGGCTCTTCAGCCAGGGATGGATATTGCCAGGATACAAGCGTCTGCGCGAGATTGAGGCGAGAGACGCAGATCGCCTAGATTTGGGGCGGCCAGAGGCGAGGCAGCGAGCTCTCAAGGCGATTTTGGCGGGCGGCCTCGGCGAACTAGGTCCACATTCCGGCCCGGACAGAGTGCTCCTTCTCGATTTCGGCGGGAGGTCCGATCGCCAGGTTATTCATGAAGCGGTCGTGGCTCGGGACTTGTTTTCGAGGAGGCGAGACGGCGCAATCGAGACCACCTACCTCTCGGTGTGTTCGATGCGGTAGGTCTCATCCGGGCGAGTGCCGTATGGGTTCGAGAGCATGTTACTCTTGTGGCCAACAGGGCCATCTGAAGAAGGATTGTCCGTCCTTAGGCGGCGGGAGCATTACGGTTTAGCGGCGAAGTGCATTCTTTGGATCTTCATCTTCGATGGTTAGACGCCCGTAGGCGTGGTACTTATGGGCGGCGGCGCGGCAGGTCGTGGTAGGGTTCGATTCTAGCGGTCCTCGAGCCGCATATATGTTATGTCCGATGAGCGGGACCGGAGGCGTCGCGGATGTCGTCACAGTACATTATTGGTTTCTTCTTTGTGATGTATATGCTTTGATAGATCCGAGTTCTACCTTGTCCTACATATCTCCTCATATTGCGATAGAATAGGGATAGAGCCGAGTCCATAAGACCTTTTGAGGTGGCTACGCGATGGTGATTCAGATGGTAGGCGAGCGGGTGTATAAGGCTTGCCTGTGACTATAGATAGCCGTCGGACTCTGGCCGACTTGATAGAGTTGGATATGACCGACTTTGATGTGATTATGGGTATGGATTGGCTAGCATCTTGCTATGCCAGCCGGATGTAGAGAGAGATTAGTTCGGTTCGGTTTCTGGTGGCCGGTTATCGAGTGGAAGGGAATCTTGCATCGCCAGGGTAAGTTTATTTCTTACCTCAAGGCTAGGAAGATGGTGCGGAAGGGTATATCTACCATCCGTTCGAGTATTCGACATCGAGGTGAGGTACCGACCTTGATCGATCCGGTTGTTAGAGAGTTTCGGATGTATTCCCGCACGAGCTTAGGGTATCCTCCGAGAGGAGATTGAGTTTTGTATTGATTTGGCGCGGACACTCGACCGATATCTATTCCGCCATACAGATGGCACTGCCGAGTTGAAGGAATTGAAGGACCGGTGAAAGATTTCTTTGGAGAAGGGCTTTATTAGGCCAAGTGTTTCTCCCAGGGAGCACCGGTGTTGTTTGTAAAGAAGAAGGATGGGGCCAGCTGCGTATGTGTATTGATTACGAAGGCTAAACAAGGTAACTATCAAGAATAGATATCCTCCCGGGATTGACGATTTGTTTGACCATTCACGGGGTGCAAAGTGTTTTCAAGATAGACTGCGGATGCAGTTATCATCAGTGCGAGTTAGAGAGATAGATATCCCAAAGACTGCATTCAGGACCCGGTATGGGCACTATGAGTTCAGGGTGATGTCTTTCGGGTTGACCAACGCCCCAGCAGTATTCATGGATTTGATGAATAGGGTGTTCAGGCCATTCTTGGATATGTTCGTTATAGTGTTCATTGATGATATCTTGGTATATTCGCGCACAGAGCAGGAGCATACAGATCATTTGAGGACGGTATTGGGAGTCCTCCGAGACCGGCAGTTGTATGCCAAGTTCTCGAAGTGCGAGTTCTGGTTGGCTTCAGTGGCTTTCTTAGGGCATGTTATCGGGGCCGACGGCATTCGGGTTGATACAGCTAAGATTGAAGCAGTCAAGACTTGGCCCAGACCCACTACACCGACGGAGGTGCGCAGCTTTTTGGGCCTTGCAGGTTACTATCGGAGGTTTGTAGAGAAGTTTGCTTCTATTTCAGCCCCTTTGACTAAGCTGACTCAGAAGGCAGCTATGTTCCGGTGGACGGATACTTGTGAGGAAAGTTTCCAGTTGCTAAAGGAGAAGTTGTGACGCCCGATTCTTACTCTTCCAGAGGGCTTAGATGGATATGTGGTTTATTGTGACGCGTCAGGTGTCGGGCTTGGGTGCGTGCTGATGCAGCACGGCAGAGTTATAGCTTATGCATCTCGACAGCTTAGGAAGCATGAGAAGAACTATCCCACACATGACTTGGAGTTGGCAGCTGTGATTCATGCCTTGAAGATCTGGAGACATTATTTATATGGAGTTCATGTGGACATTTACACAGACCACAAGAGTCTCCAGTATATCTTCGATCGAGAGGAGTGAACTTGCGGCGAGGCGGTGGTTGGAGCTACTTAAGGATTACGATGTTGATATTCGTACCACCCGGGAAGGCCAATGTAGTTGCGGATGCCGCCAGTCGCGGTCGATGGGTAGTCCATGCGATGTTCCGCGCAGAAGAGGATATGGTCAGAGTTATATCATTAGCGAGCCTTGGGATTCGTTTGGTTGATTACGATAGTGACCAATTCGGGTTCGAGAGGTTGCGAGTCTTCCATCGTCGAGGAGGTGAAGAGGCGGCGATATGAGGATCCGATTTTGCAGTGCATGCAGAGATGTCATTGTTCGTAAAGAGGAGTCTATTTGAGGTAGCGCCGGATGGGTGCTAAGATTCGAGGCGATTGTGTGTTCCGATGTGTGAGAACCGTCGGCCATTGCAGGGAGGCACACGGTGCTCGTTATTCTATTCATCCGGTCGACTAAGATGTATCATGACCTCGGATCGTGTATTTGTGGGATGGCCTAAAGAGGGGCGTTGCGAGTTCGTGGCACGGTGCGGTGTCGTGAGTTAAGATTGAGCACGAAGCGGTGGGTCATTGCGAGTTATTGATATTCGACTTGGAAGTGGGAGGTGATAAATATGGATTTTATTACGGGCTACCTACCACCGGAGGAAGCATGATTCCATTTGGGTGATTGTCGATGGTCGCGAAATCAGCCCATTTTCTTCCGGTCGAGCAGCGTTCTCGGTGAGGACTATGCGGATTATATATTAGAGAGATTGTGAGAGGCGCGAGTCGGTGTCGAATAGATCAGATAGAGGAGCCCAGTTCTCGGCTAACTTCTGGAGGTCTTTTCAGAAGGGATTAGGAACATAGGTGAGTCTCAGTACGGCGTTTCATCCTCAGACCGACGGACAGGCCGAGCGCACTATCAAGACACTTGAGGATATGCTGCGGGCTTGTGTTATTGATTTCAGGGGTAGCTGGGAGGATCATTTGCCTCTTGTGGAGTTTGCTTACAACAACGGCTACCATTCCAAGATTCGGATGGCGCGCTTATAAGGCCTTATACGAGCGGAAGTGCAGTCACCGATAGGCTGGTTCGAGTGGGAGAAGTTCGATTAGTCGGGCGGACTTAGTTCAGTGCGATGGATAAGGTGAAGCTTATCCAGAGCGGTTGTTAGCGGCTCGAGTCGGCAGAAGTCGTATGCAGATCATCGGCGTCGACACTTGGAATTTGAGATAGACGATTGGGTTTTTCTAAAGGTATCGCCCATGAAGGGCGTGATGAGATTTGGAAAGAAGGGGAAGCTTAGCTCAAGGTACATTGGGCCGTATCGGATTTTACGTAGGGTAGGCAGGGTTGCCTATGAGTTAGATCTGCCGTCCGACTTGGAGGCGGTACATCCAGTCTTCCATGTGTCCATGTTGCAGAAATGTATTGGAGATCCATCTAGAGTGCACCCGGTTCATGATGTCCAAGTGACAGAGGAGTTATCGTATGAGGAGAGTCCCATAGCGATACTCGATCGTCAGGTTAGACGGACTTCGGACGAAAGACGTGGCTTCCGTCAAGGTCCTATGGCGGAACGAGAACAGGGAGGAAATGACGTGGGAAGCAGAGGATGACATGATGAAGAAGTACCCTCACCTATTTCCTATACCTCCAGGTAACCCACTTTCCTGCTTGTCAGTTTTGATTTAGCATTTACGCTTCAGTATGTTGTGGCTCGTGGAGCTTCTTTATTTGCAAAAGAATAGTTAAGAAGTCTATGTCGATGATTGTGGTTTGAGTAAGCCTAGAAGGAACATTCGGGACGAATGTTTCTAAGAGGGGGAGAATGTTATACCCCGTAGTTCTGACCCTACGTATGAGAGCGTCATTTAAAGCATGTAAGACTTAAAATTTTCAAAGGATAGGTTGTGGATTATTAGAGGCGAGTTTTAGTCAACTTCGAGGCGGGTTATGACCCGATACATTGAGAGTTCCTAAGTGTTTCGAAGGCCTAGGGCGTAGTTCGTTGAGTCTAGATTCCAACGCAACCAACCGTTCGTCGATAGGACGTCGGAGTAGAAAGTTATGAGAATTACAAGTTCAGTGCGCAGTCGGACAGAAAGGTGTTTCGGACAAAGGCGACAGGGCCGCGGCGCCGGATGCAGGGCCGCGGCGCCGAAAGTACTGAGAGGTCGCTGAAGTTGCAGCGCCGCGGCGCCGGGACAGCAGGGCCGCGGCGCCGAAAGTTCAGAGAGGCTGCGGGGGTTTCAGCGCCGAGGCGGGATTTTTGGGCGGAAAAACTTAGAAAAGTCAGATTTTTCTTTTAAAAGACCTTGGGAGGGTGACAAGTGTCCCCCCCCCCATCTGATTTCTTGCATGCAATATATTGACCAAGTCTTGAAGACTTGGTCATCTTCCAATTTCTCTCCCTCTCTCTAAAAATCAGCTCCTCCTTCTCTCTACATTTCCAAAGGAAATCCAAGCCTAAGGAAAAATCTGAAAAGTTAAGAACAAAAGAGGAAGCTTGTGGCTAGCTTATGGTGGTGTTCTTGGCAAGGAAGCTAGAAAGATATTTGGAATAAGTTTGGCTAAAACTCTAAGGTAATGATTCTTCCTTTAGATTTAGTTTATAGTGTTGCATGTTAAGAAGAAAGAACTTGTGGTAGTAAAAATAATGCTCTTAGAGTCATTGCATGCTAGAAATGTGGTTTGGATATGAAAAATGGGTTAAGAAGAGATTATGAGCATGTTGTAGCCTAAAAACTACCTTAGAATTGTTAAGTGAATTGTTGTAACTTATGGGGCAGAATTTTACACACCCAAGTTTAGGTGTGTAATCCCCTTTGAATTGTTGGATTGATTGAGCCTTAAATGTGGCAATTGGATGATAAATTCGGCCTTGAGAAAGGTGGCAAAGTGAGTGGAAACAAAGGAAATGCTGCCCAATTTTCCATAGAAATTAGTGACTTTGAACTTGGATTGTTCTACATTAAGATTAGAGGTTAATAAATGTATCATGGTTATTTTAGGTTGACATATTACTTGCGGTAATTTGGACTTAGCAAGTGGATTGACCAAAGAGGTATGTGAAGCTTTCCTATCTCTTGAGCATGAATAGATGAAACTACGTAGTACGGTAGACGTCTGAATTTGGTATTCTTACTTGTTTTAAGTATATAATGACTTGTTTTGTTTTAAGAATGTATAAGTCCCTTAGTTAGGGGAAAAGTATGATTTTACTAAAGTGTAGAGTTAATATAACAACTTTATGGGAAGTTGGTTTATTAGCTTCATAAAAGGTTAATGAGAAGAGATTTACTCTAAGTAAGATAAGTATATGGTGAGGCAAATTGGTTTTAAGGCATCAATTGCCCAAGAGTTTTTATGTATAAAGAAGAGTCATTTTTAAAAGAGTTGAAGCATGTAGTACTTGGGTTAAACTCCCGGTGTTCTTTTATTAAAGATATGATTAAGTGTCTTAAGTAAACTAAAATGAGAGGGTATATGAACAAGACTAATAAGAAGTTATAAGTTTTCTTAACTTATTTATGATTATGATATGATGACAGTTTGAGCTAGGGTAAGAGTATATCTGAGGGGCAAGCCCCAAGATCGTTATACCACCTTCTCCAGGGTAAGAGTATGTCTGAGGGGCTAGCCCCAAGATCGTCATACCACCTTCTTCAGTGTAAGAGTATATCTGAGGGGCAAGCCCTAAGATCGTTATACCACCGCCTTGATGTAGAGTATATCCGAGGAAAGTCCCAGATCGTTATACCATCCGCCGGGGTAAAAGTATATCGAGGGTAAGTCCCAAGATCGTTATACCACTGCCCGTGGATTTGCTACCCATGATGCGAGGAATGCCTCATGCGAGTCCTTATGGGCTTATGCGGGTGAAATAGTCCCGTGCGGTAGTCTGACCTATGCGAGAATACCTCATGCGGGTCCATGACTATCACGGGTGAAATAGTCCCAGGAGTAGGGGTGCTTATTGATACTACGGGCGAGGTACCCTGTTTTGATCCTAAGGCCCCTATTTTATGCAGTATTGTATATATATACTTGTCACTCTCATTGTTAGTAAGGCACAGTAAAAGGTATTTTATTGTCTTCCATGACTCCAGCTTACTTTTAGACTTTTGATATCATTATTATAGTATTTTCCAGCTTTACATACTTGGTACATATTGTGTCGACCCCTTCTTCGCTGCGTTCATGCCGCAGTAAGTAAGCGATTGAGGATCCTCGTTCTTAGGATCACTATTAGGTGTCGAAGCTCCATTTATCCGGAAGCTTGTCTATTGGTACGAATATTCCCTGATGCTATAGGTATTTTGTACATTCAGGGGTATGGCGGGGCCCTGTCCTGCCACAGTTGTTATCTTTAGAGGTCTGTGGTCACATATATGTTTTGGGCTATAAGAACCAGTTGTATTACTATACTTTTGTTTAAGTATGTTTTATGGAAGCGGCACTTATCGGTGGCGGTGATGTTACCTTTTCTCTAAGTTATGTGTTATGTATGTTCATTGCTATTCTCGACATATACTGACGGCGGTACCCGGTGAGTACGATCGTGGCCCCGGGGTTGGGTCGTGATAGATTGCGGAAGTGGACAGAAAATAGGTAGCAGCTTGGACCGATTCAACCTCCATGAAATCCTCAACTACATTGACTTGGTATTTACGTTGCTTTCCTTCCAAGCTTGACTTCTTCTTTTCTAACATTTTAAACATAGCTTCCTGATAGCTTTCCTAGGTCATTTTACCTCACAGTAACAATCACTATTTTGGCCGGAAGAATAGGCAAAATCGTTTATAGAGATGTTATCACAACACTGCAGGAAACATTCTTATATTCATAAGCGATGTTGTCCTGATTAATTACTCGTGTTGTCACAAAACTCATCCAACATCAACATATATAACTAATGATATGTTGGTTAATTAACTCTTATTATGTTTCACTAACTAATTAGTAGAGAGGTAGCGAAAGTTCCAACCCTCGCCACCATTATAGCTAAGGATAGGTTGACGATGTTGTTGAGTACACATGTTTCACGTACTCACTCTACGCTTATTTCACTCTATGTGTAGGTACCGAACCAGACGATAGAGAAGCAAGTAGAGCTTAGATATCTTAGACATCACTTGGAGAGTCCAGGGTTACCTGCTGATGCATTTCCGGCATTGAAACTCTTTTTTATATTTATGATTTCTATCATTTTACTTTCAGACAGTATTGTTATTCCACTATTCAGACTGGTATTCAATATTAAAGCTTTGTACTCATGACTATCAGATCTTAGTTTTTTTTTCAGATTATGTATTTATTATAAGACTTGTTAATACTTCTTTTCTAATTATTTATTTTCCGCATGTACTTTCATATCTTTCATGTTGTATGATTGGGGTTCACCTACGGGTTAAGGTAGGTGCTCTCACGACACAATGGAATTTTGGGTCGTGACACATTGAGCCCTTGATTTATGTCTTAACACATTTTCCTTTACAAGACACCATTTCTCAAGATCTTGTAAAAATTGTTTCTCTTTAGTCAAGAGTGCATCAGTACACTATTTATTGATTTGATCCTTGTTAGAACTTGTATGGGATAAGAATAAATAAGTGATCGAAAGTAAGCTTTGGAATTTTTGGCGAGGCGCCGCGACACCGGACATGTAAAAATTTCTCGTGCTCAGCGTCGCGGCGTTAGGAAGCAGCGCTGCAGCGCCAAAACATCAGAGAGATCTGACAGGGATTCATGGCCACAGCGCTTGAAGGCAGATCCGTGGTGCCGGGCGTAGAGCCGCGACGCTATCCAACGGTAAAATTCTGGAAAACTTCAAAAGTTGTATCTATTCCTAATAGTCACAACCTTTGTAGTGAAAGGCTGCTTATGAACGAAAATGATGCTATATAAAGCATTTTGATCATTTGATTGAGATATAGAACACAATACAATCAATCATTGAACACAATTAATGATTTGAGATTGGTGCTTCTTCTTCTCTAAATACATTTCTGAAAAAGACATAAAGTAATTTGTCAGGGGTCAAGTTCTTCTGCGAGAACTCGAACGATGTATCCTCTAGATAGACATCCGTGAAACTACAACACAAGTAGGGACGAATTTCTCATAAGAAAAGTGATCAATCTCCTTATGAATTATGGAAAGGAAGATTTCCTACTTTCAAAAGGATGAAAGTGTGGGGTTGCCTAGCGAAAGTTCAAGTTCCCTTACCAAAGAGAACTAAACTTGGACCTAAAACCGTGGATTGCATATATATTAGTCCTGCCAATAATAGTGCAGCATATAAGTTTTTGGTGTATCATTATGATGTTGAAGGTATTCACAAAAACACACTTATGAAATCTGCTGAAGCAGATTTTTTTGAGGATATTTTTCCTTACAAAGACAAGGATAAAGGTGTTCTTAATCATAAGAAGAGGACACTGCCTCAAGATGTGTTAAACCAAAACACACAAAATGATGAAAATCTTACTTCATTTGTTCAAGAAGAAAATTTTGAACCAAATAGAAGTAAACGTGGGAAAATTGTCAAAAATTTTGGACCAGACTTTATGACCTTTTCCGTTAAAGGAGAACCTCAAACATATAAGACTGCTATGGAATCATCCGAAGCACCTTATTGGAAGGAGGCTATCCAAAGTGAGGTAGAATACATTGTGCAAAATAATACATGGATATTGGTTGATCTCCATCCGGGACAAAAACCAATAGGCCATAAATGGATTTTCAAACGGAAATTAAGGCCTGATGGTACTATAGAAAATACAAAGCTCGTATAGTAGCCAAAGGGTTTCGTCAAAAAGAAGGTGTATATTTCTTTGTACTTACTCACCAGTAACCAAAATTATGTCGATAAGGACGTTAATTGCTATAGCGGCGATTCACAATTTGGAAATACAACAAATGGATGTGAAACCCGCATTTTTGAATGGTGAATTAGATGAATACATTTACATGGAACAACCCGAAGGGTTTGTTGTTAAAGATCAAGAAAAGAAGGTTTGTAAATTGATTAAGTCTCTATACGGACTTAAACAAGCTTCAAAGCAATGACATGAAAAGTTTGATAATACACTATTATCAAATGGTTTTCAAATAAATGAATGTGACAAATGTGTCTACGGTAAATAATGTATGTGTCATTATATGCTTATATGTGGATAATATGCTAATTATGGGAACAAGTAAGGATGTAATTAACCAAACTAAGAAGATGTTGCATGCCGTTTTTTATATGAAAGATATGAGAATAGTGAATGTCATTCTTGGTATTAGAATTCATATGGTTACATACTAACTCAATCCCATTATGTTGAAAAGGTCCTTAGAAAGTTTGAACACTATGATGATCGACCGGTTGTTACACCATTTATCCCGCTAGTTACCTCAAGAAGAATCAATGTGAAAGTGTGTCTCAATTGGAGTATACACAAGTTCTTGGAAGCTTGATGTACATAATGAACTGTACACGATCGGACTTAGCATATACAGTGAGTCGACTTAGTCGCTACTCACATAATCCAGGAAAGGATCATTGGTTTGCACTAATTAGGGCACTCCGTTATCTAAAACATACAATGAACTATGAGTTGCATTATACAAAATATCCTCCTATTTTAGAAGGATATTGTGATGCTAATTGGTTTTCCAACCCTTCGGAAAGTAAGTCCACAAGTGGTTATCTATTTATACTTGGTGGAACGTCGGTATCTTGGAAATCATCAAAGCAAATAGTGAATACACGCTCGACTATGAAAGCAGGGTTTGTAGCCTTTGACAAAGCTGTCGAAGAGGCAGAATGACTCAAAAACTTCCTAGAAGGTATTATGTTGTGGACAAAGCCTGTTACAGCCATTTACATACATTGTGATAGTATGACTGCTCTGACGAGAGCAAAGAATCAAATATACAATGACAAATCGAGGCATATAAGGAGACGTCATAACACTATACGAAGCTTGCTGAAGAATATAATTATCTCCATTGACTATATAAAATCAAAGGACAATATAGCGGATCCTTTGACAAAAGGCCTTAACAGAGAGAAAGTCGTATTTACATCGAGGGAAATAGGCTTAAAGCCAACACAATGAGTCACTATTTGGCGGAAATCTAACCTAGCAAAATTGGAGATCCCATGGTCTAGGTTCAATGGGACAACTAGTTGGGGAAGACTCAAGGAGCATATAAAACACACATATGCTCATTCCTATGGTGAACTAAGTGTGTTAATCCGTTGATGATTAAGGGATGAATATTACTCTCAATAATACTAAAAGCCATTATGGTGGGATAGTACAGACTATTCTTGTTTAGTGTTACCTATATGAGATTGATGTGGGGTCGCATATATGAGAATCGATATGGCTACGTTCTCCAGAAATTTTCACGAGGAAGGAGTTGTTCACGACCGAAATGAACACAACCGTAAGAATTGAACTATGTTGATATGATGTGTGTGATACTTTTTGTCTTGATTTACTACAAAACGTGAATAGTTAAAGATATACATCCACTATTTCACAAAGTATACCCGATAAGTATTCACTACGAACGGTTCAAGTCCAAAAGACACATTTTCCGATGCATGTCATATTGAATTTTTTCAGAAATAACAATAAGTTCCTCATTATCTTATTTTCTATCCAAATGTGAGGTATTGTTAATGTTTGAATAGAAAATGTGGGGTATTGTTGGAACTTGTATGGGATAAGAAGAAATAAGTGATAGAAAATAAGCTTTGGAATTTTTGGCAGCCTTGGCGGGACAGGAAAAATTTCGTGCTCAGTGTGTGTGCAAGAAGCAGCGCCACAGCGCCAAAACTTCAGAGAGCTCTGACAGAGATTCAGGGCCGCGATGCTTGAAGGCAGAGCCACGGCGTCGGGGTCAGCGCCACGGCGCCGGGGTCAGCGCCACGGCGCTTTCCAACGGTAAAATTCTGGAAAACTTCAAAAGTTGTATCTATTCCTAATAGTCACAACCTTTGAAGTGAAAGTCTGCTTATGAACGAAAATAATGCTATATAAAGCATGTTGATCACTTGATTGAGATATAGAACACAATACAATCAATCATTTAACACAATTAATGATTTGAGATTGGTGTTTCTTCTTCTTCTTCTTCTCTAAATACATTTCTGAAAAAGACATAAAGTAAATTCGTCAGTGGTCAAGTTCTTGTGCGAGAACTCGAACCAGATAGTTGTATCCTCTAGATAGACGTCTGTGAAACTACAACACAAGTGGGGACGAATTTCTGTCGTAGGAAACAGGCCTCTATCGTATCAAGTTAGTATTGAATTTTCAGTTTATAGTAAACTTGTTGATTTCAATTATTATTGAGTTATTATTATTCAATTGTGTTTGCTTATTTGAAAATCCTAGATTGGCACTAACAATCCTGAGTGATAAGTAAATCCATTCTGGCCTTTGTTATCTTCTGGAAATAGACTTGAACTCCTCCGCATTTAATTTTCTCAATTGAGCTTTCAGAGCTTTAAGCTTGTGCCAAATATTAGTCATCTTATCTTTAGCTAGTTGCGTAGCCCATATAGATTCTACAATGGAGGGGAAAGTAGCATGATCAGCCCATACATTGAAATACCTAAATGGTGTTTTGGTATTCCACTTAATCTCCTGCACTGTTAACAGCATAGGAGAATGATAAGACACCTGTGGAAGATCATAAGTTGTAGTCACATTTCCCCATTGAAACATTCATTCCATATTTCCAAACATACTGTCTATTCTACTACAAATTCTATCAGACCCCATTTGCTTATTAGACCAGGTATAATATTTCTCTTTCCATGGTAACTCAGTCAAGTTTAAGTTTTGGACAATCATTAAAATCTTTCAGTTCAGCAGTAGTGACTGCAACCCCAAATATCCTATCAGTTGGATGTAGAACTGCATTGAAGTCACCACCCAATGACCATGACCAATATCTAGCAAAATATCCCAAAGAGCTCTTCTAGTATCAAGAGAATTAAAACCATATATGACAGTCAACAAGCAAGCAAAATCCCCTGAATGCACCTGTAACTTTACAATGAATAAGCTTTGAGGAAGAGCTAATATGATCAACCTGATAGACATTTGGATCCCAGAGGATCCACACACTTCCATTCACTGGATGAAGGTAGTTGTAGAGTAGCACCATCCTGGAAATACATTATCAATCACTCTAGTAGCTTTATACTATTTTACTCTAATTTTTACTAGGCAAACAAGCTTTATTTGTTTGTGTTAAATATACATTACAATATACACATTATATACATGTATATTGAGTATCTATAGCCCAAAGCCGAGAGGACTGTCCAGCCCAGTTCGGCCAGCCCAGCAATCCGTGTAGGTGATTTAGTTATGGTATATTTTGTATATTACACTTGCATATTAATTAGTCTTGTAGTCTTTCCATAATTGTATGATTAGTCTTCAAATAGAATAGGGATTTAGATGTAGGATAGAAAAATGTTTTTCCTATTGTAACTTGTATATATACACCTTTAATCAATAAAATAATCAAGAGATTATTTCTTTCATAGTATCACAAGTCTAGGTAATTTTTCCTTGCTTGCTTCCGCAAATTCCACCACATCTGAGATCTTCTTCTTTTTCCCAAACAACCGAGACACTTCTCGGTTTGTTCTTCACTTCTCCAACAAAATTCGAGACCTCCCTTCAACAAATCCATTCTCTGAAACTTATTGTTCTATTCACTATGACTGATAAGAACACGTTTCATCTCAACAACGGCGGTGGTAAAAAAGATCAAAATCAGAAAAATAATGGCAAGAATCGTGGCGGCAACCAGAACAGTGGCAGTGGTGGTGGTGCCCCTCGGGGCAGTCAGCAGCAACAACAATCATGGGGCCAACAGTGGGCCCGTCACGATGTGATGGCCCCAGTTTCTGTCGGCCAACGGCTGTCTATTACCCGGAAACTGGGCCCTTTCATCCAGCCAGTTTCTCGGGTCCTATCTCGAGTTTCAGACCGAATTATGGGTCGGGGTAGCAGTCCGGAGTACTTGGGCCTCATCCCTCTCAAGACCATCACGCAACGGGAGCCACACAAACCGATCCAAGTACTCTCTCGTCTTATTCCAATTTGAGCAATAATCGTGGTATAATTATTGGTAATGGTAATTCAATTCCAATTAAGGGTTATGGTCATAAAAAATTGTCTCATCCCCACCCACCACTTGTCTTGAAAAATACCCTTCATGCCCCACAACTAATTAAAAATTTGGTGTATGTCCGTAAATTCACCACTGATAATTGGGTTTCTATTGATTTTGATTCATTTAGATTTTATGTGAAGTATTTCAAGACGGGGAGTCCTCTCATGAGGTGTGACAGTAGGGGAGATCTTTATCCAATCACACCAAGTCTCAATTTCTCGCGTCAAGCCATGTCTTCAACTTTTGCAGCTCTTGCTCCTTCCTTGTGGCATGCTCATCTAGGTCATCTGGGGTCGTCTATTTTGTCTGTCTTAGATAAAAATAAACTTATTTCTTGTAAGGTACGCATAGTACTCCAAATTGTCAATCTTGTTCCTTAGGAAAAATTATTAAATTGTCATTTGTAGACTCGACTTCTCATACTTTAATGCCATTCGATATTGGACGTTTCGTGTTCTTAGTTCTATGGGTCATCGGTATTATATTCTATTTTTGGATGATTATTCTAAATTTCTATGGACCTTTCCAATAGCGAAAAATCTCAAGTTTTTCCATCTTTTTGAAATTTAGAGCATTCATTAGAACTCAATTCGAACGGGAAATCAAAAATATTCAATGTTATAATGGCAAAGAATATGACAATGGAGAGTTTCGTGCTAAAAATGGGATCAATTTTCATTTTTCTTGTCCTCATACGTCCTCACAAAATGGGAAGTCCGAACGTAAAATTCGTACCATTAATAATATTGTCCGAACTTTATTAATTCATATTTTCGTACCCCCGTCGTTTTGGCATAATGCTCTGCAAATGACTACATATATTCTTAACATTCTTCCTTCCAAAGGTTTGACATATTCTTCCCATCTACATATTTTATATAATAAGACTCATTCGTATTCACATCTTAAGGTCTTTGGGTGCTTGTGTTATTCACTTTTTCTGTCTACCACAATTAACAAACTTCAGGCCCGCTCTACTCCTTGTGTGTTTTTGAGTTATCCATCAAATCACCGTGGTTACAAATGCTTTGATTTGTCATCAAATGAATCACTATTAGTCGTCATGTTATTTTTGATGAGTCCCAATTTCCGTTTGCTAAGGTAGATAGTCTCGTGCCTAGTTCGTATAATTTTTTGGATGATGATATATCCCCATATATTATTCACAATTTTTTGGATATGTCCAGCAACCCGACTCCACCAGGTGGGCTGACCCGGTCCCATCCCATTCGGTAATACCTTTCCGCTACCCCATGTAGATAATGGGCGATCTCGGCAATCGGGCGGTTGCCAACCTAGTCTTGAGGCGGTCTGTTCACGTCGCCCAACCGATGCTTATGCAGATTGGGCCAGTGGGCCCACTGCCTGCTGGTTAGTCCGTCCTGTATCCCTGTCATTCCCAAAATTCACCCAATTCAGCCCCGAGTCATGAAACAGTCACCCGAGCCCAACGGGGTATTTTTAAACCAAAAATACATTTTAATTTAAATTCTAATGTTCTTAAATCACCCTTACCCCATAATATTGTGCCTGCTTTAAATGACCCGAATTGGAAGATTGTCGTGACCGATGAATATAATGCTCTTATTGATAATAAGACGTAGGAGTTAGTACCCCGTTCATCTGGTGTTAATATTATTCGGTCTATGTGGATTTTTGCTCATAAGGATAATTCTGATGGTTCTTTTGCAAGGCATAAGCCTCATCTTGTAGGTGATGGTAAGATTCAACAGGTTGGTGTCGATTATGGTGAGATATTTAGTCCGGTGGTCAAGCCGACTACCATTCGCACTCGCACTGTGCTCAACTAGACGTGAAAAATGCTTTCCTATATGGTGACATCAAAGAAAGAGTATATATGCATCAACTCTTGGGGTTTAGGGATACCCGATATCCTCATCGTGTCTGTTTGTTGAAGAAGTTCTTGTATGGGCTTAAGCAATCTCCACGGGCTTGGTATAAGAGGTTTGCTGACTATGTTTAGACTATTGGGTTCTCTCACAGCAGGTCTGATAATTCATTGTTCATATATCGTCAGGGTTCTGCGATGGCTGATATACTATTATATGTGGATGATATTATCTTGACTGCCTCTTCTGATGCATTACGCAAGTCTATTATGACAATGCTCAGCTCTGAGTTTGCCATGAAAGACTTGGGGCCATTGAGTTATTTTTTGGGGATTGCTGGCACTTATCATGCAGATGGACTGTTCTTATCACAGAGGAAGTATGCAACTGAGATCATCGAGAGGGCTAGGATGTCATCCTGCAAGTTCGCTTCCACTCCAGTTGTACTAAACCCAAGTTGAGCGCTGCAGCTGGCTCCCAATATGAGGATCCAACCCGTTATCGTAGTCTTGCAGAGGCCCTTCAGTATCTTACGTTCACGCGGCCTGATATTACATATGTCATACAATAGATGTGTTTGTTTATGCATGACCCCAAGATTGAACTTATGAATGCGCTCAAACGCATACTTAGGTACGTTCAGGGAACACTTGATCATGGCTTGCATTTGTATCTTTCGTCGACGTCTACGCTTGTCTCATATATAGATGCTGATTGAGGAGGTTGTCCGGATACTAGGCGTTCTACGTCTGGATATTGTATGTTTCTTGGTAATAACTTGGTCTCATGGTCTGCCAAACGACAATCCACGTTTTCACGTTCAAGTGCAGAGACCGAGTATCGAGGGGCGGCCAATGTGGTTTTTGAGTCATGTTGGTTACATAATCTTCTTTTAGAGATCCATGTCCTATTAAGAAAGCTACCTTGGTGTATTGTGATAATGTCAGTGTCATCTACCTTTCTGGTAATCCAATTCAGCACCAGCGCACTAAACATATAGAGATGGACATTCACTTTGTTCGAAGGTAGCTCGAGGACAAGTACGCTTCTGCCATGTTCCTTTCAGATATCAAATTGCAGACATATTTATAAAGGGTCTTCCCTCGGTCCTTTTTGAAGATTTTAGAGACAGTCTCAGCGTACGAAGATCGTCCGCTATGACTGCGGATGTGTGTTAAATATATATATAATATACACATGATATACATGTATATTGTATGTATATTGAGTATCTATAGCCCAAAGCCGAGAGAATTTATCCAGTTCGGCTGAATAATGATCGTGTAGATGATTTAGTTATGGTATATTTTTTATAAGGGAATGGGTCATATTTTCCCTCAACATTTAGAAAAAGGTTTGTATTTGTCATCTGTTAACGTTTGAGGTCAAATATGCCCTCCGTTAGTCCAAACTTTTTAAATTTATCCATTTTTAACGGATCTGCCACGTGAAAGATACGTGGACGACACATTGAAATTTTCGGCCAAACCACGGTAGCTTCGGCCAACTCCGGCATCCATCGGGGACAAGACATAGTCCAATATCTTCGTCTCGTCAAGCCCGTTAATTCCATACCAACCACCACCGTCGATTCCTGCTAAATCGCCGACAATTTCAGATCGAAAAATACCCTATTTTCCGATTTAGGTTTTCGCATTTTCTGAAGATCTCCGGTAACTGCGAGGTCCAGCGGTGGCACCAAAAGACTCCCCATCTCCTCCCCGTCATTTTGATACCCCCCACGTTGCTCGATTCTCACTAAATCGCAATAACACTCAAATCAAAATCCTTGAAATCCTAAACGCCGCCGCTCGTTTTTCGGTAACCTAAGATACATTCGAGGTTCGTGGTTGGTACCAGTAGACTCGCCATCTCAAGGACGACGTCCTACACCCAACCACGACCTTCAATTCTTACCCAATTCGCCGGTTAATCAAAAAATCCAATGGGTTTTTGGCTTTTTCCAATCAGCTCCGGTAGAGTCGAGGACTGTGGGTGGTATCACTGAGTTCGTCTCGCCATTCTCTACAACATACACTAATTCCCGAAGTTCAACTCTCAATTTTGGGATTTTCACCATTTTTTCCGGCGCTTGCAGACGACATTGCCTGTGGCGTGGCGGCAAATGCCACCGACGTCGGCCAAAGAACACTCAACTGACTTTCCATATATCTTCCACGTGGCAGATCCGTTAAAAATGGGTAAATTTAAAAGGTTTGGACTAACGGAGGGCATATTTGACCCAAACGTTAACGGAAGACAAATACAAACTTTTTTCTAAACGTTGAGGGAAAATATGACCCTTTTCCCTTTTTTATATTACACTTGTATATTAGTTAGTCTTATATCTTTCCATAATTATATGATTAGTTTGCAAATAGAATAGGAATTTAGATGTAGAATAGGAAAAGGATTTTCCTATTGTAACTTGTATATATACACCTTTAATTAATAAGAATAATCAAGGGATTATTTTTGGATCTAAGAAAAATCTTAAGTTCCTTTTGCTTGTGCCATTTATTCAATCCCCAAATGTTCCATATGAGCCAAGACAATAATGATTTTAGGAGCTCCTCCTTTGCTTGGAGGAGGTTTGCTAGTAGCCTAGTACCACTAGAACCACATTTAGATACTCCTTGAGCACTTTTGGTGGGTAGTAAACCAAGGGGGGGAGGGCGGAATTAGTTAAGCTAAGTTCAGTTGTGGTATGAGTGCTCACAACTTTTCCCCCTTAGTTCTCTGATTTTGAGCAGTGTTGCTTTTTTATATCTTATGCTGATGAGTGACATGTTGTACTTCAACACAAGGCTGGATTTGCTGGTTAGGAACCTGTTTTGAAGAAGAGTTACTTGTTTCCCCAGTACACTGTTGTGCAAGAGCTACCATAGCTTCTTGAACTGATATAACTTATATCATCCCCCTTGTTTTCCATTCCATATTCACCTTCTTAAGAACTTGTTTCTGTTGTGGCTGAGCTTTAGGTGCTTCTGGTTTCTCCTTTGGAGGGCAGCTATGTCCAACAACTAAACAAGTGGGATAAAATTTAGGCCTCCGGTCACAAACAACTGTTTGCTGGAAATTATCTCCATTAGGGTCCGAAACATCAACCTCATCATCAGGAAGAGGTTGAGTAATGTTAACCTGAATTAACATCCTAGCAGACGAGATTCTTGTTTGTTTAGTGGTACATTCATCGGCATAAACTGGTACTCCTACCAAACTCGCAATTCTACTAAGAGATTCACTACCCCAACAAGACATAGGTAAGAATAATTGGTCGCTTGTTAATCGTGTAATGTCTAGAGTAGAGAATCTCATTCCTATCTTTGACAGTGAGAAACCTTGTAACATAGTAGCCATCATCATGATAATACACAGTAGGAACAACTACTTCATACCAATATTGAGCTATATATCTACTCATTGCATAATAACCAGGGACTAAAGTAAGCTATTAAGGCATCAAATTATCAATGCTACGACAGTTTTTTTATCCATTTAATTGTTATCAAATATAATACAATATATTTCATATTTTATCATTTAGTGATCTTATTATGTTATATTAATATTTTCTCAAATATATTACTTATGTTATATTTAATTACTATATTATTTTAATTTTACATTTAGTAATTTTTTAATGTACAAATTTATCATCCAAATCTTAAAAAAATTAAACGATCTTAATAATTTGATGTTTAGATCTAAATGCAACATCTTAATATTGAGATACACATTTTGATTCAAACATTTTAATCGTAATAGACCTAAATAGAAGGTCAATAGCTCATATAATCATCTCTCTTCTTCCAAGATGATTTTAAGACATTTTTTTATGATCTAAAATTGCTTAGAAAGAGATGAATTTTTATCAGAAAGAACAATATGTTGACCAATCAAACCTCCCAACAAAATATTTGTCATAGACAATGAAGATTGTGAGAAGATTACAATCTACTTAAAAATCAAGCTTAATTGCAAGTCTTTCTTTTTTGATACTTAGGCTTTCATTAATCACCAAAGTAAGAATTACAAAATTGAATCAGACATTTCATCTGATTGTATCAAAATTGTTAAAGGAAAAGAGACTTCTAACCTATCAACATTAGAAGATAAACTGCTCTAAAAACATCCTACTCGCAGGGAGTGCTCTAACACTACAATGACAAGCAATTCTATCTAAAATTATATAACAACATTTTTGCACGTTATGCTACTTTAATCGCATATTATATGTAACAGGCATAAGCATGAGCTCTGTGTGACTTTATACATGTTTACCTGTAAAACGGTACAGTTAAATTTGTATACGTGGCCAAGGACACGTGGATCTCAAGTGACATGTTAGATAAGAACTCTAGATGAATTACATTGAAAATAAATAATAATTATTAATGTGTACATATATACACTTAGCATAATTCTATAATTAGTTATGTATAATTATGGTAGATTTATGATCCTTATTATAATAGGAATCCACATTGTATTCTATATATATTTGTATTAATGAGAAAAAATCCCCAAGGGAGATTAATACGACCCTACGAACACACTCTTTATTTGAAGAAACACGATTTATTTCCTTAAGTTGCACTTCAGATGGCAACAACTCCAACTTTACCAATCGTTGAATTGATTGGTAGTTTACGTGTCCTCATCTATGATGCCATAGATTGAACGACTCAAGCAAGTAAGAGGAAGCATTTGCATTTTCATTAATGTTGCGGATTACAGACATGCCGTTTAATTAAAAGAGGTCTTCACAGGTGAATCCTCTTCCTACAAAAGTGTCATTCTTGGTAATCACAAACTTGTTGGATTCGAACACTATTCGAAATCCAACATGCACTAACACTGTTCCTGAGATCAGGTTTTTTCGGATGTCCGGAACATGCATCACATTCTTCAGCTTGAGATCCTTGTAGGAAGTCATCTTGAGCACCACTATGCCTTCTCCTAACACATCTGAAGAAGCATTGTTTCCCATATAGAGCTTCTTGTCGGAAACTACAGTATAGGAGGAGAAGGCATTCCTGTCTAAGCGGGTAGCACCCGTATCTAACCACCACTTCTTGGGGTTCTCCATCAAGTTCAATTCTAGCACCACGGCTGAGAAGTCTTCAATCATATCATTGAGATCTTTGTCTGCAACGACGTTGGCCTTGGCTTTCTTCTTGTCTTTCTCCTTAGCCTTCTCTTGTTGCTCGCGCTTAAGCTGGCGGCAGTCTTTAAGGTCAGAAAATGAGGAAGAGCCGCGGTGCAAGAAGGCAAGGGTCGCGGCACGGTAGAGCCGCGGCAGCGTGAAAGCGCCCTGGCGGCAATGACGATGGCGGAAGAAAAATCGACGGCACCGCGGCGCTGGCGGAGCGCGCGCGCGATTGGCAGTAACCACCGAATGAATTAGAGTCGTGGCGCCTGGAAGAAGCGCCGATGGCGGAAATAGACGAGAATCCCCGAATTTTAACAAGGGTAAAAAGGTCCAAAACCAGTTTTTCTCAGTATATAAGTTGTGGGAGATAGATTTTAGGGATTATCACACTTTGGAGCAAAATGATAGGAGGCTAGGAAGCAATTGGAGACCATCTTTGTTCAAGTTCTTTTCCTTTTCTTTTCTTTAATTCAGTTCATGTTGGATATTGAGTTAATTAGCGTTCTTAGTATGTGTATGAGCTAATTACTTTATTAGGATTTTTTGTCGATTCGCTTGAACATCTATTATGAATGAATGCATTGTTAGTACTTCTTCTTCGTCTATCATTAACTAATCAACTTGTGTTTATTGAATGAGAATTGACTGGCCATTAGTTTTCATTACTTATATGATTTCAAATCAAGATCTGAAAAAGGAGATTTGAATATACTATAGTTGATTAGACATAGATTTAATCTTGAATGAGAGTATCACAATTGAACGTGTAGCGTTTTAGGTTATTGATCTTAATCCTCCTATGTGGTAGAGTTTATCATAGAAATATAGAAAATTCCACTTAGGTTGAGTTGTTATATGTCTTAACCAGAATATATAACACCTCAATTAACCTGTTATCTTGATAAGAAGAAGAATAACTAGTCTTGTTTTAACGAATAATAGAGGGGATAGTTGATGAGATTGAAAATCTTAATTACCTCCATCACTTAACTAAACTCCAAGTATTTTCATTCTTAGTTTATTCCTGCATATTATTTTAGTTGTTAAATTCTTAGTTTAGAAATCAAACTCATAAGAGTTTACCAAATAGAAACGAAAGGTTAGTTAATTGGTACTTGATAATTCACTCTTTGTGGACGATATTCAGTCTTACCGAGATTATTACTAATTGTGATACGTACACTTGCGTAGCATATAGAAATACCACAACAAGTTTTTAGCGCCATTATCGGTGACTGAAGTATTATCAATATCAATGTAACTAATCTTATTTCTAATTTTGTTGTTCTTAGAACACATTGTTTTCCTTGATCTGCTTGTATTATTTTTGGTCAATTGTAGGTAGCTTTGTTTTATGCGAAGCACAAGATGAGCAGCTAACCTTGTCCCGTTGAATCCGGAGATTGAGAAAGCGTGCAAACAAAACAGAAAGAACAAAAAAGTTGGTTATTCAACCGCGATGGAAAATCAACATAATAATAACGACTTGAATGGAGGAGTACCAACAGACATAATAGAACGAGTCCAGAATCCTGCCGCTAGAAGCTTTAGGGACTATATTTTGCTAACTGCTACTGGCGTGCAAACATGCATAAGGCTACCAGCAATGGGAGCCAATAATTTTGAGATCAAGCAAGCAATTTTGCACATGGTTCAGAGCACAGTCCAGTTTGGGGGTTTGCCCTCAGAAGATCCGCACATGCACTTGGCGAACTTCTTGGAACTATGTGTTACTTTTAAATACAATGGTGTTACTGGTGATGCCATTAGGTTGAGGTTGTTCTCATTCTCACTCAGGGATCGAGCCAATAGCTGATTGAACTCTTTTTAGGCGAACTCTATTACTACTTGGCAAAATTTAGCTCAGAAATTTCTTGCCAAGTTCTTTCCTCCATCAAAGGCCGCTAAGCTAAGAGGAGAACTGAATAATTTCTATCATCTTGATGGGAGCCCTTGTATGATATGTGGAAAAGGTTTAAGGAGCTACAATGGAAATGTCCTCATCATGGACTTGAGCAATGGATGTTGGTCCACAATTTTTATAATGGTTTGTGTGGTACTACTCATACCATAATTGATGTTGTGGCTGGGGGAATATTTATGAGCAAGAGTGCTAATGAGTCACATGAGTTGTTGGAGGACATGTCAACGAATAACCATCAGTTGTCCGATGAAATATCGATCAATAGCAGAAAGGTGGCTGGAGTACATGATTTAGAAGCTATCAATGCGTTGACTGCTCAGGTTTCTTTTTGACAAAGCAATTGCAGCAAAGTACTATGACTGCAAATGTCGTTCAAACACAAGTTCGATGTGAAATTTGTGGGGGACCACATACTTTTTATCATTGCACAACAGTGGATCCCAACAATATACCTATGGATCAAACAAAGGTTCAGGCAGTTGGAAACTTCCATAGGCCCTACAACAACCCATTCTCCAACACTTACAATCCAGGGTGGAGAAATCACCCAATTTTTTCTTGGAGAAACAACCAGAACCAGCAGCCACATTTCCAAGATCAGTATTAACAGGGCAATCAATAATAGCCTATGGGTATAGCTTCGTCCTCTCAGCAGCCCAGACCACCAGTTCAACAAGTAGAGCCAAATGAATTGTAAGCATCCTTGTTGACTCTCACAAATTCTCAGACCTAGTTCATGACAGAAATTAGATCATCCATCAGGAACTTGGAGACACAGGTGGGACAACGGGCAAATATGTTGAACAACAGAACGCATGGAATCTCCCTAGCAATAATGTTGTAAATCCAAAAGAGCAATGTCATGCTATTAATTTGAGGAGTGGGAAGCAAGTTGAAATGACAGTACCTCCACCATCTTCAGAGAAGACGGACGAATTAGATGAGGCATCAGATTAAAAAAGGGTGGTAGTTACTGAAGATCATTCTGCGTCAAAGGAAACACCACCAACATTTAATGATGCCCCGCATATCAAAATTCCATACCCCCAGAGGTTTAGAAAAAATTCTCTTGACAAACAATTTTGTAAGTTTTTGAGGTTTTCAAGAAGCTACATATCAACATCCCTTTTGCTGAAGCCTTGGAGAAGATGTCCAGTTATGTCAAGTTCATGAAGGAAATCCTCTTTAAAAAGAGGAATCTAGAAAAGTATGATACAATGGCATTAACTGAATAATGCAGTGCTGTTTTGCAAAGGAAGCTGCCCCAGAAGTTGAGAGATCCAGGAAGTTTCACCATCTCATGCACTATAGGGAACTTTGAGTGTCAGCATGTTCTATGCGATTTGGGGGAAAGTATCAATTTGATGCCCTATTTTGTGTTTTTAGACTTGGAGTGGGGGAAGCAAAGCCTACAACCATTAATTTGCAGCTAGCAGATCGATCAATCAATTATCTACCGGGCATCATTAAAGATGTGCTGGTGAAAGTGGGAAAATTCATTTTTTCGACTGATTTTATTGTTCTTGACATAGAAGAGGATGCTGAGGTGCCAATAATTGTTAGCGATAATTGAATTCTCACGCAAGAGTACGCATCGTTGACAAGTAATACAGTCTGATAAGACCGAATATTGTCCTCAGAGACTGGTTTCTAATTACCGTTCATCCACTTTATGTTATATATTTGGCAATCGATATTTGAGTTGGGTTTTTGTTTAACTACTAGAATAATTGCAAGAATTACTGAACTATTTAAGTTGTAATCAGTTATGAATGAAGTATGGCTTCCAAAATCCCCGACTATCCACTCTATTCAATACTTAATGCAACTAGAATGACTTCTTCTTCTACGTTAAGATAACGGTTAACTAAATTGTCTTATATTCCGGTTAGGACATTTAATTACTCAACCCCAGTGCAGAACCCTTCTATATTTCTATGATAGGATTTACCACATAGGAGGTTTAAGAACAGTAACCTATAATGCTACACAAGTATCGGGGTACTGTCGTCCGCGATTTTAACCTATGTCTAGTCAATTACAATATATCCAAATCTCTCATCTCGGTTCTTGATTCGAAATCATATATATTATGATAATTAGTGATCAATTAATTATCAAACATTCATACCAATTATTGACTAAATCTTAATCAAGTGAAGAAGAAATCAAACTACTGCATTAATTCATGAATAGAAGTTCCAAGCGATTCATAAGGAAAACCCTAATAAAGTGTTTAGCTCCTAGTCATAGTCACGCTAAGAACTAACACAAAATCCATACATAAACTGAAGTAAAAACGAAAGAAAAGAAATTAATGTGAACTAAGTCTCCAGTTGTAGCCTCCCTTGTTGTCTTGTGTTGTGCTATGTTGTAGAATGACCAACCCCCCTCACAACATTAATCTCTAGGGCTTAAATATGTTCCAAATTTCGTGCCCTATGGACCAATCTGCCCTTAGCCAATTCTTCTTCGGAAATGAGATTTTCCGCACCGGCACCGCGGTGCCTAAACTCCTGCACCATCTCAGAAAATATGGCACCGCGGTTCTGCATAGTGTCACCGCGATGCTGAAAATCCTTCGTCCTGATGTGCCAACTTTCGTCCTTTTTGCCTCGGGAGCACATTTTCTGCCCAATTCTCGCTCTTTTTCGTCATTTTGCCTTTTGGAACCGCTGTGACTCAAAAAGAAAGAAAAATAAACCTAATACTATACTAAACACAATAAAATGAGTAAAATACTAACTAAAAATGACTCAAAAGGCGTATACAAAATACGCCTAACAAACACCCCCAAACTTAACATTTGCTCGCCCTCGAGCAAAGATCAAAACAAAACAAAGACACAAAAACAAAATACTCAAAGGCTCAAATCAAGCAGCTGCACAAGTACTTAGAAACACATGAACGTCAGTTGGGATAATATGTAGGAACATATATAGCATGAATTTATCAATTTAGAATTTCAAGTCAGATATTTCGCAAATTCATTTCAATCATAAGTAATGAAAGCATGAATATCTAACCTATGCATATCAATTTCATTTAGTTCTATGGGCATGTTTACTTGCTATTCTCCACTAATCATAGACATACATTCTAGAGATCATCAGGACTTTTCAGGGTTGTAATGTAGGCTTAGACAGAGGTGGGAAAAATTAGACATTTAGGCTCAATTTACGTACCATAAGCATTTTTCTTACTCAACCATTTTGTCCTTCTTTTTGGTATTCTTTTCAGTTCATACCTATATCCCCTTTTCTTTTCTTGAGAGCATGAAACAATTCACATAGGCACCCCCAAACTTAAGCTTTTATATTTTTTCATTGGGGTGCATCACTTTTTCACTCTCTTTTTGTATTTTTTTCACTCTTTTTCATTCAAAGTTTTCAATTACCGCTTATGGCACACGAGGGAATCATGGGGTGTCAAAGAAAACAACTTATTTTAGGCTCAAAGGGGCTGACTAGGGATACAATTTATTGGAAGGTAGGTAATGAATGGTAAGAAGGGCTAACAAAGAAATGTCAGAATCATCTCCCTAACATGTACATCTTAACAATTTCGCCTCAAATAACACGCAAGCAGACTTCACAAATATTTTTCAATTGACAGCACATAGGCTAAGCACCAAATATTCCAAATAATCAAATTTTCATGAATTTTTGGCATATCTAAACTTAAGCACACATATTTTTGCTTCTCATTTCACTACATTATCCCACTTAGTTCACTAGGCGTTTCAAATAAGCACAACATGCATGATCATAAAAAAAAATTGACTCACACATAAAACACAAAAACAAACAAAAGACTCAAAAATAAAATAAAATAAAAACTCTCTCCCCCCCCCCCCCCAAAACTTAAACTACACATTGTTCCAAATGTGTAAAAGACTCAAAAATTAAAGAGGGACGACTTACAGACATACATCAGCTCAAAATGGTGGTAGCGGTGGCGGATACTGCATTGACCATTGGGTGAATATGAAACTTATATTATCAACATACTGGGTCAGGTCCTGATGCTCTTGCATCATCTGCTGCTTATTTTGCACCATTTTCTCCTGGTGTCGCATCATGCTCTCATGGTTTCGCAGCATCTGTTGTTGATTTAGGAGCATCTACTCTATCATTGACATTAGAGGCTCCAAAGACAGGGGAAGTTGATGGCTGTTTTCGCCTGCTTCATTGTGTGTCTTTGCCTCAGGCTCTTCCTCATCCATGGCTGCTGCGTCTGCTACTGCTGGGGCCCTTCCCCTTGTTGTTGGTCCTGGGTTGGGGTCAAGGAAGTAGTATACTAAACTGTAGGTCACAGCAGACTGACTCTTCTCTAGGATATCAGTGGCGAATGTTGGGACTCTATGCCTATCACATAAGGCAGAAATGAGTGACCCATGTCCCAACTCGCCAGTAGTAGTCAGTCTGCTAATCTCCCTTATGCTTTGCACTATTTCTCTCTCAACGTCAATTGTCATGTCCGTCATGATGTCATAGATGAGCTTGATTCTGTCTATGGGCACATTGGTGAAATAAGTTGACGGAATCAAGCGAGCACTTAAGAAATATAGTCATCCTCTGACTGTTCTGTTAAATTGGTACCGGGAAAGTCTCCTGGATCCGTTGCGGACAAAATTAAACTCAGCGCCAGGGTAGCACAATGTCTCCGCAATTATATTCCACACGATGTGGTTTATGTTTCTTGACCAACAACTG
The DNA here is from genome assembly GCA_029844215.1 of Przewalskia tangutica. Lineage (NCBI taxonomy): Eukaryota > Viridiplantae > Streptophyta > Magnoliopsida > Solanales > Solanaceae > Przewalskia > Przewalskia tangutica. Next base: position 96,222,935 of record CM056731.1, read on the forward strand.
AAGTGATGTGGATTATTGCCTTGGTCCTCAACGTCATATGTCCTCAATAGCGCATTCACAACTCCAGAACTCACGGACACATATTTCCCTCTAACAAAGCATCTCTCGTCCCAGATTGGTGAACCTCTTCCACCCATTTGCCTCAATCATGGCCCTAATAGGCTCATAGTCATAATCATCATCAAATGGCATGTCCTGGTAGTCCATGCCTCTTTCTGGTATCAATTCTCTAGTACTAATCTTGTTATATCGATCTTCCGCCTGTTTGTTGGTAAATCGAGTAACATCATAGTCTGGGGCTGATGGAGATGAGGTGGTTCGGGCAGTTCTTTTCCTAGAAGTCATTGTGAAGGTTGTTGGAAAATTTTCGGCAGCGTTTCCTTCGTTTCCTCGAGGTGTCCCAACAACTAACACTTCACACAATCAACAATAACCAACCAAAAATCGGCCCACAGCAGCAATACACAATAACTACACCACAATACGCCTCAATCCACACAACTACACAATGAACAACCACCACAACAAACACCCACAACTACACAACACCCTACTACCACAGTACGTACCACCCCAAAACTTGCAAGTTACTTTCCCTACTAGCCTTGAAATTGCAAGAACAATGATGAAGATTACCTTTTTGAAAAGTCGTTCTTCACCAATTTCTTGACCCAAATGAAAGGAATGATGATGGTGTAAGATATAAGGGTTCTTAATGGGGTGGTGTGTAGGGATTTTTGAAGAATTTGGTGGAGTTTGTGGGAATTTTTGTGGATAGAAGGAGAGGAATTTTGGAATTTGTAGAGAGGGGAAGGGTTTGTGTTTGTGTGGGAAAGGATTTGGGGATTTAGGGCTTTTAATTCGGAAATCCCGTCCCGGCACTGCGGTACTGCCTGATGGCACCGCGATGCTGAAAGTACTGTGGCCCCTCTAGTCATTCGGCACCGCGGTTCTAAATAATGGCACCGCGGTGCATAAACTCCTGCGACCTCTCTGAACATTAGTCACCGCAGTCCTGCACAATGGCACTGCGGTGCTTCCCCGATTCCGTGTTTTCCATCCTTTTCTTCGTGCTCATTCTCCGACTTCTTCACCTGGCATCATAACACAACAACAAAATATCAAAATTGAGACTGTTCTAATTAAACTAAATTGCATAATTTAAATATTGGGTTTCCTCCCAAGTAGCGCTGTATTTAACGTCTTGTAGCCGGACGCAGGTTCTTTATCAAATAATTAGGGTAAATTAACCCCACAACCTATCCACTTAAAAATTATTCTCCTCTTCATCACTCTATTTTTCTTCTTCACAGTAGTAGGTTCAGTAGGATTTACCTGTTTGTCAGCTTTCATGTCCTCTACTTTTGTTGCAACTTTCAAACTAGCCTGTGGGTTCACAGTTGTAGGGATGATCTCCCTAGTTTTGGTCTGAGCCTGCTGAACTGTTGTGTCAGTTGTTCTTACTGCGAAACACTTGTTGCTGGCCTGTGACTCAATAGTGGATTTAAACACCTTGAATGTCATTTCTTCTTCCTGAACTCTTAGCCTCAATTCTCCCTTATCCACATCGATTAGGGCTCTACCATTAGCTAGGAACGGTCTCCCCAAAATGATAGGTATTTCATCATCTTCCTCCATGTCAAGAATGAGGAAGTCTGCTGGGAAGAAGAACTTTCCCACCCTAACAAACACATCTTCCACTATGCCTCTGGGGTGCACCACGGTTCGGTCAGCCAGCTGTAGATTAACTGTGGTTGGTTTGGCTTCCCCCAAAACCAAGCTTCTTCCTCTATGTCAAGAATGAGAAAGTATGTTGGGAAGAAGAACTTTCCCACCCTAACAAGCACATCTTCCACTATGCCTCTGGGGTGCACCACAGTTCGGTCGGCCAGCTGTAGATTAACTGTGGTTGGTTTGGCTTCCCCCAAAACCAATCTCTTGAATACAGACAGAGGCATGAGATTGATACTAGCCCCTAAGTCACACAGCGCCCTGTTTCATGTTACGTTGTCAATAGTGTAGGGCAGGGTGAAGCTTCCTGGATCTTTCAACTTAGGAGGCAGTTTCTTTTGTAGGATGGCGCTGCACTCCTCTGACAGCGCTACTGTCTCATAATCCTCCAACCTTCTTTTCTTTCCAAGTATCTCCTTCATGATTTGTAGTATGAGGGCATTTGTTCTAACGCCTCAATGAAGGGGATATTAATATGCAGTTTCTTAAATACCTCCAAGAACTTGGAGAACTGCGTGTCTATGGGCTTCTTCTGGATCCTCTGAGGGTAAGAGATTTTATCAGTGTATTCCCTCAAAGGTGCTGGTGAAGCTTTCTCAACTGTAGGGTGGTCCTCAGTGACCCCCTCATTTTCTTTCTCAACTGCTTTCTAGCCATCTTTCTCATGAACCACTGCGGGTTGGGGAGCAACCTACTCTAACTGCTTTCCACTTCTTAACAACACTTCCTGAAAATGATCTCTTGGATTGACCTATGTATTGCTTGGGAGTGTACCCTGCGATCTGTTGGTTTCCATCTTTTCCAGTTGCCCAACCTGCGTTTCCATGTTCCTAAGAGAGGACCTAGTTTTAGACATGAACTAATTCTGCGAATTAGTGAGTGTAAGCAATGCAGCCCTCAGCTCATCAGGTTTCTCCTGCTATGTAGGTGGTCTAAACTGCTGGGATGAGGTAGTCTGATTTTGTCCTTTCTAGTTCTGGTAACAACCTTGATATGGTTGCTGCTGGGCCTAGTCATTCCCCCACGAAAAGTTAGGGTGATTCCTCCACCCTGGATTGTATGTGTTGGAATTATAAGGACGCTGAAAGTTCCCAACTGCCTGAACATACTCCATTGACACATTATTAGGGTCCACTGCTGTGCATCTGTCAAAGAAATGCGGTCCACCACAAATCTCACAATTTACATGCATCTGGACTGCATTCACAGACATAGTGTTCTGCTGCAGTTGTTTCGTCAGAAGGGCCACCTGTGCATTCAGGGCAGTGATGGCATCTAACTCATGTATGCCCATAGTCTTCCTGCTATTCACTGACCTATCTTCTGTCCCTTGATGATTGTTGGTAGCCATGTCTTCCAGTAACTCATGTGCCTCATTGACACTCTTTCTCATAAAGGCTTATCCTGTTGCAGCATCAATGATGATACAAGTAGTACCACTCACCCCATTATAAAAAATGTGGACTATCATCCACTTCTCTATGCCATGATGTGGGCATTTCCTTTGCAGATCCTTAAATCGCTCCCAGGCATCATAGAGTGACTCACCATCCACCTAATAGAAATTGTTCAACTCTCCCCTTAATTTTGCTGCCTTTGAGGGAGGGAAGAACTTTTGAGCTAAATCCTGCTAGTTGGTGACGAAGTTGGCAGGTAGTGAGTTCAACCAGCTCTTGGCTCTGTTCCTAAGTGAGAACGGGAAGAGCCTCAGTCTAATGGCATCGTCAGTAACGCCATTGTACTTGAAAGTGACACACAACTCCAGAAAGTTGACAATGTGCATGTGGGGGTCTTCAGATGGCAATCCCCCAAACTGTACTGTGTTCTGGACCATGCTCAGGATGGCTGACTTGATCTCAAAGTTGTTCGCCCCTATTGTTGGGAGCCTGATGCATGTCTGTGCACCAGTAATTGTGGGCAAAACATAATCTCCCAAGCTCATTTCTGCAGGTGGTGGGACTTGTCCCATGGCAGTCGGTACCTCATTATTCAACCCCTCGTCAGGTACCCCATTGTTGTTCTGCTAATTTTCCATGGCTAGTAATCAGCAATTCTTTTCTCACGCCTGTTTTGCTTGCACAATGTTTTGATTTTAGGGTTGAAGGGAACAAGTGTATCTGCTCCTCTCATTCTTCGCATACACTAGATTCCTGAAATAGACCAAAATCAACAAACAAAATCAAGGCAATAGGGTTCTAATAGTAAAAATAAAAATAAAAATAAAAATAAGGCCAAATTAGAAATAAAAATAGATGGTTCGATATTAGATGTAGGCCAGTCCCCGACAACGACGCCAAAAACTTGTTAGCGATATTTCGAATGCTCACGTAAGCGTACGCATCGTTGACAAGTAATATAGTCTGATAAGACCGAATATCGTCCTCAGAGATTGGTTTCTAATTACCGTTCATCTACTTTATGTTATCTATTTGGCAATCGATATTTGAGTTGAGTTTTTTTTTAACTACTAGAATAATTGTAGGAATTACTGAACTATTTAAGTTGTAATCAGTTATAAATGAATTAGGGCTTCCAAAATCCTCGAATATGCAACTAGAAGGACTTCTTCTACGTTAAGATAATGGTTAACTAAACTGTCTTATATTCCGGTTAGGACATATAATCACTCAACCCCAGTGTTGAACCCTTCTATATTTCTGTGATAGGAATTTACCACATAGGAGGATTAAGAACAGTAACCTATAATGCTACACAAGTATCGGGGTACTGTCGTCCGCGATTTTAACCTATGTCTAGTCAATTACAGTATATCCAAATCTCTCCTCTCGGTTCTTGATTCGAAATCATATATATTATTATAATTAGTGATCAATTAATTATCAAACATTCATACCAATTATTGACTAAATCTTAATCAAGTGAAGAAGAAATAAAACTACTGCATTAATTCATGAATAGAAGTATCAAGTGATTCATAAGGAAAACCCTAATAAAGTGTTTAGCTCCTAGCCATAGTCACGCTAAGAACTAACACAAAACTCATACATAAACTGAAGTAAAAACGAAAGAAAAGAAATTACTGCGAACTAAGTCTCCAATTGTAGCCTCCCTTGTTGTCTTGTGTTGTGCTATGTTGTAGAATGACCAACCCCCATCATAGCATTAATCCCCAGGGCTTAAATATGTTTCAAATTTCGTGCCCTATGGACCAATCTGCCCTTATCCAATTCTTCTTCGAAATTGAGATTTTTCGCACCGGCACCGCGGTTCTGCATAACGGCACCGCGGTGCCTAAACTCCTGCACCTTCTCAGCAAATATGGCACCGCGGTTCTGCATAGTGGCACCGCGGTGCTGAAAATCTTTCATCTTGATATGCTAACTTCCATCTTTTTTGCCTCGGGAGCACCTTTTCTGCCCAATTCTTGCTCCTTTTCGCCATTTTGCCTTTTGAAACCGCTGTGACTCAAAAGAAAGAAAAACAAACCTAATACTATACTAAACACAACAAAAACGAGTAAAATACTAACTAAAAATGACTCAAAAGGCGTATACAAAATACGCCTAACAATAATCCTCGGGAGACCATTTTTAGCTACCGGGCGAGCAGTGATAGATGTGAGAAGGGTGAGCTAAAAGTCCGAGTATAGGGAAAAGAAGTGATCTTTAATGTTTACAGGGCGACAACCGAGTCAAGTGATGACTGTTTTTCCATTAATGTGGTTGAAACACCCATTTCTGAGAAAAGCCTTAAGAGCACTGAGTCTTTGGAAGTGCCATTAACATGATGTGAAAAGGGTGACATTGCAAACATTGAGCGTGTGGAATATGCCTAGTGTGTGAACCCCTTTGAACCCTCTACGGGAGAAGAAAAATGGAAAAATAAAAATAAAGCGATCATGAAATGGCTATGTTGCAGGGGTAATTTACCCCCTTGAATGAAGAAAAAATTTGTGTCCATCTAAATAACGTTAAAGACAACGCTATTGGGAGGCAACCTAACATTTTAATTATTTTATTTTATTTTGTTTTGTTTGTTTTGAACAATCTCAATGCTTTGTTGTTTCTTGGTCTATGATTTTATGTCAGGTGAATTGGGAGCCAACTCTGAGCGAAAAAGGACTGCGAGATGCTGAAAATCAGAAGCAAAAATCGAAGTGTCCGGATATGCATTAGCGGTGTGGCACCCAGGGTCGAGCCGCGACACATGGAAGGCAGTGAGCAAAGAAGAACTTTCGATTAATTAGCACCGCGACGCTGGGAATTCGAGCCGCGACGCCTGAACAGTGGTGAAAAAAATGCATTACCACAGCCACCATCATTCTGAATCGCTATATGGTTTTTGTAAGTCTTCGTTCATTTGATTTACTTTTTCACATTGGGGACAATGTGTTGAATAAGTTTGGGGGAGTATTATTGTTTTGTGTTAGTTGTTGTTATTGTTTTGTGTTAGTAATTTTTAATTGTTAATGTTTAGTTGTTTGTTTATTGTTCGTGTCTTTATTTTAGTGTCTTGCGTCAATGAATCAAGTTAAAAATAATAGCCCATGAGATTGAGTGAATGCATGTGATAGAATTGAATGTTATTGATAGTCATGAAATACATTAATCTGTGTGCTTAAGTTTGATAGTTTTTTAGTTTGTCTTTTGTTATTAATAAAGATGAAACTTGATCATGACTGTTGACTTTCTTGTACTTAATTGTTTGGGTTATGCATGATTGAATTTTTGTTTGAGAAAAAATGGTGGAAAATTCTAGAACTTGTTTGCTTGCTACTTGAGACGAAATCCTAGATAATGCATGCTTAAGAAAATGATTTAGGCCATCTTTGAAACGATTGAGCCTTTCAAGTCATCCTTGATTACATTAATCTCTAGTTATTCCTTTGAGCCTTAATGAATCCTTTTGTGTTGATTAACACATATCTTTGAGCCTACTTGAAACCCTTTACTATTTTTCCGTTCCCTTGAATTACCATAAGTATAGAAGCATATAAGTTTGGGGTTGAATTCTAGTAAATGGTATTTTAGACTGATTACTATCAATAGGAAGTCTAAAGGATTGAGAAAAAATATCTAAAAAATTAAAATACACACCTCTTGTACATACAATGAAAAATAAAACAAGTTTGGGGGAGTGTTGTAGTTCAAAAAAGAAAAGAAAAAGAAAAAGAAGTGTAATTTCTGAATCTAGAAAGAAAAAAGAAAAAAGGAAAAATGGGGATTGATGTGAATTGTAATGTGATATCAAGTTGGGATTGGTTGGTCATGTGCTTATGGTAATGTTGAGCCTAAATGAAATTTTATCTACTCATGTCTAAGCCTAACGATATAACCTAAGCATGTGTATCTACATTAGGGGAGAGCAGCAAGTTAGCAAGCTTATAGAATTTTGGCCTGATAGACTGCTGGTGAGAATTCATTGTGCATAGACTGATACTGAATACATGTTAAAGTCAATAACCATGGTTGATGATCATATGCCCTAATAACTTTAAGCAATTTTATGGTTATCTGACTTGAAGTTCTAGATAACAAATTTTTGTTTTTAGGGTGTCTAGAGTTTTTTACTCGAGGACGAGTAAATTTATGTTTGGGGGTGTTTGTTAAGTCTATTTTTAGTACTATTTTAGAGTATGTTTTAGGGATTCTTTTGTTGTCTTTGAATTGTTTTGTACAATATAGTACGTTTTATCAGGTTCTTAGCGATTCAGTAAGATTTTAGGCAATTCAAAGAGAATAGGCGGTCTTGGAGGCCTAAAAGTGTGAATCGAGTCCCAAGAAACCAATCAAATAAAGCCCTGGAAGCTCAGAAAGCAGTTAAAATCACAATCCGGTCATAAAATGAGAAAGAGTCGCGGCGGAATAAGGCAAGGGCCGCAGCACTGTAGAGTCGCGGCGCGTGGAAGAGGCGTCGCAGCGCTTGACGGGCAGTAACTAGAAGTAAATTCCTTCGACGAAGCGTCGCAACGCCTGGTAGCAGCGCCTGATTGGCAGCAACCTCCGAATGAATTAGAGTCGCGACGCCTGTTAGAAGCACAGTGGTGTCGACGACGGAAATAGGCGAGAATCCCCAAATTTTACCAAGGATAAAAAGTCCAAAACGGTGTTTTTCTAGGTATATAAGCTGTGGGAGATAGATTTTAGGGATTATCACACTTTTGAGCAAAAAGATAGGAGGCTAGGAAGAAATTGGAGACCATATTTATTCAAGTTATTTTCCTTTTCTTTTCTTTAATTCAGTTCATGTTGGATATTGAGTTAATAAGTGTTCTTAGCATGTCTATGAGCTAATTACTTTATTAGGATTTTCTGTCGATTTACTTGAACCTCTATTATGAATTAATGCATTGTTAATACTTCTTCTTCGTCCATCATTACACTACTACATTTCTGACCTAATGCGACGCTCCAGGTAGGTCTAATACGACGGGAATTGTAGTGCCATCGCATTAGATGTGGCTAATGCGATGGGTACACGTTATAATTTGTAGTCGTTGTATTAGATAGGCTAATGCAACGGCTCTTACGGTCTAATGCTACGTCCCAACATGGCCGCCGCATTAGCCTATCTAATACAACGGTTCTGGAAGGCTAATGCGACGTAAAATTCATTTTAGTATCCCCAAATTAGACGACGGGCATTTCATTTCACCCGCGTATTCAGCCTTCTCTCATCTTCAATTCCTAATCCTTAGCCGTCGCATCCCCTTCCCCCAGCTCGTCGTCGCATTACCCTACCTCATCGTCGCCGTCGCCTTACCCTACCTCGCCGTCGCTATCGCCTTACCCTTCCACTACTCGTCTTCGCGTTCAGCAGCAGACCATTTTCGAAGTGGTATTTCTTCTTCTCCAAGGTTAGATTATGTTTTAGCGTCGTTTTACCTTCCCCCTTCATGTGTTACCATTATTAATTCAATGTTAGATTAATGTATGTGTATAGATTTTCTCATATTTTACCGTCGTTGCGTCGTCGAACTGTTTAAAGTCTTTCTCCGATTTTATTCATTGTTCTTCCAACATTTTGTTTATTTGTAAATTGTATTTCCAAATTAAATTACAGAGAATGTTTGTAATTTACCGTCGTTGCGTCGTCTTTACATTTTTTTACTGTATGTTTTTCCAGATTTTATTTATTAGTCTCCTAAATATTACATTGAGGAAATGGATTGTGAAACCAAGGAGTGTTGGATGACTGCCAAATGGAGTGATGAATATGAACGAGGAGTAGACGAGTATATTAAAAAGGATTTTGCTACAAAGTCTCAAGGAAACCAAATTTGTTGTCCATGTGATAGTTGTTACTATCGTTATTGAAAGCATGAGAATGTTGTGAGAGATCACGTAATATGTAATGGTTTTGTTCCAAGAACAGATAAGTTATCTGAATTAGGGATCGAAATTGAAAGAGAAATAACTAACTTGGATCATGATGAACAATCAAATATGGATGATTGCAATTATGACATAGCAGAGTTGTTGAATGATGCTCGTGATGTTTTTACAGAGGGGCCGAATGACGAGGTAAAAAAGTTTTTCAAGTTAATTGAAGAAGGTCAGGAGGAACTATATCCCGGATGCAAGAAACATTCAAAGCTTTCTTTATAATTTGACTATTTATTTTAAAGTGTGATCACAGGCTTACCAATGTTGAATTTGCTGATATATTAGAGCTTGTAAGGGAGGTGTTACCCGATGAAAAATTGCCTAAGTATTTTTAATGAAACGAATAGTGTTTTAAAAGTACTAGGGTTGGATTATACTAAGATAGATGCATGCCCCAATGATTGCATATTGTATTGGGAAGAACATGCAAATGCTACAAGCTGTCATGTTTGTGAGACGCTAAGATGGAAGTCGAATGATAAAGAGAATGACACACAACATGAAAATGGAAAGATCCATAGGATTCCTAATAAGATCCTTAGGTACTTTCCAATAAAGAAAATATTGCAAAGGTTATTTATGTGCGAAGAGACGACGAAGTACATGACATGGCATGATGATGGGCGTGAAAAAGATCGGATTTTACAACATCCAGTGGATGGCCAAGCTTGGAAAGAGTTTGATTCTGTATACTCAAAATTTGCAGAAGATCCACGCAATGTGAGGTTGGGGTTAGCCACAGATGGATTTAACCCATTCAACTCGATGAACATTGTTCATAGTACATGATTTAGGGAGAAAATTGAAGTGAAACTTCAAGAAGGTCAAGATATTATTCCGAATCATATATTATGGTTATCGAAAGGACCTTTTTATGTACGCTTTGGACATCGCCACCGGGATCGTTGAGGCCCCATGAAGACGGCTCTACTTCACTGGGAAGACGCTCAATAAAAAGAATTGAACACCAACCAACGAGTGGCGGATTTTGATGGAGTCTCGCAGAAGAAGAGCCTTACTTTGTTAAAAAGTACACAGGGTACTCTGCTAACAGATATAAGTTTCATACCATGAAGCGTGATGCGAAGTGTGTAACTCAAAACAATGGAGTCACTCTCACAGCCGTAACACATAGTTTTGCCAGTTCCAAAAATCAAAATCCTATACTGAGAGATGTCAATTATTATGGTTTAATACAAGACATCATTGAGATATCTTATCATGGGCATTTTAGTGTTGTCTTGTTCAAATGGTTGTGGTTTCACTCGGAAAAAGATGATGATGAGTTTATCATGGTTAACATGAATAAGACAATTTATGTAGAAGAACCATTTATCTTGGCATCTCAGGCACATCAAGTTTTTTTGTTGAAAAGTTAAACAAAAAGGGTTGGCGATATCTTTGTTGAAATCCCTCCTAGGGAAATTTCTGATGGTATTAAAATATCTAATTATTTACTCGTGTTTTAACTTATTTTTACTTTCTAGTTAATTTTGTATCACATTTTGACTTATGTACTTGTTTTTATATTTGTTGATATGTGCAGATGAAAGCTAATAAGTCCAAATTTTCTGCTCCGCAAAGTCAGATTCCAGAGTATGAGTGACAACGGATCGAGAATTTGAAAATAAATGCAGAATTTATGAATGCTCAAGGTGCCAGATATTTGACTAATCAAATACTACGTAAAAAGATTCTTGGTTTGGATCATTCAAGTAGCGGTGGACATCGTAATGACAAGTTGGAAGAAAGAGATGATGAGGCCACATCTGCATATGATGGAGGCGGTAACAAGGAGGAAACCACTAGCAATATGAGTGCAAAAAGGAAGGTAAAGGTTTGAACTTTTGAACCTGCTGAATTCGCGATGTTGATGCTGGTGCTTTGCCTCGACCATTTCTTCTTTGGTCTTTGTCTTTAGTCTTTGCCTCGACCATTCTTCTTCTTTGCCTCGACCAGCTGTTGTTTCTGCCTCGACCTGCTGCCTCGACTGCCTCGTCGACATACTCTAATTTCGTCCATTACAGGTTTTAGCTCAGCCACAAATTATGGAGGATTTTGTGAAAAAGAATAATCAAAACAGAAGCATCATCAAGTTGAGAAGAATCAACAATATTTTGATCATCCTGATTCTGAGATAGAGTATCGTAGTCCTGTACCACAAAAACAACAGAAAAAGAGGTCATTTTGTTCTCCAGGTTCTATGTCAGCATATCTTGAATTGCGGAAAAAACAAGTAAAAAACATAGAAATGGTTGCAACAAGGAATGAGATTGTCATTCATACTAATGCATCATCAGAAAGACAAGATAATGAAAGAGATGATAATGATTATGTCCAACTAAATGATAATGACAATGATGCGGGACATGACCATGAAGATTTGAAATCAGCGGCTGAAGACAAAAATGAAGGTACACATTACTATTTATTAATCATTTAGCTTATTAGAATACTAAATTAATACATGAATTAACAGTTGAATCTAAAACAACTGCCAATAAGAAGAAGCATCGAGGGCCAACAAAGCTTACAAAGGTTCATGCACGTACAAAAGAGGAGCGCCAAGTTATTATTTTGAACTCATTAGGCCAGCCAGTTGGACCTACAAAGGAAATAGTTGATGAATTCAAATTTTTCTTGGGAACTTTGGGGAAGGATTCCAAGCTTGCGCCATTGAATTATACTTATTTTTTAAGTCTTCCCACACATGACAAAATATGGGATTATGTTTTGGTATGTTGCAATATTGTTCTTTGAAATATTACGAGTATATTCTTGGTTCTAGACCTTATCTATTACTAATGTGTCACTTTAATGATTGATATAGGAAAAGTATATGGTTGCTGAAGACGAAAGAAAATATGTAATAGAGGCAGTTAATGCAAGTTGACGAAGTTATAAATGTAGAATTAATAAGAATCACTTCTATAAATATGATAGTGATGATTTAAGATGGTTTCACAAACCTGAGACTATTTCAGTACCTCAGTTTCAGGACCTCTTAAATTATTGGCATTGTGAAAATATTGAGGTATTCAATTAAATTTGCTTAAGTTTTCGTGTAATAATGAGATAATAGTATTCTAACTTATTATTTTTATCTCACAGGCAGGATGTAAGAGAAATAGAGACAATCACCTATTGATGGATGATATGCACACGATGGGTCGTAAGTCGTTTGCAATGTTACGTCATGAATTGGTATACACTTTTCTTTTTCAATAATTGAATTATCTCTTTGCTTCCATTAGTTCTCACTAATTTTAATGTGTAAAAATTTAAGGCTTAGGTATTTGTGTGCTAAATTTCATTTTTTTTACAGCAACAAAAGGATATGAATAAGGAAGAACCTTCTCAAGCAAATGTCTACAAAGAATCAAGGAAAAGAGTTCTATGGAGAACATACCATACCATCAACGAGAAAACTGAACATAATATTGTGAAATAACAAATTGTATTATCATATATTTGCGTACTATTGATAATTTAGTAAGACAATGACATAACATTCTATAAATAGGCAAAGATAGATGCTATAGAGTCCACCCAACACGGAGAAGGTAGCAACTCTAAGGATCTAGTTCTTTACTCTGAAGTGCTTCAAGGTCCCAAAAGCAAAGATCGCTTACGACTTGTCGGAAAAGGTGTGACAAAGACTGATTTGAAGAAAAAAGAGAAAAAATCAGGTTTCATAATTCCGGAGGAATTCTTACAGAGTATGAAAGCTGAGGTAGTGCAACAGCTTGCACCGACTGTTGCATCAGTGATTATATCACAACTTCAAGAAGCTAATCCTAGAATAAATCTTGTGATTCCTTCTTTTGTGAGTCCATCAATTCCAAATGATTCATCTAGTTCACCGCATGTCAGTGAACCAAATGGGCAGTCTCATGGGACAACTAATCAGATAATTTTTGTGTTTCCCTTCTTTCCAACACATAGTAATATTCTGGAGCTTGAAATTTATTTATTATTATACTGTGAAATTATATGTTTTTATATGAGTAAACTACATTGAAGTTATTATTTATGATGTTTTGGCTAGTCTACCATTTTTTTACTTATGAATATTCTTTGTGTTACCTTGTAGGAGTCTGGTGAGATAAATGGAGAAGAAATCTAGCAATCTAACAAATAGGCGTGTAGGTGGAGGCTTATGTGTAGATACTTTAATTTTGTGAACAATTATTTTGTAATATGTCCTAAGGGGTCTAATATTGTAATATTGTACATTTATGAACAATTAGTAATACAATCCTTTTTTATTATTATTTTTCTCTTTTAATTATTTATTTTGTAATATGGTGTACCTGGCCGTCGCATTAGGTGGTTGAAAAAGCTTCAAAACAGTCGAATATGTAATGCGACGGCTCTGTCTGGCCGTCGCATTAGACGGGTGGCCTGGACGTCGCATTAGGTGGTTAAAAAAGCCTTAAAATAGTCAAATATGTAATGTGACGGCTCTGTCTAGGCGTCGCATTAGAGGGGTGGCAGTCTTCACATTAGGGTGGTGGCAGCCGTTACATTAGATATGCAGCTAATGCAACGACTAAATACAGTCGTCGCATTAGCCTCATATCTAATGCAACGATTGGACAACCATCGCATTAGGCCCTTTTGGCTGTTGCATTAGACCTAATGCAACGCCAGGAGATGCCATGTCTCCTAGTCGTTGCATTAGGTCTAATGCAACGGCCAGAAGGGCCTAATGCGACGAGAATGGGGCGTCACATTAGCTAGTGTTATCTAATCAACTTGTGTTTATTGAATGAGAATTGACTGGCCATTAGTTTTCATTACTTATATGACTTCAAATCAAGATTTGAAAAGGGAGATTTGAATATGTTATAGTTGATAATACATATGTTTAATCTTGAACGAGAGTATCACGATTGCATGTGTAGCTTTAGGTTATTGATCTTAATCCTCTTATGTGGTAGAATTTATCATAGAAATATAGAAAATTCCCACTTGGGTTGAGTTTTTATGTCCTAACCGGAATATAGAACACCTCAATTAACATGTTATCTTGATAAAAAGAAGAATAGTTAGTCTTGCATTAACGAATAATAGAGGGGATAGTTGATGACATTGAAAATCCTAATTACCTCCATCACTGAATTAAACTCCATTATTTTCATTCTTAGTTTATTCCTACATATTATTTTAGTTGTTAAATTTTTAGTTTAGAAATCAAACTCATAAAAGTTTACCAAATAGAAATGAAAGGTTAGTTAATTGGTACTTGATAATTCAGTCTATGTGGACGATATTCGGTCTTACCGAGATTATTGCTAATTGCAATATGTACACTTGCGTAGCATATAGAAATACCACAATAGGAGTCTTGTAGGTGCACTTCAGTATCTCTTTACCAGGCCTGATATTGCTTATGATGTTCAGTAGGTGTGTCTGTAATGCATGCCCCCAGGGGAATCTCACTTCACTACTCTTAAGAGTATCATCTGATACATTAAGGGCACACTTGATTATGAGTTGCATCTATACCCCTCTGCACCGACCAAGTTACTATCATATACGGATGCAGATTGGGCAGGAAGTCCGGACACGCGACGCTCCACCTCCGGATAGTGTGTGTTCTTAGGAGATAATCTCATTTCATGGTTTTCCAAGAGGCAAGCCACACTATCCCGCTCGAGTGTCGAGGCATAGTACAGAGGCGTTGCCAATGTTGTTCTTGAGATCTGTTGGCTCCGAAATCTATTTTTGGAGCTCCAGTGTCCCTTGTGTAAGACGTCAATCGTCTACTATGTTAAAATATCTTCCTCTCACAATCTGGTTCAACATCAGAGAACCAAACACATTGAGATGGATATACATTTTGTTCTTGAGAAGGTTGCTCTAGGTCACGTCAGAGTGTTGCATGTGCCCTCATCATATCAATATACATATATCTTCACCAAAGGGATTTCCAGACAATTATTCCTTGACTTCAGATTCAGTTTTAGCGTCCGGCCTTCTCCCGCTCTGACTGAGGGGGTGTATTAGCGTATATTCTCCATATATTCGTCATATATTGTGTAATTATGAGTACCGTATATTTATGGTATATTAGGATCCTTACTGTATTATGATTTCACCCTTGTACAAATTATATATATTTTGTAATAATGAGAAGGCTCCCTAAGGGAGATTATTACAATCTTACGTAAGCCATAAGAAAATCGTGAAGGGTATAGGTAGCCAATAGATTAACGAGTGCAAATATTTAAAAAATCGGATATATTAAGAGCCACTTTTTATCCTTTTTCGTAACTTTTATTAGTATTTGATGTCATTCTTTGCTTGATAAACAAAAGTATACTTATATTGTATTCAAAGACAGCAGAAATTATTTTCTGACTTATATTTGAGTATATCTTCTGAAATGGTCCAGCATGCTAAAGTTTAGAGTATTGGTACCACTATTACAACTCTGCTTCTGTTCTAAGCAACCTTACATTAAACAAAAAAAAAACACTAAGAAGTGTCTACAATCACGTCAGACAATGCAACGTGACAGCCACATTTGCAACGTAAAGTTTGGTTCAAGAATATATGGTCTATCGATATAAATTAGTAATAAATAAATACTCCTTTCGTGTGCGGTAACATTTTTTTAGATCGTCACAAAAAATAGTTCTAAAAATTTACAAATATTTACTCCTTCTTTTTCAATTTATATAAATATCCTTGACTGGACACAAAAATGTTAAGAGAAAAATGACTACTTTTAAAATTTATGAATTAAAAAAAATCATTGAGATTTTGATGGTCAGAGATCATCTCATTAAGGTTGAAATGAAAAAAATTAAATTAAATTCTTACTAAATACAAAAAGATGTCATTCTTTTTTGAGCGATTAAAAAAAATAGTATCACATAAATTATAACGGAAGAAATAATTTAAACTTCTCAATTTTACTTTTAATGAAAAGTTCCTATAAATTCAAGAAAGCATGCCCACATCAAGGAAAGTTCGGGTCGTTTACCTTCCACGTACAAAAAGGTGTGACATATTTAGTCATCCACTTTGTATTGCATGTTAACCTAATCATTTTTCCCTGTCCCTTAAATGAAAAGCAAGTTAAGGAGTAGGTAGCATCGTACATAAATATAAACTTTTAGATGATTTATGCACCTTATTAAGATTTTAACGTGTGACTTCCTGAATTCCTATTTGTTGAGATATTCACTAAATTACTTAGTAGTATACACCTACAATGTTAGTTAGTGGTTATTTCTGCAATGATTATTTTTTGTTCTGCAAAGTTATTATTATAAATAGTGAGGATAGTTGTAATATTTGATTTGAGCAATTATAGTAATAGAAAATATCTGCTTAAGAGCAGCTTTGCTCCCAAACGTGGATTCTTTCTCTTCATTCCCACGATTTTTCACAGAACTGCTTCCTCTCAAATTTTCTTCTTCACTTCTTCATATCTCGATCCTAGATAATTTAACATGGTATCAGAGCCCTAAGAAGATCGGGGATATTGAATTCGAGATTCGGTAATTCAAATCGAGATCGCGAGATCGAGAGTAGCACAATTGCATAACTGATATTGAACAATCACTGTGTTCTCATATATATAATGACGATTATCACGTCGAGATTAAAAATCAGAAGCCGAGGAGAAATCAGAGTCGTGATTTTCTGAAAAATCAAACTGCGAAATCGACAGAGTATTGAGGTAATTTTCGTAGAATATCGATCGATTCTGTGCGAGAGACACAGAATCGACAGAGAATCAAAGATCGATTCATTCTATTTTTGTTTACTGTTTTCGATTATCGCATTTGTCGATTTAGTCGGATGGAGATGTTATCGTTTTCTGCAGATACACTCTGTCTTTGGTTGTCATTGCGGCGACGAAGATCTCCGGAGTTCCAGTCTTTATTGAGTTGGATGAAATCAAAGAGAGTATATCTGTGTCATGTGAATATTGTTGTTGTTTCTGTGTTGGTGAATTGGAGAATTGGAGAAAAGTGTCGTTTGTTGTTATGTTGTTTTGGAGAATTGGAGAAAAGTGTCGTTTATTATTGTTGTGTTGGTTAGTTACTGTAAATGTTGCTCAAAAACCAGCAACTGATGTGTTGGCTTGTTGCTTCTGTTCTATTGTGGCTACTAATATGTCTTGTTGTTGATAGTTGTTATTATGTTAGTTTTTATTCGTGTGTGGCTACTAAAGTTGGTATTGTCGAGCCACTGCTGGTTCTGTTACTGATGTAGTGGTTTGTATTGTGTTGATGCTCTTGCAGTAGGCTAAAATTGTTGCTAATGTGGGGGATGAAAATGTTACAGATTATGAGGACTCTTGTTGCTGCTGATGTGGTTGTTGCTGGAAATGCTTCTCCTAGTGCAACCATGAAATCAAAGAGTAGGAAATTTCTATCGATAGAAGGATCGAGGAGTTTTCAGCGACAAATTGACTAAGAACCGAGGGATACTTCATTGGAGACGATATGGATTGAGTTGAAAATTAATTCAAGGATTCAAAGAGTTATTCATAGTCGATCAAGTGTTAGATTGACTGTTTTTATATGTTTAGCTCAGGATAGGAGAATCGAATGATTTCAAGTCGGAATTGGACTAGAAATTGAAGGAGACTCCGCTGCATATCCGAGCTTATTATGAGAGATTGCATGATGAAAATCGAGGGATTTTCTAGTCCAAGCGAGACTAGAGAACGAGGGGTTCTTGCCGCTTATTGAAATAGCTTGCGTAGAGATTCTCTAGTCCAAATGAGACTAGAGAACGAGGGTTTCTTGTCGTGGGTTGCATAAGGAGAATCGGAAGATTTTCTAGTCCGAGTGAGACTAGAGAACGAGGGATTCTTCATTATTATTGTGGGAGTTGAAGCTCCTGTTTTGAAAATGATTAGTGCCGCATCTGTTTTGTTGAAGCTACTGCTGCTGGTATTTTGGTTTTGGCTGCTGCAAATGCAGCTGCTGATGATTTGGTTTTGGCTGCTGCAAATGCAGTTGTCTTTATCCGGTGATGTTGTGTTCTTCTTTGGTATTTAATGTTCTTCTTGGGGCCATTTGAAATTCTTCTTTGTTTTCTGCTGAATGGACTATCAATCCTCTGGTGCTGCTACTGATGGATTCTAAAAATGAAAAAATCTGAGTTTCTTAAGCTGCTGCTTGCTTCTTTGTTTGCTGAAATGGTCACTGATGCTGGTGTTGCATTGATGGTGCTGGTGTGTTGTTAAAACAATTGTTATTGGGTCTGGAATACTTGCATAAGAATGGAATTATGCACATAGATATTAAGGGAGCAAACACACTTGTTGATAATAAAGGTTGCATTAAACTTGCTGTTTTTTGTGCATCCAAGTCAATGAAAGAATGAAGATGACAATATGAAGTTCCATGGAATTAGTTTTCAAGCTAGGACTGAAACCGCTGTTTTCAGTGCCTAACTTGAGGGGGGATGTTGAGATATTCACTAGTATACTTAGTAGTATACACATACAATGTTAGTTAGTTAGTGGTTATTTCTGCAATGGTTATTTTCTGTTCTGCAAAGTTATTATTATAAATAGTGAGGATAGTTGTAATATTTGATTTGAGCAATTATAGTAATAGAAAATATCTGCTTAAGAGCAACTTTGCTCCCAAACGTCGATTCTTTCTCTTCATTCCCACGATTCTTCACAGAACTGCTTCCTCTCAAATCCTCTTCTTCACTTCTTTATATCTCGATCCTAGATAATTTAACACTATTTATCGGACTTTAATGTCTATGGGACATTGGGCGAAAAATAAAAATAAAAACAAAGACATAATAACTAATAATTTCAAACTTATGTTCAAATTCAATAAAAACATCTCTAGATCAAGGAACGTTCCGTTCGTTTACCACTTACCAACGTACAAAAAGGTATGATATATTTAGTCATCCTCTTTTTATTGCATCTTAACCTAATCATTTTTCCTTGTCCCTTACGTGAAAAGGAGTCGGTGACATCTGTTACAAATGTTAACTTTTTCTTTTGTCTCAAATATTTATCATGTTCTCTTCTCGAAAGTTAATTTAACGAATCTCAAAGCTATTTTAAATTATATTAATTTAATATTTTAAAATTAAAATTTAATTACTTAAAACTATACTAAAAGTACTACTTTAAGTTACAAATTTTTCATATGATGGAAAAACATATTTTAAATATTGATTCAAGTTATGTTGTTTAAAAAGTTAAATGTCATAAGTAGTTTGGAATGAAGGAAATAAATGAGTTTACACTTCTTCTCAAGACTATAAGAAAAATCCTCACACAAGTTTGAGGATGGTTATCTTATTCCTGGGAAAAAGGCAAAAATCTTCGCCCACAGGGCCTCCACCCCCTGGCCAGACAGAGATTGGTGGAGAAGGTAAATCACAGTGACTCAGCGGCCTACTAGGTGGGAGGCACAGTGTCTGGTGCCCACAAGGAGCTATCCCCTACAAATGAGGAATGGAACTCCCACACTGCGGCTGTTAGAGCTCGAACCTGCTTATTTGGGGACAATCTACCACCTTGGAACCAACTGAGCTACGCCCATGATATTTAGGTGTGAACTCATGATTCTAGAAATCAATTATGAATTTCGCCCATTCACGAAATTCTACGCTTGACTATCTTTCCATTTTAGGTCGAATGTGTAAGATATTGGAATAATTTTCCTTAGGGATTTCTTTCATTAATCACAATATATATAGTTGTACAAAGGTGATTCTTAATACAGTAAGAATCCTAAACTACCTTAAATATATAGGAATAATAAATACAATATATACTGTGAATATTTGAAGAATATTCTCTGATACTCCCCCTCAGACGGAGCGGGAGGAGGCCGAACGCTAAGGCTGAATCTGAAGTCTAGGAACAACTGTCTGGATAGCCCCTTTGTGAAGATGTGTGCATATTGATAGGAGGAAGACACATGCAATATTTTGACTTGACCAAGTGCGACCTTCTCTCGTACAAAGTGAATATCCATCTCAATATGTTTGGTCCGCTGATGTTGGACCGGATTATGAGACATAACTATGGCAGATATGTTATCACAGTAGACTACAGATGCTTTACGCAATGGACAATAGAGCTCCAAAAGAAGATTTCGGAGCCAACAGACCTCAACAACAACATTAAAAACACTTATATACTCTTCTTCAGCACTCGAGCGGGATAAAGTGTCTTGCCGTTTGGCAGACCATGAAATGAGGTTATCCCCTAGAAAGACACAATAGCCAGAAGTAAAGCGTCGTGTGTCCGGGCATCCTGCCAAATCAGCATCTGTGTAAGAGAGCAACTTGGTCGGAGTGGATGGGTAGAGATGTAGCCCATAGTTAGGCGTACCCTTAATGTATCTAATAATACGCTTAAAAGCAACAAAATGGGGTTCCCTCGGGGCATGCATAAACAAACACACTTGTTGAACGACATATGCAATGTCGGGCCTTGTAAATGTGAGGTACTGAAGGGCACCTGCAAGACTCCTATAGAGAGTAGGATCAGATACCAGATCATCATCGGTAGCACTAAGCTTGGATTTCGAATCGACCGGAGTAGGCATAGCTTTGTAATTCGACATCTTAACCATGTACACAATTTCCTCTACATACTTACGTTGACTCAGGAACATATTTTCGGCAGATCTAGTCACTGATATACCCAAGAAGTAACTTAGCTTTTCCAAATCAGTCATAGCAAATTCAATTTTAAGTAGAACAATAATTTCATTTTTTAATTTATCGGAGGAGGCAGTGAGAACAATGTCATCCACATATAATAGTAGGTAAGTTGTGCCACTACCATGATGAAAAATAAAAATATATGTACCACACCTCCTCCGATAAAATAAAAATATATGTCCCTTAGATAAAATTAGTCTAAGGGAAGGGAGGTATACCGAACTCGTAGCCAAGAGAGATATTTGAGCAAACTCCAATATTATTAATTCAGAGGAAATATTACAAGTGCTCTATTTTCTGATGATTTTCTAAATGAATGAGGACCTCCTTTTATAGACTAAGGCGGACTTCAAAACATTATACAATCTAGAATAAAAGACAAAGGGCATCTTAATAATTACAAAATGCCAAAAAAACTTTGCGGAAAGTAAATACAACAGTAAAAAGTAAACTACTTTTAAAAAGAAGATTGCGACATGGGCATCTTCTGAAAACTAAAAATTAAAATATAATTATTATAGGGACGGCCGAATATGACCGTGGGGTCCAGATGTGACCTCTCTTGTCTCCTTCTACCCATTATTGATGATAATGGGGCCTTTTAATCTGTCATCTTTTCTTTTCCACGTGAAGCCTTATCTTCTTGTCGGGCTTTGGCCTCTTCTGCTTTGGCTTTGACAGATTCAATCAATCCATCGAACAAGTCCTTGGTGGATGGCTGGTAGGAATAGTCTTCCAGCGGCTGTGAGTCTTGGAACAGACTGTCGTCTTGGGCTTCTCTCATGGATGCCGTCGATGTCTCTGAATAGGGACTCTCATCGATTTTTGTGGCAAAATTCTTCACGAAATCTGCCTTGATCTTTTCAAGATAGGCAGTCATTACCTCTTCCTCTGAAACATGAGGGTCTTTTAACTTAATATCATTTTTGAATTTTGAAAAGAATGAGGAATTGTCCTCTTTTTTTATATGAGAAATGGTTCTCAAATTTTTCGATGAGAAGAACAATTTTCTTATTTCCCAACCATAGGTTTGGGATGGTTTTTCCGGATCCTTGTCTAATAATTTAGACCAGAATTTACAAAGAAATTTTCTTTTGAGACATAATATGCCTTGCGAATTCCTTCCTGCTTCGGGAATCCATTTCCAGATCCATGGGGTTCCGGTTTGCATAAAGAACATCATTGATGCTGATCCTCGACATAGTCGGGAAGGGTTTTCCAGAGTGATACATGGGGATAATCGTATCCATTCCTTATAATAATTTATGTAAGAGTCGGTAATATCGAATTTGGGACGATAATATTCCACCATGGAAATATCCAACTGTGATAATTTACCATTACATTTGTTTTAAAGATCTCTGGATTTAATTTAACCCACGCGTATGGCCATGCTTTTTTTTTTCGTAATAAAAAACATGGGTGAATGCATCAATATAATCATAATAATTAAATGCAAACTTAATATCTGTTCTTGGAATAATAAGTTCCTTTGACCTGAACGGGCTAATTCCCCATTCATAGGGAGAAATGATTTTCTTCAGATAGAACTTGGAATAGCTCTTTTCTACTCCTGGTTTATGATCAGGGTATGAAGTAATATCGGCAGTGGATGTTGCCGTTAGGATATATTCATAATACATCCTGTTTTTCCCTTCTTTGTAGGGATGGTAGAAATTTTCTACATACCGATTCATTAGAATCCATGGGTCATTTAGATAGTTTTTATCTTCATGTCCTAGTAGGAGAATAGTCTCCTCATGTGGTCTGACCAAATATTGATTTCGGTCCTCACCATCCTGTATGAGTTTCAGGGCGTATGAGCCCTGTTGACTGGAGGAACTATCGTCTACCAGTTTAGCCCTTGAATGAATAGTCCTTGGGTCTGTTCTTCCTCTGCCGCGGCCTGAGCCTTGGCTTCTGCCTTTTCCCCTATGGGGTGTTGTCCATTCTGGACGCATCCTGCAAAAATTCACGAGTAAGAAAGTCAGGAAGTGAATTATCTTCACCTTTAATATATTGAATTTCAAAATTAAATGGGGCTAAATGAGCCTGCCATCTTGCAAACATTTGTTTAGATACATCATGTTTAAAATCCTTTTGGAACATGAACTTGGCTGCATTGCAGTCTGTTCTAATTAAGAACTCAGTGTTGTAGAGGTCATCTTGGAATTTCAAGACACATTTTACTATAGCAAGAATTTCTTTGGCTATAGTAGCGTAATTCTTTTGACTATTAGTCCATTTTCCGGAATTATATCTAACCAGATATTCCTGCTTGGTCTGGGGATTTATTTGCTTTAGAATTCCACCATACCCGATATCAGAAGCATCTGTTTCGATAATTTTCCCCCAATTTGGGTTAGCAAGCATTAGACATGGCAGCGCTTGTACTTTGATTTTTATTTTTATTTGCCTCGGTATGGACATTGGTCGAGGACTAGCGATTTTTTAGTCTGTCATATAAAGCAAGTGCATCAATGAAAGGTTTTTATAATAGGGAGCAATATAATTAAGGCTTCCTAGAAATCTCTGTAGTTGAGTTCTATCAAGAATCTCATCAGGGAATTTAGAAGCAAATTCAATACTTCTATAAATAGGAATAATATTTCCTTTTTCGATATTATGACCCAGAAACCTGATTTTGGTTTGGAAAATATTCATTTTTGTTTTAGAAATGACTAGGCCATTAGAGATAATAATTCTTTTAAATATTTCAAGATGCTTAACATGATCTTGGATTGTTTTAGAATAGACCAATATGTCATCAATGTAAACAATGATAAAACTACTAAAAGGAGTAAAGATATCATTAATATCTTTGAAATTCAGATGGAGCATTTTTTAATCCGAATGGCATAACATTCCATTCGTAATGACCGAAAGGGACTGTGAAGGCAGTTTTGTATCTGTCAGGTTCATCAACCTGTATCTGCCAAAAACCTGATTTCAAATCAAATTTTGAGAACACATTAGATTGGTATAACCTATCTAATAAGTCTTTTTTGTTGGGGATTGGATATCTAATCCATTTTAGAACCTTGTTTAAAGGTTTGTAATTGATAACCAATCTTGGAACTCCTCGTTCCTGCTCAGCATGTTTATTAACATAGAACGCAGTGCAACTCCATGGGGAGCTTGAGGGGCGAATCAACTTTTTATCAATTAGAGAGGCTATCTCTTGTTTGCAAATCTCCAGATATTCCATATTCATCTGGCAAGGTCTTGCTTTTGTGGGAATGTCATTTTCCCGAAAGCCTTCTTCATAGGGCAGTCCAACAATGTGTTTTTTTCTATTCCAGAATGCTGTTGGTAGATCACTGCAAACAGAAGAGGCAAGATCGTGTTCTATGTTTTTGATCTTATCCTGTAATTTAGGATTAGTAAGCTGGTCACTAATTTTGTAAATCATAAGCTCTTGTTGTAGAAAATCCAAATGTTGTTTCTTATTTTGGATCATATTGACAAAGCTTATTGTCTTCTGGGATGTAATCCAGGGAAAAGTTATAGGTTTTCCTTCAAAGGTTCCTGTAAGGCCCTTTTCATCAGTATTGGTGATAGGCATTAGTCCATTAATGAAAGGAATGCCTAAGATGATATCATTGGATAGGTTTTTAACAAGTATGAAGGTTTGTTCAATACAAGTTTTGTTCTGGCAAATGAATGCACTAGGTAGCTTATAGGAAACGTCAAAATTGCTTCCATCGGCACCTGATACTCTACGGGTAGTTTTGGTAAAGTATTTGGTAGGGATTAATCCTTCCCTGATGCAATTAAGATCTGCCCCAGAGTCAATTAATGTTGGGACATTTTTGAGGATGACATTGCCATGGATTAGTAGATTTATCTCAGTAATCCACCTTTGTCGCATAACTAGAGTACCTATGAAGTCATCAGGTAGGCTGGAAGTGCTAGGTTGGCTGGTGGTAGGAGTATGTCCTACTTTTTCGGAGATATCCGGGGTTTTCTCAGAATATGAGATGGTTTCTAAGAGGGTAACTCGGTTTTCTAAACCGCTATATTTGCCATGGATTTGAGTTATCTCTCTTCTAAGATTCATAATTTCTTCTTTTAATTCCTGGGTTGTAATAGGATCCTTGGAGTTCCTTTTCTTCTGCACTCAGTTTAGTAGTTCGAGAAATTATACGGAGGATCAATACGAGTTTTGATCTTGATAGGAGTCTTGTCCTTTTCTTGTGCTTTGAGCAATGCGTCAATGATCTTTGCTTTATGGGCCGTGCGGGAAGTCTTTAAGAAGATCATTAATTTCTTCTCCATTGATGACGCTTATGTTAAAACTGGAGAACTGGGCTTGGAGTTAATAAAACTCATCATCAGTGTCATCAGTATCTCTGATGGTCTGGCATCTATCTTTGGTACAATGAGGGTATCTTCTCCAGGAAGGTGAATCGGTCATCCGAATGCAGTACTTATGGTGTCTTCTGAATCGTCAGAATCAACCATGATTTTCATTAAAGCATCCTTAATGCTTTTATCAATATCAAAATTTTTAATCTTATTGATCTTCTTCTTCTTACACCGATTGGCGTAATGACCTTTTTCCCCGCATGCGAAACATGTAGGGTCCTTTTTAGGTCTTTTGTTATCCCTTTTTCTTGTTGCTCTATGGACTCTTCTTTTTGCTGCTTTCTTTTTGTAAGAGTCAGTTTGGAATCTGGAATAATCTTTGTAAGGCTTAAAAGGCTTAGCCGCTTCTTCTTCGGTTTCTGCGAAGAGCTTGGTCCGTCCATTGCGAACTGTTGACAGAATTCTCCTAACTGGGCTTTTTCCGTCAAATTCTGCTTTTTTAATTGCCTTTGCAGTTTCAGGTCATTGCAAAGATTTAAGTCTTCATCCGTGCAGCGTCCTATGAGCTGTCCGTAGGAATAATCATCCCATTGGATTTGTGAACTATCATTAATCTTGAGAGTTCTTTTGACTCTTTCGGCAAAGAGTGATGGGAGACCATCAATAAATCTGGCCTTCCAGAAGCTACTACTGGCTTCAGGGAGATTATAAACTCTACTAAGGAAAACATCTTTGTACCACCTAAAGGAAGTAAGGGTTGGACAACTGTGATTTTGAAGCAGTGTCCTGATGTTATCATAATTGGTAGAATAATTACCGGTGAATTGATCTAATATGGTTAGAACAAGAGTATAAACCGCATTGGATTTTTGTTCAGTCCCCTCTTGTTTGACTGAATTAGTAATTGATGCCTTCTGCTCAGTACTGAGATAATTGTCCCACCAAGCTTTGAGCTGACCAGTGAATCCAACAACAATCATCTGCATGATGTTTACTTCGGATTGCTGTTTGTTGTGGGCTCTGCCGGCAGCGGCATACATGAGCATCTTGTGGCCAGTAGTGAAGATTAAATTATCTCCAGCCCCATCAATGTTCCATTCGACAATTTCAGTGCCGGTATAAGAAGCGGTGTCTGGCCTGAAGCTAGATTCTTCGACAAGGACGTCAATAGGTGTTGGCCTGGGATAATAATAGTTATCACGATTGCCTCTGGGGTTCCATCCTGTTTTATTGACAGTGGAAATATGTTCTTCCTCATGATCGCTGGTAATGACCCACGATATTTACGGAGGTAGACTCTTTGTCAGATGAGATTTTCATTTTATCCCGGAATTGCGATAAAAGATTCTCAAGATCAGTCTTGTCATTAGACAGGTTAATCCCATCCATGGATGGAGGCGGCTGGATATTGGCGCGGATTTCTAGAGGTTTGGGAGGTTGCTGGTTAGTAGCAGTCCTCTTTTCCTCGATAAGACTATGGAGTCTACTGACCTTATTCTGTAACAAAGTCATTTGTTCAAAAAGAATCTTGAGGCTAATGTTGGTGTGGTTGTTCTGTCTGAATAGGTCATTCAAATGATCAACCTGTAAACCCCAAGTAGGAGTACCCTGTATTAGCTTCATGTAGGGCTGAGCCCTAAGGTCCTTCCCACTATCATCCTTCTTTAAATGGAAAGGTTCATCCGGAGGATATATGCTCCTAAGGACCTTCTTAGTGTCTAAATGTCATTGCCTTTCAATAACATTAATATTAAGCAAAGCATAATCACTAACAAACCAGTTAACGAATTGTTTAAAAGTTTGTTTTTCTTGCAAGTCATCGTAAAATTGTTTACCTATAGATTTGCGCTCGTCAGGAGTAAAGAACTCAAGAAACCATTTTCGAAAAGGAGCATAGTCCGTATGGTTTTCTCAGAATATGAGATGGGGCTTTGATACCACAATAAGACCTGATACGTAGGTCTGTAAGGATCTTATCGTAATAAGAATAAGGAGGAAACCAGTAACAGAACTTTCTACCCATAAGTTCTACCTGATTATACCAGTACGTTAGTTATACTTAGACCAATACAAAAAACGGCCCGATTGAACGCCTGTCGCCTACGCCTAACAACGGCTTAACGGCATGTCGGCAGATGAGGGCACTCTGTACGGCAAGGCGCATAACCTACCCAGGTATAATCATAATAGAATCTACAGTGATATGAACTGTTAAAGTTATTATTATAAATAGTGAGGATAGTTGTAATATTTGATTTGAGCAATTATAGTAATAGAAAATATCTGCTTAAGAGCAGCTTTGCTCCCAAACGTGGATTCTTTCTCTTCATTCCCACGATTTTTCACAGAACTGCTTCCTCTCAAATTTTCTTCTTCACTTCTTCATATCTCGATCCTAGATAATTTAACATGGTATCAGAGCCCTAAGAAGATCGGGGATATTGAATTCGAGATTCGGTAATTCAAATCGAGATCGCGAGATCGAGAGTAGCACAATTGCATAACTGATATTGAACAATCACTGTGTTCTCATATATATAATGACGATTATCACGTCGAGATTAAAAATCAGAAGCCGAGGAGAAATCAGAGTCGTGATTTTCTGAAAAATCAAACTGCGAAATCGACAGAGTATTGAGGTAATTTTCATAGAATATCGATCGATTCTGTGCGAGAGACACAGAATCGACAGAGAATCAAAGATCGATTCATTCTATTTTTGTTTACTGTTTTCGATTATCGCATTTGTCGATTTAGTCGGATGGAGATGTTATCGTTTTCTGCGGATACACTCCGTCTTTGGCTGTCATTGCGGCAACGAAGATCGCCGGAGTTCCAGTCTTTACTGAGTTGGATGAAATCAAAGAGAGTATATCTGTGTCATGTGAATATTGTTGTTGTTTCTGTGTTGGTGAATTGGAGAATTGGAGAAAAGTGTCGTTTGTTGTTGCAACTGTTTTGGAGAATTGGAGAAAAGTGTCGTTTATTGTTGTTGTGTTGGTTAGTTACTGTAAATGTTGCTCAAAAACCAGCAACTGATGTGTTGGCTTGTTGCTTCTGTTCTATTGTGGCTACTAATATGTCTTGTTGTTGATAGTTGTTATTATGTTAGTTTTTATTCGTGTGTGGCTACTAAAGTTGGTATTGTCGAGCCACTGCTGGTTCTGTTACTGATGTAGTGGTTTGTATTGTGTTGATGCTCTTGCAGTAGGCTAAAATTGTTGCTAATGTGGGGGATGAAAATGTTACAGATTATGAGGACTCTTGTTGCTGCTGATGTGGTTGTTGCTGGAAATGCTTCTCCTAGTGCAACCATGAAATCAAAGAGTAGGAAATTTCTATCGATAGAAGGATCGAGGAGTTTTCAGCGACAAATTGACTAAGAACCGAGGGATACTTCATTGGAGACGATATGGATTGAGTTGAAAATTAATTCAAGGATTCAAAGAGTTATTCATAGTCGATCAAGTGTTAGATTGACTGTTTTTATATGTTTAGCTCAGGATAGGAGAATCGAATGATTTCTAGTCGGAATTGGACTAGAAATTGAAGGAGACTCCGCTGCATATCCGAGCTTATTATGAGAGATTGCATGATGAAAATCGAGGGATTTTCTAGTCCAAGCGAGACTAGAGAACGAGGGGTTCTTGCCGCTTATTGAAATAGCTTGCGTAGAGATTCTCTAGTCCAAATGAGACTAGAGAACGAGGGTTTCTTGTCGTGGGTTGCATAAGGAGAATCGGAAGATTTTCTAGTCCGAGTGAGACTAGAGAACGAGGGATTCTTCATTATTATTGTGGGAGTTGAAGCTCATGTTTTGAAAATGATTAGTGCCGCATCTGTTTTGCTGAAGCTACTGCTGCTGGTATTTTGGTTTTGGCTGCTGCAAATGCAGCTGCTGATGATTTGGTTTTGGCTGCTGCAAATGCAGTTGTGTTATCGGTGATGTTGTGTTCTTCTTTGGTATTTAATGTTCTTTGCGGGACGCTGAAGAAATTTCTTCTTTGTTTTCTGAATGGACTATCAATCCTCTGGTGCTGCTACTGATGGATTCTAAAAATGAAAAAATCTGAGTTTCTTAAGCTGCTGCTTGCTTCTTTGTTTGCTGAAATGGTCACTGATGCTGGTGTTGCATTGATGGTGCTGGTGTGTTGTTAAAACAATTGTTATTGGGTCTGGAATACTTGCATAAGAATGGAATTATGCACATAGATATTAAGGGAGCAAACACACTTGTTGATAATAAAGGTTGCATTAAACTTGCTGTTTTTTGTGCATCCAAGTCAATGAAAGAATGAAGATGACAATATGAAGTTCCATGGAATTAGTTTTCAAGCTAGGACTGAAACCGCTGTTTTCAGTGCCTAACTTGAGGGGGGATGTTGAGATATTCACTAGTATACTTAGTAGTATACACATACAATGTTAGTTAGTTAGTGGTTATTTCTGCAATGGTTATTTTCTGTTCTGCAAAGTTATTATTATAAATAGTGAGGATAGTTGTAATATTTGATTTGAGCAATTATAGTAATAGAAAATATCTGCTTAAGAGCAACTTTGCTCCCAAACGTCGATTCTTTCTCTTCATTCCCACGATTCTTCACAGAACTGCTTCCTCTCAAATCCTCTTCTTCACTTCTTTATATCTCGATCCTAGATAATTTAACACTATTTATCGGACTTTAATGTCTATGGGACATTGGGCGAAAAATAAAAATAAAAACAAAGACATAATAACTAATAATTTCAAACTTATGTTCAAATTCAATAAAAACATCTCTAGATCAAGGAACGTTCTGTTCGTTTACCACTTACCAACGTACAAAAAGGTATGATATATTTAGTCATCCTCTTTTTATTGCATCTTAACCTAATCATTTTTCCTTGTCCCTTACGTGAAAAGGAGTCGGTGACATCTGTTACAAATGTTAACTTTTTCTTTTGTCTCAAATATTTATCATGTTCGCTTCTCGAAAGTTAATTTAACGAATCTCAAAGCTATTTTAAATTATATTAATTTAATATTTTAAAATTAAAATTTAATTACTTAAAACTATACTAAAAGTACTACTTTAAGTTACAAATTTTTCATATGATGGAAAAACATATTTTAAATATTGATTCAAGTTATGTTGTTTAAAAAGTTAAATGTCATAAGTAGTTTGGAATGAAGGAAATAAATGAGTTTACACTTCTTCTCAAGACTATAAGAAAAATCCTCACACAAGTTTGAGGATGGTTATCTTATTCCTGGGAAAAAGGCAAAAATCTTCGCCCACAGGGCCTCCACCCCCTGGCCAGACAGAGATTGGTGGAGAGGTAAATCATGGTGACTCAGCGGCCCACTAGGTGGGAGGTACAATGCTTGGTGCCCACAAGGAGCTATCCCCCACAAAAGAGGAATGAAACTCCCACACTGCGGCTGTCAGAGCTCGAACCTGCCTACTTGGGAGCAATCTACCACCTTGGAACCAACTGAGCTACGCCCATGATATTTAGGTGTGAACTCACAGATTCTAGAAATATGAATTATGAATTTCGCCCATTCACGAAATTCTACGCTTGACTATCTTTCCATTTTAGGTCGAATGTGTAAGATATTGGAATAATTTTCCTTAGGGGTTTCTTTCATTAATCACAATATATATAGTTGTACAAAGGTGATTCTTAATACAGTAAGAATCCTAAACTACCTTAAATATATAGGAATAATAAATACAATATATACTGTGAATATTTGAAGAATATTCTCTGATACTCCCCCTCAGACGGAGCGGGAGGAGGCCGAACGCTAAGGCTGAATCTGAAGTCTAGGAACAACTGTCTGGATAGCCCCTTTGTGAAGATGTGTGCATATTGATAGGAGGAAGACACATGCAATATTTTGACTTGACCAAATGCGACCTTCTCTCGTACAAAGTGAATATCCATCTCAATATGTTTGGTCCGCTGATGTTGGACCGGATTATGAGACATAACTATGGCAGATATGTTATCACAGTAGACTACAGATGATTTACGCAATGGACAATAGAGCTCCAAAAGAAGATTTCGGAGCCAACAGACCTCAACAACAACATTAAAAACACCTATATACTCTTCTTCAGCACTCGAGCGGGATAAAGTGTCTTGCCGTTTGGCAGACCATGAAATGAGGTTATCCCCTAGAAAGACACAATAGCCAGAAGTAAAGCGTCGTGTGTCCGGGCATCCTGCCAAATCAGCATCTGTGTAAGAGAGCAACTTGGTCGGAGTGGATGGGTAGAGATGTAGCCCATAGTTAGGCGTACCCTTAATGTATCTAATAATACGCTTAAAAGCAACAAAATGGGGTTCCCTCGGGGCATGCATAAACAAACACACTTGTTGAACGACATATGCAATGTCGGGCCTTGTAAATGTGAGGTACTGAAGGGCACCTGCAAGACTCCTATAGAGAGTAGGATCAGATACCAGATCATCATCGGTAGCACTAAGCTTGGATTTCGAATCGACCGGAGTAGGCATAGCTTTGTAATTCGACATCTTAACCATGTACACAATTTCCTCTACATACTTACGTTGACTCAGGAACATATTTTCGGCAGATCTAGTCACTGATATACCCAAGAAGTAACTTAGCTTTTCCAAATCAGTCATAGCAAATTCAATTTTAAGTAGAGCAATAATTTCATTTTTTAATTTATCGGAGGAGGCAGTGAGAACAATGTCATCCACATATAATAGTAGGTAAGTTGTGCCACTACCATGATGAAAAATAAAAATATATGTACCACACCTGCTATATATAAACTCAATCTGCATAATATACCTGACAAAGTGGTCATACCAAACTCTGGGTGCCTGTTTGAGGCCATAAAGTGACTTCCTGAGACGTCACACATACTGAGGGACTGCAGAATGAATAAAATCTAGTGGCTGATGCATGTACACAATCTCTTTCAAATTCCTATGAAGAAATGTGTTTTTGACATCAAGATGATTAATAGGCCACTGCTTGCCTATGGAAATACTAAAAACAATACGAATCGTAACCGGTTTAACAACCGAGCTAAAAGTCTCACCACAATCAATGTCTTTCTGCTGATTGGTACCATTTTCCACAAGTCTTGCCTTATACCTCTCCAAGTCACCACTGTCTCTGAATTTGTGACGAAATAGCCACATGCATCGAATCACATTCACCCCATCCGGTCTCGGTACCAAATCTCAAGTATGTTGTTTGGTTAAAGAATTGAATTCTTCACACATGGTCGCATTCCAATTGGGGTCCAATTTGGCTAATTTTGGGTTTTTGGAAATAGGTGAAAGTGTTTGAGTACCCAGATTAAATTGTACATTAGGTTTGAAAATCTCGTGCTTTGCACGGGTTTCCATGGAATGGGTGGTTGGTGGTGCGGTATGTGTGATCTGGGTAGCCTGATGTATAGAGTATACATCTGCTGGACTGGTCGACGGCAAGTGGTTCGACATTCAGGTGGTTCGACATTGTCGGAACCACTATATAGTTTCGGAGTTGTGGGATCTGGTTCGGGTGATGGGCAGACGGAGATGAGTGGAGGTGTGGGGACTGTGGTGGGTCGGAGACTCGAAGACCGATGACTGGCTGTGATGAGTCATGTGAGAGGAGGGTTGGCGGTGGCGGGTCAGATGGAGATGGATCTGACGAAGTTCCAGAGTCGACGGGGTGTTCGGAGATTGCAGCTCGACGGACACTCGACGAAGGGGACAACCGATGGTGGGGTTCCGACGGGATGGGTAGGACCGCATCGAAGTCTGACACTGAAGGCACCACCGAATAAGGCGATGGAGTAGCGGGACTGTGGTAGTGTAGGTGGCATACCAACGATGATATTTCTGACTCATCGAGGAACGTATAATCAGTGTTTTGGAATTTTCGGATATTGAAAAAGGGAAAAATTATCTCGTCAAAGGTGACGTGACGAGAGACAATGATTTTACGTGATGAGAAGTCATAGCACAGATATACCCTATGATTTGGTGGAAAACCAAAGATTACACACGATGTAGTTTTGGGAGCCAACTTATGGGGGGTGGTGGAGGTAAGATTGGGGTAGCACAAACAATCGAAAATACGTAGGTGGTCTTAGGATGGGGTCCTATGGTATAAGATTTCGGTAGGAGTCTTATTTTGGAGAGTGCTAGTGGTAAAATATTAAGGATGTATTCAACCATTTTAACAACATATACCCAGAAAGAAGATGGTAGACATGCATGAAACAGGAGGGTACGAACCATGTTATTGATGGTGCGAATGATTCGTTTAGCCTTACCATTTTAAGGAGAGGTGTGTGGATAGGAGAAACTGAACACTATGCCTTGTTGTGAGCAGAAGTTGTGGACCGCATTATTAAATTGTATGTTGTCACACTGGAAGGATTTGATGGATTTTTCAAATTAAATTTTTATGAATTTGTGAAACTCAAGAAATTTAGCAAAGACCTCAGATTTGAACTTGAGTGGGTAAATCCAAACAAAATGTGAAAAATCATCTAATAAAACAAGATAAAATTTGTGGCCCAGTCAACTAACAACTGGAGATGTCCACAAGTCAGTATGAATATATCAAACGGTGAAACTGTAATACTCAATGAAGACATAAATGGAAGACGATTATGTTTTCCAAGCGGGCAAGAAACACAATTTTGGGAAAGTTTCTCATTATTACATTGAATACGCAAATTGTTTCTAAGAAAATTAAAGACATGATATGTTGGGTGTCCGAGCCTATTGTACCATGTTGATGGAGACAGTGCATCAAGGGAGATAAGTGATTGAGATCTGACAGCGGAAGATTTAGTGAATGGGTATAGGTCTCCCACACTATTGCAGTGCGTAAGAACTTCCCCTGAATTGAGATCCTTCACAGAAAACCAAAAGGGTCAAACGAGACAGAAACCCAGTTATTACGAGTGAATTTCCTAACAGAGATCAAATTTTTAATGATTTGAGGGGCGTATAAGATATGGTTAAGTGAGAAGGGTGGATAGGGATGTTTGGTGTGTGTATTACCGTAACCTTCAATAGGAATGCGATGACCATTGCTGACAGTAATATATTGAGGATACTTTAACCGTAGTAATTGAGATAAATTACCTGAAGAACGGGTGAGATGAGATGTGGCTCCGGTGTCCATGTACCAATTTTTGTCGGGTTGTTGAAGGATGAGAGTTGAAAGCTTGGACCAAATCAGTGGAGGCCATCTGCTGGGCTGAAGGGAACTACTAGGCCAACATTAAATGGGCCTGTTGGGGCGATAGGTGGCCCATTCGGAACTCTTTGGGCTGGTCAGCAGCTGAGCCTCGCTCTCTGCGAAGTTGGGGCCTGGCATCGGGTATGGGCATGTAGGGGAGGCCCAGTTCGCGATGTTAGGCGGCTAGTTGAAAGCCACCGTAGTAGGCGGTTGTGGAGGGCACGCTGCTGGGTCTTGGCGCTGCGCGGCCCTTCCCTTTGTTGCCTTGCCCTCAGCCTCTATTGCTACGTCCTCCGCCGCGGCTCTGCTGCTACTGGTGGTCCGACGGTGGTGGAGTAGTGTTGTTGGCCGGCGACTGGGTGCTTTCAACGGCCAGTGCTTTTTTATTGTGCTCATCATGTTTAGAACATCGGGCTTCTTTCAATAACAATTGTGAACGCGTCTTGTTGAAACTTGGAAGTGAGTCGGCCTGTTGAATCATTGTTACAATAGTGTCGTATTCCCCTTTCGGTAAACTTGCAACTAGTTGTAGTACCATTTTAGTCTCAGAAACAGATGTTCCAACGTTAGAAAGTTGATCGGCAATGAGTTTCATTTGTTTGCAATATTTGGACATGTTGTCAAAATTCGCAAGACGCGTATTGTTAGGGATTTTAGTCTACTGATACCATGTAAGATATTGGAATAATTTTCCTTATGGATTTCTTTCATTAATCACAATATATATAGTTGTACAAAAGTGATTCTTAATATAGTAAGAATCCTAAACTACCTTAAATACATAGGAATAATAAATATAATATATACCGTGAATATTTGAAGAATATTTGCTAATAGAATGATTCTTTATGATAACTTGTGTAAAAAATAACTTAAAGTGGCACTATTAAGTAGTGTTCATTCCATTTCATTTTAAGTGTCTTACTTTCTTTTAGTTTGTCCTAAAAGTGTCTATTTCTATTTAGCAAGTTTTTGCAAGTTTATGATCACAAGATTTACAAGACCCCGCATATCTTTCATTTAAGATCACAAGATTCAAAAATCATCTTTTATTTCTTAAAGGGAAAAGGGTCATATTTGTCCTCAACGTTTAGGAAAAGGTTTTATTTGCCCTCCGTTAACGTTTGAGGTCAAATATGTCCTCCGTTAGTCCAAACCTTTTAAATTTATCCATTTTTAATGGATTCGCACGCGTAAAGACAACGTGGGCGACACGTGGCGGTCTGTGGTTGCCCGATCGACGCCAGCTTGATTCGCCGACAACAATGGAGTTTGGATTAAAGGTTGAATTGAACATCGTGGTTTAGTGTATGTTGTAGAGAATGAAGCGACGAACACAGCGATGCTACCCACAGTCGTCGACGATACCTAGACTGGCATAAAAAACTCAAAAAACCGATCGGTTTTTTCGATTTGGTCGATCGGGGTATAGGGAACGAATTGAAGGTGGTGGGTGGGTTGTATAATGTCGGCGAGAGGATGGGGAGTGTAATGGTACCAACCCCGATCGTCTATTATAGCCCAGTTGACCGGAAAATCGACGGCGGCGGCTAGGGTTACAGCACGAACGGAGATGGCCGACGGTCGACCAAGGAAGAGTTGAGAGACGACGTTTGTATGGATATGACCGCTGAGAGACAGCGGTCACAGTGGTGTAACCCACCTCCTTCGAATCTCTCTCAATCCGCCGGAATTTGCAAAAAAACGAACGGAGAAGACGAGTGAACAGTTGGTTTTTCGATCTGAAATAGTCGGCGTTATGGAAATTGCTTACGTGTCGTCCACGTGGCAGATCCATTAAAAATGGGTAAATTTAAAAGGTTTGGACTAACGGAGTGTATATTAGACCCCAAACGTTAACGGAGGACAAATACAAACCTTTTTCTAAACGTTGAGGGAAAATATGACCCTTTTCCCTAATTTTTATGTCTAGTCAAATTAAGAGATTTAAATTAGAACGGAGGGATAATTATTTTATAACTGTTCAAAGTATGGTAGTTTCAATATGGAAACATTTTGTGTTTTGAGTTTGAATAATATACACCTTTAGAGTGTAATAATTTTTATACAATTCGGTCATATTGTAACACGTAAAATATTTTATATTTTTAAAATTTCAAATCTCATATTTTAAAATAATTTATTTAGAAATATTTATTTGATGATGTGATAGTATAAAACATTACTTACACTAATGATGTAGTATAAACGTAAGCTCTTTCCCTTTTACCTTTCTATAAAAGGGGTATCCATACACAAGTACACAACATATGGTTTCATTCTCCACCAAGTGACTCCAAGAATATACTTCCATGGCTAAACTAATACTCCAAATCTTCACCATTTCCGTTCTCCTTTCACTGGTCGCCTTTCCGGCCACCGGAGAAGAAGAATACATGTTTGGACAACCCATAAGTAGAAAATATATG
This sequence comes from Przewalskia tangutica, assembly GCA_029844215.1. NCBI lineage: Eukaryota > Viridiplantae > Streptophyta > Magnoliopsida > Solanales > Solanaceae > Przewalskia > Przewalskia tangutica. The sequence continues at coordinate 96,259,645 of CM056731.1, forward strand.
GGGCTAAAAAAGGAAAAACTGAGCCATTTCAGATTCTATTGGCATGAAATCCTTAGTGGCACCAAACCAACATCTATGATGATTATCCCACCACCCAAAAACACCACAACAGGTTTTGGCCAAATGAATATGATAGATAATACCTTAACCCTAGGACCAGAGTTGAGTTCCAAGAATGTTGGAAGGGCACAAGGGTTTTATGCTTCCGCTTCACAAAATGATGTTGGTTTAATGATGGTCATGAACTTTGCCTTTACTGAAGGAAAATATAATGGCAGTACTTTTACTATACTTGGCCGGAATCCGGTGTTCGAGAAGGTGAGAGAGATGGCGGTGATCGGTGGCAGTGGACTTTTCCGATTTGCTAGAGGATATGTTCAGGCCAGTACTCATTCATGGGATTACAAAACTGGTGATGCTAATGTTCAGTATGATGCTTATGTGTTGCATTATTGAGGTTTAGTAATTAATTACTATTTTTTACTTTTATTAGCCAGCTGGCTTTTAATAATTATGGAGCGACCACGCCTTTTATTTCCTCCGCATTGTGATCAATTGAAGTATAGAAAGATTATTTTCCTTTATTGACCGATGTCATTTCTTTATACTGCAGCTCAATTATTTGAACCGTCCGCTGATTTTTCTTTCATGATAATCTCACGACTCACTTTCTATTTTTTTTCTCACTCGATGTCCGGAGCCGCATCGAAGTCCGATTATATTTGAATTTACGCCGGATAAAACCCATTTCTAGAGGAAGAGCTCCCTACCAAGGATTTTTTCATATCCAGGTGTCACGACCCAACTTACGAACGTCATGGTGACACCTACACTATCCCCGGTAGGCGACCAATTCTCAATATCATTTACAACCATAACTATTTAACAATGCGAAAATAAAGGAAAGATACAAAATATAGCAAATCTTTTATTAAAGACCACACATCATTTAACCCATACAACACATCCTCCCAAAATCTGACGTGACTTGTACAAGGACTCTAAGATACAAAGTAAACAAGGAATAAATAACATCGCCCTGAATGAATAAGGGTGGTCTGACTAAGATGAAGACCAATGCTTCCAATGATGAGTGGTGTCACGATTCAAACCGGAGGGCCGCGACGGGCGCCCGGATCTTACCCGCCGGGTACCCCAAATCACACTATCATCGTATAATCACAATAAGCACGGACTAAGCCGGAAAAAAATTTGAAAGCTCTTGACTAAAAAACTGACTTATACATATATACTTGCTTACGCCAAAGCCGACAAGACCATACAAAACCACTATCCACAGGACACATGTCTACAAGCCTCTAAAGAGTATACGACATCAAAATATCATACCAAGACTAAATTGCAACTCTGCAACAAATAGAGTGCTCCAACATCAGCTGAACCAGCAACCTACCGACGTGAACCAACTTTTTTTTTAACTGAACCTGCGAGCATGAAACGCAACGTCCCCCGACAAAAGGGACGTCAGTACGACTGATGTACTGAGTATGTCAGACATAATAAATAACATAGCCAAGATATATCATAATCTGAAACCGAAATACTGACTGACAGTACATACCTCTGAGGCCCCTAGTACATATGTCTAAATGCAATACCAATGAAGTATACTGATGGCCACACATGCGTCTTTCATTTCATAACAGCCTCTGTGGGTAGAATATACATAAATGTCATGCATGATGCACATGCGGTATACTACGGCCACATAGGCATCTTACCCATAACCGCCTCTGTGGGCATCTGGTTATATTGGCCACACAGGCATTCATAGCATATCGTCTTGGCTACATATGCATCCATTTAGGCCACACAGACATGATAATGTGGCCTCTTAAGGCTCTTTTGTGATAGTTTGTACCAGCTGCAGGTGGTGTGCGTATATAACGCATTTTCCCTTTTTTTTCATTCCCCTACATATATATATATATATATATATATATATATATAATATTTATCATATAGTAATGTGCACAGCACAAGTGATCCATGGTAATATGCAAATGAAATGCAAATGAAATTGCATGAATGACAATACCATATTCCAATCTCAACAGATGATATATTACCTTCGTACCTTTGAAGGTACTGTGAATGTTGACACCCAATTTTGACCCTCCCGTCCAGTCATTAACTATAAAATTAGACTAATTTTGTAAAATAATTTTTTATGATTTTTTATAATAAAATGCAGCGATAAAACATTAATACAGGCATAAATAAGCAATTTAATAATGGCACCGCGTCTTACGTAGAGTATTAAGCATTTAGAGTCCCGCGCCCGCACTGATTAATCTCAAGCCCTGTCATGATTCTTAATTAATAATAAATACACAAAATAAATAATTTAGCAACGACGTCGTGTCAAGTAGCATAGCCGCATTTATTAATACGCAAGAAAATTGCATAATCATTTGTAATTTAAAATCAATTTTAATCTAATACATGCATTTAATAGCGTCGCATTTATAAAAAAAAGCTTTAAGCAATTCTTAAATATCATACTTGCATTTAAATAATTTAATCTAAACTCAATTCAATTTTAATTTAACTTCGCAATAATGCACAATAATAAGATTTTAAATGATAGCGCCGCATTCTAAAATATTAAGCACTAATTAAATGACACACCCGCATTTATAACAATTAAATTAATAAAGCACCTAATTAATTTAAGCACAATTTATTAATACCTATTTAAACAATTAACCCCTAAACACTAAATACCCATCTGCAACTCGCGCACCCACAAGCCCACTCCCCACTTAAATTTACCCGTCGCCCGGCCCAACACCCGCAGGCCCAGCGCCCTATCTTTACTTCTCCCCTATCAGCAGCCCACGAGAGAACATCCTCGTCTCCACCAAAACGCTCCCCTTAACCTAAACCTAAGGATGCAATCGCCGCCAGCACTCCGCCATTCTCGCCCTCGTCCATTCCGCCAGCTCACCTTCGTACTCACCAAACCTCAGGTTTCCTTTCCCAAAACCTGCCATAAGGAGAACCATTCCTTAATCGTGACCCAAATCGCGAAAAATCAGAATTCACTTTCCTTACCTGCGCTCACAGCCAGCTCGTCCCTTACCATATCCAAAACTTTCCTTTCCCCTACCAGCACCCTTCAAAGTCGAACCAGAACCTTACCATGAGTCGTCCAAAAATAGAACAGTAAGAACCAATACAGAATTATACACAAAATCGCACTAAAATCAGCACAAATCTCGTCGAATCAAGCACAAGTCTCAGCCTTAATTACTTACCAATATTAGAACTCAAACGAGGGCTATATAAGCACATGCAAGGCCAAGGAGGAGGGGGGGATTTGATCGAACAACAGAGCGGAGACGGGGAGAACACAGCAAGGCATTGGGAGTCAGGGAGTCAGCACCCAGAGAATTAGCATCGCAAGAATAAGGTTCGAATCCCTTTCTTTTAGTCCCAGCCAAGAACCAGCAAACAAACCTTGCCCTTTCATTCACATCGCAAGCCCAAAACCCGAAACCAGCGAGCCGACGACTTGATACGCCGCTTCTGCCCGGAGAAGGTAATATTTTATCCTCATAGTCTTAGATTTTGTTTAACATTAATAATGTGTAATGTGTGTTCTGAACGACTGTTTATGTTTATAGAGTTGATTACTAGACCTGTTTAAGCTAATGTCGACTGTTCTTAACCTTCGGGATTGCAATTGTTAATGTTTAGGTTAATATTGGCATTCGTGGCATGTTTGCATTCTTGATTGTGCAGAGTCCAGGGCATTAATTGTTGAAGCATTTTAGTCGGGAAGCTTAGGTTAATATGCAGTTTTCCCTTAGCTGAAGACATGTTTGTTGGCTGTTATATGACTGTGTCTGCATTTGATAATGTCTAAAATATTTGACTAACCGTTAAGATGTCTCAGAATGGGTATCGGTATGTAAGTTACCTATTGTACTTGCTTGGGGCAAAGAACTTGAGTAGGGGAAGACTTCTAAGGTCATGTAATTCGCAAATAGCTCCATATGTTTGAATGCATTTCATCACTGTTTTATTGACCATTGTGTATGTTTAAGTCACTGTCGACCTGCAATTTGTTCACTTAAATGCTCTCAGGTTAATCCAGATTCATCTACCTGTCTTTGCCTATCTAAATGCTGAAATGCATCTACAATAGTTGGTAATATCTTATACATGGTTTATTCTGTTGTCTGAAGTTGTTAATCTGTTAAAATTTAGCTTGTCCTCATCATGAGTAGTTTGTGTTAGTTAGTCTAATATTCATGTTGTTAGTTTGAAGTTTCAGTGATTTTTAGTCGTCCAGAATGGTTTAAGTAGTTCGTGTGCCAGTATGTGATTCCCCTAGCTATATAATAATTTAATATATTATCCAAATAGAAGTTTGAACTTGTTCAAAGTTTTGAGGTACCCAAACTAGGATGTTTTAACCTTGTTTCAACTATGGGTGGTCTCTCTGTGAGTCAAAGTGATAGTACGTGTTAATTTAAGAGTTGTTTAACTGCGTATGGACTGTTGTAACTTAATCTTTGTTCACCTTCTGATATGCTCATAACTGTCCCTTAGAGGATTTCTAATAATCAAAATGATATTGTTGGACTGATTTTGGCCACTCTATGTTAAATGTCAAAATGCTCTTATAAGCTTCCCCATTTATCATGTACTATAGTAGGCTGATCTGTCTTCTTTTTAAATCTGAAATTTGCTTTTGGACCAGCCATTTGAGCTTTGTCATTTGTGCATGCTAAATCTTCTGTTTGTTTGCCCACTGTCTGCATTTTCACAGCCCACTGCGTGGGCCGATAGTGTACTTTTCGCCTGAAATTGTCACCTTTTTAGAACAATATGACTAAAATTAAATTATGGATATGCGTGTGCATTGCGTTTTAATTATCCACATCGATATTCATTGAGTTGATACTAATCCTTATCTTCTTTTATTTTTACATGAAATGCATCGGAGCAACAAAGAGTCTCATGGCGAGACTCATCGTGGCAAACTAATACCCGCCTCTATGTGCATTCCTCTATCCGCATCGGAATTCCAAAGCCGCAGGCGAAAGACATCGCCATTCCTCGAGTCTTTTTAATTATTTTCTGCCCCGCCCCATTCATTTATTTGTTGTAAATTATATGTCTCACGCTACATTAATTAGTAGGATATTCATAATAGTTAAACCTTGAACCAATAGATTATAAAGTAGCTTAACATTAGAAATTTGCTTTCCCCCTTTAGTTGATTATTTTAGCTTGCTTAAATTATAATCAAACTATTTAGTAATCCCCCATTCACATAACTATTTAGGTAGTCAAAACATTATTTATCACTAAGTTCTAACATAAGAAATTCATCTTCCTATAAAACCCTATATTTTACGTGGGTTAATAATACATTTTCTACAAACCCCCTTTTGCTTAAATACTTTTTCAAAACACGTATTGCATAACAATTACCCTAGGTTTGGCAGGATAACCGCAAGTTAGCGGATCTTAGAGGGTGCCTAACCCCTTCCCTCTAGATTAATAAAGAACCCTTACCCAGAATCTCACTAAGTTTAGCAGACCATAAAGAATGGAGTTAATGTTTTACTTTAAACTAGTTAAACATTTAGGTGTCCTAATTCACCCAAATTAATTAGGTGGCGACTCCGCGAACCCTTAGCACTTTTTGCAATTCTAGCACCCTTTTTTTACCTTTTTGCACTTTTAGCATCCTTTATTTTAAAATTAATATTTTAGCACTCTTTTCAACACTTTAAGCATTCTTTTACATTTTAGCATCCTTTTAACATTTAGCACTTTATTTTATTTTCTAACACTTTCTAAGCAGGAGCTTATTCATTTAGTCGCGGCCGGAAAAGGGCGCGACAGAAATGGCGACTCCACTGGGGATTTTAGGTTCTTAACCACAACAGACCTAGGGTTATTATTTGGCAATTATTTTGCATTTAATTTTGTGTGTTGTATTTTGTTCATTTTTTGCTACTTGCTTTACTGCTTTCCTTAAACTGGCATTCCGCTCATATTTCTTCCACTCTGGAAAATTCACACAATCACACACTGCATGCGAGGTGCGCAGTGCATCAAAGAAAATTCTTTCTTCAAAACCCAAATTTAGGAGAGTTGGTAACATACGTGGAGTGCGATCTAACGGTGGCGTAGCCTTCTCACTCTGGTTGTCCGCTCGAACTCAAGCGTCGAGAAAAGCCAAATCTTAGAAACTTAAGATAGAGCTATACCACCCTTATTTTAGGGCATGCATGCATTTACCTTAGGTGGGTCGGTCCTTGGCATCGACACCACAATTAGGAAGACACCAAACTTGTCGACGGGTTTCTCAACCCAACGGCCAACCAACATATTATGTGTAGCGTGGCAATGACAGACAAATCCAAACCCAATCATGACATGCTGAAATTGGGAAAAGTGCACCGTCATTTGGTCGCCATTTCCAACAAAGGCATTATAGTTGGACGACTTGGACAAATCCGTCATAATCTCGCATAAGTGACGTTTAGGCTTCCTCCGCATAAAGAGCTCCTGCATGTTAGGAAACGTTTGAATATGCTATGTGCAATATATCTGCTACATACCTGCAAATTATGTGCTTTATGCTAACACCGTTTGTTGCATTTTTAGAAAGATTTATCATCTCCCCAAAAGGTCGATTTGTATTTGACTAAGCAATGACAGAGCATCAATATTTCCCAAGATCAAAGGCACGGTCCAGCGACATGACCGATTCAAGGGCATTTGAGCAGCGAGCAGCCTGAACCTGTCTTGGTTCCTATAGGCAAAGCAGGGGCATCAGAAAAGGAAAAACAACATAGATCCGATCGAGCACCTCGCCCAGATACCGCAGCAAATGGCAACCATGCAGGCCGGAATCAGAAGGCCCAGAAACATAACATACAAGCAACTACATTGAGACCTACTTTAGGCCAGACACCCTTTTCAAAACTGGGACCATGTAGGAAACCAGACAAGGGTTGCAAGTCCAAACAGGCCAGGCACGCGGATATCAAGGGACAAGGCGGCGAAGTCAGATACGAATCGACCCCCCCCCCCCAAAACTCACAAATTTTTCTTTGAGCGCAGGTCTTTTCATATTAACAGAAGCAGAAAGTGCAATAGCCGAAGCAGAAAATACGACAAAGTTTCTTCGTATTAGCAGAAGCAGCAGAAAGCAGCAAAGGCAGAGGATGACAACAATCCAAAGTCCGCAGCAAAAGCAGAAATGTCACGACCGATTCCGGCGTGGCCTACCGGGCACCTAGTGATACAACATCGAGTAATGCGGAACATAAACGATACAAGACATATTATGAAATATGAAACAATAATCGAGAAAAACTTGTCTTTGGCATATATGTAAATAACAACTTTTTCAACATGAACAGTTTAATCCTTTTTACAAACCCCGCCACACATTTTGCACTTACGAATGATATGACAACAACGACGGGACAGGGCCGCCATACCCCCGAATGTAAGCACCTACAACAACAGGACTATACCAAGACAAGCCTCCGAAAGCGGAGCTTTCCCAGCGAATCGTGACCAGAGCGAGGATCAACGGCGGTGTACCTTTACTGCGGCATGAACGCAGCCCCGAGGTCGGTATGTGGAAAATACGTAAATGAAATCATAGCGATCTATATAAAGCGAGAGACATGTGTGACAACAAAACTACATAAACAAGCGATATAATAAGTCGTGACTCACGCCTCAAGTCATCACTCAAATATAACAATGGGTCTCATGCCCATAATATCAATCATGCGTGGAATACCTTCGCTGCCAGCTTTATGATATAAAAGCACAAGGAACACACATGAACACGTGTCCCACTGTGCTATAATGAAACGTCTGGGGTGAAGGCATAGCCGATTACTAACACCTACCAACAAGGTCATGAATCAGATTATAAGATCTCGTCACATGATCAAGCGCCGCCACTTGCCCGATATCTAATGCGCGCGTCTAGCCTCGAACTTTCCGCACTCGCATAGGCCAATCATCGCCCGCATGAGGTATTCCCGCGTCGGTAGCTACTCCCGGCATCGCCCCGACTTCGCACGCGTAGCCACATGGACCGCATGCCCATAAAGGACGACACTAACTCGAACTCTCGTAGCTCGCATAGGCCTGGACTGCGTGAGGTATTCTCGAATCATAGGTCCATCGACCGCTGAAGTCTACCCGCATCGGAGGCGGCTTAACCGGAATCATCTCAAGAGATGAGTGATGTAAAATACTAACACAATGACTTATCGTTAAGCAACATAAGCACAACAAAGGAAAACCCTTTACACAACATCACAAGATACTAACACACGTAGCATCCTAGCATGTTTACTTATCAATCAACAAGAGAGTATTACAAGGCTACCACAAACCAACACAATCAAGTTATACACAGGTACTTTAAGCTAACAAGTTCGTATCTACCCCTAAAGTACTTCATACATTAAATCTTTTAAAAGATCCGTTGCTTTCACATAAGTCACACAATACGTAGTATAAAATAGAGTTTTTAAATAAACCAAAACACTTACCTTTGTAAAATCCAAGAATAACATTATTTTTCAAACGCCCAAGTTTGCCTAATTTCAAATGTTCACGTTTCTTATTTTAGAAAGGTTTCGTAGTTCATAGTCTTATTCATTTAAGAATATAATTCTCTTTTAAACAACTCGAAACATAAGTCTTATATGTGAGTAGGATATTCTTGTTTATAACCATCTTATTACAAAGAAGGGATCTAGGAAATATCATTTTGTCTCATCTTAGCTTCTATGCATGGAAGTTTCTCGTTTTAATAATACTTAATTAGTCAAAACATTTCCTTTTATTAACGCAGTTGGTTTGTCGATACATTCGATTTCCAAATCAAAACATTCTTAAGCCGTTATACCTAACTTCCCATAAAGCTAGTATAACTCTTAAGTTTTTCAAAACCAAGTATTACTTCTTTCAAAATGATTCAAAATCTTTGAAATACTTCAAGTTCTTTATTAACACATAACAAGCCGCTTATAGTTCAAATCGCCACCTTTTAAAGACCACAAGTATTTTCTTACCAACATAAAGTTATAACCAACTTCCCATAAAGCCGTTATAACACTTTATGTTTTAAACCAATCAAATACGTTTAGCACGTATGCGTCTGTACTACATAGTTCACACATATCATGCTAGAAGAGATAGGAAAAGGTTCACATACCTCGCGACGAGTATCGACTAATAGCAAAACGCCCAAGTACTTCCAACCGCTACTCCTTGCCAAGTAGATCGCGCCACACGTAGTACTTCAACCTATAAGGCCACGCGCTTATTAACATTTATATCTCATCGTAGAACATTCTACCAAAATTCGGCACTCCCCGCAACAACGTAAATCTCCTCTATCGAGGCTACCAAGCCAACCGGGTTATCGCCTAACCTAACGTACAATTCTACTCCACGGCACTACTACACAAGTGTAATGCTATGTAATTACGATTCTTCTTTAAATTGGGCTTAAGTCGCAAGACATTGCGTAAGTATTATTCGCTTAAGTCAAAAGACATTGCCGATAACTACGTTGATTCTATATATAGTATACTTCAACTATATATTCTAACAATATGTAATTTCCAATTACAATAGAGGACAAGATAATTACCTCGATAAGCCCATAATTATCCTAGTTAAAGTCGATCCGGCAATCGCTTAGCTCAACTCGAGCGCTCAACCCGCTCTAAACCACCCTTAGAAGTTCTAACCAACTTCTACACAATACTCAACTGACTATGGAGATTTTCCTAGGGTTTCGGTTTTGTTAAGTATAATAGTATTTCGGGCATTTTCAGATAGGTATAACCTTATAATACAACAAGGTATACGGCTAAGGTAATTTGGGCATTATAACAATACTTTTGAGAGTATTTCTACACCACAAAGGGGGTATTATACGAAAGCAACTAGCGGGTACGCCTCACGAATGGGGAGGAGCTCTCAAGACTTAGAGATTTTTGGATGAAGAAGTCTTCAAAGGGAAGGGGTATTTATAGGTCAAGTGAAGGCCAACCAATGGCCAAGATCTTGCGTGTAGGGCAAGATTCACCACGTGTCCTCGACCAACTAACACACAAAATATCCTACCAACTACACCTCTCCATTTCGTCCAATCTGAGCCCTTACGTCCGCCAATGGGAGGGTGCCGTGCCCTCTTGTTGGCCCAACACGTTCGCCTCTAAAAATCCGCAAAAATTAAAATGACATAGCCGAAATTCCCTACGAAGTCGTGAAAACGTTTAAAACGACTCTAAACGTGTTGTGAACAAAATAAATTCGAGCCTTAGTACAAGTTTCAAATTTTCTACGCACGCCTTACGCATACTCCAAAATACGGTATAACATTCTCCTCCTTAGAAACATTCGTCGAATGTTCCTTCTAAGTCTCAAAACAAACGCGCCAAGATAGTCTTCACTACCATACTTACGAGAACAAACGCCACATCCGCCACAAACACCCACGCGAAATACTTACATCCAAGCCCACGAGGAAACACCTCTAACATCACCACAAACACCTCTCCGGTCTAAAATATACTTCCTCCACACTTTTCCAAACAAAAGAAATGGTCACATCTATGCTCGCCATACATGCTCGCTTCTTCCCGATACCACTTTTGTCACTTTGCGAGGTTCTAGTGTCACTCCACACCCAACAAATGGTACCGACTACGCGATCCCCGAGGTCAACTCTTACCACATTTCCAAAACTCGGTTATCATCTTCAACTTGGTCATCATTAGTGGGAATACTCGACGGATCTCGATTTCCTTCTCGAACATAAACGATCGACGCACTTCCTCCTAAGTCGGACAATGCTAACATATAGGCAACCCGCCTATTCTTCACATGAACTCAAAGGGCCCAAGTAACTCGGGCTAAGTTCCTCTGTATTCCAAAACTCGCCACACCCAACCCGTGGTACTTCCAAGACCGACCGCCAACAACTCTAAGCGTCGCCGATTATCCGCACGATTTCCTCCGAACGCGAACTTCTTCTAGACAAGCTTCACCACAGAACAAGCTCCAACATCGAACCACTACACATCCGCCCTACAAGGCTTTATAAGGCGACATCCGAATCAATGGTAGCTTAAACACTCTCCACAGAGACAACAATCTCCACAACTACCCCGAAATCGCCCGGTGGCGAATGCGGTCAGACTCACCAGTTCCTAACCCCTGTAAACTTTTAGAAAACGAAATAGCCACACTGGCTTCAGACATAAGGTGAAAGTAGGCACCTCGCGCAGCCTTACAACCTTTCCGATAACTCAACAGTAAACGGTCCGATCAAGAACACGCGATGGGCTGCCCCATCGGCCACCATCGTCGAACGCATCCACGAACTCGTTCGGTTAACTAAACTTGGGCCTAACATCCTCACAACCCTAACACAAAGCAGACCACCACAACCTCACCCCACCACCAAACCTACCGCGGGTTGACCAACGTGGCCTCAACCCGACCCGCAACGCACACAATACTAGCTCCCGATCCTAACAATCTCACTAATCACGTTTCAAAACCCAGCGGCCTTCTTAGCTCAACTACCCTTCATTCCACACTACTGTGACCTATCCCAACATAACTCACGTGCACTATGCACTGATAAAGTCAAACATAACACTACACCTTTTCTCGAGACGGCCTCACCTCTAAGGTCTTTACGTAAAACTCTAAGGCTCACACCTTCTCTATCCCCCAAAATCTTACTCTGCTAAACAACCATGATCTAATCACGACTAACACACCGCTATCGTAACATAACACTTAAGGTATACTCACCTTATCACACATACCGATCTCTGAGGGTTAAAGATATATCTATATCTATCGCTACACTCCAGTCGCCCTAATCAAACTCGCCACGTAGGGCTCATAGCTAAGGAAGATGACGAACTACCCGATCGGCTAAGTCCTCCTACAGGACACCCCATCGACATCGCAACGATCGTAGGTACAACAAGTAACTAAAGACGACATTCCCGAATGACGGAACAAGCCCGGAGTTCGACCAACTCCCCGCCCGAACGCCCCGGAATTCGAAGACCACTGCGAGGTGCATATCTAATCTGCCGCGAGGCGACTCGCCAAAGTTACTAAAGGACCTCTTCGCTCGCCTCTCTTAACCCGTAAATCTCTACGCGCATAAGCCCGTACGTGCCATGCTCAAGCTTAATCAAGAATTACTCTTGCACAACCTCTTAGATAGTCATCAAGACCGTGGTACATATACTCGCAGCCACATCCATGTAATGTGGTCGTCTTTGCACTCTATATTCATCGCTCTGGCCGTGGGCGTTCAAATATCACGCTGCGCCAAACTCGGCTAGCGACGCCGCAAAACTCCCGAACGAAGCACTACCCTAGGTAATGATCCTCGCCACCCTCCGAACTCTACTCGCAGCTCGGCCGCTTTGCCTCCGCGAGGCATAAGTGGAAAGAAATACGCCGTAGGTCCAACTTACAACATCTAAGGCACGATCTCGAGTGAGAAGAATAGAAACCAATCCTAAATACCTATAGCCTCTCGATTATGCACACCGATAATCAAGACTCCACTTTCCGGATTAATCGCTCGATACCACTTTTGTCACGAGTGGATCGTGCCTTACCCTGCACCCTAGTGATACAACATCGAGTAATAAAGTTTAACATAAACGATACAAGACATATTATGAAATATGAAACAATAACTGAGAAAACTTGCTTTTCATATATGTAAATAACAACTTTTTCAACATGAACAGTTTAATCCTTTTACAAACCCCGCCACAACAATACGAATGATATGACAACAACGACTACCTCGAATGTAAGCACCTACAACAAGGACTATACGAACAAGCCTCCGAGAAACGGAGCTTTCTGCCAGACCAAGAGCGAGGATCAACGATCGTGTACCTTTACTGCGGCATGAACGCAGCAAGGAGGTCGCAAAGTATGTGAAATCGAAATATCAGAATGAAATCATAGCTATATAAAGCGAGACATGTGTGACAACAAAACTACGATTCACAATAAACAAGCGATAATAAGTCGTGACTCACGCCTCAGTCATCACTCAAATATAACAATGGGTCTCATGCCCATAATATCAATCATGCGTGGAATACCTTCCTCACCGCCGCTTTATGATATAAAAGCACCAAGGAACACACATGAACACGTGTCCCACTGCTCCATAATGAAACGGAAGGCATAGCCGACTACTAACACCTACCAACAAGGTCATGAATCAGATCATAAGATCTGTCTGCATCGTCACATGATCGCGCCGCCGCAGATCTAATGCGCGCGTTTAGCCTCGAACTTTCGCGCCAATCTCATCGCCCGCATGAGGTATTCCGCATCGGTAGCTACTCCCGCATCGCCCCGACTTCGCCGCGATACACGGACGCGATGCCCATAAAGGACGACACTAACTCGAACTCGTAGCTCGCGTAGGCCTCGGGACTGCATGAGGTATTCTCGAATCATAGGTCCATCGACAGTCTACCCGCGTGGAGGCGGAATCATCTCAAGAGATGAGTGATGTAAAATACTAACACAACAGCTTATCGTTAAGCAACATAAGCACAACAAAGGAAAACCCCTTTACACAACATCACAAGATACTAACACACGTAGCATCCTAGCATGTTTACTTATCAATCAACAAGAGAGTATTACAAGGCTACCACAAACCAACACAATCAAGTTATACACACAAGGTACTTTAAGCTAACAAGTTCGGGTATCTACCCCTAAAGTACTTCATACATTAAATCTTTTAAAAGATCCGTTGCTTTCACATAAGTCACACAATACCCGTAGTATAAAATAGAGTGACTTTAAATAAACTAAAACACTTACCTTTGTAAAATCCAGAATAACATTATTTTCCAAACGCCCAAGTTTGCCTAATTTCAAATGTTCACGTTTCTTATTTTTAGAAAGGTTTCGTAGTTCATAGTCTTATTCATTTAAGAATATAATTCTCTTTAAACAACTGAGAAACATAAGTCTTATATGAGTAGGATATTCTTGTTTATAACCATCTTATTACAAAGAAATGATCTAGGAAATATCATTTTGTCTCATCTTAGCTTATGCAGATGGAAGTTTCTAGTTTTAATAATACTTAATTAGTCAAAACATTTCCTTTATTAACGCCGCAGTTGGTTTGTCGATACACATTCGATTTCAAATCAAGAAACATTCTTAAGCCGTTATACCTAACTTCCCATAAAGCTAGTATAACTCTTAAGTTTTTCAAAAACCAAGTATTACTTCTTCTTTCAAAATGATTCAAAATCTTTTGAAATACTTCAAGTTCTTTATTAACACATAACAAGCCGCTTATAGTTCAAATCATTACCTTTTAAAGACCACAAGTATTTTCTTACCAACATAAAGTTATAACCAACTTCCCATAAAGCCGTTATAACACTTTATGTTTTAAACCAATCAAATACGTTTAGCACACGCACGCTCACCGTACATAGTTCACACATATCATGCTAGAAGAGATAGGAAAAGGTTCACATACCTCGCGACGAGTATCGACTAATAGCAAACGCCCAAGTACTTCCAACCGCGGCTACTCCTGCCGATCGCGCCACACGTAGTACTTCAACCTATAAGGCCACAAGGCGCTTATTAACATTTAGATCTCATCGAGAACATTCTACCGAAAAGACCTCAATCTCTCTCTATCGAGGCCACCAAGCCAACCGGGGTTATACGCCTAACCCCAACGTACAATTCTACTCCACTGCACTACTACACAAGTCTACCGTAATACCATGTAATTACAAAGATTCTTCTTTAAATTCAGCTTAAGTCGCAAAGACATCGCTGAAGTATTATTCAGCTTAAGTCAAAAGACATCGATAACTACGCTCGCCTATATATAGTATACTTCAACTATATATTCTAACAATATGTAATTTCCAATTACAATAGGACAAGATAATTACCTCGATAAGCCCATAATTATCCTAGTTAAAGTCGATCCCGGCAATCGCTTAGCCCAACTCCGAGCGCCCAACCCGCTCTAAACCACCCTTAGAAGTTCTAACCAACTTCTACACAATACTCCAACGGACTATGGAGATTTTCCTGTGGTTTACTAAGTATAATAGTATTTCGGCATTTTCATAACCTTAGAATACAACAAGGTATACTACTAAGGAAATTGGGCATTATAACAATACTTTGAGAGTATTTCTACACCACAAAGGTATTATACTAAAGCAACTAGGCTAGTGGTACCCCACTACCACACTACTAGAGTGGCGCTACTGGGCCTCACGAAACGGAGGGAGCTCTCAAGACTTAGAGATTTTTTTGACGAAGAAGTCTTCGAAGGGGTATTTATAGTCAAGTGAAGGCCAACCAATGGCCAAGATCTTGCAGTGTAGGCCAAGATTCACCCATGTGTCCTCGACCAACTAACACACAAAATATCCTACCAACTACACCTCCATTTCGCCCAATCCGAGCCCTTACGTGAGGTGCCTGGCGCCTCTTGGCCCAACACGCTTCGCCTCTAAATCCGCAAAATTAAAATGACATAGCCGTAAATTCCCTACGAAGTCGTGAAAACGCTTTTAAAAACGACTCTAAACGAACAAAATAAATTCGCCAAGCCTTAGTACAAGTTTCAAATTTTCTACGCACGCCCCACGCATACTCAAAATACGGTATAACAAGAAAGCGGCATCAACAATCAGAATAAAGTTCAAAGTTCCGCAACAAAACCTAGCGCATCAACTCTGCATAAAGTCAAATTGGCAACCCACGATCGCACACAAAGAAAGGCATCATGGCAATTCGTCACCGCAACGCTCAAAGATGTCCGCAGCAAAGACAACATCTCGAGGATGACATCTCTACCCATAAAATCGCACTTCATACGTGTTTATCATTTCATTTAAACAGTATACACTAACGCCTTTTCTCGCTTAGCTTGCAAGAGCATTTATTCTACAGAGCAAAGGAAATACACGCCCGCATAACGACGTGATCAACATTATGTCACGCAACGACGCCAAAGAAGAATACGCCCGCATAACGACGTTATCAAGACAAAGAAGTCCACGCAACGACGCCAAGAAGAACACGCCCGCATAACGACGTAATCGAAGTCCATGCAACGACGCCAAGAAGAACACGCCCGCATAACGACGTAATCGCAAGTCCACGCAACGACGCCAAGAAGAACACGCCCGCATAACGACGTAATCGCAAGTCCACGCAACGACGCCAACAAAGAATATCGCCCGCATAACGACGAATCGAAGTCCATGCAACGACGCCAAAGAAGAACACGCCCGCATAACGACGTAATCGCGAAGTCCACGCAACGACGCCAAGAAGAATATCGCCCGCATAACGACGTAGTCGCTAGTCCATGCAACGACGCCAGAAGAACACGCCCGCATAACGACGTAATCGCAAGTCCACGCAACGACGCCAAAGAAGAATACGCCCGCATAACGACGCGACAAGACAAAGAAGTCCACGCAACGACGCCAAAGAAGAATATCGCCCGCATAACGACGCGATCGCGAAGTCCACGCAACGACGCCAGCAATACATCCCACGCAACGACGCCAAGAAGAATACGCCCGCATATGACGCACGCGACAAAGAAGTCCACGCAACGACGCCAAGAAGAATATCGCCCGCATAACGACGCGATCAAGAAGTCCACGCAACGACGCCAAAGAAGAATACGCCCAGTAACGACGTTATCAAGACAAAGAAGTCCACGCAACGACGCCAAAGAAGAACATCGCCCGCATAACGACGCGATCAAAGAAGTCCACGCAACGACGCCAAAGAAGAATACGCCCAGTAATGACGCGACAAGACAAAGAAGTCCACGCAACGACGCCAAAGAAGAATACGCCCGTGCAATGACGTTATCAAGACAACAACAAGTCTACGCAACGACGCCAAAGAAGAACACGCCCAAGCAACGACGCTTATCAAAGACAACAAGCCCAAAACGACGCCATCATCGCGATATCACATCCACGCAGGACGATTTCGCATTCTCAAATTGCATTTCTTACGCTTGCTTTATTATTCGCTTAGCGCTTATGCACTAACTCTTTCGAGCTTTAGTCTACAGGATGACAGCAAGAAGCGACAACATATCCGCATTCACAATCGCAACACGCCCGTGCGGCGAAATCACAACATTTGCAAGATCGCACCAACACGCAGCATCACATTTTGCAGATAACCTTTTCTACTCACGCTGCATTACTTTTAAAAATTATACATCATCATTTTTGCAGAATAGCTTATGCACTAACCGCTTGTTTAAGTCTTAGCATGCAGAGCGAGGAGCACAACGTGGATTTTCTCTTACAAATAACCGGCAATTTGTTGGGCCAACTTTCCCAACGACGCGTAGCGCCTGCCGCTTGGCCCACTCGCCCACATCACCATGTAACCCAAAGATCATAAGCCATAGCGGTACACCCTGTGTTCAAGCCGCTTATTTTATTTTTTACTAAGACCATAGCCCGTCATCATAACTCGACATCGACAAATTTTGAGTCCGCATTAACCCACTCGCGTTTGGCCATGGTAGCTCAAAGGTCGCCATAGCTCGACACCGACAGCTCGAGTCCGCTAGCCCGCCTTGGTGTTTTGACCACGGTAGCCAAAGGTCGCCATAACTCGACACCGACAACTCGAGTCCGCGTTAGCCCGCCTTGGTGTTTTAACCACGGTAGCCCGTTGTCGCCATAACTCGACATCGACACTCAATCCGCTAGCCCGCCTCGTGTTTTAACCATGGTAGCTCGTCGCCATAACTCGACACCGACAGCTTTGAGTCCGCTAGCCCGCCAGTGTTTAGACCATGGTAGCCCAAAGGTCGCCATAACTCGACATCGACGATTTTGATTTTTGCGCCACTTGTCTACCGCCCAACATTTTTTGTAATTCAAGATCGAGACAAAATTACATGAGTCAACGCTTTGTCCAAGATTCTTCCATCATCTCCATACAAAGAGGACAAATTGCTGACACTCAATTTTGACCCTCCCGTCTACCATTAACTATAAAATTAGACTAATTTTGTAAAATAATTTTTATGATTTTTATAATAAAATGCAGCGATAAAACATTAATACAGCATAAATAAGCAATTTAATAATGGCACCGCCTTACGTAGTATTAAGCATTTAGAGTCCCGCGCCCGCACTGATTAATCTCAAGCCCTGTCATGATTCTTAATTAATAATAAATATACAAAATAAATAATTTAGCAACGACGTCGTGTCAAGTAGCATAGCCGCATTTATTAATACGCAAGAGAATTGCATAATCATTTGTAATTTAAAATCAATTTTAATCTAATACATGCATTTAATAGCGTCGCATTTATAAAAAAAAGCTTTAAGCAATTCTTAAATATCATACTTGCATTTAAATAATTTAATCTAAACTCAATTCAATTTTAATTTAACTTCGCAATAATGCACAATAATAAGATTTTAAATGATAGCGCCGCATTCTAAAATATTAAGCACTAATTAAATGACACACCCGCATTTATAACAATTAAATTAATAAAGCACCTAATTAATTTAAGCACAATTTATTAATACCTATTTAAACAATTAACCCCTAAACACTAAATACCCATCTGCAACCCGCAGCCCACGCCCACAAGCCCACTCCCCACTTAAATTTACCCGTCGCCCGGCCCAACACCCGCAGGCCCAGCGCCCTATCTTTACTTCTCCCCTATCAGCAGCCCACGAGAGAACATCCTCGTCTCCACCAAAACGCTCCCCTTAACCTAAACCTATGATGCATCGCCGCAAGACTTCGCCATTCTCGCCGCCCATTCCGCCACCACCTTCAGACTCACCAAACCTCGTGTTTCTTTCCCAAACTCGCCATAAGGAGAACCATTCCTTAATCGTGACCCAAATCGCGAAAAATCAGAATTCACTTTCCTTACCTGCGCTCACAGCCAGCTCGTCCCTTACCATATCCAAAACTTTCCTTTCCCCTACCAGCACCCTTCAAAGTCGAACCAGAACCTTACCATGAGTCGTCCAAAAATAGAACAGTAAGAACCAATACAGAATTATACACAAAATCGCACTAAAATCAGCACAAATCTCGTCGAATCAAGCACAAGTCTCAGCCTTAATTACTTACCAATATTAGAACTCAAACGAGGGCTATATAAGCACATGCAAGGCCAAGGAGGAGGGGGGGATTTGATCGAACAACAGAGCGGAGACGGGGAGAACACAGCAAGGCATTGGGAGTCAGGGAGTCAGCACCCAGAGAATTAGCATCGCAAGAATAAGGTTCGAATCCCTTTCTTTTAGTCCCAGCCAAGAACCAGCAAACAAACCTTGCCCTTTCATTCACATCGCAAGCCCAAAACCCGAAACCCGAGCGAGCCGACGACTTGATACGCTGCCTCGGTTCGCTGCCCGGAGAAGGTAATATTTTATCCTCATAGTCTTAGATTTTGTTTAACATTAATAATGTGTAATGTGTGTTCTGAACGACTGTTTATGTTTATAGAGTTGATTACTGCACTGCTTAAGCTAATGTCGATCGTCTTAACCTTCGATTGCAATTGTTAATGTTTAGGTTAATATCGCATTCGTGGCATGTTTGCATTCTTGATCGTGCAGAGTCCGTGGCATTAATTGTTCAAGCATTTTAGTCGGAAGCTTAGGTTAATATGCGCTTTCCTTAGTCAAGACATGTTTGTTGGTCGTTATATGACCGTGTTCGCATTTGATAATGTCTAAAATATTTGACTAACCGCTAAGATGTCTCGTAACGGGTATCGGTATGTAAGTTACCTATCAGACTTGCTTCAGCCAAGAACTCGAGTAGGGAAGACTTCTAAGGTCATGTAATTCGCAAATAGCTCCATATGTTCAATGCATTTCATCACCGCTTTATTGACCATCGTGTATGTTTAAGTCACCGTCGACCGCAATTTGTTCACTTAAATGCTCTCGTGTTAATCCGCATTCATCTACTTGCTTTGCCTATCTAAATGCCAAACGCATCTACAATAGTCGTAATATCTTATACATGGTTTATTCGTTGTCCAAGTTGTTAACTGTTAAAATTTAGCTTGTCCTCATCATGAGTAGTTTGTGTTAGTTAGTCTAATATTCATGTTGTTAGTTTGAAGTTTCGCGATTTTTAGTCGCCCGTAATGGTTTAAGTAGTTCGTGTGCAAGACGTGATTCCCTAGCTATATAATAATTTAATATATTATCCAAATAGAAGTTTGAACTTGTTCAAAGTTTTGAGGTACCCAAACTAGGATGTTTTAACCTTGTTTCAACTACGTGGTCTCCGCGAGTCAAAGTGATAGTACGTGTTAATTTAAGAGTTGTTTAACTGTGTATGGACTGTTGTAACTTAATCTTTGTTCACCTTCTGATATGCTCATAACTGTCCCTTAGAGGATTTCTAATAATCAAAATGATATTGTTGGACTGATTTTGGCCACTCTATGTTAAATGTCAAAATGCTCTTATAAGCTTCCCCATTTATCATGTACTATAGTAGGTTGATCTGTTTTCTTTTAAATCTGAAATTTGATTTTGGACCACCCATTTGAGCTTTGTCATTTGTGCATGCTAAATCTTTTGTTTGTTTGCCCACTGTCTGCATTTTCACAGCCCACTGCGTGGGCCGATAGTGTACTTTTCGCCTGAAATTGTCACCTTTTTAGAACAATATGACTAAAATTAAATTATGGATATGCGTGTGCATTGCGTTTTAATTATCCACATCGATATTCATTGAGTTGATACTAATCCTTATCTTCTTTTATTTTTACATGAAATGCATCGGAGCAACAAAGAGTCTCATGGCGAGACTCATCGTGGCAAACTAATACCCGCCTCTATGTGCATTCCTCTATCCGCATCGGAATTCCAAAGCCGCAGGCGAAAGACATCGCCATTCCTCGAGTCTTTTTAATTATTTTCTGCCCCGCCCCATTCATTTATTTGTTGTAAATTATATGTCTCACGCTACATTAATTAGTAGGATATTCATAATAGTTAAACTCGAACCAATAGATTATAAAGTAGCTTAACATTAGAAATTTGCTTTCCCCCTTTAGTTGATTATTTTAGCTTGCTTAAATTATAATCAAACTATTTAGTAATCCCCCATTCACATAACTATTTAGGTAGTCAAAACATTATTTATCACTAAGTTCTAACATAAGAAATTCATCTTCCTATAAAACCCTATATTTTACGTGGGTTAATCATACATTTTCTACAAACCCCCTTTTGCTTAAATACTTTTTCAAAACACGTATTGCATAACAATTACCCTAGGTTTGGCAGATAACCGCAGTTAGCGGATCTTAGAGGTGCCTAACCCTTCCTCTAGACACAAAGAACCCTTACCTAATCTCACTAAGTTTAGCAGACCATAAAGAATGGAGTTAATGTTTTACTTTAAACTAGTTAAACATTTAGGTGTCCTAATTCACCCAAATTAATTAGGTGGCGACTCCGCGAACCCTTAGCACTTTTTGCAATTCTAGCACCCTTTTTTTACCTTTTTGCACTTTTAGCATCCTTTATTTTAAAATTAATATTTTAGCACTCTTTTCAACACTTTAAGCATTCTTTTACATTTTAGCATCCTTTTAACATTTAGCACTTTATTTTATTTTCTAACACTTTCTAAGCAGGAGCTTATTCATTTAGTCGCGGCCGGAAAAGGGCGCGACAGTGAATATCATTATTATTTTTTCCATATGCCTCATTAAAGACTTAGAAACAATTTAGACATGCTTTCAGCATAAGAATCAATAACATGAATATTCCTTAACTTCTAAAAGTGAAATAAATTATGAAACAATATCGTGGTTATACTTCATACGTAGCACATGCCAAAAGGAAGAAATAATTTGCATTCACATACCTTAGTCATTTTGTGTCTACAATACCACTTAAGCAACCCGTGCTGCACCTCAATCAAGGCCAGTGTGTTTCCTGAATTAGTAGGAACTTCAAACAAACAAGATCCAATATGCTCACTTGTGCTTTCAGATCCCCAGCTATTTTTCGATGCCCTCACTGTTAGGATCCTTTTGTATGAGTAACTTTATGTTGCTGCTCATAATCACAACCTCTGGGAGCATAAAAAAATGTTAAAACCATGTCTACGAGCTGCTATAATAGCATGGCAAGTTCTGTCGATTTGAATTTTTTGTTATGCAACTTACGGATGTTGATCTGGTTATCCAGGGTGCTATGGTGTGAGCTGATTCATGGTCAAGCTCCTCCCAATCATAATAACACCCTTCAGCTCAAGCCCTCCCTGTGAAGCTGAAGCAGCACCGTACAAAGAACCCTTGTCAGAAGCCAATTCACGTTGCAGCGCAATTCAATCTTCACCCATCTATGACTTTGTTATGTTTTGCAGGAGTGGTGGCCAAAGTCATTTTGGCTTTAATTGATTTTTTTTTTCTTCTTTGAGAAAGTGTAATATCCTCACGAACTGCCACATATAGCTAAGGATTAGTCATCCTAGGAAATTCTGTACACACTGCACGTACTCCCTTCCTCCATTAATTTAATCAATCCCACAATTAATTCATTGTACACACAATTAATTCTAAATTTCACTTTATTTAAATTCTAATGACTTATAAAATCTTCTTATACCCAATGTCATAATTTTTGTACTATTGACATTAGTCCATAACCTCCTTATACACACATCAAATTTATTTCCGCTTCCCGTCGTTACACTGGTCTAAGATTCAAATTCTACCGCATTCACTTAATGGTCAAACCAACAATGGAATTGACTCTAATATCCATCGATCTCTGATAGGTCGGAAGGATGAGAAAGCCGACATGTTAGTTAAGCTATGATTGTCTTTATTCTTAAGCTCAAAGCTTACGTCAAAAATTATTTCGGGTTCACATCCTTTTATATAAAAAAAATCTTATTAGCACACATAGGTACAACATAAACTTTTCGGAGTCCGGGTCTATTTGTCTACGTTTATGTGCTCAAACCATTACCCGGAAATACGAGGTGTTACATTCTCTCCCCCTTAGAAACATACGGGTCTACTTGTCTACGTTTATGTGTGTTAAGTCCATTTTAGTATTGTTTTAGAGTCTATTTTAGAAAGTTTTTTACGTGTCTTTTTATTATTTTATACAGTATTATGCGTCTTGTGTTGTGTTTTCAGGTCATATGCGATTTAGGTGGTGTTGACACCCAATTTTGACCCTCCCGTCCAGCCATTAACCATAAAATTACACTAATTTTGTAAAATAATTTTTATGATTTTTTATAATAAAATGTAGCGATAAAACATAAATACAGGCATAAATAATTAATTTAATAATGGCATCGCGTCTTACGTAGAGTTTTAAACACTTAGAGTCCCGCGCCCGCATTAATTAACTTTAAGCTTTGTCGTAATTCTTAAATAATTAATAAATGCATAAAATAAATAATTCAGCGATAACGTCGTGTCAGGTAGCATAGCCGCATTTATTAGTAATCATTTGTAATTTAAAATCATTTTGAATAATAGCGCCGCATTTATAAAAGCCTTAAACAATTCTTAAATATTATACTTGCATTTGGCATTTAAGTAATTTAATATAAACTCAATGCAATTTTAATTTAACTTCGCAATAATGCATAACAATAAAATTTTAAATAATAGCGTCGCATTCTAAAGTATTAAGCATTAATTAAATAGCACGCCCGCATTTATTTATTATAACAATTAGATTAATGAAGCACCTAATTATTTTAATCACATTTGTTAATTTAAGTTATCACTAATTAATTAATACACTTGCCTAGAATTAATTAGCTAATTAATTAACTCCTAGAATTAAGCCTAATTAAAACTACCTAATACCCTAATTCTACCCTCAGCCCAATCCATTCTCGTCGCCCCGGCCCAGCACCCGCGAGCCCACTCACCTCTCTATTATCACGCCCAGCCCAAGAAGCCAGCAGTCCTCTTTTACCTTACCCATCGTCTCTTCCAAAAAAATTGAAACAAAACGCTAAGAACCCTAAACCTAAAGCAACCGCCGCAGTCCTCTAGCCGCGATTCTCGCCGGATTTTCGGCTGAAAATCCGGCTCACCTTCCTTTCCCTTTACCCCCACGCACCCTAGCCAGCTCCTCTTTCCATAACCAAACGAATCCCTCCAAATCGTTTACCTTATCATATCAAGTACTAAATCGCATTTAATCAAGCACCCTTCAAAGACGAATCAGAACCTTACCATAAGTCGTCCAGTACGAAATCTTGCCCTAATCGTGTCAATCGCAACTTACCAACATTAGAATCCCAACCAAGGCTATATAAGCACATGCAATAGAGCTCAGAGGAGGAGGTCAAGAACCCTTAGCGGGGATAGCATCGACTCAGAGTTCAGCTTGGAGAGCATCAATTCAGGGATCAGTCGAACCCCTCTCTCAGTTCTAGCCAAAATCAGCAAGTATTTTACCCCTTTTATTCGCATCGCAAAAACCAAAACCCGTCGATTGGACCGACACTTGATACGCTGCCTCGGTTCGCCGCCGGAGAAGGTAAAATTCCACTCCCTACTGATTTCGTCGCATTGCTGAATTTCTGCATTTTTTCGTGTGTCTCGTACTAGTATAATGTTAGAATTTATTTGTTTAGTTCTGCTTGGATTACGATAAATGCAAGGTTATTTCGGCGAATAGTGAAGTCCCGGTTTGGTGAATATCTGTTTGTTTGATTGTGATGGCAGATACTTATTTGCGAAATGCTTTGTGATAGATGTTGTTCTAAGATTCAGTTTAGTTGTTCCAGTTTGTTAATCAGTTTAGTTGTCTCCATAATCGAAAGAATGCTACGCGAAATAAGATCCGCTTTAAGTAAATCCAAACTCCTCTCAGTTTTTTTCTCTTTATAGGATTATGTTTTTAAATGCTTGATTATAGCCTGTTATTATGTCTCGAGCATTGTTTAATTCAGTTTAGACAAATGTGGGAGTATTTTATTAAATAGTTGAAATCTGATTAGTTAATGCATATCTAAAGGTCACATGTTATATGGCGCTTGATCCCCAGTTTGGCTAACACATGTTTTCTTTTAGAATAACTTCTTGCTAGTTTAGATTGACATGTTTACTTGCTGAAATCAGTGTTAAAAGTGCTTTGTTGAATACCTGCAATGGATGGAAATTAAGCTAAACTATGTATGTTGACCTAAAGAGGTAGATAAAGGGGGTAATTTGGTTGTTTGCATCTAAGTAAAAATGATCATTTAGTTTGTTTAGTCTAAGTTTGAAATCATGTTTACCCTGCTACGATAAGTTCCATCCATGTTCTTTAGGATTCTACATCTTTTTTTATGTCATGATATCTTAAATGTTACTATGTTTGTAAAATGACTTGAGATTAAGCTTTAATTTGATTGTCCTTCAGTAATTGCCTTGTATGAACTTATTTTGTCAATATGATTAGACTTAGGCTATAACTATATAGTACATACCCTGCCTGCTCGTTAATCAAGTATGCGGAATAGTCGTATGAACCGTGGCTTAAGTTTCCGAAGTGGAGTACAAAGCAATAGCAAGGATTAGTATGTTGCCTCTCCGCCTCTCCGTTAAATACAATTGTGTCCGATCTGTTGATTACCCTTCTCCTATGTGTTAAATTGCAACGTATGATCTAGACCCCGTGGCTAGTTGCATGTCTGCTTCTCCTTAAAATTTGGTAGTCACGTTATGGGCCTAACATATCTGGATAAACTTTTGCTTCTTTGTTCTTCATAAGCTAAGTGGCGACGCCCGCCCATCGCTTGCCTTTCCTGTTTTCTCCTCCCGTGTGTTGCTTGTTTATGGCCGACCCGACTTGCTGATTCGCGTAAATTATCATTGAGCATGTATTATAGACATAGATATAGGTTTAGCGTTTAATTATCTATATCGAATATTATTGGGCATTTACTAATCCTTATCTTCCTTTGTTTTACATGGCACGCATTGGAGCAAAAATGAAGAGTCTCATGGCGAGACTCGTCGCGAGCTATTTCAAATGGCAACCCGCATCTGCATCCGCATTCCCGTTCCCGCTTCAGGAATTCCTAGAAAAACAAATAGGACGTCGTCATCCGTCGTAAAGAGCATTCTTAAATCCCATTCTCTCTTTACTTGCTATTCATTTATTCATTTGTTTATTGTAATTTAATAACTCTATTTCTGTAATATTTAGGATATCTAGAACAATTAAGTTTCAAACATATAAGGGAAAGCAATTCATAATTAGAAACGCACTTCCGACCTGCTTGTCTTTTATGCTTGTCATACATATCTAAACCTTACTAAATAATTTAACTCGCGACTAAAGTATTATTTCTTTATAAAATCCATGATAAAATAAATTAATTTTCTCATAAGCTCTTTCATTAGCATAATATAAATAATTTGTGTTGAACAACCTTATTATCGGAAAACTATAAAATAATCATCTTTTGCACTACGTCATATATATTTGATTCTAAGCTTGTCTTTGATCATAAATCAACATGGCACATATCTATAAACAGTATAAAAGCACTCTTTAAAACTTTATTTTTTATAGTATTAGTCTTGCAAACTTTTATCAACATGCCCCTTTCTATAAAACATTTCTTAAAGCACCCCTTATATAATATAAATGCAGTTAAGCAAGATTAATTTAGCTAGCGATACATAATTAGTCCGTAAATAACCTTTGCATGAACACATAATTAGTCTATAAAGCACCTTAGCATTCTTTAGCATATTTCTAGCCCTTTAAAAACCTTAGCATTTTAGCACCTTTTTGCATTCTTTAGCACTTTAGCGTTTTAAGCACCACTTTAATATTTAACACCCTTTACTTTTAAAATTAATCCCTTAGCACCTTTAGCACATTTTGTCCTTAAAATTTTAGCACCTCCTAGCATTCTGTTGCACTTTAGCATATAACACCTTTTGCCTTTTTTTTATACTTTAAGCACCTTTTAAACATTTTAACATTTTTAGCATTTTTATTAAGCAGGAAGAGCTTTTACTTTGCATTTTTAAAATATAATAATTACCCTAGGTTTGGCAGGACAACCGCAAGTTAAGGATCTTAGGGTGCCTAACCCCTTCCTCTAGATTAATAAAGAAATCTTACCGTAATCTCACTAAGTTTAGCAGACCATAAAATGGAGTTAATGTTTTACTTTAAACTAGTTAAACATTTAGGTGTCCTAATTCACCCAAACTAATTAGGTGGCGACTCCGCGAACCCTTAGCATTCTAGCAACCCTTTAGCATTTTAGCACCCTTTTAAACTTTAGCATCCTTTGCAATTTTAGCATCCTTTTTGCACTTTTAATACTTTTAACCTTTTAAGCTTTTTGAACATTATTAGCATTTATTCTATTTTCTAACCTTTTATTTGAGCAGGAGTTTAGAAAATAAATGTCGCGGCCGAAAAAGGGCGCGACAGAAATGGCGACTCCGCTGGGGATTTTAGGTTCTTAACCATAACAGACCTAGGGTTATTATTTGGCAATTATTTTGCATTTAATTTTTGTGTATTGTATTTTGTTTATTTTTTGCTTTCGCTTTCCCTAAACTGGCATTCCGCTCATATTTCTTCCATTCTGGAAAATTCACACAAATCACACACTCACGCGCTGGTGTGCTCCGCGCACCCGCAAATTTCTTTCAAAAAAATATCCAAATTTTAGGAGAGTTGGCGCCTGCGCGGAGTTAGATCGGTTCGTCTGATCAGCCGCGTAGCCTTCTCACTCGAGTTGTCCGCTCGAACTCAAGGCCCGTAAAAGCCAAATCTTAGAAACTTAAGATAGAGCTATACCACCCTTATTTTAGGGCACGTGCATTTACCTTAGGTGGGTTGGTCCTGGCATCGACACCACAATTAGGAAGACACTAAACTTGTCGGGTTTCTCAACCCAACGACCAACCAAAGATATTATGTGTAGCGTGACAATGACAGACAAATCCAAGCCCAATCATGACATGTCAAATTGGAAAAAGTGCACCGTCATTTGGTCGCCATTTCCAACAAAGGCATTATAGTTGGACGACTTGGACAAATCCGTCATAATCTCGCATAAGTGACGCTTAGGCTTACCATCGCATAAAGAGGCCCCCGCATGTTAGGAAACGTTTGAATGTGCTATATGCAATATATCCGCTACATACCCGCAAATTATGTGCTTTATGCTAACACCGCTTGTTGCATTTTTAGAAAGATTTATCATCTCCCCAAAGGTCGATTTGTATTTGACTTAGCAATGGCGAGCATCAATATTTCACAAGATCAAAGGCACGGTCCAAACATGACCGATTCAAGTGCATCCGAGCGAACGAAGCCTGAACTGTCTTCGTTCCTATAGTAGCAGGGTCTCGAAAAGAAGAGCGGCGTGACACCTTCTCAAAATCGGGACAATGTAGGAAACTGCATGCGGGCCGCAAATCCAAACAGCGCACGCAGATATCAAGGAACAAGGCAAGTCGATACGAATCGACCCCCAAAACTCACAAATTTTCTTTGAGCGCAGGTCTTTTCATATTAACAAAAGCAGCAAATGCAATAGCCGAAGCAGAAAATACGGCAAGAAGTTTCTTCGCAAGAAGAAACAGCAGAGGCAGAAGATATGACAAAAAAAAAAAAATCCCAAAATTCAAAATCCGCATCAGAAGCAGCAGCGGCAGAAAGGGGCATCAACAATCGGCAATCAAAGTTCAGAGTTCCGCAACAAAACCTAGCGCATCAACTAGGGCATAAAGTCAAATTGGCAACCAGCGCATCGCACACAACAAAGGCATCATAACAATTCGTCAGTTGCGACATTTAGCATGTCCGTGCAAGGACAACATCTCAGTATTCATCTGGCGTAGCAGGGACAACATCTCTACCCATAAAATTGCACTTCTCGTATGTGTTTATCATTTCATTTAAACAGGTATACACTAATGTTTTCTCAAGCTTGCAGGAGCATTTATCCTATAGGAGCAAAGAAGAACACGCCCAGTAACGACGTTATCAGCATTATGTCCAGGCGACGACATATATCCGACTCAGTTTCGTCAGTCAAAACTGGGACAATCTTTAAGGACTTCGCCACGAAAGGACACCGACAAATATGATTCCATACGCTCGAGAGATAGAGGCACCGACAATCAACAGTCAGAATTCAAAAGTCCGCAACAAATTATAGCGCATCAGCTCGGGCCTAGAGTCAAATTGCAACCCATGCAAAGGCACAAACGCACAACAAAGACATCATGACAATCCACATGGTTCACGAACGCATCACAACAAAGGCATCATGGCAATTCGTCGATGGCAAGATCTAGCATGTCCGCCAAGGACAACATCTCGATTCACAACACCCTACATATCATACGGGAAGACATCCTTATTCACATAATTGCATTTCTCATATATTTATCATTTTGTTTTACCATTATACACTAATTTTTCTCAAGCTCACTTGCGGAGCATTTATTATACAGGAGCATCAACAACACGTCCGAAAACGACGCCAAGTCCAAAAACGACACCACGTCCGAAAACGACGTCGAGTCCGAAAACGACTCGGTCAAAACGACACCACGCCCAAAACGACGCCGAGTCCGAAACGACTCGGTCCAAACGACTCGCGTCCAAAACGCCACGCCCGAAACGACATCGAGTCCAAAACGACTCGGTCAAACGACTCCGCGTCCTAAAACTACGCCACTTCCTAAAACGACGCTAAGTTCTAAAACGACGCCACGTCCGAAAACGACGCTAAGTCCGAAAACGACGCCACGCGTCAAAACGACTCTAAGTCCGAAACGACACCACGCCCAAAACGACGCCGAGTCCAAAACGACTCAGGTCAAACGACTCGCGGCCCAAAACGACGCCACGTCCCAAAAACGACGCTAAGTCCGAAAACGACACCACGTCCAGAAACGACGTCGAGTCCGAAAACGACTCCACGTCCGAAAACGACGACAAGTCCGAAAACGACG
This sequence comes from Przewalskia tangutica, assembly GCA_029844215.1. NCBI lineage: Eukaryota > Viridiplantae > Streptophyta > Magnoliopsida > Solanales > Solanaceae > Przewalskia > Przewalskia tangutica. The sequence continues at coordinate 96,289,769 of CM056731.1, forward strand.
ACAAGTCTGAAAACGACGCCAAGTCCGTAAACGACGCCATCATCAACATATCACATCTACGCAGGGACGATTTTTTCTGTTCTCAAAACTGCATTTTTCTCATTTCATGCTTTATTATTATTCTGTCTTAGCAGTTATGCACTAACTCTTTCTTGAGCTTTAGTCTACAGGGGCAGCAGCAACACAACGACGGCGCAAGACAAAGAAGTCTACGCAACGACGCCAAGAACACGCCCATGCAACGACGCTGTCGACAAAGAAGTCTACGCAACGACGCCAAGAAGAACACGCCCGCATAATGACGTGTCAAGAAGTCCACGCAACGACGCCAGCAGCAACACGTCCAGACAACGACGTAATCAGCAAGTCCATGCAACGACGCCAAAGAATACGCCCGCATAACGACGCGTTATCAGCGCAGCAAGTCCATGCAACGACGCCAGCAGCAATACGTCCAGACAACGACGTTATCAGCACAGCAAGTCTACGCAATGACGCCAACAGCAACACGTCCAAGCAGCGACGCTATCAGCACAACAAGTCCGAAAACGACGCCATCATCAGCATATCACGCAGGGACGATTTCTATACTCCCGAAATTGCATTTCTTACGCATGCTTTATTATTCTGTCTTAGCAGTTATGCACTAACTCTTTCTTGAGCTTTAGTATACAGGGACAATTGCAGCAAGGACAACATACCCGCGTTCACAATCGCAACATGTCTGTGCAAGGACGAAAATCACAGCATTCGCAACATCGCATCAACACAACAGGCATCGCGTTTTGCAGGATAACCTTTTCTATTCACAGTTACATTGTCTTTAAAATTATTTTGCCTTAGCAGTTATACACTAACCGTTTGTTCAAGTCTTAGCATGCGGCCGAGCACAACGTGGATTTTCTCTAATAACCGGCAATCTGTTGGGGCCAACCTTCCCGCGATCGCGTAAGCGGCCTGCGTCGGTCCACTCGCTCCACATCACCATAGAACCCAAGACCATAAGCCATACGCAGACACCCTGTGTTCGCCGCTTATTTTCTTTTACTTTTGACCATAACCCAAATGTCATCATAACTCGACACGGGACTTTTAAGTCCGCGCGTTAGCGCTCGTGTTTGACCATGGTAGCCCGGTCGCCATAACTCGACATCGACATGCTTTAAGTCCGCGTTAGCCCGCCGTGTTTTGACCATGGTATCCGGTCGCCACAACTCGACACCGGGACGGTTTGATTTTCGCGTACACTTTGTCTACCGCCAAAGATTTTTGCAATTCGAAGATCGAGACAAAATTGGCTACGAGTCAACGTCTTTGTCCAAGATTCTTCCATCATCTCCATACAAAGAGGACATCCGCTGACACCCAATTTTGACCTCCCGTCGGCCATTAACCATAAAATTACACTAATTTTGTAAAATAATTTTTATGATTTTTATAATAAAATGTAGCGATAAAACATAAATACAGCATAAATAATTAATTTAATAATGGCATCGCGTCTTACGTGAAGTTTTAAACACTTAGAGTCCCGCGCGCATTAATTAACTTTAAGCTTTGTCGTAATTCTTAAATAATTAATAAATGCATAAAATAAATAATTCAATGATAACGCCGTGTCGTAGCATAGCCGCATTTATTAGTAATCATTTGTAATTTAAAATCATTTTGAATAATAGCGCCGCATTTATAAAAGCCTTAAACAATTCTTAAATATTATACTTGCATTTGGCATTTAAGTAATTTAATATAAACTCAATGCAATTTTAATTTAACTTCGCAATAATGCATAACAATAAAATTTTAAATAATAGCGTCGCATTCTAAAGTATTAAGCATTAATTAAATAGCACGCCCGCATTTATTTATTATAACAATTAGATTAATGAAGCACCTAATTATTTTAATCACATTTGTTAATTTAAGTTATCACTAATTAATTAATACACTTGCCTAGAATTAATTAGCTAATTAATTAACTCCTAGAATTAAGCCTAATTAAAACTACCTAACTAATACCCTAATTCTACCCTCAGCCCAATCCATTCTCGTCGCCCCGGCCCAGCACCCGCGAGCCCACTCACCTCTCTATTATCACGCCCAGCCCAAGAAGCCAGCAGTCCTCTTTTACCTTACCCATCGTCTCTTCCAAAAAAACTGAAACAAAACGCTAAGAACCCTAAACCTAAAGCAACCGCCGCAGTCCTCTAGCCGCGATTCTCGCCGGATTTTCGGCTGAAAATCCGGCTCACCTTCCTTTCCCTTTACCCCCACGCACCCTAGCCAGCTCCTCTTTCCATAACCAAACGAATCCCTCCAAATCGTTTACCTTATCATATCAAGTACTAAATCGCACGAATCAAGCACCCTTCAAAGACGAATCAGAACCTTACCATAAGTCGTCCAGTACGAAATCTTGCCCTAATCGTGTCAATCGCAACTTACCAACATTAGAATCCCAACCAAGGCTATATAAGCACATGCAATAGAGCTCAGAGGAGGAGGTCAAGAACCCTTAGCGGGGATAGCATCGACTCAGAGTTCAGCTTGGAGAGCATCAATTCAGGGATCAGTCGAACCCCTCTCTCAGTTCTAGCCAAAATCAGCAAGTATTTTACCCCTTTTATTCGCATCGCAAAAACCAAAACCCGTCGATTGGACCGACACTTGATACGCTGCCTCGGTTCGCCGCCGGAGAAGGTAAAATTCCACTCCCTACTGATTTCGTCGCATTGCTGAATTTCTGCATTTTTTCGTGTGTCTCGTACTAGTATAATGTTAGAATTTATTTGTTTAGTTCTGCTTGGATTACGATAAATGCAAGGTTATTTCGGCAAATAGTGAAGTCCCGGTTTGGTGAATATCTGCTTGTTTGATTGTGATGGCGCATACTTATTTGCGAAATGCTTTGTGATAGATGTTGTTCTAAGATTCAGTTTAGTTGTTCCAGTTTGTTAATCAGTTTAGTTGTCTCCATAATCGAAAGAATGCTACGCGAAATAAGATCCGCTTTAAGTAAATCCAAACTCCTCTCAGTTTTTTTTCTCTTTATAGGATTATGTTTTTAAATGCTTGATTATAGCCTGTTATTATGTCTCGAGCATTGTTTAATTCAGTTTAGACAAATGTGGGAGTATTTTATTAAATAGTTGAAATCTGATTAGTTAATGCATATCTACAGGTCACCTGTTATAGGGCGCTTGATCCCCAGTTTGGCTAACACATGTTTTCTTTTAGAATAACTTCTTGCTAGTTTAGATTGACATGTTTACTTGCTGAAATCGGTGTTAAAAGTGCTTTGTTGAATACCTGCAATGGATGGAAATTAAGCTAAACTATGTATGTTGACCTAAAGAGGTAGATAAAGGGGGTAATTTGGTTGTTTGCATCTAAGTAAAAATGATCATTTAGTTTGTTTAGTCTAAGTTTGAAATCATGTTTACCCTGCTACGATAAGTTCCATCCATGTTCTTTAGGATTCTACATCTTTTTTTATGTCATGATATCTTAAATGTTACTATGTTTGTAAAATGACTTGAGATTAAGCTTTAATTTGATTGTCCTTCAGTAATTGCCTTGTATGAACTTATTTTGTCAATATGATTAGACTTAGGCTATAACTATATAGTACATACCCTGCCTCTGTTCTGTTAATCTGAAGTATGCAGAATAGTCGTATGAACCATGGCTTAAGTTTCCAGTAAGCTGGAGTACAAAGCAATAGCAAGGATTAGTATGTTGCCTCCTGCCTCTCCTGTTAAATACAATTGTGTCCAAAGATCCGTTGATTACCCTTCTCCTATGTGTTAAATTGCAACGTATGATCTAGACCCCGTGGCTAGTTGTACGCTGCTTTCTCCTAAAATTTGGTAGTCACGTTATGGGCCTAACATATCCGGATAAACTTTTGCTTGATGTTTCTTCATAAGCTGGCGAGCCCGCCCATCGCTTGCCTTTCCCCGCTTTTCTCCCTTTCCGTGTTGCTTGTTTTGGGCCGACCGGACTTGCTGATTCGCGTAAATTATCATTGAGCATGTATTATAGACATAGATATAGGTTTAGCGTTTAATTATCTATATCGAATATTATTGGGCATTTACTAATCCTTATCTTCCTTTGTTTTACATGGCACGCATTGGAGCAAAAATGAAGAGTCTCATGGCGAGACTCGTCGCGAGCTATTTCAAATGGCAACCCGTGACCGCATCCGCATTCCCGTTCCCGCTTCAGGAATTCCTAGAAAAACAAATAGGACGTCGTCATCCGTCGTAAAGAGCATTCTTAAATCCCATTCTCTCTCTTTACTTGCTATTCATTTATTCATTTGTTTATTGTAATTTAATAACTCTATTTCTGTAATATTTAGGATATCTAGAACAATTAGGTTTCAAACATATAAGGGAAAGCAATTCATAATTAGAAACGCACTTCCGACCTGCTTGTCTTTTATGCTTGTCATACATATCTAAACCTTACTAAATAATTTAACTCGCGACTAAAGTATTATTTCTTTATAAAATCCATGATAAAATAAATTAATTTTCTCATAAGCTCTTTCATTAGCATAATATAAATAATTTGTGTTGAACAACCTTATTATCGGAAAACTATAAAATAATCATCTTTTGCACTACGTCATATATATTTGATTCTAAGCTTGTCTTTGATCATAAATCAACATGGCACATATCTATAAACAGTATAAAAGCACTCTTTAAAACTTTATTTTTTATAGTATTAGTCTTGCAAACTTTTATCAACATGCCCCTTTCTATAAAACATTTCTTAAAGCACTCTTATATAATATAAACGCAGTTAAGCAAGATTAATTTAGCTAGCAGTATACATAATTAGTCCGTAAATAACCTTTGCATGAACACATAATTAGTCTATAAAGCACCTTAGCATTCTTTAGCATATTTCTAGCCCTTTAAAAACCTTAGCATTTTAGCACCTTTTTGCATTCTTTAGCACTTTAGCGTTTTAAGCACCACTTTAATATTTAACACCCTTTACTTTTAAAATTAATCCCTTAGCACCTTTAGCACATTTTGTCCTTAAAATTTTAGCACCTCCTAGCATTCTCAGCACTTTAGCATATAACACCTTTTGCCTTTTTTTTATACTTTAAGCACCTTTTAAACATTTTAACATTTTTAGCATTTTTATTAAGCAGGAAGAGCTTTTACTTTGCATTTTTAAAATATAATAATTACCCTAGGTTTGGCAGGACAACCGCAAGTTAGCGGATCTTAGAGGGTGCCTAACCCCTTCCCTCTAGATTAATAAAGAAACCTTACCCAGAATCTCACTAAGTTTAGCAGACCATAAAATGGAGTTAATGTTTTACTTTAAACTAGTTAAACATTTAGGTGTCCTAATTCACCCAAACTAATTAGGTGGCGACTCCGCGAACCCTTAGCATTCTAGCAACCCTTTAGCATTTTAGCACCCTTTTAAACTTTAGCATCCTTTGCAATTTTAGCATCCTTTTTGCACTTTTAATACTTTTAACCTTTTAAGCTTTTTGAACATTATTAGCATTTATTCTATTTTCTAACCTTTTATTTGAGCAGGAGTTTAGAAAATAAATGCCGCGGCCGAAAAAGGGCGCGACAGGTGGGAAATGGCGAACTGAAGACGAAATGGGCTGATTTGAAGGATGACAATGCATAACCGAGCCCCAAACAATCAAGCAAAGAAGTCCCGGGAAGAATAGACGAAATCGGAAAAAATCCCGACGAAATGCAGTGCAGCGCCGCGGCGCAAAGAAGCAAGAGTCGCGGCACTACTAAGCCGCGGCGGAAGAGGATGGCGTCGAGGCGCTGAATTTCCAGTGTCTGAAGAATAAATCATCGTCGAAGGCGTCGCGGTGCCTGGAAGTTGAGCCGCGACGCTGACGCGTATTTTTGCGAAAAAAGGCTGAATTTTAAAAGGGCAAAAGGTCCAAAACGGGATTTGATTGATTTATAAACCCTAGGGATTATTCTACTGAGATATCATATTTTGGAGAGCAAGAACAAAGGTTAGGAACACGATTAGAGACATCTACATTCAAGTTCTTTTTTTTTTATTTCAATTCAGTTTATGTTGGATGGTTGATTAGTTCTTAGCATGTCTAGGAGCTAATTACTTTATTAGGATTTTTCATCGAATCACTTGAAACTCTTTCATGAACTAATGCATTGTTATTGAATTCTGCTTCATATGTTAAGATCTATTCAACTTGTATTGAATGTTTGATAATTAACTGGTCATTAATTCTCATAACTTATATGCTTTCAAATCGAGATCTGAAAAGGGAGATTTGAATACGTTATAGTTATTTAGACATATGTTAAAATCGCGGACAAAAATTCCTGATATTTTGTGTAGTAAATAAGGTTATTGTTCTTAATCCTCCTGTGTGGCAAAACTTATCTTAGAAATATAGAAAGTTGCTGCATAAGGTTGAGTTTTTATATATCCTAACCAGAATATAGAACATCTTTGTTAACCTGCCACTACAAGAAAAACACCCTAGGGTGACGGGTAAAAACCATCATCATCTAGTCATGTCATGGCTGGTGATCGACACCCATAACTTAGTCATGAAACGGTAGTCTGGTGATGGCGATTTCCGTACGTGAACAGTAACTGCGTCGGATTTTTGCCATTTCCGGCCACCTCCGAAAGCCATTGGAGACGCAACTTGTACCAATAGCTTCGTCTTCTCAAGCCCGTCAATTCCATAGTACCCTTGACGTTCGATTTAACCTAAATCACCGGAAATTTCAGATCGAAAAACTCCCCCGTTTTCTGATCGATCTTTTCAATTTCCCGGCTAATTTCGGCAAGGTCGAGGTTCGAGGGTGGTACCAACAGTTTCCCCATCTCCCTGCCGTCATTTCTATACCCACCACATTCGTCGATTCATTCTAAATCGTCGAATCACTCAAATCTCAAACCCCGAAACCCTAAACGACGCAATCGCGATTCCGGGCAGTACAGTGTTCGTCGAGGGCTGGGAGTCATACCATTGAGTCCTTCTTGCTCCTAGCTACAATTTGATACCAACCCCGTGCCTCAATTCTTCCTATATTGCATTTCATCATTGTTGCACCTTCAACTCTTTGTTCACGGCCATGGATGCTGCTGCGACTGGGCAACCTCCCGTTGAGGTTGTCCAGTCACTCTCCACTGATTTTCCAACGTTACCACATCCCCAACGCAATAATTCTCTATCGTTGGATCAAAATGGAATTTTTCGGCGAATAATTCCAAAGAACGATGGCGTTCGGTCAGATCGCCACCACCAGCGGTAACGCAGGTTGGTCATTCACTTGAAAATCAGTATGTTCAAGCTATCCATTCATCAACTACGATAGATGGATCAGCGAGTCTCTCTACAACTCTAATAATCCAATTACCAACCCATTGCCAATTAAACAGGTAACCTACTTACATGGGGAACCTACATTCAAGTTTGAACAAGCTGAAATAGATGTCTTGGTTTTGAGACAAAATATGAAATGGGCAGTAATAGGTAAATTCAGTCATGGAATGCCTGACATTGAATTCTTAAGGACTGAGATACCTAAGCAACTGAAGCTTAAAGCATATGTCAATATTGGTTATCTGTGTAGTAGACATGTTCTCATTAGATGCTCCATTAAGGAGGACTATGATGTTTTAATGTCTATCAATGGGTCTTTTGATATTAAGAAGAAGAACGTATCTCACCCGATGCGTTCTATGAAATGGGAGATTAACTTCGACCCCACTAAAGAGACCAGCATAGCTTGGGCGTGGATCTCTTTTCCCAACTTGTCGCCCAACTACTTTGAGGAGTCAACCTTGTTATCATTTGCTTCAGCTGTTGGTAGTCCTATATGTGTAGACAAAGCAACCAAAAATAAGACTCGACCTAGTTGTGCTCGTGTCAAAGTTGAGGTTGATTTGTTGAGGGAGCATCTCACTCAATTCCAAATCCAAATTGGTAAGAATGAGGAGATTATTACTAATTCATATAAAATTGAGTTTGATTCTCTTCCTAAATATTGTACTAAGTGTTGCCTACAAGGACATGATAAGTATGGATGTTGGAAACTTGACCCATCTTTGAGACCTTCAAAGGAGAAGCCTACTCCCCCTTTACCTCCACCCATTGTTAAACCTAATCTTCCAAATAACAATCCCAACACTTCAAAACAAGTACCAGATTCTATTCCAAACAAAAATCAACATAAAGGGAAGGGTCGAGACAATCAAAAGGAATGGCAAACCATCCAAAACAACAAAAACAAAAGATCTCACAAAAATACTCAAAACCAAAACCACAGCCCTCTATCAAACTCCAATGCCTTTAATATATTGTCTGGAGATGATGTCACTGTTGGGGATGTTGTTGATGTGGTTGTGGTCAAGCCGGCTTTGGTTTTGTTCAAAATGCTGCAGCTACAAATGTTGAATGTGCAGCTGCTGTTGGCTCTCATGTTGAATGTATTGTTGGTTCTCCAGCTGGTGTTGTGGATGTTGCCACTATATCTACTGATGCTGCTACCACTGATGGTGCTGAGATTGAGGTTGTTGCTACTGTTGTGAATGCTGCAGATGTTGTGGAGCATGCAGCCTTTCGCCTCTTCGGTTGTCACGCACCAATCACGATGATCCCGATGTTGAGCTATCTCACACTTCCACTTCGCTATCGCCGCTAAATTGGCGCGCCGTTGGGGAGGTAGTGGTTGTTGTTGTTGGTGATGCAATGAGATCGATTTATCGTGTTGTTGTCGAGAGCGTATATATTGCTTGGTTTTATGATGTTCTGAGGGCCCGAAGTGCGCATAATAACCGATATCATTGGATGCTGCTTCACCGCTAATTTTGTAGGATCGACGAGTTGCTCAAACTACAAGAATTCTTCGCCAGTTGTCTTCTTCTGGGTGCTCTTGTGGTGTGGTTGCGTGATCGATCTTGGGGCTACTGGTGATGATGTTGAGATTAACGATGACTTCCGGATAACAACAAATGCCGAGGAGATTGCTAAAGCTAGTACCACTACACACAAAACTCTATCAAAGCACACAAAATGCAGAACCAACAAAAAGGACAACTATGATATTGAAAAGCAACAAAGAGCCGAAGCTGCAGCTGTTTCTGCAGCTGATGCTGCTGCTGATCCAGCTGATGATGCTGAAGCTGCTGCAATGGCTACTGGGGGTGCAATGGCGGAAGATGAGAATGATGACTCCATGTCTAGTTTGTTCGATGAGGAATCGACCACTAGTCTGGAAGACGATAGAAAGGACTTGATGAAAAAATTGATCGATATGCCTTCAGACTTTCTCAGTGTATTATTTGAGGTACGGTTCATTCATCAGTCACAGCGGATTGAAAAAATAAGTACTAGCCATATGGATGACGGGCGTATACCCCTAATCATGATTGAAGAAGCAACCATACGAAAAAATAAACAAATCCCATTGGACATGCCTTTAGAGCATGAGATCAGTGATTATCAATTGAGATGTGGACGTCGATGTCTGCAACTATGGAATTTTAGTGAGTTTACTCAGAGATCCATAGAAGCGAATGCTAAAACATTCGACAAAATGATGGAGAAAGTCACAAGTCATCAACCAAAGAAGACCAAGAAGGCTCCTGTAGCATCAACGATCATCACAAGGTCAAAGTCCAAAATATGATAAAGTTTTTAGAGTATTTGGGCGACGAGGAAGAAAAGGTACTAGAGTGGGCAGATTTTATAAGTTAAGAGTTTAGTGCGGTGAACTTTGTACTTCTATTATTCTATCATTACTGTAGTATCATCATTTGTAACATCATCACAAAATACATTATAAATTCTGTGGTGATCATATCTTATTTGATTTTTGCTTCTTACTTTTGCACTTCATAGTCGAGGCCTGCGTGCCTCAGTCGGACTAGTCAGGTAGATTCATGTATTTTACTTTTCCCCCTCTGGGGCACCCTGTATCTTTATTTTCGATAAATAAAATAGCCCGGGCCGCGAGTCCGGGAAGTGCTTATAAAAATAAAAAAAACAAAAAAAAAACCATCATCTGACCCCTAAGATGACGGTTCCTGTAATTGTCATCTTTGCTCTGTCACAAAGGGATGCCGGTTCTAGAACCGTCACACAACATGTAACAGTTTTTACCCGTCACACAAATATCACAAAAGGATGACGGTTATTACCTGTCACACAAAGGTCACGCTACATGTGACGGTTTTTATCCGTCACACAATTGTCACTTAAATTTAAATTTTGATTCAATTTTTTTTTAAATTTCTATTAAATTAATAATTTATTTTAATATGACGAAAAAATTAAATTTGGCGGTTTTTATTTTAGAATTTAATTTCAATATTGCAAATTGAAATTACAACAATGAAATGGACTAATAATTTAAATAACACCAAAAATATACATTAAATAGCTAGAATTTGTACAAAGTGTTCCCAAAATGGATATAAGCATTCAAAGTGTCACTAAAGTGTTAAATTAAAGATTAAAACATTGTTAATTAACTATCTTATCAATCTAAACAGTTCACCCATCAGCATTTAGTTTATCAAATTCCGTCTCGACAAGTATCTTTGAAAAATACAATCCCCACTCTACACGAACATCATCAAGTTCCTCTTGGGAGTACATGCGTTTGTCATAAACTATAAACCACAAAAAGAAAATAATTAGTAATGTTTGAAATGATGTAATAATTAACATGGTTAATGATTATCATTTGAATATAAGAGTACTTACATTATTTGTCATTAAAGTTGAATCTAGCATCAACTCTTTCATAAAACGCATAACATAACCACACTCTGTACCACCCGATTGTAGTGGTGCATGTCATTAAATTAAATATGTAAATATAACTTAAAATAGAAATTATAAAGATTCACTAAATATATAACCACTAAATATATACTCACTCTAGGCTTATATATATGCACACATGTAGAAACTACAAAAATTGCAGTGGTTTGCCTTTCAAATGGACTGCTCTTCAATTTCTGAACTTTTATGAAATTGCAGTGGTTTGCCTTGTAAACACTAGAACTTTTCTGAAATTACAGAGACAAGTTTCATCTCTTGGAAACCAGACCACTACAGCTCACAGATGCTTAAACAAACCGGATCAACTGCAGCTCACAACTGGAATATTACATTTGTGGGAAATTATACACCAAATCATACCAGACCAGACGACTACATCTAGTTTATGTGTGAATAATCATAAACAATGAACAAAACAAACCAGACCATGCCACTACAACTCAGTTCAAAAATATAGCCCATGATAAATTGCATTTAATTTAAAACATGTATTCTGCTCAAATTAACACAAATTGATGAGACTGATATCACACTTAGCTCTTATTGCACCAACGATTATAAGATAGGAGTAGAAAATACATAAAGCGACAGGAGATTTCTATGATTTAGCCAAACAGGAGTGATAACTCAAAATTACCTCTTTGTCTGTTTCAACGAGAAGTTGATCCATCGACAAAACTTCTCCCATGAAAGCACCATTAGTCAGAATGATACCCTTTGGTTCTCCAGTAGTTCCACTAGTGTACATGATTGTGCAAATATCAGTCTTTCGTTTCTGAGGAAGTTCATGATCCAAACTTCCCTGCATAGAGAGACATAACAGTTAAGTTAAGGGAGGAAAACTAGTTACCAAAATGGAGATCACTGGATATAACATCTACATTATTGACATATTTCCTTTTACCATTTGAACAAACTCTTCCCATGAGAAGCAAGCTACTCCGTGTTCCTCTGGTTCAGTTTTCTGTGTGCTGGAAATGTTTCCAAAGCTGACGATAGCTTAAGAAAAGATATACAAGTTATTCCCATTGAACTTGCAAATATCATCTTGTTTGGGAAAGTTAATAATTTCACATACTTTTTAGGTACAAATTGCACTTTGACACGCACAATAAGATCTGCAAAAGAATTCAATGATTATGTTAAAGCTAAATGTCACTAAAATTTGGATGACATATCTATTAGAATGCATTAGGTAATTCATTGAAAGAACATAATGAACATTTCAATGAAAATCCACATAGCATTTTCGGAACTATCACTTTAGTCCTCATTGTCTCAGTGCTAATGTACAATGTAATTTGCAGTTCATGAATAATAAAGCATAAATGGGACGTTGTGGATAAGGAAAAGAGAATATACAGCCGGTAGCTTAATTTCTTGGGCAAAAGCTATTGAAACTTGGGCGTGGTTTATGATAAATTTCACTGCATTTGCACCTGCAATTCAGTCAAGTTCAAAGAACAAATGTATAATTATGCTCTTGTGGAAAACAGTTCGAGAACTTCTCTTTTGTGCTAAAGGGAGTGAGGACAAAGAGATTGAGAGCAAGAAGATACCAAAGAGAATCATAGAGCGGTACATATGAAATAGCTTGGTTGTGACAAGCCTGTGATCAAATCAACAAACAAAATTATTGCTCCAATGGAACGTTAACTGAAGTTAAAACAAGTTTTTGCTATTATCTTTCTTAAGTGGGATGCAAGTTGGATATATATCTTTGTTTTTTGAGAAAATAAATTATTCATACAGCAAGTAGATACCTCCATTGCCATTATCCACTCACGAGAGTTCACACCATAGATGCCACACCTGTCTCCCTAAGTAAATAGAAGTATACTTCAGATGCAATTTAACCTAAATGTATAAATTATCCTCAAAACTCATAATAGTAGTATATTTTTTAGGTTAATTTAATAACAACGGCTAGCACTCAATGGATTAACACCGCGACTTCGTATTGCTGAACCAATCTTAACTGGCAAGAGTCACTATCAAGTGTCGCAAGGCTAGCATCGTAATGCCTCACATCGTCTTTTTTCCTCAAGTTCCTACACATAAAGCCTTAAGGATTTGCTGCAGCCTGCCAGAAGCAACAAAAAATATTACGTCTGTGTTCCTTTCCACTAAGCAGATATCAATTTAGAATTCAGTTTGTTTCAACAGGACAAACTCTTTAAGTTAAGAGTTTATAAGTTACGGAACCCACTTTTCATTCCAAAAATTTATATTCCTCTATTCCTGAAACCAAAAAGAACTTGATGGCCCAACATGTTGCTCCATTTTGACTCTACAAGCTATAAAAATATTCAAGGTTTGCAATATATTCCAGAACTATAAGAAAATAAAGAACTTTGAGTAGACAATTTTGGCAATCATAACATCTGCATCTTTTCAAACGAGACAGCCACTTCATCAAGGATCGGAGCCAACTGCTTGCAGTGTCCACACCAAGGGGCGTAGAACTCAATGAGTACTATAAGAAACAACAACCACGTGAATTAACATCGTTGCATATCAAACAAAAATTCTAACAAAAGAACATGTATGAGTTCAGGAAGACGAGCAAGATGAACACGGGGATAATACACTCATAGAAACAATGTTTCTTGAGGACCTCTCTTTACGCTCATTTGCTTACTTATTAAGTGGAACTTTAAAAGTTAAGAAGAGAACTCCAGTCCATCATTTAGAATGTAGAACAAAGGGATTCAAAGATGCATTTACATAGATGATAGATGAGAAAACTTGGAAGAAACAATTAATCCAAGAGAAATGGGTAAAAGAAAAGAGAAAAAAAGAAGAAAGCATCATCACCTTAAACTCCGTAACCCATGAAGCAATGTGATCAGGCTCAACATTCGGTTTAATATACTTCTCTCCATCAATTGTCTGTATGATGATTAGAGGTACCTGATCTTCTTTGAGTCCAAAGTACTGCTCAACAAAGCCAAATATATAATCATGTTAATTTTAATAAACAAGAAATGATTCAAATACAACTAATAAGAAACCTAACCTGGAAGACATCGACAACAATTGAAAAGAAAACCTGGAAACCTTAAACTTAACACAGAGAATGCTGAAAAAGGCCAATAATACATCATTATGTAATACTTGAAATGAAGTAGAAATATAACTTGGACTTTAAAAAGGGACGAGAGTCTTGAAATAAACACTCAACTCATGGCTAAGGTTGGAGGATGACACATTGATCAAGCTTAACTTTATTTTAGACAGAATACGACAAGGAGTTAAGATCTACATTCTCAAAAGCAAATTTACCAGCATTCAACTGTGATTAAAATTAGGAAGACCAACCTATATGGATTGCAAACAATGCTGGAAGTTATATATTGTTCTCTATTGCCTAGTATCGGAAGAAAGTGAAACAATGTTGCTAGCTCATTCTTCTATTTAGGTCCTCCTGTAACTAAAATTTTATACTTGATTTCACTTGTTTGTATTCCAGGTTGCTTAAACTAGTATTAGGTAATGTAACAAACATAATGTAACCGAAATTAGCCAAACAGAATCCTTATGAACTAACACATGCTTTTAAACAAGTATGGCAACTTCAACAGTCTATACACAACAAAAATACATCAAATTAATACATAATACACTACAACATCAGATATCAACTTAAACTTAATGAAAACTGGGCATAAAAGTAAAAAGCGATTGTGGATTACCTCTTGTGGTAGCAGCCGAGTCAAGGTTTGGTCTTAGACTTCACTCTTCCACTCGATTCACACTCACACACATGAAAAAAAAAAAAAATTAGAATTGATGGTACCAATCGACACTTAGGGTTCCACCAAAGGTCTTGGTACCCAAATCAATCGAAATAATCCCAAATTTCTATGATAAACTAAGCTCTTAAGAAATCAAAGCTCACATTTGCGGCGTTCTAGCGAAGTAAATCCTCTTGCCCAAAATGGACAAAGCAACAACTGAGCCAAAGCAATCATAATGCTTTCCTTGCAACTGAGCCAAACCCTCGTAAAAATCCCCAACTCAAACTGAAAGAAAAAAAAAATCGAAAACCTAGTAGATTGTTTGACCCTTACCTGCGTATTAGCGGTCGTATGGTGGTACTGGGCAAGAGCAATTAATGCTCTTGCCCCATTTTGATGAGCACACAACCTGTGAAAGCTCCAAACCTCTGCACCTTTGCCATTTCGACCATGAGAGACGAAGAGAGGAAAAGCGGTTGTTGATTGAAATCGTGCAAATGGAATTGGTTAGGGCTTTTGTTCCTTCGGACGACTTATGCACCGTGTTCTGTATTTTAATTGCACCAAAATAGAAATGTTGTTTTGTATTTTAATTTTAAGAACCTATAATGTGTAGAATTAAATTTATAGATACATATTTTATAATTTAATCTTTTATTTTTTATAATGTTAAAACGATAACATCAAAATAATTTTAAAAAATAAATAAAAATTATATAAGTCTTAATTTGAATTAAAAAGTGCTAAATAAACAATAAAAACGGTGTCATTTTAATAAATCAAACGCGTCATTTTTGGTCAATTTAAATCACACGTCACTTATTTATGTGACATTTCACAAAATCGTCACACAAACGTCATAAATAAATGAAACTCAAACAAACCGTCACACAAATGTCAAAATTTTATGACACTTAAAAAATCCGTCACACAAATGTCATAATTTTGTGACACTTAAAAAAACCGTCACATGAATGTCAAGAAAAAGCATAAATTTAGTAAAAAGATGTGACAGTTGCATTTCTGTCACACGTGAACTATCACCGTAGGCTGTTTTTCTTGTAGTGTGCTATATTAATAAGGAGAAGAATAATTAGTTTTGCATTATCAAGTGAAATAGTGGATAGTTGAAGAGATTGGAAGCCCTAATTCCCTTCATAACTGTTTTAAACCCAAGTATTATCATCTTAGTTTACCTATTGTTTATTTCTTAGTTGTAGTTCTTAGTTTAAAAACCCAAACACTTATAAACGGTTACCAAATAAAAACTAAAGATTAGCTAATCGGTAATTGATAAATTATTCTCTGTGGACGATAACTCGGTCTTACAGATCTTTATTACGTTAAGAGATACGTTCACTTGTGTAAGCGTAGAAATACCGCAACAAGTTTTTGGCGCCATTGTCAGGGATTAATGTATTTTCAATATCTGTTTATCTGATTTTATTTCTAATTTGGTTGCTCCATTCTGCGAGCATTTTTTTATCAGTTTTTATTGTTTTTCTTATTTTGTACGTAAAGTTAGTGCATAAAAAATAAAAAAAAAACGCATGGACTACTATCAGGGGCAGCAGAATCATCAACAGCAGCCTAACTCACAGATTCCACAGGCAAATATAAATGAGTTGCAGCCATCCATATTCATTCTCACCAAGTCCCAAACTCAGTTTATGACTGAGACAAGGTTGTCCTTCAAAAATTTGGAAACACAAATAGGGAAGCTGATATATATGATAATCAATATGCCTAAAGAAAATCTGCCTAGTGACACATTTGTGAGGATTGGTAAGTAGATTGAGGAACCTGAACCACAACAAGTTGTTGAGAGCAATGAAAAATTGGGGGAGATAATTGGTTTAGAGAAAGAAAAAGTCACTAAGGACCAATCCATTGCATAAAAGACACCACCAGCTGTCATTGTTGATCCTCAAGCAGAAAGTCCATACCCTCAAAGGCACCCCCAGAAGTCTAGAGATCCATGGAGCTTCACTATTCCCTGCACTATAGGAAATTTTGAATGCAAGCAAGTATTGGGCGATTTGGGGACAAGCATAAAAGTATTGCCCTTTTCTGTGTTTTATAGAATTGGTGTAGGTGAAGTGAGACCTACAACAATAATTGTTCGAATTGCAGACCGTTCGGTAAAGTATCCACGGGGTACTAGTGAAGATGATCTACGTCTGGCTAAACCTACTGGAAGGCAACTCAATGTTTTAATTATGTTATTTCATTTTATTTTATTTTGTTCTTGAACAGTCTCACGTTCTTGGTTTCTTGGTTTCTTGGTTTGTGTTGTGAAGGCAGGTAAAACGGGGACTAACTCCGAGGGGCAAAGGGTCCAAAAGTGCTGAAAAACTTGAAGAAAATATTTTCTACGGTGCAGTGTCGCGGCACCTAGGGTGAGGGCCGCAGCGCCTAATGTCCAGAGAGCAATAATAATTTTCGGCGAGTACAGCGCCGCGGTGCCAAGAGGCATGGCCGCGACGCCTGTTTTGCAATGAGCACCAGAAAATTTATGGGTTCAGCACCGCGGCGCTAAGAGGAATAGTCGCGGCGTCCTTTTGGCAGTAGCTCTAGTGAAAAATCATGCGTGAAAGAGCCGCGGCGCAAGTTTGAAGAGTCGCGACGCCTTGATAGATTTCTTGTTGGCGCCGCAGCTCTAAAGGTTAAGAGCCGCGGCGCTATGTCGAAAAATAGAAATAAAAAAAACCCTAATTGCTCCACTCTCTCCTCACAATCACAAAAACCCTCTTCTCCTCTTCCAAAAACAAATACCCCAAGTATTCCTATTCCATAAATCCTCCATAAATCTTACATATACCACCCAAATCTACCTACATCCATCTCAACATTTCACTAAACTCCATCAAGTAGGCTAATACACTACAAGAAGAGTCTTCAAAAAGGTAACCATTTAAGTCTTCTTTGTATTTTTCTGAGAAATAGCTCAAGCTTGACATTTGGAGTTGGTAATAGTGGGTTCTTGTGAGAAATTGTTGTTGGGTTGAGATTTGTGGGTTGTTTTGTTATTATTTGTTGTGTTAGAAGAGTGTTGACGTTGATGGGTATTGTTGTTGCTGGTGTTGTTGATCGTCGTGGCTGGGGGTTGTTTTTTGTTGATTGTGTGATGTGTGTTGTTATTGCTGGTTGATTGTTGGGTAGTAGCGGGTTGTTTGTTGTGTTGTTGGCAATGAAGTTAAAACAAAACCCAGATAAATTCCCCCAAAAATTCCTTCAAAAGAAAAATGACCTCAAGAAGGCATAGTAACTGAGCCCCTTCCTCTACACCTGCCCCAGAATATGACATATCATGCTTTACTAATAAGAATGCTTAGGATAGATACAATAGGATATGTATTAGGGCGTTGATACCGGAAAGGGGGATGGAATATAGAGTCATGTCTTATGATGATGACTTGTATGATCCTATTATGGCTATGATTGAGGTGAATGGTTGGGAGTTATTTGTCGATCAGAGGGATATTCTAAAGCCTAATGCCAGAATAGTTAGGGAAGTCTATGCAAACTACCCAGAACAAGGTGATGATAGATGCTATATCAGAGGGCGTTATGTGTTCGTTAGTGCTGAGGAGGTAAATGCAATATTCGGGACTGCTGACATTATGGATGAGGGTTATGACCCAGATAACTTCAGGAGTTGGTGTAAGGATGCCAACCATATAGATTGGGACAGAGTTGCTGAGGTCCTATGCTATTCAGGAGCACAATTTCACCTATCCCGTAACTAGTTCAGAGGATTGGCCAGATATCAGTTCAACAAAGCAGTCAAGGCTTGGCTATATTTTGTAAGTGCCTGCTTGATTCCTTCCACTCATTTTTCTAACATACCCACAGACAGAATCAAGCTAGTGTATGACATTATGACTGGAAAGGCCATTGATGTTCGGTTGGAGATAGTCAATAGCACAGCAGGGATCAGCAGGCTGACTACCACTGGCAGATTGGAACATGGCTCCCTCATAACTACTTTATGCGCTAAGCATGGAGTCCCCACATTCGCCACAAATGTTTTTGATAAATTCCAGCCATGTCTGACTCGCAGTCTTGTACATTCCTACCCTGAGCCAGTAGCAACCCCAGAGGGAGCTAGAAGAGGTCAAGAAAGAGATGAAGGATATGAAGTTGCTCAGCCAACAACAGTTGATATTTCATGCCCTAGCCATCAGGCACCACCATTAGCGATGCATGCACCGGACGCATCAACTCGAGCGATCAATACACGATCCTCCGTAATCATTCAAGAGAATCGTCATCATGACGCTGACAAAATAGAGACATAATTTTTTATGAGTATGTGCTGCAAAGGGATGAAGTGGAGAATACCAACATTGATCAGCTTAACCACTTCATGCATTGCTGGCACATGTATGATGCCTCCTCCGCACCGACATAGAGTTATCTCCCAGTTTATCAACTGCCCAAATAGAGAATCCCCTCCCAGACCACTATTTTGAGTCGCTTATGTTTTTGTAAGTCTTCCTCCGCACCATTTAGAGTTGCTTTCACATTGGGAACAATGTGTCAAATAAGTTTGGGGGGATTTTATTGTTTTGTGTCATTTTGTGTTATTGTTTTGAGTTAGTAGTTTTTAAATTGTTTATGTTTAGTTGTTTGTTTATTTTTGTGTCTTTGTTTTAGTGTCTTGTGCCAAGTGAATCAAGTTAAAAACATTAGCCAATGAGATTGAGTGAATACTTGTAATAAAATTGGATGGAATTGATAGCCATGAAATGCATAAATTTGTGTGCCTAAGTTAGATGGTCTTTCTGTTTGCTTTTGATTATTAATAATAATGAAAACTTGTTCATGACTATTGACTTTCGTGTGCTTAATTGGTTTATGCATGAGTAAATTTGGTTTGGGGATAGATGGTGAACAATTATAGAAATTGCTTGCTTGCTATTTGAGACGTAGATAATGCATGTTTAGGAAAATGATTTAGGTCATTGTTGAACCGTTTGAGCCTTTCAAGCCACCCTTGTTACCTTAATCCTAGTCACCCTTTTTGAGCCTTAAATGAAACCTTTCTTTGTGATCAACACCTATCTTTGAGCCTATTTGAACACTTTACTACTATTTCATTCCCTTGAATTATCATAAGTATAGAAGTATACAAGTTTGGGGGGTTGAATTTCAGTAAAATGACATTGTAGACTGGGTGTTATCAAAATGAAAGAACCAAAAAATGATGAATGAATGAATGAAAAAGAAATAAAATACACTCCCCGCGTATATACATCAAAAGATAAGTTTGGGATAGTGTAATTTGAAATACGAATGTTCTCAATCTAGAAAAGAAAATAATAGAAAAATGGGGAATTGTGGTGAATTGTAATGAAAAAAAATCACGTGTGGTTTGGTTAGTCATATGCTTATGGTAATTCTGAGCCTAAATGACTTTTTATCTGCCCTTGCCTAAGCTAACGATACAACCCTTAAAAGTCCTAATGATTTTAAGTATTCATGTCTACATTAGTGGAGAGTAGCAAGTTAGCAAGCTATAGAATTTTGACCTGATGGACTGTTGGAGAGAATTCATTGATGCACAAACTAATATTGAATGCATGTTTGAGTCAGTTGTCATATTTGAGTGATCATATGCCTTAATAACCTTAAGCAAGCCTAATGATTGTCCGACTTGGAATTCTAGATAGCAAATTAGTGGCTAGACGTTTCTAAGAATGATATTGCATATGTCCATGATCTTCGAGGCAGATATATTGTAATTGACTTGATTCATGTTTAGAGTCTTTGTGCCTTTTTAATTTTAGAGTATCTAGAGTTTTTTACTCGAGGATGAGTAAAGTTCTAGTTTGGGGGTATTTGTTAAGTCCATTTTAGGACTGTTTTAGAGTCTGTTTTAGGAAGTCTTTTACGTGTCTTTTTATTGTTTTGTACAGTATTATGCGTCTTGTGTTGTGTTTTCAGGTCATAAGAGATTTAGGTGGGAAATTGTGAACTGAAGACGAAATGAGTTGATTTGGAGGATGACAATGCATAACCGAGCCCCAAACAATCAAGCAAAGGAGTCCTAAGAAGAATAGATGAAAACGGACAAAATTCGGACGAAATGCAGTGGAGCGTCGCGACGCTACTGAGCCGCAGGGGAAGAGGATAGCGCCGAGGCGCTGAATTTCTAGTGTCTGAAGAATAAATCATCTTCGAAGGTGCCACGGCGCCTGGAAGCTGAGCCGCGACGCCGGTTATCCAGTAGCTCCAAATTGATTTCTGCCGATTTAGCACCACTATGTCTGGCTGAAGGGCCGCGGCGCCGATGCGTATTTTTGCGGAAAAAGGCCGAATTTTAAAATTGCAAAAAGGTCCAAAATGGGAGTTGATTGATTTATAAGCCCTAGGGATTATTCTACTGAGATATCATATTTTGTAGAGCAAGAACAGAGGCTAGGAACACGATTATAGACATCTACATTCAGGTTCTTTTTCTTTTCTTTATTTCAATTCAGTTTATGTTGGATTTGTTGATTAGTTCTTAGCATGTCTAGGAGCTAATTACTTTATTAGGGTTTTCCATCGAATCACTTGAAACTCTTTCATGAACTAATGCATTGTTATTGAATTCTTCTTCTTATGTTAAGATATATTCAACTTTTATTGAATGTTTGATAATTAACTGGCCATTAATTCTCATAAATTATATGCTTTCAAATCGAGATCTGAAAAGGAAGATTTGAATATGCTATAGTTATTTAGACATAGGTTAAAATCTCTGACGAAAGTACTCTGATACTTGTGTAGTAAATAATGTTATTGTTCTTAATCCTCCCGTGTGGTAAAACTTATCATAGAAATATAGAAAGTTTCTTCATAAGGTTGAGTTTCTATATGTCCTAACCAGAATATAGAACATCTTCGTTAATCTGCTATCTTAATAAGGAGAAGAATCATTAGTTTTGCATTATCAAGTGAAATAGTGGATAGTTGAGGAGATTGGAAGCCCTAATTCCCTTCATAACTGTTTTAAACCCAAGTATTATCATCTTAGTTTACCTATTGCTTATTTCTTAGTTGTAGTTCTTAGTTTAAAAACTCAAACACTTATAAACGGTTACCAAATAGAAACTAAAGATTAGTTAATCGGTAATTGATAAATCAGTCTTTGTGGACGATAACTCGGTCTTATAGATCTTTATTACTCTTAGCACACATAGGTACAACATAAACTGTTCGGAGTCCGGGTCTACTTGTCTACGTTTATGTGCTCAAACCATTACCCGGAAATACGAGGTGTTATAAGTGGCCTGCCTTAACCTTTCCGTGCTCTAAGCTGCAACATGAATCAACTGAATACCTACATCCACTGAAAAGATGCAACAAGCGTAGTATGAGTACACAACGTACCCCCATAAGCATCATAGACGGACAACGACGAATGTTATGTAATAGGCATAAATATCAAGTTGACTCTCAAGTAGGTCCTATTTTATGCAGTTCAAATAGTCACATAAGTCACCTTATTCACTTAAGAGTCCAATCACAGTCAAGTACAATTCAATTCATATTGCATACATGGATCTTACAATTAATATGGTTTGCACGTTCGTGTTTCATGCCTCTCTTCCTCCCTCATTTTGGGTATATGCAGTAAAAATGGTAAAATACATCCTCAATATTTTACCCACTAGTACCCTACAAAACATGACTCCAACCGAAATCTTACACCATCACATTCCCTCTTGTAATCACCTTCGGATATTCAGTTGCCTATGTTATCCTAACCTCACTTCCACTATCCCTTACAAATTAGCCCCCCGCACTACATTGTGCGTCTTATTAGGATTCCCATCCAACCATAGGGGTTATCTCTGCTATAACTTGGTCACTCGTCACATTCATGTCTCTCGTCACGTCACTTTTGACGAGACCTCATTCCCATTTTCGAACATCCAAAAGTTTTGAAAACATGACTACAATTTTCTTGATGAGTCAGATATTTCTCTCGTCATTCTTAGGGAACTGTGTCATCCAAACACCACCGCCCAGTCACAGGCACCCACTTCCAGACACCAGGATGAACCATTGGTGTTCCTGACACCTATGCCAAATATGTCACCTTCTCCGCCGATTGCCACTACCTTCTGCAATCGACCACCCATCGCTACCAGTCCACCGGTCGTCCTCCTTGTCTCTGTGCCATCAGTACAGTCTCCCCACTCAGCCCCAAGTAACCCATCCCCCGGCAACCAGTCAACTAACTATATCACCGGACCCACTCTACCACCGATATCATACCCTACCATTCCATCCACTATTAGTACCGGTACACCGACTACAGTTTCCAGATCACACCCAGACACTGCCACCGACATAGACCAACCCAATCGATGGCCACCCTATCACCAGTCACTATTCAGATCAATCCCAATTTAATGGACCAGTCGATTCATTTTGTGGCCCACCCAGCACCCTCACATCGTATGGAAACTCGTGCCCAACATGAGATTTTCAAACTCAAAGTCCAATTTAACCTGTCCGCCTACACAATTTCCCATGTTCCCAAAAGTCCTAAATTAGCCAAACTGGACCCGAATTGGAATGCGGCCATGTGTGAGTATTTTAATGCTTTAACAAAACAATATACTTGGGAGTTGGTTTCTAGACCAGAGAGGGTAAATGTGTTCTTTGTATATGGCTTTTTCGTCACAAGTAAGTCTAGACTTGTGGCTAATGACACTAATCAACAGGTACGTATTGATTGTGATAAGACATTCAGTCCGGTTGTCAATACGGCCACTATCCGCACAGTTCTGAGTATCGATATGGGTAAGCATTGGCTCATTCATCAGCTTGATGTAAAAAATATATTTCTACATGGAGATATGAAAGAAACTGTTTATATGCATCAGCCTCCTGGATTTGTCCATCCCACCGCTCCTCAGTATGTATGCCATCTGCGTAAGTCTCTGTATGGTTTGAAACAGGCCACTCGAGTGTGGTATGATCGCTTTGCATAGTACCTTATGCGGATTGGGTTCGTCTGCAGCAAGTGTGATAATTCTCTTTTTATCTTCAATCAAGGTAGTATCATTGCTTATTTATTATTATATGTGGATGATATTGTGCTTACTGCCTCCTCTGATGCGTTAAAGACTAAGATTATTGCACTACTTAAGACCGAATTTTTCATGACTGACTTAGGAAAGTTGAGCTATGTTACTTGGGGAAGTTAAGCTATGTTTTTGGCATAGCAACAACTTATTCTGTAGATTTCATGTTTTTGTGTCAGTGCAAGTATGTAGAAGAGATAGTGTACAGGGCCAAGATGGAAAACTGCAAGATCATGTCCACTCCGGTTGACTCTAAATCAAAGCTCAGTGATGTTTATGGTAACTCAATGTCTGATCCCACTCTTACCGGAGTCTTGCAGGTGCACTACAGTACCTTACTTTTACCAGGCCTGATATTGCGTATGTTGTTCAGCAGGTATGCTTATTCATGTATTCCTTCAGGGAGCCTCATTTCACTGCCCTTAAACGTATCAATCGATATGTTAAGGGTACACTTGATTATGGATTACATTTATACCCCTCAGCACCGACACGGTTGTTATCATACACGGATGCTGATTGGGCAGGCTGCCCGGACACGCGATGCTCTACCTCTGGCTACTATGTATTCTTAGGGGATAATCTCATCTCTTGGTCTGCCAAGAGGCAGACCACCCTATCTCATTCTAGTGCAAAATTTGAGTACAGAGGTGTTGCTAATGTCGTTGCTGAGATCTGTTGGTTGCGAAATCTTCTTTTGGAGTTGCATTGTCCTCTATGTAAGACGTCATTGGTTTACTATGACAACATATCTGCCAATATTTATCTCATAATTCAGTTCAGCATTAGCGAACCAAACACATTGAAATGAATATCCACTTTGTTCGTGAGAATGTAGCACTTGGTTACATCAAAGTGATACATGTGTCGTCTTCATATCATTATACAAATATATTCACCAAAGACCTTCCTAGACAGCTCTTCCTCGACTTCAGATCCAGTCTTACCGTCCAGCCTCCTCCCGCTCCGACTGAGGGGGTGTATTAACGTGTACACATATACACTTACCATAATTCCAATATATTCATATATTGTTTAATAATTAGTTATGTATAATTATGGTAGATTTAGGATCCTTATTATAATAGGATTCCACAATGTACACTATATATATTTGTATTAATGAGAAAGAATCTCCAAATGAGATTAATACAATTTTACAATAATAATAAGACAGAGTAAAGTAATGATTAGCCTGAGTCTTGTGACAGCTTCTGGAAAAGTTGAGATTACTTATATGCAAGCACAAAAATCGAGAGAATAAGAGTAATTATATTGTATTAACTAGAGTGTGATGGATTATAATGAAATATCATGTCTTATTTATATATGAGCTACACGGGTACACAACTCACGAAATATGCTCTCATTAATGTAGGAGAATGAATGTTATAATAATTGGACAATTAATATCTCAATAAATATCATTAAAGCACCATTGGGAGACGTATGACCGGTTTTAGCAATAGTCGTCGTTATGAACCAAACAGTTACTCCTCTTCTTTTGAGTCATCGGTTCCACCACGCATGTGATGCTTCTGGTACTACTTGAATGCTACCGGTAATGTCTTGGCCTGACCCGGACTTGACTCAGCATCAACCATCATGTGTCGTACTATAATTCGCACAATTGTCTTATATGAATTTTGCTCAATACAGATAGTCCTCACACTTTATGGGTGTGACTCTTCTGCAACCGGGAAGTGGATTTTAACTTTTGATTGGATAAATATCATACTTCAGCGGGAAATTTGAATCGTAATGATTACCAAATTGTCAAACATCACATCCATTCAATGCTTCTGAAACGGCGGTACCTGAACCATCGCGTTGATCGACGTGAACTGCAACAATGATTGTGCACGTCTTTTTACCTCTAAAATATTATATATTCCTTTTACCATAAATAGGATGCCAAATCTTTCACAAAAGGCAACCATAAATTTTGCAAGATTTCTTGAAAACTTTGCCTTCCTTCATTCTTAAAAACTTTTTCAACAATGTCTTCCACCAAATCATCCCCTTCTCACTCCTTTGAGGGCAACGACAACTCTCCAAGTCGCCTTCATGGAAAAGAATCCATTTCTCCTACAACTCAAAAAATTGACATACACTCTACTGTCTCCGAAATCCTTCTTTTGGACTTTGACTTCTCAGGAGATATTCGTGTTCAAAACAACTACGAACACGTCAAGAATTTTGAATCTAAAATAATAGCCCAGTGTTCTTTATGACGTCCTAGAAGATTGTGGTTTCACCTCTGACATAGTAGTCAGAACCGTTGATAGTGTTGACCGATTGCACTATCATGTTGAAGGGTTTTTCATGACATATACTTATCCATTCACCATTGTTTCAAACCCCCCATTACAAAAATATCGAGGATATTTACCGCTGATAAGGGATTTTCTTAGGCCAAGTTGCTCCAAAAATTTGGAAATTAGTTTAATGCATTCAGATGTTAGACAAAAATGTCAATGCTTCGTTCACTATCGACCAGTTTTTCCTTAATTCATAACATATACTATCAACTATGTCATCCAGTTCGACTCATATTGGTGTAAAACGGCCCATCAATTCATATTAAAAGATTTCATAAATTTGCGAAGTTTTGATCATGAATTTTTTTTCATAACTTCTTCCAAATCACCAATTAACCATAAACATAGATAGAATATAGTAGGATTTACCTTAACACTCTATAATTTCCTTAAAATAATGAGAAATCTTATCTCCAAGGTTTTCCCCAAATTCAACTTTGTATGAAGAAAAAGATCACCATGTTAATAATGGATTTATCACGTTACTCTTGTGTAATCAACTTCTATTTCAACTAGGAGATGTTAGAGTATGCTAGAGAGGGTTTGGATAAGGTTTTAGGGTTTGGTATGGAGGAAAAATGGACTTTAAATTGGGAAAATCCAATATAAACATGTAACTAACCTGCACCACTATAATAAGATAGTACGTTTGACGAACCGTCAAATGTTCAATGGTCCGTCAATCTTCCCGTCAAGATGCCAGGGAGATTGATAGTCCAGTATGGGAAATTTAATGGTCCATCAAACATTTGACGGGTCATCCTTCTTCCCGTCAAATTCCTAGTTTTCCTGTTTTCATCAAAGCGTACTTCCTTCGATCTGTTTATCTCCCAAACACTTCGGTACCTCCATAACCAAGTTGTAAACCTTTATTATCATTCTGTAAGGTCGTACCTCTTCTCGAGACTTCGATATCCATTTATTTCATGGAAGGATGCAAAACTACAGGGTGTAACATCCTTCATCCCTTAGGAACATTCATCCGCGAATGTTGAAAATATCCTAACTATCAAGTTTTTCAAAAAATTTGGCAGAGTTGCCTTTATAAACAGGACCATCGAACCATGTCAAGTAGCCCAAAACTTATATTCAATGCACACATGAAAAAATAACATTAAGATAATATCAATCAGCCTCACACGATCATTTATACTTATAAATATCAAAGAGAGTTTGGCCATAACTTATATTAATATCTTCTTGCTGACATCCAAGCTGCACTCACTGTGTTTGCTTCGAAAACTTTGGTTACATAGGCTATATGGTCCAACATAATAAATCATATAGAATAGGGGAATTATATCACACAAATTTGCATGAAGCTAGAATCTGAATTACTCAAGTAGGGCGATTTTGAGGTTCCGTGACTATTCTGATATAGTTCTTTTCAACCCAAATCTCAGCTTGTCATTCGATCAGGTTATATTAACATTTCTCTGCTGGTACATCATTGAGTTTCACCTAGTCATATAATTCATTTACATAATAGTCTGGTGGTTGTAATGTATTATGATATTTAGGCTTTTATCTTTTCTTTCTGTGTTATGATTTGCTTTTTGATAGAATTTAGGTCACAGAGTCTATAGACATGAAGTGTAAGATGATGATGAAGGATTGTGGCACAATGATTGCCAGAGTTAAGGATATCTGAATCCACTTCTTCCTCAATTCTTCTTCTTTCTTTCTTGCTAATATCTTTATATGGTTCAGGAATTTAGAGCAGCCTACTGACCTTACAATTTCTTTCATCGATAATTCTCTTTTCCACTCTCATGTGAAAAAAATTTCTAAATAGGTGTCCCTTTTACTGCTTTTCTCAACTAATTTCAGTATTATAATCTTGATTGCACTTTGATGTAATCTTTCTTTCTTATCAAGGTGAATTTTGTTTTTAACATCCATTCTCTTAATTCATTTCCTGGTTAATCTAAGTATTCTCTCATAATTTATTTCCTCAATTTGATACCATTTCTTCAGGTTCCATTCCCTTTTTGGTAACTTAAGAAGAGTTTTACTCTCGTAAAATGCATGGCTCCTTATTTATTGCTCTGGTAATATACTGTCTAAGTAGTCATTGACCTTTTTTCTGACTCTTCCAAGTTCCATGCTCTCCTTTTCTACCTACATCAGGTAGCTTGAATTGAGGTCTCTATTGGTCAGCGTAGGACGCGACGGAAGAAATCCTGACTACCTATAGCTTCTTTCAACTGATTCTTTCATTAGTTTTCTTATCATGATGAGCTACTGTATAATGGTCGGTGATACCGGTAAGATTAGATTTTGACCACTTTAATTGTATAAACAGATTCAGTTATGGTGGTATAGTTTGGCGAGTCACTTCGGTACAATTATTTCGAACCAAAAAGGTTTCCAACAATAATGTGATAATTCATAATGATCCTCGGATTACTCAATCATCCTTATGTTATAGTTTGACCATTAAGGGTAAGTCTTCTTGAGTGTTGTTAATCGATATTCTTAATCCTTAGGTCCTAGTGAGGCTTTCCTTATTACCTTTACTTTGTGTCCGAATACGTCCTAAGGGGCTTAAGGCAGAATGCTTTGCCTTGTCACTTCTCAGTCTTCCAATATTGGGAAAAGTTCCTTTACTTATAACCTTACTTGAGGTATCAATCCGACTTTTATTATGAGTGGCTACTTGCTACTTCTTTAGAGCAGTTCCTTCTGGTAACTCCCTTAGTGACTCTTGTTTCACCAGCATGTGATTCTGTAGTCCATTATCTTTCTGTTTATTACATCAGGACTTCTTACTTTTCATTACACCTCAAATTTGCATACTTCTTTGGTGATGCAGTAAATCTCCAAGATAAGTTCATCCTTTCTTAGTTGTACTCAACATTCGCTCGTGTATTTTTTTTTTATCTACATCATTACCTAATTAATTTCCTTTGTTTCCCTTTTCTATTAAATACTGAAAACAAGACATTCTTTCATATCCATCTTTGTTTCTTCTTTTGTCGACATTATTCCTTGAGGGCCTGCCATATTTTCTAGCTTTGAACATACGATCTTTCATAATTAGCATTCCCTTCATGCTAAGAGTGTATACTTACTATTCATAACTTCTTATGTGTTATACGCAATCCTTTGTTGATTAGGAATTTATTGTGAACTTGTTTTCTCAAAACAACTTTGATGTGCTACTGTTACCTCCCAGTATTATTCAAGCTAAGAGTCATCCCATTTCCTTCTTCACTGAAGGCTTTGCCTTTACAAGACTTTAATTTACTGATTATTTCTTCGTATTTACCGTATTGCAGTAAACTTTTTCGTCTTTGTTCCTTTATTTAACTTCCGTTGTACTGATATCCTTAACTTTGTGATCACATTATTATTTTCCTTATGAGGTCTTTAGTTCATTCGGCAGTCAACATTTTTGCCATCACATATTCTTTCATCTCTTGCTTCCTCGTTCTTATCCTTTAGTTATTTTCCTTATTTCTTGTCTTGGACCATTCTTTATTATTTCATCATATACCCTCATCGTACTTTTCTCATCTTTACTGTTACCCATATGTCCTTAGATGTCTTATCGATATTCACGGAGGAACTCAGTTTCAACATGTTCAAATTTGGATCGTGACTGGACTCAATCTAAATTAATGATTCAGGCTCTCTCCTATGAATTGGTGTTAAAATTCTTCTCTATCTGTTGTTCATTTTGGATATTACGGATTGTAATTCTTTCTAAGATTCCTCATCTTAGCGTACATCTGTCATTGTCATTTATGGACGTCATAATCTATATCTTTGACTCTGGAAGCTTAGATACTACCTCTTTACTTATATTCCCATCATTGATTGGTACTCTTGCTGTTTGGAGGTCTCATTCCAATTCCTTTATCGATTTTTCTTACCATTATCGACTTCCCGACAATCTTGTGAAATCTTAACTTTGTTGAGTAATCATAACGCTTCTTATTTGTGTTTATCAGGAACCTGTTTATCATTTGTCGATGCTTCTCAATTAATTATATCCTCATTGCTAATTATTTCCACTTTATGTCAAGAACCTTGCCGCTTTTCTTCGGCGAAGAAGGTATATCCCTTGTATTTTATTGACAACAACATATTTCTTAATGGTTTAATCCCTATGAAGATATCAAGGTTACTTATTAACGTGTAACCTTCCGAGTCCTTTTCTTTCTTTCACTGTCTTCTGGACAAAACTTTAGGTAACTCGGGCTTGGAAATTTGTTTTCCTTTATTACTCTTTTGGGGTCCCTCTTAGTTCTTTGGGCTTATGAATCCCCCTTATTCAGGCCATGGTTATATGTTCTCGGTGTTCCTGTATTACTCATGCTACAAAGTCTAAGAATGTTGGATATGTCTGTAATCAATAAATGGTTGATCCTAAATCGTCGTACTTAGATCCTTGAATATAATAGAAATTTCACTTACCACCTTCAACTCCTAGTATCGATTTACGGTCTATATATGTCTTATATGACACAATCCTTATATCACTAATAACTGATCGTTCATAGACATAAACACAACTATTCTTAATAAAGTTATTAACATACCTGATTGCTTGCATAACTATAAGTAATATCAGAATCAGTTATCCTCCTTGAATCAACCTCGAGCATTCGTACACTTTGTGGCTCCTATTCGCACCAATAACATTCTTCTAGATCACCTAGGCACTGTCCATAATGTACTTGTTCACACTGATGGCATCACGATTGAAATTTCTCGGGACACTCCCTAGCCCTATGGCCTAAAGCTCAACATCCAGAACATAACGCAATGTCGGATAAACATGCTCCATCATGTCTCTCTTCACATTGCTGACATCGTGGTCTACTACTTTCAATATCTTCTGGTGTTTACTGGTTACTTTTTCCTCACTTTTATTTATTAGGGGCGAGCCTTGGTTAACTGATGTCCATGATAATGGCCTTCTGAGTCTCTATAAAGGTCTATTATGTGAGGGTATCTGAACTTGTTCTATTGAATAACTTACATTTCTTTTTGGTGTTCTTATGTTCCTCTGATTCATATTGGCGAGTACCCCCATCACGTCTGTGGGTCCTTCTTCATCGAAGTGTACAGTTCGCCCTGGTGGGTTTCTTTCTCAGTTAATAAATCCATTTCTTGCTATCAGAACTTTCTCTGGATCTTAGCATTACTGAAAAGAAAGATCAAGATTAAAAGATATGAATTTAGTGACTTATGACTTTGCTTCTATTGCATGATCTAAATTTGCAAGAAAGGTAACGTTTTAAATGTCCTGTAGCCTCGTGTTTATAAGTTTGGCGCGTAACACAGCCATAAGAAAGACTCTACTAGACACGGCTTGTAGACATCCCTAGGACTGAACTGTTCTAATACCACTTTGACATACCCCAACCTTGGGGTATATGGCCAGCACCCAGTGCCCTAAGGCTCGAGCGTACCGATCCTGATGCATGTGATATAAATAATAACTCATGGGCTGACTAGGCCTCTGATACATACTCCGTTGAATAAAGACATAACTACCTACAATTAGAAAATGCCCAAACCATATATATATATATATATAACAAGATTGACAAGGTCGACATAAGCAAAATAACTTTACCGGAGAGGCCGATATGTCCACACACGACTGTCACATATAACACAACTATTTACAAGCCTCTAAAGAGCACTATGACAACATCTGGTCGGGACAAGGCTCCGTTATACCTAACTATATACATATACACATTTGTCATACCTATCAGCTCACTACACAGCTCTGGAGGAAATGAGCTTGACAAACTCCAGCTGAATCGAGTCCTACTGTGAGGAAGGCATCTGCATCTTTATCTACACCTGCGACATAAAACGCAATGTTCCTGATAAAGGAAAATCAGTACGAAATAATGTACTGAGTATGTAAAGCATGAATAACAATACAAATCTATGAATGGTACAGAAAGCATATAAGCAATGTGAAGTGAATAGCTGTAAGAACTACAACAACAAAAAAACTATCATCCAACTCCTAAGATGGCTCGCCTCGTAGTTGTCATCTTTGTCATCGTCATTAAAACGGATGACGGTTACGCCGAATCATACACATACGTGACGATTTTTACTCGTCACACAAATGTCACAAACGGATGACGGTTCAAACCCATCACACAATTTGTCACATAAATTTAAATTTTAATTCGATTTGATTTTAAAATTTTTATTAAATTAATAATTTAATTTAATATGGCTGGAAAATTAAATTTGGCGATTTTTTTTTTTTTTGCAATTTAATTTCAATAATGCAAATTGATTGCACCGATGAAATGGACTAAAAATTTAAATAACACCAAAATATACATTGAATAGCTAGAATCTATTGTACAAAGTATTTCCAAAATAGATAATCATTCAAAGCGTTACTAAAGTATTTAATTAAAGACTAAAACATTGTTAATCAACTATCTTATCAATCTAAGATGATCACTCATCAGCATTTAGTTTATCAACTTCTGTTTCAGCAAGTATTTTCAAAAAAATGCAATCCCCACTCGACACGAATATCATCGAGTTCCTCTTGTGAGTACATATGTTTGTCATAGAACTATAAACCACAAAAAGAAAATAATTAGTAATGCTTGAAATGATATAACAATTAACATGGTTAATGATCTATCATGTAAATATAGAAGTACTTACATTATTTGTCATTAAAGTCGAGTCTAGCATCAACTATTTCATGAAATGCATCACACAATAGTCACACTCGGTACCACCAGGTTGTAGTGGTGTCTGTCATTGAATTAAATATCAACATGTAAATATAACTTAAAATAAAAGTTGTAAAGATTCACTACATATATAATCACTCAAGTATGCAGACCAAAACTAGGGTCAAAGTCATATTTAGTTTATATCAATTTTGTTCTAGCACCAGAAGTAACATAAAGAGGCATGACTCATTTTAAACCACACAAAGTTCAAATTTAACAGACAAGAATGCCATATGTATCTGTATTTTTCTGTGGTGCAGCTATTGCATGAAACTTCTTCAAATATTTGTTACTCATAATAGTTCTCTATAAAGACTGCTTTATTATCATATTCCACCATAATTTTGCAAATAAAGCCTTAGAGACATCCTGACTTCTAAATCTCATTCTTCCTTCTTCATGTGGATGACATAGAGTTGCCCAAGTAGCGCAATACTTGCTAGAGTTTCCCATATAATTACTCCAAAAAAAACATAGCAAACAATCTATGAATTTGAGCTAATACTCTAGCTGGTGGGTCACTTGCAGACAATACCTAGATAGGCATGCTTTGCAATACATTTTTTATCAAGGTGGTTCTTCCTTCTACTGAAAGAAGCTTTCCAGCCCATGAGCTAAGCCTGTTATGCACCTTCTCTATTAACTCTTGATACTGAACATATTGCCTTCTGTCATAGTAAATAAAAACCCCTAGATAAGTAAAATGGAATTCTTTTCTAGGAATTGGAGTCACTTCATTGACAGAATCCACTATATTCTATGCCACTTAATGATGCATGAAAACTGAACTCTTCCCTTTATTGACCTTATGTCCTCTAATCTATTCATAATCATCCAGGATGTCCATGACTAACTTCAAAGAATGCTTATTTGCTGCGGTGAAAATAATAGTATCATGAACATATGCTAAATGATTAACATATGGACTCCATATTGGCATCCCAAATTCTTTAAACCCCTTGTCAAATAAAGCATTCAAAGTGCTAGTTAAACATTTTGCATACAATATAAATAAAGTGGGGGACAGAGGATCTCCCTGCCTCACCCCCTCTTATAGATTTGAAGAATTCCTGAGGTTGCCCATTTATCAGTATTGAGTACTAATCATTTGATACAATTTTAAATACCATATCAATCAACATTTCTCTAAAACTCATATGTCTTAGAACTTTGGTAAGGAATAACCAAGAAACCCTATCATAGACTTTGTCCATATCCATCTTAATAACCACATTAGCAGGCTTGTCCCTGATTCTTATGTCATGAACAATCTCTTGCACTAACAAATATTTTACTAAAATGCTTCTTTGTTTTACAAAACCAGGCTATTGTGGAGAAATTCGGTCTGGTAAATAATTTAATCTCATCAATTAAAGGTTAAAGGGAGAATATATATCATTCAATCACAGTAAAGTGAAAGATCCAAAAAACGAACACTATTATATATATCAAATATTTTTTTCTTCTATCAAGACACCAAAAATCAATTAACTTAAATCAGATCATTTATCTTAAGTTATTGATGGACCTTCATATATCTATAACAATGTTTAAGATCAGATTTTGACTCCCGAGATTGATTAAATAAATTAGTAATGCATTTCTACTAAATATATGACTAAAATTATACTTTCGATCAACAAGTGTGCTATATATAAATTGTCAATACTCAAAGTCTTATGTAACAAATCATTTAATTAAGCAACTAAACTACAATTATGAACTAAATTATGTCTATTTAAACATAGATAAGTAAATATTAGCACCAAATCGTAGCTTAAACACACTAATCACATAACACATGTCATATAACAGGATTTAAGCAAAACATTTAAAAGGAAATGGCATTACCTTATGTGGAGGTTGCCTAGGGTCGAAAGGGGAGCTTGAAACTTCAATCCTGAACTTCGAACACTCGCAAATCACACGAAAAAGGAAAGATTTTAGTTTATATGGACTAATTAGACTAGGTCTGGGTTTCACCAAATGGTTTGGATCCCAACTTAAGCAAAATTAGTCAATTTTAACTCGATTAAGGCTCTCAAAAATATGAATGTCAGGAATAAAGTTTTTGATCCCTAAAAAATGTGGCAAAGGGTCTAAATTTATAGCATTTGATGGAAACCCTAGCAGACCCATTGGATCGATGTGGGAGAATACCACTTGGGGGAAACTCCCTCCAATATAGTTTTCAACCAATCATAATCGA
This sequence comes from Przewalskia tangutica, assembly GCA_029844215.1. Classification (NCBI taxonomy): domain Eukaryota; kingdom Viridiplantae; phylum Streptophyta; class Magnoliopsida; order Solanales; family Solanaceae; genus Przewalskia; species Przewalskia tangutica. The sequence goes on from CM056731.1 coordinate 96,324,708, forward strand.
CGATTCAAATCGGAATGATACAAGAATCAACTAAAACGTAGCAGATAAAGTTATAAAGTTGTAGATATTGGGCGACCTCACCTTTGGGATGGTGGGTTACGGTGGCGTATGACGGGGGTAAAGTAGATGTATGCTACACAACGCCATTTTTGGCAAATGAAGACGATAATAGTGCGGCTATGTTTCTCCCTTATGCTCCAAATCATAAAAATAGGAAAGGGGGAGTATGGGGTACACTTAAAGATGGGGTTGGGATGGGTCAGCTGGCTTGTTTTGGGCCAGACCCGCCAGATTTAAAAGAAATGGGGCCTGAATGCATTTTTTACAAAAGTATTAAGAAATATGATCATGTTTTAAATTTAAAAAAATCTAAAATATTTCAAATATAGTGTCTGCCATTGAATTAAATATAAATATAACTTAAAAAGCAATTCATGAAATGGGGAATAAATATAAAATGAGAAAAAGTACCTGAGACTAGAATCAAACCAGCGAGAGTCAATGAAGTGGGGGAAGCAAAACCTAACTGTGTGATCGTGAAGACACTTAGTATTTTTACAGAGTTTTTGATCTTTTATTTTTTATAATGTTAAAACGTCAACGTTTAGTTTGTTTTTATTAAAAATAATTTTAAAAAAGAAATAAAAATCGTGTAAGTCTTAATTTGAATTAAAAAAGTGATTTTTGGTTAATTTAAAACACAAGTCACTTATTTATGTGACATTTCACAAACCCGTCAAACAAACGTCATAAATAAATGATACTTAAAAAACCCGTCACACAAATGTCATAATTATATGACACTTAAAAAACATGTCACATGAATGTCAAGAAAAATGATAAATTTAGTAAAAAGATGTGACACTTGCATTTATGTCACATGTGAACTGGTCGTAGCCTGTTTTTCTTGTAGTGAAGGGAAAGCATAAGCAACATGGGGGACACACATGGCAAATAATAAAACTGTCAAACTTAATACAACATGTCTGGCTAGGCTTTTATTGTATAATTATCCTCGTCTTACAGTGCGAGGTATAATATGTCATTAATCTTAGTTGTGTCTATGAATATGCAATGTAGTATGCACCCTAGTTCATGTGTGTATTTCCGAATGCGTAACCTAATCCATGATGTATATATGTTGTGAAACATGCAACCCGATCCAATATATATATATGGTGCACAGTGGCGGATCTACGTTGTTTGAAGTGGTTGTTCTAAATATATAGGAAAAACAATTCACAGCGTTGTATAAGGGAATGAGGATGTTGTGCTTGTTCAAAAGTGAAAAATAGCTTTGCAAAAAAAAAAACCACGCTTGTTCACGTGAACAAGCGTGAACATTGTGGCTCCGCCACTGATGTTGCAGAACGTGCAACCCAATCCTTTATATACATATGTTGTGGAACATGCAACTCGGTCTAATATATGTATATATTGCAAAACGTGCAATCATATCCTCTATATAATCATGATTATATGTATGATATCAATGTCAATGAAAATATATCAATACCAATGAAAATCAGGGTGTGAACAACAGGCTATAATAACAATGATTTTTTGGCCCTTTTTGAAACTCATAACCATTTGACTTTACTCTTAGAATGACTCTTTGTTCGACTCAACGACTATGTTTTAAAAAGCTTCCTTTTGAAGACATATGATACGATCAGTAACCAACAACGAGAATTTAAAGAGTAAGAATACTCAAGGAATACTTCTCGACATGAGATTTCAAGATACAATAGGACGAAGCTTTTAGCTTTTCTTTTGAAAATGATAACTCCTTGGACTTCATGCTTTGAAAGAAAGGTATGGTCTTACATACCTAGTTATTGTCACTACAATCATTTTATAAGTCCTCGCTCCTCTTACGAGTGATCATCTATATCATATAAGGAAGTAATATCAATATTGAATCTAAATTCCATAAAACATCGCTTAGTATCTTATCAACTTTCGTTTACACTTCGGGTTTTTAGACTTCTTTACAAGGGATGCTTATGTAATTTAATCTCATGGTTTAATCCAAATACAATTTCCATAAAACCTTATCTAGGTGTTCGTCAAAAACTCTTATGCATAAACAATTCCTTAAACTTTCTTATACGTAAAACTTCTTATGAATTAGTCTCACACCCCTTCAAACCTTACGTTCCTTAATCCATAACATATACTATCAACTCCGTCATCCAATTTGACTCATATATGGTGTAAAATGGCCCATCAATTCATATTATGAAGATTTCATAACTTTACGAAGTTTTAATCATGAAACTTTTTTCATAACTTCTTTCAAATCACCAATTAACCATAAACATAGATAGAAGATGGTAGGATTTACCTTAATACTCCATAATTTCCTTAAAACAATGAGCAATCTTATCTGCAAGGTTTTTCCCCAAATTCAACTTTATATGAAGAAGAATATCACCATGTTAATCACGGGTTTATCATGCTACCCTTGCGTAATAGGCTTTGATTTCAACAAGGGGATGTTGGAGTATGGTAAAGAGGGTTTGGATTGGGTGTTAGGGTTTGTTATGGAGGAAAACTGGAGTTCAAATTGGGAAACCCAAATATAAACTCGTAACTAATCTGCACCGCCGTAAAAATAAGGTACATTTGACGGTCCGTCAATCTTCCTGTCAAATTGCCAGGGAGATTGACGGTCCAGTATGGGAAATTTGACATTCCGTCAAATATTTGATTATCCGTCCTTCTTCCCATCAAATTCTCAATTTTCTTGTTTTTGTCGAAGCGTACTTCCTTCGATCTGTTTAGCTCCCAAACACTCTGACACCTCCATAACCATGTAAACTTTCATTATCCTTCCGTAAGGTCGTACCTCTTTTTGGGACTTCGATATATACTGATGTCACGACGAGATGTGACATGATAAAGTTTAGTTTTAATTTTTATTACTGGGTCACTTTTGGACCTGGTTAGTATCTTTTCTAACCGGATTTATTTTGGTCCGGAAAATATAAATGAATGGACTTTTCCCTTTTCTTTGTAATGTGTAATATTTTAATTCTTTATTTATTTCCACAAGAAAGCATTAGTTACAAACTTTATCACTTTGCCTTATGAACCAGAACGTAAAGGTTTCATTTGTTGTAGGGCAGACGCTCGGATATTACTCATCTTCGGAATTGGCTAAACTTTAGAAGTTTAAAAAAAATCAATAACCTTAATTTAGTTTCAAAGATGTATTTTTATATTTAAATCATGCCTTCTCATGGCCTCCAAAGTTAGTTTCGGGCTTAATTTGGTTGCGAACAACTTAAACCTCCGGTACTTCTTGTATCCGGAGCCTTAACTTTTTTGTTAATATTTTAATAAGAGAGAGCTCTTATTTTTAATGGTGTTGTAGAAGATTACGTCTCATGTACATTATGGCATGGAATTTTTTATATGTTTAAGATAATAACATACATTTTATGCTCGTGATGGCAAAGATTTAGTAATCATAAAAGGAATTTTTTATTGATTCATTTGACTTACAAATGTGAAGATAATTGCAAGGATAATCCAACTGTCATCTAGTGTGGTTAGTCTGGTTACATATACTTTGAACTTTTATGTAGTCCCCAGTATCGGGTGCTTGCTTAAAGCACTAAAAAAAATTAAAATTTTCATTACTCCATTCCGGGTGTATATGGCTCCCCATTATCTGGAGTTCATACTATAAAGACTCAAATATAGGATAACTATCTTTGGTAGTAAGACCATCAACATGCTTATTTTGTGATGATGCCTCATTAAAAACCTTGCCAAAAAAACCCAATTGGGACAAAATCGGTCAAAGGGTAAAATAGTACAGCGCATGTTTCGTCCTACTACCCATAGTACTTCTTCAAATGACTTACATTACAATTACTAGTAAGTGTATTTTCTTGTTGGTCTGCTAGCTGATAAGCTCATTTGCTAGCAATACTGGTGACCGTATATGGCCATTCCCTGTTTTCTCCTAACTTTCCAGCATTACGCTCCTAGGTATTCTGAGTAAATCTCCGGAGCACCAAGTCCTCAGGTTTAATGTGTCAGAGATTTGTGCTCCGGTTGTAGTAACGCTTCATTCTTTGCTTTTAGGCTATCATCAGGATGTATGCTAAATTTCGACGTTGCTCAAGCAAAGACAAGTGTAATGACTTTGATTTTGCATTTGATTCTTCCTCATCCCAGAGGTATCTCAGGTTGGGAGTTCCTACTTCTACCGGGATCAAGGCCTCTATACCGTAGACCAAGTAAAAATGAGTTTCTTCTATACTTATTTTTTTCGTGGTTCGATATGCCTATAATATCTTGTTAGGCGTATTTTGTATATGTCTTTTGAGTCATTTTTAGTTGGTATTTTACTCTTTTTTGTTGTGTTTAGTATAGTAGTAGGTTTGTTTTTCTTTCTTTTGAGTCACAGCGGTGCAAAAAGGCAAAATGACAAAAAAGAACGAAATCGCGTAAAAGGTTCTCCGAGGCGAAAAGGACGAAAGTTGGCAACTCGTAGCGAAGGCAAGATCACGGCCACTACGCAGAACTCAGTGCCATATTTACCGAGAAGCCACAGGACATTCAGACCGCAGCACATGACATCGCATCTGGTGCCATTTGTCTTTGAAGTAGGAGTTTCGCATCACGCGTGCAGATATCTGTAATCAGCGGCCGACGCGAGAAATTTCAGTTCCGAAGGCAAATTGGCTAAGGGCAGATTGGTCCATAGGGCACGAAAATTATAGGATATTTAAGCCCTAGGGATTAATGCTATGAAAGAAGTGGGTCATTCTACAACACAACACAACACAACACAGGCGGATTTGGAGCTACAATTAGAGACTTTGTTCTACGTAATTTTCTTTCTTTCGTTTTTAATTCAGTTTATGTATGGATATTATGTTAGTTCTTAGCGTGGCTATGGCTAGGAGTTAAACACTATATTAGGGCTTTCCTTATGAATAGCTTGAAATTGTTATTCATGAATTAATGCAGTAGTTTGATTTCTTCTTCGCTTGATTAAGATTTAGTCAATATTTGGTATGAATGTTTGATAATTAATTGATCATTAGTTATCATAACATATATGATTTCGAATCAAAAACCTAAAGGAGAGATTTGGATATGCTATAATTGACTAGACATAGGTTAAAATCGCGGACGAAAGTACTCTGATACTTGTGTAGCATTATAGGTTACTGTTCTTAATCCTCCTATGTGGTAAATCCTATCATAGAAATATATAAGGGTTCTACACTGGGTTGAGTGATTATATGTCCTAACATAATATAAGACAGTCTAGTTAACCACTATCTTAACGAAGAAGACGAATCATTTTAGTTGCATTAAGGATTGAAGAAAGTGGATAGTCGAGAATTTTGGAAGCTCTAATTCATTCATAACTGATTACAACTTTATTAGTTTAAATCTTGCAATTATTCTAGTAGTTAAATAAATACACCAATCAAATATCGATTGTCAAATAGATAACATAAAATAGATGAACAATACTTAGAAATCAGTCTATGTGGACGATATTCGGTCTTACAGACAATATTACTTGTGAACGATGCGTACGCTTGTGCGAGCAATCGAAATATCGCTAACAAGTTTTTGGCGCCGTTACCGGGGACTGGCGTACATCTAATATCGAATCATCTGTTTTTATTTCTACTTTGGCTTTATTTTTATTTTATTTTAATTTTAATATTTACTGTTAGAACCGTGTGCCTTTATTTATTTGTTAATTTTGATCTGTTTCAGGAATCTAGTGTATGCGAAGAAGGAGAGGAGCAGATACACTTGTTCCCTTCAACCTCAAATCAAAAACTGCAAACAAAACAAAGCGCAACAAAGGATATCTGAATCAGTGACCATGAACAACGAACCAAATCAGAATGGGGCGGACAATGAGGTTCCTGAGAATGCAGGGGAGCCAATACAGGTTCCAGCAGAGAGAAGTTTGGGGGACTATATTCTTCCCACGGTCACAGGTGCACAGACTTGCATCAGACTCCCAGATATAGGGGCCAACAACTTTAAGATCAAGCCAGCCATCGTGAGCATGGTCCATAACACAGTACAATTTGGGGGACTTCCATCTGAAGATCCCCACATGCAGATTGTAAATTTCTGGAGCTGTATGCCACTTTCAAATACAATGGCGTTACTGACGATGCCATTAGACTGAGGCTCTTTCCGTTCTCACTGAGGGATAGAGCCAAAAGTTGGTTGAACTCACTGCCTGCCAACTCCGTCACTACCTGGAAGGACCTGGCCCAAAAGTTTCTAGCAAATTTCTTCCCTCGTTCCAAAGCAGCAAAGTTAAGGGGAGAGTTGAACAACTTTTATCAGGTAGATGGTGAATCACTTTACGATTCATGGGAGTGATTCAAAAGACCTGCAAAGGAAATGCCCACATCATGGAATTGAGAAGTGGATGTTAGTCCATATATTTTATAATGGGCTGAGTGGTACTACTCGTACAATCATTGATGATGCAGTAGGGGGTGCTTTCATGAGAAAGAGTGTCAATGAGGCACATGAGTTATTGGAAGATATGGCTGCCAATAATTATCAATAAAGCGGCAGATGACAGGTGAGTGACCAACAGGAAGGCTATGGGCATACATGAACTAGATGTCATCACTACCCTGAAAGCACAGGTGGCCCTTTTGACGAAGCAACTGCAGAACACCATGTCCGTGAATGCAGTCCAGTTGCCTGTGAATTGTGAGATTTGTGGTGGACTGCATTCCTTTGACAGATGCACAGCGGTGGACCCTAATAATGTGCCAATGAAGCAGGTACAGGCGGTTGGGAACTTTCAGAGGCCTTATAATTCCAACACATACAACCTAGGGTGGAGAAATCACCCTAACCTTTCGTGGAGGAACGATCAGCCTCAGCAGCAACCATATCAAAGTGGTTACCAGAACCAGCAGGTGCAAAATCAGGCCACTTCATCCCAGCAGTTTAGACCACCTATACAACATGAGAAGCCTGATGAACTGAGAGCTGCATTGCTTACACTCACCAATTCGCAGAATCAGTTCATGTCTGAAACAAGGTCATCTCTCAGGAGCTTGGAAACACAGGTTGGACAACTTGCAAAGATGGTAACCAACAGGCCGCAGGGCACTCTCCCAAGCAATACAGAGGTAAATCCTAGAGAGCAGTATCAAGCAATGTTGTTGAGGAGTGGAACGCAGTTGGAGCAGGTTGCTCCCCAGCCCACAGTGATAAGTGAGAAGGATGTGAGAAAGCAGCTGAGGTAGAGAATAAGAGGGTCACTGAGGATCGCCCTATAGTGGATACAACTCCACGAACACCTTTGAGGGAGTACGTTGATAGAATCTCTTACCCTCAGAGGTTACAAAAGAAGGCAATCGACAAGCAGTTCTCCAAGTTTTTGGAGGTGTTTAAGAAGCTTCACATAAATATCCCCTTCATTGAAGCACTAGAACAGATGCCAGCATAATTTAAATTCATGAAGGAGATACTTGGAAAAAAAAGGCTAGCGGATTATGAGACAATATCTTTAATAGAGGAGTGCAGTGTCATCCTGCAAAAGAAATAGCCTCCTAAGCTGAAGGATCCATGGAGCTTCACCTTGCCCTGCACTATTGGTAAGGTGACATGCAACAAGGCGTTGTGTGATCTAGGGTCCAGTATCAATCTCATGCCTCTGTCTGTCTTCAAGATATTGAGTTTGGGTGAAGTCAAACCAACCACAGTGAATTTGCAGTTGGCCGACCAAACTGTAGTGCACCCCAGACGCATAATAGAAGATGTGCTGGTCAAGGTGGGAAAGTTCTTCTTCCCAGCAGACTTCCTCATTCTTGATATGGAGGAAGATGATGAAATACCCATCATTTTGGGAAGACCATTCCTTACAACTGGAGAGCCCTGATTGATGTAGAAAAGGGAGAACTAAGACTAAGGGTTTAGGAGGAATAAATGATGTTCAAGGTGTTCAATTCCACCATTGAATCTCAAGCCATCAATAAGTGTTTCGCAGTCAGCACAGTTGACACAGCATTTCAGCCATCACAGTCCAAAGCTAGGGAGATCATTCATACAGTGGTGAACCCACAGGTCAGCAAGAATGCTGAAACAAAAATGAATGTCATGGAAGTCGTCGAACATGTAAGTCTTACTGAACCCCCTCCTGTGAAAAATAAAAACAGAGTGAGAAAGAAGAGGATGATTTTGAAATGGATAGATAGTGGGGTTAAAATACTCCAATGATTTAATGATAACCTGCGTCCGGCTACAAGACGTTAAAGACAACGCTACTTGGGAGGCAACCCAATTTTTAGAACGCATTTGAGTTTAATTAGAACAGTCTCACTTTTGGTATTTTTGTGGTGTTGTGATGACAGTGGAAGAAGCGGAGACTAAGCATGAAGAAAATGATGGAAAACACAGAATCGAGGGAGCACCGAGGTGCCGATTGTTCAGAGGGGTCGCAGGAGTTTATGCACCGCGGTGCCATTACGCAATACCGCGGTGCCGAATAATCAGAAGGGCCACAGTACTTTTGGCACCGCGGTGCCATCAGGCAGTACCGCGGTGCCGGGACGGGATTTCCAAATTAAAAGCCCTAATCCCCCAAATCTTTTCCCACACAAACACAAATCCTTCCTCTCTCTAAAAAGTCCGAAAATCTCTTTCTCTACCCATAAAAATCTCTCACAAACTTCCCCAATTTTTTCCAAAAATCCCTACACAAACCCTCATATCTTGCTCCACCATCATTCCTTCCAATTGGGTCAAAAAATTGGTGAAGAACAACTCTTCAAAAAGTTAATCTTCATCATTGTTCTTGCAACAAGGCTAGTAGGGAAAGTAACTTGCAAGTTTGGGGGTGTACATGCTTTGTTGGTAGGGCGTTGTGTAGTTGTGGGTGTGTGCTGCAGTGGTTGTTTGTTGTATAGTTGTGTGAATTGAGGCGTATTGTGGTGTAGTTGTTGTGTATTGATGTTGTGGTCCGATTTTGCTTGGTTATTGTTGTTGTGTGGTGTGAGAGTTGTTGGGAAACCTCAAAGAAACAAAGGAAACGCTGCTGAAAATTTTCCAACAACCTTCACTATGGCCTCTAGGAAATTAACTTCAAGAGCTTCCCCATCTTCATCCGCCTCAGACTATGATGTGACTCGATTCGCCAATAAACATGCAGAGGATCGATACAACAAGATTAACACTAGGGAATTGATACCATAAAGAGGCATAGATTACCAGGCCAGGTCATTTGATGATGATGATGACTACGAGCCTATTAGGGTCATGATCGAGGCAAATGGGTGGAGAAGGTTGACCAATCCTGAAAGGATCCCACTTCAAAATTCTAGCCTTGTGAGGGAGTTCTATGAGAATTACCCCGAGCAAGAGGATGGGCGGTGCTTTGTTAGAGGGAAATATGTGTTTGTCAGTTCTGAAACAGTGAATGCGATATTAAGGACCTATGATGTGGAGGACCAAGGCGATAATCCAAACCACTTCAGAAGTTGGTCAAGAGACGCCAACCACATCCTGTGGAACGTAGTGGCGTAGACATTGTGCTACCCAGGCGCTGAGTTTAGTTTTGGCCGCAACGGATCCAGAAGACTTGCTCGATGCCAATTTAATAGAACAGTCAAAGGATGACTATATTTCATAAGTGCACGCTTGATTCCGTCAACTTATTTCACAAATGTGCCCTCAGACAGAATCAAGCTCATTTATGGCATCATGAAGGGCATGACAATTGATGTGGGGAGAGAAATAGTGCAGAGCATAAGGGAGATTAGTAGGTTGACTACTACTGGTGGATTGGGACATGTTTCACTCATTACTGCTTTATGTGATAGGCATGGAGTCCCAACATTCGTCACTGATATCCTAGAGAAGAGTCAGTCTGTTGTGACCTACAGTTTAGTGCACTCCTTCCTTGACCCTAACCCAGGAGAAACAGCAAGGGGAAGGGGCCCAGCAGTAGCAGACGCAACAGCCATAGATGAGAAAGAGCCTGAGGCGTAAGACACACGGATGAAGAAGCGAAGCACAATGAAGCGACAAGCACACAATGAAAAGCGGTAACGGCCATCACCTCTCGCATCGCCCAGAGCCTCCAATGCCAATGATGGAGCAGATGCTCTTGAACCAACAAATGATGCTGCGGAATCAAGAGAAAATGATGTAAGACCATCAACACCTGACCCAGCGTGTTGATAATTAGAGTTCCATATTCACCCAATGGAAAATGCAGTATTCGCCGCCACCACCATTTTGAGCCGATGTATGTCTGTAAGTCATCCCATTTTAATTTTTGAGTCTTTTACACATTTGGGATAATGTGTAGTTTAAGTTTGCGGGGGAGTTTTCATTTTATTTTATTTTTGTGAGTATTTTGTTATTTTTGTATTTTATGTGAGTCAAAAAACAATTATGATCGTGCATGATGTGCTTATTTGGAACGCCTAGTGAACTAAGTGGGATAATGTAATGGAATGAGAAGCTAAAATCTGTGTACTTAAGTTAGATATGCCAAAAATTTATGAACTAAATGATTAGTGGAGAATAGCAAGTACACATGCCCGTAATGGATCTCTAGTATGTATGTCTATGATTAGTAGAGAATAGCAAGTACACAGGCCCGTAGAACTAAATGAAATTGACATGCATAAGTTAGGTATTCATGCTTCCATTACTTGTGATTGAAATGAATTTGCGAAATATCTGACTTGAAATTCTAGATTGTTGAATTCATGTTATATTTGTTCCTGCATATTATTCCAACTAACGTTCATGTGTTTCTAAGTCTTTGTGCAACTGCTTGATTTGAGTCTTTGAGTCTTTTATTTTTGTGTCTTTGTTTTTATCTTGATTTTGCTCGAGGGCGAGCAAAGGTTAAGTTTAGGGGTGTTTGTTAGGCGTATTTTATATACGCCTTTTGAATCATTTTTAGTTGGTATTTTACTCGTTTTTGTTGTGTTTAGTATAGTAGTAGGTTTGTTTTTCTTTCTTTTGAGTCACAGCGGTGCAAAAAGGCAAAATGGTAAAAAGGAACGAAAAATGGGCAGAAAAGGTGCTCCAAGGCAAAAAGGACGAAAGTTGGTAAATCAGAGAGAAAGAAGGCAGCACCGCGGTGCCACTATGCAGAACCGCGGTGCCATATTTACCGAGAAGTCACAGGACTTTCAAGATCATGCGGTGCCAGCAAAGATCTGCGCGGTGCCATTTATCTTTGAGAAGCTGCAGAGTTTCGCATCGCGCAGATGCGTAATCATCAGCCGACACGGGAAATTTCAGTCCCGAAGGCAAATTGGCTAAGGGCATATTGGTCCATAGGACATGAAAATTAGAGGATATTTAAGCCCTAGGGATTAATGCTATGAAAGAAGTGGGTCATTCTACAACACAACACAACACAGGTGGATTTGGATCTTCAATTGGAGACTTTGTTCTACGTAATTTTCTTTCTTTCGTTTTTAATTCAGTTTATGTATGGATATTGTGTTAGTTCTTAGTGTGACTATGACTAGGAGCTAAACACTCTATTAAGACTTTCCTTATGAATCGCTTGAAACTGTTATTCATGAATTAATGTAATAGTTTTATTTCTTCTTCGCTTGATTAAGATTTAGTCAATATTTGGTATAAAAGTTTGATAATTAATTGATCACTAATTATCATAACCTATATGATCTGGAATCAAAAACCGAAAGGAGAGATTTGGATATGCTGTAATTGACTAGACATAGGTTAAAATCACGGACGAAAGTACCCCGATACTTGTGTAGCATTATAGGTTACTGTTCTTAATCCTCCTATGTGGTAAATCCTATCATAGAAATATAGAAGGGTTCTGCACTGGGGTTGAGTGATTATATGTCCTAACCGGAATATAAGACAGTCTAGTTAACCGTTATCTTAACGAAGAAGAAGAATCATTTTAGTTGCATTAAGGATGGAAGAAAGTGGATAGTCGAGGATTTTGGAAGCTCTAATTCATTCATAACTGATTACAACTTTATTAGTTTAAATCTTGCAATTATTCTAGTAGTTAAATAAATACCCCAATCAAATATCGATTGCCAAATAGATAACATAAAATAGATGAATGATACTTAGAAACCAGTCTCTGTGGATGATATTCGGTCTTACAGACTATATTACTTATGAACGATGCGTACGCTTGCGTGAGCAGTCGAAATATCGCTAACACCAGTAGCATGGACGACCAATTTTCTTTTGCAGCTTCCAGTTTCTTCTACAAGTTTTGGATTATAGTCTTGTTTGTCTACTTCTCTTGTCCATTTGCATTAAGGAGTAGAGGTGATCCACTTGATATTTAAGCCATCTTGGAACTCCGTGACTTTTGCTTCAATAAAATTTCGACCATTGTCATAAGTTATCTCCTTAGGGATGTCAAAACGATAAATATTGTATTACCAAATGAAGTCATTTACCTCTTTCTCCCGTATCTTTGTATATGTTGCAACTTCAACCCATTTCTCTCATATCTTTGTATAAGCTACAACTTTAACCCATTTAGAGAAATAGTTAGTCATGAAAATAATTTGACATACATGTCCTGGTGCCGCTGGCAAGGGTTCGACAATGTTCATCCCCCACTTCATGAACGGCCACGAGGATACCACCGGATGCAGTTCTTCTCCCGGTCAGTATAACAATTATGCATGGCGCTGACACTTATTGCATTTATTTACAAACATTTTTGTATCTTCTTCGATCTGGGGACAATAATAATTGGCCCTCATGAGCTTCCGCATTAAGGATTCTGCTCCCAAATGATTTCCACAAATGCATTCATGGACTTCCCTCATCACATAATCACTTCATCGGGGCCTATGCACCCGGCTAGGGGACCGTAAAAACACATGCGGTAAATTTTTCCGTCTACGACACAATACTATGCAGCTTTGGTCCTTAGAGCTCGTGATACTTTCGGGATCCTCCGGGAGCTTTTCGTTCATGATATAATCTATGAATTTATTTCTTCATTCCCAAGTTAGGCTGGTTGAATTTATTTCATCATATTAGACGGGATCCAGCACCGAATGCAACAATCGAACAACCAACTCGGTTTTAGAATCTTCAGCCTCCGTGATGGAGCCTAATTTTGCGAGTGCATCTACCTCTATATTTTATTTCCGGGGTATATGTACCACCATCCATTCTTGAAAATGAGACAAAAGTTTCAAAGCCTTTTCAAGGTATCTTCACATGTGCTCTTCTTTGGCTTCAAATACTCCATGGATTTGGTTCACTGCCAGCAACGAATCAAACTTGACTTCAATGATTTGTGAGCCTAAACCTCGGGCCAGTTCCAAACCTGCAATCAAAGCCTCATACTCTACTTCATTGTTAGTCAATGGAGTGTTATGTATTACTTGCCTTAAACTTCACCGGTGAGAGTTCACAATACAACCCCCAACCTAATCCCCTTTGACGTTGGAGGCACCATATGTATAAAGTGCTCAGATCTCAGGGGCAGTCCCGAGACTAGAATAGCCTCTTTTTCCGCCTGGGGGTTACTCCCAGACTGAAATCGGCCATAAAGTCAGCAAGGACTTATGACTTTATTGCAGTCTGACGTCTATACTTAATGCCAAATTCACTTAATTCTACCACCAATTTAGCCAAGAGCCCAGAAAGTTTGGCCTTATGCAACATATTTTTAAGAGGAAATATAGCTACTACGACAATTGGGTGGCATTGTAAAGATGGTCGAAGTTTTCGCGATGACATTACTAAGGCAAAAGTCATTCTTTCAAGAAATAGGTATCGGGTCTCGGCCCCTGACATTACCCTACTTACATAATAGATAGAAAATTACATACATTTTTCCTCCCGTACCAACACTCACTTACCGCTACTTCCGAGACTGCCAAATATATCAATAGTTATTCTCCGTCCTTTAGCTCTGACATGTGTGGAGGACTGGATATGTAAGTTTTCAGGTCCCATAAGGCTTTCTGGTGTTTGAGCATCCAAACAAAATTATTATTCTTCTTCAGAAGTGAAAAGAACCTATGACATTTTTCTGATGACTGGGAGATTAACCTGCTCAAGTCCGCCACTCACCCGGTTAGTTGATGCACGACTTTCACATCTTCAAGCGTTCTGGTATATCTTCGATAGCTTTTATTTTGTCAGGATTTATCTCGAGATTTAGCTTCATATTATATTTCCTCAGCACCTGAAAGGGTTCCTATAATGGCTTAAATGGTCTTCTGCACGAAGACTCCTAACAAGCATTTCATCTATGTGTACTTTCATTATTTTTCCAATTTGCTTTTCAAATATTTTATTTACCAACATTTGATAAGTATCCCCGACATTTTTAGTCCAAAAAGATTACCGTTAAAACAATAAGTACAGAAAGTGGTTAATAAAGATGTTTTTTCTTGGTCTTCCAGGTACATTCTTATTTGGTTATACCCGGAATACGTATCGAGAAAACTCATGATCTCGTTCCTAGCCATAGCATTGATCATTTGATCTATGTTTGGTAGAGGGAACGAGTCTTTAGGACATACTTTATTTAAATCTTTGTAATCAATGCACATTCTAAATTTATTTCCCTTTTTAGGTATTATGACTTCATTTTCTAGTCAATTCAGATATTTTACTTCCCAGATTGATCCTATATTGAGTAATTTAGCTACCTCTTATTTAACAAACCTGTTGCGAAGTTCATCTATTGGCTATTTTTTCTGCCGCACTGGAGGAAAACTGAGATTTAGACCCAACTTATGAGTTGTGACTTCTAGAGGGATGTATGTCATATCTTCATGAGACCATGCAAAACAATCAACGTTAGATATAAGATATTTAAGAAATCAAATCCCTGATCCCCGAGGTTAACCTGGTGCCCAGGTACACCTTCCAATCGGGGGTTTCCAGATGTAGTGCAATCTGCTCCAGTTCCTCTATAGTGGACTTGGTGACATCTGATTCATCCGGTACCTGAAAATACCCGGGTACTTGGTACCGATCCAAAAATTTCTCCTCCATATTGGTTGACTATGTTTTCACCGGCGAAACTTGGTAAACATCTTCTGATACCGACTCTGCTTCCTGTGATTTCTACTTGGGGTCTAACACCTCATATGGTTCCTCAATGTCGTAAATTTCCCTGGCAGCGGGTTATTCACCTCGAATTTGTTGAATCCCTTATGGTGTAGGGAATTTCACTAATAGGTGTAATGTCGACGGGACAACCTTCATATCATGTATCCATGATCTTCTGAATATTGCATTATACCTTATTTCGCCGTCGAGGACATAGAATTTTGTCAGCTTAATAACTCTCATCGCGTCCACCGGTAGATCTACTTCCCCTTTTGTGATTTCACTTGACATATTGAAGTTTGAGAGAGTTCTGGCGGTCAGAACTATCTTGTCTGCCATATTCATTTCGTCTACCACCTTCAACTGGATTATATTAGCTAAGCTTCTAGGATCAATTAGGACTCCCTTCACCTAGAAGCAATCAATGGGTACCGTGACCACTAGTACATTGTTGTGAGGGAAAATTACACATGCAACGTCTTCTTCAGTGAACGTAATAGTATGTTCATCAGGTATCTTTCGGAACCTCTTCTCCCATGTTATAAAGATATTTGTCTGCTTAGCCGCAATGAGAGATTTAGTGGCAATCATTGATCCACCAGATAATGTTTATAACATGAGGTTGAGCAGCCAAATTCAATTTATTTTTTGCGGGTGGTCTCCACTTATAATTATTTTATGCACTCTTACTCAAATATTCTCGGAGGTGGCCTCTGCTTAGCGTTCTTGCCACCTCTTCATGTAGATGTGTGCAATCCTCAATTTTATGTCTGTAAGTGCTATGAAAATCTCACCAGACGGACTGATCTCACTTGTTAGGATCGGATTGCAGTGGTTTTGGTGGACGGGACGTTGAGTGAGTTCTCAGCACCACCACCATTTGAATTTTATCAATGTTAAATGTATACTCAGATAATTTTGGGTATCGTGTACCCTTTATACCTTTATCGGCATTCACCAAAACTTGGTTGTTTCGTCCGTAACCTCGTGTGCTATTTGATTTTTCAAAAAAGCAAAAACTTTGTCCACCCCCTACTTTCCGGGGGTAGGATAAGGTTGATAATAATTCTTCCAGGAATTCCAGTCATTTTCTTTATCAGACTTTGCAAAGATATTTCTAACCCTAGTTCTGAGCATATCATCTTCAATCTGGATCTTGGACTCATACCGGTTATGCATCTTCCCAAGTTGTCTCCTAGAACTCGAAGAGATTTTTCTTAAGATTTCGGGAGGCATCCGAACTTGTCGAATTCAAACCTTTTGTAAAAGTCTCTGCAACCCATTTGTCTGAGACTGCTGGTAAAAACATATGTTCCTTCTGGAATCGCGTAATAAAGTCTCTAAGGAGTTTTGACTCTCCTTGCACAATGCGAAAGATATCTGCCTTACATGTATTCACCTTTCGGGCCCCGCATAAGCCTTTATGAACATGCCGGTGAGTTGGACAAATGAACCAATTGAATGCTCAAGGAGTTGTGAATATCATGACAAAGTTCCCTTAGCAAGTGTTTTAGCAAATATTTTTATCAGAAACGATTCTATTTCATGTTCTCTTAGATCATTTCCTATCACAGCTATAGTATAGGCCATTATATGCTCTTTTGGATCAGTAGTTCCATCATATTTGAACACAAAGGGCATTTTATACCTTTTGGCGATTAGTCCGGGTGCAGCGTCTGGCTTATATGTCAACTGAATGTATTTCTTCGCATCTGGACCATCAACCACATAAGGAGCCCCCAGTATTTGGCTGAACTGGTGCCGGAACTCTTGGGCAGTTTTTTTCGCCTTCTCTACAAAAATTCTTTAACTTTGTATAACAATGTATAAAAATGTATAACATGTCGCTAGCTACGTAGACTGACTTTTTCTATGATATTCACATATGCACAAAAATTTCAAATTCAGTCCAGATCTCCATCAAATTACTTCAAATTATTGGCAACTTCTTAATTTGGACTATTTTCAACAAGTCCAACCAACACTTTCCAAATTTCTGGCAAAAGTCAAATTTGAAATTCAAACTCACTTCTTCAAGCTTGTACAATGATAAATTACCTTTCTAATTTAATTTACACCCATATCTTACAAAATTAATACTCTAATCACGGTTTGAGTTGTAAACATAATAATAAATTGAATTTATAACAATAAGAGGCGGATGTATTGAAGAAGAGAAACATTGTGTAAGTGGCCTTATTTTCGAATTATATACAAAATGAGCTAAATCGGGTAAGAGCTTTAAATTTGACTCATTTTATTATAAGCTTGAGTCAAGTGATTGAGAGGTAAAAATTGTAAAAAGAATACCGCTATTATTTGTCATCCCAATATAAAGGAGAAAATATATTTAGAATTGTAAGTTGAATAATTCAAATATGAAGTATAGGATGGCAGGTGGGTATAATTTTACGGATTCTGCACTGCATCTGTCTCAGTTGGGGCAGGTATGGGTACAACTTTGGCGGGTAGTACGCGGGTATGGATAGGTGGTATACCGCCTCATACCCGCCTATCCTGCCCCGCATCCAACCGACCGCTCCAAATCCATCGGCCCGCCTTATATCCGCCAACTATAATTTTATTTGTACAACTTCATATTTATCTAAAGCCCAAATAATTTGGCATACAGAATTTTAACAGTCCATAAGCCTAATAATAATAAATTTTTAGGATATCCATTTGGGTGATAGAGCGGGTGTGTATTTAGGATATACCCGCCTAGGTGGGTATGGATGTTGAAAATTAATGTATCCGCCAACGAATATAAACTTTTCTAGCCTGTACAGGTGCAGGGGAGGGGTACCCGCACCCGCCCCGCCCCGCCCAATTGTCATCCTTAATGAAGTATTCTCTTATCGGGTATAAATAAATTGACTAAATTTGAATTATTCTCTTACGGGGTATTTAATTGATTTTGTGTACGGTCTCTTTTGTTTACTTTTAGACTATGCACCTTCTTGTTTTTGGCTTGATTACAGTGACATCTCTTTTAAAAATACATAAAATATTGTATTTTCAGTTATGTTTATTTTGCAATCAATTAATAGCTGAAAAAAAGAAAAGAGATAAAAAGAAAAGCTTCAGTCCGAATAATAAATTTAATTGCATGAAATATTCATAATTTGACCAATAATTATGTCCTTTAGATCAAATCGATCATGCTCATCCCAGATTTATTTCAACATGATATGATCTTGTTAAAAAACAGGTATTCTCACTTTAACTTGTGATTCTTTAAGACAAGTTATTTGATTTGATTTTATACAAACACATGTGTGAGTAAATTTTTTCCGATTACTTTATGTTCTCTAAACGGGTAAATATAGAAAACAATATATTGTCTACCTATAATTAGAATATTTTCATATATTGTGTAAATATAATTATAGTAAGACTAGGATTTCTCTTTTGTATAGGTTTAGGATTCCTATTATATAAGGGATGAATATTGTACTCTATATATACATTGATATTAATGAAAGACTCTCTAAGGGAGATTAATATCATCTTACATGGTATCAAGAGTCAAACACCCAAAACCCTAGAACTCTTTCTTCCTACCGCCGCCAAGAACCCCCCCTCGGAACTCGTCGCGGCCCCTCCTACAAATTCTAGGTTTTCTTTTTCATTCATCTCTTCTCTAAATGACTATCCCTGAATCTTCCACATTTTCTGAATCTTCTACCTCCACAAATCTCACCACCACGTTGTCATCCTCTTTTCATCCAAATTTCTGCCATACAAACATCAAGAACTCTATTCTCATTCTTCTTGACCAAGAAAACAGTCAGTATTCTCTCTGGGTTGAACTGTTTCGTAATCATGCATGTCTCTATAACGTGCTTGATCACATCGATGACATCATTCCGCGCCCTCCGGAGGTTGATGAGTCTACTTGGTGTCGTCTAGACGACGGTGTCAAACATTGGATTTATGGTAGTATTTCTTAGGACCTTCTTCTTACTATCATGAAATCTGGCGCCACAGCCCTTGAGTTATGAAATCATTTGGAGGAAAATTTTCAGGACAATAAGCACACCCGTCCTGTGTATTTAGAGGAGCAATTTAACAATACACGTCTTGAAAACTTCTCTAATGTGACTGAGTACTGCAAACAGCTAAAGCTACTGACGGATCAACTTGTTGTTGTCGACAAGCCTGTTGCTGACACCAAACTGGTGTTACAATTGATTGCTGGTCTTTCTAAAGGCGAATATGTTACTTTGGCCACCATGATTCAACAGGCAGATCCATTACTCAGCTTTAACAAAGCTCGCTCGCAGTTGTTGCTCGAAGAGACTCGACGTGCTAAGCAGGATGAGCACAGTCAGAAGGCACTAGCGGTCGAAACGCGCCCTCAAGATCCAACGCTGCCAGAAAACTCTCAACCGCAGCAGGGACGCGGTGGAAAGGGTGGCAGGGGCCGCGGCAGAGGAGGTCGTGGTCGTGGCAAGGGTCGCGGTCAACAGAACCAGCAACAACAATAGGGATCGCAGAACAACTGGGCCGCGGCTCCTCAGAAATTCGCACACAGCGCCGCGGCGCCCCAGTTTAGAGCCGCGACACCAAGTGTATTCTAGTACCAGCAGCCCTACAATCTGTATTCTTACCCTGGTTTGATGGGCCCCGCTCCAGCCTCGCAGCAGGTCCACTTCATGCAAGGTCAGGTTTTGCATCCCTCATCCGGTATGACACCCACTGAGTTGGGACATGCATTCAGCACCCTCTCCATGCAACAACCTGACAATACTTGGTATATGGACTCAGGCGCCACATCTCACGTCACCCAATCTGCAGGTACTATCCCTAAACTGTTTAGTTTAAAGCATCCTCAATATGTTACAGTTGGTAGTGGACAACGCATTCCAGTTAAAGGGTATGGTACCTAATACCCACAACCTCCTCATCCACCATTCTCCCTCAAAAACACCCTATATGCCCCACACATGATTAAGAACCTCATATCTTTCCGCCAATTTACTCATAATAATTCTGTCTCCGTGGATTTTGACCCTTTTGGTTTTACTGTGAAGGATCTTCATACGGGGACACCTCTTACGAGATGGAATAGCACGGGGGATCTCTATCTATTCACTTCCACCTCCGCTGCCAGATCTTTCTCTCCCGTCACTCTAGCGGTTGTTTCTTCTTCAACTTGGCATAATAGGTTTAGTCATCCAGGAGTCCCAGTTTTTAATTTTCTTAAAGGCAACAATTTCATATCTTGTAATGGAAAACTTGCCCAAAATTGTGTTTTTTGCTCTTTAGGCAAACATATTCGTCTTCCGTTTAAATCATCTACTAGTGTTACACTTGCTCCTTTTGACGTTATACATGCCGATTTATGGACATCTCCTATCTCTAGTTCTCTCGGTCATAAATACTATCTTGTGTTGCTTGATGATTTTTCACACTATGTTTGGTTATATCCTCTTAAATTTAAATCGGAATTGTTTGTCAAATTTCTTGAGTTTCGCAAGTTTATCCACACACAATTTGGAAAAAGTATAAAATCATTTCAGTGCGATAATGGACATGAATTCAATAACTCTATATTTCACCGGTTTTGTACAAATAATGGCATGGTTTTTCGCTTCTCCTGCCCTCACACCTCACCACAAAACGGTAAAACTGAAAGAATCATGCGTACCATTAACAATATGATTCGCACCCTATTGATTCATGCCTCTCTCCCTCCTTCCTTCTAGATATATGCTGCTAAAATATCAAAATACATTCTAAATATTCTCCCTACTAGCACTCTTCACAATATGACCTCTACCAAAATCATCTACCATAGAGTCCCCTCTTATGATCATCTACGGATTTTCGGTTGTCTGTGCTATCTCAACCTCAGTTCTACCGCCCCTCACAAACTTGCTCCTAGGTCTACTCCCTGTGTCTTTCTAGGATTCCCGCCAAACTATAGGGGCTATCTATGCTATGACTTGTCAACTCGTCAAATCCACATATATCGTCACGTCACATTCGACGAGATCACATTCCCGTTTTCGAATCCCAACATTCCAAAAATCGGACTACTCATTTCTTGACGAGCCTGTCATCTCTCCCCTCATCCTCGAACAACTCATATCCTCTTTTTCAAGTGGAGGCGCCGCGGCGCCTGATTTCCAGTGACCAATGTTCAGGAACACCGTCGACAGCGCCGCGGCCCTATGCCGAGGCGCCGCGGCGCCCAAACTTCAGAGAAGCCTGTCAACCTTCAAGCGCCGCGGCGCTCGATCCAGGAGCCGCGGCGCCTCCGACGGCTTCGTCCCCACCTTCTCCTTATCCAACTTTACCCACCGTATCAGACACCACTCCGCCACCCACTGTCCCTACTCATCCAATGGAAACTCGTTCAAAGCAAGAAATCTTCAAACCCAAAGTCCATTTCAACTTGTCTACCCAAATCATCTCTCCACTTCCAAAGAACCCAAAATTGGCCAAACAAGACCCTAATTGAAATGCGGCTATGTATGAGGAATTCAATGCTTTAACTAAACAACACACGTGGGATCTAGTACCTAGACCTGATGGGTGAATGTAATTCGATGTATGTGGTTTTTTCGTCACAAGTTCAGAAACAATGGGGATCTTGAGAGGTATAAGGCTCGTCTTGTGTCTAATGGCACAAATCAGTAGGAGGGCATTGATTGTGGAGAGACCTTCAGCCCGGTTGTCAAACCAGCTACTATTCGCACAGTTTTGAGCATTGTCATGGGCAAACACTGATCGATCCATCAACTTGATGTGAAGAATGCATTCTTACATGGGGACCTGAGAGAAAGCGATGTATGCATCGTCAGCCGCCTGGGTTCACCCATCCAGCAGTCCCTCACTATGTGTGCCGTCTCCGTAAGTCACTATATGGTTTGAAACAGGCTCCCCGTGCGTGGTATGATCGCTTTGTCAGGTATATCTTGCAGATTGAGTTTGTATGCAGAAAGAGTGATACATCACTCTTCATTTTTCATCAAGGTAGTAGCACTGCTTACTTATTACTGTACGTGGATGATATTGTTCTGACTGCCTCCCCAAGGGAGATTAATAACATCTTACATTTTCAACACACTACTTCGTTTTCATTGTTTTTTTAAGATTGTTACAAATTCAATAAAAGTTTAAATTTTTAAAAAAGGATCATATTTGCCCCTTTACTATTCAAAAAAGGTTAATATAACCTTTCATTATACTATCGAGCCATATATCCCTTAGTATTATACCATCGATCCATATAATACATGTCGTTAATGCTATAAAAATAGCTCAAATTTACAATTCCTCGTTAACCCCATTCATTTTAGTCAAAATGACATGCTAACTCACATCACCAATCCTTTTTCTTCCATCACTACTCAAAGTAGCAGTACACCTTCAATTTCTTGACTATTAATATTATTCACGGTGATATCATGACACTAAAAGCCTAATTAAATTAAATCATAACTTTTTTCTTCCACTTCTGATCTTGAATTGCCTGGCTAGTAATATTCATAGTGAAGATATACAAAATTTGACACCTCCCTTTCCTCCGTTTCCTTTTTTAACCTGGACTAGGTGTGTCAAAAATATGAAGGGGCAGGTAAATGGTAGGGAAAGAAAAAAAAACAAAGGAGAAGATATACAAATTTTGTAGGCGTTTGGATATAAATAGAGTAATATTTGAAGAAAAAAAAGTATTTGAAGTATGGTTTAATAGTTGAAGTTTGTTATAAAATGATAGCAATAGGAATATAAGACAAGAGATGTAGACAAAGAAGTAGAGAGGATGAGGAGGAGGAGACTTTCTTCTTATTTCAAGTGTATGTTAGTCTACCTTCAAAAGTGAATAACATCTCAATTTATAGGATGGAACCATCCAATGGAGGTTACAAATATCAATTAATAGATACATATATCATAAAAGGTTAGTGAATGTGTATGGACATTCATACAAAGGATATGTATTTTATAACACTCCCCCTTGGATGTCCATAGATAATGTGTCTCTAGTGAAGGAAAAAAGAGTACACATTTCTAATAATACACATTTTGGTTGACTCATTAAAACCTTACAAGGAAAACTCAGTGGGACAAAACTTTATATGAAAAAAGAGTACAACATCTATTAACTCCCCCTGATGAGAACTTCAGGCCAAATGCTTGAGTCTTCACATTCCAATCTTATGCACCATCTTCTCGAAAGTTGCAGTTGGTATAGACTTAGTGAACACTGTCAGTTATATTATCACTTGAGTGAATCTGTTGCATGTTGATATCACCATTCTTTTGGAGCTTGTGTGTGAAGAACAACTTTGGTGAAATGTGTTTTGTCATGTCTCCTTTTATGAATTCTCCCTTTAATTGAGAAATGCATGCTACATTATCTTCATATAAGATTGTGGGTATTTCAAACCACATTTATTTTCAAGCGATTCAAATAGTCATAACATCAATTGGATTTATTGACATTTCTTCATTTTCTTGAGTTTGCGGCTCATTGATATCTTCAAGAATATCAAGATTGATCAAATCTTGCATTTCTTTATGAGATTCTTTCTTAGTATCATCTTGACCATTTATTTTTCTTTTAATAGGATTTTGATCCTTATAACCCAATGGTCTATCATGCTTCAGGTGTGCTTTTGGACTCATTTACTATGACACTAATAGATGGTCCTACAGGGACATCAATCCTAATTGGGATATTCCCTACAGGGATATGTGATTTGATAATTCTTTTCAAATCTGTAAATGCATCTGACATTTGATTTGTTATTTTCTGCAAGTGAATAATCTTTTAGACCTCTTGCTCATAAATAGAAGCACGTGGATCAAGATGAGACAATGATGGACTATTCCACAAAATTTTCATTTTTATTTCATTATTCTCTCTCCTTTATTTTGAAAAAATTATCTCATCAAATCGACAATATGCAATTGATCTTATTTCAGTATCTCCATGGGGGAGACATTATATCATTCTCATAGTTATAACAAGATAAATAAATGCATCAATTGAACAAATATATGGCACTTCAAGACCAATCTAATTTTCTCATTTCAACTTATTTTAGCAGGTAGTCTACTGCTCTTCGAAAACTCTTCAAAATCTCTAATCACATTCAAGTCAGCAACTTGCACAACCTTATGAAAGATTTTGTATTTCATAAAAGGGGAGAGGTTAAACATAGTCATCTTTGTACCCTTCATCAATAAATATTTATTAAGATGATTTCAGTACACCAACCTTAGTTTATTTAATTCGTTTAAGGATTACAAACAAGTTTTTCAATAACTTGTATATGCTTCAGGTATTTTGAATCCTTCAAAAAGTATTATATAAATTTTTTCACGTAAGTCATATAGGTTGAGACAATTTTCATTTAGTATTTAATTTACATGACATCTTCTGATGTCAGGACTGCAAGTCCAGTAAATATACCAAGATGTATCTACTTGATACTTATTCCTACATCAATATGCTTTAAGAGACGTAGAATTTAGATACTCATAATATTGTGCACTATATTATATCAAAGATATCGTCGATAAAATATCATTTTGTATTGGTTTGAAATTAGACATTACTTATTGAGATCTTATCACTTCATTATTTTTCAGGTACATGAACCTCGAACGAGATTTTATGAAGTGTTATGTCGTAGGCTCTTCAAGAGCACATTGCCTCCTTATTATAATCTTTTTGATCATTTTATCCTTTTTTTTCAAGAATTATTGCGTTTGAAATCGACTGTCTACCATACTTCACACATGTTGTAGACTCTACCTTTCAGAAACATTTATGAGCATCTTACAGCTGGAATATGAAATAGTTGGGTCAGCGAATGCTTCTAGTATTTCACTTAAATTATCATTTGAACGAAGATCATACTGGTGATAATTCACAATATATTTCTTAGCTGTTTATTTTCTCTACCTTTATGTTAGAAAAGCTAACATACATTTTCACCTTCTTTGGAAAATCCATCTGTATGCATCGTGGTAGATTCATTAATCATATACTGCACAACAAAACTATTAGATAAAAATATTTGGTTCCTGACCTTGAACCAATTATGAGGGGAGAATTTATCATAATTTATTAGTCTGAAGCATACAAACGTCGTTGTATGCAATATATCATATTCCAGATCAACACATGAACATTTGTTCTCATTCGCAATGGTTTAGCTATTTAGCGAAGGCATTCAATGTTAAACCAGTTTGAATATAAACCAGCATTAACAAGATGAATTATCTTGATTACATAATCTGAAAATTGTGCTTTCAACTCAATTATTTTGAACAAGTAACTCTGCATATGTCAAACTGCGGGTTGACAATAAACGCATATGTGACCATCTTATTGATGCATCTATTTAAGACATCACATTGCAGGTGAACCGGCCCATATTCACCTTTTATATTTTTCAGAATTTAGGAAATTCAATCTCAATATTAGCTGGTGTAATAGACTTATCATGAGAACAAGTAAATTAATTCTTGAAGAATCTTCTTGTTCTTCAATATATTCCGAATACAAACTTAGCACATCAGATTTAGATCAGAAAAACCAAAATTATCACGTCAATTGATAAAATTATTTGTACTAGTAACTTCAAGTTTACCATGCCATGTCTATTTGGTTTAGTAAACTTTTGGTTTATTATGACATGAATTATTTTTTTGTACCAATAAACTTCTGGTTTACCCATATGATTTCATCATTCTTATATTTGTGTAGTACAACTTGGAGAATAAAGAGGGTAATCATTCACATACATATTTCTTACCCACTATGATTGTGAAGATATTTAATCCTCCGATTAATTATAACTTCAATATGATATCCTATTTACTTGATTAAACTTTGGGTTTACTACAACTTGTGTTTCGATCGTAACAACTTCGTATATTACAATTTAGAATGAATTAAATAATAGTATATAGGCTCTTAAGAAGCCTCTAATTCAATCTGCATCCATATATGATAACAACTTAGTCGGTGCAGAGAGGTAGAGATGCAATCCATAATCAAAGATCCCCTTAACATATCGAATGATATATTTAAGAGTAGTAAAATAAGGCTCCCTGGGGGCATTCATAAACAAACACACTTGTTGAACATCATAAGTAATATCAGGCCTAATGAAAGTAAGATACTGAAGTGCACCAGCAAGACTCTTATAAAGAGTGGGATCGGATACTAGATCACCATCAACAACACTAAGCTTCTATTTATAGTCAACTGAAGTGGGCATGATCTTGAAGTTCGCCATTTTAGCCCTGTACACAATCTCATCTGTATATTTACGCTGACACAGAAATATAGTATCTGCAGATCTAGTCACTGATATCCCCAAGAAGTAACTCAACTTCCTCAAGTCAGTCATAGAAAATTCAGTTTTAAGCAGTACAATGATCTCATTTTTCAACACATCAGATGAGACAGTAATAACAATATCACTCACATATAACAACAAATAAGCAATATTACTACCTCGATGAAAAATAAAGAGAGAATTATCACACTTGTTGCATACAAACCAAATTTGCATAATGTAATGAGCAAAGCATTCATACCACGCTCTTGGAGCCTGTTTCAAATCATAAAGTCACTTACGAAGATGACATACATAATGAGAGGCCTCCAGATGGACAACTCCTGGCGGCTCATGCATGGAAACAGTTTCTTTTAAGTCCTCATGTAATAATACATTCTTTATATCAAGTTGATGAATCGACCAATGCTTACCCATATCAATACTTAGAACGGTGCGAATGGTAGTTGTTTTAACAACTGGACTGCACATCTCACCACAATGAATACCCTTCTGCTGATTAGTTATAAGTGTCGCGCCCATTTTTTACCGCGGAGTCTGAACGGAACTGCAACGTATTGCTTGGGTGTGATTCCCTGGATTGAGGAAATGATGATGTTGAAGAGTCGTCACCTAATTATTGAGTAAATTAGGACACTTGAATTATTGCAATAAAAATACTACAATTGATCTCCATATGGTTGGTCAACGAAATTATGAGATTCTGGATCAGGTTTCTTTATCATCCTAAAGGGAAGGGGTTAGACATCCTTTAAGATCCGCTAACTTGCAGTTATCCGGCCAAACCTACGTTAATGATTTATCACTTTAGAAAATATGTGTTTGAAAAATATGTACTTTAAGGAAAATAATGTCTGAAAGTATTGCGACAGACCTAAAAATAAATAAACTAGCGGTTTTCGATTTTAATCTATCTTTTTATTATTAGTTCTAAGTCTACCTATTCTAAACATTTCAATAATTACAATTACAATTAAAAAAATACAATACATAATGAAATAAGAAAAAACTGAATTTAAATACAATTAACAAAAGTAAAACTCCGAAGGGTATCTTGTCTTCTTCCACCTTTGTATGCATTCTTCACAAGCTGTCCAAAACAAATGGTTAGAAACAATGAAATATACATATATAAAACTTCGGATGCATACCCAAAACAGTAACTGGGATGAGAAGTATAGATAGAAAGGCAGAAAAGGAGGACTTACAGTCGAGTTGCTACGCTATTCTGCTTTCCACGCCTTTCCTTCCTTAAAGTTAATACATTTCTGTTTTGATTACGGAGGGCTCAGACTTAAATTTTGAAAAGGTCATTCCAATCACGCCGTAGTTGCAAACATATGACACGTTGGTCATTTCAGTCGCCTTACCTACCGGACGTGTTGGTCACTTGGGGTTAAATAAAAATGATTTATGTATCATCCTTGCCCAGAAGATTTATTTTCAGTCTTTACAACTGTGGAGGCCTAAAAATCGATAGATATTTTTTCATCGAACAGTGTAGTATTTGTTCAAATCAACCCAATATTTCAAATGTAGCAATCTGTTCAACCAGTTCATGAAAAAGAGTCAAGGAAATCAGTCTGATAATTTTGCGAGAAAACAAAACAACAGCCGACATAGACACGGTAAAACAGTGGCAAAAACAACAAAAAAACAGAGCAAACAGAGGAAACGCCGACAACAACCGACAGAGTCATGGTAAGACAGTGGCAAAAATAGCCGCAAACAAAACAAACCCCCAGAATAAATGAGTAGACACCAGAGTAATTATCCGGATATAAGTTATCACAAATTAGCAAAATATTAGGGCCAATCTGAAAAACAAGCTTGAAAACATATATGTTAGGAGCAGTCAAAAATCAGCCAGCGATATTCAGCAATAAAAAAATAGTGCATAAGTAGAATCCCAAAATCAGAGAGATATTTAACAACCAAATGGGACAATGACCGAGTCACCGCCGGAGACGGAGCTCCAGTGAGCATGGCAGCAAATGGCTGCAGTAAACAGTCATGACAAGCAACAATATAGATCAGTAGCAGCGTAAGACAAATGCGCAAGAGAGGGGGAGAGGGCGGCGTCACTTCGACGACAGAGAAAATGCTGGAGCTACGTCGGAATCTCGCTTTCCGGCCAGATCTGGGTTTTTAAGGTAGTGACCATGTTTCCGGCGCACCGAAAACAGATGGACTGAGAGAGTTGTAGTGGTGAGTTGGTGTCATATTTGATGGAGGGATGTTCGCTGTGGTTGTTTGGAGTTGGAGTTTATTGGAGCTCGAATCTCTGGCGTGGTTACTGACGGAGAGGACAGAGGCGAGAAAGAATAAGGGTGGTAGCGGTGTTGTTGGTGGTCGGAAATTACTCCGATTCACTAGAGCGAAGGACAAGATGACGGGGTGTGATGGCTTTCGGGGTTTGTGTTTTTGGAGAGAAGAGTAGCCAAAATCTGAAAATATTTCTGTGTGTTATGGGGGTGTAGATTAAAAGAAGAAAAATGAGAGAGGCTTGGCCGCTTGCTCGAGCTCGGCGTTGGGTGGCGGCGAGAAGCGAGGTGAATGGTGAGGTGCGCGTCACGATGATTTTTCAAAATAAAAAAATGGGTGTGTTTTTTTATTTATAGAGTATTATTAGGTTAAGGTTTTGGGAGGGTATTGACACCCAATTTTGACCCTCCCGTCCAGTCATTACTATAAAATTACACTAATTTTAAAAAAATATTTTTTTAATAATAAAATGCAACAATAAAATATTAATACAGGCATAAATAAGCGATTAATAACGACACTGCATTTTTACGTAGAGTATTAAGCACACCTTGAGTCTCACGTCCGCATTCGTCATTTTAATAACAAACAATTTCATTAATATTATTTGCAATTTAAATTATTTTTAATCTAATACATGCGTTTTAATAATAGCGTCACATTTATCAAGCAATCTTTAAATATCATATCCGCATTTAACATTTAAGTAATTTAATAATAATTTAAACCCTCATTTATTTCTCATTAATTAATTTTTACCTAAAACTAATAACACACTACCCAAATCAAATAATTAATAGCACAATACTGATTAATTTCGTCCACCATATTTAAAACACCACAGCCCACCATTAATACCCCAGCTCTCCTCCTGATTTCGCCCAGCCCAAGAACCCACTTAAACTTTAGCCCAAAACCTACTAATTACCTTCCAGCCCAAGCCCTTTAGTCCATTTACCTATCATCTCATCCCTTATACAAAGTAACAACACAAAAAAAAGAGGAGGATCCTAAACCTAAAAATCCGCCGCACCCACTCCACTCCCGCTCACGTCGGCAACACCCCCAACCCCGCGATTCTCGCCTAAAAATCTGGTAGTCCACATCATAATCTTACTCCCAGAATAGTTTCAAAATCACATACCAAATCAAAATCATATCTTACCATTATTCTCAATAGCGAGAATCATCCGCAAATCACACAAATCAGAACCAAAATATAAACTTACCATAACCAAAAGCTTACCAGATCAATACCCAAAATCGCACCAAATCAGTAAAGAATAATACGCTCAAATCAGTCCAAAATCAAACCAAATCAGCCTTAAAATCCTACCAAAATCAAAACCCAGAGGGATAACTATAAAGAGGAATTCCTACACATGCATTGGGAATCCTTCAAGCTCGGAAAGAACCCTTTAGCATCAGGGGATAATCCGAAATCAGCAAGAGAAAAAAGCATTCATTTTCTCGCAGAATAAAAAACACTAGGGGGAGCATCAGGAAATCACAAAAAACAAAACGAGGAAAAACAGTAGCAAACAAGAGAAAGAATAGCTGAACATCAGGTATTATAAAAGTTTAATCCTTTACAGCAAATCGGGAGTAAGAAAGAAAAAGTTTCACCCCTTTAATCGCATCGCAATACATCACCCGAGTGGGTCGATGACTTGATACGTAGCCTCGGTTCGTTGTCCGGAGAAGGTAAACCCATTCCTTTTCAGGGTTCTTATGCGATTTACACTTTATAATCTGTTTGAATAATGTGCTATGTTAATAATGTTTAATACCCTTAATTGTTGCTGTGTATAGTCGAAGTTATTGGTTTAATGTCGAATCTGTGTGATTAACGTTAATCGCTATTGAGGCTCGCGACTATGCCCATTAATATAGTTTTGGTGGGGTATTGTCGGTTAGCTGATAACAGTAGACATCACTGTGGGTGTTAGTTGTTGTTACATCGGATAAATGACATGAATTAGTCTTGTGTGTCCATGTTGTGTCTGTCGTCGGAGGATATGTTTGCTGCTTTCGTTTACTTGCCTTTCTATGGACGAAGGATGACATTATGATTCCAACTCTGAATCTTGGCAAGCATATTTATGATCCTGTATACTTGAACTTAAGGTAGTAAAATACCATAAGAAACTTTGTAAGTGTTAATCCGAAACCAAACATAGTCACCAACCTGTAGGTATAAGCCCGATAGATAAAAGAACGGAGCTTTGCTTGTCTGGCCAGGCTGCCACCACTGTGACAAAATGTGTTATTCATTTATTACTCTAGCCGATCGGATTTGTCCATCATCTCCAAATTTGATACATTAACATTGTGTTTGCTGGTTGGTGCCACCGTGATGTTCAACGCAACAAAAAAGGGCAGGTCGACATAGTTTGAAACCATCGGGAATAGGTCTAAATTCATTACACGCCTATGTTTGTTTCATACTTGGTATAAAAGAACATGTCTCTTTGCCATGGTGCATGCATCATCATTTGACACTATCTGGAAACTAACTTGCTGCTAGGAGAAGTTATAGTCTCTAGTTGGCATTTCACATTTAAGTTGCAATCCTATTCCATATGGTAAGCATGTATATAATATAAATTTTAAAAAATGCTTAAGTAGAGGTGGTTTGGCAAATGATTTAAATCTGTTTTATTTAAGAATAAGAAATTTCTTCATCTCTTGTTAGAGCTGTCCAATTCCTCCTCCTATTTCTGTACACTGCACTGTTCGCATGTTTATTTGGGATAACTAAATGAGAATTGGATCATATATATGTGTGTCTAATCCCATGTGTTGAGTGCATTAGTGGAATGACCAAATCCAGTAGATTAGGGGATGTTACATGTCTGCACTGACGGAACAAAAATTGCTTGTCTTTTCTTTAGTATGTACTGATATACATCTTCCACATCTGTCCTGGATCCAAAAGTCTTCGGCTTTGCTTGGTATTGACTGTCTGGCATGTGTGTGTGTTTGGGTTAAAGCCCATCTGGCTTATTTCTCGTTATCTGGTATATGTTGGCCTGTCTGTAGTTCTAGTCATGGGTATACACATTTGGTGAATATGAATACTTGTTAATTGGGCTCTTGCACATATAGATTGATATTCCTTTAGTTAAAAAATAGTATTTTTGGGCCTACGGTTCCTAATTTCTTTTCTAGGTTTGAAGCCTAATGCATGCTCCGTTTTTATTCTCGTTATTTTCCTGTATCTAGGTCGAATATTAGGTCATCCAGGAAGTGTTCCATTATCTGTTTTGTTTTCTTCTTATGCATATATTTCAGATTCCGCTATTAATCCTTATCTTTTCTTTTTGTTTACATGAAATGCACCGGAGCCAAATGAAGAGTTTTATGGCGAGACTCATCGCGCCTTGATCAGCTGAAGATCTGCATTCACCCGCATTTGTGCATCTCCTATCCGCATCAGAAAATTCCAAGAATACCGGCGAAATAGCACCGCCCTTCTTCGAGTCATCTTTATTATTTTTCTGCCCTGCCCCCATTCATTATTTAATTGTCTAACATTAGTATACACAGTTAAATTTTGAGTGCCATTAGGAATTAGTTTGATGTTAGAAATTTACTTCCTTTAAGTTAATTATTCAGCTTGACACACATTGCTTAAACTATAATTAAACCATTTAGTCGCATAATTATTTAGGTAGGCAGGACATTATTTACTTAATCCTAACTTGAGAAAAATCATTTTTTTTTCATTAGCATTCACATGAAATATATATAAATTGTAGGACCATTAAACTTTGCATGATATATTTTCACATCCTATTTTCGTCATCATAGGTTTTTGCATTATTACTTCTATATTATACTAAGCAACATATATACTTTATAGAATAATTTCATATGTTTTCTTTTTAACTACTTTTTAAGTGCATGTCTTCAACTAAGACTAGCTTTAGGTATTCTAAACAAATCTTACATTTCATGCAGGCCAAAATACACTTACGCTTATAAATATCCTTTGCTTAAATACTTTAAAACATGCATTTTTCTATAGCATAATAATCAACCTTAGGTTTGAACGGACAACCGCAAGTTAGCGGATCTTAGAGGGTGCCTAATCCCTTCCCTCTGGATTAATAAAGAACTCTTACCTAGAATCACACACTAGTTTCGCAGACCATAAAAAATGGAGTTAATGTTGACTTTAACCTAGTTGACATTTAGGTGTCCTAATTCATCCATAATAATTAGGTGGCGACTCCGCGAACCCTTTAGCACTTAGCATCTTTTATTTCTGGCCCACTTTAGCACCTTTTACCTTTTAGCAACCCCTTTAACATCTTAGCACGTTTTAACACATTTAGCATTTTATTTCATTTTCTAACTTATTTTCTAAGCAAGAGTTAGAATAATGTCGCGGTCGGAAAAGGGCGTGACAGAAATGGCGACTCCACTGAGGACTTAAGGTTTTTAACCACAACAGACCTAGGGTTATTATTTGGAATTATTTTTGCATTTAATTTTTGTGTGTTGTATTTTATTTTATTTATTTTAATTGCTATTTGCTTTACTGCTTTCCTTAAACTGGCATTCCGCTCATATTTCTTCCACTCTGAAAAATTCACACTATCACACACACACGCGTTGGTGTGCTTCGCGCACCCGCAAATTTCTTTCAAAATATTTAAATTTTAGGACAGTTGGCGCCTGCGCGGAGTTAGATCGGTTCGTCTGATCAGCCGCATAGCCTTCTCACTCGAGTTGTCCGCTCGGGAACCTTGCGTCTAGTAAAGCCAAATCTTAGAAACTCGGGATAGAGCTATACCACCCTTTATTGTAAGGCATGCATGCATTTACCTTAGGTGGGTCGGTCTTTGGTATCGACACCACAATTAGGAAGACACCAAACTTGTCGACGGGTTTCTCAACCCAATGACCAACCAGCATATTATGTGTAGCGTGACGATGATAGACAAATCCAAACCTAATCAGGACGTGCCGAAATTGAAAAAAAAAATGCACCGTCATTTGGTCGTCATTTCCAACAAAAGCATTACAGTTGGACGGTTTGGACAAATCTACCATAACCTCGCATATGTGACGTTTAGGCCTACCTCTGGCATGAAAGAGGTCTCAAACATGTTAGAGCACGCGCTTGATTTGCAATTTGCTTATTATTATATATTGCCTGCAACTCTTTGCATATTATACTAACTTGGTTTGCTTCATTTTTTAGAGGGTTATTTTGCCTAGCTTATCCCCAAAAGGTTGATTCGCGTTGACTGGTAGAAGCACAATCATCCAATAAATAACTAATCCAGAGGCACCAGAACGAACCAGCTTTGGACTCGTCCCCGTTCCTGTAGAGGACGCAGATGCGTTAGAAAGGAGAAACACAAATGATCAACACCTCGCCAAATTATTGCAGCAAATGGAAATCATACAAGCTGAAATAGAAAGGCTCTGAAATATCACAAACCTGTCTATTAGCTTGAATGCACCACTCCCGGAACAAAGGACAAATGCAATCGTATCACAAGCCCTTGAGCCTCCACTTCCACAAAACCCCCCCGCAAAGGCCGCAACATACCAGCTCACACCAAAATGTCACCCGCCCGGTCAATTTGCAAGCCGACCTCCAAAATGATTCGTTTATTACATACATATCCCAACCTCCACCTACTTATATCTCCCCACTCAGTCCAAATTACCAAGCCACCCAATACGAGCAGATGACACGCATCACTAGTCCTAACAAGCAATATGGGGCATTAGCACATCCGACCGAAATCAAACCATTTATTATGCATGCATCATCTCAAGAGACGGATCAATACAAGGAAATGGAGCGGCAGACTCGAGCTAGAGCTGATGAAAATGTGGTAAAAGAAATTCGTAGCTTGAAAGAGGCATTCAAAAGCATTCAGATGAACAAGGAGGAAGAAAGGTTAGAATATGAAAACTTATGTATGCACCCCGACGTTGAATTACCTGTGGGGTACAAGGTGCCCAAATTTGACATGTTTGATGGAAATGGGAATCCTCGAGCTCAACTAAGGTCATATTGCGATAAATTGATTGGAGTTGGCAAAAATCAAGCAATCATCATGAAACAATTCATCAGGAGTCTAACCGGCGAGACGCTGGACTGGTACACATGCCAAGACCCTCGCAAATGGGACGGTTGGAATGTCATGGCACAGGATTTCATGGATAGATTCAGATTCAACATCGACATCGCTCCGATAGATTTTATCTTATGAAACTAGAAAATAAATCCACGTAAACTTTCGAAAAAATACGCCAGGTGGCGGTCGAAGCGAAAGGTCCAACCTCCAACGGGCAGAGCGAAATGACCACCTTGTTCGTGCAGTCGTTAAAAGACGCGACGTATTATGAAAGGATGATCAGTGTAATTGGGCGAAGTTTTGCAGAAGTCGTAAGAATGGGCGACTTCGTGGAAGAAGGCATTAAGACAGACAGGATTACAAACTTGACAGCCCTACAAGAAACTAGCAGAGCAATGCAGTCATATTTCATAGGAGGTACCTCACAGAGGAGAAGAGATGCATCACCCTCTGTCATGGTCATTCAGGAACATAGGCCAGAACAACTTTCAGTGTATCAAAGCTCACCACCTTCTTACTATAGCCAAAACTCTCAAAATCCACATTCGTATTATCAGCACTATGCTACCCCATATCCTGTTTACAATACCCAACCAGCATATCCAAAATACTCACCACAATCACGAACCCGTACACCAAACGGACCCAAACCCCGCATAGATGCTGAAAGAAAACCAACCAAAACCTATCCACCTTTAGTCGAACCCATAGCCCAAGTGTATGAGAAGCTGAAAGCCGCAGGAATACTTCAACCATTCCCAGAAATACCCCCAGGCCTACTTCTCGAGGGCACGATAAAATCAAACATTGCACATACCACTCCGACGCCGAGGGACATGACATCGAAAATTGTTATACACTCAAGTACAGAATAGATGGGTTAATCAAAGAGGGAGTCATTCAGCTGAAAGATGCTCTTCTCAATGCAAACAATAACCTTCTTCCCGGTTATGAAGATGCCCATGTGAACATGATAGCTAAAGATGAAGAAAACAGTCTGGAAGGGACTATTACGCCAGCCCGAAAAGGAAAGAAAATTGAATCATCGACCAACCTCCAGAGAAAAGGAGGTGCTCCTTGCCAAAAATTGTTTAACTGATGAATAAGTCATTTGTTTAGTTGTATGCTGCAAAGGATGATCCTGCTGAAGACTCAGCCATTGAAGACGCAGAGCAAGAAGACATTTTGAACAAGTGGACTCGTGCCTCTGCCTTGGCCCTCCGAGTCCTAAAATAGTTAAGTTTAATATTTTGCCCTTTATCTGTAATAAAATGGAACTACGTTTGACCTGATTAACTTGGCGGATACGTAGGCGGCCATACCGGCTTCGGTCCCACCTTTAGAAATTTTTACCCAATCTCGCTTGTAATGAACTACGTCATGACCTGATTCCCTCATGGGGATACGTAGACGGCCTAAATCAGCTTCGGTCACATCATTAGAAAGTCTTCCCTTATTTTGAAAAAATAACGAAAATACACAAACAACCCCATTGAGACCCACTTTAGGTCAAACGCCCTTTGCATATTCAGAACTGGGACAAGGTAGGAAACCAGGCAGGGGTTATGAGTCCAAACAAGGCAGACGCCCGAGCATCAAGAGTCAAAACTACAAAGTCAATGCAAATCAACCGCCCCCCCCTAAAACTCACAAATTTTCTTTGAGCGCAGATTCTTCATATTAGCAGAAGCAGAAAATACAACAAAAGTTCTTCATATTAGCAGAAGCAGCAGAAGCAGACAGACATCAACAATCAAAGTTCAAATCCCGCAACAAAGTCTAGCGCATCAGCTCGGGCCTAGAGTCAAATTGCAATCCATGCAGTGCACAAACGCACAACAAAGACATCATGGCAATCCATATGGTTCACAAAATGCATCACAACAACATCTCAGCAGTTGCAACATCTAGCATGTCCGCCCAAGGACAACATCTCAGCATTCACAACACCTCACATATCATACAGGGACGACACCCCTACTCACAGAATTGCACTTCTCATATATTTATCATTTTGTTTTAACAGTTATACACTAATTTCTTCTCAAGCTCAGCTTGCAGGAACATTTATTCTACAGGAGCATCAGCAACACGTCCAGACAACAACGTCACATCAGCAACACGTCTAGATAACGACGACATCATCAACACAACATGTCCATGCAACGACGTCATCAGCGCAACTCATCCAGACAATGACACCATCAATCACATCTTCATCACATTACACCAAAAATTACATTCAAGCTCTACCATTTTTGTCTTAAAATTTACGCACTAATTTTTCTTAAGCTTTAGCCTACAGGGTCCTTAATTTACAGGAACAGTTTCAGCATGTCTGGGCATGGATGACATCAGCAATCACACCATTCAGCAAACATTCACAGCATCCAACAAGTCCGTGCAGAGACTACATCAGCAGTCGCGACATTCAAAGAAGCATTCGCGGCGATCCAAAGAAGTCTACGACGACATCAAGATTCGCGGATCCAAAGTCCGCAAAGACCACATCAGCATTCGCAGCGTCCTACATATCATATAGGGACGACATCTCTACTCACAAATTTCTATTTTTTTCATATATTCATTATTTTGATTTAACCGCTATGCACATTTTCACAAAGTTTAGCATGCAGGAGCATTAATTCGCAAGAATAGTAGCATCAACACAATGACATCTTCATCAATGCCAAGTCCGAAAACGACGCTAAGTCTGAAAACGACGTCAAGTTCGAAAACGACACCCAGTCCGAAAACGACGCCGAGTCCGAAAACGACTCCATGTCCAAAAACGACTCCGAGTCCGAAAACGACTCCGAGTCCGAAAACGACTCCGAGTCCGAAAACGACGCCGAGTTCGAAAACGACCCCGAGTCCGAAAACGACGCCAAGTCCGAAAACGACGCCAAGTTCGAAAACGACGCCCAGTCCGAAAACGACTCCATGTCCGAAAATGACTCCATGTCCGAAAACGACACCATGTCCGAAAACGACGCCAAGTCCGAAAACGACGCCGAGTCCGAAAATGGCGCCGAGTCCGAAAACGACTCCGAGTCCGAAACGACGCCCGTCCGAAAATGACATCGAGCCTGAAAATGACGTAGAGTCCAAAACGACGTCCGTACGAAAATGACGCCACGACATCATCATCATATCATATCTACGCAAGGACACTTTCTCTAATCTCAGAATTGCATTTCTTATATATTCATTATTTTTGACGTAACAGTTATGCACTAACCGTTTGCTTAAGTCTTAGCATGCAGAGCAGAGCCTTGCAGTGGATTTTCTTACAAATAACCGGCAATTTGTTGGGGACAACCTTCCGTGGAATGAAGCGGCCTCAAGCGTCGGTCCACTCATTTCACATCACCATCATAAGTCGATACCGGTACACCCCTAGGTTCAAGCCAGTTTATTTTTAACATCACGTCGACCCAGCGTCGTCAGAACTCGACACTGGGACAGATTTTGAGTCCGCGTCAGCCCACCTTGGTGTTTGACCATGGCAGCCCAGTGTCGTCATAACTCGACACTGGGACAAATTTTGAATTTTGCGTCAGCCTTGTCTTAATCGCCCAACATTTTTAATTCTGAGGATCGAGACAAAATTGGCTTTAAATTAACGTCTTTATCTGAAGACTTCCATCATCTCCATACAAAGAGGGACAAGTTGTTGACACCCAATTTTGACACTCCCGTCCAGTCATTAACTATAAAATTACACTAATTTTTTAAAAAATAATTTTTTAATAATAAAATGCAACAATAAAACATTAATACAGGCATAAATAAGCGATTAATAACGACACTGCATTTTTACGTGGAGTATTAAGCACACCTTGAGTCTCACATCCGCATTCGTCATTTTAATAACAAGCAATTTCATTAATATTATTTGCAATTTAAATTATTTTTAATCTAATACATGCGTTTTAATAATAGCG
This sequence comes from Przewalskia tangutica, assembly GCA_029844215.1. NCBI lineage: Eukaryota > Viridiplantae > Streptophyta > Magnoliopsida > Solanales > Solanaceae > Przewalskia > Przewalskia tangutica. The sequence continues at coordinate 96,363,429 of CM056731.1, forward strand.
TCGCATTTATCAAGCAATCTTTAAATATCATATCCGAATTTAGCATTTAAGTAATTTAAAAATAATTTAAACCCCCATTTATTTCCCATTAATTAATTTTTACCTAAAACTAACTCCTAAAACTAATAACACACTACCCAAATCAAATAATTAATAGCCCAATACCCATTAATTTCGTTCACCATATTTAAAACACCACAGCCCACCATTAATACCCCAGCTCTCCTCCTGATTTCGCCCAGCCCAAGACCCCACTTAAACTTTAGCCCAAAACCTACTAATTACCTTCCAGCCCAAGCCCTTTAGTCCATTTACCTATCATCTCCTCCTTTATACAAAGCCACAACACAAAAAAAAATATAAAGAGGATCCTAAACCTAAAAATCCGCCGCACCCACTCCACTCCCGCTCATCGTCGGCAACACCCCCAACCCCGCGATTCTTGCCGGAAAATCTGGTAGTCCACGTCATAATCTTACTCCCAGAATAGTTTCAAAATCACATACCAAATCAAAATCACATCTTACCATTCTTCTCAATAGCGAGAATCATCCGCAAATCACACAAATCAGAACCAAAATATAAACTTACCATAACCAAAAGCTTACCAGATCAATACCCAAAATCGCACCAAATCAGTAAAGAATAATACGCTCAAATCAGTCCAAAATCAAACCAAATCAGCCTTAAAATCCTACCAAAATCAGAACCCAGAGGGATAACTATAAAGAGGAATTCCTACATATGCATTGGGGAGCCTTCAAGCTCGGAAAGAACCCTTTAGCATCATGGGATAATCCGAAATCAGCAAGAGAAAAGAGCATTCATTTTCTTGCATAATAAAAAACACTATGGGGAGCATCAGGAAATCACAAAAAACAAAACGAGGAAAAACAGTAGCAAACAAGAGAAAGAATAGCTGAACATCAGGTATTATGAAAGTTTAATCCTTTACAGCAAATCGGGAGTAAGAAAGAAAAAGCTTCACCCCTTTAATCGCATCGCAATACATCACCCGAGTGGGTCGATGACTTGATACGTAGCCTCGGTTCGTTGTCCGGAGAAGGTAAACCCATTCCTTTTCAGGGTTCTTATGCGATTTACACTTTATAATTTGTTTGAATAATGTGCTCTGTTAATAATGTTTAATGCCCTTAATTGCTGCTGTGTATAGTCGAAGTTATTGGTTTAATGTCGAATCTGTGTGATTAACGTTAATCACTATTGACGCTCGCGACTATGCCCATTAATATAGTTTTGGTGGGGTATTGTCGATTAGCTGATAACAGTAGACATCACTGTGGGTGTTAGTTGTTGTTACATCGGATAAATGACATGAATTAGTCTTGTGTGTCCATGTTGTGCCTGTCGTCGGAGGGTATGTTTGCTGCTTTCGTTTACTTGCCTTTCTATGGACGAAGGATGACAGTATGATTCCAGCTCTGAATCTTGGCAAACATGTTTATGATCCTGTATACTTGAACTTAAGGTAGTAAAATACAATAAGAAACTTTGTAAGTGTTGATCCGGATCCAAACATAGTCACCAACCTGTAGGTATAAGCCCGATAGATAAAAGAACGGAGCTTTGCTTGTCTGGCCAGGCTGCCACCACTGTGACAAAATGTGTTATTTTATTTATTAAGTACTCCAGCCGATCGGATTTGTCCATCATCTCCAAATTTGATACATTAACATTGTGTTTGCCTATTGGTGCCACCGTGATGTTCAACGCAACAAAAAAGGGCAGGTCGACATAGTTTGAAACCACCGGGAATAGGTCTAAATTCATTACACACCTATGTTTGTTTCATACTTGGTATAGAAGAACATGTCTCTTTGCCATGGTGCATGCATCATCATTTGACACTATCTGGAAACTAACTTGCTGCTAGGAGAAGTTATAGTCTCTATTTGGCATTTCACATTTAACTTGCAATCCTATTCCATATGGTAAGCATGTATGTAATATAAATTTTAAAAAATGCTTAAGTAGAGGTGGTTTGGCAAATGATTTAAATCTGTTTTATTTAAGAATACGAAATTTCTTCATCTCTTGTTAGAGTTGTCCAATTCCTCCTCCTATTTCTGTGCACTGCATTGTTCGCATGTTTATTTGGGATAACTAAATGAGAATTGGATCATATATATGTGTGTATAATCCCATGTGTTGAGTGCATTAGTGGAATGACCAAATCCAGTAGGTTAGGGGTTGTTACATGCATGTACTGACGGAACAAAAACTGCTTGTCTTTTCTTTAGTATGTACTGATATACATCTTCCACATCTTTCCTGGATCCAAAAGTCTTCGGCTTTGCTTGGTATTGACTGTCTGGCATGTGTGTGTGTTTGGGTTAAAGCCCATCTGTCTTATTTCTCGTTATCTGGTATCTGCTGGCCTGTCTGTAGTTCTAGTCATGGGTATACACATTTGGTGAATATGAATACTTGTTAATTGGGCTCTTGCACATATAAATTGATATTCCTTTAGTTAAAAAATAGTATTTTGGGCCTACGGTTCCTAATTTCTTTTCTAGGTTTGAAGCCTAATGCATGCTCTGTTTTTATTCTCGTTATTTTCCTGTATCTAGGTCGAATATTAGGTCATCCAGGAAGTGTTCCATTATCTGTTTTGTTTTCTTCTTATGCATATATTTCAGATTCCGCTATTAATCCTTATCTTTTCTTTTTGTTTACATGAAATGCACCAGAGCCAAATGAAGAGTTTTATGGCGAGACTCATCGCGCCTTGATCAACTGAAGATCTGCATTCACCCGCATTTGTGCATCTCCTATCCGCATCAGAAAATTCCAAGAATACCGGCGAAATAGCACCGCACTTCTTCGAGTCATCTTTATTATTTTTTCTGCCCTGCCCCCATTCATTATTTAATTGTCTAACATTAGTATACACAGTTAAATTCTGAGTGCCATTAGGAATTAGTTTGATGTTAGAAATTTACTTCCTTTAAGTTAATTATTCAGCTTGACACACATTGCTTAAACTATAATTAAATCATTTAGTCGCATAATTATTTAGGTAGTCAGGACATTATTTACTTAATCCTAACTTGAGAAAAATCATTTTTTTCATTAGCATTCACATGAAATATATATAAATTGTAGGACCATTAACCTTTGCATGATATATTTTCACATCCTATTTTCGTCATCATTGGTTTTTGCATTATTACTTCTATATTATACTAAGCAACATATATACTTTATAGAATAATTTCATATGTTTTCTTTTTAACTACTTTTTAAGTGCATGTCTTCAACTAAGACTAGCTTTAGGTATTCTAAACAAATCTTACATTTCATGCAGGCCAAAATACACTTACGCTTATAAATATCCTTTGCTTAAATACTTTAAAACATGCATTTTTCTATAGCATAATAATCAACCTTAGTGTTATACCCCGTGGTTCGGGCCGTGCGTGTGGGGCCGTGCGAGAAATTAGAGAAACACGTTCAGGGGCCTGAGAGCCGCGGCGCGCGCCAGCGTGAAGTGCGGTGAGGCGCTGAAGTTCCAGCGCACACGCCGGAAAGCGGTCGCGCGCCGAAGATCCGAGTCCGCAGGAGTTGCGCGCGCACGGAAGCGAACGCGCGCCGAGGCGGAAATTTGGGCGGAAAAACTTAGAAAGTCGATTTTTGTTTTAAAAGAGGCCATGGGAGGTGACAAGTGTCCCCATCCGATTGCTACATGCGTTATATTGACCAAGACTTGGTCATTTCTTTCAACTTTTCATCTTTACACTCCATCTCTCTAAGTTAAAAGCTCATCCTTCTCTAAATTCCCAAGAGGAATTCTAGCCTAAGGGAAAAATCTGAAAAGTGTAATAGGAAGGAAAGGTTATTACAAGCTTGTGAAGACTATTGTGGTGGTGTTCTTGGAGAAAAGGCTAGCAAGGTGTTGGAATAAGTTTGGCTAAAACTTAAGGTAACATTTCTTCTCTTGTAGTTGGTATTGGGTGTTGCATGTTTAATAGGAAGAACTTGTAGTTGGAAAAAAATGCACTTAGAGTAGTTGCATGTAAGAAATGGGGTGTGATTATGAAAGAATTGGTTAGGGGGATATTATGAGCATGTTGTTGCCTAAATACTACATTAGACTTGTTGGGTTAGTTGTTGTAACTTGTGGGGCTGAATTTTACACACCAAAGTTTAGGTGTGTAATCCTCTTGGTGTTGGTTGGTTGTTGAGCCTTAAACATGGCATTTGAGCGTTAAAAATCGATCTTGGAAAAGGTGGCAATGTATGTAGAAACAAAGGAAACGCTGCCCAATTTTCCGTAGGAAATTGGTGACTTTAACTTGGAAAAATTCTGCATTGTAATTAGAGCTTGATAAGCGTATTGTGGTCATTTTAGGTTGACATACTACGCGGTAAATTGGACTTAGCTTGTGGATTGACCAAGAGGTATGTGGAGCTTTCCTATCTCTTGAGCATGATTAGTTGTACCTATGTAGTACGGTAGACGTACAAGATTTGGAAATCTTCGTTTGTTATAAGTATTTGATACTTGCTTCGTTTTAAAAGAAAAGCATAAGAATCCCTTGGACTTAAGGGAATGTGTTTTACTATTGTTTAACTCTAATATAACGGCTTTATGGGGAGTTGGTTATATTAGTTTGTGAAAGTTTAATGGAGAAAGGTTTTGATGATTTGAACTTGTGGAAGGAAAATGGTTTTAAGGCATGAATTGCCTAAGGTTTTACAAGAAATGAAGTCACTTAATTTAGAAGCTTGAGATAGTTTTAAAAGGAAATGTGACTTGTTTTGAAAAGAAATCGTAACTTGATACTATGGTGATTAGTATCTTGGAATTTTTGTATAAAAAGAGTTATTTCTTAAAAGGTTAAGGTACATGATACTTGGGTTAAATTCGGATTTTTATTAAAAGACATGATCGTGCCTTAGGTATACTAAAATGAGAGGATGTATTAATACCATTAATAAGTTAGGTGATTCTTAACTTGCTTAAGTTATGATAGGCCGTAGTGCTTATGTTGTGATGTGATAGTAGGTAGTGCTTATGTTATGTTTAATAGCGGATGAGCTATGTTATATATATTTATATTGTTACGTAAACCCCGTTATTATTTATGCCATGGATTTGCTACCCGTGATGCGAGCGCGCGCTTGTACTCGTGCGGATCTGGACCATAGGATCCACGGGTGAAATAGTCCCACGCGAGCACGCGCGATGGTACTCATGCGGATCCACAGATCCATGCGGGTGAAATAGTCCGTGCGGGTGAAATAGTCCTATGACGAGGCGGATGACCTCATGCGGGTCCACAGGACCTATGCGGGTGAAATAGTCCCAGGAGTAGGATTGCTTAATGATACTACGGGCGAGGTACCCTGTTTTGATCATGAGCCTCCTATTTTTATGCTATAAAATGTATACTTGTTACTCTCATTATTAGTAAGGCACAGTGCAACATAATTTGGTTTTATCTATAACTTCAGTGTATTTTGGACTTATGATATTACTACGGATTTTCCGCTTTACATACTTGGTACGTTGTGTCTCGACTTCTTCCTCGGGGGCTGCGTTCATGCCGCAGGTAAGGGAAAGCGGGTGGTACATCCTCATTCCTAGGATCTTGTACTCAGGTGTCAGGAGCTCCATTTCTTCGGAGGCTCGACTTTTGGTATGGTTCTCCCTGGAGTCGTTGATATTTTGTACATTCAGGGGCATGACGGGGCCCTGTCCCGTCATAGTGTTATTCATTCTTAGAGGCCTGTAGTCTTGTCAGAACTTGGTTCGTTAAGGATGTAACTGTTCGGTTTATGTACTTTTGGGTTAGCCATTTTGGGCTAGACTATTCTATATCTTAATGGTTGTTTATCTTGAGTTTATATTCCGCTGGTTTTCTCTGATGTTGTGTCACTAGGGTGCCCGGGTTAAGGCACCGGTCACGGGTCCGGGTTCGGGTCGTGACAAAAGTGGTATCAGAGCAGTTAATCTTCCGAAAGAGTCTACAGGCCTATCTAGTAGAGTCTTGATTATCGGTGTGTTGTGCACCACATCTATAATCAGGAGGCTGCAGGATATTTAGGATTGGTTCCCATTCTTTCACTCTAAGATCGTGCAATAGAGCTGTGTTATAGGTTGAATTTCCTCTGACGTATTTTTCCTGTATCAGTTATGTCTCCGCGCAAGGCAACCGCAGCCCAGAAGGGCAAGGCAGTAGAGGGAACTACCAGTAGGGCACCGAGGGTCACCAGGGCACAGGCCCTGGCCCTTACGAGCGAGGTTTTGACAATGAAGTTCTACGACGTCGCCAACCCCAATGAGTCGAGGCAGCGGATCGCCGAGACCGCAGTACCTGAGCCTCCAGTCCAGCGGCCAGGGGCGGAGGATATGGGCTACAAGGAGATAGCGATCGCCGAGATCGTGGCCAGACAGGAGGATAGGTTGGAGATACGGCCCGGCCGCACTCAGTAGTTCAAAGACAGAGTCGCTAGCTCGAGATCGAGGACTTTTGAGTTGTAGCCCACCAGAGTTTTACGGGTCGAGACCTGAGGATGATCCTCAGGAGTTTATCCGACAGTTGCAGCGGATCATGGCGGTGATCGGCTTCAGATCGAAGCCGCGCCGAAGTTCGTGACGGCCATGGATACGGCGATTGGATCGGTATGATTCATGGGGACTGTCCCGGAGGGAGCATGCGCTTCCAGCCGTTTGGGACGAGTTCTCAGAGGCATTCCTTAGCCATTTCTTGCCACCGCAGATGAGGAGGGCTCGGGCCGATAGATTTTTGACGCTGAGACAGAATGGGCGGACGGTCCGGGAATACAACGTGGAGTTTGATTCATTGGCTAGGTATGTGCCCGCATTGCAGCGCATACGGCGACAGGGTGCACCGCTATGTCACAGGACTCGATGATCACTTGGCCGAGAGTTGCTCGGGGGTGGCTCTCCAGCCGGGCATGGACATTGCCCGCATGCAGGCACATGCTCTCGGGTGTGAGGAACGCAGGGGCCGACGGATCGACAGGTATCAGCGGAAGAGGGCCAGGACAGCAGGGTCCTCTGGTAGTTTTAGGGGTAGGCAACCCCAGCAGCAAACCAGATTTGCACCACAGCCGGTCCAGAGCGCTCCTCCACCATCTTCGGGACGTACAGAGTATTCAGGAGCAGGACAGGGTTCCGTGGCTTGGGTTTCGGAGGACGAGTTCGATCGGATGAGGCCACTTATGCCTCGGTGTGGTCGATGTGGTGATTGCCATTATGGGGGGTGTCGTGTTCCTCCAGGAGCTTGTTATTCTTACGGCCAGCAGGGCCATTTGAGGAGAGATTGTCCGTCCAGAGGTGGCGGAAATATGATGGCTCACCCAGCGGTCGATGGTCGGATCTTCATCGTCAGTGGCGATGCGCCCGAGGCGGTATTCACGAGCAGGCCGCGCGGGGTCGTGGTAGAGGTTCGATTCGGTCCTCGAGCGCATTTATGCTATGTCCAGCCGCCAGGACCAGGAGGCGTCACCTGATGTCGTCACAGGTACATTGTTGGTCTCTTGCTGTGATGTTTATGCTTTGATAGATCCGGGTTCTACCTTGTCCTATATATCTCCTCATATTGCTGGTAGAATAGGGATAGAGCCCGAGTCCATAGAATCCTTTGAGGTGGCTACGCCGGTCGGTGCTTCGGTGTTAGCTGAGCGGGTATATAAGGCTTGCCCAGTGACTATAGATGGTCGTCAGACTCTAGCTGAATTGATAGAGTTGGACATGATAGACTTCGATGTGATTATGGGTATGGATTGGCTAGCGTCTTGCTATGCCAATGTGGACTGCAGAGAGGTTAGTTCGGTTCCGCTTTCGCGAGCCGGTTATCGAGTGGAAGGAATCTTTGCATCGCCGGGGTAGGTTTATTTCTTACCTCAAGGCTAGGAAGATGGTACGGAAGGGTATATTTACCATTTGGTTCGTATTCGAAATCGAGGTGAGATACCGACCTTGATCGATTCGGTGGTTAGAGAGTTTCAGACGTTTTCCCAAGCGAGCTTCCGTATCCTCCCGAGAGGAGATTGAGTTTTGCATCGATTTGGCACGGACACTCGGCCGATATCTATTCCGCCATACGTAATGGCACCGCCGAGTTGAGGCGAAAGACCACTGAAGGACTTGCTAGAAAAGGCTTTATCAGGCCTAGTGTTTCTCCCTGGGGAGCGCCAATGTTGTTTGTAAAGAAGAAAGATGGGACGTTGCGTATGTGTATTGATTACAGGCAGCTGAATAAGGTAACCATCAAGAATAGATATCCCCTCCCCAGGATTGATGATTTGTTTGACCAGTTGCAGGGTGCGAGATGTTTTTCCAAGATCGACCTGCGATCTGGTTATCATCAGGTGCGAGTTAGAGAGGCAGATATCCCGAAGACTGCATTCAGGACCCGGTATGGGCACTATGAGTTCAGGGTAATGTCTTTTGGGTTGACCAACGCTCCAGCGGTATTCATGGATTTGATGAATAGGGTGTTCAGGCCATTCTTGGATATGTTCGTTATAGTTTTCATCGATGATATCTTAGTGTATTCGCGCACAGAGCAGGAGCATACAGATCATTTGAGGACGGTGTTGGGAGTCCTCAGGGACCGGCAGTTGTATGCCAAGTTCTCGAAATGCGAGTTTTGGCTGGCTTCAGTGGCTTTCTTAGGACATGTTATCGGAGCCGATGGTATTCGGGTTGATACAAAGAAAGATCGAGGCGATAAGACTTGGCCTAGACCCACTACACCGGCGCAGTGCGCACTTTTGGGCCTTGCGAGTTATTACGGAGGTTTGTGGAGAAGTTTGCTTCTATTTCGACTTTGACTAAGCCGACTCGGAAGGCGCTATGTTCGATGGACGGATACTTGTGAGAAAGTTTCCAGCTAAAGGAGAAGTTGACGCATCGCTGTTCTTACTCTTCCGCAGGGTTTAAATGGATATGTGGTTTATTGTGACGCCAGTGTCGGGCTTGAGTGCGTGCTGATGCGGACGGCAAGGTTATAACTTTGCATCCCGGCGGCTTAGGAAACATGAGAAGAACTATCCCACACATGACTTGGAGTGGCGACCGATTCATGCCTTGAAGATCTGGAGACATTATTTATATGGAGTTCATGTGGACATTTACACAGACCACAAGAGTCTCCAGTACATCTTCAGCCATAGGGAGCTGAACTTGCGACAGAGACGGTGGTTGGAGCTACTTAAGGATTACGATGTTGATATTCGTACCACCCGGGAAGGCCAATGTAGTCAGATGCCCTTAGTCGCGATCGATGGGTAGTCTATCCGATGTTGTGTAGAGAAAAGGGATATGGTCCGAGAGTTACACCAGTTAGCAAGCCTTGGGGTTCGTTTGGTTGATTCCGTTAGTAACGGAATTAGGGTCCGAGAGGTTGCCGAGTCTTCCATCGTCGGCGAGCGGCGGCGATATGAGGATCCTATTTTGGTGCGATCGAGACGGCTCTCAGCGGGAGAAGGGTATATTTGAGGTAGCGCCTGATGGGGTGCTAAGGGTTAAGGGCCGATTGTGTGTTCCCGATGTGACAGGACTTCGTCAGCAGATTTCGGGAGGCACACGGTGCCGTTATTCGATTCATCCGGTCGACTAAGATGTACCATGACCTCGTGCATGTATTGGTGGGATGGTTTGAAGAGGACGTGGCGGTTTTGTTGCCCGGTCCTAATTGTCGAGTTAAGGTTGAGCACCGAAGCGTGGGCTATTACGCTATTGATATTCCGATGTGGAAGTGGGAGGTGGTCAACATGGACTTTATTACGGTTACCTCGCACCTGCAGGAGACATGATTCCATTTGGGTTATTATTGACAGTGATTTAAATCAACCACTTTCTTCCGATCGGGCGGCGTTTTGATCGAGGACTATGCCGATTATATATTAGAGAGATTGTGAGATTGCACGAGTCCCTGTCGATTATATCGAGATAGAGCCCGGGCCACGGCTAACTCGAGGTCCTTCCGAAGGATTAGGGACACAGTGAGTCTCAAGACGGCGTTTCATCCTCGTGACGGACGGACAGCCGAGCGCACTATCCGCACACTCGAGGATATGTCATGGCTTGTGTTATTGATTTCGGGTAGTGGGAGGATCATTTACCTCTTATGGAGTTTGCTTATAACAATGCTACCATTCTAGTGTTCGGGATGGCGCCTTATGAGGCCTTATAAGTGAGGCCGTGCAGGTCACCGATAGTTTGGTTTGAAGTGGGAGAAGTGCAGTTAATCGGGCCAGATTTGGTTCAGCAGGCAGTGGATAAGGTGACGCTTATCCAGGAGCGGTTATTGGCAGCCCGGAGTCGACAGAAATCATATGCAGATCATCGGGTCGACACTTAGAGTTTGAGGTTAATGATTGGGTCTTTCGAAAGTGTCACCCATGGCGGTGTGATGAGATTTGGGAGGAAGGGAAACTCGGCCAAGGTACATTGGGCGTATCGATTGTCCAAGAGTGGGCAAGGTTGCCTATGAGTTGGATCCGTCCGATCTTGAGGCGGTACATCCAGTTTTTCACGTGTCTATGTTACGGAAATGCGTTGGAGATCCGTCTATAGTGCACCCGATTCAGGATATCCAGGTGACAGAGGAGTTATCGTATGAGGAGAGTCCCATAGCGATACTCGATCGTCAGTTAGACGACTTCGGACGAAGGGCGTGGCTTCCAAGGTCTTATGGCGGAACGAGAACAGGGAGGAAATGACGTGGGAAGCAGAGGATGACATGATGAAGAAGTATCCTCACTTATTCCCTACACCTCCAGGTAACCCACTTTCCTGCTTGTTAGTTTTGATTTAGCAATTGTGCTTAGGTATTGTTGTGGCTCGGGTAGCATTCTTATTTACAAAGGAATAGTTAAGAAGATATGTTTATATTGTGTTTTGTGTAAGGCTAGAAGGAACATTCGGGATGAATGTTTCTAAGGGGGGGATAATGTTATACCCCGTGGTTCGGGCCGTGCGTGGCCGTCACGAGAAATTAGAAACACGCGTCAGGGCCGGAGGCACGCGCGGCGCGAGGCGGGTGAAGCGGTGCGCTGAAGCGCAGGCTTCCAGCGCGCGCCGGAAGCCGCGCGAAAGATCCGGTGTCCGCAGAGTTGCGGGCCGCGCCGGGAAGCGGGCTGCGGCGCCAGGCGGAAATTTGGGCGGAAAAACTTAGCAAGTCTGAATTTTGTTTTAAACGACGCCATGGGAGGGTGACAAGAGTCCCCCCCCCCATCTGATTTCTGCACATGCATTATATTGACCAAGGCTTGGTCATTTCTTTCAACTTTTCATCTTTACACTCCATCTCTCTAAGTTAAAAGCTCATCCTTCTCTAAATTCCCAAGAGGAATTCTAGCCTAAGGGAAAAATCTGAAAAGTGTAATAGGAAGGAAATGTTATTACAAGCTTGTGAAGACTATTGTGGTGGTGTTCTTGGAGAAAAAGGCTAGCAAGGTGTTGGAATAAGTTTGGCTAAAACTTAAGGTAACATTTCTTCTCTTGTAGTTGGTATTGGGTGTTGCATGTTTAATAGGAAGAACTTGTAGTTGGAAAAAAATGCACTTAGAGTAGTTGCATGTAAGAAATGGGGTGTGATTATGAAAGAATTGGTTAGGGGGATATTATGAGCATGTTGTTGCCTAAATACTACATTAGACTTGTTGGGTTAGTTGTTGTAACTTGTGGGGCTGAATTTTACACACCAAAGTTTAGGTGTGTAATCCCCTTGGTGTTGGTTGGTTGTTGAGCCTTAAACATGGCATTTGAGCGTTAAAAATCGACCTTGGAAAAGGTGGCAATGTATGTAGAAACAAAGGAAACGCTGCCCAATTTTCCGTAGGAAATTGGTGACTTTAACTTGGAAAAATTCTGCATTGTAATTAGAGCTTGATAAACGTATTGTGGTCATTTTAGGTTGACATACTACGTGCGGTAAATTGGACTTAGCTTGTGGATTGACCGAAGAGGTATGTGGAGCTTTCCTATCTCTTGAGCATGATTAGTTGTACCTATGTAGTACGGTAGACGTACAAGATTTGGAAATCTTCGTTTGTTATAAGTATTTGATACTTGCTTCGTTTTAAAAGAAAAGCATAAGAATCCCTTGGACTTAAGGGAATGTGTTTTACTATTGTTTAACTCTAATATAACGGCTTTATGGGGAGTTGGTTATATTAGTTTGTGAAAGTTTAATGGAGAAAGGTTTTGATGATTTGAACTTGTGGAAGGAAAATGGTTTTAAGGCATGAATTGCCTAAGGTTTTACAAGAAATGAAGTCACTTAATTTAGAAGCTTGAGATAGTTTTAAAAGGAAATGTGACTTGTTTTGAAAAGAAATCGTAACTTGATACTATGGTGATTAGTATCTTGGAATTTTTGTATAAAAAGAGTTATTTCTTAAAAGGTTAGAGGTACATGATACTTGGGTTAAATTCCCGGATTTTTATTAAAAGACATGATCGTGCCTTAGGTATACTAAAATGAGAGGATGTATTAATACCATTAATAAGAAGTTAGGTGATTCTTAACTTGCTTAAGTTATGATAGGCCGGTAGTGCTTATGTTGTGATGTGATAGGCCGGTAGTGCTTATGTTATGTTTAATAGCCGGATGAGCTATGTTATATATATTTATATTGTTACGGGTAAACCCCGGGTTATTATTTATGCCATGGATTTGCTACCCGTGATGCGAGCGCGCGCTTGTACTCATGCGGATCGGACCATAGGATCCATGCGGGTGAAATAGTCCCACGCGAGTACGCCGATGGTACTCATGCGGATCCACGGGATCCGTGCGGTGAAATAGTCCCGTGCGGGTGAAATAGTCCTATGGCGAGGCGGATGACCTCATGCGGGTCCACGGGACCTATGCGGGTGAAATAGTCCCGGAGTAGGATTGCTTAATGATACTACGGGCGAGGTACCATGTTTTGATCATGAGCCTCCTATTTTTATGCTATAAAATGTATACTTGTTACTCTCATTATTAGTAAGGCACAATGCAACATAATTTGGTTTTATCTATAACTTCCGTGTATTTTGGACTTATGATATTACTACGATTTTCCGCTTTACATACTTGGTACGTCAGGTATCGACCCCTTCCTGGGCCGCGTTCATGCCGCAGGTAAGAAAGCGGTGGTAGATCCTCATTCCTAGGATCTTGTACTCAGTGTCGTGAGCTCCATTTCTTGAGGCTCGACTTTTGGTATGGTTCTCCCAGAGTCGTTGATATTTTGTACATTCGGGGCATGACGGCCCCGTCCCGTCATAATGTTATTCATTCTTACAGGCGTAGTCTTGTCGAACTTGGTTAGTTAAGGATGTAATCGTTTCGGTTTATGTACTTTTGGGTTAGCCATTTTGGGCTAGACTATTCTATATCTTAATGGTTGTTTATCTTGAGTTTATATTCCGCTGGTTTTCTCTGATGTTGTGTCACTAGGGTGCCCGGGTTAAGGCACCGGTCACGGGTCCGGGTTCGGGTCGTGACACTTAGGTTTGAACGGACAACCGCAAGTTAGCGGATCTTAGAGGGTGTCTAATCCCTTCCCTCTAGATTAATAAAGAACCCTTACCCAGAATCCCACACTAGTTTCGCAGACCATAAAAAATGGAGTTAATGTTGACTTTAACCTAGTTGACATTTAGGTGTCCTAATTCACCCATAATAATTAGGTGGCGACTCCGCGAACCCTTTAGCACTTAGTATCTTTTATTTCTGGCCTACTTTAGCACCTTTTACCTTTTAGCAACCCCTTTAACATCTTAGCACGTTTTAACACATTTAGCATTTTATTTCATTTTCTAACTTATTTTCTAAGCAGGAGTTAGAATAATGTCTCGGTCGGAAAAGGGCGTGACAGAGGGAAACAAAAAAGGGTGTTTGATTTTTGGGGGGAAAGTAAAAAGAGTATTTGATTTTTTGGGGAAAGTAAAAATAGTATGGATTGGGCTTGGATTTGGTTTTGGGCTGATCCAAATTGGGTTGGTCGGTTGGGCCTCCCATTTAGGCTGATGAGATAGAATGTTTATTTGAATGAAATTGGTTTGGGTTAAAATACATAAGGGGTTTATTATTTAAAAGAAAAAATTATTTAAAGAGATGCAAAATTATTAAAATAAAATAACGGTGTAATAATAATAAAACATAATATTAGGAAAGGCTTATTGTTTAATTAAAATAAAAATGCGATGTCATTTTGCGACAATGAAATAATATAAAATATTAGGTAAAAAATGTGAAAAAATGATGATAAAATGCGGTGTCCAAAAATACTTAAAATTGCAACAAATAATCGAAAAGATGGGTCAAAATTGGGTGTCAACAATAAGTATCACCTTATATCTCTCTAGGTCACCACAATATCTGAATTTGTGATGAAATAGCCACATGCAGCGGATCACATTCACCACATCCGGTCTAGGAACTAAATCCCAAGTGTGCTGTTTTGTTAAGGCATTAAATTCCTCACGCATGGCCGCATTTCAATTAGGGTCTTGTTTGGCTAATTTTTTGTTTTTAGGAATTGGGGATATGGTTTGTGTGGATAAGTTAAATTGAAATTTGTTTGAAAATCCCGTGTTAAGCATGGGTTACCATTCAACGTGTGGATGTAGGGGCAGTTTGGGTATTTTGGTGTGGTGACGGGTCAGGGATATTAGAGGCAGTAGTAGTTGCGGGTGGGTTTTTAGTGTTGGGTGACAGAGTAGGGTACTGGGTGTGTGGTTTTTGGTGAGGCAGACAGGTTAGGTGAGCGGGGAGAGTCATTCAGATCAGTTGGGTGTAGGTGACCCTGATGATGAGACAAGTTATTATGAATAGGTAGGAAAGGAATGATTAGGTTACGGTGAGGAAATTTGAGTGTGAGTACAGTGATGGTTTCTGGGTGGAAATGTGACTGGGCTGGTAGCGGTGATTGGAGTGACGACGACATATGGCGGCGACACAAAGATTGGTTGTTGGGTTTACTGGCGGGTAGGGTGACATCGACGAGACTGATTGGGGAGTAGTCTGACGAATTACTGGTGGTGGTCGTGGCAATCGGCGGTGACTGAGATTGGTTCGGTCGAGTGTCGGTGGTGACAGTGACATTTGACGGTGACTGGGATGTGGGGGCGGTAGTAGAGGCACGGTGGAGTTCGATGAGTATGAAAATGGAGGTGTCAGACTCATCTAGAAAAGTATGATCCGTGTTTCTGAACTTTTAAATGTTTGCAAAAGAGAAGACTAACTCGTCAAACGTGACGTGGCGGGAGACGTGGATTTGATGAATGGACAAGTCATAACATAAATACCCCCTATGATTAGATGGGAAACCTACACAGACACAGGGAGTGGTACGAGGCACTAATTTATGAGGGACAGTGGAGGCAAGATTCGAATAGCAAAGACAACCGAAGATCTGAAGGTGATCATAAGAGGGGATCTGACGGTATAGAATTTTGGTGGGGGTCATGTTGTGAAAGGTATTGGTAGGTAAATATTAAGATGTATTATACCATTTTGACGGCATAGACCCAAAAGGAGGGAGGGAGGCATAAAAAATGATTATGAACCATGTTATTTATGGTGCGGATGATTCGTTCAGCTTTGCCATTCTTAGGGTATTTGTGGGGACACGAAAACTGAAAAATCATGCCATTATTTTTATAAAATTTGTGGAACATGGAATTATTATACTCACGATCATTATGACACTGGAAAGATTTGATGGCTTTTTCAAATTGTGTTTTGATAAAAATACGAAACTCAAAAAACTTGGCAAAAAACTTCAGACTTGAATTTAAGTGGGTAGACCCAAATAAAATGAGAAAAATTATCTAATAAGACTAGATAATATTTATGACCTAGTGAGCCAGTAATGGGAGACGTTCATAAATCAGCTTGAACAATATCAAATGGAGAAAATGTAACACTTAAAGATGACTTAAAAGGAAGGCGAACATGTTTGTCCAAGGGGAAAGAAACACAACGTTGGGAAAGTTTTCTATTATTACAACGAATAAAAATTTTGTTTATAAGAAAATTAAAACATGAGCTCTTGGGTGTCCAAGTCGATTATGCCAAGTTGACGAAAAGATCGCAGCGAGAGAGGTGTGTGAGCGGGATCTGACAGCGGAAGTGGATGAGAATGGATAGAGGTTCCATGTACTATTACATCTCGTAAGAGGTGTCCCCGTAAGCAGATCCTTCACAGAAAAATTAAAGGGGTCAAACTCAACAGATACAGAATTGTTACAAGTAAATTTTCTAACCAATATTAAATTTTTAATGATGTTGGGAGCATAAATGACGTTATTTAGAGATAAGGGTGGGTGAGGTGGTGGGGTGTTTGTGGTACAATAATCCTGAATTCGAATGCAATTCCTATTGCCAACTGTAATAAATTCAGGATACTTTAAATAAAACAGTTGGGAGAAATTACCTATGGATCGGGTGAGATGAGAAGTGGCTCTCATATCCATGTACCAATTTTTATCTGGCTGCTCATATTTAAAGAGCTGAAGTTCTGGCCCAAATCGATGGGGGCTAGACCCGCAACAAATTATTATTGGGCCAAGGCGCAGTGGGCCTGTTGTGCTGTTGCGACTGATTGTTGTTGGCGTGGGCTCATGATCATAGATTGGGCCACTACCCTGGTCCGGCCCACTTTGGCAAAGTGTTGGGCTATTGCTGCGACTGATTAGGCTGCTGGCCAGAACTGCCACCTTTATCAAGTCCTCTGCCACCGCGATTGTTGCAGCGGCCTCTGTCGCCCCTTCCACCATCGCGGTTGTTCTGCAGTTGGTGGTTGTCCGGCGGTGGTGTTATTTATCGTGGTAGTTTTAATTGCTAACGCCTTTTGATTGTGTTCGTCCTGCTTGGCTCGTCGGGTTTCCTCCAAATGTAACTCTGAATGGGACTTGTTGATGTTCAGCAGTGGATCGACTTATTGAATCATAGTTTCCAGAGTATTGTATTCGCCCTTGGGTAGGCCAGAAAATAATTGTAGGACCATTTTTATTTCAAAAATTGGTGTCCCCACGTTGGATAATTGGTCTGCAATGAGTTTCGACTTCTTACAATACTCAGACATGTTGACAAAAGTCTCGAGACGTGTATTGTTGAATTGTTCCTTCGGATACACGACATGTGTATGCTTGTTATCCTGAAATATCTCATCTAAACGTAACCATAACTCACGAGCTGAGGCACCGGTTTCATAATCATGTAGAGTCTTTGGAGATGGTGCCATAAATCTACTATTTGACGATAGCGTCAAGACGACGCCACGTCGTGTTTGCAATGTCGATAGGGCGAGGAACGGAGTCGTCAATATGGTCAAACACGTTATACACGCATGCGTGAATAAGAAATAGTTCAACCCATGAAGCATATTGACCATCTTCTTGATCAAGAACTAGGGGAATGAATTTTTTTATATTAGTGATGGTGAACGCCGTATGGAAGGAAGAGGCGGTGGAGGGATCGGGTGGGTTGTTTATGACGAATGTGGAGGAGGAGACGGAGGCCTTAGGAGAGGTGGGGGAGACATGGTAGGCACACGAAAGAAACACGAGAGGGAAAAAATAAAAAAAATGGGGGTTAGACATAACCAATAAGAAAGAAAAGGGTTTAGGTGTTTTTAAGATTTGACTCTTGATACTATATAAGAATGTATTAATCTCCATTGGGGATGCTTTCTCATTAATACAAATATATATAATGTGTACAATGTGGAGTCCTCATACAATAAAGATCTTACAACTACCATAATTATACAAACACTTATAATTACAAAATATATGGTGAATATTCTAACAATATTCACTAATAGTAAGATTGATCATGCCAATGTAAGGTTGGATTTAATTCACGTATAAATTGTTTAAGATGATAAATAATTACAAAAAAAAATTAAGTGCTAAAGTGAATTTTTAGTACACTACAAGAAAAACACCCTACGGTGACGGGTAAAAACCGTCATCTGACCCCTAAGATGACGGTTCCTGTAAGTGTCATCTTTGCCACTGTCACAAAAAGATGACGGTTCTGAAACCGTCACACAATGTGTAACGGTTTTTACCCGTCACACAAATGTCACAAACAAATGACAGTTTTTACCCGTCACACAAAGGTCACACTACATGTGACGGTTTTTACCCGTCACACAATTGTCACTTAAATTTAAATTTTGATTCAATTTTTTTTAAAAAAATCTATTAAATTAATAATTTATTTTAATATGGCGGGAAAATTAAATTTGGCGAAATTTGTTTTTTTTTTTGGAATTTAATTTCAATATTGCAAATTGAAATTACAACAATGAAATGGACTAAGAATTTAAATAACACCAAAAATATACATTAAATAGCTAGAATATGTTGTACAATGTATTCCCAAAAGGGATAATCATTCAAAGTGTTAATAAAGTGCTTAATACAAGACTAAAACATTGTTAAATTCCTTCTCCTATGCAATACGAACACGAACTCTTCAAATATTTTCATGACCATCATCTCCTTCAACACGCTCATGATCAAAATATTCTCGATACCTATATGACAGAAGAAGAATCCAACAAATTAGAAGAAGAAAGCCACAAATTTTTCTTGTTAATATAATGAGGAAGACAACTCAAATGATGCATTATGAAGATCTGATTTGCCTTAGAAAGATCAGCAGTAAATGCCTTGAATGAAGGGCACTTTGCTTTTAGACAACAATATTTCGCCTCAAAGTTGTCCAAAGTTTAACTCAGAATTGAAGCAATAACTCAACGTATGCAGCAATATGACTCAAAATATATCAGGTATTTACCCAAAGAAATGCAGCAGCTCTCGGCCCCAAATATGTTTCCAGTATAGCGACATTCTGCCTTAAAATTTCAGCAAAGTATACTTAAAAATAGAGTGATAGCCAGTAACAACAACACATAGCAACTAAAATATAGTTATAGTCTTAAAGTCCCAAGTGTAGTAATCTGTGTAGCACCCCGAAAGCATATAGCAACAATTATTTTCAATCAAGAGTAGTGTATGTTCCTTTAAATCAGTAGCAACCATTTTCCAGGGACATAGGAGTAGTGGACATCAATATGCACCAGTAAATTAAGTGCAACATATGTTCTTTATGTAAAAAGGGTAGTAGCAAGTGGCTGAAGGGCAGCAGTAAGCAAAATGGCAAATCTGCCAGCCTTAAGAAACACAACAACAACCCTCATTAAATGAGGAAACCTTGGAGGAGCATTTACTCTTCAGGCATAGCGGAACATCCAATTATGACAAAAATGGCCTAATTGTATCAACATATTTGCCTCAAATTTAATTTCAAAGTGAACACCACAGATGCCCAAAATTGTTCACATTACTGTAACAGTAACTAGCTTTCAAAGATGATGTTTTCTTATTCCAAAAGCAGTGTTTTTAGAGACAGAAGTATAAAAGGCAGCAGCAAAGCTGTAAAAAAAAGATCAAGTGCAACCTCTGCTTTTCAATTTCATTGGCCTAAGTGTAGTATTTTGTTCAAATCAAGTAAATAACCAAAATCGAAGGGATGCGGCCTCAATTTCAATTTCATTGGCCTACAAGTGTAGTATCTTGTTTGTATCAGTAAATGTCATAAAGCACAACATTTGCTTTGCCTTAGAAAGATCAGCAGTGAATGCAGGACACTTTGCTTTTAAACAACAATATTTCGCCTCAAAGTTGTCCTAAATTTAATAGAATTGCAGTAATAACTCAACCCAAAATGCAGCAATATGACTCAAAGATATAGCAAGTATCTACCCCAAAGAAATATAGCAGCTCTCGGCCCCAAATGTGTTTCCAGTATAGCGACATTCTTCCTTAAAAACTCAGCAAAGTGTACTTAAAAATAGTGTGACATCCAGTAGCAGCAACACATAGCAGCTGAAGCATAGTGGTAGCCTTAAATCCCAAGTGTAGTAATCTGATCTTTTTAAAAAGAAGTGGATCATCAAGAATGTAGCAAAAGATTATTTTCTTTCAAGTGTAGCTCATATATTCTCTTTAAATAAGCAGCAGCAAACCAGAGAGCATTTTGAGCCTAATGAAGGCTCAATCAATATGCATAGTGACCAGTATTTGCCACAAAAGAGTACACCAATTTGAGGTGCATCGGTTGTTCTTATGACAGTTCATATCGAGTGAAACAAGAGTTCAAAGTCTCAAGATGTAGCAATTATTCTCATAACAAGGCAGTATGTAAATCGAAACAGCGACAGTAGGCATAAAAGGGCAGCAGCAGTGGGCATTAAAACAGATCAGCAGTGGGCATTAAATGCAGCAGTAGTGGTCATTAAAACAGAGCAGTGGCCTCAAATTATAATATCAAATAGCAGCCAAACAGTGGTATAAGATGGCATTTCAAATGCCATAATAACAGACACAGCAACAAGCACAAGAAACAGCCCATGCCAAAAACCATTCAAAGATGCTAATGTACAATATCTCAAAGGGCAGTATGGTACCCTAACTATTGGTAGCTAGCAAATGAAACAATAAAGAGCAGCAACTTACCTCAAGGTGCAGATCATTTCTCAAAGTACATCATTTCTTAAAACCAACAAGTGTAAGATGTCCCCAAGTTCATCAATAGCTCATTCCATTATTTTAGGATTTGGAGAAATCCCCCAAGTCATGCAAAGAAGGAAAAGAGAAGAAAGAATGAGTACCCAACGATTAAAGTTTGTCAAAAGCAATGATAAATCACATATTGGCAGTTTAGATAAATAAGATAAGGCAAACCAAACAATACATCCTAATGAGAAACTCTATACAATTATACAAAGGTAAGAGACATTAAAAGATGTTCCCATAACATATATTCAGATTTATCAATCAGATTGCTTAAGCATTTTCGGAATCAGATTATATCATGTACATATTTTTTTTTTGTTGACGAAGGAACCCGCAGTCGCTACTCTTCGAGTGCGCACAGAGTAAACCCTGGACTGACGCAATAGCTTGCAAACTACGTCAGCCAATTAACCACACTTGGCAAGCCATGTGTGACAGACTCAACCAAGAAGGTTTATGCAGGGGATCGAACTCGTGACCTTGCGGTTCCACACTCTACTGCTACACCAACTTGGCTACCCTTGCGGGTATATCATGTACATACTAACTACATTAAGCAGGGTTACAAGCTAAATATGAAATACAAACAAAGACTATAACTTAATATGACAACAGGTTAGTTTCAAATAGTGCAAAGTGTTGATGCAGGCACCATCTAGACAAACAGTAGATAAGGCATAATACAAGTTAACTTTAAAAGACTTTCTCATGATAATAGGGAATCAGTTTGACACTTAAATAGGCAGTACAAGAATAGAGTTGATTCTGTAGCTTTTTTCAGATAAATTGGGATGACCAAACAACTACTCGGAGACAACATTTAGATACGTAAGGTTATTTAGCCAAGACACACACATAGTCACTTCATGCAGCTTACTAGGCATAGTAACATCTCAGAACATGGTACAACATAATTGGGATGACTATCAAGTATATTATGAGTCATGTAACTAGCCTAACTAGATAAATAATTAAATGCCAACTGAACCAGTTACAAAGATTCAACCAGACAACACACTTCAAAGATTAGCTCATATAAATTCACATTACACTTGATAATAAAAGAGCCTAAGCTAGTCAATAACTAGATAATTCAACTGGATATCTAAATCAGTAGCCATTTGTCATGCGACGCTTATTAATCATACAATATTAACACACATAAATCAAGCGACGCATCACATTTATTAGCATTATATTGATTAATCAGAATTGGACAATATATACAGCTATCTATTTATTTAATGGAATAACTAAACATGCTTGAACTACTAACGACAAGTCAAGCGTACACAGATTCACGAAATGCTTAAAGAGATGAGATAAAATCGATCTTACCTTCTTCGGGCAGCGAACCGAGGCGTGTTTCGACTTGTCGATTCGGCTCGAAAGATATTGTGTGTCTATGCCACTAAGGGGAATAGAACTCAGACAATTTGTGGTTTTTCTGAACAAAAACTAAGAATAAAAATAGGATTTTTGAGGTCGATTGTAACAGAGGATATAGAAGCACCTTCTCCGAACCGAGAGGAATTTAAGTTTACCATCTCCGAAAACACCACAAACACATAATTATAGAAGTAAAGCTAAAACCGAGAGGAATTTAAGTTTACATTTTCCGAACAACCTCTAACGCATCTGTTTTTTGGCGTAATAGAGGAAATTTGTTGTTATGATTTGAAATTGGGCTTGGATTTTTCTGAATTAATGATTGAGTATTGGTGGTTTGTGGGTATGCTGGATGTGTCACCGTTGTTGATGCGTGTCGGACGACCTCCGTTGGAGGCTTGCTGGTGGTCGGAAGCGTCGTATTTAGCTTGATTCGACTTTTAGGGCCAAATCGCCTCTTTGAGATACTTAAACAAACCGTCACATATATGTCATAATTTTATGACACTTAAAAACCCGTCACACAAATGTCATAATTTTGTGACACTTAAAAAAATCATCACACAAATGTCATAATTTTGTGACACTTAAAAAAACCGTCACACAAATGTCATAATTTTGTGACACTTAAAAAAATCGTCACACAAATGTCATAATTTTGTGACACTTAAAAAACGGTCACACGAATGTCAAGAAAAAACATAAATTTAGTATAAAGATGTGACAGTTCTATTTTTATCACACGGGAACTGTCACCATAGACTTGTTTTCTTGTCGTGGTATAAATTTAAAAGTAAAAAAGATGTATTTCTCATTATGAAGATGATCAAGAAACATGTGGCAATATATATGGCACGGAGGAAGTATTGATTAAGAAATAGCTTTGAAAGAATCTAGACATCGATGGACTGACAAAAAAGCATTGAGGTCCTGATTAGTGGAAATATATATCTGTCACTCGTGAGCTAGGACTTCCCATTCCCTGACACTATTTGCAATTGTAAACCTTTCCTAAGAGAGACTCCTGCTTTGTTTATCTTTCTATTTTATTGTTACTTTATTTATTTCATCAAGTTTTAATTATATTTATTCTGAATTGAGCGTCTACCGGAATAATTTTTCTAACCTATAGGGCAAGGTCTGTACATTCCTCTCCCCTAATTTACTAGTGAAATTATACTTGATATGTTGTTCTAAGAGAGACCCCATGTATTTTAGCAACATCACTTTTGCTATTATAAGCTTCTCAGCATCATTCTTGCCAAACTTGAAGAAAAGGAAAAACAAGCAAAGAATTTGAGAATAGTAACAGAAGCATTAGAAGAAGCAGAGGACAGTCTCAAGGTATAAAGAAAGACAAGACAAGATACTTATAAACCAAATAAGTTGTCACTACAATAATACATTGTAAGTCAAGAAATATTATAGGCATTTGCAGGTGTTCGCGATCGCGAAGAATGAAGCACTAGAATTTGCTATTACTTTCAGAAATTGATCAGGTTGTACCCTTCAGGTGAAGGTGCTTCTAGGCCCGTTTGGTTACTTGAAAAATCAACAAGACAAAGGAACAATTAGCATACATAAAGTGCTACATTAATTCTTCTTTTGTTTTTCTTGGAAATATTTATCTTTGTTCTTTTCTTCTCTCCTTTAATCCTCACTTTGGTAGCACGAATTTACAATTCAACAGTTGGAGAAGGGCTATCCCTATGGTCAGAAAATAACAACTGAAACACGAAAACGTAAGTGTTAAGCAATGCAATGCAGTGGGCCTTCGGATTTATGCAGTGCAGTGGCCCATCCGTGTATAGCACATTATTTTTTCCATTTTGTGAAAACGTATGAGAACAAGAAAAATGAAAATTTATCTCATATTGACCACAAAACTCCCTAAACTCCCCATTGTCATATTCTTTACCATTATCACATTGAATGTTCTTTATTTTCCGTTCGAATTGAGTTCTTATGAAAGCTCTAAATTTACGAAGATGGAAAAAACTTAAGATTTTTTCCCAATTCGAAACTTCCATAAAAATTTAGAATAATCATCCAAGAATAAAACATAAAATCGATGACCCGTAGAACTAAGAACGGGAGATGTCCATAAATCGCTATGAATAATATCAAATGGCATTGAAGTATGAGAATTTGAAGCTACAAACGACAACTTAATAATTTTTCCTAAAGAACAAGATTGACAATTTGGAGTACTACGCGTACCCTTACAGAAAATATACTTATTTTTATCTAAAACAGACAAAATAGATGACCCCGGATGACCTAGACGAGCATGCCACAAGGAAGGAGCAAGAGCTGCAAAAGTGGATGTCATGGCTTGGCCGCTCTTTCGGACTTGGTGTGATTGAATAAAGATCCTCCTCTCATCACCGCCTCGTAGAGGACTCCCCGTCTTGAAATCTTTCACAGAAAATCCAAACGGATCGAAATCAATAGAGACCCAATTATCAGTGGTGAATTTACGGACAAACACCAAATTTTGTAATAAATTTTGGGGTATGAAGGGTATTTTTCAAGACAATTGGTGGATGAGGAGGGAACAAAGTTTTATTATCATAACCCTTAATTGAAAAATTGTCATTACCGATGAATATAATGCTCTTATTGGTAATAAGACGTGGGAGTTGGTACCCCGTCCATCTGGTGTTAATATTATTCGGTCTACGTGGATTTTTGCTCATAATGAAAATTCTGCTGGTTCATTTGCAAGGCATAAGGCTCGTCTTGTAGGTGATGGTAAAACTCATCAGGTTCGTGTGGATTGTGGTGAAACATTTAGCCCAGTGGTCAAGTCGGCTACCATTCACACTGTGCTCAGCTTGGCTCTTTCAAAATCATGGCACATTCATCAGCTAGATGTAAAGAATGTGTTCCTACATGGTGATCTCAATGAGACAATGCATATGCATCAGCCCTTGAGGTTTAGGGATACTAGATATCCTAATCATGTTTGTTTGTTGAAGAAATCCTTGTATGTGCTTAAGCAGTCTCCACGAGTTTGGTATAAGAGGTTTGCTGATTATGTTTCGACAATGGGTTTCTCACAGCAGGTCTGATAATTCTTATTCATATATCGTTGCGGTTCTTCGATGGCTTATATTCTATTATATGTGGATGATATTATCTTGACTGCCTGTTATGATGCTCTGCGAAAGTCTATTATGACAATGTTCAGTTCTGAGTTTGTCATGAAGAACTTGGGCCCATTATTACTTTTTGGAGATTGTTGTCACACGTCATACAGGTGGATTGTTCTTATCACAGAGAAAGTATGCAGCAGAGATCATTGAGAGGGCTAGGATGTCATCCTGTAAGTCCATTTCTACTCCAGTTGATACTAAACTCAAGTTGGGTGTTGCAGCTAGCTCTCCTTATGAGGATCTCACCCGCTATCATAGTCTTGCAGGCGCCATTCAGTATCTTACGTTCACGCGACCAGACATTACATATGTCGTACAGCAGATGTGTTTGTTTATGCATGATCCCAGAGTCGAACATATGAATGCACTCAAACACATTTTTAGGTACATTCAGGGAACACTTGATTATGACCTGCATTTGTATCCTTCGTCGACGTCTACACTAGTCTCCTATACAGATGGTGATTGGGGTGGTTGTTCTGACATCATACGGTCTACGTCTGACTATTATATATTTTTAGGTAATAACTTGGTCTCATGGTCTGCCAAGCGTCAATCTACGCTTTCACGTTCAAGTACAGAGGCCGAGTATCGAGGAGTAGCCAATGTGGTTTCTGAGTCATGTTGGTTACGAAATCTACTTTTAGAGCTCCATTGTCCTATTGAGAAGGCTACCTTGGTGTATTGTGATAATATAAGTGCCATCAAACTTTCTGGTAATCCGGTTCAGCACCAGCGCACTAAACACATAGAGATGGATATTCACTTTGTTCGAGAGAAGGTAGCTAAAGGACAAGTACGCGTCTGACATGTCCCTTCCAGATATCAAATTGCAAACATCTTTACAAAGGGTCTTTCCTCGGTCCTTTTTGAAGATTTTAGAAACGCCTCACAGAGACATCGCCCGCTATGATGCGAAGTGTGTTAAGCAATGCAATGCACTGGCCTTCTGATTTACGGTCTGATGGCCCATCTGTGTATAGCACATTAATTATGGTATATTTGTATATTAGACTTGTATAGTAATTAGTCTTGTATGTCTTACCATAATTGTATAGTTAATCTCCTTATAGAATAAGAATTTAGATGTAAAGTAGGAATAGGATTCTCCTATTGTAACTTGTATATATATGTCTTTTATCAATAAGATAATCAAGAGATTAATTCTTTCAGTAAGAATAAATTAGTTCTGAGCCCGACAGAAAATCGTGTTTCCTTAAGGAATGACATCCCCTCACAATTGCATAAGGTTTGAATTAACCTCTCCCGTGATAGAAGATAACACTATTCTGCAATATTGGCGCAGACTCAACATACGGAGCAAATTTCCAGATTTCGATGTTTTAATGTATAAAGTACGAGACAAGGCCTCAGAATTTAAGACAATGAAAGAGTGAGGTAGAGAGGTACAATAAAAAAGGTACTGTTTTGATCGAAAATGTACCTTTTTGTATAACCTAGGGTTGTCCAACGGGGCGGGTCGCCCCGGTCCCTCCCCGACCCCGCGCTGGACTCGCAATATCGGTAACGATATTCGAACGAGATAAGTGCAGGATAGTCCCGCCAGACCGCCTGCGCCACCCCACCCCAGATCGCCTCACCCGCCCTGCATCGCCGACCCCGCCCCCACCTTTGCACAAAATAGTCGTTGCACCAACGAGCATTTTATAGTTTGGTCGTTGTGCAACAGCCATTTTTGGCCTCCCCCTACCCCCTTAATATTTATTTTTAACCCTTAGACTTTAACCCAATTTTTCCAACTATAAATTCCTCATTTTCTCTTTATCTTTCTCACAAATTTTCTTACAATCTCTCAATATATCTCTCTACAAGTCTATATTGTCTACTAAATATTCAATTTAATTTATTTATTTGAGAGTGAAGTTGGCAACTAGCTTGAGGATCATACATCGAGCAACTAAATTTCAATTTTCAACCTCTCGATTACACGTCGACGTTACGTCGGCGTTTGATACATTCGTTCCTTCATTAAATTATTATTGTTTCTTTATTTTAATTAGCGCACTTAATTTCTTTATCTTGACCGATTTATTAACATAATTAAAATGGAAGTATTAAAAGGTATGTTAAAGGGTAAGGGTCATGCTTCTTCTAGTAGGGTTAACAATGGCAGGGCTACTTCTTCTAGTTATCCTATTCCTCTTAGACAAGACAGTTTCGTTAATACTCAAATTTTTTTCCTGAAGTACCATTAGATTTAGATGATGAGTTATTGTCTGGAACTCAACAAGACTTTAATTTAGAAGATAATCTAGATGACACACTCACTA
The DNA here is from genome assembly GCA_029844215.1 of Przewalskia tangutica. NCBI lineage: Eukaryota > Viridiplantae > Streptophyta > Magnoliopsida > Solanales > Solanaceae > Przewalskia > Przewalskia tangutica. The sequence continues at coordinate 96,390,857 of CM056731.1, forward strand.
ATCTAGATGACATACTCACTAATCTAGATGACACACCCCCTAATGTAGATGCCACACCTCAAAGTCAAACTGGAACGTCTCCTATTCCCCCTAGTATGAGACGAAACTCAATACAACAAAAATTAAAATTAGATGCATGGGCTTTTTTTATAGGGACCAAGAAAATGAAGTAGTTAGATGTCAATTTTGTAAAAATGTTTATAAATTTAAAATGGGAAAAGGTCAGGGTAGGACGAGAGGTTAATTACGCATATAAAAATATTTCACATAGCTAGGTGGGAGGAATGCGTGGCTACAAAGTCGGGTGCGCCAATGCGCTCTCAGTCGGGACAAGGTTCACATAGTGTCCCTGTCCCGGACCAAGTACAGGTCAAATTAATCTTATGACGGGGGAAATTGTAGGTCCTAAATACGTTAAACATAGAGATAGGGAAGCATTGTCAAAATTAGTTGTTGTGGAGGGTTTGCCTTTTTCATTTCCTTCCTCTTCTGGTTTTATTCATTACATTAGATAAATGTATAATCATGTTTTTAACGGTTTTCCTAGATCAACTGTTAGGAGAGATGTTTTTAAATTTGCACAAGAATATCAACAGTATTTACGTTATTCATTATATCATTTTCCTGGAAAAGTATCTATCACATCTGATATAGGCCATAGTACTAACGACCATGATTATTTAACGGTAACATGTCATTGGATATATCATAAATGATCTATGCAAAAACGTATTTTAACGTACATATATATAGATAGTAGGCACACATGTATTTTTATTTCAGAAAATATTTATTCAGTTTGCGATTATTATGACATAACTGATAAAATTATGAGTATTGCATTAGATAACGCTACTTCAAATAATTATGCTATTACACTTTTAAAAAATCTTTTAACTCCATCTTTTTCAAATCATTTTCATATAAAATGTGCATGTCATATTTATAACTTAGTTGTAAAGGATGGTCTATTACTTTTTGAAGACATTCTTAATAAAATACAATTTGCTATAAATTGTATGTTTAAAAGTAATAGAATACAATGAATAAAAGAATATAAAATAACTTGTTTTCAAATTGGTAAATCATTAATTGCAATTTTACTATGTCATTTGCAATTTTTGAACAACACACAAAGTTGCAATTTTGACAATTGTATCTTTATTACAAAAAAAATCATATTTCTATTAAAATAATATAAGAGACACAAAAACAGTCTTGTGATGTTTTTATTAAACTATCTTGTTCAATTATTGAGTAGTTTATTATATATATGTTAATATTTTAATTCAAGTGCAAAAAAAAATCCCGAAAACCCGATCATGTCCTGACTCCACCTGAAATTACCGGTCCCCTATTCCGACGGGACAGGGGCAGAATCCGCCAGACCCACCCGCCAACCTCGCCAAGTACCGGTCCCGCCCTACCCAGCCCGTTGGCCACCCCTAGTATAATCAAATAGTGTCTTTTCTCATTTCCAGTTCACACCTAAAAACTCAACAAAAGGTAGTAAGTGATCAAACTACATTATTTTCACTACTCATAATTACACACGGATGATGGAAACAAAATCTGAATGAAATGCGATGAGTATAAATGCTTGAAGGAATTGAGCATATATATGCATAGAGATTAATAGTGTCTATTTATTCATGTTAACAAAATTTTAACAATGCACGCAAATTTCCCAATGATAATCAACTTAACGCCAAGAAAATTTACAAATAAGACATACTATAGATTAGTGGAAAAGAATAAAAAGCACACATAGTAATAAAAAGGGGGTATTGATCCTAAGATGTTCGTTCACAAAAGCAATATAATAGCAAAAGCAAAGGCGAAACAACAAATTAGAAAGAACGGAGAGCCAATAGATTCCTGCATCTGTTCCTCATGATTTATCTTGCTGCTTCATCCTTGTTTATTTGAACATAATCACGACTCTGCAATTTCCTGAAGGGAACACGTTAATTAATTTTACTAAGTAGTTCCCTACTCACAAACTCCAGGAATTAAATTTAAAAAACAGGCCATCTGCATTGGTTGGAAATTGAGAAGATCGTTGCGTTATTGATAATTAAGTTACAATTAGGCGAACCACTTGTAGGTGTTTACGTCGAGTTCGTACACGCAGCGAAATTTGAAAATTTATGTTTCAAACCCGACATAAGCGGTCAAACTGAAGTATGAATATGTAATGTAAAATAAACACAAAGCATATGTAATACTTCGATAGAAGACTTACATTTTGGAGATAACAATCCAAGTTGTTGAAACTTGATGCTTTGTGTAGTCCGGGGTGCACACGCAAATATTCCTTGATTTGCAAGTTCCAAGTTCTTAGAACTTTGATGTAATTTTCTGTCTTTAGAAATGCTAGGGATTTCTTCAGAGTTTTAGAAGAAATTTACCTCTCTTAGGTTTTGTGTGTTGAAAGTGGGAAGGGAAGCCTCCTATTTATAATAGAAAAATAGGAGCTTTAGGGTTCCCATGGGTTGGGTCCAAAGAAAATGGGCCGATCAAAATTGATTGCTGAACACGCGTTGTACCGCGTTCCTTAAAGAGGCGCGGTGCCGCACGCAGTTCTGGCGGTGGTCCTAAAACAAGGCACCGCGGTCCTGTCCCATTTTCTGCCCATTTTCTCATTTCTAATGTCCCGGTTATCAACTGAACATATAGGTTATCTCTTTCTAATTACATCTTTCAATCAACGGAACATTTGACTTAGTGTTTACCCTTCAGGCCTCTACATATTGACACTAATATCATTTGGATCTTCTCGGAACTCCTAGACTGCGCCGGAAGACGAACCTCAATATGTAAAGTTTAGCTACACGAAGCACGTGAACTGAACCTCTATGTGAGAAGATAAAATCATTTCATTCATGACACACTCAATCAAGCTTAGGATCTGTCAAGTGTCTATCTAAATGGCTTGATTATTATAACTCATTTATATTAATGACAACAGGACCATATCACAGACATGTCCATTGCATTTGTCAATGACTTAGTCAACCTAATACCATATGAGTATCTGAGTGTTGACTCGAATATATATTCAAGGAATGAATCCTTATATTGGCTCACATACCACCTTTAATCTACTTTGTAATGCACCCAAAACAAGACGCGTCTCAACCTATAAAACATTTGAGCTTAGGACAGGATCAAAGTACATTACTCCGCAAACAAGGTGATATTGACCTCAAGTTTAAGGACCTCTATCTCCCACATGCCGATGACATTATAGACATATAACAAATAGTGCATCAGCAGGGTATATCAATACTTAAACAAGTATACATGTGTCCATCACGAGTTGTCATAACTCGTAGCAAGTGAGACATACTACATCTCCTAAGGATATGATGCATCGACGTATGACATATCATCGATATCTCAATCTCGATGATCATTAGTCGAGGTAATTTAAGAGTTACGTTATGACATTAATTCTCACATCATTAATAAACACGTAAACTCTAGGGATGCATTTATAGAATATTATAAACAATCAATTAATAATTCAACAAATGCAAATACAATAATATTAATCATCATTAATATAAATATGAATGTGTATAATAAAGTACATTTTGTCTTAATACAGATTGTCTCTAGGACATACATATACTTTCACCACTTCCTCTCAAGGTAGGGGTAAGGTTTGCGTACATTCTACTCTCCCCATACCCATCAGTGGGACTACACTGGGTTTGTTGTTGTTGTACAAGCCAAACACTTCTCAAAAGACCAACTATATATGGATTTCTGAAGAATGAAACAAATAGTGAGATTTTCGGAAACTTACATCATATGTGAAGGATGCTGATCCTCACAAATAAGCCAAGATGGTGGTGGCCATAAAATTTCTGCATAATCAAGAAATGATAATAGTGATCCAAGTTTACCATCTTCTATGGTAAACACACCCGTATGATCAAATACTCCTTCATATCTACTAGAATCATTAATCTTGTGATTATCATTGCTAAAAGTGTCTCTAATCGTGTAACCACCAACAACATCTCTAACAGCTATCGGACCACGATCATCACCGCAACAACAACAAAGACCTATGTCATCTTCACTGTCTTCATCATAGGCATACACCCCTTCGTTTACATAGTAAATGCAGTTTCCTTTGCGGCACTCACCAAAATCGCATGAAGAAACAGAGAAGCAACAGTCGTTAACGGTGAAGAAATCTCAATCACCCAAAGTATACACTTCAACCCACACATTTTTTTCTTCATCCAATCGGTACATATTAATTTCAAGGCAGGTAAAATCAACCAAAAACAACTGCCCTCCTGATTCCACCAGTCGTTTCTTCCTACCATCGAAGGATAACAATCTGAAAGCTTTCGTCGTCTTATTAAACGAGGAATCAAATTTCATGGTCTCTCCATATTGATCAACAGCATAAAAACTCCCCTTGTATGTATATTTTAACCTAGTCCACTTCTTATTCCCCGACTTCAAATAAAACTGTGACGAATCCTCACGATCAATCGCCATTAAAGAAAAACTACTATTGGCGGTTTGATCAGTCCCTACATTATAGTTGGTAAGAAGCAAAATTTTCCTATCATAGCCTAAACCACCAAATGAAGGTTTCGAGGGATTGAAGTATTGGACATGATAAGATTACAAACTTGAGAAATGCGAAAGTCTAGTAAATTCAATACCTTAGGCATATGATCAGGCAAACCTTAGTGTACCGGTTAGTGGATTTAAAATCTGCAATTTTCCATCCATTGTTTTTAAAACCTTGATCAACCATCCTTTACAAGGCGAAGCGCGGTCAAGGGGTTGGAAAATATAAACGGTGCTTTCAAAGAGATGATAACCAAACCTTTTAGAAGGTTCATAAGGGTCGTTGAGGTTGAGGGGGAAGGGAATTTTGAGAGTTAAAGAAGGAAAATTTCTAAAAGAGGAAGTGAGAAACGCCATGTTGTGCAGACTGCGCGAAAGCAAAGGACGTCAATAAGTGTGTCGAGGAGTTTGCCGATCCTCTCGAGGAGTTCATTCAGAAGATCGGACCAAGGAATGAACTTTCTGTTGGAAATATTTATTAAACGTGAAATAAAGTTAATCCTATTAATTATGACTCGAACAATTGAGGCTCCGCACATCGAAAACGTGATTTTCACACACGTGCACATAAAGTGTCAAGGATCATAATTTTCTTAATGAAAGAGATATTGGTACGTATACGAATTGTTTGAGACGTAAGATAATACACGGTCATTGGCCAAATGACAATGGTTTCACGTTGGTAAATGAAGGAAGAAGTGTATGATGTGTAAAAGATGAAACGAATCAGGATATGGGTGAAGGGCCGCGGCGCCTCGATGGCTGAGCCGCGACACCTGAAGCGCCGCGGTACCTCCCAGAAGGCCCGCGACTCTAATGACGGTAAAAATCCACTGGAGCTACTGGAATTTGGCGCCCCGACGCCTTCCCGAAGGGCTGCGATGTCTCGGCTCCAGGGCCTGAAGCGTCGCGGCGCCCTCCCGAAGGGCCGAGGCTCTTCGACTTCAGTATGACCGTTGGACACAAAATTCACCTAACGTTTGGGCTAACTTTGGAGCATTAAGTCTCTATTATTTGCCTCATGAATTCAGTCATTACTTGGCTGAATTATAACCCCTAAATCAATGTCCATTACATGGCACTGAAGGTCTTTATTATGCTATTTAGGAAGACACATTCATCTTGCTATAAATTGAGACCTTTGGCTCAATTCATAATACACCACACTTCAGGTTTTTTTCAATCTTCTTCCTCTCTTGCAATTACCATTACACTCAAAATCTTTCTTTTCTAAGCGAACACTTGAGTCTCCTTTGCTCACTTGTTTGATTGATGTTTTATCTTGGGAGATAAGTTGTCATTACACCGTTTAAAGGAACATACGGAGTAAGATTATCTTAAGGATAGATTGAACCAACAATCGACTCAGCAAGCCACTTACTTTGTTAATTTCCAGATTTCTAACACTCTTGTTGTTGTTGTTACATTCTCATTTTCTTATTAATACACATTATTTCTCACAAGCTTAAGATAATATTTGTTGTTTCAATAACAACATGTATGCTAAAGATCAAGTCAACGCTATGAACACCGCCACTGCTCAAGGCAACCCCACTATCTTCACCACTGTCACTGGAAGCAACAACACTGCTTCAAACCCCACTGCTCAAGGCATTTCGAATGTCTTCCAAACTGCTGCTCAAGGGGTTCCCAACACCTTTACTACTGTTCAAGGGAGTGCCACTGCTCCAACTCCGGCTGGGTTTCACCATGAACGTTCCGAGAAGTTCATGGGGGCACACTTCAAGCAATGGCATCAAAAGATGTTGTTTTTCCTGACAGTTATGGGAATGTCACATTTCATAACCGAAGACCTTCCACAAGTTGGGGAAGACCAGGACCCTCAGCCAAATGATATGGCGGGAGGGGGTCAAGGCATCCATGTTGTTGACGACATGAAGTTGGTTCGTGATGCACGAAAACACAGTGATTTCATGTGCAGGAACTACATTCTAAACAGTTTGTCCGATCCTCTCTATATGGTATACTGTACCGTTGAAACTGCCAAGCAGTTATGGGACAAACTACAAAAGAAGTACAACACTCAAGATGCGGGTGTCAAGAAGTTCGTCATTGGGAAATTTCAAAAATTTCAAATGGTTGACAAAAAAAGTGTGTCATCCCAAGTCCAGGAATTCCAAATGATTCTTCATCACCTAGACTTTGAAGGATTGAAGCCCAACGAGCAATTCTTGGTTGGGGCGTTAATCAAAAAGTTGCCTCCCTCGTGGACCGAGTTCATGAATTACTTGAAACTCAAAATGTAGGAGATGACCCTAGACGAACTTATTATCAAACTTCAGATCCAGGCGGACAATAAGAAGGTCATGTCAAAGGGGAAACAACCCGCCGAGGCTAAGGCGAATCTGGCGGAAGTCAAAGGGAACCCAAGCAAAAAGCAAAAGTTCCAGAAGGTTGGCCAGGCCCAAACAACTGAAAAGTTTAAGGGAACGTGCAACTATTGTGGTAAAGTTGGCCATATGGCCAAAGACTGCCACAAGCTCAAACATGATAAGGCCAAATGCAAGGATAAGACAAACATTGTCGAAGACACGCTCCTAGATGATATGATTGAAGAATTCTCAGTAGTGGTGCTAGAAGCCAACCTTGTTGAGAATCCGACGCAATGGTGGTTGGACACGGGTGCTACCCATCACATTTGTTCCAATAAAGATGTCTTCTCCACATATACACCAGTCACAGATAAGAAGTTGTTCATGGGCAACAATTCTTCTTCAGAGGTTCTGGGGGTAGGAAAGGTAGTCCTCAAGATGCGTCCGGAAAGGAGCTGATTCTGAAGGAAGTGATGCCTGTCCCAGAAATTATAAGAAATTTAATTTCTGGAAATTTATTAGTTAATGCTGGTTTTAGGCTAGTGTTAGAGACTAATAAGTTTGTAATCACTAAAAATGGAACATTTGTAGGAAGGGGCTTCACATGTGAAGGCCTCCTTAAGGTTAATGCTACATCTATAATGATGTCTTCTACTTAGGAAGGGGTTTCGCCTGTGAAAGCCTCCTTAAGGCAACTATTGCACCTGTAATATCTTCTACTTAAACTATCAATAAAATTGAGTCTTCCTTTACTTGATTGAGTCTTCTAATTCATGGCATCATAGATTAGAACATGTTAACTATCAATTTATTCAAAGATTGGTAAAGTTGGAATGACTGTCGTCTATCAACATAAAACCCTCAACGTAAGTATGAGGTGTGCATAGAGGCAAAACCACTCCAAAAGTCCCTCAAAAGGGAAATTGCTCCTCTAAGAACTCATACCGATGTACGAGATCTAAAGTTCGCTCAAACTAGGGGGGACCAAGTACTTAGTAATGTTCTGAGATAATGGCACAAGGTTTTGCCACCTTTACTTACTTAAAAGTAAAGATGAAGGCTTGGAAGCGCGTAACCGCTACAAAGCTGAAGTTAAGAACCAACTAAGCAGATGGATTTATAGACAAGTACTTGGCTAGGATGGTAGTCAAGGGTCATCACCAAAAGGAGGACCTTGATTACTATAAAATCTACTCACCGATGTCTAGAATGACATCCATACGTATGTTCATAGCTATCGCCGCCTTGCGGGATCTTGAAATACACCAAATGGATGTCAAGACAATCTTCCTAAATTGTGATTTGGAAGAATAAATATATATGGACCAACCCGAGGGGTATGTGGTTCCAGGACAAGAGACAAAAGTGTGTCAGCTTGTCAAATGGTTGTACGGGCTGAAACAGGCCCCTAAACAATGGCACGAGAAATACGATAATACCCCACTATCGAAAGGGTTCGCCATTAACAAGTGTGACAAATGCGTTTACATGAAAGGAAATGTCGATTCGTTCGTCATGATATGCCTCTATGTAGATGATTTGTTGATCACTTGAAGCAGTCCTAGGATAATCCTAGAGAATAAGAACATGCTAAAACAATGTTTTGACATGAAAGATATGAGTGTCGCAGATGTCATCTTAGGAATTAAAATCTCTAAGACATCTAATGGACTGGTCTTGTCTCAATCTCACTACATTGAGAATGTGCTGAAGAAATTCGAGATGTTCGGCAGTTCTCCGGTAACGACATCATTGGATAGAAGTCAAAAGATTGACAAACATCTTGGTGTACCCGTACGCCAGGAGCGATATGTGTAGGTGATTGGTAGTCTGATGTATCTCACAAACTGCACTCGACCTGATATCGCTTATGCAATAAATAAATTGGTTAGGTTCACCCGTAATCCGAGTGATGATCACTAGAAAGCATTGAATAGGGTACTACGGTTCCTGAAGTTCACGCTAAAGTTCGGGTTACACTATTCTAGATATCCAGAGTGGTACAAGTATGATGCAACCGATATCCGATAATGAAGACATCAAGTCTACCAGCGGATATATTTATACAATCGGTGGTGGAGCTGTGTCTTGGAAATCCTCTAGGCAAACCCTTATTTCCCGATCCACGATGGAGTCGAAATTTATCGCTTTAGACAAAGCAGGAGAAGAAGCTGAATGGTTTCATGTTTTCTTAGAGGTTGTCTCATGTTGGGATAAACTTGTGTCTTCTGTAATGATCCATTATGACAGTCAGTCGGTTCTAGGAAGGGCACAAAGTTCTATGTAAACGGCAAATCTCGTCACAATCGACGAAAACATGAGTCTGTTAGGCAGCTGATCACCTCGGGTGTTATTTCCATTGATTACGTTAAATCTAAGGAAAATATCGCAGATCCTTGACGAAGGGAATAACTAGAGATCAGATGTACTGCCTTTCTAGAAGAATGGGCTTAAAACTCAATCAATAAGAACTGATACGATGGATATCCAACCTTACCAACTGGAGATCCCAAAAAGTAGGTTCAACGGGAAAACTAAATCGTAAAGGTTCAGTTGAGCGCTTCGGAGGAAGCAAGAGCACTTCGGATAATGAGTTTTTCTTAAGAAACATAATCCATGGTCGTTTCCGTGATAGACATAAAGTGCTTCATGTAGAGGGGTAAATGATAAGTTTTCAAACCTTTAATGATCCTCAATATAGAGGTTAGGTTGGGGAAACTTTTAATGGTTCCTGACACTTGTGTAGTGGGGTACTATAGGATACCTTATAGGAGACCACCTATTTAAGTGCGAGGACATGCCACCTCAAATGAACGCACTTAAGAATCCAAGGGTGCCCACGGCCCACGACGGACAAAACATTTAAGGAAGATAGAGTAAGGAAAATATTGTGTTGATCATTGTCTTGGCTTATACTAAACACTGACAGTTCAAGACATCACGTTCACCGCACAGTAAATAAGTCTGATGGTATTCTACTATTGAAGGTTCAAAGCTACGGCTACCTCTCCAAATGCAACATCGTTCCGCTAGATGATTGCTAGAAAGGCACCATGTGCGTGCGCCAAAATCTCTTCCAAGAGGGGTGTTACACCCCGTAGTTACAGGACATGAATATAAGGACGTACGTGAGAAGATACGACTTTAAGTTTGAAACGAAAGAAAGATTACTTTTTCCTACGAAAAATATTCTGAACCTCGTGAAGGAAAAAAGTTTAATAATTGGAATTTGGTTCTCAAATTTGATATTTGAGACTTAGAAAATTTATTAGAATTTTGGAGAGATGAAATATTTTTGGGCCAATAGGATGGTGACACGTGTCACCCCCACATGGCCCATGTTGGGCGAGAAAATGGTGGCCAAGTGGGCTCAAGATATTTATTGTCCACAATCCTAGCCACACATGTGTTTTAATATCCACCTTTGATTTCATTATATATCCTACTAGTAGCAAGACTTTAACACTTAGAAAAATTTCATGAAATATTGTCCAAAGCTTAGAGGCTCTCGGCCAAGGCAAGCTTGAAGGAGGAAAAATTCTTCAAATGTTGTTGATAAATCCCCATACTCAAACCAAGGATCCCTAGTAGTATACTAAGCATAAACAACCTCTGAAATCCCGAAAATACTACGTTAATCCGCTAGTCGCACCTTGAAACCCTAAGGTGTTCTTCGTACTTTGAGTTGGTACTTGAAGAGAAGTTGGTTATGAACTTCTAAGGGTTGCTTGGAGTGGATTGGAACGTAAAGGAAAGGAGCTAAAGTTGCTAAGGATCGACTTTTAGTCTTGGATTATATTTGGTCTTTTTGAGGTAATGATATTTGTCTTCCTAATGTAATTGAAGATTACATGTTATAGTAGTTGATAAATGAGCTTGTGCTATAAGGAATGAAGATTGATAAGTGTTAAGATAATTTGAGAGTTAAAACCAAGACATGGCATGTTAGTCATTGAAGTTGTTAATCAATTTGGTTGTTAGTTATAATCGTCACATGTTATACAAGAAAGGGAATTTAGTTGTTATAATTGTTATAACGTATATAACATGTTGGAGTAACGACTTGGATTAAAGAATTGAAAAGGATTATATGTTGTATTGTTGTTTGATTGGTTGTGCCTTAAATGTGGCGTATTGATTATTGATTTCGGGCCTTGAAAAAGGTGGAAAAGTATGTGAAAACAGGGGAAGTGCTGTCCAATTTTCCGTAGAATAAGAGACATTATACTTAGTATTATTCTACCTTAGAAAGCTAGAAGTTGATAAGCGTATTATGGTCATTATAGGTTGACATTCTACGTGCGGCATATTCAACTTAGCGGGTGGATTAAGCCAAAGAGGTATGTGGAACTTTCCCTATCTTCTTGAGCATGATTATTATAAATGTATAGTACGGTTGACGTACATGTCTTAAATGAATTCGGTTTCATTTTGGTACCATTGATTTGATTTAAAAAGGGTACAAGTTTAGTTGAGTTGGAAAGTCAAACTCACTTGGTTCTTAAAGGATGTAAATGCCTTAGTTTTCTAAAAACATAAAGTGTTATAATGGCTTTATGGGAAGTTAGTTATAACGACTTTATAGAAAGTTAAAAGAGTGGTTTACTTGAATGATTTAAAAGAGAATAAATGATTTGATTTTGAAAGTATACGATACTTGACTTAAAGAGTATAAGTAACTTGATTTAAAAGTATAGGTTACTTGAGTTTGAAAAGTAAAAGTTACTTGATTTCAAAGTCTTGAAATAAATTTCTAAAGGTGTAGTAACTTGATTTGAAAAATAGACATGCCTTGATACTACGGGTGTTAGTATCTCGTGGCTATTATATGAAAAAAGTTATTTTTAAAGGAATAGAAGTACGTAGTATTTTGGGGTTAAATTCCTGGATTTTACATGATAGTGTCTTAAGTTAAATTAATGAGAGTTAAAGATTTCTAACTTGCATATGTTGTTCATGATAGCCGGTAGTGCTGGTGTTATATTATTCATTACGGGGTCAATCCCCGGGTCATTTTGCATTTTGCATTTCCGTGAATTTGCTCCCCACGATGCGAGTATGGCGTATATGCTCATTGAGGGCCCACATGGTCCATGCGGGTGAATAGTCCTATGCGGTTGAAATAGTCTCATGCGAGTCAATTTGCCTCATGCGGGTCTACAAGACCTATGCGGGTGAAATAGTTTCAGGAGTAGGATTTCATAATGATACTACGGGCAGGTGACCCTAGTTTGATCATAAGCTCCCTATTTTTAAACGGAAAGGTTTACTCTTATTTACTTCATTATTAGTAAGGCACAGTGTACTGTTAATTTGGTTATCATACATGTCTCCAGCTTTACTTTAGACTATATGATTTCATTACAGTACTTTCAGTTTCATATACTTGGTACATGGTTTGTACTGACCCCCTTTCCTCGGGGGTTGCGTTCATATCGCAGGTAGAGGTAAACAGGTTGCTGATCCTCACTCTTAGGATCACTGTTCAGCTTTTGGGAAGCTCCATTACTCCGGAGGCTTACCTTTTGGTACGGATCCTTGTTGTTGTAGATTTATGTACATTCAGGGTTATGGCGGGGCCCTGTCCCGTCATAGATAGGATCCAAACTCTTAGAGGTCTGTAGTCATGTTATGTGGGTTGGACTTGTAAAAGATCTATCTCTTTTGTTTATGTATATATATGCAGGAAGGTGACCTTATCGGCTAGCCTGGTCCTTATTTCACATTACTGCATGTCTATGAGCTTTATTTATATTCTGTTGGTTATCTCTGATGTATACTTGTAATGGTGCCCAGGTAGGGCACCAGTCGCGTGCCCGGGGTCGGATCGTGACAAAAGTGGTATCAGAGCAGTTAGTTATCGGAAAGTGTCTACAGATAGTGTCTAGTAGAGTCTTCCTTATCAGTGTGTTGTGCACCATACCTATAATCAGGAGGCTACAGTAGGATTGGTTTCCATTCTTCTCATTCTGAGATCGTGCAGTAGAGTTGTGTTATTAGGTTGATCTCTCTCTGACATAATCTTGTGTATCAGTTATGCCTGCACTGAAGGCAACAGCAGCCGTGGCGGCAAGGTAGCGAGGAGCCTGGTAGGACGCAGAGTCACTAGGGCTCGAGCCCGCACTATGCTCGAGGTCAGGCCCGGGCCACGAAGTTCGGTTACGCCGATAGTACCAGAGGAGCTTAGAGCAGCTGCAGCTCCAGCGGTTTCGATACCCGAGCCTCCAGTCCCTCAGCCAGGGGCAGAGGATAGAGACTACGGAGATACAGTTCGGTTACTGGCCAGGATAGTGGCAAAGACTGACAGGAGGCGTAGCGAACCCAGAGCGCATAGCAGTGAGGTTCGGGATTTTCTTGGTTGCAATCCGCCAGAGTTCTATGGGTCGAGACCTGAGGATTATCCTCAGGAGTTCATTCAGCAGATACAACGGACTATGCGGGTGATTAAGGCCTCGGAGGCCGAGTCAGTTGTACTAGCTTCTTACCGGTTACGCGATGTTTCAGTGAACTGGTTTGAGTCGTGGGAACTGTCCAGGGGCGTGGGTGCTCCTCCAGCCATTTGGGACGAGTTCACGGAGGCCTTCCTAGATCACTTCTTGCCTTCTGATATGAGGAGAGCCCGGGTTTCTGACATTGAGGCATGGTTGCAGGACCATCAGAGAGTATAGCCTAGAGCTCGACTTATTGGCTAGGTATGTGCCCGCTATTGTGGCTGACATGGCGGATAGAGTTCACCGCTACGTGATAGGGCTAGACCGCTACTTGGTTGATGGATCCATGGCAGTGGCTCTTCAGCCAGGTATGGATATTGTCAGGATCCAGGCATACGCACAGGGAGTGGAAGATGCACATGAGGAGTCACCAGACGGAGGCCAGTATAAGAGGGCCAGGACGGCAGGGTTTTCGGGTGACTTTCGAGGCGACAAATTTCAAGAATGTTAGGTTCGGCTCACCAAAGACAGAGCACTCTTCTCCAGTATTCTAGCAGATAGTTTGATCAGCCGAGTTATTCGGGAGCAGGTCAAAGCTCCATGGCTTCTGGTTCCAGGGGAACAGGGGTACTAGCCAGATGAGGCCACCTTTACATCGGTGTGGTCGATACGGTAGATCCCATCCGGGGGAGTGTCATATTTCTTCGGGAGCCTGTTTCTCTTGCGGCCAGCAGGTCCATTTGAAGAGGGATTGTCCGACCAGACACGGCACAGGTAGTATGGCTCATCCTACAGGGTCAGTTGCCGGGTCATCATCTTCTATGGTCATGCGCCCCGGAGGGCAGGGTGTTTACGGGCCAGCAGGCCGCGACAGAGGACATGGCAGAGGTCCTAGTTCTAGCGGTCCTCCGAACCGTATCTATGCCTTAGCCAGTCGACAGGATCAGGAGACTTCGCCTGATGTCGTCACATGTATACTATTGATTTCATGTTGTGACGTATATGCTTTGATAGATCCGGTTCTACCTTGTCCTATATATCTCCTCTTATTGCTGGTAGAATAGGAATAGAACTGGTGTCGATAGAACCTTTTGAGGTAGCTACGCCAGTGGGTGATTCGGTGGTAGCCGAGCAGGTATATAAGAATTGCCCGGTGATTATACACAGTAGTCGGACCCTAGCAGACTTGATAGAGCTGGATATGATAGATTTTGATGTCATTATGGGTATGGATTGGTTGGCATCTTGTTATGCCAATGTTGACTGTAGAGACAGATTGGTTCGATTCCAGTTTCCCGGTGAGCCGGTTATTGAGTGGAAAGGGGATACTGCGTCGCCGAGGGGTAGGTTTATTTCTTACCTCAAGGCTAGGAAGATGGTTCAGAAAGGGTATATTTATCATCTTATTCGGATGTTCGATACGGAGGCTGAGGTGCCAGTTCTTCAGTCAGTTCCGGTGGTTAGAGAATTTTCGAATGTTTTTTCAGATGATCTCCCAGGTATTCCTCCAGATAGGGAGATAGAGTTCTGTATCGATGTTTTGCTAGATACTCGACCTATATCTATTCCTCCATACAGAATGGCACCTGCTGAGTTGAAGGAGTTGAAGGACCAGCTGAAAGACTTACTGGAGAAAGGCTTTATTAAGCCCAGTACTTCACCTTGGGGAGTACCGGTATTATTTGTGAAGAAGAAGGATAGGACGCTACGAATGTGTATTGACTACATGCAGCTGAACAAGGTAACCATCAAGAATAGATACCCCCTCCACAGGATTGATGATTTGTTTGATAGGTTGCAGGGTGTGAAGTGTTTTTCCAAGATAGATCTGCAATTCGGGTATCATCAGGTACGAGTTAGAGAGGCAGATATCCCGAAGACTGCATTCAGGACCCGATACGGGCATTATGAGTTCAGTGTGATGTCGTTCAGATTGACTAATGCTCCAGCGGTATTTATGGATTTGATGAACCGGGTGTTCAAGCCATTTCTGGAAACGTTTGTTATAGTATTCATTGATGACATCCTGGTTTACTCTTGCACGGATCAGGAGCATGCGGATCATTTGAGGACGGTACTTAGAGTCCTCCAGAGCCGGTAGTTGTATGCCAAGTTCTCTAAGTGTGAGTTCTGGTTGGCCTCGGTGGCATTCTTGGGGCACATTATCGGGGCCGATGGTATTCGGGTTGATACGGCAAAAATTGAGGCGGTGAAAACTTGGCCTAGACCTACTACGCCGACTGAAGTGTGCAGCTTCTTAGGGCTTGCAGGTTATTACCGGAGATTTATGGAAAAGTTCGCTTCGATCTCAGCTCCTTTGACTAGGCTGACTCAGAAAGCGGCTAAGTTTCAGTGGACGGATGCTTGTGAGAAGGGCTTCCAGTTATTAAAGGAGAAGTTGACGATAGCTCTAGTTCTTACTCTTCCCGAGGGATTAGAGGGTTATGTGGTTTATTGTGATGCTTCAGGTGTCAGTCTTAGTTGCGTGTTGATGCAACATGGTAAAGTTATAGCTTATGCTTTCTGACTGCTCAGGAAGCATGAGAGGAACTACCCTACTCATGATTTGGAGTTAGCGGCAGTGATACATGCTTTGAAGATTTGGAGGCATTATTTATATGGGGATCATGTGGATATTTATAAAGACCACAAGAGCCTCCAGTATATCTTCAGGCAGAGGGAGCTGAACTTGCGGCAGAGACGGTGGTTAGAGTTGCTGAATGATTATGATGTTGATATCCTATATCACCCGGGGAACGCCAACGTGGTTGCAGATGCTT
The DNA here is from genome assembly GCA_029844215.1 of Przewalskia tangutica. Classification (NCBI taxonomy): domain Eukaryota; kingdom Viridiplantae; phylum Streptophyta; class Magnoliopsida; order Solanales; family Solanaceae; genus Przewalskia; species Przewalskia tangutica. The sequence continues at coordinate 96,407,003 of CM056731.1, forward strand.
TTAGTCATAGATCTATGGGTAGTCTGTCAGACGTGCAGCCAGATAGAAGGGACATGATTCGTGAGATTCATCAGTTAGCGAGCCTAGGGGTTCGGTTGGTTGATTCCGATGATAGTAGAATTCTGGTTCAAGAGGTTGCCGAGTCTTCCATCGTTGAGGAGGTGAAGAGGCGACAATATGAGGATCCGATTCTAGTACGGTATCGAGATACGGCTCTTCGAGAGGATAAGAGTTCATTTGAGGTAGCACCTGATGGGGTGCTCAGGTATGAGGATAGATTGTGTGTACCCGATGTTGCAGGACTTCGTCAGCAGGTTCTAGGGAATGCACACAGTGCTCGTTATTCGGTTCATCCGGGGTCGACTAAGATGTACCATGATCTCAGATGTGTGTATTGGTGGGATGGCCTGAAGAGGGACGTAGCAGAGTTCGTTGCTCAGTGTCCGAATTGTCAGCAGGTCAAGGTTGAGCACCAGAAGTCTGGTGGGTTGTTACAGGCGATAGAGATCCCGACGTGGAAGTGGGAGGTGATAAACATGGATTTTGTTACAGGTTTACCTCGTACTCAGAGGAAGGGTGACTCCATCTGGGTTATAGTAGACAGGCTGACGAAATCAGCCCATTTTCTTCCAGTCATGACTACCTATTCGGCTGAGGATTATGCCAGACTGTATATCCGGGAGATTATGAGACTGCACGGAGTTCCAACATCTATTATATCGCATGACGGGCCCGCCACGGATAACTTCGGAGGTCTTTCCATAAGGGGTTGTGGACGCAGTGACTCTCAAGATCGTGATTTCACCCTCGCATCGACGGACAAAGTGCGGTCGTACTATCCAGACACTTGAGGATATACTGAGGGCCTGTATTATTGACTTCAGGGGTAGATGGGAGGATCATTTGCCTCTTGTTGAGTTTGAGTATAATAACAGCTACCATTCCAGTATTCAGATGGCGCCTTATGAGGCCTTATTTGGAAGGAAGTGTAGGTCGTCGATCGGTTGGTTCGATGTTGGCGAGGTTCAGTTAGTTGGCCCAGACTTGATTCAACAGGTTGTGGATAAGGTAAAGCTTATCCAGGAGAGGTTATTAGCAGCTCAGAGTCGACATAAGTCGTATGCAGATAATCGACGTCGACACTTGGAGTTTCAGCTTGACGATTGGGTGTTCTTGAAGGTATCACCCATGAAAGGTGTGATGAGGTTTGGAAAGAAGGGGAAACTTAGCCCGAGTTACATTAGGTAATACCAGATTATTCGTAGAGTAGGCAAGGTTGCCTATGAGTTAGATCTGTCATCCGATCTAGAGGCAGTGCATCCGGTCTTCCATGTTTCTATGTTACGGAAGTGTATCGGAGATCCATACAGAGTTTTCCCGGTTAGTGATGTACAGGTGACAGAGGGGTTATCGTATGAGGAGAGTCCTATAGCGATACTTGATCGCCAGGTCAGACGATTACGGACTAAAGACGTGGATTCCGTCAAGGTCTTGTGGCGGAATGATAATAGAGATGAGATGACTTGGGAAGCAGAGAAGGACATGATGAAGAAGTATCCTCACTTGTTCCCTACACCTACAGGTAATTCATTCTCCCTACTTGTCGATTTTGATTGACGTATATGCATAAGTGTTATTGTGGTCATGTGTGGCATATTTGATTGTGTGGGGTATAGTAAAGGGGACTATGTCGATATCGGTTTAGATTGAACTTAGTAAGAACATTAGGGACGAATGTTTCTAAGGGGGGGAAGAATGTTACACTCCGTAGTTCCAGGACATGTATATAAGGACGTACGTGAGAAGATATGACTTTAAGTTTGAAACGAAAGAAATATTACTTTTTCCTACGAAAAATATTCCGAACCTCGTGAAGGAAAAAGATTTAATAATTGGAATTTGGTTCTCAAATTTGGTATTTGAGACTTATAGAATTTATTAGAATTTTGGAGAGATGAAATATTTTGGACCAATAGGAGGGTGACACGTGTCACCCCCACATAGCCCATGTTGGACGAGAAAATGGTGGCCAAGTGGGCTCAAGATATTTTTTGTCCACAATCGTAGCCACACATGTGTTTTAATATCCACCCTTGATTTCATTATATATCCTACTAGTAGCAAGACTTTAACACTTAGAAAAATTTCATGAAATATTGTGCAAAGCTTAGAGGCTCTCGACCAAGGCAAGCTTGAAGGAGGAAAAATTCTTCAAATATTATTGATAAATCCTCATACTCAAACCAAGGATCCCTAGTAATACTAAGCATAAACTACCTCTTAAATCCCGGAAATACTACGTTACTCCACTATCGCACCTTGAAACCCTAAGGTGTTCTTCATATTTTGAGTTGGTACTTGAAGAGAAGTTGGTTATGAACTTCTAAGGGTTGCATGGAGTGGATTAGAACGTAGAGGAAAGGAGCTAAAATTGCTAAGGATCGATTTTTAGTCTTGGATTATATTTGGGCTTTTTGAGGTAATGATCTTTGTCTTCCTAATGTAATTGAAGATTACATGTTATAGTAGTTGATAAATGAGCTTGTGCTATAAGGAATGAATATTGATAAGTGTTAAGATAATTTGAGGGTTAAAACCGAGACATGACATGTTAGCCATTGAAGTTGTTAATCAATTTTATTGTTAGTTATAATCGTCACATGTTATACAAGAAAGGGAATTTAGTTGTTATAATTGTTATAACTTATATAACATGTTGGAGTAACCACTTGGATTAAAGAATTGAAAAGGACTATATGTTATACTGTTGTTTGATTGGTTGTGCCTTAAATGTGGCGATTTAATGTGGCCTTAAATCAGGCCTTGAAAAAAGTGGAAAAGTATGTGAAAACAGGGAAAGTGCTGTCCAATTTTCCGTAGAATAAGAGACATTATACTTAGTATTATTCTACCTTAGAAAGATAGAAGTTGATAGACGTATTATGGTCATTATAGGTTGACATTCTACGTGCGGCATATTCAACTTAGCGGGTGGATTAAGCCGAAGAGGTATGTGGAACTTTCCCTATCTTCTTGAGCATGATTCTTATAAATGTATAGTACGGTTGACGTACATGTCTTAAATGAATTCGGTTTCATTTTGGTACCATTGATTTGATTTAAAAAGGGTACAAGTTTAGTTGAGTTGGAAAATCAAACTCACTTGGTTCTTAAAGGATGTAAATGCCTTAGTTTCTAAAAACATAAAGTGTTATAATGGCTTTATGGGAAGTTAGTTATAATGACTTTATAGAAAGTTAAAAGAGTGGTTTACTTGAATGATTTAAAAGAGAATAAATGATTTGATTTTGAAAGTATACGATACTTGACTTAAAGAGTATAAGTAACTTGATTTAAAGGTATAGGTTACTTGAGTTTGAAAAGTAGAAGTTACTTGGTTTCAAAGCCTTGAAATGAATTTCTAAAGGTGTAGTAACTTTTGATTTGAAAAATATACATGCATTGACACTACGAGTGTTAGTATCTTCTGGCTTTTATATGAAAATGGTTCTTTTTAAAGGAATAGAAGTACGTAGTTGATGCGCGGTAAGATGCACACACTTTAAACGCAAATGCACGTTATCGTGACAAGTAGTATAGTCTTGATAAGATCGAATATCGTCCTCTACGATTAGGGTTCAAGTACCAACTATCTATTTTCTAGTATCTATTTGGCGAATTGATAAATGATTGGTTGTTTATAACTAAGAATTATGAAAGCTATCTAAATATAAAGATTTACTTCAGGTGTGATGAGAATAGGGCTTCCATGTATCCTTACTATCCGCTTATGCTACGTACTAATGCATTAACTTATGGTATTCTTCTTTTGGAGAAAGCAGGTTTACGAAATCGTTTTATACTCCCGTTAGGGTTATATAAACACTCAACCCCAGTATCGCATCTTACCTACCTTTCGGTGATAAGGATAACTCTATAGGAGGATTAAGAACAAAAACCTAGTTGACCGTCACGCACAATGCGCAAAATTAGGGTTGTTAAGCCTCTCATCAACGCTACATAAATAATTGAGGTATTTTCATCCCCAATCCAAGAATGTCTACCCAACTTACAGCATATTCACAATCCCCCCCTTTCGGAATCTGATTAGAAATCATATAGTGATAATTAGTTGTCAATTAATTACCAAGAATTCAACTCAATTATTGGATAGATCTCACAATAAGAAAAAATAACCATAAGCATGCATTAATTTATAACATAAGTTTCTAGCAATTCAACATGGAAAGCCCTATAAGAGAATTAGTTCCTAGCCATTGACATGACAAGAAACTAATTCAATGTTCATCATACAAAAACTGAAATAAAGAACAAGAAATTACTAAACTAATGGTATCCAATCTCCAAGCAAAAGTCTTGAGTTGTGCAAGAAGGGGAACCCTTAAAAACTGCCTAGGGTTCTCCTTTTATAGGCTGAAAACCGCCTCCCTCTTTTTCTTCGTGCTCGCCTGCATTTCGCCAAAAGACCTAATTTTTCCGCCGCTGCCGCGCATGGGCATACGGGCGCCTAAGTTCTGCAATCCTTCGGTGTTTTACGCCGCGCCCCGATATTCGCTGCTCGGTAGCCGCGCGCCGATCTTCTGCAACTTCTGAATAGTGGCGCCGCGCCCGCTGATCGCAGGAGGCCATGCGGCTGGTCTGAATGTTACCCTCGTTCGCCAATTTCTCTGTTTCCAGCTCTGACATCTCCTCTTTTGCCCTCTTTTTGCTCCTTTTCCTCCATTTGGCCATTTTAACCACTTTGACTCAAAAGAAAGAAAAACTATCCTAATACGACACTTATATGTGCAAAATGGGACAAAAGACTAACTGAAACTGACTCAAAAGGTGTATATAAAATACACCGATCAAATACCCCCAAACTTAACCTTTGCTCGCCCTCGAGCAAAGATAGAAAGAATTAAAATAAAAGACTCAAAGAAACGAAAATAAAAGACTCACTGCCATTGATCACTTTTGCTGCATTAGTGTTAACTAGAAAAACATGAAGGTTAGCAAAATAATATGCAGGAACATATAGCATGAATTTTCGGCACACTAAACACATGAAGCTAAATATTTCGCAAACTCATATTCATCATGCTTAATGAAAGTCAATATACTAAACCATGCATATAAATTCAAGAATTCCTATGGCATGCTTACTTGCTATTCTCCACTAATTCTGGATATGCATAAAAGAGATCTTCAGGACTTTTAAGGGTTGTAATGTAGGCTTAGGTATAGGTAGGTAAAAATAGGCAATTTAGGCTCATTTCGTGTACCATAAGCTCTTTTGCTTTTCAGTATTTCATTTTTTTTCTTTTTTTTTCTTTTCTTCATTTCGATTCTATTTTTCCCCTCTTTTGTTTTGGGAGAGTGAAGTATATAATGACAAGCACCCCCAAACTTAGGCTTTTGCTTATTTCTTATTACTTTTGTATTGGGGTGCAACAGACTTATTCACTCATTTTGTCTCTTTTTTAACACAATGTATTCCACTATTTCATATTTTCACTTATGGTACAATTTGTGGGAATATAGGGTGTCAAAGAAGAAGTTTCAAATTTAGGCTCAATGGGGCTGACTAGGGATATTTTTAAAGTACGGGATAGAAAAGAATGGTAAAAATTGGCTATCAAAGAAATGCCTGAGTCATCTCCCTAGCATGCATATCCTAACTATTTCGCCTCAAATAGCAAGCAATCATAACACATAAGTATTTATCATTTAGCATGCATAACTCAAGCAAGAAACTCCAAATAGACAGATTCTGTGAGTTTTTGGCATATCTAACTTAGATGTTTAGATAGTTGCTTCAATTCCTTTACATTATTCCACCTTACTTCACTAGGTGTTTCTAGCAACTACATCATACATGATCTTTGACAGACAATTATGACTCAAAAAAAGGAAAAAAATTTGGTGACTCAAGATAAACATAAAACAATCAAAAAGACTTAAATAAAACATAACATGACACAAATAAAACACCCCCAAACTTAAATCACACATTGTCCCCAATGTGTGTAGACTCAAAGATAAAGAAATAAGACACTTACAAACTTTGGCTAAAATGGTGGTGGTGGCGGTGGATAATGCATCGACCATTGGTTGAACAAGGAACTCAACTCGTTGATTTGTTGCCTTGTTTCTTGTTGTCCTTGTACTACTGTGTCCAAGGTCTGCATCATCCTCATCTGATTTTGATACAATTGCTCCATTGTGGGCGTTGGAGGTTCTGCTCCTGTAGTTGGTCGGTGGCTAGGTCCTGCCTCATGTGAGCCTATTTGTGCTCATCTTCGCCCATGGCGGCCTCTGCTGCCTTCTTTGGTTGTACTCTCGTCTGCCGGGGGCTTGGGTGCAGGAAAGAGTGCACTATCCCATAGGACACGGCAGTTGGTTTCTCATGAGTGTCGTGGGTAGTTTTGGGACCGCTCATGTGACATAGCTTGGTGATAATCGAGCCATGTCCTAATCCGTCTGTTGTTACCAACTGCTGATTTCTCAATGTTCGCACTATTTCTTTCCCACATCAATCGCCAACCCTCATAATTCCATATATCGGTTTAATCTATCCTCCGCACTCTGGTGAAGTGCGTGGATGGAATCATGCGGGCGCTGATGAAATATAGCCAATCTTTGGCTACTTTGTTGAATTGGCACTTGTTCAGTGCTCTTGACCCATTTCTTCCAATATCAAAAACAGACTCATGGTAGCTCACGGTGTCTGCAACGACATTCCAGTCGATGTGGTCAATGCTTCTAGACCATGTTCTAAAGTGATTCCAATCACTTCTTTCTTCAACATCAACTGTTTTCAATTTTATATCCTCTGTTGTCACAGGCACATAACGTCCCCTTACAAAGCATCCCCTTTCCACCTTCTCCGGAAAATTGGCATAAAATTCACGCACCATTGTTGTGTTTACTGGTGCTATCTTCTCCGGATTTACAAATTTCCTCCAATCCCTTAACTCAATCATCGCCCGAATGGGCTCATAAACATCTTCTTCCCCATATGACTCCCTCTGGTAGTCCATTCCTCTTTCTGGTATTAAGGGTCTGGTATCAAGCTTTTTGTATCTTTGGTAGGCTTGGTAGCTCACAAACCTATTTTCATCGTATTGTGGGGTTGGGGTGGATGTGGAGCCTCGTCTTTTCCTGGTGGCCATGGTTAAAACAGTTTCTGGAGCTTACAATTTTAGTGGCACAAATGTTTCCTACACAATTGACAACTAGCAGCGAACACAACACCCCCAAACTTCAACCTTTCTACCCAATACCCACACTTCTTTTCTACTCTTTTCTCTAAACTTCACAATCAACTTTTCAGTACCCAATTACTTCAACTACAATACTCCTTCGAACTACTACCTCTTGTGACTTCAGTAAAGGATTCAAGAACAGAAAAAAATTACCTTTTTATGAGAAGTTTCAAGCTTGTTCTTGTTTCAATTGGTGGTTTGAGGCTATTGAATAGAGCTTTGTTGGTTGAGATGGCTAAGGGTTTTTGGGAATTTAAGAGTTTATGTTTTGGTTGGGTTGGATTTGTGGAGGATTTGTTGGCAAATTTCTGGAATTTTGTGGGTTTTTGGAGAGGGAAGGATAGGTTTTTGAATTTGGAATTGGGAAAAATCTGATTTTTGGGCGAAAGTTCGATTCGCCGCGCGTCCTCGCTTTTGGCGCGCGGCTAAACTCTGCGCTCGCCCGGGACTTTCGCCGCGACCTGTACATGGCGCGCGACGCCTAAATTTGGCAAATTTTCTGGAATTTTTGGCGCGCTGCTCTGGCGTCGCGGCGCTTAAACTCTGCGCTGCCGCTTCTTTTAGCGCGTGGCGCTACCCGCTTTTACGAAATTCGGCTTTTCTTGATTTTCGCCTTGATTTATTTCCTTGTACCTATCAATCACAAAGACAAACACAAGAACCCAAGACCGTGAGATCGTTTAGACAAAATAAAATAAACTAAAGACGTAAATTAAAATAACATAATTGAAAACGTTGGGTTGCCTCCCAACAAGCGCTGTCTTTAACGCTTTTAGCCGACGCAATTAACCTGCAGTGCTCATTGGACCCCTGCGAACTACTTGCATTCGCAGATTTATTGCTATAGGTCTCAATTTCCTATAACTATTTGCTCCACCAAGAACCTTAAACATACAATTATCCCCAAGTACACAAGACATGCTTGTCTTTATGCTTTTATAACGTAGAATCCGTGAAATTCTCTACATCTCTCAACTCTAGGGGGTACCCTTGCTGGTATGGGCTTCCTAATTGGGGATCAGCCGTGATAGCTAGTGGTGGTTCTTCTGTAATAGGTGCAAGAAAAAGGATTTCTACAGAGTCCAAGAAGGTAAATAATTGGATCTCTGCAATCTTTTCCTTTTCTACACCAACTATCTCACCAGATTCCTCAATAGTTGGGTTTGGTTCAGGCTCCTCAAATTGTTGTTCGCTGTTAAAAATGACTGCGAGTTCTCCTATTTGCAGTTCCAGCTTCTTTATGGCCAATCTCATTTCGTCCATGAACTGCGCTTGATACTTAGTGAGACTGAGTATGACTTCTCGCAATTCCTCTCTCTCTTCCTCTATGGTTGGAGCTCGATCATATTGACAGTAGAAATCCATGTCTTGAGGATCCCTGAGATGCATCAAAACCAACAACGGATCACGGCACCCTTGTTTTCACACAATAAATACATAAAACGAAAAAGAATAAAATAAAATAAACTAAATAGAAAAATACAAAAATTAACAAAGAATAAAAACCAAATTAGAAATTAAAAATAGATAAATTTGATATTGAACTATGCCTAATCCCCGGCAACGGCGCCAAAAACTTGATGCGCGGTAAGATGCACACACTTTAAACGCAAGTGCACGTTATCGTGACAAGTAGTATAGTCTTGATAAGACCGAATATCGTCCTCTAGGATTAGGGTTCAAGTACCAACTATCTATTTTCTAGTATCTATTTGGCGAATTGATAAATGATTGGTTGTTTATAACTAAGAATTATGAAAGCTATCTAAATATAAAGATTTACTTCAGGTGTGATGAGAATAGGGCTTCCATGTATCCTTACTATCCGCTTATGCTACGTACTAATGCATTAACTTATGGTATTCTTCTTTTGGAGAAAGCAGGTTTCTGAAATCGCTTTATACTCCGTTAGGGTTATATAAACACTCAACCCAAAGATCGCGCCTTACCTACCTTTCGGTGATAAGGATAACTCTATAGGAGGATTAAGAACAAAAACCTAGTTGACCGTCATGCACAATGCGCAAAATTAGGGTTGTTAAGCCTCTCATCAACGCTACATAAATAATTGAGGTATTTTCATCCCCAATCCAAGAATGTCTACCCAACTTACATCATATTCACAATCCCCCCTCCCCTTTCTAATCTGATTAGAAATCATATAGTGATAATTAGTTGTCAATTAATTACCAAAAATTCAACTCAATTATTGGATAGATCTCACAATAAGAAAAAATAACCATAAGCATGCATTAATTTATAACATAAGTTTTTAGCAATTCAACATGGAAAGCCCTATAAGAGAATTAGTTCCTAGCCATTGACATGACAAGAACTAATTCCATGTTCATCATACAAAAACTGAAATAAAGAACAAGAAAGGGAAAAGAAATTACTAAACTAATGGTATCCAATCTCCAAGCAAAAGTCTTGAGTTGTGCAAGAAGGGGAACCCTTAAAAACTGCCTAGGGTTCTCCTTTTATAGGCTGAAAACTGATCGGTGTATTTTATATACACCTTTCGAGTCAGTTTTAGTTAGTCTTTTGTCCCATTTTGCACATATAATTGTCGTATTAGGATAGTTTTTCTTTCTTTTGAGTCAAAGTGGTTAAAATGGCCGAATGGCGGAAAAGGAGCAAAAAAAGGGCAAAAGAGGAGATGCGGTAGCGAAAACAGAAAGTGGCGAACAAGGCTAAAATCCGGACCAGTACGCGGCCTCCTGCGATCAGCGTGGGCGCGCCATCATTCGAGAAGGTGCGAAGATCCAGCACGCGGCTTACAGCGTGGCGGCGCCACTACCTGCAGAGGGCGAAGACTTCGCACGCGGCCTCGAAGACTGAAGCGCGCGGCGCGCTAAACATCCGGCGAGCTACGAAGATTCTGCGCGCGGCTACTCGAACAGCGAATAGCAGGGCGCGCTCAAAACACCGACGGATTGCAGAACTTCGGCGCGCGCTGCGCCAGCGCGAAAAATTAGGTTTTGACGAATTTCAGGCGGGCACGAAGGACAAGAGGGAGGCGGTTTGCAGCCTATAAAAGGAGAACCCTAGGCAGTTTTTGAGGGTTCCCCTTCTTGCACAACACAAGACTTTTTGCTTGGAGATTGGACACCATTAGTTTAGTAATTTCTTTTCCTTTTCTTTACTTTATTTCAGTTTTGCATGATGAACATGGAATTAGTTCTTGTCATCTTTATGGCTAGGAACTAATTCTCTTATAGGGCTTTCTATGTTGAACTTCTTGAAACTTATGTTATAAATTAATGCATGCTTATGGTTATTGTTCTTATTGAGAGATCTATCCAATAATTGAGTTGAATTCTTGGTAATTAATTGACAACTAATTATCACTATATGATTTCTAATCAGATTCTGAAAAGGGGGGATTGTGAATATGCTGTAAGTTGGGTAGACATTCTTGAATTGGGGTTGAAAATACCTCAATTAGTATGTAGCGTTGATGAGAGGCTTAACAACCCTAATTTTGCGCATTGTGCCTGACGGTCAACTAGGTTTTTGTTCTTAATCCTCCTATAAAGTTACCCTTATCAGCGAAAGTTAGGTAAGGAACGATACTGGGGTTGAGTGTTTATATAACCCTAACGGGAGTATAAAATGATTTCGTAAACCTGCTTTCTCCAAAAGAAGAATACCATAAGTAATGCATTAGCAAGTAGCATAAGCGGATAGTGAGGATACATAGAAGCCCTATTCTCATCACAACTGAAGTAAACCTTTATAATTAAATAGCTTTTATAAGTCGTAGTTATAAACAACCAAATCAATTATCAATTCGCCAAATAGATACTAGAAAATAGATAGTTGGTACTTGAACCCTAATCCCAGAGGACGATATTCGGTCTTATCTAAGACTATACTACTTGATACGATAACGTGCACTTGCGTTTGAGTGTGTGCATCTTAACGTGCATCAAGTTTTTGGCGCCATGTCGACTAGGCATAGTTCAATATCAAAGTGATCTATTTTTAATTTCTAATTTGGTTTTAATTTTTCTTTTAATTTTTACGTTTTTCTTTTGAAAATTCGAGGTGCCGTGATTTGTTGTCTGTTTTTGATCTATTTCAGGAAGTCAGTTTATGCGAAGGAGAAGAGGAGCAGACACTCTTGTTCCCTTCAATCCAGAAATTGAGAAAACCTGCAAACAGAACAGAAAGAATCAGCGGATTGCAACTTTGTTAGAGATGAACGGCGTTCAAAACAACAACGGGATGGGAGAAGGGTTAGGTGAGAATCAACCCCATCCAGGAATACCTAGGCAAGCGCCAATAGACGTGGAGGAGAGAGTCCAAATCCAGCCAGAAAGAAGTTTGGGAGATTATGTGCTGCCAAGAGTGAATGGAGCACAGACTTGCATTAGGCTCCCTACAATAGGAGCCAACAATTTCGAAATAAAACCGGCAATTCTGAGCATGGTACAGCACACAGTGCAATTCGGAGGACTGCCATCGGAGGATCCACATATGCACATAGCTAATTTCTTGGAGCTATGTGCAACTTTTAGATATAACGGCGTTACTGATGATGCCGTCAGATTGAGGCTCTTTCCCTTCTCACTCAGGGATAGAGCAAAAGTATGGTTGAATTCCCTACCGGCCGATTCGATTTTCACATGGCACGAGCTGACACAGAAATTCTTAGCCAAGTTCTTTCCCCCATGTAAAGCAGCAAAATTGCGAGGGGAGTTGAACAACTTCTACCAAGCTGATGGAGAGTCCTTATATGAAGCTTGGGAAAGGTTCAAGGATCTACAAAAGAAGTGTCCACACCATTGCATTGAGTTGTGGAACTTGGTCCACATCTTCTACAACGGGCTGAGCAGTATAACCAAAACCATCATAGATGCAGCAGCAGGTGGAGCATTCATGAGGAAAATAGCCCACGACGCTCATGAGTTATTAGAAGATATGGCCACTAACAACCATGTCACTGAAGAGAGGGCGACTAGTGGGAGAAGAACTGTGGGAGTCCACGAGATAGATGCTATTGCTGCCTTGAATGCCCAAGTGGCTCTTCTAGCGAAACAATTGCGAGAACATACAAAGGTCGATAAATGCCGCATGATGCCTAAAAGTCATGAGATATGTGGTGGCCCACATACATTTGATAGGTGTCCTTCAGCGGATCCCAACAATATACCAATGGAGCGAGCGTAATGTCAAGCAAGGGCAATTACCGTGAGGCAACAGAACAACCCTACTCAAACACTTATAATCCGGTGGAGAATCACCCAAATTTCTCATGGAAAGGAGATCGGGCGGCGAATCAATATCGAGGCGTGAGAACGATGCAGAGCGCGCAGAACCAATATCGTGCGGCGAGAATCGGTATAGGGGCGATGTAACCAAGCGATGCAGAATCATGACCGCTTCACTCGTGCCCCACAAAGATCAGCGATTGTCGCGATTCGTAAAGAAAGCGACGAAGCTGGCAACGTGACAACACTTGCAATGCCTGCATCCGATTCGCAGCGAAGCTAGATCCTCATTCAGAACACGAAACTCAAGTGGGTCACCGCAAAGCAAGCAAACATCGAGCCACCTGGGGCACCGCCAAGCAATACAGAGGTAAATCAGAGAAGCGATGTCGAGCGATGCGGTTGAAAGTGGAAGCGATTGGAAGCGGCCGATCACCTCAACCGAGAGTTGAAGCAATCGAGTTAGAAAAAGAGAAGGTGATTGAGCCTAGCCCGGTGATAGAAAACTCCGGAGAAGGAGTATATACGAAAGATCCCTTTCCCGGAGATTACAGAGAAGCCGGTCGATAAACAATTTTCCAAATTTTTGAAGTATTCAGAAGCTGCGTATCAACATACCTTTATAGAGGCTTTGGAGCGGATGCCTTCCTATTTCAAGTTCATGAAAGAAATCTTGGGAAAAAGAAGAAAGTGGCGAATATGAAATAGTAGCACTAACAGAAGAGTGTAGTGCTATCCTGCAAAAGAAGTTGCCACCCAAGCTAAAGGATCCAGGGAGCTTCACACTACCTTGCACAGTGGGCAGGGTAACTTGCAACAGAGCGCTATGTGATTTAGGGGCAAGTATAAATCTAATGCCCCTATCAGTATTCAAGAGATTGGAGTTGGGTGAGGCCAAACCAACCACGATAAGCTGCGATTGGCCCGACAGGACAGTGGTGCATCCAAGAGGCAAGATCGAGGACGTAATTGTGAAAGTAGGGAAATTCTTCTTTCCTGCAGATTTCCTCATCCTCGATATGGAAGAAGACGCGGAAATCCCGATCATATTGGGGAGGCCATTCCTAGCAAATGAGAGCTTTGATTGATGTTGAAAGAGGGGAACTAACATTAAGGGTGGAGACTGAAGAAATGGTGTTTAAAGTTTTTAAACACATCATTGAGCCACCAACAATAAGTGGGTGCTTTGCAATCAGCACCATCAAACCCCCATGTCAGCCATTACAAGTCAACCAACGAGCGATGAGCCCAAGAAAGCAAGCATGGTTCGCCGAAATGCCACTAAAGGAGGTAAGTGTTCCTGAACTCCCTATTACTGATAATGCCAAAAAGAAAAGAAGAAAAAGAAAACGCCAGATGTGGAGGAAATGGATAGGTTGGGGGCTTAATCTTCCCCAAGGTTATTAAGGTGAAGGAACTTGCGTCCGGCTAAAAGACGTTAAAGACAGCGCTACGTGGGAGGCAACCCAACGCTTTCAATTTTGTTATTTTAATTTCTGTCTTTAGTTAATTTTATTTCATCTTGATCAGTCTCACGGTCTTGGGTTCTTGTGTCTATGTGTGTTGACAGGTGAAAGCCAAGGATGTGGAAGGCGAAAAATGAAGAGAAGCCAAGGATAGCGCCGCGGCGCCCATTTGCAGGGCCGCGACGCCAAATGATCAGAAGACGCCCAGAAGTTTTCGCGCCGCGGCGCCACAACGGAAAATCTGAATTCTGGAAGACACCCTGAGCCGAAGGTCCCATCGCCAAATCAAAACACCAAGAATGCTCATCCCCTCACGGAATTCAAAGTATTATCCACCGCCACCACCACCATTTTAGCCAAAGTCTGTAAGTGTCTTTTTCTTTTATTTTCTTTGAGTCTTGCACACATTGGGGACAATGTGTGATTTAAGTTTGGGGGTGTTTTATCTGTGTGTCATGTTATGTTTTATTTAAGTCTTTTTATTTGTTTTATGTTTATTTTGAGTCACCAAAATTTTTCTTTTTTGAGTCATAATTGCCTGTCAAAGATCATGTATGCTATAGTTGCTAGAAACACCTAGTGAAGTAAGGTGGAATAATGTAAAGGAATTGAAGCAACTATCTAAACACTTAGGTTAGATATGCCAAAAACTCATAGAATCTGTCTATTTGGAGTTTCTTGCTCGAATTACGCATACTAAATGATAAATGCTTATGTGTTATGATTGTTTGCTATTTGAGGCGAAATAGTTAGGATATGCATGTTAGGGAAATGACTCAGGCACTTCTTTGATAGCCAATTCTTACCACTCTTTTCTATCCCGGACTTCAAAAATATCCCTAGTCAGCCCCATTGAGCCTAAATTTGAAATTTCTTCTTTGACACCATATATTTCCACAAACTGTGCCATAAGTAAAAATATGAAATAATGGAGTACATTGTGTTAAAAAGAAGAAACAAAAAGAGTGAACAAGTTTGATACACCCCAATGAAAAAGTAATAAGAAAGAGGCAAAAGCCTAAGTTTGGGGGTGCCTATTAGTATAATACACTTCACTCTCCCAAAACAAAAGAGGGGAAGGATAGAATTGAAGTGAAGGAAAGAATCAAAAGAAAAAGGGAAAAATTGAAAAGCCAAAAGAGCTTATGGTACAGAAAAATGAGCCTAAATGTCTATCTTTACCAACCCCTACCTAATCCTACATTACAACCCTTAAAGTCCTGAAGATCTCTTTTATGCATATCTAGAATTAGTGGAGAATAGCAAGTAAGCAAGTCATAGAAATTCTTGAATTTATATGCATGATTTAGTATATTGACTTCTATTAAGCATGATGAATATGAGTTTGCGAAATATTTAGCTTCATGTGGTTAGTGTGCTGAAAATTTCATGCTATATGATTCCTGCATATTATTCAGCTAACCTTCATGTTTTTCTAGTTAACATTTATGCAGCAAAAGTGATCAATGGCAGAGAGTCCTTTTATTTTTCGTTCTTTGAGTCTTGTTATTTTTATTTCTTTCTATCTTTGCTCGAGGGCGAGCAAAGGTTAAGTTTGGGGGTATTTGATCGGTGTATTTTATATACACCTTTCGAGTCAGTTTTAGTTAGTCTTTTGTCCCATTTTGCACATATAATTGTCGTATTAGGATAGTTTTTCTTTCTTTTGAGTCAAAGTGGTTAAAATGACCGAATGGCGGAAAAGGAGCAAAAAGAGGGCAAAAGAGGAGATGTCAGAGCTGAAAACAGAGAAAGTGGCGAACAAGGCTAAAATCGCACCAGCGCAGCGCTCTCGCAGATCAAAGCGGCGCGACGCCATCATTCGAAGAAGGTGCGAAGATCCAGCGCGCGCCACTACCTGCAGAGGGCGAAGACTGGCGCGCGCTACCGAAGACGAAGCGAGGCGCGGCGCCTAAACATCCGAGGAGCTACAGAATATTCAGCGCGGCTGCGAGCAGAGGCAGGGCGCGGCGCCAAAACACCCGACGGATTGCGAACTTCGGCGCCAGGCGCTGCTCGCAGCGACGCTGAAAAATTAGGTTTTGGACGAATTTACGGGCGAGCACAAGGAAAAGAGGAGGCGGTTTCTGGCTATAAAAGGAGAACCCTAGGCAGTTTTTGAGGGTTCCCTTCTTGCACAACACAAGACTTTTTGCTTGGAGATTGGACACCATTAGTTTAGTAATTTCTTTTCCTTTTCTTTACTTTATTTCAGTTTTGCATGATGAACATGGAATTAGTTCTTGTCATCTTTATGGCTAGGAACTAATTCTCTTATAGGGCTTTCTATGTTGAACTTCTTGAAACTTATGTTATAAATTAATGCATGCTTATGGTTCTTGTTCTTATTGAGAGATCTATCCAATAATTGAGTTGAATTCTTGGTAATTAATTGACAACTAATTATCACTATATGATTTCTAATCAGTTACGAAAGGGGATTGTGAATATGCTGTAAGTTGGGTAGACATTCTTGAATTGGGGATGAAAATACCTCAATTAGTATGTAGCGTTGATGAGAGGCTTAACAACCCTAATTTTGCGCATTGTGCGTGACGGTCAACTAGGTTTTTGTTCTTAATCCTCCTATAAAGTTACCCTTATCAGCGAAAGTTAGGTAAGGAACGATACTGGGGTTGAGTGTTTATATAACCCTAACGGGAGTATAAAACGATTTCGTAAACCTGCTTTCTCCAAAAGAAGAATACCATAAGTAATGCATTAGCAAGTAGCATAAGCGGATAGTGAGGATACATAGAAGTCCTATTCTCATCACAACTGAAGTAAACCTTTATAATTAAATAGCTTTTATAAGTCGTAGTTATAAACAACCAAATCAATTATCAATTCGCCAAATAGATACTAGAAAATAGATAGTTGGTACTTGAACCCTAATCCCAGAGGACGATATTCGGTCTTATCTAAGACTATACTACTTGATACGATAACGTGCACTTGCGTTTGAGTGTGTGCATCTTAACGTGCATCAAAAACCGCCTCCCTCTTTTCCTTCAGGCCTGGCCCAGAATTTCGTCAAAAGACCTAATTTTTCCGCGTCGGCGCCGCCTGCGAGCGGCCAGCGGCCGCGCTGGTTCGCAATCGCCGGGTGTTTTGGCGCGCGGCCGATATCTGGCATGCGAGGCGCGCGGCTGGATCTTCTGCAGCCTTCTGAATAGTGGCGCGCGCTGATCGCAGGAGAGGCGCGCGCCTGGTCTGGATTTTACCCTCGTTCGCCACTTTCTCTATTTCCAGCTCTGGCATCTCCTCTTTT
Organism: Przewalskia tangutica; assembly: GCA_029844215.1. Classification (NCBI taxonomy): domain Eukaryota; kingdom Viridiplantae; phylum Streptophyta; class Magnoliopsida; order Solanales; family Solanaceae; genus Przewalskia; species Przewalskia tangutica. Next base: position 96,424,224 of record CM056731.1, read on the forward strand.
GCCCTTTTTTGCTCCTTTTCCTCCATTTGGCCATTTTAACCACTTTGACTCAAAAGAAAGAACAAATATCCTAATACGACACTTATATGTGCAAAATGGGACAAAAGACTAACTGAAACTGACTCAAAAGGTGTATATAAAATACACCGATCAAATACCCCCAAACTTAACCTTTGCTCGCCCTCGAGCAAAGATAGAAAGAATTAAAATAAAAGACTCAAAGAAACGAAAATAAAAGACTCACTGCCATTGATCACTTTTGCTGCATTAGTGTTAACTAGAAAAACATGAAGGTTAGCAAAATAATATGCAGGAACATATAGCATGAATTTTCGGCACACTAAACACATGAAGCTAAATATTTCGCAAACTCATATTCATCATGCTTAATGGAAGTCAATATACTAAACCATGCATATAAATTCAAGAATTCCTATGGCATGCTTACTTGCTATTCTCCACTAATTCTGGATATGCATAAAAGAGATCTTCAGGACTTTTAAGGGTTGTAATGTAGGCTTAGGTATAGGTAGGTAAAAATAGGCAATTTAGGCTCATTTCGTGTACCATAAGCTCTTTTGCTTTTCAGTATTTCCTTTTTTTTCTTTTTTTTTTCTTTTCTTCATTTCGATTCTATCTTTCCCCTCTTTTGTTTTGGGAGAGTGAAGTATATAATGACAAGCACCCCCAAACTTAGGCTTTTGCCTATTTCTTATTACTTTTGTATTGGGGTGCAACAGACTTATTCACTCTTTTTGTCTCTTTTTTAACACAATGTATTCCACTATTTCATATTTTCACTTATGGTACAATTTGTGGGAATATAGGGTGTCAAAGAAGAAGTTTCAAATTTAGGCTCAATGGGGCTGACTAGGGATATTTTTAAAGTACGGGATAGAAAAGAATGGTAAGAATTGGCTATCAAAGAAATGCCTGAGTCATCTCCCTAGCATGCATATCCTAACTATTTCGCCTCAAATAGCAAGCAATCATAACACATAAGTATTTATCATTTAGCATGCATAACTCAAGCAAGAAACTCCAAATAGACAGATTCTGTGAGTTTTTGGCATATCTAACTTAGGTGTTTAGATAGTTGCTTCAATTCCTTTACATTATTCCACCTTACTTCACTAGGTGTTTCTAGCAACTACAGCATACATGATCTTTGACAGACAATTATGACTCAAAAAAGGAAAAAATTTTGGTGACTCAAAATAAACATAAAACAATCAAAAAGACTTAAATAAAACATAACATGACACAAATAAAACACCCCCAAACTTAAATCACACATTGTCCCCAATGTGTGTAGACTCAAAGACAGTAAAAGAAATAAGACACTTACAAACTTTGGCTAAAATGGTGGTGGTGGCGGTGGATAATGCATCGACCATTGGTTGAACAAGGAACTCAACTCGTTGATTTGTTGCCTTGTTTCTTGTTGTCCTTGTACTACTGTGTCCAAGATCTGCATCATCCTCATCTGATTTTGATACAATTGCTCCATTGTGGGCGTTGGAGGTTCTGCTCCAGTAGTTGGTCGGTGGCTAGGTCCTGCCTCATATTGAGCCCCTATTTCAAGCTCATCTTCGTCCATGGCGGCCTCTGCTGCTGCTGCTGGTTGTACTCTCCGTCACGGCTCTTTGGGGGCTTGGGTGCAGGAAAGAGTGCACTATCCCATAGGACACGGGCAGTTGGTTTCTCTCATGAGTGTCAGTGGGTAGTTTTGGGACCGCACTCATGTGACATAGCTTGGTGATAACTGAGCCATGTCCTAATCCGCCTGTTGTTACCAACATGCTGATTTCCTCAATGCTCTGCACTATTTCTTTCCCCACATCAATCGTCAACCCCCTCATAATTCCATATATCAGTTTAATCCTATCCTCTGGCACTCTGGTGAAGTGCGTGGATGGAATCATGCGGGCGCTGATGAAATATAGCCAACCTTTGGCTACTTTGTTGAATTGACACCTGTTCAGTGCTCTTGACCCATTTCTTCCAATATCAAAAACAGCCCCATGGTAGCTCACGGTGTCTGCAACGGCATTCCAGTCGATGTGGTCAATGCTTCTAGACCATGTTCTAAAGTGATTCCAATCACTTCTTTCTTCAACATCAACTGTTTTCAATTTTATATCATCTGTTGTCACAGGCACATAACGTCCCCTTACAAAGCATCCTTTTTCCACCTTCTCCGGAAAATTGGCATAAAATTCACGCACCATTGTTGTGTTTACTGGTGCTATCTTCTCCGGATTTACAAATTTCCTCCAATCTCTTAACTCAATCATCGCCCGAATGGGCTCATAAACATCTTCTTCCCCATATGACTCCCTCTGGTAGTCTATTCCTCTTTCTGGTATTAAGGGTCTGGTATCAAGCTTTTTGTATCTTTGGTAGGCTTGGTAGCTCACAAACCTATTTTCATCGTATTGTGGGGTTGGGGTGGATGTGGAGCCTCGTCTTTTCCTGGTGGCCATGGTTAAAACAGTTTCTGGAGCTTACAATTTTAGTGGCACAAATGTTTCCTACACAATTGACAACTAGCAGCGAACACAACACCCCCAAACTTCAACCTTTCTACCCAATACCCACACTCCTTTTCTACTCTTTTCTCTAAACTTCACAATCAACTTTTCAGTACCCAATTACTTCAACTACAATACTCCTTCGAACTACTACCTCTTGTGACTTGATAAAGGATTGAAACGTAAAAGATTACCTTTTTATGAGAAGCTTCAAGCTTGTTCTTGTTTCAATTGGTGGTTTGAGGCTATGGAATGGAGCTTTGTTGGTTGAGATGGCTAAGGGTTTTTGGGAATTTAAGAGTTTAGGTTGTGGTTGGGTTGGATTTGTGGAGGATTTGTGGGCAAATTTCTGGAATTTTGTGGGTTTTTGGAGAGGGAAGGTTAGGTTTTTGAATTTGGAATTGGGAAAAATCTAATTTTTGGGCGTTTAAAGTTCTGGATTCCCGCTTCGGCGCATGACATTCTGAGCGCGCGGCTAAATTTGACAAATTTTCTGGAATTTTTGGCGTCAGCCACATCTGGCGCCACTACGCTTAAACTTATGCGCCTGTTAAGTTCTTTTTATGCCTGCACTGCTACCGCTCGAAATTACGCTTTTCTGGTTTTTCGCCTTCAGTTTATTTCCTTGTACCTATCAATCACAGCACAAACACAAGAACCCAAGACCGTGAGACTGTTCTTAGACAAAATAAAATAAACTAAAGACAGAAATTAAAATAACATAATTGAAAACGTTGGGTTGCCTCCCAACAAGCGCTGTCTTTAACGTCTTTTAGCCGGACGCAATTAACGCAGACGCAGTGCTCATTGGACCCTTCTGCGAACTACTTGCAATTCGCAGATTTATTGCTATAGGTCTCAATTTCCCTATAACTATTTGCTCCACCAAGAACCTTAAACATACAATTATCCCCCAAGTACACAAGACAGGCTTGTCTTTTATGCTTTTTATAACGTAGGAATCCGTGAAATTCTCTACATCTCTCAACTCTAGGGGGTACCCTTGCTGGTATGGGCTTCCTAATTGGGGATCATCCGTGATAGCTAGTGGTGGTTCTTCTGTAATAGGTGCAAGAAAAAGGATTTCTCTGAGTCCGAAGGTAAATAATTGGATCTCTGCAATCTTTTCCTTTTCTACACCAACTATCTCACCGATTCCTCAATAGTTGGGTTTGGTTCAGCTCCTCAAATTGTTGTTATTGTTAAAAATGATGCGAGTTCTCCTATTTGCGATTCCGGCTTCTTTATGGCCAATCTCATTTCGTCCATGAACTGCGCTGATACTTAGTGAGGCGAGTATGACTTCCGCAATTCCTCTCTCTATTCCTCTATGGTTGGAGCTCGATCATATTGTGGTAGAAATCCATGTCTTGAGGATCCCTGAGATGCATCAAAACCAACAACGGATCACGGCACCCTTGTTTTCACACAATAAATACATAAAACGAAAAAGAATAAAATAAAATAAACTAAATAGAAAAATACAAAAATTAACAAAGAATAAAAACCAAATTAGAAATTAAAAATAGATAAATTTGATATTGAACTATGCCTAATCCCCGGCAACGGCGCCAAAAACTTGATGCGCGGTAAGATGCACACACTTTAAACGCAAGTGCACGTTATCATGACAAGTAGTATAGTCTTGATAAGACCGAATATCGTCCTCATGGATTAGGGTTCAAGTACCAACTATCTATTTTCTAGTATCTATTTGGCGAATTGATAAATGATTGGTTGTTTATAACTAAGAATTATGAAAGCTATCTAAATATAAAGATTTACTTCAGGTGTGATGAGAATAGGGCTTCCATGTATCCTTACTATCCGCTTATGCTACGTACTAATGCATTAACTTATGGTATTCTTCTTTTGGAGAAAGCAGGTTTACGAAATCGTTTTATACTCCCGTTAGGGTTATATAAACACTCAACCCCAGTATCGCACCTTACCTACCTTTCGGTGATAAGGATAACTCTATAGGAGGATTAAGAACAAAAACCTAGTTGACCGTCACGCACAATGCGCAAAATTAGGGTTGTTAAGCCTCTCATCAACGCTACATAAATAATTGAGGTATTTTCATCCCCAATCCAAGAATGTCTACCCAACTTACAGCATATTCACAATCCCCCTTTTTAGAATCTGATTAGAAATCATATAGTGATAATTAGTTGTCAATTAATTACCAAGAATTCAACTCAATTATTGGATAGATCTCACAATAAGAAAAAATAACCATAAGCATGCATTAATTTATAACATAAGTTTCTAGCAATTCAACATGGAAAGCCCTATAAGAGAATTAGTTCCTAGCCATTGACATGACAAGAACTAATTCCATGTTCATCATACAAAAAGCCAAATAAAGAACAAGAAAGGGAAAAGAAATTATTAAACTAATGGTATCCAATCTCCAAGCAAAGTCTTGAGTTGTGCGAAGGGAACCCCTTAAAACCGCCTAGGTTCTCCTTTTATAGTGAAAACCGCCTCCTCTTTTCCTTGTGCTGGCGAAATTTCGTCAAAAGACCTAATTTTTCCGCGTCGGCGCCACGGCCTGCGATGGCGCGCGCCGGAAGATGCAATCCTTCCGGGTGTTTTGGCGCGCGGCCGATATCTGGCATGCGAGCGCGCGGCGCTGGATCTTCTGCGACTTCTGCGAATAGTGGCGCGCGCCCTGGCAGTGCGAGGCGCCGCGGCGCTTGTCTGGATTTTACCCTCGTTCGCCACTTTCTCTATTTCCAGCTCTGGCATCTCCTCTTTTGCCCTCTTTTTGCTCCTTTTCCGCCATTTGGCCATTTTAACCACTTTGACTCAAAAGAAAGAAAAACTATCCTAATACGACACTTATATGTGCAAAATGGGACAAAAGACTAACTGAAACTGCTCAAAAGGTGTATATAAAATACACCGATCAGTAGTACTTTGGGGTTAAATTCCCGGATTTTACATGATAGTGCCTTAAGTTAAATTAATGAGAGTTAAAAATTGCTAACTTGCATATGTTGTTCATGATAGCCGGTAGTGCTAGTTTTATATTATTCATTACGGGGTCAATCCCCGGGTCATTTTGCATTTTGCATTTTCGTGGATTTGCTCCCCACGATGCGAGTATGACGTATATGCTCATTACGGGCTCATAGGGTCCATGCAGGTGAAATAGTCTCATGCGAGGCAATTTGCCTCATGCGGGTCCACAAGACTTATGCGGGTGAAATAGTCCCAGGAGTAGGATTGCATAATGATACTACGGGCGGGTGGCCCTAGTTTGATCATAAGCTCCCTATTTTTAAACGGAAAGGTTTACTCTTATTTACTCTCATTATTAGTAAGGCACAGTGTACTGTTAATTTGGTTATCATATATGTCTCCAGCTTTATTTTAGACTATATGGTTTCATTACAGTACTTTCAGTTTCATATACTTGGTACATGTTTTGTACTGACCCCCTTTCCTCGGGGGTTGCGTTCATGTCGCATGTAGAGGTAAACAGGTTGTTGATCCTCAGTCTTAGGATCACTGTTCAGCCTTTGGAAAGCTCCATAACTCCGGAGGCTTACCTTTTGGTACGGATCCCTGTTGTTGTAGATTTATATACATTCAGGGGTATGACGGGGCCCTGTCCCGTCATAGATAGGATCCAAACTCTTAGAGGTCTGTAGTCATGTTATGTGGGTTGAACTTGTAAAAGATGTATCTCTTTTGTTTATGTATATATATGCAGAAAGGTGGTCTTATCGACTAGCCTGGTGATCGGTGTATTTTATATACACCATTTGAGTCATTTCTAGTTAGCCTTTTGCTCAATTTTGTACAAATATGTGTCGTCTTAGGATAGATTTTCTTTCTTTTGAGTCATAATGGTTTAAAGTGGCACATTGGCGAAAAGGAGCGAAAAGAGGGCAGAAACAAAGGCTCCAGAGCTCAAAAAGCTAGAAAGTTGGCGATCCGGAAAGAAAGCAGGCGGCCCGTGGCCCCTGCCAAGCATCAGGCGCCACAGCGCCCAAAATACTAGAACTGCAGAGTTTTAGCGCCTTTGATTCTGAGCATGCGCCGAGGCGGGAATTCTGCCAAATTCGAATGGAAATGGGCCAAGGCCTAGAAGGAAAAGTTGGAGAATGTTTTGGAGACTATAAAAAGGACCTTTCTAGGTCAGATTAAGGGTTCCCAACTTTGTCAATTCATCACAAACTTGGAGATCAAGATTGGAGACTAGTTTTGTGTAATTTCTTTGTTGTATTTCTTTATAGTTTATGTTGGATATTAGTTTAGTTCTTGGCATGTCTATGGCTAGGAACTAACTTAATTTAGGAATTTCCATATCAAATCACTTGAAACTCATTCTTATGAATTAATGCATGTTTTGGTTTCTTCTTGTCATTGTTGAGATTTATTCAATATTTGTCTTGAATGCTTGGTAATTAATTGATCACTAATTATCATAATCTATATGATTTCTAATCGAAAGCCGAAATGAGAGATTGTGAATATGCTAAAGTTGAATAAACATAGGTTAAATCGTGGACGAAAGTACCCCGATACTTGTGTAGCTTAATAGGTTATTGCTCTTAATCCTCCTTTATAGTCAATCTTATCACCGAAAGGTAGAAGGGTTCAATATTGGGGTTGAGTGTTTATATTACCTTAACAGGATTATAAAACGGCTTAGTTAACCTGCTGTCTCAAAATAGAAGAAGAACCATGATTAATTGCATTAACAAGTAAGATGAGCGGATAGTTGAGGAGATTTGGAAGCCCTATTTCCACCATATCTAAAGTAAAATAAAGTAATTTAGTTTGCATCCATAATTATAGTTATAATCAATTCATCAATTATCGGTCACCAAATAGATATCATAGAATAGAGTTTGATAATTGGACACTAATCCCTGAGGACGATAACTCGGTCTTCTAGACTATATTACTTGTCACGACACGTGCACTTGCGTTAGTGTGTGCATAAATCTTGCATCAAGTTTTTGGCGTCGTTGCCGGGGATTGGCATAGTTCAATATCATTCTATCTATTCTTAATTTCTAATTTGGTTTTTATTTTTATTTATTTATTACTATATTTTGGTTCTATATTTTTTATTGAAACCCGTGCGCCGTGATCCGTTTGTTGATTTTGATCTGTTGCAGGCATCTAGTTTATGCGAAGGAGAAGAGGAGCAGATACACTTGTCCCCTTTAACCCGGAGATTGAAAAGACTTGCAAACAGAACAGGAGAAACCAACGAATTTTGGCCTTAATAGCAATGGGGGCTTCCAGAACAACAAAGAGATGAACGAAGGGTTAGGTGATCATCAACCTAACCAAAGGATGCCCCGGAGGTTACCAATGGATGTGGAAGAGAGGGTCCAGGTCCAATCTGAGAGAAGTTTGGGAGATTATGTGCTGGCAAGGGTGAATGGAGCACAAACTTGCATCAGGCTCCCAGTAATAGGAGCAAATAATTTTGAAATCAAACTTGCGATCCTGAGTATGGTGCAGAATAATGTTCAATTCGAAGGGTTGCCATCGGAAGATCCTCACATGCACATAGCGAACTTCTTGGAATTGTGTGCAACTTTCAAGTACAATGACGTTACTGACGACCCCATCCGATTGAGGCTTTTTCCCTTCTCACTCAGGGATAGAGCGAAAGTTTGGTTGAATTCCCTGCCTACAGATTCTATATTCACATGGCAGGAGTTGGCACAGAAGTTCTTAGCAAAGTTCTTTCCACCGTCCAAAGCCGCTAAGCTGAGAGGGGAGTTGAACAATTTTTATCAGGCTGATGGAGAGTCACTCTATGAGGTTTGGGATAGATTTAAAGATTTGCAAAGAAAGTGTCCACATCATAGTATTGAGTTGTGGAATTTGGTCCATATTTTCTACAATGGGCTAAGCGGGACCACAAGAACTATCATTGACGCAGCCGCAGGTGGAACTTTCATGAGGAAGACAGCACACGAAGCCCATGATTTGCTAGAAGACATGGCCACCAATAATCATGTAACAGAGGACAGAGGGGTGAGTGGAAGAAGAGCAATAGGAGTTCATGAGATTGATGCCATCACAGCATTAAATGCACAAGTTGCTCTCTTGACCAAGCAACTGCAACAGAACACAGTTTCAGTGAATGCAGTTCAAATGCCATTGAGTTGTGAGATGTGTGGAGTTCCACATACCTTTGATAGGTGTCCATCAGCAGACCCCAACAACATCTCTATCGAGCAAGCAGAGTGTCAAGCATTAGGGAATTACCAAAGGCCCCAGAACAACCCCTATTCAAATACCTACAATACAGGGTGGAGGAATCACCCTAACTTTTCATGGAGGGGTGATCAAGGCGTGAGAACCAATTTGAGGCCAATACCAAAATCGGCAACCATTCACTCAGCCTCATCTTCACAATAATTGGTGCACTGCTCAACAAGAAGCGGATGAGTTGAGAGCAGCCCTGTTGACACTCACCAACTCACAGACCCAGTTCATGGCAGAGACCAGATCCTCTATCAGGAATTTGGAGACTCAAGTGGGACAACTAGCGAAGATGGCAAACAACAGGCCACAAGGCACTTTGCCTAATGTCTGAGAGATGAACCCCGAGAAACGGTGCCAGCGGTGCAGTGAGGAATGGAAAGCGATTAGAAACCTCACCAGACTGTGGTAGAGCAGTAGATGCGAGAGAGAGAGGGTTCAAGACCGCCTATGTTAGAAAGCTCCATCACCCCAGTCGGTGAGGAATACACTGAGAGGATTCCTTACCCGCAGAGGTTGCAAAGAAAAGTGGTTGATAAGCAATTCTCCAAGTTCTTGGAGGTATTCAGAAAGCTACACATTAACATTCCGTTCATTGAGGCATTGGAGCAAATGCCTACTTATTTTAAATTCATGAAGGAAATTCTTGGAAAAAGAAGAAGTTGGCTGAGTATGAGACGGTGGCACTGACAGAGAAATGCAGTGTCATCTTGCAGAAGAAATTTCCCCCCAAACTCAAGGATCCAGGGAGCTTCACATTGCCTTGCACAGTTGGCAGGGTGACATGTAATAGGGCTCTTTGTGATTTGGGGGCTAGCATAAATCTTATGCCCTTGTCCGTTTTTAAGAGGTTGGGGTTGGGTGAGGCCAAACCAACCACTGTGAGCTTGCAGTTAGCAGATAGGATAGTGGTGCATCCCAGGGGAACGATTGAAGATGTCTTAGTTAAGGTGGGAAAATTCTTCTTTCATGCGGACTTCCTCATCCTGGATATGGAGGAAGATGATGAGATCCCCATCATATTGGGAAGGCCATTCTTGGCAACCGGGAGAGCCCTGATTGATGTGGAGAAGGGTGAGCTGACACTCAGAGTGGAGAATGGAGAGATGGTGTTCAATGTGTTTAAACACATCATTGAACCCCCAGTCGTGAGCAAGTGTTTTGCAGTCAGCACTGTCAGCACATCGGTTGAGCCAGCACAAGCCAAAGCAAGGGAAATAAGTCCGTCAAAACAGGTAAGTAACGCTAAACCTCCTTTTGAGAAAAAGGAGAAAAGGAAAAACAGAAGGCGGAAGCGAAAAATGTTGATAAAATGGATAGGTTGTGGGGTTAATTTACCCCATGCCTCTTTATAAGGAACTTGCGTCCGGCTAAAAGACGTTAAAGACAGCGCTACTTGGGAGGCAACCCAAGGTTATTTTATTTTATTTTATTTTAGTTTTGCAATTTAGTTTTAATTAGAACAGTCTCACGAAAGTTATTGTTGCATGTTGTGATGACAGGTACAGGGCCAAAAATTTGGAGGATGAAAACGGAAAAATCAAAAGAAAAAAAAATCGGCTCAGCGCCACGGCGTCCAGCAAAGGGCCGTGGCGCCGGAAGTGCAGAAGGGCGCAGAAAGTTCAGCGTCGCGGCGCCAAATCAGAGCGCCACGGCGCTGGAAGTTCAGAGGGTCGCAGAAGTTTGGGCGTCGCGGCGCCACGAAGAAAAATTTGAAGTTTAAAGGAGCCCTAATCCGATTTTCCTCTTTCCAAATCAAAAATCCAAAACCTTCCCTCTCTCCAAAACCCACGAAATTAACCCTTTTTTTCTCCTAAAAATCTTCCACAAACTAAACTCAATCACAACCAAAGTACTTAAATTCCTTACACCCTTAGCCATCTAAAACAACAACCCTCATTTCATTGCTTCAATACATCATTAGGAACAAGAAAATCTTGAAGAACACCGTCCAAGGTAACCTTTATCACTTTTCTTGAAATTTTCAATACAATCAGGGGAGGTAATAGGTTTGGGGAGGTGATTTATTGGTGGATGGTGTGTGGTGTGTTGAAGTTAGGTGTGAAAATTTCACGGAAGATTATACCTAGTGAGCGTGGGGTGTTGTACCGGTGCCTATAATGCAACAGTTGCTCATGAACCAGAGGAGGATGATGCAGAGCTTTGACATAATGATACAAGGTCAACAGGACCTGAGGCAAGGACATCAAGAACTAAGACATGAGCAAAAACAGTTGCACCATAGATTTGATGAGATGAGTTCCTTGTTCAACCAGTTGTCCATGCATTATTCGCCGCCACCGCCACCACTTTAAACCAAGTATGTAAGTTGTCCTGTTTTCATTTATTTTCTTGAGTCTTGCACACATTGGGGACAATGTGTGATTTAAGTTTGGGGGGTGTTTTATTGTTTTATTGTTTTTGAGTCTTTTTGATTTGTTTGTGTATTTTTGAGTATTTTTTGAGTCATAATTTTTTTTTAAAGATCATGTATGATGTAGTTACTGGAAACGCCTAGTGAAGTAAGGTTGAATAATTTAATGGAATTAGAAGCAACCATCTAAACACTTAGGTTAGATATGCCAAAAATTCATGAAATCAGACTATTTGGGGTATCTTGCTTGATTTGTGCATTTTTAATGATTAAACCTATGTGTCTGCTTGCTTGCTATTTGAAGCGAAATAGTTAGGATATGCGTGTTAGGGAGATGACTCGGTCATTTCTTTGTAGCCCTTTCTTACCATTTTTGCCAATCCCTGACATTCAAATTATATCCCTAGTCAGCCCCTTTGAGCCTAAAAATAAGTCCTTTCTTTGACACCCTATAATTCCATATTTGTGCCATAAGTGAAAAATTGAGGTGATTGGAATATAAAGTGTTGAAAAAATAGACAAAAGAGATTGAACAATTTTGATGCACCCCAATGAAAAAGTAATAATAAATAGGCAAAAGCCTAAGTTTGGGGGTGCCGGATACTCATAATACACTTCATTCTCTCAAAACAAAAGAGGGGAAAGATAGGTATGAAGTGAAGAAGAAAATCAAAAGAAAAGGGAAGAGTCAAAAGAAAAAGAGCTTATGGTATGTAAGTTGAGCCTAAATGCTTATTTTTACCTACTCATGCCTAAGCCTACATTACAACCCTGAAAAGCCCTGAAGATCTCTTATATGTGTATCCATGATTAGTGGAGAATAGCAAGTAAACATGTCATAGGATTTTGAAATTGACATGCATAGTTAGGTATTCTTACTTCCATTGAGCATGATTAAAGTGAATTTGCGAAATATCTAACTTGATGTGTTTAGAATGCTAAAAATCCACGCTATATGTTCCTGCATATTATTCTGCTAACCTTCATGTTTTTCTAAGTGACGATTGTGCAGCAAAGTGATCAGTGTCTTTGAGTCATTCTATTTTCTTTTTCCTCGTGTCTTTATTTCTTTCTTTTGATCTTTACTCGAGAGCGAGCAAAGGTTAAGTTTGGGGGTATTTGATCGGTGTATTTTATATACACCATTTGAGTCATTTCTAGTTAGCCTTTTGCTCATTTTTGTACAAATATGTGTCGTCTTAGGATAGATTTTGAGTCATAATGGTTTAAAGTGGCACATTGGCGAAAATGAGCGAAACGATGGCAGAAACAGAGGCTCCAGAGCTCAAAAAGCTAGAAAGTTGGCGATCCGGGCAAGAAACAGGGCGGTGCCACGGCGCCTCCAGCCAGCAGCATCAGAGCGCCACGGCGCCCAAAATACTGAATCAGATGAGTTTCAGCGCCCATGGCTGATTCTGGCCAGCGGGAATTCTTCCAAATCCGAATGGGAATGGGCCAAGGCCTAGAAGGAAAAGTTGGAGAACGTTTTGGAGACTATAAAAAAGACCTTTCTAGGTCAGATTAAGGGTTCCCAACTTTGCCAATTCATCACAAACTTGGAGATCAAGATTGGAGACTACTTTTGTGTAATTTCTTTGCTCTTTGTTTTATTTCTTTATAGTTTATGTTGGATATTAGTTTAGTTCTTGGCATGTCTATGGCTAGGAACTAACTTAATTAAGGGCTTTTCATATCAAATCACTTGAAACTCATTCTTATGAATTAATGCATGTTTTGGTTTCTTCTTGTCATTGTTGAGATTTATTCAATATTTGTCTTGAATGCTTGGTAATTAATTGATCACTCATTATCATAACCTATATGATTTCTAATCGAAAGCCGAAAGGAGAGATTGTGAATATGCTATGGTTGAATAAACATAGGTTAAATCGTGGACGAAAGTACCCCGATACTTGTGTAGCTTAATAGGTTATTGCTCTAATCCTCTTTTATAGTCAATCTTATCACCGAAAGGTAGAAGGATTCTATATTGGTGATCGGTGTATTTTATATACACCATTTGAGTCATTTCTAGTTAGCCTTTTGCTCAATTTTGTACAAATATGTGTCGTCTTAGGATATATTTTCTTTCTTTTGAGTCATAATGGTTTAAAGTGGCACATTGGCGAAAAGGAGCGAAAAGAGGGCAGAAACAAAGGCTCCAGAGCTCAAAAAGCTAGAAAGTTGGCGTCCAGAAAGAACAGGCGCCATGCGCCTCGCCAGAGCATCAGAGCCACGCGCCCAAAATACAGAGAATCGCAGAGTTTCCATGCGCTGCCAGTTCAGGCGCCGAGGCGGGAATTCTGCCAAATTCGAATGGAAATGGGCCAAGGCCTAGAAGGAAAAGTTGGAGAATGTTTTGGAGACTATAAAAAGGACCTTTCTAGGTCAGATTAAGGGTTCCCAACTTTGTCAATTCATCACAAACTTGGAGATCAAGATTGGAGACTACTTTTGTGTAATTTCTTTGTTGTATTTCTTTATAGTTTATGTTGGATATTAGTTTAGTTCTTGGCATGTCTATGGCTAGGAACTAACTTAATTTAGGACTTTCCATATCAAATCACTTGAAACTCATTCTTATGAATTAATGCATGTTTTGGTTTCTTCTTGTCATTGTTGAGATTTATTCAATATTTGTCTTGAATGCTTGGTAATTAATTGATCACTAATTATCATAATCTATATGATTTCTAATCGAAAGCCGAAATGAGAGATTGTGAATATGCTAAAGTTGAATAAACATAGGTTAAATCGTGGACGAAAGTACCCCGATACTTGTGTAGCTTAATAGGTTATTGCTCTTAATCCTCCTTTATAGTCAATCTTATCACCGAAAGGTAGAAGGGTTCAATATTGGGGTTGAGTGTTTATATACCTTAACATGATTATAAAACGGCTTAGTTAATTTGTTGTCTCAAAATAGAAGAAGAACCATGATTAATTGCATTTACAAGTAAGATGAGCGGATAATTGAGGAGATTTAGAAGCCCTATTTCCACCATATCTGAAGTAAAATAAAGTAATTTAGTTAGCATCCATAATTATAGTTATAATCAATTCATCAATTATCGGTCACCAAATAGATACCATAGAATAGAGTTTGATAATTGATAACTAATCCCTGAGGACGATAACTCGGTCTTCTAGACTATATTACTTATCACGACACGTGCACTTGCGTTAGTGTGTGCATAAATCGCGCATCCCCTGGTCTTTATTTCACATTACTGCATGTCTATGAGCTTTATTTATATTCCGCTGGTTATCTCTGATGTATACCTGTAAGGGTGCCCAGGTAGGGAACCAGTCGCGGGTCCGGGGTCGGGTCGTGACAAGGGGATTGTTGAAAATATTTATTAAACGTGAAATAAATTTAATCCTATTAATTATGACTCGAACAATTGGGTCCCCGCACGTCGGAAACGTGGTTTCCACACACGTGCACATAAAGTGTCAATGATCGTAATTTCCTTAATGGAAGAGATATTGGTACGTATACGAATTGTTTGAGACGTAAGATACTAGACGGTTATTGGTCAAATGACAATGGTTTCACGTTGGTAAATGAAGGAAGAAGTGTACGATGCGTAAAAGATGTAACGAATCAAGAAATGGGTGAAGGGTCGCAGTGCCTCGATGGCTGAGTCGTGGTACCTGAAGCGCCGCGGTACCTCCCGGAAGGGCCGCGACTCTAATGACGATAAAAATCCACTGGAGCTACTGGAATTTAGGCGCCCCGATGCCTTCCCGAAGGGTCGCGGCACCTCGACTCCAGGGCCTGAAGTGACGCGGAGTAATTCAGAAGGGTTGCGGTGCTTCGACTCCAGTATGACTGTTGGACACGAAATTAACCTGACGTTTGGGCTGACTTTGGAGCATTAAGTCTCCATTATTTGTCTCATAAATTCAGTCATTACTTGGCCGAATTGTAACCCCTAAATCAATGGCCATTACATAGTATTGAAGGCCTATATTAGGCTATTTAGGAAGACACATTCATCTTGCTATGAATTGAGACCTTTGGCTCAATTCATAATACACCACACTTCAGATTTTTGTCAATCTTCTTCCTCTCTTGCAATCACCATTACACTCAAGATCTTTTTTTCCTAAGCGAACACTTGAGTCTCCTTTGCTCACTTGTTTGATTGTTGTTTTATCTTGGGAGATAAGTTGTCATTACACCATTTAAAGGAACATACAGGGCAAGATTATCTTAAGGATAGATTGGACCAACAATCGACTCAGCAAGCCAATTACTTTGTTAATTTCCAGATTTCTAACACTATTGTTGTTGTTGTTACATTCCCATTTTCTTATTAATACACATTATTTCTCACACTTTCCACTGCCCATACTTTGATGCTCCATTTCCCGCCCGCACACACGTGATATTCTTTGTGAACCTGCCCTTATAGTTTGCTTCTCCGCTTGGATGATAAAGTCGCCCTTGTTCTGCTATATATATTCTTTAGCGGAAACGTGAAACGTTAGGGTATCCAGTAACGGTTGTCAACTGAGCGGATTCCTCGCGTTTACATTTTGTTTTTGGCTATCTCTGATTCTGTCTCTAGATCTCTTTTCTTTGTGCATTCTAAAGGGTATGTTTGTGTTTTATTTAGAGGTTAGTCAATAAATGCATGAATTTTTTGTGCATAAATTTTTAGCATTAATTATATTTAATTAATGTGCATTCTCATCTAATTAAATAATTTAATTATGTTAAATTTACATGATCGGATATAAATATTCGATGCAGCTGCAGTAAGTATTTATCGATTAGTTACTCCCTTACGTAGCCCAAGTCACGAGGTTCACTTGGGCTAAATATGTGGTTCAAATTAACCCATAAAAAACCTAGTCAAAATATTTTTAAAAGAAATTATTTAGTATGTAATATATTTTTACGATAAAGACAACGAAAAGATTTATCACTAGTTTTTTTAGCAATTACACAAATTATAAGAGAGAAAAAAACAAAAATAATAAACTTGACAAGAGTTGGATGAGTTACAAGGCTATGACCCAACGCATCTCAATCCAACTAACTTTTGGACGAGCTAATTGCACAAATATCAGCTTTTGGAGCTGACAACTAATTTATATCCACAGTTACAAATTTATCCGCTTCGAAAATAACTTCAAACGTACGCTACTAAAGTTAGAAATATAATGTTACTGACTCCTTTACTTTAAACTTCACTTTGGCGTCCGAGTTTAAATTTCAACAGTGTGAAACTGGAAAAAATAAATAAAAAGCCTAAATGCTTTCCTTTTCTCCTAAAGGGATTAAAAAGGAAAAAAGAGTTATATTTATCATTATACTTTCAGAAAATGGTCGTATTTGTCTCGTTAAAGTATGAGGACAAATATATCATTTCCGTTATAAAAGTTATTATATTTAACCTTTTTAACATAAATGTCACAGTGAACGCCAAGTGAGATCCATGTGGACGCCACGTGGATCCACATCAGCAGACCCCACACCAACCCTCCACCTTCACAACAGCCCTAACAGTCTTCACCAGCTCCAAAAGCCACCATTTTCCTCCGACTCTCCACCATTTACTACCGCCACCAACGCTGCCTCCACCAGTCACCACCATCGCCGCCTCCACTAGACACCTCCATCATTAAGTCTTTTATCCTTAACAGCTTAACCCTATCCATCACCACCATCGGAACGATTCTTGATTTTCCGGCGAAATGATTAACTGATTTGATTGAGGATTAAGATCAGCAAATGCACAAAATAAATGGGTGAAAAGAGTTGAATTTATGTTGTTTAATACTAATCCTCTGTCACTCACCCATTACCCAGCCTTAATAATAATTTGGTCATTAGAGAAATAAATCAACTGTTGGAGGAAGAAATATGAGAAAATAATGGATAAAATATGTGTTATTGGAGCCATTGAAATATTTGTTCTTTAGTATATTTTTCTTGATGTCGAGTGTATATAGTTTTGAAAAAAAAATGAGATCTGGTGCTTGCAAAGAAAAGTTAGCGGCAAGAAGAATCAGATGAGATCTGGAGGGTTTCGTCGGTGATGTGGTCTGGTGGGTCGGAGCTGGTGGTGATGGTGTTATTCGATGATGGTGGTGATGGAGAGGGTTAAGCTGTTAAGGATAAAAGACTTGATGATAGTGGTGGTGTAGTGTTGATGGTATGTTGGTAGAGAAGCAGCGACGGTGGAGAAGTAGTGGTGATGGAGGGAGTTCGTCAGGTTGTTGGCGGTACAGGTGGAGGCGGTGGAGGTGGAGGTGTCGTTTGGCAGTGGTGGAGAAGAGGACTTATTGATGGTGGTGGTTGGTCGAGGCGGCGATGGTGGTGACGGTGGTCAATGGTGGAGAGGTGGAGGAAAATGATGCCTTTTGGAGCTGGTGAAGACTGTTAGGGTTGTTGTGAAGGTGGAGGGTTGGTGTGGGGTCTGATGATGTCGATCCACGTGGCGTCACATGGATCTCACTTGGCATCTGACATAACTGTTAAAAAGATGTAAATATAACAACTTTCATAACGGAAAAAACATATTTGTCCCCATACTTTAACGGAGGGCAAATATGATCCTTTTTCCTTAAAAAAAATTTACATATTGCCATGACAGACATACCACCGGCACCTAGTAAAACAGCAAGATAAGCCCATGATTGAAGATTCATATTATTCTGCAATTTGTTTCCCATAAAATCAGAAGCCAGGAGATCCACAAGTGCCATGTAATTCAATAGACCTGCTGAACATGCATTTAGCAATCCCACCACTATTAGAGCTGTTGGACTATTCTCACTATACACTTTTGATAAACCTATTCCAAGTGCTATCGTCCCAAATAGTGGTGTTAATGAGAAAAGCAACACTAGGATCGCTTCCATCTTCATACCATATTCCGTCTGAACACCAAAATAATAATAAATTAGAGCTAAAGTGCTTGGAATTGAGACATAGTTAATGTCATATGTGATCATCTCTAATGGTCACATACTATTCTAATACTCATATTGATGCAATAACTCTATATAGTATCATTTGTCGGGATACATTTTGATTGCTATATCGAAATA
This sequence comes from Przewalskia tangutica, assembly GCA_029844215.1. NCBI lineage: Eukaryota > Viridiplantae > Streptophyta > Magnoliopsida > Solanales > Solanaceae > Przewalskia > Przewalskia tangutica. The sequence goes on from CM056731.1 coordinate 96,442,446, forward strand.
TTGTTATAGATAGCATATAATATAAATGACATGAAAGATCGATTTCCACATAAACATGATTATTATATATAATGAATGTTGTTATAAAGGATAGTTATATATTATGGAGCGAAAAAGGCTCAAATATGTCATTGAACTATTGGAAATGGCTCATTTATGCCACTCGTCGATAGTTTGGCTCATTTATGTCATCGTTGTTACAAAATGGCTCATGCATGCCATTTTTCATTAACGTTGGTTTTACAATACTAGATATGACATGTGACCTAAATATGAAAAAAATAGCTTATTTCCATATGTTGGGTCCCTGGAGCTATGGAATAGTAAATAAAATACATATAACCTAAATAAAACTAGAATGTTAATTCTGTTTCTGAATGTCAGGAATAATGTCGTCTGACAACGGTAACAATACAGTAGTAAACACAGAAACCTTTGAAGAGTAAAAATCAACGGAAATTAAATGACACAAAGGTTTAAAATTTACATATAACCTATGGCGGTCAATGACCAAAAGTATTGTATATATTATATACAATTTAGTAAATTTCTTCTTTAACAATATTACAAAAATACAACAAAAAGAAATTAAAAATGGCGAAGTCGCAAATGACTTCTGCTTGAAAAATCTACCTAAATAGACATAGAAAACATCTCATTACAATTGCTTCAATACAAAACAAATCAAGAATCTAAGCAGCAATTATAATGTTGAACAGAATGTTGCCGACACGCTCAGACAACACTTGTGATCCAGATTTCTAAGATGAATTCCAGAGAGCTTTTTGGTATTTTTGATTTCTGATTCTGGATATTAATTCACTGCAACAACTTCTCTATTTATAGTAGAGAGTCTTCCTTTAAAAGCTCGTCGAATCGTTGTGATGGTTGAGGGAAAGGTGGGCAGCTGATTTGTTTGTTGGAGAAAATCATGGAGTGAAATCCTCTAACTTCTTGGACTTGTTCCCCAATCATAGAAACAGTTTTGACTTGTTCTTCCCACGTTTTTCATCAGCTCCTAATTACCTTACCAAGTAACTTCTCCATCGTAGTAAAAATTCCACGAGAATTATTTCAGTCTGTGAAGTAAGGCAAAATTGTTTGTCTTAAAATGTTGGTCCGAATATTGTGACATTTGTTCAAACATTTCTTAATTTCAACTTAGTACTAAAAACGATATATTGGGTAAAATGTCACAACACTAAATTCAACATTAATATTCTCTCCCTTTTTGCCTTTCTTCAAAAATCTATTCTAATATGTGCGAGTGACTTAAGACAATGTCATAGAAGTTGTCCAACATCTATGATCACAAGTATGCTCCCCCTTAACTTGTGATGGCATACAAACAAAACATATGTATACCACTATATAGGATTAAACACAATATTAGCACAAACATAGATATACACAAATGAAACATTTTCAAAATAATCATTGTCAAGATAATCAACCACATCAACCAATTAAAAACCAAACCATAAAACATTAACCAATAAAAATTCTTCAACAACAGCAGCTTCTCCCTTGCTCATTATGCAGCAGTAGCAGCTTTCAGCAGCTTTCTACTTTTGTATAATAACTTCAGCTTGCTTCTCCTCATGCATCAGCATTTCTCAACTCCAACATCATCATCATCTCCTCCTTTTTGTGAAGAAAACAACAGCATAAAATGGTCTCTGGTTTGACTCAGAGCATTCCTCACAAAATCAACCTCATAAATTTATTGGTTGATATTTCCAATTTGATTTACAAGTCATCCAATAGACAGTGGATATTGTCTTGGACTAGTGTTGCCAAGAATGTTGGTGAAATTCCTGTCAACATCTGCATTACTCCCTCCCTTTTTCCAGGATAAATCGATGACTATGTCCCTACTCTTCAAAATTGTTTTGTTTACTATGTACAGTTCAGGAGCCTTTCCTAATGTATCCTCTCTCTTAGGCTCTAGGCCTTGGGTAGTTACTACTTTGTATATCAAACAGGAATAAGGAAGGATTGAGTTGATTCTTTTTATGTCAAGTTGACAACTTGATGGAATATTATTTTGCCTAGATCAACTCTCAAACATTTCCCAATTTTATACAGTAGGATGACTTGTTTTGTAGTTACAATTGACTCATTCATAGATGGAAGCTAATTGTGTATAGCAATTTTGTGCAGGGTGGCAAACAGGGATGTTAATTTTGAGGTTGGACATCTAGAGATCCACTTATGCATAATACATCATGTGAGATACTCAATTACTTTATCTCTATTGTCCACTACAGGGTCTGATTCTCTAATATTCTCCTTAACACTTAGTCTCATACATTAGTTTGTGATAGCAGGTGTGAAATGATATACTCGATTATAGAGATATACCTTCCCAAATTTCTTCGATGAAGTATCTTCTATATCATAGTTCAAATTAGCATAAAACAACCTAATCACTTCATCAACATATGATTCTTTATCTGTGATCGTTTTCAGAAGCTATTTATCCTTAAGAAACTCTATTAAACCACATTCAGTACAGGAAGAAATATCTAACACTTTTTATGGTCTAATAACTCTATTCGTATACCAATCCCATTTATCATGTTTAGCCTTAGAATATAATCTTTCAGAGAAAGTAGATACCTCAATGTCTGAATCAGACATGGCTGAACTGCTGGAGAAAGTTGGGGTGTGTACCTCTTTGAATGTTGGTAGGGATGTTGCCTGAGATATTGTGGCATATGTGGCAACATTTTGAGCATCCCTTGACCTTGTAGTCCTGGAAACTCCCTTTGGAAAGAATTATTTCAAGGGGGTTTCATCCGGTATTTTCTTTTCCAGAGGCACATTTTGTGGTACAGAAGCAGCTTGTTCTTATTCACTTTCATCAGTTGAGAGCTCAAAGATTGTGTCCTCACTGTCACTGCTCGAGCAGACATATATAGTCGTATCAAAGCTGGACCTTTTGTTGCGTGGTTCTGCATGAACTATTTTCTCAACACTCTACTCGATCGACGAGTAGGGATGGTGGAGGAGCTTGTTCTTTTGCCCAGGATTGAAATATCAGATGTTTCATCAACATCTATTAGATTGTTGGCATCGCCTGGGTAGCTAATATCTAAGGGTTCTTCTGAACCTTTAAAAAATATGGCTCTAGACAAGTCCTTTGTGGGTTGTGAAAAAGATAACTGGCTTGGTTGTTGTGGTTCATTTAGCTTTGTGGCTTCCTGAATTAACTGTGTCCCAATCCAGGAACTTCTTCTTGTATGTCGGTTTAGTGACTGTGCAGTCAATAAACACGAATTTACAACGAGATTTCAAGGCTAACGCCATGGCTCGAGACCACACAATATAGTTGTCGCCGGTAAGGATTACGTGGGTAATCACATTACCTGGTTGATCCCCAGAACTGAGAAAGAATGGAGAGATTGGGTCGATCTTGCCTTCAATATCGGTAACGTCGACAAACTAGGGATGTCAGGTGTCTAGAGATGGAAGTGGACCCTGGACCTGTTTCGAATTCGGTGGATCCATATCCGTTTTATAGGATATGGATCTTAAAAATTTGGACCCGACGGATCCGAATTGGTGAAAATACCAAGCATTTTTGCAATTCGTGAAAAGTTTTTCTCATGCCAATATGAAAAAGATCATCATTCAATATAACTTTTGACTTTTCATTTCTTATGTTTTGCAATTCGTGAAAAGTTATCAGTAAGGGACGAACTATTGCAATTTGTGAGAAAATGATTCTCACTTTGATACCCATGAAAAATATATTTTTTTAGATAATATATTAAACATTCCTTCCTACATCTGCTCATTCAGTTTGAATACTTCATTTGAAAATAATATGGAATGTGACATTGTTAAATTACTGGTTCATCGTCGAAACCAGTAACTTATCGCATCAACGGATCTAAGGTTCAATCAGCACAACAGCGGTGACTTATTTCACTGTGTGACAGTTAGTTAGAAAGGAAGAGAGAAGAAGGGAAGAGAAGAGGTGTGAGTTACAGGAAGCAACAATGGCGGCAAGAACTATTGAGGAAGATGAAGACGAGAGAAAAGAGAGAAGAGAGAGAAGAGAATGAAACGTGTAAAATTTGTATTATTGATTTAAGTCCATCCGTTACATCTTTGTATAGAAATGTACAGCCCATATACTCAAACAATACTGAGTGTACTAAAATACCCCCAATATTCTAGATACTTCTAATACACCCCAAAATATCTAATACATGGCTAAAATATCTAATACATGTTATACTACATTATACTAGATATTTTCTACACCCTCCCGCAAGCTAGGCACCATGAAGATTTTTCATGCCGAGCTTGGACATCACGTACCCATGTTGAGGTCGACCCAATGCTTTGGTCAAGACATCAGCTGGTTGCTCTGTCGTAGGCAGAAATGTAGGGGACACCAATCCTTGTTGAATTTGTTCTCGAATGAAGTGGCAATCAATATCTATGTGTTTAGTTCTTTCATGAAACACCGGATTTGCCGCAATTTGCATCGCAGATTTGCTATCAGTGAATAGAGGTACTGGCGTCTGCAGGGATACTCCCACCTCCTTATAAAGACCAATTATCCATATCACCTCACCATCGTTGCCGTTGCTCAGATTACGCCTCGTGAGCTTTGACACGATTGGTCGCTTGGATTTCCAGGAAACAAGTGAATCACCAAGGAAAATCATGTAACATGTCACTGACTTCCTGCTATTGATGCAGGAAGCCCAGTCTGCATCACAGAAGGCTCGCAGCTCTTGTGTACTGGATCTGTGTAAGAGTATTCCCAGGCCTGGTTCCTGTTTAATGTATCTAACAAGTCGTAGGCCTGCCTCCATATGTGAATCTTTAGGGGCTTGCATGAATTGACTCAAACATTGAACAGAAAAAGCAATGTCGGGTCTGGTGTTTGTCAAATACAACAATCGACCAATCAGTCTTCTATAAGCAGTGGGGTCAGTTAAAGGCTTATCAGACAGATTCTGTGTTTCAGTAGATTGCTGCTTCATTAGATGTTGATCAAATTCCAGGGTAGTATACTTCATGTTTGCATCCATGGGTGATGACACAGGTTTCGCCCCTGATAATCCCAAATCAGAAACAAGCTCCAAGGCATATTTTCGTTGGTGCATGAGTATGCCTTGGTCACTCCTGGCAAACTCTATCCCAAGAAAATATCGTAACTCTCCAAGATCTTTTATCTTGAATGCTGACTTTAAAATGTCTTTTGTAGACTGAATAAGTGATGGATTATCTCCAGTAATCAACAAGTCATCCACATACACCAAGACAACCACAATACTACTATCTGTATGCTTAGTAAACAGAGAGTAGTCTCTGTTGCTCTGCTGGAAACCAGAATCAACCAGGGCTGTGGTGAGTTTAATGTTCCACTGTCGTGATGCTTGTTTTAAACCATACAACGACTTCATTAACCTACACACTTGCTTCTTCCCACCTTGAATGTTGAACCCCTCAGGGATTGTCATATAGACTTCTTCATATAAGTCGCCTTGTAAGAAAGCATTATAAACATCCATTTGGTGAATGGACCACTGCTTTGCAGCAGCTAAGGAAATCACTGCCCTTACAGTAGACATCTTCACCACAGGTGAAAAGGTCTCCTGATAATCCAATCCCTCCTTTTGACTATAGCCTTTTGCAACAAGTCTTGCTTTGTACCTTTCAACTTCCCCTGTTGCCTTGTATTTGATCTTATAGACCCACCTGCATCCTATAGCCTTTTTATTCTCTGGAAGTGATACCAATTTCCAAGTACCATTGTCCTCCAAGGCCTTTAATTCAGTCTCCATTGCTTCCACCCATCTTGCATCCCCTGCAGCTTCTTTGTATGAGTTAGGTTCAATATTCTCTGACAGATGAGCTATAAAACTCTGATATCTGGGTGATATATTAGTGTAATCTACTCTATCAGATATAGAGTAAAGGCAACTTGATGATCCATGACTTGTAACAAAATCTTTATGCCAAATGGGAGGCTTACTGAGTCTGGAAGACCTCCTAGTAAGTACATTTGCTGCTGGAGTATGGTGTTCAATGTCTGCTTGCTGAGCATTTTGAACTATGTCTTTTGAACATGTTTCCTCCTGTACTCCATTAGTTGACACATGAACTGTCTCATGTTGGATCTCCTGAGGAATTCTGACTGTGTGGTGTACCAGATCATCATAGTTGAAATGTTCATGGGCTCTAACATGCTGAGTAGTATCACCAGCTCCTCCTTTGTAAGGGAATACCTTCTCCACAAACACTACATCTCTGCTCATAAAGAATGTCTCATTCTCCATATCATATAGCCTGTAGCCCTTTTGAGCATTACCATAGCCAAGAAAAACAGCTTTCACTGCCCTGGGGCTGAACTTGTCCTGCCTTACCAATGTTGTTGCAAAACATAGACACCCAATCACTCTTAAATGAGAAAGTGATGGAGGCTTGTTATACAACAACTCAAAAGGTGACTTGTTTCCAATAACAGTGGAAGGTACTCTATTCAGAATGTAGACAGCTCCTATCACTAGTAAACCCCAAAACCTGTCTGGTAGGTTGGCCTGGAACTTAATAGCTCTAGCTGTTTCCAATATATGTCTGTGCTTCCTTTCTACCACACCATTCTGTTGTGGTGAGTATGGACATGTACTCTCATGTACCATACCATATTGTGTGAAAAGCTCTTTACAATTATGATTAAAAAACTCTGCTCCATTGTCTGACCTGACCCTTTGAATACTGGTCTGAAACTGATTCCTAACTTCAACAAAGAAATCTTTTAAAACTGTGACTACATCTGATTTTAATCTCATTAGAAACACCCAAGTCCATCTTGAGAAATCATCTACTATAGTCAAAAAGTATCTCATTCCATTATATGTCTCTACCTTGTAAGGACCCCATACATCAATATGTAGTAAATGGAAAATTTTAGTAGCTCTACTAGTACTAATAGGAAAAGGAATTCTTGTTTGCCTTGCCAGAGGACATATCTCACATCTGTCTAAGGCAAAGAAATTTTCATTACTAAAACTAGGCATCTTCTTTAAAACACTTATAGGAACATGGCATAATCTTTTGTGCCAGGTCTTCACATCCACAGATTGTGCTGCTGCCATACACTTCTGCTGAAACTTCTCCTCATTATTCTCTGTATTCAGACACACAGTGTACAGTCCATCCTCTTCCTTACCAATCCCCCTCACCCTCCCAGATGAGAGATCCTGAAAAAATGCAATAGTGTGGGAAAAAGGTCACACTACAGTTTAACTCCTTGGTCACCTTCGAGACAGACAGAAGATTAAATTTGAAGGTTGGCATACAGAGAACATTGCCAAGAACATCACCTTTCCCTAGATGGCAATCACCAAATACGTAGACACCTGATCGAGTCACCTGTTGGTAGGTGTACTTTCCCTGTATTCTCTGGTAAGTATGCATTTTTCAAACAACTCTTGTTACCAACCATGTGGTTAGTAGCTCCTGAATCCACAATCCATTTCATTTGCATCTTAGTATCAGAAGAGGTCATACCTGCCATATTTGCAATTCCCATTCTCCCAGTTTTCTCATCCAGGAGCTTCAGAAGTTGTTGATGCTGATCAGGTGTCAGCTTCATGTGAAAAGATTGAGGCTCCTGGTTGTGTCCATAGCTCTGCTGCAGAGGTCTTTGTTGATTGTATAGTGGTTGAGTCTCCTGATTATATCCATAACTCTGCTGAAGATTCCTTTGCTGATTGTATGTTAGTTCATTTTCCTTGCCAGTAGCATCAGAAAATATTTCAGATCCTGCCACATTGTATGCCTTCTTAGTCTTGCTTTTAAAATTCTCAGGGTATCCAATTAATCTATAACAGTCATCTTGCACATGTCCTGTTTTGTGACAATAATCGCACTTCATCAACTTGTTGCAATCTTGTCTAAAATGTCCCTTGCCATGACAGTAATCACAATATGCATTGGGATTGTATGGCTTTCTTTGCTTTGCGACTCCACTATTAGTTCCATTTCCACCTCTTCCTGCTCCATTTCTGGCTGTAAACATTGCAGTTGAGTCTATTGTTTCTTGCATCATTCGACTATTTCCCGCAACTATCCTTTGACTTTCCTCTTGGTTCACCATTGCGTATACCTGATTTAGACTAGGTATTTTCTCGTCATTAAGATCGGCTTCGCTTTGATTATATCCTTCATTCAGCCCCATCAGGAACTGCAACACTCTCTGATAGTGTAAATGGCTACTGAATTCCTTTGATTTGGGGCAGCAATTTGGAGGTGGCATGATCGAGTCATATTCGTCCCATAAGTCCTTAAGCTTGGTGTAATACACTGACACAGGCATGATTCCTTGCCTTAATGTAAAAATCTCTTTATGTAATTGAAAAGCCCTTGCACTATTCACCTTATCGAACCTTTCTTTTAATTCCTCCCAGATTGTATGAGACTCTGCATTGAACAGCATTCCACTGAATAGACTTTTGTTCACATTTCCCATCAGCCACGAAACGACGATGGCATTACACCTATCCCACAATCTTGCCATATCCCCCTGAAACATCTCCCTCCTTATTGTTCCATCGACGAATCCTAGCTTGTTCTTTCCTAACAATGCTAGCTTCATTGCCCTACTCCATATCGTGTAGTTGTCCATTCCACTTAGCGTAACCCCTACCGATAATGACCCCGGCGCATCAGATGGAAACAGATATAGTGGATGATTATGATCCACAGTCATCGTCACTGTCGTTGTCTCACTGGACAATTCCTCACCAGTGTTCTCCATTGTTTGTGTTTGTGTTTCAGTACAATTTCACATACGAAATTACTGATCTGAAACTACAGGTCTGTGTATCCTTATCTGTATTTCGACGAAATTACTTACCGATTTTCATCGATCTGCAGGTTTTCTTCACTCGACATATAAACTCCTTGTATATCCTTTTGCATGTGTCGAACTTTTCCTTTCATATGCTAACTGTGACTTTTCCTCATTCGATTGTGCAGATTCCTCGAATTTCCTATTGCATGCGCTGGAAATCCCCCCAATCTACTTCATCGATTCACGAGGCTTTGATACCATGTTAAATTACTGGTTCATCGTCGAAACCAGTAACTTATCGCATCAACGGATCTAAGGTTCAATCAGCACAACAGCGGTGACTTATTTCATCGTGACGATTAGTTAGAAAGGAAGAGAGAAGAAGGGAAGAGAAGAGGTGTGAGTTACAGGAAGCAACAATGGCGGCAAGAACTATTGAGGAAGATGAAGACGAGAGAAAAGAGAGAAGAGAGAGAAGAGAATGAAACGTGTAAAATTTGTATTATTGATTTAAGTCCATCAGTTACATCTTTGTATAGAAATGTACAGCCCATATACTCAAACAATACTGAGTGTACTAAAATACCCCCAATATTCTAGATACTTCTAATACACCCCAAAATATCTAATACATGGCTAAAATATCTAATACATGTTATACTACATTATACTAGATATTTTCTACAGACATGTCACAGATTGTGAGAAACAATATAATGAGTAACTTAACTGTTTTATATAACTCTTGCAATCAGAATTATCATTCTGAACATCAATAGCCTAAAGTGTGTCGTTCCCTTGACTGGATCTCCCACCTATATTCAGTTAGTGTGGAACATAATACCAAAGAACAACTACTATTATATTGGTTGAGTAAATTAGCGACTATGAGCTGGTGAACACATTATTCACTTGATAGGTTTTCTGTTTGTCAGTTCAGCGAATTTGTTAAATTGTGTCACCACGAAAATTCATCTCAATGAAACTAGGCCGTCTTTACTTTTATATTATTTGCTAGTTTTGTCATTTATCTCCATACATGGTTGGGCTTGCTACTAACATTCAGCAGTTAGGTTGTCTTTACTTTCACATTGTTGGCTAGTTGTCGCATTTATTTTCATACATGAGTAATGAACTCAAATATTTTTTTCAATCAGATTGGTTTTATTTTGTCAAAAAAGTTTCAACAGGCGGAAATATTATTCAAGGCAAAAAAAATTACATGTGGATCCAGATTCGATCCGTGGACCCGTTGGATCTGATTTTTATGGACCCGATGGATATGGATCTGAATCTAATAGGATCTGGTCCAGATCCGATCCGTTGTCATCCCTACGGACGTCGAAGGGCTGTCAGAAAAGCAGTTCCGATGGCGGCCGAAAAAACTAGGGTTAGCTAGTCGGCTAGCGCTGATACCATGACAAGATTTGAGAAATAGGTTTTTCTTGTTTTATTCATTAATAATTTACAATATATATAGTAGTACAAGAATATTTACTTTGCTACAAACTATGTAACTAATTAATCTAATTACAATAATAATATAATTCTACCTAAAATAAGAGATTTACAAATATAATTCTATCTAAAATAGGAGATATACAAAGATAATCATAATAAAGAAAATAAGAAGAAAAGGCTTGAGATGTGATATTATCACTGTCTCAAATGAATGATCGTCTGTCTATGGGATTAGTAGACAATGCTCCTTTGAGATATAACAAGTCTATTATCAATTGAATTAAAAGTGATAGATATGGAGTAATTACATCTATTTATAAAGAAGAGAAGTAGTTAAAATAGACACTTGTTCCGAAAGGTTGTGTCCTTTTTGCAGAACAAATACGTTCTAAAATATTTCACTAGTGGTATCTATTTCAGTAATGGTACCCAAAACGTATTTCAACAGTACCTATTTCACACATGGTACTCAAACTACTTATTTAAATAATTACTCTAGTATTATAAACTATACAACAACCTCCACTAGTTTGTAATACTACTCCTAATAGTATACATAATAGAAAGTATCCCATAGATTTGAACTTTCTAATACTGTAAATATTTTAAAGTTTAGACGAAGTTATTGGTATTACTAAGAATTGAACGATAACTCCCTTGTGCCTAAACTGAAAATATCACACACATGATATTATCCAGATCAAGCCACTTTAAGTCACTAATTAGCTTAAGCACTTAAAGGTCATGTGCTAATCTCAATTCATGAATATTTATAAGAGCAATTCTTAAGAACCCTTGCTGAAGTGGCACCACTCATGTATTCATATAGGTAAAAATATTTTATATCCATATTACTCTAGGCATTTGACATTTTAATTAAGAGCTCTTGCACATCCTCTCCTTGTAACAGTAAGCACTAATTATCCTAGGACAGGGTTTAAAGATTTTATGCAATTTTTCAATGCTCAAAATTATATTAATAGATTATTTTTACCCATTGAACCATTATTGTTAGTTTTACTAACTCAAGGTTGGGTTCCTTCTAGCAATGTACTTATTGTTAAAGTTTTAATCTCATTCCACTAGATGTTATTGTAGTAGCATCTCTAGAAAGTGCTTTTGTAAGTGAATCCGCTAAATTCTTGCAAGGCTTAACATATATGATTGTCATGACACCATTTATAAGCAATTATTTCAAACAGGCATGCCGTAGACTGATATGTCTATATTTTTCATTGTATATCTTATTATGTGCAATACTCAATGTTGCCTCATTATCACAATATATGGGAATGGTCGGCATCGGTTGTGGCCATAATTTTATATCTAATAATATGTTTCTCAGTCATTCCGCTTCTTTCCAGCAGTTGATAATGCTAAAAATTCTAATTTCATTGTAGAAAGTGTAATTTAAATCTGCTTTTTTTATTCCCAACTTATAGCACCTCCACCTAATATAAACATCTATCCCGATGTGAATTTTTTATCATCATCATTTGTTATCCAATTAGTATCAAAAAATCCTTCTAACGTGCTAGGAAAACCATTATAACATAATCCAACATTTTTTATTTTCTTTAAATAACCAAGCACTCTTGAAATAGCTTCAAATGTTCAACACTTGGTTTACTTGTATATCTTGAAAGTTTGCAAATTGCATGTGCTATATTCGGTCGTGTCCTATGTGCTGCATACATAATACTTCCAATAGCACTAGCATATTTCAATTGAGCTACGCCCCTTTTAAAATTTTCAGTCAATTTTATATTTGAATCTAAAGGAGTTTTATACTCTTTGATTCCCAAGTGACTAAATTTTCAAATTACATTTCTATGTAATATGATTGATTTAAGGAGATATTTTTATCACTTTTCTTGATCGTAATTCCAAGAATGGTGTCAACTTTATTAAGATCTTTCATTTTAAAGAATGAATTGAGATACTTTTTAGTATCATTAACTCCAAGCATATTTATACTAAAAATTAATAAGTCATCCACATAGAGACTTATAATAACACCATAATCTTTTGTAAACTTAGAATAAATGTATTTATCAACATTATTGTGTACAAATCCAAATGATAAAATGGCATCATCAAATTTATCATGTCACTGCTTTGGAGCTTGCTTTAACCCATAAAGGGATTTTACTAATTTGCAAACTTTATTCTCATTTTTAGGAAGAACAAATTTCTCTGGTTGTTCCATATATATTTCTTCACATAAATCACCATTCAAGAAAGTCATTTTCATATTCATTTGATGCACATATCTTTTATACATAGATGTTAAATCCATAAGTCGTGCAACAGGATCATATGTATCAAAATAATCAATACCTTTCTTTTGGGTAAAACTTTTAGCCACCAACTTTGCCTTAAAGGTTTGTACACGACCATTGATATCATATTTTCTTCTAAATACCCATTTACAACATATAGGTTTAGAACTAATAAAGATTATTGGATAATATAGATCCATCTCATCATTTATTGCCTCTTTTCAAAAAGCTGCATCTCTAGAAGAAATTGCTTCTTTAAAAAAATTTGGATCGATTTCAGTATTTAATAAAATCGGTATACATTGATGTAAGTTGCTCCTACTTTCTTCTACAAGAAATATAATTGCCTGTGAAGAAATAAAATCAAAGTCTAAATATTTTTATTTTTTCACTCGTTGACTATTCTGAAGTTCAACTTCAGATTGAGTATCATCTACTCTTTTCTTATTTATTATTTCAAATTTACTTTGAGTAGGAGAATTTGTTCTTTGTTCTTTGTTCTTTTGTGAAATTTCACTAGAATTATATAGAAATTTATTTATTAAGAATTTCACATGCACCGATTCTACAATAACATTTGTCTGGAAATTCAAAACTCTATATGTTTTTGAATTTTGTGCATAATCAACAAATATACTCTTAATATCTCTTGGACATAACTTGTATTTTTGAGGGTCAGGAATCTTATAAAAAGCTAAGCACTCCCATACTTTCAAGTAATTTAAGTTAGGTTTTCTACCTTTAAATAACTCATATGGAGATGTTTGAATTTTTCTAAACGGAACTTTATTAAGGATATGACAAGTTGTTATTGCAGCCTTCCCCACAAATCTTGAGATAATTGAGCATTTAAGAACAAAGTGTTAGTCATATCTACTAACGTTCCTTTCGAACAAATCATTTTGTTGTGGAGTGTAGGGTGAATTTTTCTGATGTATAATCCATAACTTCACAAAATTCATCAAACTTTTTGGAGAAATATTCTCCTCCCCTCACTTCTTAACATTTTGATCTTTTGATCCTTTTGATTACCCACAATAGATTTAAATTTCTTGAATTTCTGAAAAGCTTTATCTTTTGTTTTGATTAAATACACATGATAATATCTAGAATAATCATCAATGAAAGTAATAAAATATCTCTTACTTCCTCTTGTTAATATTCCATTTAATTCACATATATCATAATGTATAAGTTCAAACAGTTATGAATTTCATTCAATACTAGAAAATGATTTATTTGTCATCTTTGCTTGAATGCAAATTTCACACTTATTTATTCATGATTGCATGCTAAGTACCCAATCCTTGACATAAATTTTCTAGAACCAAAATTAAATGTCTTAATCTAGCCTGCCATAATATAGAATTTGACTCAGAAATATAAGCAGAACTCTTAATATTATTAATATTCATCTTGAACAAATCATTACAATAGTATCCTTTTCCAACAAACATAGAATTCTTAGAAATAATAACACTATCAAATTCTATGACAATCTTAAAGTCTTTCTTGGACAACAAACTTGCAGAAACTAAATTCTTCCTAATTTTAGGCACGTGATATATATTTAACAAAGTTAGTTTTTGTCCATATGTGAAATTTAATTTCACGATGCCTTTGCCTTCAACTTTGGCTTCAGCATCATTGCCCATAAAAAACACCTTCATGCATCTTGCATTCTTCATAAGTCTTGTGTAAATTTTTGTTGTTGTAAACATGAATGGTAGCGCCAAAATCTAGTGACCATTCTTCTTATTTTGAGGCATCTATCATAGCAACCAAATTGATAACAGTTTCCTCAATCATGTTTGTCTTTTCATAATTTTCTGAGATTCCAAAATTATTTTCCTTCTTTTTAAACGTGCAGTCACGAGTAGAATGGCCTCTCTTGCCACAATTAAAGCAAGTAATTGATTTTATAGATTTTTTCTTTAAAATCTTTTTATTGGTTTTAAGACCAGAACTATAATATTTTTCATACTTTGACTTGCTTTCAATATAGTGACTGAAATTATTAAGCTTTGAAACAGGTTGAAACTTTGAGTCGCGTGCACGAGTTTCACTCTAAATTTGCAGATGAGTTTTGAATTTCTCAAAATTCAGAGTTTCACGAGAATGCAAAATTTACTTTCTGTAATTCTTCCATAAATTAAGCAGTTTGAAACGAATAGCACCAATTTGTAGAGCATCTGGAATTTTCACATCAAGATCTCTAGTTTACAAACTAACACTTGCAGATTATAAATTTGATCTATGATTGATAAGTTCTCTTTAATTTGAATCTCAAAATATTGCAGAGAAAGAAACTTATATGTGCCCTTTTTCGTTTTGATATGTTTCCTCCAACACATCCCATATTCTTTTGGAGTATTCCAATTTGAATAAAGGTTGTATAATTGATCAGTCATAGTATTGAGAATATGCCCACGACAAATTAGTTCATCTTCAAGTTTCTTCCTTAATTCTTTCACAGTTCAGATTCGCCTTTACTTGGCTATTGCTCTTTTGGATACAACAAACCTATTATCAGTTGAATTAAAAATGACAGATATGGAGTAATTACATCTTTATTTATAGAGAAGAGAAGTAATTGAAATATCAGAGAAGTAATTGAAATACACTTGTTCAGAAAGGTTGTGTCCATTTGCAGAACAAATATGTCCCAAAATATTTCACTAGTGGTACTTAGGGATGGCAAAATTGACCTGACCCACCCTAACCTACCCTACCTGTACCCTACTCGATCAACACGGGTAATTACCCGCTTTGACCGATCCATGGGTCGGATAGGATATTAACCCTACTGTCTGACGGTGGGTTAGGGACGGGTAAGAATATGAATGTACCTGTACCCTACCCATTAATTGTAATTATATATATATATATATATATATAATTTTTCTTCTTTTGTTTTTTCATAGATTTATGGAGAAGCACACTAAAAGACCTTGAAAACATGTTTGGTGTAGTTGCATTTTGTTTTTGAGATGACATTAGTGTTTGGACAATTTTTTTCATGAAACTTTGATTGTATTTGGTAATTATGAAACCTATTTGGTAATATATTTTATGAAATTTATAGAATTTTTGTCTTTTATTTGAGGAAGTGTATAACCCGCGGGTACCCAATACCCGAAAGGGGCAAATAAGGGTATAGAAATTATATACCCAGTGGGTAATTGGTCGGGTATGGGTAGCACATTTGGGAGGGTGGGTAGGGTACGGAAATTCCAAAACCCGGCCCACTATCATCCTTAGTGGTACTCATTTCATTAATGTTACCCGAAACTTATTTCAACGGTACCTATTTCACCTATGGTACCTAACTACTTATTTAAATAATTACTCCAGTATTACAAACTATATAACATAATCTCTCTTGACATTTTCCTCTCCACTTTTGAATTTGTACTTCTTAAAGTAACTCATCCCATATGAATCCACGCTTAGTGTTAGAATAGCGGAAAGCATAGCAACAAAGGTCGTTGTTTACCCCAAAAAGGGTAAATTTACATGTGGTTTTAAGGATATGTGGACTGATTCATAATATAAGATGATAAACAAACAATAATAAGTAAGCAAATAAAAGTAGCAAGCAAGAAAATTAGTCTGGACTACCTTGAACTCGGTCGAATCTTCTAAGAAAGATTGATTCGGGCCTGAATAAAATAGCTTCTGTTATAGAGCAAAGATGAGATAAGAATGAATTGAATATTTGTAAGTGTAAGCCTTAAAGTAAAAGTTGTGAGAATGGGATACCCTTACAACATGAAGGTTGTGCTCCTTTTATAGTTATGAGATGAAGGCTTTAAAACTCGGGATTTTCTCTCAAATTAAATGTCATCAATGCTAATAATGATCTATTAATGACTAAATCATAACGACTGGTGCCACACTGGATCATATATTCATTGGATGCCTCTGGCATTTCACCCGGTGTCAACTGACTTGGCCGCATCCGGACTTATCTCAACTGCTACCCCACCTGGGTTTCGAATTGTATCTGACTCTGACTTTACCCATCATCCTCAAACTCTTATTCTAATCTTCTCATGTGTCACGCCGGATTTCACCATGTACATATAGTCCCCACACTTCTTGGATCAAAGTTTACCAAAGTGGCGGAAAGTATAAATAATTCTTTCGTTGTCTTCTCTTGGAAGTTTCTTTTCAAATTACTCCGATAAATTGTAATGACCCGTTGGTCGTTTAACACTTTAAAACTACGAAAGTAGTATGAGACTATAGGGTATTAAATTATAGGAGTTTTAATATACAATTGGTGCATGAATCAAAGGAAAATTCTTCAAAATTGTGAAATGTAATTTTAAATTCATCTAATTTGTAAATAATGTACAACATATTCTCGTGAAGTATCAATTATCAAACCTTCAGGGACATGTCATACTCATAGTGAAAAATGGGTGACACAACATGGGTCAAAAGGACTAACATGGTTAACCATCTAACCGTTGTTCATAACCTAGATTGAATGGCTAGAAGGTCAAGAAGTTAAACTCTCTTGCATATTTGCAGAGGTAGATGAATATGTCAACCATTTTTAGAATGTCCTAGATTAAGATGTGTGAAATAGAATTAAGATACGTAATGATAACTAGTGAGTGAGTGGGCCAAGCCCACTACCCCTTTGGTTGCACGTTAATTAGGAAAAATAAAGGGGGGGATGGGACAAGCAGCCAAGGAAAAGAAGAAAAAAAAGAAAACCCTAGCAACTAGGTTAAAGGAGAAAACGCAACAGCAACTAGGGGGGACGTAATGCTGCAGCAGCGAGAAAGAAAGGAGGAGAAGAAAGAAAAGAAAATAGGGAGGAAGGAGTAACGCAACGCAGCAGCAGCGAGAAAGAGAAGAGGAAGAAGGAAGGAAGAAAAGAAAAAGAAAACCTAGCAACTAGATGAGGAGGAAGTGCTCTATTAAGTTCAGGTTAGATTCTATGGTTGAGTTAATCTATTCATGATTCTTATAACAGTGTGTTGTAGAATGAAATCAAAATTCAAGAAGTCATTACACGACAATTTCCACAATCCACTTGAATAAGAGAGACTTGAGGGATGTAACATGACATAATGATGACAGCAGTACATTAAATATGAAAACTGTATAAATCCGTAAAGAATATAAAAATATAGGTTGAATGAAAGTTGTGTATTACTATGTTCCCGTCAGTTTGAGATCTTACGGGGTTAAATCTGACTTATGGTTTGAAAGTTATAACCGTTTAAAGTTTCTACCTTATTTTACAGAAATCCAGACGAACAGCATGTAAAACGTGAAAATTGTACAAATACGTAAGGAATATAAGAGTATGTGCTGAATAAGAGTTGTAGGTTGCTCTGTTTCCGTCAATTTGAGACCTTACGGAGATAAATCTGACTTATGTTTTGGAAGTTATGGCTGTTTAATGTTTCTGCCATATTTTGCAAAAATTCTGGCGACACAGATTTCATAGGGTTGTTTCCTTCGTAAATTTTCACCAACTACATTAAGTCCTGTCATATGGGATTCGGTATAATAATAGATCCCAGTGTTGTCTTCGATGTGGTACAATAAACACCTGATTTGGAGTTACGAATTTAATGTTATATCTTTTACAAGCGGGAGATACGATAAAGTTGAAAGAAATGAATGTTATTTGAATTTCTTGAAGTTATGCTAATATTTTTATATGTCTTAAGGTTTAGTCATACAATTGAAATGGTAAAAATATTGTTAATATAAATATAGCAATATGGGTGTCCTTAGATTCGTATTATAACGTAGTTCGCATATTTTCTAGATTTTAAGCGTTCAGAGGCTCTACGTAAGGGGAAGGCATTGGTTTGATTGTTCGTGGCACCCGCTCGGCATTGAGGTAGGTTATGGTTTACTTTAGTAAGACTCTGATTAGAGAATCGTATGTAGTTGTAGGAAGTGACATGGATAGCCTGGTAGAATGTCCACAGGACCGCGAGCCAAAGGGGTTCGTCGATTGTGTGTTATTTTGTGTGATTACCACTTGATTGTATCTCAATCGTATACTAGCTTACGTATCATGTGGAAATAAAGGAACTGAAATGTTGTTAATTGAACATAGGACAGTGACATGACTTGTACTTAACCATTGTATATTTGTGATATGTGTTGAGACTGATATCATGTTTGACATGCTTTCCATATTATTTTTATGATATTGGTGAGGGAAGTGATTGAGCAACTCTGAGGTCTTTGTCGGAGATTGAGAGCGATTGAGCAACTCCGAGGTCTTTGCCGGAGATTGCGATTGATTGATAGCCTCCGAGGTTCTAGCCGAAGAGCACGGGTGGTACAAGGACTTCGCGGGTCCCCCATGGGTCATGGCTTGAAGGCACTGCCTTAGCATGTGTGTACGAGAGTGGAGTGAGGGAAAGGTGACTATTGTATTGCATTGCTTCCATCTACTCTTAGTTTTAACTGCTCATTTGGTGAACTTATATCTGTCTTGGTTGATTTCATAATTTCTTATATTTTGACTTGTATAGGATACGTAACCATACCTGTTTGTTCTATGTGCTACTTGTTAGTTTCAACTCTCTATGCGTTATCTAATCTCTGTCGACTTATGATGTTTACCGGTACTAGTGTTGTACTGATACTACTCTTGCTGCACTTTTTTATTGAGTGGAGAGTACGATCCAGGTTACAGTTCTACGCCCCATGGCTGATTCGCGAGGTGGACATCTTCTAGTCATTCAGGGTGAGCTACTTGGTCGTCTGTGGCCCCTGAAGGGCTTCTTAGTTATTTCCATTTTTCGTTGATTATTGACAGACAATATGTAGCCTTCAGGCATTCTTTCAAACTTCTATTTTTCAGACTTGTTAGTGCTCTTGTACCCTTTTGACCAGATTTTGGAGAATTACGTATTTGAGACTTGGTAGATTCTTTTTCTTTTATTTTCCGCTTATTTAACTTGTTAATGAGAACGTGGTTCGCCTACTCGGGGGAATAGGGTAGGTGTCATCACGACTTGTTAATTGGGTCGTGACATAAATGCGGAAAAATAAAATGTTTCATATTCTCTTAACTCTGACTCGTGTCCCATCTCCCTAAAAATTCGGCCATGTGTCAATCTCTAATTGAAATGCCCTATCGACTCGTACACCGAAGAGTTTCATAATGGCTACTGAGGTTTTTATAAAACCATTCTCCATTCTTCAATTCATTTCTCTGCTACACAATTTTCTTCAGATCTCCTCTTCTTGTTCATCTTCTCTATTGAATCTTCATCCCCACTTGATCTGCAACTCTTTTCTGTTAAAAAAACCTCCTTTCACCATTATGGCGAAAATTTCTACCCATTCTCCTTTAAGGAACACCTCACCATCACCTTCGTCTCCGCCGGCCACCACCAAAGCCGTCGGCATCGACGAATATTCTGAAACTCATGTTGTCTCTGAGCCCAGAGCCTTTTACATTATCCCATACACTTTTTGCTTCGACGGTGAATTCTCCATTCGTGCCTCCACTTCCAAAAGTGACCAGGTCGAAATAATAAAAACCTATCCAATTTCCATCAACACTTCCATCCTAGACAAAGTTCGAATTGATTGTGGTTGGAAAAAACTCTCCCAAATTGTTACCCCTGGACCTAATGATGATATTACCACTCACGGGTCGAGATACTCCAATGTTTACACCTACCCCTTCACTCTCAAGCTCGACCCTCATATAGACACTATGATTCTAGAAATGTGCAAGACTTAAAACTTGTGTCTTGCACAAATTGGTCTATCCGTCTGGAGGGTCGTTGCTTGCCTCTGGGTTTTTTCCAAGAAGGTTAAACTTGATTTTACCTTGGATCAATTGATCTGTCTATATGTTCCAAAGTCTTTCCGTGGTGGGATCGTCCAAATATCCAAATGAGGAAAATTTTCCATCCTCTTCAGCGTCGATGAAGACTGAGACCGAGGCTCCATGGAGCGTTTTGTAGCAGTTCCTACTACTGAAATAATTCTGGAGAAATTCATGCCCTTTCCAGAGACATGGAATTTGACCCGTAAGTAAAACTACTCTCCTTGATTTTCTATAATGCCTTCGACTGATTTTTGTTTTAAAATTTTCTTTCGTTACTTTTTTCAGCTACCCCCTGGATTTCGACTACTATCACAACCCTTCACGAATGGATCCAAAACATAATAAGTGTTTGTCCGTACAAAGACCGGTTATGGAAAGGTATTTCCAAAGACCGATGGAAAGTTCAAAACCATGGCTAGTATTTGTTGGACTCATCATTCATCGTTACTTCTTCACGCGTATTCTCACCATTTTTTGTTCATCCAATGCTTAGGTCTTCCAAAAGGCTCCTCCCTCCGAGGTCAGCTTTGGCCACCCCGGTTCTCACCAACTAGGTACTTGACTCGGCTGCGTCTGCTTGTGATGCGCGATTTATGCACACACTTTAACGCAAGTGCACGTTGTCGAGTCAAGTAATATAGTCTTTGAAGACCGAGTTATCGTCCTCAGGGATTAGAGTTAAGTACCAACTTCTATCTTTGTTATCTATTTGGTGACCGATATTTGAGTTGTTGATTATAACTAATAATTATAAAGACTAATTAACTATGTGTTTACTTCAGTGATGATGGAAATAGGGCTTCCAAGTCTCCTCAACTATCCGCTTATATTACTCATTAATGCAATAAATTATGGTTCTTCTTCTTTTGGAGATAGCAGGTTTACTAATCTGTTTTATACTCCCGTTAAGGCTATATAAGCACTCAACCCCAGTAGCGCTCCTTTCTACCTTTCGGTGATAAGGATGACTCTATATGAGGATTAAGAACAAAAATCATGTTAACGTTTACGCAAGTAATTTAGGTATTTAAACCCCCGTTAATGCTACACAAGTAATTGAGGTATTTTCATCCCCAATTCGACCTATGATTACCCAACTACAGCATAGTCACAACCTCCTCATTTCGAAGTTTGATTAGAAATCATATAAATAATGATAATTAATGATCAAGTAATTACCAAGCATTCAAAACACTATTGGATAAATCTCAACAATAAGAAGAACAACCATAAACATGCATTAACTCATAAAATAAGGTTCAAGTGAATTGACATGAAAAGCCCTATATTAGAATTAGTTCCTAGCCATAGACATGACAAGAACTAATTCATTATCCAACATAAAAATTGAAATAAAGTAAAAGAAATAAAAGAAATTACTAAGTAATGGTCTCCAATCTTGAACTCCAAGAATGTGTTGTGAATTGGCAAGAAGGGAACCCTTGAAAACTGCCTAGAGTTCTCTTTTTATAGCTTCAAAAACCGCCCTTAAGGGTTTCCTTCAGGCCTGGCCCATAAATTCGTCAAAAACTTGATTTTTCCCGCGTCGCGCGTTCATCAGCCATGCGCCGGAACTTCAAACTCTCGATGATGGCGCCGCGGCTGCGGCTCCTGCTGTCGAGGCGCGGCGCTGAAACTTCGGGCCTCGATATTAGGCGACGGGCGCTGCCCTGTTGGTTGGAGGCGCTGGCGGCGCAATCTGTCGCCGTTCGCCACTTTCTCGCATTTTAAGCTCTGGAACCTCTACTTTTACCCTTTTTTCGCTCCTTTTCCGCCAAAGAGTCATTTTAACTAATTTGACTCAAAAGAAAGAAAATATATCCTAAGACGACACGTATTTGTACAAAAAGGGACAAAAGACTAACTAAAAACGACTCAAAAAGTGTATATAAAATACACCGATCAAATACCCCCAAACTTAACCTTTGCTCGCCCTCGAGCAAAGATCAAAAAGAAAGAAATAAAGACTCAAAGGAGAAGAAAAAATAAAAGACTCAATGACATTGATCACTTTGTTGCATTGGTGTTACTTAGAAAAACATGAAGGTTAGCAGAATAATATGCAGGAACATGTAGCATGAAATTTTAGCATTCTAAACACATTAAGCTAGATATTTCGCAAACTCATTTTTATCATGCTTAATGGAAGTCAAAATACTGAATCATGCATATTAATTTCAAAAATCCTATGGCATTGTTACTTGCTATTCTCCACTAATCATGGATATGCATATAAGAGATCTTCAGGACTTTTAAGGGTTGTAATGTAGGCTTAGGCATGGGTAGGTAAAAATAGGCATTTAGGCTCATTTTGTGTACCATAAGCTCTTTAGCTTTTCAATGTTTCCCTTTTCTTTTGATTTCTTTTCTTCACTTCAAATCTATTTTTCCCCTCTTTTGTTTTGAGAGCGTTAAGTGTATTATAATAACAAGCACCCCCAAACTTAGGCTTTTGCCTATTTCTTATTACTTTTTTATTGGGGTGCATCAATCTTGTTTGCTCTTTTTGTCTCTTTTTTAACACATTCTATTCCAACTATTTCACATTTTTACTTATGGCACTAGTATGGAAATATAGGGTGTCAAAGAAAAAGTTTCAAGTTTAGGCTCAATGAGGCTGACTAGGGATATTTTTAATGTCAGGGATAGAAAAGAGTGGTATGAATTGGCTAACAAAGAAACGCCTGAGTCATCTCCCTAACATACATATCCTAACTATTTCGCCCCAAATAACAATCAATCATAACACATAGGTTTTAATCATTTAGCATGCACAATTCAAGCAAGAAACCCCAAATAGACAGATTTCATGAGTTTTTGGCATATCTCACCTAAGTGTTTAGATAGTTGCTTCTAATTCCATCACATTATTCCACCTTACTTCACTAGGTGTTTCTAGTAACTACAGCATGCATGATCTTTGATGCATAATTATGACTCAAAAAGAAAAAATTATGACTCGAAAAAATACACAAAACAATCAAAAAGACTCAAACATACTATAACAATAAGACACAATAAGACACCCCCTAACTTAAATCACACATTGTCCCCAATGTGCAAGACTCAAAGACAATAAAAGAAACAAGACACTTACAGACTTGGTTTAAAATGGTGGCGTAGATAATGCATCGACCGTTGGTTGAGCAGGAACTCATCTCGTCAAATCGGTGCAACCGTTGTTGCCTCGCCAATTCTTGTTTTCCTTGTCTCAACTCTTGTTGTCCTTGTATCACCGTGTCGAAATTTTGCATCATCCTTCTCTGGTTCTGGAGCAACTGCTCCATCATAGGCACTGAGGGTTCTGATTCTGTGGTTGGCTGGTGGATGCTCCCTGCCTCATAGTGAGCCTCTGTTTCAGGCTCATCTTCATCCATGGCAGCTTCTGCTGCTGCTGCTGGTGGTGCTGGTGCTCTTCTTCTGCCGGGGACTTGGTCCAGGAAGGAGTGCACTATTCCATATGACACAGGCAGCTGGTTTCTCTCACGAGTATCAGTAGGTAGGGTTGGGACCCCATTTATGGCGCATAAACTTGTAATAAGTGAGACATGCCCCAACCCACCTATTGTTACCAACCTGTTGGTCTCTTCAATACTTTGCACTATCTCCTTCCCCACATCAATCGTCTTCCCCGTCATAATTCCATATATCAATTTGATTATGTCTTCTGGCACTCTAGTGAAGTGCGTTGATGGAATTAGGCGGGCACTGACGAAATACAACCAACCCTTGGCTGCTTTGTTGAACTGACACCTGCTCAGTCCTCTTGACCCATTTCTGGCAATATCAAACGCAGCCTTAGGGTAGCTCACTGTGCCTGCGACGGCATTCCAATCGATGCTGGTGGTGCTTCTAGACCATGTTCTAAAATAGCTCCAATCACCATATCCTCCTTCAACATCAACAGTTTCCAATGTCGCATTGACCCTTCTGCCGTCACAGGCACATATTTTCCCCTCACAAAGCATCTATTGTCCACCTTCTCCGTAAGATTAGCATAAAATTCACGCACCATCACTGTGTTCATTGGTGCTATCTTTCCCGGATTTACAAATCTTTTCCACCCCATCATCTCAATCATTGCCCGAATGGGCTCATAGACATCCTCTTCCCCAAGCGAATCCCTTTGATAGTCCATTCCCCTTTCAGGGATTAAGGGCCTAGTACTAAGCTTTTTGTATCTTTCATGAGCTTGTTGGCTAATAAACCTAGTATCATCATATTGAGGGGATGAGGTGGATGTGGAGGCTCTTCTCTTTTTGGCAGACATGTTTAGATCACTTTTTGCAGCTACAACACCTACTACCCCCAAACTCCACTTAAGAAGCTTCTACACAACACCCACACCCTCCTTGTATACTCTTCCTCAAAAGTTCACAACCAATTTTTAACACCCCAACAACTTCAACAATACAACACTCCTCCAAAACTCCTACCTCATCTGACTACAGTAAAGCTTTCAAGAAAAGAAAAAGATTACCTTTTTACGGTGTTCTTCAAGGTTTTCTTGCTTCTAATGGTTATTTGAGGCAATGGGATGAAGTTTTGTTGGTTGAGATGGTTAAGGGTTTAGGGAATTTAAGAGTTTTGGTTGTGTTTGGGTTTGATTTATGGAAGATTTGTAGGTAAAGTGTGGATTTTCGTGGGTTTTGTGGAGGAGAGGGTTTAGGTTTTTGGTTTGGAATTGGGGAAAAATCGGAATTGGGCGTCTTTAAATTTCTGGGTTTCCGCCGCGGCTCCCACTTTACTGCGCTTCTTCGGGAATTTCTGCGGCGCCATACGGTAGCGCGCTAGACTTCTGAATTTTCTCGATTGGCGCCATGCCCGCTTCCCGGGCGTCACTTAAACTTCAGCGCCGCTTTTTTGGCGCCGTTCGCTTCTGCCAAGGCGCTAACCCGATTTTTCGAATCCTTTGTTGTTTCGCCGCCTCCAAATTTGTTGGCTCGCACTGTTAACACAACACAAACACTACTCCGTGAGATCGTTTCTTAGTAAAAATTAAAGTAAAATAATTAAAACTACTTGGGTTGCCTCCCAAGTAGCCTGTTTTAACGCCTTTAGCCTGACGCAAGTTCCTTAACTCAAGAAGTGTGGGTAGATTAACCCCACAACCAATCCATTTTTTCCACATTTTTCTTTTTCTTCTGTTGTTTCTCTTCTGAAAATTATTTTCAAGGAAGGTTCAGAACACATACCGCTTTCGGAGGTTCAACATCATGTACTTGCTTTGGTGGCCTATCTCCTTGGTTTGGCTTGCACCGCTCACGCGGGTTCTAATGGTGCTGATTGCAAAGCACCTGCTCATGACTGGTGGCTCAATAACGTGTTTAAATACTTTAAACACCATTTCTTCGCTCTCCACCCTCAATGTCAGCTCTCCTTTTTCTATATCGATCAGGGCTCTCCCTGTCGCCAAGAACGGTCTCCCCAATATGATGGGGATCTCTGCATCCTCTTCCATGTCAAGAATGAGGAAGTCCGCAGGAAAAAAGAATTTTCCTACTTTAACAAGCACATCCTCAATCTTCCCCCTTGGGTGCACCACTGTTCTATCGGCTAGTTGTAGGCTCACCGTGGTTGGTTTTGCCTCACCTAACTCCAACCGTTTAAACACCGATAAAGACATCAAATTTATGCTTGCCCCTAAATCACAAAGGGCCCTGTTGCATGTCACCTTGCCAACTGTGCAAGGCAATGTAAAGCTCCCTGGGTCTTTTAGTTTAGGGGGCAACTTTTTCTGCAGGATAGCACTGCACTCCTCAGTCAGTGCTACCATCTCATACTCTGCTAGTTTCTTCTTCTTCCCCAAAATCTCCTTCATGAATTTGAAATAAGAGGGCATTTGCTTCAACGCCTCTATGAAGGGTATGTTGATATGTAGCTTTCTGAATGTCTCCAAAAAATTGGAGAATTGTTTATAAACTGCCTTCCTCTGCAATCGTTGTGGGAATGGAATCTTCTCAGTATACTCCTTCTCTGGAGCTTTCTCTACTACTGGGCGAGCTTCAACCACCTTCTCTTTTTCTATTTCTGCCCTTTGTTCAACTACCGGCTGAGGTGTATGCTGCTCCAACTGTTTACCACTTCTCAGCTGTACTGTCTGGCATTGTTCTCTCGGATTCATCTCTGTGTTGCTTGGCAGTGTACCCTGTGGCCTATTGTTCGACAGCTTTGCTAGTTGACCTACTTGTGTTTCCAAGTTCCTGAACGAAGATCTAGTTACAGCCATGAACTGGGTCTGGGAGTTGGTAAGTGTCAACAAAGCTGCTCTCAGCTCGTCTGGCTTTTCTGGCTGAACCGGTGCATTGAATTGTTGAGAAGGTGAGGCCTGAGTGAATGACTGTTGATTTTGGTGCTGCTGATTTTGGTACTGGCTTCTATATTGATTCTGCTGCCCCTGCTCTCCTCTCCATGAGAAATTTGGGTGATTCCTCCACCCTGGATTGTATGTGTTGGAGTATGGGTTGTTCTGGGGCCTCTGATAGTTACCCACAGCTTCGCACTCTGCTTGCTCGATTGACATATTATTAAGATCAGCTGAAGGACATCTATCGAATGTATGTGGACCACCACATATTTCACAGCTCTTTGGCATCTGCACTGCATTTACGGATATTGTATGTTGTTGCAGCTGTTTGGTCAAAAGGGCAACTTGGGCATTCAGGGCAGTGATGGCATCTATCTCGTGAACTCCCACGGTTCTTCTTCCACTCATTTGTCTATCTTCTGTGACATGGTTACTGGTGGCCATGTATTCTAATAAGTCGTGAGCTTCGTGGGTTGTTTTCCTCATAAAGGTCCCACCTGCTGCTGCATCGATAATTGTTCTGGTTGTTCCGCTCAGTCCATTATAGAAGATGTGGACCAAGTTCCACAACTCGATACTGTGGTGTGGACACTTCCTCTGTAAGTCCTTGAATCTCTCCCAAGCTTCGTATAATGACTCTCCGTCTGCTTGGTAGAAATTATTCAGCTCCCCTCTCAACTTTGTTGCTTTGCATGGTGGGAAGAATTTTGCCAAAAATTTCTGTGACAGCTCTTGCCATGTAAAAATCGAATCAGCTGGTAAGGAATTCAACCATACTTTTGCTCTATCCCTGAGTGAGAAGGGAAAGATCCTCAATCTGACGGCATCATCAGTAACGTCGTTATATCTGAATGTTGCACATAGCTCCAAGAAATTAGCTATGTGCATATGAGGGTCCTCCGATGGCAGTCCTCCAAACTGCACCGTGTTCTGCACCATACTCAGAATCGCCGATTTGATCTCGAAATTATTTGCTCCTATTGCAGGGAGCCTAATACATGTTTGTGCTCCGTTCACCCTCGGCAGCACGTAGTCTCCCAAGCTTCTTTCTGCTTGGACTTGAACTCTTTCCTCGACATCCATAGGCACTCTCCGAGGCATTCTCATGTTAGGTTGATGATCGTCTAATCCCTCATTCATCTCATTATTATTTTGTGCGCCTTCCATCTCTTTTACAGCTGAAATCCGTTGGTTCCTTCTGTTCTGTTTACAGGTTTTCTCAATCTCTGGATTGAAGGGAACAAGAGTGTATGCTCCTCTTCTCCTTCGCATAAACTGATTTCCTGAAACAGATCAAAAACAGACAAACAGATCACGGCAACTGGTTCTCACAAAATAAATAAAAAAACGTAATAATAAAAAAAATAGAAAAATAAAAACCAAATTAGAAATTAAAAATAGATAAAATTGATATTGAACTATGCCTAATCCCCGACAACGGCGCCAAAAACTTGATGCGCGATTTATGCACACACTTTAACGCAAGTGCACGTTGTCGAGTCAAGTAATATAGTCTTTGAAGACCGAGTTATCGTCCTCAGGGATTAGTGTTCAAGTACCAACTTCTATTCTTTGTTATCTATTTGGTGACCAATATTTGAGTTGTTGATTATAACTAATAATTATAAAGACTAATTAACTATGTGTTTACTTCAGTGATGATGGAAATAGGGCTTCCAAGTCGCCTCAACTATCCGCTTATATTACTCATTAATGCAATAAATTATGGTTCTTCTTCTTTTGGAGATAGCAGGTTTACTAATCCGTTTTATACTCCCGTTAAGGCTATATAAGCACTCAACCCCAGTAGCGCTCCTTTCTACCTTTCGGTGATAAGGATGACTCTATAGGAGGATTAAGAACAAAAACCCTATTAACGTTTACGCAAGTAATTTAGGTATTTAAACCCCCGTTAACGCTACACAAGTAATTGAGGTATTTTCATCCCCAATTCGACCTATGATTACCCAACTACAGCATAGTCACAACCTCCTCCTTTCGAAGTTTGATTAGAAATCATATAAATAATGATAATTAATGATCAAGTAATTACCAAGCATTCAAAACACTATTGGATAAATCTCAACAATAAGAAGAACAACCATAAACATGCATTAACTCATAAAATAAGGTTCAAGTGAATTGACATGGACAGCCCTATATTATAATTAGTTCCTAGTCATAGACATGACAAGAACTAATTCAATATCTAACATAAAAACTGAAATAAAGTAAAAGAAAGAAAAGAAATTACTAAGTAATGGTCTTCAATCTTGAACTCCAAGAATGTGTTGTGAATTGGCAAGAAGGGAACCCTTGAAAACTGCATAGGGTTCTCTTTTTATAGCTTCAAAAACCGCCCTTAAGGGTTTCCTTCAGGTCTGGCCCATAAATTCGTCAAAAACCTGATTTTTCCCGCATCGGCGCCGCGACCATCAGCTGCAGCGCGTGAACTTCAAACTCTCTGATGATGAGGCGCCGCGGCTCTGGCTCGATGTGCAGGCGCCGCGCTGAAACTTCAAGGCCTTCGATATTGGGCGCCGGGCGCTCGCCTGTTGGCCGGAGGCCTGGCCGCAATCTGTCTCACAGTTCGCCACTTTCTCGCATTTTAAGCTCTGGAACCTCTACTTTTGCCCTCTTTTCGCTCCTTTTCCGCCAAAGAGCCATTTTAACCAATTTGACTCAAAAGAAAGAAAATTTATCCTAAGACGACACGTATTTGTACAAAAAGGGACAAAAGACTAACTAAAAACGACTCAAAAAGTGTATATAAAATACACCGATCAGCTTGCCACATTACTCAAGTACTAAAGAAGAAAAAATCAACAACACATCTGAGGTCTCTCTTGGCTCCTCCAAAGAGGAAAAGAACCCTCGAAAAAGATGGCCCTTTCGGAGTCAAGGAAACAACTACGGATGCCACCATGCCAGTTTTTGATGAACAAATAGCCATCATCATAGAAGATGAAGAAGCAACGGACGAGGACTTTCTATTGTCAAAGAGACCAGGGATTTCAAATCCTCTACACGAAACAACAAACGTTCCTCCGAGCTTCGGACAAGATGACTTTGATCATCTTTTTAGTGAAGTTGGTGCCGCAAATACGGTCTAATGAATAGCTTCATATTCACATATTCGCCAATTCTGAACAGACTCTCCTCATCATATCACCCTCCGAAAAATCACTCCACTTCCCGGAACAAGATCGTGAATGTGTTCCCACCCCCGAACGTGAACCCGAATAGGATGAGGACGGCAATCCTCTCCTTTCTCGAAGGCATAAATTTCCTATCTTGGCCAGTCACGATTGCGAGCTACCTAAGGCCTTTGATATTAGAATTCGATAAGGACAAGATTAAAGATGCCTCATGAAAGTGCCTCATCAACGAAGGGATGCACGCATCCAACCAGGTAAATTTTATGTACTCCCTTAGTTAAATTTGTTTCTTTCCTTTTTCCTTTTGATATGTTCTGACTCGAACATAGAACCGTTTTCTTTTGTGGTTATCCATTTTGGTCGGGGAAGGTTTTCTTCATTGTCTCAAGGAAAATGAGGACTTGAAGGGTCAACTTGATGCCCAAGATAAAGAATTGTGACATCTCAAAGAAAGCCTCCAGCAGAATGATGATCAACTGTCTGGTGACTTACCTATTGTTAAGGAAGAATTAGACCGAGTTAGGGGTGACTACCTCCAGGATATGGATGACCTCGAGCTTGTCAATGAGGAAAACAAGTCACGGATAAAGAGAATTATCAACTCTACAACAATCTTCAGTATCTCTACCAAGATCTTGACCAACAGGAAAAGTCAAGCATTACCAAATGGAAAAGTAAGACTTCCTTACCGCCGAGGTTTACCGTTTTACCACCAAGATCTATGTGATTGATGTGGAGCAGGTTGCTGAGCAGTCTGCTTTCAAGTAAAACTTTGAACAAGACTTAGCGATGACTCAAAATTAAGTCCGACAGCCTGCTCAAATCATTGAACAACTAAGAGCTGAGCTCAAGGACACTACCCGAAGTATTGCTAAGAATTCTGCTCAATGGGACAAGGTGGCCAAACGGGATCAAGCCCATGTCAATATAGCAGCTGTAAAGCTTGGACGGTGCTGAAGACCGAGAACATAACTTGAAATATCTGCAGGTTTACCTTGGAATAGGTTCGTCATCGGCTCCCGGACCTAGACGCTAAGATGTTTTAGGCCAAGGAACTCGAGATCAAAATCCTCCACCGGATGAACGCTGAAAGCTCTGAAGAAGACCTAGAGGACTCTAACTCTGAGTTCGAGTGATCTACAGGTTGCAATGCCTTTTTGTACTTCCTTTTTGTTCTTGTCATTTTCCAACTTTACTTATGAGTGAAAATATATATCAAATTTTCTTTCAACTTGATAGAAATTTTCCTAACTTTTTGTATTCATTACTGCCTTTTTATTTTCAATAACTTAACAAGACAAATTTAATCCAAACCGAGCAAATTTCTTCTGACTTCATACTTTAACTTAAAATAAACCATCACTTAGTTCTCTTTAGACATGCAAAGGTTCTTCCGGTTATGGACTTCAAATAATTTTCAACACACATTTACTTAATTTGCTTTAAAACCGAGAAAAAGTTCTTCCAGTTTTGGGTCATTTGATGACTAGATATAAGGCCTTATTTTTATGCTTATGAACAAGGCGTCTCTCATTTAATTTGGGCATTATTGTTGGAATTTTTATTCCCAACATTTTAGACAATTCGATGACTTTATAATAGGCTAGACTCATTTGATCTTGTGCCTTTGAAACATGCCTTAGAACATTATTCATTTTGATTTCTTTAATCGACGATTGTCCCCAATTAAGGACTTTACAAAAACATCAGCTCGTAAGGTTTATTGATTTTAGCAATAATCCGGAGAAATATTAGTAAAAACATGAAGTCATACATTCGAGACAAAATCTTGGAAGAAGTATACTTTCATTCATACTTTGTTCGGACAAACAACTGTGCAAGATTCAATCA
Source organism: Przewalskia tangutica (assembly GCA_029844215.1). Classification (NCBI taxonomy): domain Eukaryota; kingdom Viridiplantae; phylum Streptophyta; class Magnoliopsida; order Solanales; family Solanaceae; genus Przewalskia; species Przewalskia tangutica. The sequence goes on from CM056731.1 coordinate 96,474,160, forward strand.
ATCTTTTTGCCTTTATATAACTTCTTTGTAAACACTATCACTTGGGCAAGATTCATTTGATCTTATACCCTTATAAAATTTCAACTTGAAAATTTTCACACAAGCTTGCAACCTTCGAACTCGAAGCAACTGCAAACTGCCTTCAACTTCCTTCACTTCTCATTCTAGGGCATGGCATTCCCCTAATCTTTGTGTTCGAAGTATGAGAACTCAAACACTATTTTCATCTTCCAATGTCGCGCAGTCCCCAATATTAACCTTCGGAGTTAATTCATACCTTCTATTTAGTCACATGCTTTACATTGATTTCTCATTAAAACATTGTCGGAAAAACCATTTTCGAGATAAAACTGTGTTAAGGGAAAAGAGTGCAATACGTGTTTTCAGACCTAATTCTAATTCTCCAAACATCGTCTTGTAATTCTGACTTTTTCCATGCAAAAGTTAGTAATCTTGAAACAAATGTAACTTAACCAATTGAAAAATACATACCTTAGCAATAATATCACTTCAAATGACTTATGTTCTAATTGTTTTGCAATTTATGTCTGTATTCTTCTTCCAATTGGCATGATCCTTTTTCGATTATTCTTTACACTTTACAAGGCCCCTCTCAAGTCAGACACAATTTCCCTTCTTTAGGTTTTTGGGTGGTGGAGGTTACTTATCATAAAACCAAGTCTCATAACTGAAAGGTCTTAAGATTTATCCATTGATTGTAATATATTTCCATTATTTGCAACTGAGCTATCAGTCGTAGCAATGCTAGTTCTTTATGCTCTTCCGTTAAGTCAAACTTGATTGTCATAGCCTCATTGTTTGACATTTCATTTTCAAGGCTGAAACGTAAGCTCGATTCCCCAACTTCCACCGAAATTAGAGCCTATGCATCATAAACTAGAAAAATTATGTTTCCCCGGTGCTGGCTTTCGGTGTCATCATGTATGCCCATAATACCTCTGGAAGAATTTCTATCCACTTGCCTTTTGTCGTCTTTAGTTATTTTCTCAAGTTCTGAATGATTGTTTTATTCATTGACTCTGTTTGTCCATTCGCACTTGGGTGATATGGAGCCGACACTATCCTTTTGATCTTTAGTCCATAAAAAAATACATCACCTTTCCAATGAACTGACGACCGTTGTCGCAAGTAATTTCATTTGGTATTCTAAATCGACATATGATATGTTCCCAAATGAAATCGATGACCTCTTTTTCTCTAACCTTCTTGAGAGTTTTTGCTTCAACACACTTACAAAAATAGTCAGTCATAAACATTATAAATTGTACCTCTCTGGTGCCCATGGCAATGGTCTCACAATGTTCATTCCATATTTGATGAATAGTCATGGTGACCAGACCGGATGCATTACTTCTGCTAGTTGATGAATCATAGGAGCATGCCTTTGACATTCGTCACACTTCTGAACAAAGTTTTTGGCATCCTCTTCCATTTGTGACCAGTAATATCCAGATCTAATAAATTTCTAGACCAACAACTTCGCTCCTAAATGATTGCCACAAGTCCCTTCGTGAACCTCGTGCATCACATAATCTGTTTCTTTAGGCCCTAAACACCACGCTAAAGGACCATAAAAGGATTTTCTGTATAACTGGCCATCAACCATGCAATACCTAGACGCCTTTGTATGAAGAACCCTTGACTCATTCGGATCACGGAGTAATTTCCCATCTCGAAGATAGTCTATGTACTTATTCCACCAGTCCCAAGTCAAGCTCGTAGATTTCACCTTGCCATGGCCACTATTTATTGCGGAGTTCAAAAGTTGCACCACTGTTCCGGAGTTAAACTCCTTAGCTTTCACGGAAGATCCCAAGTTTGCCAAAGCATCCGCTTTGTTATTTTTCTCACGTGATACATGCTCCGTGGTCCATTCTTTAAACCAATGCAACAATACTTGAATTTTATCTAAGTATGTTTGCATTCTTTCTTCTTTTACTTCGAACATGTCGTTCACTTGATTCACAATTAGAAGCGAGTCACATTTTTGCCTCTATGACTTCTGCTCCCAGAATCCTTGTCAGTTCCAAACCTACAATCATAGCCTCATACTCGGCTTCATTGTTAGTCAATTTCACAGTTCTTATCGTCTGGCTAATAATATATCCTCCAGGTGTTTTGAGTAACACCCCCAATCCAGACCCTTTTACGTTTGAAACTCCATCAGTATATAAGGTCCATATCCCCGAAGTCATTTCTGAGGTTATTATAAGTTCCCTTTCCACTTTGGGAATCAATCTGGGAGTGAAATTTACTACGAAATCCGTTAAAACCTGGGACTTTACAGTCGTTCTAGGTTTATATTCCATATCATATTCATTATTTTTTACCGCCCATTTGGCTATCCTTACCTGATAGTTCCGGTTTATGCATTATGTTCCTTAACGGATACGTTGTTACTACACATATAAGATGGCACTGGAAATATGACCTCAATTTTCTAGCAGTCGTTGTCAGAGCTAATTCCAATTTCTCTAAGTAAGGATATCTGGTTTCTGCACTAGCTAATATTCTACTCACATAATAGATAGGAAATTGTGTACATTTTTCTTCTCGAACCAAGACAACACTTACAGCTACTTTGGACACTGCCAGTTACAAGAATAGTTGTTCGTCCGCCTTCGGCTAATGCAATAATGGTATATTGGACAGGTACCTCAAATCCCTCAATGTTTGTTGACATTCCAGAGTCCACTCAAAGTCATTCTTCCTTTTTAACAATGAAAAGAACTTGTGACTTTTCTCTGAAGATCGCGAAATGAATCTACTCAGGGTGGTCAGCCATCTGATGAGTCTTTGTACCGCCTTCACATCTTCGAGCACTTTCGATATTTTCGCGGTAGCCTTGATTTTGTTCGGATTGATCTCTATTCCCCGGTTTGAAACCTAGAAACTTGCCTGAGCCAACTCTAAAAGCGCACTTCTTTGGGTTCAACTTCATATTATACTTCCGGAGTATGTCTAATGTTTCCTGCAAATTCTTTAAATAGTTTTATATCTCCATGGACTTAACTAACATATCATCAATGTAAACTTTCATCGTATTGCCTATTTGATCTTCCATGATGTAATTAACTAGGCATTGATATGTTGCTCCGGTATTTTTAAACCAAATGACAATACATTATACAGTAAGTCTCATATTTATAAAAAGAAGTTTTCTTGGATTCCTCTTGATTTGGTTGTATCTGTAGTAAGCTTCAAGAAAACTTAGCATCTCATTCCCTGCTATAGCATCAATGATCGATGTGCGGTAAGGGAAAAGAATCTTTTGGACAAGTCGTATTTAAATCTTTAAAATCTATGCACATCCATAATTTGTTACCTTTTTTAGGCACAACAACTATGTTTTCTAGCCAATCCAGATATTCTACTTCACTTATTGAACCTATATTTAACAACTTTTTTACATATTCCTTGACAAACCTATTATTGTAGTCGGCCATAGACCTCATTTTCTCCTTCACCGGAGGGAAATTCGGATCCAAACTCAGCTTGTGAGTTGTAATCTCTGGCGGGATAGTTGTCATGTCTAAATGGGATCAAGCAAAGAAATCATCATTAGCTTTAAGAAATTTGATTAACTTAAGCCTGAGCTCCGAGGATAACCTGGTGCCCATTTATATATTTATGTCTGGCATATGCACGAACAATACCACTTGCTCAAGTTCTTCTATGATTGACTTTGTCGCGTCTGAATCGTCTGGCAATACAAACGACATCGGAACACGATAGTAGTCCTCTTCCTCCTTGTAGTTTTCTTTCTTCGGACTTAATGTTTCTGAATCCTGTAATTGCTATTCGACTTCTTTACCCTTCATTTCATCCTTCTCCTATTTTTGTCTTTCTGTCGATTCTTCTACCACAAACATTTCCCTTGCAGTCGGTTGCTCTCCACAAATCTTCTTAATTCTCTCTAGAGCTGGGAATTTCAACATCAAATGCAAAATTTAAGGCACACATTTATATCATGTATCCAAGGTCTGCCGAACAGCGCGTTATACCTCATTTCCCCCTCGATAAAATAAAACTTCATATGTTGGATTGTTCCAACTGTGTTGACTGGAAGAATGATTTCTGTTACACCCCGTAATTCCAGTACACGTGTAAGAGAACGTACGTAAGAAAGTTAGACTTAAAAATTGAAACGAAAGAAAGATTACTTTTCCTACGGAAAATATTTCGAACCTCGGAAAGGAAAAATGTTTATTAATGGGAATTGAGTCCCCAAATTTGGTATTTGAGACATGTAGAATTTATTGGAATTTCGGGAGATGAAATAATTTGGACCAACCGGAGGGTGACACGTGTCACCCTCCACATGCCCATGTTGGGCGAAAACTTGACCAAGTCAAGTAGCCAAGTGGGCTTGATATTATTGACCAAATCTCATCCACACATTTGTTTTAATCTTGGCCCTTGGTTGTAGTATATATCTCCTACTAGTGCAAGACTAATTTCACACTTAGAGAAAATTCTAGAAAACTTGTGCAAGCACAAGGAGGCTCTCGGCCAAGCTCTCTTGAAAACAAGAAATTTTTCAATTGTTGTTCATAAATCTCAATATTCGAACCAAAGGTCCCTAAAGGTATTCTAAGTATATCCAAACACAAAAATCCCGGAAATACGACGTTAATCCATTAGTCGCAACATGAAATCCTAAGGTGTTCTTCTTATGTTGGATTAGAATTTGAAGAGAATTGGTTATGAACTTCTAAGGGTTGATTAGAGTGGATTGGAATGTAAAGAAGAAGAGCTAAAGTTGCTAAGGATCGACTTTTAGTCTTGAATTATATTTGGACTTATTGAGGTAAAAATCTTCGTCTTCTTAATGTAATTGAAGATTACATGTTGTAGTAGTTGATAAATGAGCAGGTGATATATAGAATGAAGTTTGGAAAGATTTGGATCATATTGAGATGTTAAAACCGAAAATTGGCATATTAGTTATTAAAGTTGTTAATCAATTTGGTCGTTAGTTATAATCGTTACATGTTATATAAGGAAATGAATATAGTTGTTATAATTGATCATGACTTGCATAACATGTTGGAATAACGACTTGGATTAGAAAGTGATTAAAAAGTATTATATGTGGGCATGTTGTAACCGAGAATTGCCTTAGAATTATTGGACTGTTTTATGTGAATGATGGGCAGAATTTTACACGTCCTGTTAGGCGTGTAATCCCCTTTGATGTGCTGATTTGTTGAGCCTTAAATGTGGAATATTGGTTATTGATTTCGGACCTTGAAAAAGGTGAAAAAGTACGTAAAAACAGGGGAGGTGTTGTCCAGTTTTCCGTGGAATAAGAGACTTTATACTTAGAGTTATTCTACGATAGAATGCTAGAGGTTGATAGACGTGTTATGGTTATTATAGGTTGATATTCTACGTGAGGCGTATTCAACCTAGCTAGTGGATTAAGCCGGAAAGGTATGTGGAACTTCCTTATCTCTTGGGAATGATGTTTTATAAATATATAGTACGATAGACGTACGAGCTTTAAATAGATTCGGCTTTGTTTTTTATATCATTGCCTTGATTGAATTGTCCAAGTTGGTTGAGGTAGAGAATTAACTTCCTTGATGTTAACGTATGAAAATGCCTTAATTGTCTAAAACATAAAGAGTTATAACGGCTTTATGGGAAGTTAGTTATAACGGCTTTATGGAAAGTTAAGAGAGTGGTCTACTTGATTTATAGGCATAAGTTTCCTAGGTTGTGAAAGTAGAAATGCTTGATTTTAAAAGCTTTGATTTGAATTTCTAAAGGTGTAGTACTTGGGGTTAAATTCCCGGAATCGGCGTGACATGCTAGTGCCTTAAGTCTTATAAAATGATAAGTGATTCACCTTAATTTAATGAGAGTCCTAAATGATTTAAGTTGCATATGTTGCTCACAATAGACATTCGTGCAAGTATTATATTTTCATATCACCGCGCCCCTCGCTCGGGGGCCGACAATCATGTGCTATGTTACGGGTTCAATTCCCTTGACATTGTTCTATTTCGTGGATTAGCTCTCCACGATGCGGGTATCCATATATACTCATTGCGGGTCCACGTGACCTATGCAGGTTCAATTCCCATGCGGGTTCAATTCTCATGACTATTCCGTGGGCTAGCTCTCTACGATGCGGGTATCCATATATACTCATTGCGGGTCCATGTGACCTATGCGGGTTCAATTTCCATGCGGGTTAAATTCCCGTGACTATTCTGTGGGCTAGCTCTCCACGATGCGGGTATCCATATATACTCATTGCGGGTCTACGTGATCTATGCGGGTTCAATTCCCATGCGGGTTAAATTCCCATGAATAGGATTGCATAATGGTATTACAGGCGGGTAGCCCTAAATTAATCATAACCATCCTACTTTTTAAAAAAACGGCAAAAGTCACTCTCATTAGTCTCAGTGTTAATAAGGTGCGATGTATTGTTATTTGGTTATCATACATGTCTCCAGCTTTATTTTAGACTATATGATTTCATTTCAGTATTTCCAGTTTCATATACTTGGTACATATTTTGTATTGACCCCATTTCCTCGGGGGGCTGTGTTCATGTCGCAGGTAAGGGTAAGCAGGTTGCAGATCCTCGCTCTTAGGATCACTGATCAGTTTTGGAAAGCTCCATTCCTCCGGAGCCTTATCTTTTGGTATGATTTCTCTAATGTTGTAGGTTTATGTACATTCAGGGGTATGGCGGGGCCCTGTCCCATCACAGTTGTTATGTCCAAAAACTCTTAGAGCTCTGTAGTCATATCTTGTGGGTCGGGCTGTAAAGAAAAAAAAAGGATGTAACTGCTTTTGGGCTATGTATATATGTATGTCCATGAAGGCAGTCTTATCGGCTAGCCTGTTATTTATGTCACATTGCTGTATATTTATGAGTTTTATCTATGTTCCGCTGATTATCTCTGATGTATACATGTAAGGGTGCCTAGGTAGGGCACCAATCGCGGGCCCGGGGTCGGGTCGTGACAATTTCTCCCTTCATAGTTTCACTAGTCATATTGAATCCGTTAAGAACCCAGACTGCTGAAATGATTTTGTCTAGCGTCCCCATTTGCTCTATCGCCTTCCAATGAATGATGTTGGATGAGCTACCTGGATCAATTAAAATCTTCTTAATCTGAAAACTATTAATAGAAACAAATATTACCAATGCATCATTGTGAGATTTGTCACGACCCGAACCCGGGCCCGTGACTGGTGCCTTACCCCGGGCACCCTAGTGATACAACATCAGAGTAATCAGCGGAACATAAAACACAATACATGATACAATGTAAAGAAGACACATGTTTATCTGAAGAAAAGTATTTCTCGGCATATATATAAATAACAACTCTTTCAAAATGAACAGTTTAATCCTTTTACAAACTCGCCACAACAAGATTACATGCACTTCTACGAATGATATGACAACAACGACGGACGGCCCGCCATATCCCTGAATGTAAGCACCTACAACAACAGGGGACTATACCAAGATAAGCCTCCGGAGAAACGGAGCTTTCCCAAACGCTGAACTGTGACCCTAAGAGCGAGGATCAACGACTGGTGTACCTCAACCTGCGGCATGAACGCAGCCCCCCGAAGGAGGTCGATAACAGTACCAAGTATGTGAAATCAAAATACCGTAAATGAAATCATAATAGTCTATAAAGCAGAGACATGTATGATAACCAAACTACGCTCACAATAAGTGGCGATATGTCAAGTCGTGGCTCACGCCTCAAAGTCATCACTCAAATGTAACTATGGGTCTCACGCCCATAACATCAATCATGCCCGTGGAATACCTTCCTCACTGCCGGCAGTTTATGATATAAAAGCACCAAGAAATACACATGAACACCAGGTCCCACCTGTGTCCTAATAAAACAGTACAGGGTAAGTACGAAGGCATAACCGACTACTAACACCCACAGTACTTAACAGGGTCATAAACTGTATCATGATATCTGTCTAGACCGTCACATGATCAAAGCCGTCACTACCCGCAAAGATCAAATGTGCGTCTAGCCCCGAACTCTCCGTAGCTCGCATAGGCCAACCTCATAGCCCGCATGAGGTATTCCTCGCATCGAGGGTAGCTACTCCCAAGATCGCCCCGACTCGCAGTCCGCATGGCCACAAAGACCGCATGACCACAAGGGCCGCAAACTAACCTGGAACTCCCGTAGTTCCGCATGGATCCCTTGGACCCGCATGAGGTATCCTCGAATCATGGTCCCAGACCGCCTGAGTCTACCCCGCATCGGAGGGCAGCTTAACCTCCGGAGACAAGTCAAGGTGAGTGGTACAATACCAACATAACGGCTGAGAGTCAAACAACTTTAAGCGCAGTCGAGGGAAAACCCCCTTTACACAAAACATCACAAGATACTAACACACGTAGCATCCTAGCATGTTTACTTATCAAATCAACAAGAAAGTATTACAAGGCTATCACAAACCAACACAATCAAGTTATACACACAAGGTACATTCTAATATATGATTTAACAAGATCGGGTATCTATTCCCAAAGTACTTCATACATTATCTTTTAAAAGATACGTTACGTTTACAAAAGTCACATAATACCCGTAGTATATGAAAATAGAGTGATTATCTTTTGAAGTAAATCAAAACACTTATCTTTGTAAAATCAAGTAACAACATTATTTTCCAAACGTCCAAGTTTGCCTAATTTCAAATGTTCACGGTTCTTATTTTAGAAAGGTTTCGTAGTCCATAGTCTTATTCATTTAAGAATATAATTCTCTTTTAAACCATCTGAGAAAACATAAGCCTTATGTGTGAGTAGGATATTCTTGTTTATAACAATCTTATTACAGCAGCCATGATCTAGGAAATATCATTTTGTCTCATCTTAGCTTCTATGCAGATGGAAGTTTCTACTGGTTTTAATAATACTTAATCACAAAACATTTCCTTTATTAACGCCGCAGATGGTTTGTCGATACACAACTGATTTCAAATCAAGAAACATTCTTAAGCCGTTATACCTAACTTCCCATAAAGTTAGTATAACTCTTAAGTTTTCAAACCCAAGATACTTCTTCTTTCAAAATGATTCAAAAATCTTTTGAAACACTTCAAGTTCTTTATTATCACATAACCAGCCAGTTATAGTTCAAATCAGTTACCTTTCTAAAAACCACAAGTATTTTCTTACCTACATAAAGTTGTTATAACCAACTTCCCATAAAGCCGTTATAACACTTTATGGTTTAGACCAATCAAATACATTTAACATATGTACGTCTACCGTACTACATAGTTACACACATATCATGCTAGAAGAGATAGGAAGAGGTTCACATAACTCGCGACGATTATCGACTAATAGCAAAACGCTCCAAGTACCTCAAATCGCCGGCTACTCCTTAAGCCAAGTAGATCGCGCCACGCATAGTACTTCCACCTATAAGGCCACAAGGCGCTTTATTAACATTTAGGTCTCTTCAGAGAACATTCTACGTAAAATTTGGTAGCATCTCCCGCAACAAACAGAATCTCCTCTCTCTATCGGCCGCTACCAAGCCAACTGGGGGTGTCATACGACTAATCCGGACGCGGCACAATTCTACCTCACGTAAAAGCTACACAAGTCTATCAGTAATACACCCCATGTAATTACAGCCAAGACTTCTTTCGAAAAGGTTTCTTATTATTCAGGCTTAAGTCAAAAGACATTGCCGATAACTACGTTCAGCTCTATATATAGTATACTTCAACTATATATTCCAACAACATGTAATTTCTAATTACAATAGGGGAACAAGATAATTACCTCGATAAGCCCAAAATTATCCAAGTTATAATGTCGATCCTGAGCAAGGTTTAGCTCCTACTCCGTGCGCTCCAATTCGCTCCAAACAACCCTTAGAAGTTCTAACCAACTTCTACTTAAATACTTCAACCAACTATGAAGATTTCCTTAGGGTTTCGGTTTGAGACTAAAAGGACAAAAGGTAGTATTTCCGGGCTCTACGTACAGAGGTATCTTTGGAATACTACAAGGTATACGGCTAAGGTAATTTGGGTATAGTAACAATACTATGGAGAGTATTTCTACCAAGAGGGGGGGTGTATTCTACGAGAACAACAAGGCAAGGGGGGGTACCCCCACGGTTTAACCCTAAAGGAAGGGGGGTGGGTCTCGGCCACACCACAAGGAGGGGGGGTGCTACTCTACAAGGGGGCCTCACGCGGGAGGGCTTTCAAGACTTGAGGGAGTGAGGAGTGGATGAAGAAACCTCATCAAAGGGAGGGGTATTTATAGGGAAACCAAGGGCCAAGATCAAGCCATGTGGGGGGCAAGTGGAGGGCCAAGATGTGCCCAAGTGCCCCCTAGTCCCTACTCCACAAAACAAGCCACAAAACATTGCACAAAACATTGCACAAAACAAGGCCAAAACAAGGCATGAAATCGTCCCACTTGAGCCTCACTTTACCGTCCACTTGAGGGTGACAAGTGTCACCCTCTCGTTGGTCCAAAATGTTTCGTCTCTCGGAAAAATCCGCAAAAATTAGAAATGACATAGCCGGAATTTTCCCTTCGCAAGTTATGTAAAACGTTTCGTCAAAAAACGACTCTAATCGGGTGTTGTGAACAAATAATTTCGGCCAAGCCACTTTAAAGCCCAAACTTTTCTACGTACGTCCTTACGTACATACTCTGGAAATACGGGGTATAACATTATCCCCTCCTTAGAAACATTCGTCCCGAATGTTCCTTCTAAGTCTCAAAACAAACGTGCACCAGTATAGTCTTCACTACTATACTTACGAAACAATCCTACCACACATGGCCACAGAAACAACTTGCGCAAAATACTTACATCCAAGTCCACGAGGAAACACCTCTAACATCACAAACGCTCCCACCCAAGGGTCTAAAATATAATTCCTTCGCACTTTCTCTATACAAAAGAAATGGCCACATCTCTGCTCGCAATACACGCTCGCTTCTCCCTTAACTCGTCGTTATACCACTTTTGTCACTTTGCCGCGAGGTTCTAGTGTCACTCCGGCGGCCTAACAAATGGCACCGGGCTGCATGCGATCCCTGAGGCTGTCATACACTCGAACTCTTACCACATTTCTGATACTGCTTCAGTTTCCGAAACTCGGGGTTACTATCTCTAACGTGGTCATCATTAACTGGGAACACTCTGGATGGATCTCCGATACTTTCCCGATCATAACAATACGAAAGACCGGACGTATTGCCTCCTAAGTCGGACGGCAAAAGCTAATCATATAGGCAACCTGGCCTATTCTTCACATGAACTTAAAAGGGCCCAAAGTAACTCGGGCTAAGTTCCCTCTGTTTTCCAAAACTCGTCACACCCAACCCGGGGTGGTACTTTCAAGAAAACCGACCGTCAACCTGAACTCTAAGCGTCGTCGACATTATCCGCACGATTTCTCCGAGCCGCGAACCTCTTCTAGACAAGCTTTACCCTATCCACACCGCTGGAACAAGCTCAACTAACTATCTAAATCTTGCCAACATCGAACCAATCTCGGCGACTTACACATCCGCCTACAAGGCTTCATAAGGCGACATCCGAACACCGAAATGGTAGCTTAAACACTCCTCCACAGAGACAACAATCCCTACAACTACCCCTCGAAATCCACACACCGCCCGAGGCGAATGCGATTCGAGACTCACCTGAAGTTCTTAACCCCGCTGTAAAACTTCCGAACAAAAACAGCCGCACTGGCTCCATCGTCATCATAAGGTGAAGGTAGGCACCCCGTGCAGCCTTACAACCTTTCGATATACCATCTCGCATAACCTCGCCGAGTAAACGGTCCCGACTAAAGACAAGAGGACCGATCTCTCGCCCGACATCGGTCGAACGATCCACGAATCCAGACGGTTAACTAAACTTGGGCCTAACACCTCGTGACCCTACCACAAGGCGGACCACCACAACCGACGCCACCACCACATTACGCCGGGTTGACCCGCAACGCGGCCTCAACCCGACCGCAACGCCGCAAGACACTAGCTCCCGAACCGAAAACTCTCACTAATCACGTTACGAAAACCTAGCGGTCTTCTTAGCTCAACTACCCTCTTTCATTCCACACTACACAGGGACTTATCCCACAAACATAGCTCACGTGCACTATGCACTCTTATAAGGGTCGAACATAAACATACGTCTTTTACTCGAGATGGCCTTCACGTATAAAGCTCTAAGGCTCACACCTTCTCTATCCCCCAAATCTTACTTGGTTAACTAACCAAGATTTCTAATTACAATTTACACACTGCTATCAGAACATAGCACTTACGATATACTCATCTTATCACACATACTGATCTCTAGAGGGTTAAGGATATACATGTATCTACTGCTTCACTCCCCTTAGTCGTTCTAATCAAAATCTACCCCGTAGGCTTATAGTTAGGAAGATGACGAACTACCCACCGATCTCAAGGCCGAGTCCTCCTACTAGGACATCCTTTCGACACATGTACCGACCGCAGTAAAACAAGTACCAACAAAAGACGACATTCCCGATGACGCGTCACATCGCGAATACCGGGAGAAACTGACCGGCCGGGCCGAACCTACGTGTAGCCGTGGAACCGAAACTCGAGTTCGACCAACTCCTCGCATACCCCGAACGCCCCGAACCCCGCGAGGACCTTTCTCGCATCGTGGATGCATAATCTAATCACGTGAGGTGACTCGACTTGAAAGTTGCCAAAGGACCTTCTGCCCCGCTCTTCTCGCCGCCCTTCGTTAACCCGCCGATCTCTACGTTTCTTGGCTCGCCAAGACAAGCCCGCATACGTGCCATGCTCAAGCCTAATCAAGAATTACTCGCACAACCCTTTCTAAGATATTCATCAAGACTCGCGACATCCAGATACTCTCTGGTAGCCAAATCCATAGCTAGTAAATGTGGTTGTCTCTTCGCAATCTATATTATCTGCTTCTGGCCGTGGGCGAAGGTTCAAATGTCATGGCCGCAGAGGAATCGCTGCCGCGCTTAAACTCTGGGCTGGTGACGTAGCATAACTCCCGAACGGCACCTAACTCGGGTGATGGTTGGGCCTGTGCCTCGCAACCCTCTCAGACTCTACTCGCGGCTCCTCACGCTTGCCTCCTGGCCCGGTTGCACTACCCGAGGCATAGCGGTAAGGAAAAGAAATACGTGAGAGGGTCCAACTTACAACACAACTCTAAGGCACGATCTCAGAGTGAGAAGAATAGAAACCAATCCTAAATATCCTATAGCCTCCTGATTATTGGTGTGGTGCACAACATACCAATAATCAAGACTCATCGATACGGTCAGACACTTTCCGAGGATTAATCGCTCTGATACCACTTTTGTCACGACCAACCTGCCCGTGGATCGTGCCTTACCCTGCACCCTAGTGATACAACATCGAGTAATCACGAACATAAAACACAATACATGATACAATGTAAAGAAGACACATGTTTATCTCAAGAAAAGTGGCCTCCGGCATATATATAAATAACAACTCTTTCAAAATGAGCAGTTTAATCCTTTTACAAACCTCCGCCACAACAAGATTTCTGCACTTCTACGAATGATATGACAACAACGACGGACGGGGCCGTCATACCCTGAATGTAAGCACCTACAACAACAGGACTATACGAAGATAAGCCTCGGAGAAACGGAGTTTTCCCAAACGCTGAATCGTGACTCCTAAGAGCGAGGATCAATGATCGTGTACCTCAACTGCGGCGTGACGCAGCCCCGGCGAGGTCGATAACAGTACCAAGTATGTGAAATCAAAATATCGTAAATGAAATCATAATAGTCTATAAAGCGGAGACATGTATGATAACCAAACTACGATTCACAATAAGTAGGCGATCGTGTCAAGTCGTGGGCTCACGCCTCAAAGTCATCACTCAAATGTAACTATGGGTCTCACGCCCATAACATCAATCATGCGTGGAATACCTTCCTCACCGCCAGCGATTTATGATATAAAAGCACCAAGAAATACACATGAACACGAGTCCCACGTGTCCTAATAAACAAGATCTGAGGTAAGTACGAAGGCATAACCGACTACTAACACCGCATTTCTAACAGGTCATAAATGTATCATGATATCTGTCTGCACTGGCCACATGATCAAAGTTGGTCACCGCCCGCGATGATCAAATGCGCGCCTAGCCCCGAACTCTCCGTAGCTCGCATAGGCCAACCTCATAGCCCGCGTGAGGTATTCCTCGCATCGAGGGTAGCTACTCCCAAGATCGCCCCGACTCGCATCCACGGCCACAAAGACCGCGTGACCACAAGGGCCGCAAACTAACCTCGAACTCCCGTAGTTCCGCATGGATCCTCGACCCGCATGAGGTATCCTCGAATCATGGTCCTGCATCACCGAGTCTACCCCAGACGGAGGCGACAACCTCCGAGACAAGTCAAGGTGAGTGGTACAATACCAACATAACTACTGAGAGTCAAACAACTTTAAAAGCGCAATGAGGAAAACCCCTTTACACAAAACATCACAAGATACTAACACACGTAGCATCCTAGCATGTTTACTTATCAAATCAACAAGAAAGTATTACAAGGCTATCACAAACCAACACAATCAAGTTATACACACAAGGTACATTCTAATATATGATTTAACAAGATCGGGTATCTATTCCCAAAGTACTTCATACATTATCTTTTAAAAGATATGTTACGTTTACAAAAGTCACATAATACCCGTAGTATATGAAAATAGAGTGATCATCTTTTGAAGTAAATCAAAACACTTATCTTTGTAAAATCAAGTAACAACATTATTTTCCAAACGTCCAAGTTTGCCTAATTTCAAATGTTCACGGTTCTTATTTTAGAAAGGTTTCGTAGTCCATAGTTTTATTCATTTAAGAATATAATTCTCTTTTAAACCATCTGAGAAAACATAAGCCTTATGTGTGAGTAGGATATTCTTGTTTATAACAATCTTATTACAGCAGCCATGATCTAGGAAATATCATTTTGTCTCATCTTAGCTTCTATGCAGATGGAAGTTTCTACTGGTTTTAATAATACTTAATCTGTCAAAACATTTCCTTTTATTAACGCTGCAGTGGTTTGTCGATACACATTCTGATTCAAATCAAGAAACATTCTTAAGCCGTTATACCTAACTTCCCATAAAGTTAGTATAACTCTTAAGTTTTCAAATACCCAGTATTACTTCTTCTTTCAAAATGATTCAAAAATCTTTTGAAACACTTCAAGTTCTTTATTATCACATAACCAGCCAGTTATAGTTCAAATCAGTTACCTTTCTAAAAACCACAAGTATTTTCTTACCTACATAAAGCTGTTATAACCAACTTCCCATAAAGCCGTTATAACACTTTATGGTTTAGACCAATCAAATACATTTAACACATGTACGTCTACCGTACTACATAGTTACACACATATCATGCTAGAAGAGATAGGAAGAGGTTCACATACCTCGCGACGATTATCGACTAATAGCAAAACGCTCCAAGTACCTCAAACCGCCGGCTACTCCTTAAGCCAAGTAGATCGCGCCACGCATAGTACTTCCACCTATAAGGCCACAAGGCGCTTATTAACATTTAGGTCTCTTCGTAGAACATTCTACAGAAAATTCGCAAGATCTCCCCGCAACAACAGAAATCTCCTCTCTATCGGCCGCTACCAAGCCAACGAGGTGTCATACGACTAATCCGGACGTGCACAATTCTACCTCACGTAAAAGCTACAAGTCTTCATGTCTGATCCTATGTAATTACTGATTCAAGACTCTTCTTTCGAAAAGGTTTCTTATTATTCAGGCTTAAGTCAAAAGGCATTGCCGATAACTACGTTCAGCTCTATATATAGTATACTTCAACTATATATTCTAACAACATGTAATTTCCAATTACAATAGAACAAGATAATTACCTCGATAAGCCCAAAATTATCCAAGTTATAATGTCGATCTGAGCAAGGTTTAGCTCCTACTCCGTGCGCTCCAATTCGCTCCAAACAACCCTTAGAAGTTCTAACCAACTTCTACTTAAATACTTCAACCAACTATGAAGATTTCCTTATGGTTTCGGTTTGAGACTAAAAGGTCAAAAGGTAGTATTTACAGACTCTACGTGCAGGTATCTTTGGAATACTACAAGGTATACGGCTAAGGTAATTTGGGTATAGTAACAATACTATGGAGAGTATTTCTACCAAGAGGGGGGGTGTATTCTACGAGAACAACAAGGCAAGGGGTACCCCGGTTTAACCCTAAGGAAGGGGTGGGTCTCGCCACACCACAAGAGGGTGCTACTCTGGCGGGGGCCTCACGAAAGGGAGGGCTTTCAAGACTTGAGGGAGTGAGGAGTGGATAAAGAAAACTCATCAAAGGGAGGGGTATTTATAGGGAAACCAAGGGCCAAGATCAAGCCATGTGGGGGGCAAGTGGAGGGCCAAGATGTGCCCAAGTGCCCCCTAGTCCCTACTCCACAAAACAAGCCACAAAACATTGCACAAAACATTGCACAAAACAAGGCCAAAACAAGGCATGAAATCGTCCCACTTGAGCCTCACTTTACCGTCCACTTGAGGGTGACAAGTGTCACCCTCTCGTTGGTCCAAAATGTTTCGTCTCTCGGAAAAATCCGCAAAAATTAGAAATGACATAGCCGGAATTTTCCCTTCGCAAGTTATGTAAAACGTTTCGTCAAAAAAAACGACTCTAATCGGGTGTTGTGAACAAATAATTTCGGCCAAGCCACTTTAAAGCCCAAACTTTTCTACGTACGTCCTTACGTACATACTCTGAAAATACGGGGTATAACAAGATTGCATGATGCCCTCTGTGTCTTCATTACTGAATGAAATTACTTTCTCCTACAAGAAGTCCATGGATCTCTTTTCACAAGTTATCAATACTTTCGTCTTCTTTGCTATTATGACGGATGCCCTTGGAACATCCATTCCTCTGATGATCATATTTATGACATGTTGTGGCTCAATCGAGTCCGCATGTTTTTTTGACTCTCTATTTTTGAAGTTTTCTTTAGCTAGGTCACTCAAAAACTCACGTAATGGCCATTCTTCATCAACCGGACCATTTCATCCCTAAGTTGTTGACAATCCTCTGTCCGGTGGCCGTGTTTTCCATGAAAGTCACACAACAAATTTGGATCTCTCTGAGTTGGGTCTGACCGGAGGGGCCTTGGCCACCTTATCTCCTTGATGTGGCCGATTGTCGATCCAGCTACATCAATATTAAAATTGTATTTGGACAACCTTAGGCTTTCCACACTGTATAAGAGACACGCGTTACTCATTGAGCGGAACCACATTAGAAGTCTTAGTCTGCTTAAGGGATTGGATCATATCAGAGAAAAGAAATCAAGGATACATAGACGTTGACGATCCGGATGATGAAGAAATCGATAATATTTTGGAAAGCGGGAGCACAAGTTGCGGCGAAAGCGGGACTGAAATAAATACTCCAGATTTAGAGGCTATGGGACCACAACAATTCAATCAACCTATAAATTATGAAAAACTTGTTAGAAGGACGCATAATATATAAATAAAATTATTATTACTTCATTATGTATTCTTTTTAGCATTATGAATAATGAAAGTTCAAAAGTTTACATCTTATCATTAATTTTTATTTTATTATTTTTTTAGTTGTTAACTTATGTCTTCTAATTTAATAAACTAATAAAAGTATAACTACAATATAAAGTACAAAGTTATAAACTATAAAATTCAAAGTTAACTTTAAAGTTTAAAATATAAAATATAAAACTATATTTTATTAAATATTTAATTTGAATTTAGTTTACATTTTCGGAATAAAAAATTTAAAAAAAAATTGGATCTGTCCGACCGGATTGACCCGGATCCTCACAGGCCTACCGAAAATCCGGTAAGGGACCGGTCTGGTATGTCCGGTACTGGTCAAGCGGTCCGGATCGACCTGATAGACAGGTATAAGGTGAAGTGTGTAGTTGGGATTTCGGTAAAACGTTAGGGGCCATTTGGATATTTTCTCCTAATCGGAAATAGAAATATTTAAACTATGCAAAAAATCTTTAAATTAAAAACATGTTTTGAAATTGTGATGTAGTTTGATTATCCTATTTAATCAAATAATTTTTTTGAATTTGATGAAATAAAAATTGATTTCCTTAAGATTGACAATTTTAAAACAAGTAGTTGCATAATTATATTTTTCTTTAATTTTAAAATTGCAATTAATGACCAGAATAATATAAAAAATAATGTGATATACAATATGTCCTACCGGATGATATATTGTCAAATAAAGCAACGAAAATTTTTTGAAATAATTTTGTAAAATTATTTTCCCCTTATAAAAAGTATATTTCACTCCGTCTGTGACACGGTAACCCTGAATAATTAAAAAATTATTGGAGGATAAAAATTAGGTGTCAACACCAAGTATGAATATAACTTAGACAGAGGTCAGATTGGTGGGTATTGATAGTAAAATCTTTGTGCCTTATATGAATCGAATTGTACTTGAATGTGATTGACCCTTATGTGAACTAAGAGATTTGTATGATTCATGAACTCTTATGTGACTATTTGAATTGCCTAGAATATGACCTATTTGAGAGTTAACTTGATTTTATATCTGTTTTGTAGCTTCCATCATTGTCGGCCTATGATGCTTATGGGGGTACGTTGTGTACTAATGTTATGTGTGTTGCATCTTTTACGTGGATGCATGTATTCGGTCTATTCTGGTTGCAGCTTGGAGTACGGGAAGGTTAAGGTAAGCCACGCATTCTCGATAGTCTTGGTCTTCATCCAGTCAGGCCACCCATATTCATTCAGGGTGTAGTTGTTAATTATTTTCTCACTTTGTATCTTAGAGTTCTTGTACGAGTGACACCAGGTTATGGGTAGTAAGCGTTGTAATTGGTAAAACGATGTAAAGGTTAAAAGAGCATTGTTATGTTATGTATTTTCTTTCTTCCGCGCTTATATTTATGTATTTCAGTTACTGAAATGTTAGTGGTTCGCTTACAGGTTAGAGTATGTGCTCTCATGGCACAAATGGAATTTTAGATTGTGACACCCTATGGCCATTCATGAAATGGGGGATGGACATAGTTGGACCCTTGCCTTCTTCCCCTGGACAAGTCCATATGACTGACTATTATTCTAAATGGGTTGAAGAAGAATATTATACAAAGCTTCAGGAGAATGAGGTGATAGATTTCATTTGGCAACGTATCATTTGTCGCTTGGTATCCCAAAGGAAATAGCTTGTGATAACGGTCGATAATTTATTGGTTGGTCACCAAATTCTTGGAGGATCTGCATATCAAACACATCACCTCCACCCCCTACCATCCTAGTGCAAATGGTCATACAGAATCGACGAATAAGATCATAATATACAATTTAAAGAAGAAGATAGAAGCTGCTAAGAGAAAGTGTGTTTTCAAGCTTGCGGAGATTTTGTGGGCATATAGACCACGGCAAAAATTAGTACTGTAGAAACTCCTTTTCCCCTGATTTATGGCACCAAGGCGTTGATCACAATTGAAGTTGGGACTCCAAGCTTGCGGTATCTCTGGTCAGAAGAACAAACTAATTCAAATTAAATGATGGTGCAGTTAAATCTGCTTGAAGAACATCGGGATCGAGCGTATGTCCGGATGATGGCGTAGAAGCAAAGAATGGAATGATATTACAACCATCGTGTCAATCTCTAACATTTCAAACTCGAGAACTTGAAACTCCGGAGGATAACCTAGAGCACTCAAGAGCCGAATGCAGGAAAGCTAGGCCCTAATTGAGAAGGACCATATAAATCACCATAATTGCGAGTAAAGGCTCTTACCAATTAGAATATCAAGAAGGGAACCAACTTCCTAGAAACTGGAACATATGTCATTTGAAGAAATATTATGTTTAGCAATTAAAGTGTGCGCTGCACTCTTTTTCCTTCGTTCGTTTTTTTTTTTTCAATTGAGTTTTTCCAGCAAGGTTTTTAATGAGGCAGCACCAATCAAAGCGTATCAAAACTTGCTACAGTGTGTAACTAGTGCTTGGGTCTCCATGAATGAACACCCAAACACTGGAGTAATTTTTCGCAAAATTAGGTGCATGAAAATGAGCTCACAGAAAAGCTTACTCACATTCACCCGAAATTTCAAGATCCAGTACTACTGAAAGCTTCAAGGAAAAAGTACATTATCACCAAGGACTTTTCGGACAGTAAAGTATTGCATATATTTTAGCGGACTGACCACACTAGATGGCAACCGGATTAATCTTGCATTTGTGTTTACATTTGTAAGTTGAAGGAATTAATAAAAAAAATTGATAAATTCTTGCCATCGAAAGCATAAGAATTAATAAAATATGTGTTATTTGATATATATCGAAAATTTATTCCATAATGAATGGAAGACGTCCTTTTCTACCGCACTATAAAAAGTAAGAGCACTCTTATTAAAATCTTAAATTAACAAAAGGTTAAAACTTTGGCTGCTTAAAGCACTCGAATAAGCATTGACAAGGAATAAAATCAACCCAAAATTAGTTATAAGGCCATGAAGCCCAAAAAAGAATACGTTCTATAATGAATTATTCTATTAATGTTTTTTCAAAATAGTTACAGGCTTTCGCTTGAAATGCATGAATTATCGAAGGTATTTCAAGGACCTCAAATTCTACTTTAGGAATTAGGAATGAAGGGTTGGAAAACTAAAAGCTACGGCTTAAATTGTCTATAAGGTAGACAAAAGTATTCTCCTTTAGTCAAAACATAAAGCAAAGCTTTAAATAATAGACTTTCAAGTTTCAACTAGGGCTGGCCAGTGGGCCGGGCCGACCCGACCTCGTCCCGGTCCCGAACCGACCCGACCCCGACCCCGCTAAAAAAAAAAAAAAACTGGACCGGGGCTCGAACCGGGGCGGGAAAGGGTATGGTCCCGCCCGACCCGACCCCGCCAGGCCCCGATCCCTCCCCGATCCCGCCCCGACTCGCCCATGATCCCCGCTGCAGAAAATAACCGTTGTCTAACGGCCATTTTACATTTTGGCCGTTAGACAACGGCCATTTTTGGCTTCCCCCCTACCCCTTTATATTTTTTAACCCCTAAGTTATTATATTTACACTTTAACCCAATTTTCCAACTATAAATACCTCATTTCCTCCTCTTATTATTTTCACAAATCTTTCTACTCTCTAATCTCTCAATCAATCAATCTCTATTCTCTATACAACATTGTCTACTACATATTCAATCTATTTATTAATTTGAGAATTGGGAGTGAAGTTGGCAACTAGCTTGAGGATTATCTATCGAGCAAAGTTTCAATTTTCAACCTCTCGATTACACGTCGACTCTACGTCGGCGTTTGGTACATTCGTTCTCTCATTAAATTATTATTTTGTTTTTATTTCATTTAGCACATTTAATTTCATTATCTTTAAGTCTTTAACTATTTACTAATTATTACCATGAAAAGAGTAAAAAGTGTTTTTGGCAAAGGTACTTCTTCTAGTAGGGCGGGTAACAAGGGCAAGGCTACTTCTTCTAGTATTCCAGTTATTCCTAGACAAGATGATTTTATAGATCATGAACTGTTTCCTGAAATACCATATGATCTTAACACATGTGATTATCCTCAAATTGAAGAAGATTTTAATTTAGATGTCACTCTAGATGATGATACACCTACTAATGAAGATGATGATACACCCACTAGTGAAATGCCTCCTATCCCCCCTACTATGAGACGAGGTCCGGCAAAACGACCATTAAAATCAGTTGTATGGAAATATTTTGACAGGGACGTACCGAATCAAGTAGTTGTATGTAAAACTTGTAAAAATGTTTATTCTTTTAAAACTGGACAAGGTCATGGTGGGACGGGGGGTTTAGGAAGGCACCTATTGCAAAAACACAAAGTCTTGCATGCCCAATACATGATTGAAAAAAATGGTGAGCAAGCGTCCTCTCAATCGGGACAAGGTTCACATACTGTCCCGGACAAAGTACAGCGTCAAATTAACCCTATGACGGGGGGAGTTGTAGTCCCTAAATACGATAAACATAAAGATAGGGAAGCACTAGCAAAATTAGTTGTTGTGGAGGGTTTGTCTTTTTCATTTCCTGAATCTCCTGGTTTTATTCATTATATTAGAGATATGTATAATCCTGCTTATAAAGGTTTTCCTAGATCAATTGTTAAAAGAGATGTATTTAAATTTGCACATGAATATCAACAGTATTTATGTTATGCATTACATCATTAAATTTCAAAGTCGCTCTAACTTCTGATATAGGTCGTAGTACTAACGGTCATGATTATTTAACGGTAATCTGTCATTGGATCGATTATAAATGGTCTATGCAAAAACATATTTTAGCATATAGATATATAGATAGTAGGCACACTGGTGAGTTTATTTCAGAAAATATTTATTCAGTTGGCGATTATTATGGAATAACTGATAAAGTTATGAGTATTACATTAGATAATGCATCTTCTAACAATTCTGCTATTAGTATTTTAAGAGATGTTTTAACTCCGTCTTTTCCAAAACATTTTCATATCAAATGTGCGTGCCATATTTATAACTTAGTTGTAAAGGATGGTCTTTCACTTTTTCAAGATATTCTTGAAAAAATACAATTTGCTATACACTTTATTTTTAAAAATAATAGAATTCAACAGAGAAAAGAATATAAAAAAACTTGTCACGATTGTGGACTATCTTACAGAAAAATTCCCGAAGAAGTACCAACTAGGTGGAATTCTTTATATGACCAACTAGTTGTTGCTTATGACTATAGAAAACCTATTACTTTATTTTTTAACGCCCATAATCAAAATCCAAATGATATGATTGTGGATAATGATTGGGACAAAATTAGAGAACTTATTGTATTTCTAGAAAAATTTCAACGAGCAACAAAAGAATTTTCTACTTTATATTATCCTACTATTTCAACTATGTTATTTTATATAGCTATAATATTTTTACTTCTTAAAGAATATATGGAAAAACCTGCTTATAATGCAGCAATTAAAAAAATGTTTATGAAATTAAAGAAATATTTTATTCCTATTCCCCCTATTTATATTATTGGTGCTGTATTAAACCCGACTATTAAAATAGAGGGTTGTAAAAGTCTTATTTAAAATATTTATACCTGTATGGACGTACTACCACCTCCAACTCCCAAAAATTTAAATGTTGAGCCACCTATTGAACTAACGCTAGAAGAAGTGTTGAATAGCGTAGAAGATGAATGCAAAAAAGTATATCGGCATTACCAGCAAGAAAGTGCTAATAACCAACCGACTTTTGTACCATCTTCTTCTTCAACACAGCCTAAAAAAAGACATGTTGTTTCTGTGGCTAGTATTAATTCTATTGAAAGCCTCAGAAATAGAATGTGCGGTGGTAACTGGTAACAGTGCTAACCAAATTAGCGAGTTCGATGTTTTTGTTTTGCAGGGTAATTTACTTTACCAAGCAGTTATCAATGAAGAAGGAAAGAAAGACTTGCTGAAATATTGGATGCAGAATGAGAAGACATTTCCGACACTTTCAATGATGGCCCGAGATATTTTGAACATTGGCGTCGTCAATCGCTTCAAAGCGTTTTTCGCAGCGATTTCAAATAGGAGAGCACAGCACTCATTAGCGGAGACTTGGAGATGGCGGTACTATTCAGATATTGGATACGAGCGGAGGCGAAGGAGCGTCAACCAGAGATTAACGAAGAAGAAGACGACAACTACAACGACATTTTATCTGAAGGCATGAGTAGCGACGTGGAACAATTTGACCAAGATATACCAATTCCAACCGAAGAACCACAAGAAATTATAAAGAAACTAGAAAAAATATTTTCAAATTGGTAATTTATTTCATTGCAATTTTTAATTTTTCTATGTCTTTTCCAATTTTTTCAACAAGACACTACAATGTTGTAATTTTGAATCTTGTATATTTCAATGAAATAATTAATAATATAAGAGGCACAAAAACAAACCTTGGGATGTTTTTTTTACACTATTCTTGTCTTTGTTTAATTATTTAGTTTATACTTTATAGTTTATACTTTAAAAATATATTATATATATGAGTATAATACTATAATTATAATACTATAAGTCTATAATATTATAGTATATGTATATGACTATATGACAAGTATATGTTAATGTTACTTTGTTAGTAATTTAGTATTTTTAATTTAGTGAAAAAATTTAAAAACAAAAAACAAAAAAAAACAAAACCCTTTGACCCGCCCCGTCCCGACCGACCAGGCCCCGACTGTCCCGACCAAGCGGATCGGGCCGGACGGACACTGTATGGTCCCGCCCGACCCGACTCCGCCAGCCCGCCTCGACCCCTCGCCTCTTCTCCGCCCGACCCGCCCCGATCCCGCTTAAACCCGACCCGGTGGGCCCGCCCATCGCGATCCTAGTTTCAACTAGTAGAAGTCTAGCAAAGAAAGAGTTACATTTGAGTTTGATTCCCCCGCCAACACCTTCTTGGTTGAGTCTGTCACATATGACTTGTCAAGTGTGGTTTACCTGGCTGACGTGGTTTGCAGGCTATTGCGTCAGTCCGAGGGTTTATCCAGTGCGCACTTATAAAAAAAATAGCGATTGCGGGTCCCCCTCATAAAAAAATAAAAAAAATAAAAAAAGAGTTACATTCATTCAAGGATAAATCAAGCCCAAAAGTGACCTAGATATAAGATAAAACCCGTGCAAAAGGGATCGCTTGCTCGTCTCATACTCTCATCTCTCATGGTCCATCAGGGGTGATTCTTTTCTAAAAACATAAAAATAAAACCTGCGTGAAAAAATACAATACACTCGTTTCATGGTCCGCCGGGAGTGTTTCAAAAAAAGTGATAAGATGGAATTTCAAAATTCAAAAGTGATTACATCGGGGGTGATTCATTCTGGTTGTTGGGCTGACGACTCTCACGTCAGTGTTTGGGTTGAAGCTGCAGTCTTTGAAGACTTCTGGAAGAATGTCCGATGTTATCAACGATTCGATTTCTTCTACAAATTCAAGATGTTCATCAATGCGAAAATCTCCTTGGTATTCAAAACCAGTAGGGAGAATTTCGGATGTCAGGGAATTCAAGTCAATCTCTTGGCTCCCGCGCTTTCCTGAACGACGACACGGGAAAGATTCATCGTTGTTTGTTTCCCTCGGAGAACGGAAGGGGAAGATATGAAGGATGACATTGTTAAATGATAATGAAATAGAAAAAAGGAAAGATGGAGAAAACCTTGAAGGGTTTGGGTTTGGGTTTGTAGAAGGAAAGATGATTTTAGTTGGATATTTGAAAAAAGATTTTGGCCTCCTATTTATGGGAAAAAATTAGATAACAATCGGGAAACGAAAAGTTGCAACTCAACATAATCATACAGCTTTAAAAATAGATTAAAAAAAATGCTTCTCTTCCCTCTATTTTTTTTTTTTTAGTTAAATGCAAATATTATTACTAAGAAAGGAAATAACAGGTGGCTACAATCAGTCATTGAGGGTTCTCAATCCTCAACGTAATACAAACAAGAAATGAAGGAGGGTTGGGGCGGTCACTCAGAGGTGTCGTTACAATAGGGGATTAAATCATAGAGAACTCTATAAGTTGTTGTTTTAACTTTCGTAATGACCTCTTCTGCCGTTAAGCTAGTGCCTTCAAAGAGCAATGTATTTCTTGTCCTCCAAATCTCATATACCACTATGCAAAAGTCAAGTAAGATAGATTTGGCTCGGATGCCTGTCCCGCGGTGGTCTTTTTTGATCCACTTGAGTGTGCTTTCAATAGTTGTCATTTCTCTTCTAATACCCAACCATTCCCTTATGTGCTTCCAGATCAGGCGGGTATATGGAAAAGTAAAGAAGAGGTGCGCCCTTGTCTCATTAGCCCGCTTGCAGAACCCGCAAGACCTATCTTCCAAGTTTAGGTAGGAGAGGGTGTCATTTGTAGCTAACCGCTTCCTACAAGTGAGCCAAACTGTGAAAGAGAATTTAGGAGGAATGAAGTCTTTCCAAATTTGAGACATCCAAAGCTTTTTATCCCGCGGTATGCGCAAGACCTCATACACGAGACTAGAATCAAATCTTCCATTGGTACAACACTTTTCCAAGCCGGCAATTGTGTTACCTTGGCTACCAAAGATGGAAACGAATTTGTCGCGAATGTCACAAATTTTTTTGAATAAGGGGGAGTCCCTAGCACGTACCTCATAATCCCAAAAGGATTGTCCTCTCAAATAGTAGCTATTAATCCATTGGACCCATAGGGTATCCGCCTTGGTGTGAGTTTGCCAAATGGTCCGGGAGAGTAAGGCATGGTTCCATTCTTTGATGTTCATAAGACCCAAGCCTCCTTCGGATTGAGGCATACAAATGACATCCCAAGAGACTCTTGGTGGCTTACCACCCCATAAGAACTGAATGCATGCTGACCGTACCTTGTTGAGAACTGAGGAGGGTGAGTGATGCCCCCATTTCTGAATGTATTCCGAGATTGCACTAGTGAATGGATCAAACTGATCAACCGAGACTGAAATTGGGGACAAAGGGATCCCCAAGTACCGTACTGGAAAGACCTCAATGCCGAAACCCACTCTAGACAAGATCAAGTCACGAATTGTATCATGCACTCCCGCTATGTAGATGGAGGATTTAGACGGGTTAAGAGTTAACCCTGAGGCAGCCTCCAACTCTTCAAAACACTCCATAAGAACCCCAACTGAAGATACATCCCCTTTGGCAAAAAGCATGAGGTCATCCGCGAATGCAAGGTGAGTGATGCCCAATCTCTTGCACTTAGGATGATAGGAGAAAGCTCTTGCCGAAGTCTTTAGTTTTAGCAACCTTGAAAGGTATTCTATGCACAAGATAAAGAGCAAAGGAGACATAGGATCACCTTGCCTTAGGCCGCGCTTACCCTTGAAAAAACCATGTAGTTCCCCATTGATTGAAAGAGAGAAATAGGTTGAGCTAACACATTCCATGATCCATCTTACAAATCTGTCCGGAAATTTGAGTCATCTTAGTACCGACTCAAGGAAGTTCCAAGAGACCGTATCAAATATTTTCCGTAGGTCCACCATAAGAATACACCTTGGTGAGACTCTAGTTCTATTAAAACCTCTCGCAAGTTCTTGTGCAACAAAGACATTGTCCACCATGTTTCTTCCTTTCACAAAATCCCCTTGAGATTTATCAACAAGAGTAGGAAGAACCTTTGCCATCCGGTTAGCTAAAATCTTTGTTATGATCTTGTAGACCACATTAGTCAATGCAATAGGCCTAAAGTCATTTACCTTGGGATCCCGATCAGTCTTGGGCAGGAGGGTAATGATGGTATGATTCACTTGCTTCAAAAGGACTCTGGATGAGAAGAATTTGTTATACCCCGTATTTCCAGAGTATGTACGCAGGAACGTACGTAGGAAATTTCGAACTTCAAGTAGGCTTGGCCGATTTAATTTTGTGCACAACACCCGGTTAGAGTCGTTTTTCGGCGAAACGTTTTCACAGCTTTCGTAGGGGAATTTCCGGCTATGTCATTTTTAATTTTTGCGGATTTTTTCCAGTGTCGAAACAATTTTGACCCACAAGAGGGCGGCACGTGGCAACCGCCAAGGCGTGGCTTGAAATCGTCCAACTTGGACGAAATGGACAAGGTAAGGCACGTTTTTTGTGCCTTGACAAAGTCAAGGGTAGGTAGGATATTTGTGTTTGGTAAATCCTAGCCCTACACTTGCCTAACACATGGATTGATCTTGGCCTTTGGTTGGCCATCCCTTGACCTATAAATACCCCTCTCCCTTTGATGAATTCTTCATCCTTTCCACAAATCTTTAAGTGTTAAACTCTCCCCCTCCCTTGTTGTGTTTTCGTCCCCCCCCCTTTGTGAGGCTTAGCCGAGAGCACCCTTCCCTCGTCGAGAGTACCCCCTAGTGGTAGGCCGAGGGTATACACCCCCTCTCGGGTGCTAGCTGGTACCCCAGCCTAGTTGTTTTCATATAATACCCCTCTCTGGTAGAAATACTCTCAAAAGTATTGTTATAATGCCCAAATTACCTTAGCCGATACCTTGTAGTATTCTAAGGTTATACCTATACAAAAGCCGAAATACTATTATACTTCCCGTCACACAAAACCGAAACCCTAAGGAAAATCTTCACCCGTAGTTGAAGTCATAAGTAGAAGTTGGTTAGAACTTCTAAGGGTTGTTGGAGCGGCCTGAGCGCACGGAGTAGGAGCTAAACCTTGCTCAGACCGACATTTAAACTCGGATAATTATGGGCTTATCGAGGTAAATATCTTGTCCCTATATTGTAATTGGAAATTACATGATCATAGACTATATAGTTGAAGTATACTATATATTTAGAATCGAACGTAGTTATCGCAATGTCTTTTGACTTAAGCCCAATTTAAAGAAGATTATCAACCGTAATTACTTAGGCTGTATTACATGAGACTTGTGAAGTAGTACCGTGAGTAGAATTGTACGTTAGGGTTAGATGTATAACCCCTGGTTGGCTTGGCAGCCTCGATAGAGGAGATTTACGCTGTCATGCGGGAGGTCTTGCCAATTTTCGTAGAATGTTCTACGGGATCTAAATGTTAATAAAGCGCGTGGCCTTATAGGTTGAAGTACTACGATGGCGCGATCATCGCTAAGGAGTAGCCGACGGTTTGAAGTACTTGGAGCGTTTTGCTATTAGTCGATACTCGTCGCGAGGTATGTGAACCTCTTCCTATCTCTTCTAGCATGATATGTGTGAACTATGTAGTACGGTAGACGTACATGTGCTAAATGTATTTGATTGGTTTAAAACATAAAGTGTTATAACAGCTTTATGGGAAGTTGGTTATAACAGCTTTATGTTGGTAAGAAAGTACTTGTGGTTTTTAAAAAAGGTAACTGATTTGAACTATAACTGGCATGTTATGTGTTAATAAAGAACTTGAAGTATTTCAAAAGATTTTTGAATCATTTCGAAAGAAGAAGTAATACTTGGTTTTTGAAAACTTAAGAGTTATACTAGCTTTATGGGAAGTTAGGTATAACGGCTTAAGAATGTTTTACTGATTTCGGAAATCAGAATGTGTATCGACAAACCACTGCAGCGTTAATAAAAGGAAATGTTTTGACAGATTAAGTATTATTAAAACCAGTAGAAACTTCCATCTGCATAGAAGCTAAGATGAGACAAAATGATATTTCCTAGATCATGGCTGCTGTAATAAGATTGTTATAAACAAGAATATCCTACTCACATATAAGGCTTATGTTTCTCAGATAGTTTAAAAGAGAATTATATTCTTAAATGAATAAGACTATGAACTACGAAACCTTTCTAAAGTAAGAAAAGTGAACATTTGAAATTAGGCAAACTTGGACGTTTGAGAAATAATGTTGTTACTTGATTTTACAAAGAGAAGTGTTTTGCTTTACTTCAAAAGATAATCACTCTAGTTTTCATATACTACGGGTATTGTGTGACTTTTGTAAACGTAACGTATCTTTTAAAAGATAATGTATGAAGTACTTTGAGAATAGATACTCGATCTTGTTAATCATACAATAGAATGTACCTTGTGTGTATAAGCGATTGTGTTGGTTTGTGATAGCCTTGTAATACCTTCGTGTTGATTTGATAAGTAATCATATTAGGATGCTACGTGTGTTAGTATTCTGTGATGTTTGTGTAAAGGGATTTTCCCTTGATTGTGTTTATGATGTTTAAACGATAAACTATTATGTTGGTATTATACCACTCACCGTGTTTCCGGGGGTTAAGCTGCCCTCCGATGCGGGGTAGACTCAGGCGGTCTGGGACCATGATTCGAGAATACCTCATGCGGGTCCCGGGGCCTATGCGAGCTACGAGTTCCGTGTTAGTGTGCGGCCTTTATGGTCACGCGTCTACGCGTGCGGATCGCGAGTCGGGCGATGGGAGTAGCTACCCTCGATG
The DNA here is from genome assembly GCA_029844215.1 of Przewalskia tangutica. Taxonomy (NCBI): domain Eukaryota; kingdom Viridiplantae; phylum Streptophyta; class Magnoliopsida; order Solanales; family Solanaceae; genus Przewalskia; species Przewalskia tangutica. The sequence goes on from CM056731.1 coordinate 96,504,241, forward strand.
CGGGTTATACCTCATGCGGGCTTATGAGATTGGCCTACGCGAGCTGCGGGAGTTCGTGGCTAGACGCGCACATTTGATATTGCGCGAGTGACCGGCTTTGATCATGTGACGGTCAGACAGATATCATGATTCGATTTGACCTTGTTAGTACCGCTGGTGTTAGTAGTCGGCTATGCCTTCGCATTTACCCCGCATCGCTTTATTTAGGCACACAGTGGGACCACATTGTTCATGTGTTCCTTGGTGCTTTTCTATCATCGATCGCCAGGCGGAGGAAGGTATTCCACGCATGATTGATGTTGTGGGCGTGAGACCCATATTTATGTATTTGAGTGATGGCCGGCGTGAGTCCCCGACTTGATATGATCGCTTATTTATCAGGAATCGTAGTTTGGTTATCATACATGTCTCCCGCTTTATATGATCGCTATGATTTCATTTCTGATATGTATTTTCGCCACATACTCTGTTACTGCATCGACCTCCTTCGGGCTGCGTCACGCCGCAGTTGAGGTACACCGCCGTTGATCCTAGCTCGTGGTCACAGCGTTAGGAAGCTCCGTTTCTCGGAGGCTTATCGGTGGTATAGTCCCCGTCAGTAAGTGTTTACATTCGGGGTTTGGCGGGCCCCGTCCCGCCATGGTTGTCATATCATTCGTAGAGGTGCAGTAATCTTGTTGTAGCGGGGTTTGTAAAAAGGATTAAACTGCTCATGTTGAAAAAGTTGTCATTTTTATATACGCCAAAGGCAAGTTTTTCTCGATTATTGTTTCATATTTCATAATATGTCTTGTATCGTTTATTTTCCGTGATTACTCGATGTTGTATCACTAGGGTGCCCGGTAAGGCACGATCCACGCCCGGAATCGGTCGTGACAAAAGTGGTATCGGAGCGATTAATCCTCTGAAAGTGTCTCTGCACCGTATCCGGAAGTCTTGATTATCGGTGTGTGTGCACCACACCAATAATCGGAGGCTATAGGTATTTAGGATTGGTTTCTATTCTTCTCACTCGAGATCGTGCCTTAGAGCCGTGTTGTAAGTTGGACCTCCGACGTATTTCTTTCCTCACCGCTATGCCTCGCGTAGGCAACCCGGCCCAGAGGGCAAGGCGTGAGCTGCGAGTAGAGTACAGAGGGTTACGTGGGCACAGGCCCAATCATCACCTGGGGTGGTGCTTCATTCGGGGAGTTCTGCGACGTCACTAGCCCCAGCAGAGTTTTAGCACGGCGGCGGCAATTCCTACTGCGGCCACGATGTTTAGACCTTCAGTTCCGCGACCGGGAACAGTGAGTATAGAGTATGCCGATGTACCGCGAGTCTTGAGGACTATCTAAAAGAGGGTTGTGCAAGAGTAATTCTTCAGTTGGGCTTGAGCATGGCTTGTGTACGGGCTTATGCGCAGCAGTCGGCAGCGTAGAGATCGACGGGTTAACGGGACGCAGAGAGGGCGAGCGAAGGTCCTTTGGTAACTTTCGAGGCAAGTCGCCTCACCGCCAGACCGATATGCACCTCCGCCGGTGCGAGTGGTCTTCCACGGATATCGGGGCGTTCGGGCACGCAGGAGTTGGTCGAACTCGGATCTTCCGGTCATCGTGTGCACGCCATCCCGGGAATGTCGTCTTTAGTTGGTACTTGTTGTACTATGGCGACCGCCGTGGTCTATTGTCGATAGAGTGTCCTTGTAGGAGGACTTTGCCTTCGATCTGGTGGGTAGTTCGTCACCTCCCTTAGCTATGCGCCTACAGGCGAGTTTGATTAGACGACTAAGGGAGTGAAGCGATGAACATAGATCTATCCTTAACCTCTAGAGTTTGGTATAGGTGATAAGGTGAGTATACCTTAGGTGCTATGTTACGATAGCGAGGTGTTAGTTGTGATTTGAAATCATGGTTGTTTAACCGAGTAAGATTTTGGGGATAGAGAAAGTGTGAGCCTTAGAGCTTTATACGTAGAGACCTTAGAGTGAGGCCATCTCGAGAAAAAAAAAGTGTAGTGTTATGTTTGACCTTATCGAGTGCATAGTGCACGTGAGTTATGTTGGGACAGTCCCTAGTAGTGTGGAATGAAAGAGGGTAGTTGAGCTAAGAAGACCGCCAGGTTTTCGTAACGTGATTAGTGAGATTGTTCGGTTCGGGAGCTAGTATGATGCGCGTTCGGGTCGGGTTGAGGCCACGTTGCGGGTCAACCCGCGGCGATTTTGGTGGAGTCGGTTGTGGTGGTCCCGCCTTGTGGTAGGGTCACGAGGGTGTTAGGCCCATTCGATTAACTGTCTGACGAGTTCGTGGATCGTTCCACCGGTGGTCGGGTCGATGGGGCAGCCCATCGTGTTCTTCGTTCGACCGTTTACTCGGTGTGTTGAGTTATCCGAAGGGTTGAAAGGCTGCGGGGTGCCTACCTTCACCTTATGTCGAATGTGAAGCCCGTGTTGTGCTATTTTCGCTTTCTAAAAGTTTACCAGCAGGTTAGGAACTCGGTGAGTCTCGAGACCGCGTTCGCCTCGGGCCGATGTTTGGATTTCAGGATAGTTGTGGGGATTGTTGTCTCCTGTGGAGGTAGTGTTTGATCTACCATTTCAATGTTCGGATGTCGTCCTTTGAAGCCTGGTAGGGGCGGAAGTGTAAGTTGCCGGTCGATTGGTTCGATGTTGGCAAGGTGCAGATAGTTGGTTCAGGCTTGTTCCAGCAGACTATGGATAGGGGGAAGCTGTCTAGGAGAGGTTTTGGCAGCTCAGAGAAATCGTGCGGATAATCGGCGACGACGCTTAGAGTTCAGGTTGACGGTCGGTCTTCTTGAAAGTACCACCCCGGGTTTGGGTGCGACGAGTTTTGGGAAAACAGAGGGAACTTAGCCCGAGTTACTTTGGGCCTTTGTGAGTTCATGTGAAGGATAGGCCAGGTTGCCTTTATGTTAGCATTTGCCGTCCGACGTAGGAGGCAGTGCGTCCGGTCTTTCGTATTGTGATGTTCGGGGAAGTATCGAAGATCCATCCAGAGTGTTCCCAGTTAATGATGACCACGTTAGAGATAGTAACCCGAGTTTTGAATCTGGCCGTGTCGAACGTGGTAAGAGTTCGAGTGTACGACATCCTCCGGATCGCAGCGGCCGCACCATTTGTTAGGTCGTCGGAGCAAGGCTCGCGACAAAGTGACAAAGTGGTATCTACGACGAGTAAAGAGAGAAGCGAGCATGTATGGCGGCATAGATGTGATCATTTCTTTTGTAGAGAAGGTGCGAAGGAAGTATATTTTAGACCACGGAGAGGTGGTTGTGGTGATGTTAGAGGTGTTTCCTCGTGGACTTGGATATAAGTATTTTGGCGATTGTTTCGTGGCCATGTGTGGCGAGTTTGTTCTCGTAAGTATAGTAGTGAAGACTATCTTGGCGCGCTTGTTTTGAGACTTAGAAGGAACATTCGGACGAATGTTTCTAAGAGGGAGAATGTTATACCCCGTATTTCAGTATGTACGCAGAACGTGCGTAGGAAATTTCGAACTTCAAGTAGGCTTGGCGATTTAATTTTGTGCACAACACGGTTAGAGTCGTTTTTAGTGAAACGTTTTCACACTTTCGTAGGGAATTTCGGCTATGTCATTTTTAATTTTGCGGATTTTTTCCGAGGCGAAACATTTTGGACCAAAAAGAGGGCGCCACTTGGCACCTCCAATGGTGGCTTGAAATCGCCCAACTTGGACGAAATGGACAAGGTAAGGCACGTTTTTGTGCCTTGACAAAGTCAAGGGTAGGTAGGATATTTGTGTTTGGTAAATCCTAGCCCTACACTTGCCTAACACACGGATTGATCTTGGCCTTTGGTTGGCCATCCTTGACCTATAAATACCCTCTCCCTTTGATGAATTCTTCATCCTTTCCACAAATCTTTAAGTGTTAAACTCTCCTCCCTTGTTGTGTTTCGTCCCCCTTTGTGAGGCTTAGCCGAGAGCACCCTTCCCTCGTCGAGAGTACCCCAGTGGGAGGCCGAGGGTATACACCCTCCTTGGGTGCTAGCATGGGGTACCCCTAGCCTAGTTGTTTTCATATAATACCCCCTCTTGGTAGAAATACTCTCAAAAGTATTGTTATAATGCCCAAATTACCTTAGCCGTATACCTTGTAGTATTCTAAGGTTATACCTATATGAAAAGCCCAGAAATACTATTATACTTCCCGTCAGTCACAAAACCGAAACCCTAGGAAAATCTTCACCCGTAGTTGAAGTCATAAGTAGAAGTTGGTTAGAACTTCTAAGGGTTGTTGAGCGGCCTGAGCGCACTGAGTAGAGCTAAACCTTGCTCAGGACCGACATTTAAACTCGGATAATTGTGGGCTTATCAAGGTAAATATCTTGTCCCTATATTGTAATTGGAAATTACATGATTGTTAGACTATATAGTTGAAGTATACTATATATTTAGAACTGAACGTAGTTATCGGCAATGTCTTTTGACTTAAGCCCAATTTAAAGAAGATTCTTGAATCAGTAATTACTTAGGTCAGACAAAGAGACTTGTGAAGTAGTAGTGGAGTAGAATTGTGCAGTTAGGGTTAGATATAACCCCTGGTTGGCTTGGTAGCGGCCTCGATGATAGAGGAGATTTACGCTGTTGCGGAGGCCTTGAATTTTCGTAGAATGTTCTACGAAGGGATCTAAATGTTAATAAGCGCCTTGTGGCCTTATAGGTTGAAGTACTACGTATGGCGCGATCCATCGGCTAAGGAGTAGCGGTTTGAAGTACTTGGAGCGTTTTGCTATTAGTCGATACTCGTCGCGGTATGTGAACCTCTTCCTATCTCTTCTAGCATGATATGTGTGAACTATGTAGTGCGGTGAGACGCATACGTGCTAAATGTATTTGATTGGTTTAAAACATAAAGTGTTATAACAAACTTTATGGGAAATTGGTTATAACAGCTTTATGTTGGTAAGAAAGTACTTGTGGTTTTTAAAAAAGGTAACTGATTTGAACTATAACTGGCATGTTATGTGTGAATAAAGAACTTGAAGTATTTCAAAAGAATTTTGAATCAATTATAAAGAAGAAGTAATACTTGATATGTTTTGAAAACTAAAGAGTTATTCTAGCATTATGGGAAGTTAGGTATAACGGCTTAAGAATGTTTTCTTGATTTGAAATCGAATGTATATCGACAAACCATCGCGGCGTTAATAAAAGGAAATGTTTTGTGATTAAGTATTATTAAAACCAGAGAAACTTCCATCCGCATGAAGCTAAGATGAGACAAAATGATATTTCCTAGATCATGGTCAGTAATAAGATTGTTATAAACAAGAATATCCTACTCACATATAAGGCTTATGTTTCTCGATAGTTTAAAAGAGAATTTTATTCTTATATGAATAAGTCTATGAACTACGATACCTTTATAAAGTAAGAAACGTGAACATTTGAAATTAGGCCAACTTGGACGTTTGAGAAATAATGTTGTTTCTTGATTTTACAAAGAGAAGTGTTTTGCTTTACTTCAAAAGATAATCACTCTAGTTTTCATATACTACGTATTGTGTGACTTTTGTAAACGTAACGTATCTTTTAAAAGATAATGTATGAAGTACTTTGAGAATAGATACTCGATCTTGTTAATCATACAATAATGTACCTTGTGTATAATCGATTGTGTTGGTTTGTGATAGCCTTGTAATACCTTCGTTGATTTGATAAGTAATCATATTAGGACGCTACGTGTGTTAGTATTCTCGTGATGTTTGTGTAAAGGATTTTCCTCGATTGTGCTTATGCTGTTTAAACGATAAACTGTTATGTTGGTATTATACCACTCACCGTGTTTCCGGGGGTTAAGCTGCCCTCCGATGCGGGGTAGACTCAGGCGGTCTGGGACCATGATTCGAGAATACCTCATGCGGGTCCCGGGGCCTACGCGAGCTACGAGAGTTTCAGTGTTAGTGTGCGGCCTTTATGGTCACGCGTCTACGCATGTGCGCGGATCGCGAGTCCGGGACGATGCCGGGAGTAGCTACCGACGCGGTTATACCTCACGCGGGCCTATGAGATTGGCCTACGCGGAGTCGCGGGAGTTCTGTGGCTAGACGCGCACATTTGATATTGCGGGCGAGTGACCGGCTTTGATCATGTGACGCCCAGACGGATATCATGATTCGATTTACGACCTTGTTAGTACCGCTGGTGTTAGTAGTCGGCTATGCCTTCGCATTACCTGCATCGCTTTATTTGGGCACGTGGGACCCGTTGTTCATGTGTTCCTTGGTGCTTTTCTATCATCGATCCGGCATGAGGAAGGTATTCCACGCATGATTGATGTGGGCGTGAGACCCATATTTATGTATTTGAGTGACGGCTTCGGCGTGAGTCCACGACTTGATATGATCGCTTATTTATCAGGAATCGTAGTTTGGTTATCATACATGTCTCCGCTTTATATGATCGCTATGATTTCATTTACTGATGTATTTTCGGGCCACATACTCGCACTGTCAGATCGACCTCCTTCGGCCGCGTCACGCCGCAGTTGAGGTACACCCGCCGTTGATCCTAGCTCTGGTCACGCTGGGAAGCTCCGTTTCTCCGAGGCTTATCGTGGTATAGTCCCCGTCGTAGTAAGTGTTTACATTCGTGGTTTGGCGCCCCGCCCCGCCACGGTTGTCATATCATTCGTAGAGGTCAGTAGTAATCGTGCGGTGGTTTGTAAAAAGGATTAAACTGCTCATGTTGAAAAAGTTGTCATTTTTATATACGCCGAAAGGCAAGTTTTCTCGATTATTGTTTCATATTTCATAATATGTCTTGTATCGCTTTATGTTCCGTGATTACTCGATGTTGTATCACTAGGGTGCCCGGTAGGCACGATCCACGGGCCCTAATCGGTCGTGTGCACTCAGACACTTCTTACTACATCTTGCCCCACATCCCTCCATCTTTTCTTGAAGAATGCAGCCGAAAAACCATCTGGGCCAGGAGTCTTGTCATTGCCTATGTCAGAAAGAGCCTCCCAAATCTCCTTTGGGGAGATAAAATGCAAAAGATGTAATCCATCTTCTTCTCTTAGCTTCGGGCCAGAATCCAATACCTCGGGATCAATGTTGGATGAGGGCCGGGATGAGCCTAAAAGGTCTTTGTAAAACTCTACAAGCATTTCTCTAACTTCCCCGGGAGATGTTGTGATAGAACCATTGGCCTTAACAAGGTATGTTACACCCCGTAAGTCCAGGACATGTATAAGAGAATGTACGTAAGGAAACAAGACTTGGAAATTAGTACGAAAGGAAGAATTGTTTTTCCGACGGAAAATGTTCCGAACGTCGGAAAGGAAAAATATTCGTTGTTGAGAATTGGATTCTCAAAATGCATTAGTTGAATATTAGTTTAAGTCGTCGCATGTTGTATAGAGAAGGAAATTGTAGTTGTTGAAGTTGTTTATGGCTAAATAACATGTTAGACCTTAGAACTTGGAATTGGAAAAGACTTAGTGTTGTTGGTTATTGTTGGCCGAGAATGACTAGGGAGTATTAAACTACTTCGTATGAATTGTGGGGCAGAATTTTACACGTATTGTAAGGCGTGTAATCCCCTTTGTTTGGTTGTTGTTTGGAGCCTTAAATGTGGCGTGTTGGTTATTGTATTCGACCTTGAAAAAGGTGGCAAAGTAAGTAGAAACAAAGGAAGTGCTGCCCGATTTTCCGTAGAATTAGAGACCGTATACTTAGTATTATTCTACGTTAGAGACTAGAAGTTGATAGTCTTGTTGTGACCATTATAGGTTGACACTTCTATGTACGGCGTATTCGGCTTAGCTTGTGGATTTAGCCGAAAAGGTATGTGAACTATCTCCTCTTCTAGCATGATTCCTTAAGATAAAGAAAGTAAGTTCTACTCCTTAAATGATCCATTCCTTGGTAGTATTTGGATTGCCTAAAGTAGAATTTGTTCTATGTACTTCCTTGATTGTACTTTGATGTTTAAATTGTAAGTTGTATAATTCATTGCCTTAGTGAAGTTTGGATTCTTAAAGAGTGGAAGTATTTTTACTTAAAGTACATAGAGTCTTGAAAAGGAAGTGGTTTCCAAATCTTTTGGCTAGTGCCTTAGTTCCAAAACCTAAAGGTCATTATAATGACTTTAGGGGAGTCAAAGGAGTGATTTACTTAATTGTTTTAAAAGAGGAGAAATGACATGATTTAAGAGAAGTAACTTGTTTTAAAGGTGTGAGTTACTTGAGGTTTAAAAGTAGAAGAAACTTGTTTTCTAAATATTAAGAGACTTGAAGTATTTTGAAAGTTAAGAACTTGATTTGAAAGTTTGTGATACTTGGTTTTAAGTATAAGTCTTCTGGTTATAAAAAGAATGAAATTGTCTAAAAACCATAAAGGGTTATAACGGCTTTATGGGAAGTTGATTATAACGGTTTTATGAAAGGTTTAGAAAGTTGTCTATTTTGATTAATGGGCATAATTTGCCTAGATTGTGAAAAATTGAAGTTACTTGATTTCAAGCTTTGAAATGAGTTTTTCTAAAAGTGTAGTAACTTACTTTGAAAAATAGACACGCCTTGATACTACGTGTGTTAGTATCTTGGGGTTATACATAAAAATGAGTCTTTTGAAAAGAATGTACGTACGTAGTACTTTGGCTTGGTTAATTGAGAATTAGCCTATGTGTGCTGGTGATAGCCTTTGAGTGCAAGTATTATGTTTTATTACGTTGCCGCGACTCTCGGTTGGAGGGTCGGCTGTCTTGTTGTAAGTTTACTTGGACGTACCGATAGTAATGTGGGATTCCGGGGCATGTGACCAGGAGGCGGGTAGAATTCCCGGATTCTATATGACATTATCGTCCCAGAAATGGGTCGGGCAGTATATCTTTACGGGCAAACTATATGACATTATCGTCCCAGAAATGGGTCGGGAAGTATACCTTTACGGGCAGACTATATGACATTATCGTCCCAGAAATGGGCCGGGCAGTATACCTTTACGGGCAAACTATATGACATTATCGTCCCAGAAATGGGCCGGGCAGTATACCTTTACGGGCAGACTATATGACATTATCGTCCCAGAAATGGGCCGGCAAGATACCTTACGCGACTATATGACATTATCGTCCCGAATGGGCCGGCAAGATACCTTTACGCAAACTATATGACATTATCGCCCCGAATGGGCCGGCAAGATACCTTTACGCGCACTATATGACATTATCGTCCCGTAAATGGGCCGACGATACCTTTACGCGACTATATGACATTATCGTCCCAGAAATGGGTCGGGCAGTATACCTTTACGGGCAGACTATAAGACATTATCGCGTCCCAGGAATGGGCCGGGTAGTATACCTTTATGGGCAGACTATATGAAATTAGGTTTATTGGTGTTATATTATATCATGGAGTGCCGGCGGTGAGTAAGGATTCCACGGGCATGATTGATATTATGGGTGTGAGACCCATGGTTAGATTTTAGAAATGACTTGAGGGCATGTGTCCCTGACTTGTTATGACTGCTTATGTGTTGTGTACTATAGGTTGGCTATCATACATGTCTCCTGTTTTGTTTAGACTGTTATGATTTCATTACAAGATTTCATCGCTTCACATACTTGGTACATTCTTCTTGATCGACCTCCTTCGGCCGCGTTACATCGCCGCAGGTTTAGGTACGCAGTTTGGTGATCGGCAGGTGTAGGACCATGCTCAGAGTTTTTGGATAGTTCCTTCTGTTCGGGAGTTTATCTTTTTGGTATGAGTTCTTTCAGTACAGGCTTTTGTACAGTTATGGGTACGGCGGGGCCTTGTCCCGTCATAGTTCAGTATAACTCTTAGAGGTCTGTATTCATATGTGGGATTGGACTCATGTACAGTGTAGTGTCTTTTGTTTATATATATTATGGCAGCCTTGTCGGCTTTGCCCTTGCACGTACGTTGGTTTTAAAAAAAAATGAGGTGTTATTTAATTTCCGCAGTTTACTTAAATGTTAAGGTAGAAGGGTGCCCAGGTAGGGCAACAGTCACGGGCCCGGGGTTCGGGGCGTGACAAGGTAGTTGATTGAGTTCCTGACATTACTCCTCTTGATCAAGCTGTGAAAGTATTTGGAGCATCTATCACTCTCAATCAAGTGTTTTTGCCTCGACTTTTGTCTTATGAAGTGTCTTTCGGCTTCAAGTAAGATGTTTGCTTTAGCTCTTAAGGACTTAACATTGGCTTTTAGTTCATCATCAAAGGGATCTTCCATATGCGCATTGATAGCCTCCTTAAACTCCATATTTGCCGCATTCGCTCTTTGTTCTATGCTTCCAAAATCACTTATGTTCAATTCTCGCAATGATTTTTTCAAGACCTTCAATTTTGAGGCTAGTATGAATTGGGCAGTTCCCAATATGTCATGTCTCCAGCATGAAGTCAATATGTTCTCGAATGCGGGGTGTGAGAGCCACATATTCATAAACTTGAAAGGTCGTTTCCCAACATTATAGGATGCAATAACCGAAGCTATCACGGGACAATGGTCCGAGACTGGTTCCATAGGCAAGTAATTGGCCGTGCATTCTAGGGTCAAATCACTCCGATGTTGATTCATCATTACTCTATCAAGCTTAGACCATATCGAACCATTCGTCCAAGTGTAGAAGGAACCGGAAGCAGGAGTGTCTTCTAGTCCATGAGCATTTCTGAATTCTCCAAGATCCCTAAGTGCGTAAGGCGTGAGAGGAGGACCACCCGCCTTATCATGTGGGTAGCAATAAGTGTTGAAATCTCCAATAATCATCCAAGGCTTGACAATGCCGATGCCCAAGTGAGTAAGGTGATGCCAAAGTTTTCTTCTTTCCGGGATGCTATAAACCGGGTACACAAATGTGGCAAGGAAGGACACTTGTGTTATATTACATATTGCTTGGACATGAATATGTTGAGAGTCCATTCCAAGCACTTCACAACAAACTCTGGAGGGATCCCAAAGTAATAAAATTCTTCCGCCATCAATGAAATCTAAGTTGGAGCAAAAGTTCCAAGCTTTGAATCTTTGAGTAGTAAAAGAGTCTATCCGTGCTCGAGAGAATTTAGTTTCCATTAGACAAACCATTGCCACATCATGTTGTTTTGTGAGCCTACACATAAGAGTTTGCGTGGCTGCCCTATCCCTTTGTCCGCAAAGACCCCGGACATTCCAACAAAGTACTTTCATTAGGAAACAAAGGAGGTTTTGTTAGCACCTCCGCGCTTCGCTGTCTTTGACATACTACTACCTTTCGGCGTATTTTTCCTTGAAGTTACTTCTTTCCATCCCTTTTCCTTGTTGTTGGAAGACAATACATGTGTCTCAGCCAGGCTATGTTCCCCGCGTTCAAAATTTATGCACCGTGATGCATGATTAGAATCTTCCGTAGCACTCTTGTAGGTTCCCCCATCTAGTGAAGAATGCGGGTTCATTGGTGTTCCAGAATCAGTCTGCCTTGTCTCATTTCTCCTTCTATCATGTTGCGCAATACCAGGATGGGGGTAAAGTCTTGAGGACCCCTCTTGTGTATCCCGTAAACTTGATGAGCTATGTTGACCCATAACCGGAGGAATAGCAACATGCGTAACATCTCCCACACTTCCGGGGATATGAGGTAGTGTTTGCTCACTATTCTCTGTGTCCATCAGGTTTCCAGCATCTACGGGATGTTGACAAGGTGGTGGATAAGGGGAAGGAGGACCGGTTTCACCCGTAACTCTGTCGGCATCCAAACATGTAGAAACTCCCCCATTGCTAGGAGGTACCAATGGATTGCGATTTTTTGGAGTTTCTTGAGCGTTGGTATCTTGCCTCAGTTTTCTACACTTCAAGTGATTGTGTCCAAAAGCCGCACAATGATAGCAAAAATCCGGGTAGTTCTCGTAGTTCACCTTTTGAGTATACCTTCTATTGTCAGGGAGTTTGACACCAAATTCCATTACCGGTTCTTTGCTAACATCTACTTCCACTAAGACTCTTGCATAATTCATTTTTGACCTCTCCTTGATATATTGATCCGTGTATAGAGGCTTTCCTACACGTGAAACAATCTTGCTAAGGCCCGTTGCACTCTAAATCGAAAGGGGAATGTCATGGAAAGTGACCCAAATTGGAATGTCCATGAATAAATCATCTGTTAATAGAACTCCCTTATTAATAGGATTTAGCATCATAGTTTTCCCGAAGACCATATATGGGCCACCATGGAGTACATTTGTGCGTTCCTCTTCCGTCATGAATTTGAAAATTATCCATCATTTGCCATACGGGATAATACGGCACTTCACTCCCCATCCATTTACAATAGAATTCAATGTCTCTCTTCCCGGGAAGGGACCCGTGAAGCACCCTATTAGGCAATATCCCCATGTTTCAATGAAGGGAACTTCATCCGTAGCTTCTATTTCTACATCTTCTCCTTGTTGTTCAATGAATTGTAACTTCATACCCTTTGCTTCAAGTCTGGTACCCGTAAAGACTCCCGCATAAGTCTTCTTAGGATGGATGTAACCTTTGCTTTGATTCGGGGGTAAAGTATTATTTGTTGCATCAACGGGTGGTGATTCATGTTGTTCTCTAGATTCATTTGTGGGCAAGTCATCAGAAGGTGTCACATGAGGTGTAGACAGAGGGAAATGGTTAGATGTAAAAGAACTTGGGCCCGCATTAGGAGAGAGGATGCGCGTGCCATTTGGAAGGGTAGGGAAGTTATCATGAATTCCGGGAGGTATTGATGGTAGGGAGGATAGTAGGGGTGTGTCATTATGGATTTCAGGGAGCATTGAAGAGGTATTGGATGAGAGAGGAGGGCTGTTATTGACGTTTCCCGTGCCCAAGAAAGAAGTAAAGGCAAAGGGGTTGTTGAGATTCTTGTGTTGGATTCCGCTAAGCAAACTTGCTAAAGTAGGAAAGGACTCATTAGTGACACTTAAAGAATTCAGAGGGTGTTGTCCTATTAAGTGAGATGACTCTTTGGTTCCCGCGGCATTAAAGTGTGACTCTTTGGCTCCCGCGATATTAATGTTTGTAGAGTAACTAGGCTCCTTGGGAATAGAAGTCTCATCGGTTCTCCCAACTGTCATTGATCCATGCATAACAGGAATATTCTTAGACCCATGGACTCCCGCCTGACCCGCCTTGGCCCTCTGACCCGTGCCCTGACCCGGTTTTGACCCGAGTATACCATCGTGCCTAGTTTCATCGGTTGCAATTCTTGGCCTTGATATTCTAACTTTTCCGGCTTGCCTGAGTAATTTCTCAGGTAGTGTGGAGATATTTGTGATGCCGTGGTTGCCATGCTCTTCCGGAATGTTCGCGGTGCTCTCCAATTGACCCGTGATAGAATCGGCCTCCCTAGTAGCGTAAGGGGTGTCTATGGCTATCAGAATTTCCCTATGCTTGCCGGGAGTTTCGGAAGAATTCTTCCCAGAAGGCTTGTGGACAGTGTTATGATCTCCTATTGTGGTCTCTTCTGGAGAAGTAGTAGGAGAGATCACTTCCGGATTGATGGCTGACGGAACATGAAGCTTTTCACCTTCGAATTCACTTATACCCAAACTTAACATTTGCTCGCCCTCGAGCAAAGATAGAAAGAAAGAAATAAAAGACTCAAGAAAAAAGAAAATAAAAGACTCACTGACATTGATCACTTTTGCTGCATTGGTGTTATCTAGAAAAACATGAAGGTTAGCAGAATAATATGCAGGAACATATAACATGAAATTTTAGCACACTAAACACATTAAGCTAGATATTTCGCAAACTCGTTTTTATCATGCTTAATGGAAGTCAAATACTGAATCATGCTTGTAAAATAGAAAAATCCTATGGCATGTTTACTTGCTATTCTCCACTAATTCTGGATATGCATAAAAGAAATCTTCAGGACTTTTAAGGGTTGTAATGTAGGCTTAGGTATAGGTAGGTAAAAATAGGTTTTTAGGCTCATTTTTGTGTACCATAAGCTCTTTAGCTTTTCATTGTTTCCCTTCTCTTTGGATTCTTTTCTTCACTTCAAATCTATATTTCCCCTCTTTTGTTTTGGGAGAGTGAAGTGTATCATAATAATAGGCACCCCCAAACTTAGGCTTTTGCCTATTTCTTATTATTCTTTTATCAAAGCATCAAATTTGTTCACTCTTTTTGTCTCTTTTTTAACACAATTTATTCCACTATTTCACATTTTTACTTATGGCACAATTTGTGGGAATATATGGTGTCAAAGAAAAAGTTTCAATTTTTAGGCTCAATGGGGCTGACTAGGGATACTTTTGAAGTCAGGGATAAAAAAAAGTGGTAAGAATTGGCTATCAAAGAAACGCATGAGTCATCTCCCTAACATGCATATCCTAACTATTTCGCCTCAAATAGCAAGCAATCATAACACATAAGTTTTCATCAATTAGCATGCACAATTCAAGCAAGAAACTCCAAATAGACAGACTTTGTGAGTTTTTGGCATATCAAACCTAAGTGTTTAGATAGTTGCTCTAATTCCGTTACATTATTTCACCTTACTTCACTAGGTGTTTCTAGTAACTACAGCATACATGATCTTTTGACAGACACTTATGACTCAAAAGGAAAAAAAATGTGACTCAAAAATACATAAAAACACCAAAAAGACTTCAATCAAACAGTAATAAGACACAAATAAAACACCCCCCCCCCAAACTTAAATCACACATTGTCCCCAATGTGTGTAGACTCAAAGACAATAAAAGAAAACAAGACACTTACAGACTTGGCTAAAATGGTGGTGGTGGCGGTGGCATGGGATAGTGCATGGACCACTGGTTGAACAAAGAACTCATCTCATTAATTTGCTGCCGCGTTTCTTGTTGTCCTTGTATCACTGTGTCCAAACTCTGCATCATCCTCATCTGATTCTGAAGCAATTGCTCCATCATGGGCATTGAGGGTTCTGAATCTGTGGTAGGCTGGTGGCTAGGCCCTGCCGCATATTGAGCCTCTATTTCAGGCTCATCTTCGTTCATTGCGGCCTCTGCTGCTGCTGCTGGTGGTGGTTGTGCTCTTAACTTGCTGTTGGGGGCTTGGTGCAGGAAAGAGTGCACTATCCCATATGACACAGGCAGTTGGTTTCTCTCTTTAGTGTCAGTGGGTAGGATTGGGACCCCATTCATGTGGCATAATTCAGTGATAAGTGAGCCGTGTCCCAATCCACCTGTTGTTACCAACCTGCTAATTTCTTCAATGCTCTGCACTATCTCTTTCCCCACATCAATCGTTTTCCCCGTCATGATTCCATATATCAATTTAATCCTATCTTCTGGCACTCTGGTGAAGTGTGTTGATGGGATCAGACAGGCACTGATGAAATATAGCCAACCCTTGGTTGTTTTGTTGAACTGGCACCTACTCAGTCCTCTTGACCCATTTCTTGCAATATCGAATGCATCCCGTGGTAGCTCATCGTGGTTCGCAACGGCCCCGATTGATCTTTGGTGGTACTTCTCGACCATGGTCTGAAATAGCTTCGGTCGTCACCCCTTTCTTCAACATCTTCTATTTTTAGAGATATATTTATCACTCCTGCCGTCACATGCATATATTTTCCCCTGACAAAGCATTTGTTGTCCACCCTCTCCGGAAAGTTAGCATAGAATTCACGCACCATTGATGTGTTCATAGGTGCTATCTTGTCCGGGTTTACAAATCTTCTCCACCCCATCATCTCAATCATTGCCTGAATGGGCTCATAGGCATCCTCCTCCCCAAGCGACTCCCTCTGATAGTCCATTCCCCTTTCAGGGATTAAGGGTCTGGTACCAAGCTTTTTGTATCTTTCATAAGCTTGGTAGCTCACGAACCTAGTATCATCGTATTGCGGGGCTGATGTAGATGCGGAGGCTCTTCTTTTTCTGGCAGACATGGTTACAACACTTTCTGCAGCTTACAACTTAGTAGCACAAATGTTCCTCAACACAATTAACAATTAGCAGTTAAAACACTAACACCCCCAAACTTTAACTCTACTACCCAATACCCACACCCTCCTTGTCTACTCCTTCTCTAAACTTCACAACCAATTTTTCAGCACCCCAACTACTTCACAATGCACACTTCTCCAAACTACTACCTTCTTTAACTACTGAAAGCTTTTCAAGAAAAGATGAAGATTACCTTTTTATGGTGTTCTTCAAGGTGTTCTTGCTTCTAATGGTGATTTGAGGCAATAGGATGGAGTTTTGTTGGTTGAGATAGCTAAGGGTTTTAGGAATTTAAGAGTTTTTGGTTGTGGTTGGGTTTGATTTGTGGAGGATTTGTGGGTAAATTATGGATTTTCGTGGGTTTTGTGTAGAAGGGGGGTTAGGTTTTGGTTTTGAAATTGGGGAAAATCTGATTTCTGGGCGTCTTTTAATTTCTGGATTTCATTAGCCGCGCCCAATGTTCGCACTCTTCGAATTTCCGCCGCGCGCTAGACTTGGCAATTTTTCGGATTTTTGGCGCCGCCACTGCTCTCGGCGCGCGCTAAACTTCGCCGCTTTTTCGCTTTTCGCGCCGCTGCCTGAGCCATGCGCTTACCCATTTTTCTGGAAATCCTGGTTGTTCTTCAGTTTTTCTCCCTTTAATTTATTGGCATATACCTGTCAATCACAACATAAACACTACCTCCGTGAGACCATTCTTAATAAAAACTATTATATTAAAGTAAAATAAATCAAAATACCTTGGGTTGTCTCCCAAGTAGCGTTGTCTCTAACGTCTTTTAGCCGGACGCAAGTTCCTTAACTCAATGAATGTGGGGTGGATTAACTCCACAACTAATCCATTTTCTCCACATTTTTCGTTTTCGTTTTCTTCTTCTCCTCTTAGTATTATCGTTAAGGGAAAGTTCAGGAACACATACCTGCGTTTGTGGAGGTTCGGCAAGCCATACCGCCAGGGGCTCATCTCCCTTGGTTTGACTTGTACGGGCTCACAGGGAGGTTTGATGGTGTTGATTGCAAAGCACCTGCTCATGGTTGGTGGCTCAATGACGTGTTTAAATACTTTAAACACCATTTCTTACTTCTCCACCCTTAATGTCAGCTCTCCTCTTTCTACATCGATCAAGGCTCTCTCTGTCGCTAGGAATGGTCTCCCCAATATGATAGGGATTTCTGCATTCTCTTCCATGTCAAGAATGAGGAAGTCCGCAGGAAAAAAGAATTTTCCTACTTTAACAATCACGTCCTCAATCTTTCCTCTTGGATGAACCACTGTCCTATCGGCTAGTTGTAGGCTCACTGTGGTTGGTTTTGCCTCGCCCAACTCCAATTGTTTAAATACCGATAAAGGCGTCAGATTTATACTTGCCCCTAAATCGCACAGAGTCATGTTGCATGTTACCCTGCCAACTGTGCAAGGTAGTGTAAAGCTCTCTGGGTCTTTTAGTTTAGGGGGCAACTTCTTCTGCAAGATAGCACTGCACTCCTCCGTTAGTGCTACTATCTCATACTCCGCCAGTTTCTTCTTCTTCCCCAAGATCTCCTTCATGAACTTGAAATAGAAGGGCATCTGCTCCAATGCTTCTATAAATGGTATGTTGATATGCAGCTTTCTGAATGTCTGCAAAAATTTGGAGAATTGTTTATCAACTGCCTTCCGCTGTAATCTCTGGGGGGAATGGGATCTTCTCTGTATACTCCTTCTCTGGAGTTTTCTCTATTACTGGGTGAGATTCAACCACCTTCTCTTTTTCTATCTCTGCCATTTGCTCAACTACTGGCTGAGGTGACTGTTGCTCCAATTGTTTACCACTTCTCAATTGTACTGTCTGGCATTGCTCCCTCGGATTCACCTCTGTGTTGCTTGGCAGTGTACCCTGTGGCCTGCTGTTTGCTTGCTTTGCTAGCTGACCCACTTGTGTTTCCAAGTTCCTGAACGAGGATCTAGCTTCTGTCACGAACTGGGTCTGGGCGTTGGTGAGTGCCAACAAAGCTGCTCTCAGCTCGTCTGGCTTTTCTGGCTGAACAGGTGCATTGAACTGTTGACTAGGTGGGGCCTGAGTAAAGGGCTGCTGATTCTGGTTCTGCTGGTTTTGGTACTGGCCCCTATATTGATTCTGCTGCCCCTGGTCTCCTCTCCATGAGAAATTTGGGTGATTCCTCCACCCTGGATTATATGTGTTGGAGTATGGATTGTTTTGTGGCCTCTGATAATTACCCACGGCCTGACACTCTGCCTGCTCAATTGGTATATTATTAGGATCAGCTGAAGGACACCTATCGAATGTATGTGGGCCACCACATATTTCACAGCTTTTAGGCATCTGCACTGCATTCACTGATACTGTATGTTGCTGCAACTGTTTCGTCAACAAGGCCACTTGGGCATTCAAGGCAGCAATGGCATCTATTTCGTGGACTCCCACTGTTCTCCTCCCACTCTTTGATCTCTCTTCTGTGACATAGTTGTTGGTGGTCATGTCTTCTAATAACTCGTGAACGTCGTGGGCTGTTTTCCTCATGAATGTCCCACCTGCTGCTGCATCTATAATGGTTCTGGTTGTTCCGCTGAGCCTGTTATAGAAGATGTGGACCAAGTTCCACAACTCAATTCAATGGTGTGGGCATTTTCTCTCCAAATCTTTGAACCTTTCCAACGCTTCGTACAACGACTCTCCATCTGCTTGGTAGAAGTTATTCAACTCCCCTCTCAGTTTTGCTGCTTTGCATGGGGGAAAGAATTTGGCCAAAAATTTCTGTGTCAGCTCTTGCCATGTAAAAATCGAATCGGTTGGCAGGGAATTCAACCATACTTTTGCTCTATCCCTGAGTGAGAAGGGAAAGAGCCTCAATCTGACGGCATCATCAGTAACGCCGTTATATCTGAAAGTTGCACATAGCTCCAAGAAATTAGCTATGTGCATATGTGGATCCTCTGATGGCAATCCTCCAAATTGCACTGTGTTCTGCACCATGCTCAGAATCGCCGGTTTTATCTCAAAGTTGTTTGCTCCTATTGCAGGGAGCCTAATACATGTATGTGCTTCATTCACCCTCGGTAGCACGTAGTTTCCCAAGCTTCTTTCTGCTTGTACTTGCACTCTCTCCTCGACATCCGTAGGTACTTGCCGAGGCATTCCTGGGTTAGGTTGATTTTCACCTAACCCTTCTCTCATCATATTGTTGTTTTGAACACCGTCCATATCTATCAAGGTTGCAATCCGCTGATTCTTTCTGTTCTGTTTACAGGTTTTCTCAATCTCTGGATTGAAGGGAACAAGAGTGTATGCCCCTCTTCTCCTTCGCATAAACTGATTTCCTGAAATAGATCAAAAACAGACAACAGATCACGGCAACTGATTTTTACTGAAAAAAAAGTAAAAAAACGTTAAAAAAAAAATTAAAAACCAAATTAGAAATTAAAAATAGATAAAATTGATATTGAACTATGCCTAATCCCCGGCAACGGTGCCAAAAACTTGATGCGCGAAAAGATGCACACACTTTAACGCAAGTGCACGTTATCGTGACAAGTAATATAGTCTTGGTAAGACCGAATATCGTCCACAAGGATTAGTGTTCAAGTACCAATTATCTATCTTTTGGTATCTATTTGGTAACCGATATTGATTTTTGTTGTTTATGACTAACAATTATAAGAGATAATTAACTATAGGTTTACTTCAGTTGTGATGAGAATAGGGCTTCCACGTCTCCTCAACTATCCGCTTATGTTACTTATTAATGCAATGAATTATGGTTCTTCTTCTCTCGGAGCTAGCAGGTTTACGAAATCGTTTTATACTCCCGTTAAGGCTATATAAACACTCAACCCCAGTATTGCTCATTTCTACCTTTCGGTGATAAGGATGACTCTATAGGAGGATTAAGACCAAAAAACTAGTTAACCGTCACGCGTCATGCGTAAAATTAGGGTTGTTAAGCCTCTCATTAACGCTACATAAGTAATTGAGGTATTTTCATCCCCAATCCAAAATATGTCTACCCAACTTACAGCATATTCACAGCCTCCTCCTTTCGAAGTTTGATTAGAAATCATATAAATAATGATAATTAGTGATCAATTAATTACCAAGCATTCAAAGCAATTATTGGATAAATCTCAACAAGAAGAAGAAAAACCATAACCATGCATCAATTCATAACATAAGTTTCTAGTGATTTAACATGGAAAACCCTATAAAAGAATTAGTTCCTAGTCATTGACATGACAAGAACTAATTCAAAGTTCATCATACAAAACTGAAATAAAGGAAAGAAAAGAAAAGAAAATTACTAAGTTTAAGGTCTCCAATCTTCAATCCAAGAATCCTTGTGTTGTGCAAGAAAGGGAACCCTTACAAACTGCCTAGGGTTCTCCTTTTATAGGCTCAAAACCGCCTTTAACCTTTTTCTTGAGCCCGTAAAATCGTCATTAAACTGATTTTCCAGCGTCGGCGCCAGCGCTATCGGCGCGCCAGCGCACGGCCGGAAGTCTGCGACTCTTGGGTGATTTGGCGCCGCGCCTGCTCTCTGCATGCGTGGCGCCGCGGCCGCACTTTCTGTTGCCTCTCTGATGATTAGCGCCGCTCGCACTGTTGGCATGGCGCGCGGCGACTGCGTTCGCCTCGTTCGCCACTTTCTATGCTTTTAAGCTCTGGAACTTCCACTCTTGCCCTCTTTTAGCTCTTTTTCCGCCATTTGGCCATTTTAACCACTTTGACTCAAAAGAAAGAAAATCTATCCTAATACGACACTTATTTGTACAAAAGGGGACAAAAGACTAACTAAAAACGACTCAAAAAGTGTATATAAAATACACCGATCAAATACGCAAATCAGGCGTAACATGTACTAACACCGTAGGGTCTGAAATTGCCGGAATTAAATTTTCTTCAACTATGGTTGGGCTTCCGCCATTCTTTTTCTTTTTCTTGGTTCTAGCCTTCGTCGATCCTCCTGAACCTCTTGAATCATTGCTGGAGCGTGTGTAACGTTTAGTCTTTTTCATGTTGTGAACATTAAGCTTCAATCCGTGGGGAAACAATGGTTAATATTAAGGGGGATGAATAAACCGAAAGAGCAACTAAGGGAAAACGTTGAGAGCGTTTTCCTTAGTGAGAGAAACTTTTCTCTAACTCTATTTTCCCAATTCTCTTCCCTCTATTAAATCACATTAAACTTGAAAAAGAAATCACATTGGACTTGTCTAGTCTTGACTACGGGTGGTCAGTGGGAGGGGGTTGGAGCGGGTCCCGGCAGGGGTCGGGATTTCTGATTTTTTTTTTTTGCACTTAATTTAAAATATATATATATATATATATATATATATATATATATATATATATATATATATAAACACTTCAATAATTGAACAAGATAATGTAATAAAAATATCTCAATGTTGTTTTTGTGTCTCTTATATTATTTAATAGAAATATGATTTTTTGTAATACAATTTCAAAACTATAAATTTGTGGTGTTGAAATAAAATAGTAAAATTGTAATTAAAAAATTACATAGTTATAAACACCTTTTCTAGGTTCTTCACATGGTCTTGTGGTTCTTCAGTTGGAATTGAAATTTGTTGGTCAAATTGGTCGATGTCGCTTCCAGTTTCGTCGGACAAGATTTCGTTGTAGTTTAACTCGTCTTCTTCGTTGATCTCTGGTTGATTGCACCTTCTACGCTCCGCTCGTATCCAATCTATGAATAAAACTTCAATATCCAAGATGTCTCCCGCTAATGAGTGTTTGTGCTCTCCTATTTGAAATCTTCCGACAGAAAAAGCATTTTCAAACTATGTTGATGATGCTTGAATGTTCAACACATCTCGGGCCATCTTTGCTAGTGTTGAAAAGGTATTCTCATTTTCCCTCCAGTATTTAAGCAAGTCTTGACGTCATTTTCACTGAGAACTGTTTGGTACGGTACAACACTCTTCAAAACAAAAACATTAAACTCGCTAACTTGATTAGTAGTGGTACCACTAAATATTCTATTTCTAAGGCTTTCAATACTAGCCGCATAAACAACATGTTTTTATAAGGTTGTACTGAAAAAGAAGATGGTATAGAAGTCAGTTGGTTGCTAGCACTTTCTTGTTGGTAATGCGTATATACTTTTTTGCATTCATCGTGTATGCTAGACAAAACTTCTTCTTTAGTTGGTTCCTTAGGTGGTTGTTCATTTGAATTTTTTGGAGTTGGAGGTGGAAGTACTGTTATACAATAATAAATAGTTTCAATAAGTGTTTTACAACCGTCTATTTTAATAGTCGAATTTAATACAGCACCAATAATATAAATAGTGGGAATAGAAAAAAAAAATTTGATAAACATTTTTAATAAGTGTCATATAAGATGGATTTTCCTGTATTCACTTAGTAATAAAAATATTAGAGCTATATAAAATAACATAGTTGAAATAGTAGAATAATATATACCAGAAAATTATTTAGTTGCTTGAAAAAAATTCTCTAAAAATACAATAAGTTCTGAAATTTTTCCCAAACGTTATCTACAATCATATCAGTTGGATTTCGATTATGGGGGTTAAAAATAAAGTTATAGGTCTTCTATAATCATAAACAACAAGCAGTTTATGCGGTAGAGAATTCCACAATCGTGACAAGTTTTTTCTATTTTTTTTGTATTCTATTACTTCTAAAAATAAAGTTTATAGCAAATTGTAATTTATTAAGAATGTCTTCAAAAAATGATAGATCATCCTTTACAACTAAGTTATAAATATGACACGCATATATTTATATGAAAATGATTAGGAAAAGATGGAGTTAAAAGATCTTTTAAAAGTCTAATAGCATAACTATTAGAAGAAGCATTATCTAACGTAACAATCATAATTTTGTCAGTTATACCATAATAATCGCAAACTTGATGAGTATTTTCCAATGTGCATATCATCAATATATCTATATGCTAAAATACATTTTTGCATAAACCATTTATAATCTATCCAATTAGATATTACAGTTAAATAATTATGGTCGTTAGTACTACGACATCTATCAGACGTGATAAATACTTTGCCAAGAAAATGATATAATGAATAACGTAAATATTCATGTGCAAATTTAAAAACGTCTCTCCTAACAGTTGATCTAGAAAAATCGTTAAAAAGAAGAATTATATATTTCTCTAATGTAATGAGTAAAACCAGGAGAGGAATAAAATGAAAAATACAAACCCTCCACCGCAACTAATTTTGTTATTGTTTTCCTATCTCTATGTTACACCCCGTAATATCAGGGCTACTAATTGAGAACGTGATTAAGGATTTGAATTTTGGAAGGAAAGAATTATTACATTTTTTAAAGGAAAATTTTGGAAAAATGTGAAGACGACAATTTGTTAACTTGGAGTTCAATTATCCTAATTGGAGGTACAGAATTAGTTTTGGATTTTGAAGTCTCGGATTTGGTCATGTGGGGCCCACCGAAAATTTTACAATTTTGTGGGGCCCACAAGATTTTTAGATATTTTGGTCAAGTATAGAAATTATTTTGGTGAAGAATTATTTTGGACCAATAGGAGGGTGACACGTGTCACCCCTCCACTTGTCTTGCAAAGATGACTACACATTAGATATTTTGAGGGGGGGGGGGGACAAGTGGACTAGTGGGTCTCACTCCACTTGGCTATACATATCCAAGTCTTGCAAGACTTCGATCACTTTACACTTAGACAAAAATGAGCTCTCATCTTCTCCCTTTAGCTCATGATTTTCGAGGTAGGCGTGTAATCCCCTTTGGTTAACTGTTGGTTGTGCCTTAAATGGGGCTTGATTGTTGTTGAATTTGGGCCTTGGAAAAGGTGAAAAAGTACGTATAAACGGGGGAAGCGCTGCCCAAATTTTCATAGAATAAGAGGACCATTACTTGGTATAAGTCTTATATTAATATGTATGAAGTTGATAGAAGTATTATTGTTGTTATATGTTGAGGTACTACTTGTGGCATTTTCTACTTGGCGTGTGAAATAGCCGATAAGGTTGAAATACCTATTCGAGGCGTATTCTACTTGTCGTGTTGGTTAGTCGTCAATGAGGTATGTGAACCTCTTCCTTCTCTCTTTTGGCATGTTCTTTGTGTGAACCATAACTGTGGTATTGTTTCAAAAGTTATTCTACTCTTAGAAGTTAAGGAGTATTCATGTTATTGATTCTATGCTAAAGACATGTCTAAATTATTCCTAAGTCCGTACCAAGTCTTATGGGAGATGTTGGTAAGAGTTTTTAGGAAGTATTGGAGTCGAATTGATCTTGCTAGTTACAGCACTAATGAGAAAAGGTATCGAACAAGCCAATGCAGCGTTAAATGAAAAGGGAATCGACAATCAATTATATTGAAATGAGTAGAATGTCATCCATCTGCATAGAAGCTAAGATATAACCAGTTCGTTTTACATTTTCTAGGTTCACAACTGATTAGATAAAATCTAATGATATATATTAATCACGGCTCATAAATGGATTAATTTGTCAATTCGGATCGGTTATCACTATGCAAATGTTTCCATAATGTTAGCCAGAGGAGCGAAATGAATCTAGATTTCATGTGATACATGAGGTGGTAGTAAATTGATGTTAAAAGTATACTTGTCTTGATTGTAAAAGTAGAAGTCACTTGGATTTAAAATAGTAGGTGACTTGATGCTACAAGTATTAGTGTCTTGGGGTTTTATAAAAGAAAGGAGGTATGGTGAACGTACATAGTACTTTGGGTTTAATTTCCCTAATTTTACATGACATGATAATACCTTGAATCTTCTAAAATGATAGTTCATTCATTTTATTATATGGCGAGTCATAAGATGTTTTTAAATTTCATTTGATTGCATTGATACACTGAGTCCCACAGCAGGTCGGGTTATGTTATAGATGCAATACACCGAGTCCCGCAAATGGGTCGGGTTACGTTATACAAAAGATTACATTGAGCCCCACAATGGGTCGGGTTATGTCATGTAGATGCATAAACCGAGTCCCATCATGGGTCGGATTACGTTATATTGTTGCATACACCGAGTCCCACAAATGGGTCGGGTTACGTCACATTTTGAAGCATTACACCGAGTCCCACAAATGGGTCGGGTTACGTTACATGTTGAAGCATACACTGAGTCCCGCAAATGGGCCAGGTTACGTCACACATATTGATAATTACATCGAGCTTCAAATGGGCAGGGTTACGTTATATTAATGAGTCCATCGAGTCCCTCACTAGAGGGCCGACAACGTTGTATATATTTCATGGAGTAGCTCCCATGACGTGAGATGGTACACACTCACTGCGGGTCTGAAGGACTCATGCGGGTTCAATTCCCAGGATACATTCCATGGATTAGCTCTCCGTGATGCGAGTATCGTGTACAGATGCTCATTGCGGGTCCACAAGACCCATGCAGGTGAAATAGTCTCATGAGTAGGATTGCATAATGATTCGGAGGGCGGATGACCCTGATTTTGACATGACTTTCATATTTTGAAATGGTATTTGGAAGTAATATAGTAGTACATTGGTACAGTGATACAGTGGTACAATGATACAAGGTACAGTTGGCTCTTATTTTTTTATATGGCACGGTAGGATCTGGTATTTGAGTTTTCATACTTGCCCCTGTCATTCTTTTGTACAACTATGATCTCGTTTACTGTACTTCATGTTTACATACTTGATACCTTGTTGTACTGACCTCTTTCGGGAGGCTGCGTTCATGCCCGCATGTATTAGGTACTCAGTTGGGTGATCCGCGAGCTTAGGATCCTTGTTCAGCATTTTGGGATAGCTTCAATGTTCCGGAGCTTGTTATTTTGGCACATGTCTTCCATTACGTCTAGGTATATTCAGGGATACGGCGGGGCCTTATCCCGTCATAGTTTATTGTCCAAACTCTTAGAGGTCTGTATTCATATGTGGGCTGGACTTGCGTGAGTTATATTTATATTGTTGTACAGTTGTAGTCCCATTCGGGTGTTATATATTATGACAGTCTTGCCGGCTTTGCCTTTGCAAAAAAAATGATGATGAGTGTTGTTTAGCTTCCGCGGGATACTTGTGTTGTAGACAGGGTGCCTGTGTAGGCACCGCCATGCTCGAGTTCGGGTCGTGATACTCTATGTTTATCGTATTTAGGGCCAACAATTCCCCCCATCATCGGGTTAATCTGACCATGTACTTGGTCCGGAACACTATGTGAACCTTGTCCAGACTCAGAACGCATTGGCGCACCCGACTTTGTAGCATCGTATTCATCTCACCTAGCTTTGTGAAAGTTTTGTACATGTCTCAATAAACCTCTCCGTCCCACCCTGACCTTTTTCCATTTTAAATTTATAAACATTTTTACAAATTTGACATCTAACTACTTGATTCTCTTAGTCCCTGTCAAAAACATCTCATGCAACTGATTTTAATTTTTGTTGTGTTGGGCCTCGTCTCATACTAGGGGGAATAGGAGGCGTTCAAGTTTCAGTTTGAGGTGCACTAGTGAGTGTGTCATCTAGATTTTCTTCTAAATTAAAGTATGATTCAGTTGTAGAATATATCTCATCATCTAACGGTATATCATTAAAAATCAGCTTCACTTTCATCTACATGAGTGTAATCAATCAAATCATCATATCTAGGAATATGATGACTAGAAGAAGTATTTCTGTCCTTGTTACCCCTAAGCACTCTTACCATTATCCTTACACATACCTCATAATCCTTCCATTTCAATTATGCAAATTAATAATTAAAGATAATGAAATTAAGTGCGATAATTAAAATAAAGTAACAATAATAATTTAAAGAAGGGACGAATGTACCAAACACCGAGATAACATCAACTTGTAATCGAGGTTGAAAATTGAACTTTATTCGATGGATGATCCTCAAGCTAGTTGTCAACTTCACTACCAATTTTTTAACTTTGATACAATTATACAAATGAATAAATAAAATATAATATTTAGTAGACAAGGTAGACTTGTAGAGAGATATATTGAGAGATTGTAGGAAGATTTATGAAAAAATGAAAAGAAAATTGGATATTTATAGTTGAAAATTTGGATTAAAGTGTAAATATATTAACTTAGAAGTTAAAAAGAAATATTAAGGTGATGGAGGGTTGTGGGAGGCCAAAAATGATTGTTGCACAACAACCAAAATATAAAATGGTCGTTCTGCAACGACCATTTTTACAAAGAGGAGGGAAGCGGGGGGATCGGGCCTGGGGCGGGACGACCCGAGACGGAACGAGCCCAGATCTCATCCCTGATTCGAGTCTCGTCCTCATTTTTTTAGGGGGATCGGGTGGGCCCTTAGTCTTCACAACGATCCCTCGTTTAGGAAGAAGGTTTTGACCGGATTCCTTTAAGAGGGGAAAATGGTTTCCAGATTTGGAGTTTAGTGCCCTAGTAGTGACAATAAACATGAAAACTAAATCCAACAGCCCTAGTCAGCATTGTTTTGTCCAATTATGTGAAAGCTAGAGAGAGAGGAAAGTAAGTAAGATAAAGACTAGACATTTTTGAAAGAGAAACGTAACTACACGTTCCCCAATGCTGCAGGTTTTTGCACTGTAAACTGAGCTTTAATACCCGTGCTGCAGCAGCACGTACATTATTTGTTTTATTACTATGCCCCACCCCCACACTTACCTACCCTAACCACAATCGTCTGGCCAGGCCAATGAAATATATCTACGCGGCCCTAACCACAATTCTTTATCGAATCATTGGGAGAAAGAAATCTACAATCGCCTCACCCTCGGCTGCAGATTGATAGAAAGTTAAATCATCAGTCTTTTCCACTAGGTGGGAGCACATTGTTCTGCGCACAAGGAGTCATCCTCACAGAAGAATGAATTACATCATGGCCGCTGCGCCGAACTCATTCTTGTTAATCTGTCACCCCTAACTAATCGAAATTTACACGCGGGTTTCTTTATCGAATCCTAATTGTACGTTTTCCCTTTTCAAAATAATACTTTCTCCCTCCAATTTTACTTATTTATTATATTAAAAATACTTATTCAATTTTACTTATTTACTTTATAAAATTAAGATATAATTTATCATTGTATATTTATTTTACTTTATTATTTATTATTAATTTGACAAGTTCAAAAAAAATTAATGATTACACAACTTTTATAATATATTTTACTGAGTTTTATTATCATTTTTAATTTATTCTAAAAAAAATGTCTCTTTCTATATATTTTCAGTAAGTTTGACAATTTAAACACCTATATAATAGAT
Source organism: Przewalskia tangutica (assembly GCA_029844215.1). NCBI lineage: Eukaryota > Viridiplantae > Streptophyta > Magnoliopsida > Solanales > Solanaceae > Przewalskia > Przewalskia tangutica. Next base: position 96,532,451 of record CM056731.1, read on the forward strand.
TTAATAATATTTTAGCACATGGTACATAATTTTAGGATCACAAGATGCAACTTCATGTTTAGTCAAATTAAGATAATAAAATTGAAACGGGGTGGTACTATATAATTTTAGATTTTTTTTACTCCTGTCATCTCAATTTATTAGTGATATTTTTTTAATCTGTTAAAAATATCACTTTTTAAAAATTAGAAATAATTTTATTTTAATATTTTCGATTTATCCTTAATGAACATGATGTATGGTCACCCAAATGAATAAGGTTTATTTTAAGCAACACATTTTATTTTAAAAAAAAAAAGATTATGTCATGGATCAAGGTCCATGTGCCCAAGTGTTCATCTTTAACTCTTTAATGATATACCAAATTTTTTATTCCCTCCAAAACTTCCCTTAAACAAAGTAAGATAAGAATTGATTTTAAAACACTTTTACTTTCTTCTATCTAGCTAACGAGGGACGAACTTGCTTCTTTTAAATAATCCCATCAAACATTAACTATTCCAGTATATAACACAAACTATTCTTAGAATTTTGCGATTTTTAACATGTTATGTTATTCTTATATCAAATATAAATTAGAAGAGGTTTTTGTTATTTTATCCTGATTTATATCTAAAGATATATCCTCTCTTCATTGAATATTTATTTTATTGAAGTATTTGTAGTCTTCAAGAATAATTACTATTAAGGATAAAATGAAGAAAACTAATTAATTTTATCTTGAACTTCTATAATGATACGTCCATTTTTACTTGTTTCTGTTTGACTTAGCACATCCCTTAAGGAGCAATAAATAAAATGACAAATTTACTATATCTCCCTTGATTTTTATAAGTCATATAAATAATTGAAATTAATCTTTAATAATAATATGAGGACTCAAAACGCAAGAAATATATATATTATTGGGTATTGTATAACACATAACTAAAGGTAGCTAATTAGCCTTGAGCCTTTAGAATAAATATGAATATAAAATTTAATTTGTAGTCTCTGATGATTAAATAAATCAAGATTTTATTATACATGAGTTCTTATTTTGCAATGATAGTGTCGATTAATATGGGTCTTGTGCTCAATCCTGATCAGCAAGTTCTCTAGGATTCACCATTAAAATCCTTAGAAAGTGCTCTCACTTTCTTGCTTGCATAGGCAGTCTCATCAAGGGTGTCCACAACCGCTCTATCATCCCACTTTATATGCTCGAGATTGTTAAGAACAAAGTTCAATCTTCTGGTTGTGTGGAAAATAAGTGCATATAGTCAAACATGAGCTTTAAAGGAATAGAAAATTTATTTGTATGTATTATTACCCCACTATTCCTTGAGTATATTTATGCATTGAAAAAGTAACCTCGGCATTAACATTTTTCGGATAATTCATGAAGACTAATCCTTAGACTCTTACGATATAAAATTTTAGTTATGACTGACATTCACATGAAAGAGTATACATCATTCAGATTATCTCTATTAAAGTGGTAATAGCTCAATGTTTCTCATGACTACTAGACATGTCCATAGGTTCGGGGACTTGACCTGATCCGAAAAAATCAGGGTCAGCTTATTGTTGACCCGGGAGCCACCTAACCCGAAAAAGCGGGAACCCGAGCATATTTAGGATCGGGCCAGGGTCAGATTTTTTTACCCACTAGGCCCGGCCCGACCTCTGACCCGCCACTAAATCTTTTTAATATAATTTATATTATTTTTCTTTATTAATATTTACATGTTTTAAGAATATATGTGATGTAGGATTTATGTTTTAATGTGAAGCATTGACATAAAATATATGTGTTGTAAATTGATGTAACTTTAAATAGTTATAACTCTGCGTTCGGACGTCCATTTCACCCAATATTTTTTTGATTTCGTATATTTTTTTGAGGCGAGGCCATCCCAAACTGTCGCAAGGAGGTTTGGGAACGGCAATTTGTGGGAAAACGTCTGTATTCCCAATCGGTTTGATGTTTCCCCCAATTCGGTTTCTAATTTTACCTTTTTTTCACTACAGATCTCGCGATATATAATAAATTTTAATGTACGAATTGTGTGGTAATGTAGGTGTGAATGTCAATTTCAGTTTTGAAAATTCAATTTTAGAAATAATAAAAAATAGGATCTTTTTTGTTTTGTAGAGCGGGTCAGGGGAGATCCGTGACCCGTAGGGTCCCAGAAGGGTCAGGTCCAGGGTCGGGAAATTTTTTAAAAATAGGATCAGGGTCGAGCAAGTAGGAAAAAAAAACCACCTGGCCCGACCCGAGCTTTGGACAGGTCTAGTCTAAAGTATGATCAGCATGTAAGAGACAGAAGTATTGAGAGAATATAAATGTTTGATTTATAATTGAGACATTTGAATGAATAATGATTATTTAATTAAGGCGAAATTAGATTTCAGATTTAATTAAAATGAAAGCGGGACGATGTTCCACACTGGACGTCAAAGGCCGCGGCGTCTGGGACATATGGCCGCTGCGCCTTTATGCCTCCCATTTGAGACGCGGTGCCAGACATGCAATGTGTCAGTCTGACTAACCCATCGCACCTCATTTTCTGGGCCTGACCCATGGAAAATCCTAGTTGCGTTTTAAACCTAAAATGCAACTATAAATAGATATTATTCATTATTCAACACACAATATTCATATATTATTCTAAGTCTTAGAGACATAGAATTAAACTATCTCGAACCTCTATCGAATTTCCTATTTGTTCGAATGAGGGATACATCGGAGTTCTAGGAACTTGTAATCGAGGATCAATTGCGTACGCACCCTCGAAATTACTAAAAGACTCCAGAATTTATAAACTGTAAGTTTTCGTTCGAAATAATACGGTTACATATACATGTATGTTTTACATGTATTTAGATTACTACATAATCATCCTACAGTTCGTCGTTTGTTGGGTTTAAAATACAAAATTTTCAAATTCTGCTGCGTACACGAAGCCGACAAAACCCTATAGTGGTATCAGAACCTGGAATTTTTGTGTGATTATCTAGTAATCATTAGTAATAATATGAATTAGAATTTGTTTAAATCTGAAATTTATGTCGCTTAAAGCTTGAAAACCTAATATATTGAAAGCACAGCATCCTTATTCCCCAAACTATTAAACAATGATGTAATCGATAAAGTCATTCCTATCTAACTCTTCTAAGTTGATGTGCGCAACCGGTTCATTGTGAACATGGTGCACTGAGATGAAGAACGAGAATGGATTGGATGATGGTCGATGAACGTGTTGTCTGATAGTGAAGGGTAACGAAGATGGAATCTGCAAATCTGACCCTGGACAAGTTTTAGGGTTTCGGAAATGCAAATTTTGTGTTTCTGAGATGTATGTGATGCGGCTCTATGATGGAGCATCGCACCGCCGCCTTGGGTTTTGGAGCAGCTGATGCGGCTCCATGATGGAGCGATGCGCCGCCACCTAGGGTTGACAAGGGTTCTGGAATAAGAAACTAAAGTTTTAAAAGTTTCAAATTCTGATTATGAAGTTTAAGAGTTCAGAATCTGAAATTAAAACTTTTTGAATGGGCAGATTTATTAAAATAATTTTCTAAAATTAATTTAGATTCTGGAAATTACAGACAGGTCCGTGAAATCTGAAAATATTTTCTAAAAATTAAAATTGGATTTTTTGAATTTAAAGGAGTTCAAATTGAAATTTAAATTCTTGAGAGACTAAACTATAAATTCTAAAAATATGGAATTTACAGAAATATTCTGAAAATCCGTTTTTAAATTAGAAAATGTTTAAGGGATTGTTTGGTTTAGACTTAAATTTTAGATTTTAAACAAGTTAACACATGATCATTATTAATTGTATATTATTGAATAACATATGAAATATATGCTAAGTGTTTAAATGCGTGCATTTAATTATTAGCATAATGTCCGCTATAACTGTGTAGGTAGGCGACACCCAGTAATTGATCAAACCATCTTATATGATGTCTAGAATTGTGCCTAATTCAAGATGATTTGATCATGACGCCTACTCAGACAGTTATAGCGGACATTATGCTAATAATTAAATGCACACATTTAAACACTTAACATATATTTCGTATATTATTCAATAATATACAACTAATAATAACCATGAGTTAATTTGTCTAAACTCTAAAATCTAAGTCTAATCCAAACAGTCCCTTAAACATTTTCTGATTTTAAAAACTGATTTTCAGGATATTTCTGTAAATTCCAAATTTTTAGAATTTACAGTTTAGTCCCTTAAAAATTTAAAATTTCAATTTGAACCTCTTTTAATTCAGAAAATCTAATTTAAATTTTCCATAAAATATTTCAGATTTCATGGACATGTCTGCAATTTCCAGAACTTTATAAATCTGATTTCAGAAACTTATTTAATTACAGATTTTCCCCAAAGGACCAAATCTGCCTATTTGAAAAAAAAAATATTAGATTCTGAAACTTTTAAATTTCAGAATCAGAATTTGAATCTTTAAAATTCAGCCGATTTACGATTTTTTGAATGGAGCCCTCGCGCGACCTAATTGGGAGTAGCCACGCGTATATCTCGTAAACACAAAATTTGCATTTTTGAAACCCTAAAACTGATTTAGGATCAGATTCATCATCGTTACATTTCACCATAAAACAACACGTTCATCAACCATCATCTAATCCCTTCTCGTTTTTCGCTTCAGTGCACTATGCTCGTAATGAACCGGTTACACACATCGACTTAGAAGAGTTAGATTGAAATGACTTCCTCGATTACATCATTGTTTAACAATTCGGGAGACAAGGATTATGTGTTCTTAAGATATTAGGTTTTCAAGCTTCAAAAGACATAAATTCAGATTTAAACAAATTCTAACCCATATTATCATTAACGTTACTACATAATCACACAAAACAACTTAGACTCTGATACCACTGAAGGGTTTTGTCGGGTTCGTGTACGCAATAAAATTTAAAATTTTGTGTTTCAAACCCAACGAACTGTAGGATGATTACACATTAATATAATATACATGTAAATATCATAACATGTATATAAATTGTAATGCATCGATAGAATACTTACGGTTTGATGTATGTGGAGTCTTTTAGTATAACGTCCGAGGGTGCGCACACAATTGATCCTCTTTTGCAAGTTCCTAGAACTCCGATGTAATCCTCTTTAGAAAAGCTAGGAAATTCGGCAGAAGTTCGAGAGAGAATTATATTATAGGTTTCTGAGACTTAGAATGATTTATGAAAATCTGGTGTATTAAGTAATGATAAAACCCCTCTATTTATAGCTGTGTTTTAGGTCAAAAACGCAGCTAGGGTTTCCCGTGGGCCAGGCGCAATGGGTCAGTTCGGACTGCCCACTGTCTCGTCGGCGCTTGACGTGATGTCATCCCGTTTTCATTTTAATTAAATCCAAAATTCAATTTCGACTTAATTAAATAATCATTATTCATTCAAATGTCTCAATTATAAATCGAACATTTATATTCTCTCTTATTACATCCTTTAGATCGGAGGAATAATTGACTTAGTGTTACCCTACATGCTTTCACATATCAACACACTAATCATATTAGGATCTACACGGAACTCCTAGACGGCGCCGGAAGATGAACTCAATATGTGAAGTGTATTTACACGAATCTGGTATACTGAACCTCTATGTGGGTAGATAAAATCCTTACATTCACGACACACTCGCTCAAGCTTAGAATTTGTCAAGTGTCTATCCAAATGACTTGATCATTATATTTCATCTATATTGGTTGACAACAAGACCATATCCTAGATATGTCTATTGCGTTGCCCAACGACTTAGTCAACCTAATATCACATGAGAATCTGAGTGTTCTCTCGAATATACATTCGAGGAATGAATCCTAATCTTGGCCCATACCACCTTTAATCCACATCGTAATGTACCTAATACAAGTTGTATCTCAACCTATAAGGCATTTGAGCTTAGACATGATCAAATTATATTACTCTGTAGACAAAGTGTGTATCGACCTCAAGTCTAAGGACTTCTATCTCCCACACACTGATCATACTTTAGACATTGTGTAACAAACAATATACTAGCAGGGTATACCAATACTTCCAAAGTATACATGTGTCCATCACGAGTAACCATTACTCGTAGCAGGTGAGACGTACTACATCCTCTAAGGATGTGATGCAGACCACATGCCGATTTATCACATATCATCGATATCCCTTTCTCGATGATCATTAGTCGAGATTGTTTTAAGGGTTACGTTATAATATTAATATCTCACACTATTAATAACAGTGTAACCTCTAGGGATGCATATTATATAATATTATAAACAATCAACTAATAATTCAATAATTGCAAATACCAAAATATTAATCTCCATTAATAATAACACAGATGTGTATAAAGTACATTTGTCCTAATACAAATTGCTTCTAGGACATAAATATACTTTCATTGATCACACTGTTCTGTAGATTTTCTTGTAAATGTCACCATTGATTTTTTCCCCGCACGATACAAAGACCATTAAATTAGAATAGTTACTATCCTAAAATGGTTGTAGAATATTCAAAATAAATATAATGGAGTAATTTTGTGCAAGACAAATAAAAAAAATTGAAGAGAGAAATCATGAAAGAAAATTCAATGAAAACACGGAATGAATAGGCAAGACGCTTCCAGAAAACTATCTTTAGGATAGTAATTTCCCTCACATCGTGCAAGTGGTTAACATGAAAGTTTAGCCTCTAAATACAATGCCTACTCTGAAAATCAAAGTTGCTCTCTTTGATTTCTTCTACCATAAGAACTCAACCCAATAGAAAAGAGATTTAAGAAGAAGACAACTAGAAGAAATGATAGAATATATTTAATGTTGAAAGATGGTAGAAATAAATTAGAGAGATGTTCGAACTGTACTAAAGCTTCTTCCAAATTAAGTGTTTTATAGGCAAATATAATTAAATCTCCCAATATGTGCTTTATTAGAAAGCAATGGTTGAACTAAAATTGAATTGAAAGACACAGCCTTTCTTTAAGGGACACAATTCTTTAGAAAGAACACATCAGGTGATTAATATTATTATTAAATAATATTCATATATTTAAACATATATAACAAAAAATATTTTAAAAGTTGTGCAGACAATAATAATATTTTAAAGTTTACGATCCAATAAGGATAAAATAGATATGAAATGGTAATTATCTCTTACTTTTCAAGTTAGAAAAGAAACAAAAGTGGACATCTATTTTAGTATACTAGATAAATAAATGGAGTATTAATGAATTTCTTTAAATATGACACACAGAGACTAGCACAAGTTCCAGTGTCTGGGCAACAGTTCTCCATGCCCACCTCTATCAAGGCTTCGGTTCTTGAGTCTTGCAACTTCTAATTAAGACAGGTTTGAACACACACTTTGACCTTCTGCCAAATAAAATCATCCTTTCTTGGGAATAAAAAGGCGAAATTCCACCCACTTCCCTCCGCACCACCCGACATTGGTGGAGGAAGGTAAATCACAGTCTTCACGCCACTGGGAGCAGATGTCTGCACAAGGAAGTCATCCTCACAAAGAAGAAATGAACTCCCACATCACTGCGCTCGAACTCGCTTTCTGGGAGAATCATACTCCCTAATCAATCAGCCTACATGCGGGTTAAAATCATCCTTTCTTGGCCCGGAAACTTTGATGGACAGAAATTTTTCAATGCTCATATTAGAGAGGTGATAAGTACACGAAATATGTAAACAAAATGGCTCGAATATTACATTATTATAAAAAGTTAAAAAAAAACCTTATGCCAACTCCTTGCACTATTTTGTTTTTTAAAGTTCTTTCAACTGACTGTTGTTTCAGTTTCTTGATATCTTAATAGCATATAAGTAGAATAGTTGAGTCCAGTGGCGATCAATAATGGTTAGGGTGGAATATGGATAGACTTTCACCTTTAATCAGAGATTTTAAGTGTAAATCATGACAATATGAATATCAACTACTGATTGACAATAAAAAAAAAATTAAATCAAATCGCCTTACACAACTTACCAAGGTTAGAACAAATTATTTGAGATTCTCAACTCGATTAAAGCAAAAATAAATGCATAAATCTAACTTTATCCTTAACACACACACACACACACACACTCTCTCTCTCTCTCTATATATATATATATATATATATACTCAAATCTTGAACATCAGACTGTCTGGTTCCTGTTTTTTTCTTTTGGCTATGATTACATATATTTTATCTATTTCTTAAATATGGATACTCTATGAAAAAGAAGGATACAAGGAGTGTGCGCAACATAGGGTGAAATAGAAGAAAAAAACAATAATAAAACATATGTTGAATGATTCGTGAGACATTATTAATAATAGTCAATGAAAATTTTAATCTGTTAAATTAATAATTATTTCAATAAAAAGCCTAATATGAGTAATTAATAGGTTGAGAAAATACAGTATAATTAATAAAATACAGCTTTAAAGTATTACTAGACAAAGTAACCTACCATATGCAGAATGTTTAGCTAGTTAATTTACTGCGTTTTAACAAACTTGCTAGTTAATTTACTGTGCGTTTTAACAAACTTATGAGAACTTGAAAGGTCAGAGTAATATATGCTCCAAATATATCGGTAGAGTATATTTATTCAATTTTACAATAATAACAGTATATTTAGTGTAATTTCACGAGTGGAGTCTGAAAGGGTAGGATGTTAGGCGGAGGGAGAGGAGGGCACGGGACTTAAATCACGTGAGGTGCATCAAGGACGAGGACAACAAAGTACTGGTGCCGGACACACATATTAGGCGGAGATGACAGACTTACTTCAATAAACTCTTGAACGAAAAAACAGATAGAGACATTGTGCTTGGAGATCTGGAGCACTCTGATAGGTATCAGGATTTTGGGTATTGTGAAAACATTAAGATTGAGGAGTTTCAGGGTGTTGTTCGCATGATGCGCAGGGGACTAGCAATCGGGCCTGATGAGATCTCGGTTGAATTTTGGAAGAGCGCAGGTAAGGCAGACTTGGAGTGGCTGACAGAGTTGTTTAACATCATTTTTAAGACGGTGAGGATGCCCGAAGAATGGAGGTGGAGTACAATGATTCCTTTGTACAAGAACAAATGTGATATCCAGTGTTGCAACAACTATAGAAGTATCAAGCTGTTAAGCCACAAAATGAAAGTTTGAGAAAGAGTCGCGGAGATGAGGGTGAGAAGAGGCATGTCTATCTCCGAGAATCAGTTTGGATTTATACCGGGGCATTTACAAAAGCCATTCATCTTATTATGAGGTTGGTGGAACAATATATGGAGAGAAAGAGAGACTTACATATGCTTTTCATCGACCTCGAGAAGACATATGACAAAGTCCCTAGAGAGGTTCTATGGAGATGTTTGGAGGTTAGAGGTGTACATGTGGTATACATTAGGGCAATCAAAGATATGTATGATGGAGCCAAGACCAGGGTACGAACAGTAGGATGAGACTCATAGTTCTTCCCAGTGATGATGAGGCTGCACCAGAGATCAGCTCTTAGCCCGTTCCTATTTGCATTGGTGATGAATAGACTGACGCGACAAATCTAAGAGAATGTGCCATGGTGTATGTTATTCGCAGACGACATAGTCCTGATTGAAAAGACTCATAGCGGAGTGAACTGTTATACCCCGTGGTTCGGGCCGTGCGTGTGGGGCCGTGCGAGAAATTAGAGAAACACGTTCAGGGGCCTCGCGCCGAGCGCGGCGCGCCAAGCGCGGTAGGCGGTGGCGCGAAGTTCCAGTACAGCGCCGGAAGCGAGCGGCGCCGAAAGATCCGAGGGTCCGCAGGAGTTGCGGCGCCGCGGCGCCGGGAAGCAGGGCCGAGGCGGGAAATTTGGGCGGAAAAACTTAGAAAATCTGATTTTTGTTTTAAAAGAGGCCATGAGAGGGTGACAAGTGTCCCCCCCCCCCCAATCTGATTTTCAGAATGATGCAATATAATTGATCAAGGCTTGGTCACTTTTCCATCTTTCATCTTTACTCTCTCTCTCTCTCTCTCTTTCTCTCCAAAGCTTGAGCTTCCCCTTCTCTCTAAAACCTCAAGAAGTGTTCTAGCCTAAGAAAATCTGAAAAGTTAAAGGCAAGAAGGAAGCTTGTGACTAGCTTAGAAGTGCTATTGTGGTGGTGTTCTTGGAGAAAAAGGCTAGCAAGGTGTTGGAATAAGTTTGGCTAAAACTTAAGGTAACATTTCTTCTCTTGTAGTTGGTATTGGGTGTTGCATGTTTAATAGGAAGAACTTGTAGTTGGAAAAATGCACTTAGAGTAGTTGCATGTAAGAAATGGGGTGTGATTATGAAAGAATTGGTTAGAGGGATTTTATGAGCATGTTGTTGCCTAAATACTACATTAGACTTGTTGGGTTAGTTGTTATAACTTGTGGGGCTGAATTTTTACACACCAAAGTTTAGGTGTGTAATCCCCTTGGTGTTGGTTGGTTGTTGAGCCTTAAACATGGCATTTGAGCGTTAAAAATCGACCTTGGAAAAGGTGGCAATGTATGTAGAAACAAAGGAACGCTGCCAATTTTCCGTAGGAAATTGGTGACTTTAACTTGGAAAAATTCTGCATTGTAATTAGAGCTTGATAAACGTATTGTGGTCATTTTAGGTTGACATACTACGTGCAGTAAATGGACTTAGCTTGTGGATTGACCAAGAGGTATGTGGAGCTTTCCTATCTCTTGAGCATGATTAGTCAGACCTATGTAGTACGGTAGACGTACAAGATTTGGAAATCTTCGTTTGTTATAAGTATTTGATACTTGCTTCGTTTTAAAAGAAAAGTATAAAAATCCCTTGGACTTAAGGGAATGTGTTTTACTATTGTTTAACTCTAATGTAACGGCTTTATGGGGAGTTGGTTATATTAGTTTGTGAAAGTTTAATGGAGAAAGGTTTTGATGATTTGAACTTGTGGAAGGAAAATGGTTCTAAGGCATGAATTGCCTAAGGTTTTACAAGAAATGAAGTCACTTAATTTAGAAGCTTGAGGTAGTTTTAAAAGGAAATGTGACTTGTTTGAAAAGAAATCGTAACTTGATACTATGGTGATTAGTATCTTGAGATTTTTTTTGGTATAAAAAAAGAGTTATTTCTTAAAATGTTAGAGGTACATGATACTTGGGTTAAATTCTCGGATTTTTATTAAAAGACATGATTGTGCCTTAGGTATACTAAAATGAGAGGATGTATTAATACTATTAATAAGAAGTTAGGTGATTCTTAACTTGCTTAAGTTATGATAGGCCGGTAGTGCTTATGTTGTGATGTGATAGGCCGGTAGTGCTTATGTTATGTTTAATAGCCGGATGAGCTAAGTTATATATATATTCATATTGTTACGGGTAAACCCCGGGTTATTATTTATGCCATGGATTTGCTACCCATGATGCGAGTGCGACGCTTGTACTCATGCGGATCTGGACCATAGGATCCATGCGGGTGAAATAGTCCCATGCGAGTACGCGATGGTACTCATGCGGATCCACAGGATCCATGCGGGTGAAATAGTCCCATGCGGGTGAAACGATCCTACGACGGCGGATGACCTCATGCGGGTCCACAGGACCTATGCGGGTGAAATAGTCCCAGGAGTAGGATTTCTTAATGATACTACGGGCGAGGTACCCTGTTTTGATCATGAGCCTCCTATTTTTATGCTATAAAATGTATACTTGTTACTCTCATTATTAGTAAGGCACAGTGCAACATAATTTGGTTTTATCTATAACTTCAGTGTATTTTGGACTTATGATATTACTACAGTATTTTCCGCTTACATACTTGATGCGTTGTGCATCGACTTCTTCTGGGGCTGCGTTCATCGCCGCAGTAAGGAAAGCGGTGGTAGATCCTCATTCCTAGGATCTTGTACTCAGTGTCGGGAGCTCCATTTCTTCTGAGGCTCGACTTTTGGTATGGTTCTCCCGAGTCGTTGATATTTTGTACATTCAGGCATGGCGGGCCCTGTCCCGTCATAGTGTTATTCATTCTTAGAGGCTGTAGTCTTGTCGAACTTGGTTCGTTAAGGATGTAATCGCTCGGTTTATGTACTTTTGGGTTAGCCATTTTGGGCTGACTATTCTATATCTTAATGGTTGTTTATCTTGAGTTTACATTCCGGTTTTCTCGATATTGTGTCACTAGGGTGCCGGGTTAAGGCACCGGTCACGTCCGGTTAGTGGTCGTGACAAAAGTGGTATCGAGCGATTAATCCTCTGAAAGAGTCTACAGCCGCACTAGTAAGTCTTGATTATCGGTGTGTGCACCACATCTATAATCGTGGGCCGCAGGATATTTAGGATTGATTCCCATTCTTTCACTCTAAGATCGTGCAATGTACTTGCTATAGGTTGAATTTCCTCCGACGTATTTTTCCTGTGACGCTATGTCTCCGCGCAAGGCAACCGCACCGTGGCGAAGCGCAAGAGAGGAACTACCGCAGGGCACGAGGTCACCAGCACGTGCCCGGCCCTTACGACGAGGTGTTTGACGGCGAAGTTCTACGACGCCGCCAACCCCAAAGAGTCGAGGCGTGGCAGCGATCGGCCGAGACCGCAGACTGAGCCTCCAGCCAGGCGAGCGAAGGATATGGGCTACAAGGAGATAGCCGCCATCGCCGTGATCGTGGCGAGCAGGAGGATAGGTTGAGACAGCAGATTCGCGACCGTAGTTCACCCTGCAGCCGCTAGCCGAGGCGAGAGACTTTTGAGTCAGCCACCGAGTTTTATGGGTCGAGGCACGAGGATGATCCGCATGAGTTTATCAAGCGATTCTGCAGAGGATCGCGAGGTGGTCGGGCTTGAGACCGAGTCGGTGGTATTAGGTTCGCGACGGCCGCGGACACCGCAGCTTGGATCGGTACGATTCGTGGAACTGTCCCGGGGAGAATGCGCGTCGATTGTTTGGGACGAGTTCTCGAGGCGCATTGGCCATTTCTTGCCACCGCAGATGGCGAGGGCTCGCCGATAGATTTTTGACGCTGAGACAGAATGGGCGGACGGTCCGGGAATACAACGTGGAGTTTGATTCATTGGCTAGGTATGTGCCCGCATTGGTAGCAGACATGGAGGACAGGGTGCACCGCTATGTCACAGGACTCGATGATCACTTGGCCGAGAGTTGCTCGGGGGTGGCTCTCCAGCCGGGCATGGACATTGCCCGCATGCAGGCACATGCTCTCGGGTGTGAGGAACGCAGGGGCCGACGGATCGACAGGTATCAGCAGAAGAGGGCCAGGACAGCAGGGTCCTCTGGTAGTTTTAGGGGTAGACAACCCCAAAGAAGAAACAGATTTGCACCACGGTCCAGAGCGCTCCTCCACTATCTTCGGGACGTACAGAGTATTCGGGAGCAGGATAGGGTTCCAGGGCTTCGGGTTTCCAGAGGGACCAGAGTTCCAGTCAGATGAGGCCACCTATGCCTCGGTGTGGTCGATGTGGTAATTGCCATTATGGGTGTCGTGTTCCTCCGTGAGCTTGTTATTCTCGCGGCCAGGCCATTTGAGGAGAGATTGTCCGTCCAGGGGTGGCGGGAATATGATGGCTCACCGGCAGGTCGATGGTCGGATCTTCATCGTCGATGGCGATGCGCCCGAGGCGTGGTATTCACGACGCAGCCGCGGCAGGGGTCGTGGTAGAGGTTCCAGTTCCAGCGGTCCTCAGAACCGCATTTATGCTATGTCCACCGCCAGACCGGGCGCCACCGATGTCGCCAGTACATTGTTGGTTTCTTCGTGATGTTTATGCTTTGATAGATCCGAGTTCTACCGCCCTATATATCTCCTCATATCTTTGGTAGAATAGGGATGAGCCCGAGTCCATAGAATCATTTGAGTGGCTACGCCTGGCCTGCTTCTGTTAGCCGGCGGGTATATAAGGCTTGCCCTGACTATAGATGGTCGCCGACTTCAGCCGACTTGATAGAGTTGGACATGACGGACTTCGATGTGATTATGGGTATGGATTGGCTAGCGTCTTGCTATGCCAATGTGGACCGCAGAGAGGTTAGTTCGGTTCGGTTTCTGGTGGCCAGGTTATCGAGTGGAAGGAATACCGCATCACCGGCGGTAGGTTTATTTCTTACCTCAAGGCTAGGAAGATGGTACTGCGGAAGGGTTATATTTACCATTCGTTCGTATTCGACATCGAGGTGAGATACCGGACCTTCATCACCCGGTGGTTAGAGAGTTTCAGACGTTTTCCCGCACGAGCTTCGCATCCTCCCGAGAGGAGATTGAGTTTTGCATCGATTTGGCACCGCACACTCGACCGATATCTATCCCGCCATACAGGACGGCACCCGCGAGTTGAAGGAATCAAGGACCACCAAAGATTTCTTTGGAAAAGGCTTTATCGGGCCAGTGTTTCTCCCCAGGAGCACCTGTTATTTGTAAAGAAGAAAGATGGGACGCCGCAGATGTGTATTGATTACGAGCGGTAACAAGGTAACTATCAAGAATAGATATCCTCCCGTGATTGATGATTTGTTTGACCAGTTGCAGGGTGCGAGATGTTTTTCCAAGATAGACCTGCGGTCTGGTTACCATCAGGTACGAGTTAGAGAGACGGATATTCCGAAGACTGCATTCAGGACCCGGTATGGGCACTATGAGTTCAGGGTAATGTCTTTCGGGTTGACCAACGCCCCAGCAGTATTCATGGATTTGATGAATAGGGTGTTCAGGCCATTCTTGGATATGTTCGTTATAGTGTTCATTGATGATATCTTGGTGTATTCGCGCACGCAGCAGAGCATACTGGTCATTTGAGGACGGTGTTGGGAGTCCTCAGGGACCGGCAGTTGTATGCCAAGTTCTCGAAATGCGAGTTTTGGCTGGCTTCAGTGGCTTTCTTAGGACATGTTATCGGAGCCGATGGTATTCGAGTTGATACAACAAAGATTGAGGCAGTCAAGACTTGGCCTAGACCCACTACACCGACAGAGTGCGCACTTTGGGCCTCGAGTTATTATCTAAGTTTGTGAGCGGTTGCTTCTATTTCAAGATTTTGACTAAGCCGACTCGGAAAGCGGCTATGTTCGGGACGGATACTTGTGGGGAAAGTTTCCAGTTGCTAAAGGAGAAGTTGACGACCGCCCCCGTTCTTACTCTTCCAGAGGGTTTAGATGGATATGTGGTTTATCGCGACGTCAGTGTCGGGCTTGGGTGCGTCTTGATGCAAAGACGGCAAGGTTATAACATGCATCCCGGCTTAGGAAACATGAGAAGAACTATCCCACACATGACTGAGCCGGCGATGATTCATGCCTTGAAGATCTGGAGACATTATTTATATGGAGTTCATGTGGACATTTACACAGACCACAAGAGTCTCCAGTACATCTTCAGCCAGAGGGAGCTGAACTTGCGGCAGAGACGGTGGTTGAAGCTACTTAAGGATTACGATGTTGATATTCTGTACCACCCAGGGAAGGCCAATGTAGTTGCAGATGCCCTTAGTCGTAGATCGATGGGTAGTCTATCTGATGTTCAGACAGAGAAAAGGGATATGGTCCGAGAGTTACACCAGTTAGCGAGCCTTGGGGTTCGTTTGGTTGATTCCGTTAGTAACGGAATTCGGGTTCGAGAGGTCGCCGAGTCTTCCATCGTCGAGGAGGTGAAGAGGCGACATTATGAGGATCCGATTTTGGTACGGTACCGAGATGCAGCTCTCCAGGAAGAGAAGAGTCTATTTGAGGTAGCACCGGATGGGGTGCTAAGATTTGAGGGCCGGTTGTGTGTTCCCGATGTGACAGGACTTCGTCAGCAGATTCTGGGAGAGGCACACAGTGCTCGTTATTCGATTCATCCGGGGTCGACTACGATGTACCATGACCTCAGGGGCATGTATTGGTGGGATGGTTTGAAGAGGGACGTGGCCGGTTTTGTTGCCCAGTGTCCTAATTGTCAGCAGGTTAAGGTGAGCACCGAGCGGTGGGCTATTACAGGCTATTGATATTCCGATGTGGAAGTGGGAGGTGGTCAACATGGACTTTATTACAGGGTTACCTCGCACCCAAAGGAGACATGATTCCATTTGGGTTATTGTTGACAGGCTGACGAAATCAGCCCACTTTCTTCCAGTCAGGACGACGTTTTCAGCCGAGGATTATGCCAGATTATTTATTAAAGAGATTGTGAGATTGCACGGAGTCCCGGTGTCGATTATATCAGATAGAGAGCCCGATTCACGCAACTTCTGAGGTCTTTCCGGAAGGATTAGGACACAGTGAGTCTCAAGACGCGCGTTCATCCTCGTGACGGACGGACAGCCGAGCGCACTATCCGCATACACGAGGATATGATGCGGGCTTGTGTTATTGATTTCGGGTAGTCTGGAGGATCATTTACCTCTTGTGGAGTTTGCTTATAACAACAACTACCATTCTAGTGTTCGGATGGCGCGCTTATGAGGCCTTATACGGGAGGAAGTGCAGTCACCGATAGGTTGGTTTGAAGTGGGAGAAGTGCGCTTAATCGGGCCGATTTGGTTCAGTGACGATGGATAAGGTGAAGCTTATCCAGAGCGGTTATTCGCAGCCAGTCGGCAAATCATACGCAGATCATCGGCGTCGACACTTAGAGTTTGAGGTTAATGATTGGGTCTTTCGAAAGTGTCACCCATGAAGCGGTGTGATGAGATTTGGGAGGAAAGGGAAACTCACCCAAGGTACATTGGACCGTATCAGTTGTCAGAAAGAGTGGCAAGGTTGCCTATGAGTTGGATCTGCCGTCCGATCTTGAGGCGTACATCCGATTTTTCACGTGTCTATGTTACGAAATGCGTTGGAGATCCGTCAGAGTGCACCCGATTCGGGATATCCAGTGTGAGGCGTTGTCGTATGAGAGAGTCCCATAGCGATACTCGATCGTCAAGTTAGACGACTCGGACGAAGGAGGTGGCTTCCACAAGGTTTTATGGCGGAACGAGAACAGAGAGGAGATGACGTGGAAGCGGAGGATGATATGATGAAGAAATACCCACACTTATTCCCTATACCTCCGTGTAACCCCTTTCCTACGATTGGTGTTAATTTAGTTGATTATGCTTGAGTAATGTTGTGGCTCGGGAGCATTCTTATTTGCAAAGGAATAGTTAAGAAGATATGTTTATATTGTGTTTTGTGTAAGGCTAGAAGGAACATTCGGACGAATGTTTCTAAGGGAGAATGTTATACCGTGGTTCGGCCGTGCGTGTGGGGCCGTGCGAAATTAGAGAAACACGTTCGGGCCTCGAGCGCGGCGGCGAGGCGCGCGCGGCAAGCGAGTGAGTCGCGAGGCGCTGAAGTTCAGCATGCCGCGGCCGCGGAAGCAGGCGCGAAAGATCCGGCGTCCGCAGGAGTCGCCACGCAGTGGCCGCGACGCAGCGGGAAATTTGGGCGAAAAACTTAGAAAATCTGATTTTTGTTTTAAAAGAGGCCATGAGAGGGTGACAAGTGTCCCCATCCGATTTTCGAATGCATGCAATATAATTGACCAAGGCTTGGTCACTTTTCCATCTTTCATCTTTACTCTCTCTCTCTCTCTCTCTCCAAAGCTTGAGCTCCCCCTTCTCTCTAAAACCTCAAGAAGTGTTCTAGCCTAAGAAAATCTGAAAAGTTAAAGGCAAGAAAGAAGCTTGTGACTAGCTTAGAAGTGCTATTGTGGTGGTGTTCTTAGAGAAAAAGGCTAGCAAGGTGTTGGAATAAGTTTGGCTAAAACTTAAGGTAACATTTCTTCTCTTGTAGTTGGTATTGGGTGTTGCATGTTTAATAGGAAGAACTTGTAGTTGGAAAAATGCACTTAGAGTAGTTGCATGTAAGAAATGGGGTGTGATTATGAAAGAATTGGTTAGGGGGATTTTATGAGCATGTTGTTGCCTAAATACTACATTAGACTTGTTGGGTTAGTTGTTATAACTTGTGGGGCTGAATTTTTACACACCAAAGTTTGTGTGTAATCCCTCGTGTTGGTTGGTTGTTGAGCCTTAAACATGGCATTTGAGCGTTAAAAATCGACCTTGGAAAAGGTGGCAATGTATGTAGAAACAAAGGAAACGCTGCCCAATTTTCCGTAGGAAATTGGTGACTTTAACTTGGAAAAATTCTGCATTGTAATTAGAGCTTGATAAACGATTGTGGTCATTTTAGGTTGACATACTACATGCGTAAATTGGACTTAGCTTGTGGATTGACCAAGAGGTATGTGGAGCTTTCCTATCTCTCGAGCATGATTAGTTGTACCTATGTAGTACGGAGACGACAAGATTTGGAAATCTTCGCTTGTTATAAGTATTTGATACTTGCTTCGCTTTAAAAGAAAAGTATAAAAATCCTCGACTTAAGAGAATGTGTTTTACTATTGTTTAACTCTAATGTAACGGCTTTATGGGGAGTTGGTTATATTAGTTTGTGAAAGTTTAATGGAGAAAGGTTTTGATGATTTGAACTTGTGGAAGGAAAATGGTTCTAAGGCATGAATTGCCTAAGGTTTTACAAGAAATGAAGTCACTTAATTTAGAAGCTTGAGGTAGTTTTAAAAGGAAATGTGACTTGTTTGAAAAGAAATCGTAACTTGATACTATGGTGATTAGTATCTTGGGATTTTTTTTTGTATAAAAAAAGAGTTATTTCTTAAAAGGTTAGAGGTACATGATACTTGGGTTAAATTCTCGGATTTTTATTAAAAGACATGATCGTGCCTTAGGTATACTAAAATGAGAGGATGTATTAATACTATTAATAAGAAGTTAGGTGATTCTTAACTTGTTTAAGTTATGATAGGCCGGTAGTGCTTATGTTGTGATGTGATAGGCCGGTAGTGCTTATGTTATGTTTAATAGCCGGATGAGCTAAGTTATATATATTCATATTGTTACGGGTAAACCCCGGGTTATTATTTATGCCATGAATTTGCTACCCACGCGATCTTTGCGACAGACTCACGCGGATCCGACCATAGGATCCATGCGGGTGAAATAGTCCCATGCGGGTGAAATAGTCCTACGACGGTGGATGACCTCACGCGGTCCACGGGACCTATGCGGGTGAAATAGTCCCGAGTAGGATTGCTTAATGATACTACGCGCAGGTACCTGTTTTGATCACGAGCCTCCTATTTTTATGCTATAAAATGTATACTTGTTACTCTCATTATTAGTAAGGCACGGTCAACATAATTTGGTTTTATCTATAACTTCAGGTATTTTGGACTTATGATATTACTACGATTTTCTAGTTTTACATACTTGGTACGTTGTGCATCGACCCCCTTCCTGGGCCGCTCACGCCGCAGGTAAGGAAAGCAGTGGTAGATCCTCATTCCTAGGATCTTGTACTCGAGTGTCGTGAGCTCCATTTCTGAGGCTCGACTTTTGGTATGGTTCTCCCTGAGTCGTTGATATTTTGTACATTCAGGGCATGACGGCCCCGTCCCCATAGTGTTATTCATTCTTAGAGGCCTGTAGTCTTGTCAGAACTTGGTTCGTTAAGGATGTAACTGTTCGGTTTATGTACTTTTGGGTTAGCCATTTTGGGCTAGACTATTCTATATCTTAATGGTTGTTTATCTTGAGTTTACATTCCGCTGGTTTTCTCTGATATTGTGTCACTAGGGTGCCCGGGTTAAGGCACCGGTCACGGGTCCGGGTTCGGGTCGTAACATGAACACTAAGCTGGAGTCTAAAGGATTCAGTCTGAGTAGGACCATGACATAATACTTAGAGTGCAAGTTCAGTAACGGGAGAGACCTTGAGATAGACGTGGATCTGAGGTTTGGTACTGAGGTCATCCCAAATAAAGGGAGCTTCAAGTACCTCTGGTCTATTATCCAAGGGAATTGAGAGATTGATGACGATGTCACACGTCGTATTGGGACAGGGTGGATGAAATAGAGGCTCGCATTTGGAGTCTTGTGCGATAAAAATATGCCACCAAAACTTAAAGTCAAGTTCTATAGGGTGGTGGTTATACCGACTATGTTGTATGGGGCAGAGTGTTGGTCGGTCAAGACTTCACACATACAAAAGATAAAAGTTGCGGAGATGAGAATGCTAAGATGGGGGTGTTGGCATACAAGGAGGGATATAATTAGAAATTATGATATCCATGATAGAGTAGGAGTGGCCTCGGTGGAGGATAAGATGCGGGAAGCGAGGTTGAGATGGTTCGGGCACGTGCAGAGGAGAGACACAAATGCCCCAATACGGAGGTGTGAGAGGTTGGCTATGGACTGACACAAGAAGGGTAGAGGTAGACTGAGGAAGTATTGGGGAGAAATGATTAGACGGGACATGACGCAAGTGCAACTCATTGAGGATATGACCTTAGATAGCGGGTTATTGAGGACACGTATTAGGGTAGTAGGTAGTCCAGTGTATTCATGCATACGCTTACAAACTGCTAGTTGTAATATTATTATTGTAAGCTCGCTTAGCCTATCATACTAGTAGACACAACATTGTCTTATAGTCCCTTGTTATTTGATTTATGATGCTATGTTTATTTTATTTGTCTTATTTATTTGCATTATTTATTGCTTCTTTTTGTTTCTTTGCTCTTTCAGAATTTACTATCATGACTTACTCACTTTGTTTGTCTTACTTTGCTTAGGATTGTGCTTTGTCTTGAGCCGAGAGTCTGTCGAAAACAATTGTTCTACCTACCAAGGTAGAGGTAAGGTCAGCGTACACTCTACCCTCCCCAGACCCCACATTATGAGATTTCACTGGTAGGTTATTGTTGTATGTGGGGTTGAGTCGCTCGAACAAGAAAACCTTTCGAAAAATTACTTCTCGCCTCCCATTAGGACTCTAGTCTGCTCCAAGCGACCAACTTCAACTCTGAACCAACAAGTGCATATTAGAGTCTATCACGGGGTGATTTTCCACCACTTGGGTTCGCCCACCACACCATTCAAGTTTGTTGTTTGACTCAGCCTATCCAACACTTAGTTTATTTTTAGGGACTTAAAATATTTTAGCACAAAAAAGTAAAGAGACAATGATATATGAGAAAAATCTCTCAATTTTTGTATTAATATGAAAACAACACAATGACCCTCACTCGTTTCAGCCACAACTCAGCCAAAACACACTTCGACTTGAACTTAGGCACAACCACAAGTCGATTATTTCCTAGAAACACTCTCTCGAAACCCCACGTTTTTCCTATTGTTTCTTAGTGAAATTTCAAGTCTTTCACCCTCTGATTTCGTCTAAGGCCAAGGCTGCACATTTAAAATACATGTACCAGTGTTTGGCTTACAACCAATGACCTGCCGACACTTGACCAGCTCAAGGCTAGTCAAACTAAGGTGTATTTGACATCCCCAAATGCCTAGGCATGCACAATTTCGTGCTACAAGGTGCTGCAAGAATAAAGAAAAACAATCCACAAGAAGTTACAAAATAAAACTATCCCATGTGCGCGGCACATGTGCGAGCTCGCCTAGTTTTGGCACCAAACGTCCCATTTTGCGCCAAGAATTCCCGCCAAGCTTTGCCTTCACATTATTTCCTTGCATGACATGCCTTGTGTGCATGCGATATGTCGCCCACACAGCTTGCCACTGATACTGCTTAGCCCACACTGTCGTGCCATGCCTTGCCCTGTCGTGCCATGCCTTGTGTATACATTGCCTATGCATTTGCCTTTGTTCTACCTAGCATTGTCATGTCTTGCCCACATTTGGCCCGCACTTGGCACATGCCACACGCTAGTGTGCCAATTCCTTGACACTGCCCGGTGCCCATGCCATGCCATGGCGCACTACACTATCTGCCTTGTTTGTCCCCAACTTGGCAATGTAATCGCCAATATTACCCTACATGATTGATTCAACCCACATATAGACCATGAAAAGGTCATTCATGCCAACCCATTGTCTTTACCATGCCATTTGCCGAGTCAAAAATTCAGGCTCCTAACAAACCACCCCGACCCTTTAAAACTCGACGTCCTCATCAAGGACAGAATCACCTTATACGCTTTTTAGGATAAGGAATACATATCATATTCCCGAAGTCTCTTCCCTCATCTGTCACAACCGCTATGGTATTAACCCCTGCTATATTTGCATTTTTTTCATTCTCTAACTCCGCAGCAAGTAGCGCATTTATCCGCTTTGCAATGGATAATCTCTCTTCGAGTGGGGCCCACCGTATGCAAATCAGTCTTTGAATTTGCCACCCTTCTCCACACCATAGAAAGTTTCACCTTGTCTTCTTTTTTCGATTCCCCTTCATCTACCGCAGTATGTCCCTTCCCGTTTTTCTTTCATTCCCTCTCTTTGTCTTAGACTTGAAATGTGATTTTTTAGGGTCGTCACCCTCATCGAAGTCAGCCAACCCATCTGCCTCCGCAATAGCAGAGGAGCGATTTTATACATTCTGCATTCTCAACTCTCTTTGCACCCACGACTTCAGCCCACTCATAAAGTAGTACAACTTGTCCTTCTTGGCCATGTACCTTATGTTTAGCATCAAGAAAGAAAATTTCTAGACATACGCCCACACCATGTTGCTTTATTTCAAACGCCGCAACCCGTCTCTTGCAAGTTGCTTGGAAGGAATTAAGATTTTTACTCCTTCTTAAACACATCCCACGTTTCAATACGTGGCAGCCACTCACTTTCCACGTTTACAACCATTGTCCGCCACTAAACCATAACATAATCACCCAAATACATAGTTGTGACTTCCATTTTTTCATTATATGTTACCTTGACTGCCTAGAAATAATTCTCCATATCCCAAATAAAATTTGCTAACTCTTTATCACTTCGCGCGCCATTGTAGACCTTTGGTTCTGGCATCTTTACTCTAACACGTTCTTCACCTCTAGGGACAATGTTTTATAATGCCATTTGAAGTAAAAGAACTTATCCATGCAGATCCTCATTTCCCTTGCGAATCAACTCCATTTCAGCCATGAAAGCTTCATGTTTCGCTGCATAATCTGCCTCCAAACGTGTCATTCTCGCAAAAAGAAAAGCCATATCACCTGTTTCAGGAGCATGTCTTGTATGATCTACGATAGCTTCCAAATGTTCCATCATTTGGTGAAGTTTTGTGTTTGTTGTACCACCTGTCATTTTCCTAAGTCTTCTCACACAACCTTGCTTTGATACCAGTTGTCACGAGGGTGTTTTTTCACCACCGGGTTTCTGCCCGAGGTTCGCCCACCGTGCAACAGTCAAGTCTGCTGCTTGACTCAACCTGTCCAACACTTAGTTTATTTCTAGGGACTTAGAATATTTTAGCACAATAAAGTAAAGAGACAATGATATACGGAAAAAATCTCCCAACCTTTTTATTAATATGAAAACAACACCAAGGACCCTCACTCGTTTCAGCCACAAGTCGATTGCTGCCTAACAACACTCTCTTGAAACCCTCACATTTCTTCCTAGTGTTCCTTAGTGAAATTTCAAGTCTTTCACCCTCTAATTTCATTTAAGGCCAAGGCTGCATATTTATAACACATGTGCCAGTCTTTGGCTTACAACAAATGACATGCCGACACTTGGCCAATTCAAGGTCAATCAAAACTAAGGTGAAGTTGACATCCCAACTGCCTAGACATGCACAATTTCGTACTTGTTGACACCCAATTTTGACTCTCTCGTCTAATCATTAATCATAAAATTAAAATAATTTTTTTATTTTTTATAATAATAATACGCAATAATAAAATATTAATACACGCATGAATAAACATTTAATAAGGGCGTCACATTTTACGTAGAGTATTAAACACTTTTTGAGTCTCGTCCGCAGTTGGCATTTTTAATAACACCGCAAAATAATTCTTAATAATTTTTAATACATGCGTATAAATACATAAATAAATAATTCAAAAATGACAGCGCAAGCATTAAGCACTCTATAAATATTAGATCCGCATTTGGCATTTTTTATAATGATAAATACATAAATAAATAAATAATTTAACAATGGCGTCGCACCGAGCATTCCTTAAAATTATATCCACATTTATTAATACCCAAAGAAATTTCATAATTATTATTTACAATTTGAACCCCCCCCCCCCCCCATTAATTCATTTTTAGTTTGATATCGCAAAACATGCATAATAAATAAGATTTTAATAACGACATCGCATTATAAAGCACGCCCGCATTTATTACTTTAAAATGATTTTAAAAAAAATTTAAACCCAAGCTAAAATTAATAAAGCACCTAAGGTTGTATTAAAATAATTTAATAATTTAAACCCCACTTATTTAACACTAATTAATAAAACATTTAGAATTAATATCTAATTAAATAATACCACCAGCCCACCCTTTTAATTCGACCAGCCCACTACCGAAGCCCAAAACCGCGGGCCCACTTACCCTTTATCACCCCCATCGCCCAACAGCCCTCAAAGAACTGAAAACCCTAAAAATAAAAACCTAGCAGCCAACGCAACCGCCATCCATCCCAGCCGAGATTCTCGCCGGGGAATCCGGCGTAACCAAATCATCCCCGTCATACTCACCCCTTGAGAATCACCCTTACAATAAAAGCTTACCAAAAACGAACCCTAGACCTTACAAAAAATCAACACCAAAATCAATACCGAATCAGTACCCAAATCGCACGAAATCAGTCTAAAATCGTACCAATAACTTACCATAAATTAGAACCCAAAAATGGTGACTATAAAAAGATAGCAACATACACATGCAAAGGAGAGAAAAATCAGCAAGGATCGGGAGTTAGTGACTCAGCATCCAAAAAAAAAAACTAGCATTCTAAGAGTAGAAATCCGAAAAATCCTGTTCTCAATCAGTCAAGAACCAACAGTTTTCGCAAAACTTCCTTTTCCTTTCTATCGCATAAACCGCATTCTCCGAGTGGATCGACGACTTGATACACTGCCTCGGTTCGCTGTCCGGAGAAGGTAAAATCAGCTCCCTATCGATTTCGTCGCATTCCTGCATTTCTGCATTTTGTTTCGTGTGTTAAACATGTGTTAGTCAGTTTGTTTGTATTATTGCGTTCATTGAGGCATAAAGGCGGTGTGTCTGATTTAAGGGGCCTTATATAGATGAAATGACGTTCTTTAAGTGCTCTCCTTGTTCAATGTATGGACCTTCGTTATTGATCGTATGTTTGAGATAACTTCTGCATATCCAACTCTGGTTTATTTGATTACGCGCAGCCTGAACATGATTGTGTGCCTAGTTTAAATTCAATTAGTTCAATCTCAGTAGAGTTAGATGTCAAGCATGTTTAAAAGATGTAATGACTACTTTTGTTCATTGGAAGGACTGTCGAGCATATTGAATATAAGTTGATGTTTTGTTTAGGATTATTGGACTAACATACTGCTTTTTTTAGTTAATCTATATGTTTGATGGTTATTTCTACGACTTTTTTTGGCACTGTGGCAATATCCAATGTGTTTGGCTGGTTATATTCATGAAAGTTATTTGCATTGTCAATTTATTTGTTGAATTAAATTAAGATAGTTTAAGCATAGGGAGATTTCTAAGTTATATATAATTCGTAACCAGGTTACACATAGCCTAGTTTCATGTGTTTGGGTGGAATTATCCACTATTTTGAACGACTGTTATGTATGCGTAGGTCCATAAAATGCTTCTTATGTTGGTTTAAGAATTTGTTAATACATGTATATTGTTAGTTGGTTTAATACTTAGTCTTTCTGTTTTCAAAAGATGTTGATACGTGTGAACTGCCACAAGCCTCATGTTGGCTAGTTTAAGCTTCCTTGCATCCTAATTTTCTGGGCGCATCTTCCAAGATTGCCTCAGTCTCAATTGTTTTTTTTATACCCTGCACATTTAAAGAATCTATTGCTTGCCTGTCCAAGTATCTGTCTAAGTAGCATTGTATTGCCTTTCCTGTCTAAGTAATATAGAAATAAGCTTCAAATCATTTCTCTGTTTTGCCTGCATCTTAATCTCATTGTTGAGGACACATATCGATTTGGTATTTTGTCTTTCCCTATTAAATCGTGAACTTGATGAAATCCTAGTTGGACCTTTGAAAGTGTTTTGCTTAAATTTTCCTAATGTGGATCCCAGACACTTGTTGTATACTAGCCAAGTAATTTAATTTACATACAACTTTAGCCTTTGAGAGAGGCACCTGTTACTCCATGCTAGGCCCAATGTGAAGTTGTTTTAAAGATTATGTTAGTTTTCACTGTCATGTGTTTTGTTGCCATTCTGCTAGATTTAAGTGAGATGCCCAGTTCTCTTAGGGTTACTTTGGCACCATGTTAAGGGCTATGTAGCCTCTGTGCTATGTCTAGCATATTATACCAAGTTTAGATCTCTCTGTGTTATCGTGTACCCTGCATACAAACTGGAATCAACCCCTTGAAATATACTTTCCGTCATTTTGGTTACTTGTCTTAATAATCTAACCACTGCATATGTGCTTAGTTGCAACTCATGTGCTTAAGTCAAATGCTTATTTATTACTTTTGACAAATTTGTACATATAATAATCCTTATCTTTTCCTATTCTTTTGCATGAAATGCATCAGAGCGAAAACGAAGAGTCTCATGGCGAGACTCATTACAAGCTACAACAAACGAAGACCCGCATTTGTGTGCATCTTGCTATCCGCATCAGAAATTTCAAACCACAGGCGGAATTACATCGCCACTCCTTCGAGTCTCCCTTTATTGGTTTCCTGTCCCACCCTCAGTCATTTTTGTAATTAATTGTCTAACGCTACATTAATTATTAGAACACTTAGAATAATTAAATCTTGAATCAATATATTAGCAAGTAGTTGGATACTAAAAATTTACTTCCCCTAAAGTTAATTATTTTAGGCTTGCCATGCATGACTAAACTTTGCCAAATAATAACCGTCTTTTTGCACTATGCCATATATAAAAAGATCAAATTTTCAAGTAAGTGCACACATTTAGTCTATAAATCAACTTTGCATCATTTATTTTATAAATAAAAATAAATGGACACTTTTTAACTTTACATGTAGCACAAGTCTTTTAAATCCTTTATAAAAAATGCATCTATGATAAATCAACTTTACATCATCTTTTATAAATAATATGAATACCTTTAGACTTTACATGTATTGTTATAGCATTAGCCTTATAAATCTCTGTCAAAATGCATCTTTTTACAGACGCTGACATCATCTTTCTCTTCAAATATTTTCAAAAACATGCATTGTTCCTTAACATTAATTAATCTAGGTTTGGCAGGACAATCGCAAGTTAGCGGATCTTAGAGGGTGCCTAATCCCTTCCCTCTAGATTAATAAAGAACCCTTACCCAGAATCTCAGACTAGTTTGCAGACCATAAAAATGGAGTTAATGTTGACTTTAACCTAGTTGACATTTCGGTGTCCTAATTCACCCAAACTAATTAGGTGGCGACTCCGCGAACCCTTTAGCACCTTTTACCTTTTAGCATGATTCTAGCACCCTTAGCACCCTACTTTAGCATCTTAGCATTTTTAGCACCCGTTTAGCATTTTAACATTTTATTTATTTTCTAACATTTTATAAGCGGGAGTTTTAATAATGTCGCGGTCGAAAAATAGCGTGACAGTGCTACAAGGTTCTACAAGAGTAAGGAAAACAACCCACAAACAGTTACAAAATGAAATTTCCCCATGTGCGCGGCGCATGTGCGAGCTCACCCAACTTTGGCGCCAAATGCCTTATTTTGCGCCAAGAGGTACCGCTAAGCTTTGCCTTCGTGCCATTTTCTTGCACGACATGTCTTGTGTGCATGCCAACCTTTGTCATCCACACATATCTTGCCACTGACACTGCCTAGCCCACACTGTCGTGCAATGCCTTTGCCTTTGTTCAGCCTAGCATTGCCCACACTTAGCCCGCACTTGGCACATGTCACACGCTAGTGTGCCAATACCTTGCCACTGCCCGATGCCTATGCCATGCCATGACGCACCACACTGTATGCCTTGTTTGTCCCCGACTTGGCAATGCCATCGCCAACATTGTCCCGCATGATTGATTCAATCCACACATAGAGCATGACAATGTCATTCATGCCAATTCCTTGCCGTCATCGTGCCATATGCCGAGTCAAAGATTCAGGCCCCTAACATAGTCCTATTAAATTACTATCTCTTTGCTATAAACACTTTATGTATCCATTGTTTTTGATATCCAGCTTCCTGGCTTACGCCAGACTATTTCTAGAGATAATAATACCTGTTCCTTAACATTACTACCAGTAAATCGCGGGATGTGCCTGAATGAACATGACTTGAGAATAGAGCAACTGATATCACATACAAGGTCCTATCCAGAAGAGATCAAAATGCTCCCACCAAGATTCGAACCCACACTGCAGACCTCCAACTGAATTTTAAGTTCACATCCTTTGCCATCCAGCTATGCCCGGGGGACTATTTATCTAGCCATTTTTAGTTCTTATGTTGTATTAGCAGTCCAAATAAAATGAACACAAATTACTCAGTAACATGATTAAAAATTTTGTGTTAATTTTCTATCCATGAGTTTCATAAGATACAACAACAATAACATATTTTGGGAGGTTAGAATGTACGTAGGCCTTATCTTTACCTTTACGGGATAAATAAATTGTTTTTGATAGACTCTCGGGTAAAAAAAAGATAGTTTCGATAGATGTATCTTTCGAAAGATACATATTGCAAAAAATATATATTCTCTTTTTAAATTAAATGCGTAACAAAAAATATTTAATAAAACGTTTCTCTTCTTTTTAAAGTTTCATAAAAAGAAATAAATTAAATAGTATTTATAATTTAATTAGTCTTTTAATAAACTTGGTTACCGATATACTTCTTCAGGGGTCTAATTGTAAATTTTTTATACTATAGGGGTGTAAATATTTGATTATAAAATATAAAGGGTGTAAGAATGTTAGTGTAATTAACCCATCCATTTTATTTTTTAAAAGATCTCTTCCAATGTCTATTATATCCCACTCATAAATAAGTCCCACACACTTGTATATAATAAGGTATATAATGATTGAACGACCCCATCATTGCCTTTTATAACATGGTTAAATAAAACCCACAAAACAAAACCATTTTTCTATATAAATCCTAATACTAGTACTATTTATTATCTTAATAAATAATAAAATCCCTTTTAATCTTCATAATTCTCTTTCTCATCAACCTCTATTTAAAACCCTAACCTCTTTCTTTAGTCATTTGCACACACACCATGGATGCATATGAAGCAACAAAAACAGTGTTATCAAGAATCCAAAGTTTAGATCCAGAAAACGCTTCAAAAATCATGGGTTATATACTAATACAAGATCAAGGAGATAAAGAGATGATAAGGCTAGCATTTGGTCCAGAAACTCTTTTAATTTCTATTATAAATCAAGTAAAAACTCGTTTAGGACTTTCATCAAACACTTCATGTGCACCTTACCCATTTCAACAATCTTCACCTAGAATTATCATACCTAACAATGGGTTTCACCAACCTTCTCCATGGTCCTGTAGTGGTAGTGGGTCCCCTAGTTCATATGCTGCTGTTGTGAATGGTTCGGAAAATAATGTTTTAGATCAGTTGTCATTTGAACCAGTTGTGAGTAGTCCTCCAAGTGATTGTATGGGTTTTAATGAGGAAAATATTCGTCAAAATATGTTTCATCGTAGGAGTTGTTCAGTGAATGATGTTTATGTTGGTGGTGGGTATGATGAGCCAAATTATTGCATGTATTATGCAAGAGGGTTTTGCAAGAATGGGAATAGTTGTAAGTTTATGCATGGTGGATTTGGTGATAACCCAGATGAGTTATCTGGTAGTAATAATGTTGAGTGTTTTGATGAGTTCTTGCGTGTGAAAGCGTTACAGCAACAACAGAGATTTGCTGCAGCTACTCAGTTTATGGCGTCTGGTGGTCGTCATCCATTTGCTAATAACAGATGCATGAATATTTTCAATGATAATCAAAGGTAATTTTAATGGCATTTATTTGCTTTTTTTGAGGAAAGTTGATGAGTTTGGTGTTTTCTTGAAACATTAAGATTGATTTTTGCTTTTTTTTTGTTTTGTTACATAGGGGTAAGGGAAATGGGGAGGGATTACAACGTGGTATTTGAACACTCACTAATACGGTGAAAGTTTAGTAGCCAACCAACTGAGCTACCAGATCCCTACAGACTTGTTTTTGCTTGTGTTGGTTGTATTTTGAGGAAAGTTGATGACTTTGGTGTTTTCTTGAAGCATTAAGACTGACTTTTGTTTTTGTTACATAGGGGTAAGTGAAATGGGGACGAATTACAATTCGAACACTCACCAATAAGGTGAAAGTTTAGTAGCCAACCAACTCAGCTACTAGATTCCTACGGACTGGTTTTTGCTTGTGTTGGTTGTATTTTGAGGAAAGTTGATGACTTTGGTGTTTTCTTGAAGCATTAAGACTGTTTTTGTTTGTTACATAGGGGTAAGTGAAATGGTGAGTGATTACAACGTGGGGATTCAAACACTCACCATTGTTGGTGAAAGTTTAGTAGCCAACCAACTGAGCTACTAGATCCCTACAGACTGGTTTTTGATTGTGTTGGTTGTATTTTGAGGAAAGTTGATGACTTTGGTGTTTTATTGAATCTGGATTTCTCGGGTCTTGCATTTCTTTTGCAATTTTTATGCATAGTATAAAAATCAAATATATTTCCTCTTTACTTTTTTTGTCTTGCAAGTGACTTTGCTTACATTGACTAAGTTCCCCAGTTTCTGCTCTTCTAAGGATAGTTGATGAAAAATTGTTTCACCTCTTTAGTTGGAATTTTTGGGCTAGCTGGTGGCATTGGGCTGATTTTCTTGTGTTGGTTGATTTGGAGGAAAGTTATCTACTTTAGTGCGTTCTTGAATATGGGTTTTTGGGTGTTGCATTGTTTTGATTCTGCAATTTTTATGTGATTTTAGCATAGTGTACCAACTAATTTTCAGTTTGGTTAGAGATTGTAAGTTAGTCTATAGGTATGAGGTTTTGAAAATTCCTGGTTTTAGGTGACCCTGGTTTTGTCCCTAAAGGCAAATTACTAAGTATTGAATGAAATTGCCATAGCCTGAGTCAAATGGGTATTGAGGATTAATATGTATGATCCTAACTAGTTTGGGATTGAACGTGGGTGTGTTTGGTATGAAGGAAAATGTTTTCTTTAAAAAAACAAGCGCGTTTCTTACTTATTTTCTAGTGTTTGGTAAGTAAATAAAAAAATATTATCCTCTAGAATTTATATGGAATCTAGCAAAAAAATATGGGGGTGGGTGGGATGGTGGGGGGTGCGGGGTTGACGGGGGTGGGATGGTCAAGGGGTGGGGGTTGGTGGCGTTGCGGGGGTGGGGAGGAAAGGATGAACTTGGGATGTCACTTATGGAACTTACTTTCCTGTTTGAGTCTGTGCTTTTCTTTTAGGTAGACTAGAAAGAACTTATGGTTTTGTATATACTGCTTAGATTTTAGGTTGACATATTGAACATAGGCTATTCCTTTCGAGTTATTGTCATTTTGTGGTCTGAATTGCAGATCGGCTGCAGCAGCATTAATGAGAAGTGATGAGTTCCACAAATATGGTCAATCCTTACCCGACAGAAATGATTTTTCAGCAATGGGGCTGGGTGGAAATTTGAGCTCTAGTGAGAGACAAATTTACTTGACATTTCCTGCTGATAGCACATTTAAGGAGGAGGATGTGTCCAATTACTTTAGGTTTGTGCTTCTTGCTTCTATTGGATGAATGAAAATCAATTCGAATGAAGAACTAATGTTAGGTGGTCCTTGATTTGTTTTGAAGTATGTACGGGCCAGTGCAAGATGTTAGAATTCCGTATCAGCAGAAGCGAATGTTTGGATTTGTTACATTCATCTACGCAGAGACTGTGAAGCTTATTTTGGCCAAAGGGAACCCTCATTTCGTGTGTGATTCTCGCGTGCTTGTTAAACCATACAAAGAAAAGGGGAAAATCCCAGACAAGTATGAAATCATGATCATTATCTTCTGTTATGATTGATTTCTGATACATACATTGTGCATGACTAGTGGTTCATTCTCAATTCAATTGAAGGAAGCAATTTCAGCTTCAGCAGCAACCTATTGATGATAGAGGAGAGCTCTCAGCATGTTTAAGCCCCTCAGGGCTTGAGTCTAGGGAGCTCTATGACATTCCCTTTGGTAAGAAATGAGCTAGATTACCCTTTTCTTCTCCGGTTGTACGATGGAGACACTTAAAAGTGTCTTTCTACGCAGGAACAAGGATGTTTTATAATCCGCACGAGATGATGTTGAGAAGAAAAATAGAGCAGGATGCTGAATTGCAGCAAGCGATTGAGCTTCAAGGCAGAAGGTTAATGAATTTGCAACTGATGAAGAATTACCACCACAATAATCACTTCCAACCCAGCTTCTCTCCAGGTGTTCCATCTGCCTCCCAGATGCAAACTGAGTTTCAAAACAATCAGGGTTTTGGTACTCCGTCTAAGGACATCAACCAAGAAGCCCTAGCAGGTTAACACTTGGAACAAACACTTCTTGTTTTTTCTTGTTTGTTTTTTTATATCAAGTGTTGATGGTTTTTTCTCCTGCAGAAAATAACGGTGTCCAGGAACGCACCAAACCCCCAGCTAATGCAGCTGATGAGAATCAGGAGATGCCAAATACCGGTAATGAGAACGGCAGTTGCAACAAGGAGCAGAACTCGAATACTGATGATTCTGATCCTCAAGAAAGGTATTGTACATCAATTTCTCTGATGGAACTTAAAAGTTTATCAAAATGAAGTTTTCAGTTATAATGCTACAGTGAAGCCTTCTCAATTAGTTTTCCCATTGAAGGTTCTCAAAGTATGATGGCATTGCTTCTTTGCTATGTTGTGTCAAGTGTGTATAGGTGCAATTCTCTTGGATTGTTTCTAATGTTTCTGAGATTTCTTTGTCATTGAAGCAGCTTGGACCACATCCTTCCTGATAACCTATTCACTTCTCCTACGAAATCAGCTGCAGAACAACATGTTGCGTTTTCCACTGATTCAGCTGAAGCTGATGTTAGTTCCACAATTACAACACCTGCTACTACTACTACTACTAACAATATCCCTATGCTTCCCACCACTTCTGCCTTCAACATGGCCTCTCTTAAATCATGCATCTTCCAGGCGCCAAGGTAGTACTTAACAGCAGCTCTGTTCTTCTCTTGATTAGTTTTAAGAGAGCACTTAATGTGAGGTTAACATTGACCAGGTTTAACCAAGAAGCCACTGAAACGCAAGTGTTTACAGCTGAGCATGAGTAGCGAGGAGGGATTAACTTGGTAAGAAAATTTTCTTGTAAATTAGATTTGCTTTCATCTTGTCTATAAATATATGTAACATTTTTTTCGTTGTGTTTGTTTATGCAGAAAGGTTGGTAGAATCGTAGTATGCAAGTAGTAAAAGTCCTCTAGCTGTATAGCAAAACACAACAGAAGAAAAAAGGAAGATCTCAAGATTATTGCCATCATCAATACCATACTACTTATAACAAATACATAATGCATAGGTAAAGGACATATGAACTGATTTATGGGAGTGGGGTCCCTCTGTGTTTATTTTTTGTACCCTCTTTGTAGTTTGTGTGCTGGATCACACAGAGAACAGTACCATAACAAAGGCTAGTAGAATTAGTAGCAACCCTTAGATTTTGTAGTACTTTTTGCTTCTGCCCTCTTCTTAATCATAGCTTGCTGTCATGTAAAATTTAATGTAGAAAAAAGAAAATCTTTTAGATTACAATGTTTCTGCTAAATGAGTATATAGATTTAGTTTGTCAGCAGTTAAAATCTGTTACATCAACTTGATTGAATGTGGAAATGAAAGGGAACTGGTAAAGATCACCCTTTTTTCATCTTTTATCAAGTGAAGAATGGTAAAGATTACCTTTTTTATCATCTTTTATCAAGGGAAGAATGGTAAAGGTTACCCCTTTTCATCTTCCATCATTCATTATGGGTGGGGGTATAATTGAAGTGTTATTTTATGCATTTAAAGGCAACCTTAGGGGATTATTTTGACTCATTTTGTGGTTTCATTTATGTGGACATGAATGGTGAAGGGCCACTGACACCATTTGAATGGTATTTCAGGTACCCCCCTCAAACTCACCATAAGGCTCCTTACCACTCAGTCCCCATAGCCTTATTCATACTAGAATGTGTTTGGCCTTTTGTTTTTATGGGTATTGGTGTCCTTTCTGTTTTGTCATTCTTTCCTTTAATCTACTGTGCACATGTGCTCTAAACTTGCTCCTTCCCCAACAACTATTCAGTAGATGTGCCTTTAAAAAAAAGTGGTGGTCCAGTAAATTTATGCACATCTTTGATTATTTTATTTGGTACTCACTTTGTCCAAAATTAATATTAATTTAGCTCAAAAAATTATCCCAAAATAATAGTTACTTTAGGTATTTCAGACTAAAGTCTACAATTGTTTTCAAGTATATGTTCTTTTTAATATTGCTCAATTCTAAAAAAGATAAGGCTTAAAGTAAACCACATCTTGTTTTTTTTATGGACATGAATTGAGCTATAAACTGATACAGTAATTAAAATGTGACGGAGGGAGTATTTGTTAGCTCTTACCATCATTGGTAAGTGTTGGTACTAGTACTACAGATAAGAAAAAGCACCTAGCATTTTACGTCTATATGGGAACTGAAATCCGTTCTCTCACTATGATACCATCCCTTTGGTGTTCATTACGTCTATATTGTGTGATTTTTTTTTCAAGTGTAAGAATATAAAATGATTATACTTGTATCATTGGAGTTGGTGAATATTCTCAGGTGGATTCTCCTGTTTTTCTTTGTCTCGTGAGTCTTTAATGTGGTAAAATGTTCCTTGTTCTTACATAGTTACATGCATATGTTCACAATTTATGTTTTCGACATGTCCTATTTTGTTCATCAAGAATAAATTTACAAAAACATAATGTAAAAAGATATTATTATAGCACCTCTCTGCGTAACATAATCTTCTTATGATGAATTGCATTCTTTATTCTTAAATATGATTGATTTGATTAAATTAATGCTAATTGGGTCATTGAATAAGCATCATACTTGAGCTTATTCTGTTAAATTACTACCGAAAATTTTGAAAAATTAACATAGTAGATTTGGCTCCTCTCTACTCGTCTCTTCATTTATCCGATATTCTTACTTGGATAGGTGACAGTATATTTAATTTTAATTAATACCAATGACAGAATTTTTAACATAATAAAATCCTTAACCATGATTAATGCCGCGCCCGTTTTCAACCGGGGTCTCGAATGGTATCCGCAACGTTGCTTGCGGTGATTCTCGACTTAAATCACAGTTTTTAAGGAGTCGTCACCTAATTATTATAGTGAACTAAAACACTTTTAAATAGCATAAAATGCTATAAATGATCTTCATTTAAAGGTCTGCGAAACTATGAAAATCCAGGTAAGAGTTCTTTATTATCCTAAAGAGAAGGGGTTAGACATCCTCTAAGATCCGCTAACT
The DNA here is from genome assembly GCA_029844215.1 of Przewalskia tangutica. NCBI lineage: Eukaryota > Viridiplantae > Streptophyta > Magnoliopsida > Solanales > Solanaceae > Przewalskia > Przewalskia tangutica. The sequence goes on from CM056731.1 coordinate 96,568,004, forward strand.
TGCAATTATCTGGTCAAACTTAGACTTAATCATTGTATTAAAATGCATGTTTGAAAAGCATAAAGTTAAGAAAAGAAGTTGCAAAAACTCCTTAGAAATATATATATTTTCCATAAAATTGCATGAGATTTGTTTAAAAAAATGCATGGAAAGTTCATTGGAAAAATACACATTATATGTAAAGTTTGATTTTTTATGGAAGTATGCATTTGTATAGCATGAATCTATAAAACATTTGTTTTGCAATGAATAATAAGAAAAGCCTTATTATGAAAAGAAGGAATAATTTTTATGAGTTTGACAAAATTTGAAAATGTATTTATTTGTAATACTAAGGATGCGTAAAAACAATTAAATTGTTTTGAAAATTTTAGACATGCATAACGGACCTAAAAGATAAATAAACTAGCGGCAAATTTTATATTATTAACTACCCCTTTTATTAGTCTAGGTCTAACTATTCTAAACATTCTAATAATTATACAAGATTACATAATTAAAATACAAATAAAGTAAAGTGGCGGAATTAAAGAAAGAAAAGATGACTAGGGCGGATGAAGATATCATCCCGCCCTATTTGTTTAGAAATCCCGAAAGATGCAGCGAATGTCGAACACGGATATAGTGAGTCTCATAACGAGACTCTTTGTTGCTCTCCAATGTATTTCATGTAAAAAAGGAAAAGAAAAGAAGAGGATTAGAAAATATTTTAAAACTTTATCGTTAATAACATTTGATATAAAATTTAAACACGCACATATTACTTCATTTATAACGGTTCACAGAATAAGCAAACCCGTAATACTAGTTGAACATATTTAAATGGACAAAGAAAGGGAGCAGGCCCACACGTGATCATTTCAAACGAAAGAACAAACCAGTCCAAGGCGTTGGGCCTTGTATATTAACAAAATGCCAAAATGGGGCAAACTCAAAAATAGATATTGGCTCAAACATTTCAACGTGATGCTGGGCTTGCAGGGCAAATAATAAACAACATGCAGAAATAAAAAGGAAAACAAGCCCAAACATTCTAAGCATAAGGCTACAAGATAAACTCAATTGACATGATGAGGTACAAAATATTCAAGACCATATGGTATACCCGAGGTATACAAGGGTGTATAAATCCAGTACACGCTGGATATACATTTGAAGCTCCATACCTTGTATATTTGGGAGTATATCCTTGCATACTTTCACATAACACAGATAAGAAATGACCATTTCAGATTTTAAAATATCATTAGGTGACACTAGACGAATTCTATTATACCATCTAAACAGACCATAGGGGGATCCTTTAGGGTTCAAACAGTCAAATAACATACCTGGATGGGTCATTTTAGACATGGTGCTAATACTATAATGCTACCTATGATGGTCAGGGGTATTATACCTCATTCAAGCTACTAAACATGCTTCTAAATGTTCATCAATATATTCATACTGATATACCATGTTCATATTCTAACAAATACCACCTGGTACACGCAGATAACAAACTGTAATAGCTATAATTCAACCAATAGGTTTATTACCAGGCCTTAAGCTACTCAAAACTAATTTAAATGCTAGATTAGCAACTGAAATTAGGTCATTCCAAACATTTTATTAACGCACCGTGCTGATTTTAAGCCTATCTATCACAGAGAACACAATTCTTATTTAAACAAACAGAAAGTATGCATGTTGGAGAAGAGAGGGATAATGTAGACAAGTGTAAACAAGAAGAGAGGGATACCACTGTCATTTTCCTGTAATTGATTTGAATTTGAACGTTAAGAGACGGAGATAAGAACATATGATTATTGAAGGATTTTATGATAAATATATTTGGAGGTAGTTGGAGTCGGCTTAGTATGGCAGTTAGGGCCACGACTTTCCAAATAATCTCCAGAGAATGCGCAAATCAAGAATAAGATAAGTATGCGTGATGCCGACGAAGAGCAGAAGATATCATTAGTAGGTTTTAAAAATCTACACGATTTGTTTTTGGGCGGTGCTTGATGATTAGAAATATAAGAGGAAACCGCAACAGGACCCTGTGATTAGGCTTGTAACTTCAAGGAAAGATTATGAAAGGGTGATAAGCTCTCTCCCCCCCCCCCCCACGTAAAAAGATAGTTTTACGTATTTATTTGGGGTTAAGAGTACTTATATTGTTAGGCTATGGATATGAGACTGGTAAGGTCTTCGGTTTCGTTATGCAATGGATTAAAATTTTACATAACTTTGGAAAAAGTATTTTGTTGGGGTAAATTGAGGACGACACTAGGAAATGGGGGAAGAAGTGTCGTAAGGATATAAATGCAGGTAGTACGCGTGAATGAAACAGTATAATTAAGAATCAAGATAAGAAATCTTGGCAAGTCAGTGGATTATGAAAAATCGTAAGATGAGGTTTGAACACCTGACTATAAGCTCTATGAGATGGGAAGAGTAATAGGATTACTACTTGACGAGATCAAGGAAATATCCCCCTAGACTGTGATCGGCAGGAAGTCGTAACAATGAGGCAAGTGAAGGAATTTGAATCTAGATATAGTAACCAAGTTTGGTCGCAACATAAGACTAGAAACAAGAATCATGATTAAGATTGTATCATGCCCGAATGTTACAGAAGTACGAGAAAAGATGCCAGTTGTTGAAAGATCAGCTGACTACGACTACAATTCTAACCCCTCCTGAGGGACTAGAGGGTTAGGTTATTATTGTAACACTTTGAGTGTTGGGCTGGGTTGTGTGATGATGCAACACGGTAAGGTTATAGCCTATGCTTCCCGGTAGCTACGGGAGCACAAAAGGAATTACGCTACTCACGATTTGAATTGGCGGCAGTTAGGCATGCCTTGAAGATTTGGAGGCATTACTTATATGGATTTCATGTGGATATTTGTGCAGACCACAAGAGCCTCCGGTATATCTTCAGACAGAGGCAACTGAATTTGCGACAGAGACGGTGGTTAGAGTTACTCAAGGATTATGATGTTGATATCCTATACCACCCAGGGAAAGCCGATATGGCTGCAGATGCTCGTAGTCATAGATCCATGGGTAGTCTGTCAGACGGACAGCCAGGTAGACAGGACATGATCCGTGAGATTCGTCAGCTAGCGAGCCTAGGGGTTCGGTTGTTGTTTCCGATAATAATGGAGTTCGGGTCCGGGAGGTTGCCGAGTCTTCCCTCGTCGAGGAGGTGAAGAGGCGACAATATAAGGATCCAGTTTTAGTACGGAATCGAGATACGGCTCTCCGAGAGGAGAAGAGCACATGAGATAGACCACGATGAGGTGCTAGGATACGAGGCGGTACGTGTGACGTCTTGTAGGACTTCGTCAACAGGTTTGAGGGGAGGCACACAATGCTTCTTACTCTATTTATTCGGGGATGGCTAAGATGTATCATGACCTCAGATATCCAGGAAAGGTACATTGGGACTTATCAGATTATCCTTAAAATAGGCAAGGTTGCCTATAAGTTAGATCTGCTGTCCGATTTGGAGTCAGCACATCCGGTCTTCCATGTTTTTATGTTACGGAAGAGTATCAGAGATCCATCCAGAGTTTTCCCGGTTAGTGATGTCCAAGTGACAGAGGAGTTATCGTTTAAGGAGAGTCCCATAGCGATACTTGTTCGTCAGGTCAGGCGACTACAGACTAAGGACGTGGCTTCCGTCAAGTCTTATGGCGGAATGATTCTAGAGAGGAGATGACTTGGGAGACAGAGGATGCCATGATGCAGAAGTATGCTCACTTATTTCCCTACACCTCCAGGTAATTCATTTCCTTACTGGTCGATTATTATTGACGTGTTTGCATAAGTATTATTATGTGGCCATGGGTGGCACATGAGATTATGCTGAGCATAGTTAAAGGGGACTATGCCGATATCTGTTTAGATTAAGCCTCGAAAGAACATTCGGGGATGAATGTTTCTAAGGGGTGGAGAATGTTACACCCCGTAATTCCAGGACATGTAAAGAGAATGTACGTAAGGAAGCAGGACTTTAAATTTTTTGAACGAAAGAAGAATTTGTTATTCTTAAGGAAAAATCTTCCGAATCTCGGAAAAGGGAAAACGTTCGTTGATGAGAATTTGATTCTCAAATTCGTTATTTAAGACTTATGAAATTTTATTTCGGATTTGGTCACGTGTGGTCCACTCGGAAAATTTTACGTTTTTGTGGGGCCCACGAGGTTTTTAATATTTGACCAATTATAGAAAATTCGGGTAACGGAATATTATGGACCAATGGGAGGCCGACACGTGTCACCCTCCACATGGTCATGTTGGACGAAAATAACAAGTAAAGAGTAGCCAAATTGGCTTGAGAAATTGGACCAAGTCAAAGGGAAAGTTGAGCTTGATATATTTGACCAATCTTGACCACACATTTATTTTGATCTTGGCCCTTGGTTGTTGTATATATCACCTACTAGTGCAAGATGAATTTCAACACTTAGAAAAAATCAAGAATGCCTTGTTGAGCTATGGAAGCTCTCGGTCAAACCCTCTCTAAGAAGAAGAAAATTTGCAATCTTGCTTCATAAATCCCAATATTCAAACCCAAGATCCCTAAAGGTATTCTAAGGATCTCAACACAAAAATCCCGGAAAAACTACGTTTTTACGTTAGTCGCAACATGAAAACCTAAGGAGTTTTTCATAGTTGGAGTTGGAACTTGAAGAGGGGTTCTCATAAGCTTCTAAGGGTTGCTTGGAGTGGATTGAAATGTCAAGAAGATGAGCTAAAGTTGCTAAGGATCGACTTTGAATCTTGGATTAGATTTGGGCTTATCGAGGTAATAATCTTCGTCTTCTTAATGTAATTGAAGATTACACGTTGTAGTAGTTGAAATGAGCATGTGTTATTTACAATGAAGTTTGAAAAGATTTGGATCATGTTGAGATGTTAAAAACCAAAAATTGGCATGCTAGCCATTAAGTTGTTAATCAATTTGGTTGTTAGTTATAGTCGTCGCATGATATTTAAGGAAAGGAATATAGTCGTTATAATTGATCATGACTTATATTATATGTTGGAATAACAACTTGGATTAGAAAGGCATTGAAAAGAAATGGATGTTGTTGTCGTCCTTGATATTGCCGAGAATTGCCTAAAGTGAATGGACTGTTTTATATTAATTGTGGGGCAGAATGTTACACGTCCAGCTAGGCGTGTAATCCCCTTTGGTTAGCTGAATTGTTGAGCCTTAAATGTGGCATATTGATTATTGATTTCGGGCATTGAAAAAGGTGGAAAAGTACGTAGAAACAAAGGAAGTGTTGCCCAATTTTCCGTAGAATAAGTGACTTTACACTTAGAATATTATACGTTAGAAAGCTAGAAGTTGATAGACGTATTATGGTCATTATAGGTTGACACCCTACGTGCGGCATATTGAAATTAGCAAGTGGATTGAACCGAAGAGGTATGTGAAACTTTTCTTATCTCTTGAGCATGAGTAGTTAAAAATGTATAGTACGGTAGACGTACGAGGTTTAAATGAATTCAGTTTCATTTTGATGTCCTTGACTTGTTTTAAGAATGTCCAAGTTAGTTGAGTCAGAAAATTAACTCACTTGTTTTAAAGGATAAAAATGTCTTAGTAACTAAAGCATAAAGTTATTATAACGACTTTATGGCTTTATGGAAAGTTAAAAGAATGGTTTACTCTAGTAATGTAAACAAAGATAAATGACTTGAAATGAAGAAGGGTAAATTGATTTAAAGGCATCAATTGCTTAAAGTTTTAAAGTAAAAGTCACTTGGTTTAGAAGCCTAAAAATGTATTTCTAAAGTTGTAGTGACTTGACTCGAAAAGTAGACTTACCTTGATACTACAGGCGTTAGTATCTTGTGGCTATTTGATGAAATAAGTCCTTTTCAAAAGCTTAGAAGTGCGTAGTACTTTGGGTTAAATCCCCATATTTCACGTAAAACGAAAGTGCCTTGAGTTTATAAAATGAAATTCATTTTTGTATGTTAATGAAAGTCTAAAGATTTTATGAACTTGCCTATGCTTGTTTGCGATAGCCTTTGAGTGCAAGTATTTTATTTCTACGCTGCCGTGTCTCTCAGTTGGAGGGTCGGCTGTCTTGTTGTGAATTTACTTGGACGTACCGACAGTGATGAAGGATTCCACGGGTATGCTTCCATTGTGATTGTTCCATGGACATGCTTATACGATGAGGGATTCCGGGGCATGCATCCATGATGCGGGTTAAACTTCCGGATGTTATTATTATTCTATGGACTAGCTCTCTATGAAGACATGTACCCGAGATGAGGGATTCCACGGACATGTTATATACTATTATTATTCCATGGACTAGCTCTCCATGAAGACATGTACCCGAGATGAGAGATTCCACGGGCATGTTTTATACTATTATTATTCCATGGATTAGCTCTCCATGAAGTCATGTACCAGAGATGAGGGATTTCACGGGCATGAGATATATATATATATATATATATATATATATATATTGCACATGTGCACACCGACAGTGATGTAGGATTCCACGGGCGTGTTACATATATATATATTTTACACTTGCGGCTGTCGACAGTGATAGAGGATTCCACGGGCACGCTTTGATGTTTACGGGCTTGAGACCCTTACTAAACTGTGTGATGATTTTGAGGGCTTGTGTCACTAGCCTTGGAGTGACTATTGTTATGTGTTGAAATAGTCTTTAAAAGGTAAAACTGAGTTTCATTACTTTCGTTTCGTCAAGACACGGTTGTACTGTTAATTTGATTATCATACTTGTCTCCAGCTTTATATATCTAGACTTCATGATTTAAATTACAGTACTTTTAGTATCACATACTTGGTATATATTTTGTCTTGACTTTCCTGCCATGCGTTAAATGCCGCAGTAGGGTAAAGTGTCATGCGATCCACACTCTTAGGATCACTGATCAGTTGTCAGAAAGCTCCACTTCTCCGGAGGTTTGTCTTTTGGTACAGTTTCCCTGATGTTGTAGATTTATGTACATTCAGGGGTATGGCGGGGCCCTATCCCGTCACAATTATTATGTCAAACTCTTAGAGGTCTGTAGTCATATCTTGTGGGTCAGTTTGTAAAATAAGGGATGTAACTGCTTTTGGATATGTAATTATATATATGTCCAGGGAGGTAGCCTCATCGGCTAGCCTGTTGTTTATTTCTGTTGTTACACGTTATGTGTTTATGTATGTTCCGCTGATTATCTCTGATGTATACTTGTAAGGGTGCCCAGGTAGGGCACCAGTCGCGGGCCCGGGGTCGGGTCATGACAAGCGACCTTCCAATGAGAGGCACAACAACGTAGAAATATAACACTTGCACCAAAGAGGCTATCATGAGCAAACATATGCAAGTTAACAATCTTTAACTCTCATTAATTAAACTTAAGACACCATCATGTAAAAATCCGGGAATTTAACCAAAAGTACTACATACTTCTATTCTTTTAAAAATGGCCCTTTTCAAGTAATAACCCCAAGATACTAACACCCGTAGTATCAAGGCATGCCACCTTTCAAGTCAAGATACTTTTCTTAAAATCAAGTCGTTTATCCTCTTTTTAAATCAATCAAGTAAACCACTCTTTTAACTTTTCATAAAGTCGTTATAACTAACTTCCTATAAAGCCATTATAACACTTTATGTCTTTTTGAAAACTAAGGCATTTACATCCTTTAAAATCAAGTGAGTTTAACTTTCCAATTCAACTAAACCTGGACATTTTTACTCAAGTCAATGATACCAAAATGACCCGAATTCATTTAAAACATGTACGTCAACCGTACTATACATTCATAAAACTCATGCTCAAGAAGATATAGAAAGTTTCACATACCTCTTCGGCTTAATCCACTCGCTAAGTCGAATATGCCGCCCATAGAATGTCAACCTATAATGACCATATTACGTCTATCAACTTCTAGCTTTTTAAGGTAAAATAATACTAAGTATAAGGCCTCTTATTCTACGGAAAATTGGGAAGCACTTCCCCTGTTTCTACGTACTTTTCCACCTTTTTCAAGGCCCGAGATTAATAACCAATACGCCACATTTAAGGCTCAACAAATCAACTAACCAAAGGGGATTACACGCCTAGCCGGACGTGTAAAATTCTGCCCACAATTCATATATAACTAGTCCATTAATTAGTCTATTTTTAACCAACTTCAATACAACATAAAACCCTTTTTAATTCCTTTCAATCCAAGTCGTTATTTCAACATGTTGTATAAGTCATAACAATTATAACAACTATATTCCCTTCCTTATATAACATGTAACGATTATAACTAACAACCAAATTAATTAACAACTTTAATGTCTAACATGCCATATTTCGGTTTTAACATCTCAACATGGTCCAAATCTTTTCAATCTTCATTCTATATATCACATGCTCGTTTATCAACTACTATAACATGTAATATTCAATTACATTAAGAAGACAAAGATTTTTACCTCAATAAGCCCAAATATAATCCAAGATTAAAAGTCGATCCTTAGCAACTTTAGCTCCTCTTCTTTACATTCCAATCCACTCCAAGCAACCCTTAGAAGTTCATAATCAACTTCTCTTTAAGTTTCAACATCAAAGTTGAAGAATACCTTAGGGTTTCATGTTGCGACTAACAGGTTAACATAGTATTTACGGGGTTTAAGAGTTTGGTTATGCTTAGTATACTACTAGGGATCTTGGGTTTGAATAATGGGATTTATCAACAAGTATTGAAGAAATTGTTTTGTTCAAAGGGGAGCCTTGGCCGAGACCCTCATTTTTCTTGCACAAAGTTTCTTGAAATTTTTTTAAGTGTTGAATCTAGTCTTGCACTAGTAGAGGATATATATAATGTAACCAATGGCTAGGATTAAAACATATGTGTGGCTAAGATCTTAGTCAACAATATCAAGCCTCCACTTGGTCTTCTTGACCAAGATTTTTCGCCCAACATGGGCATGTGAGGGGTGACACGTGTCACCCTTCTATTGGTCCATAATATTTTATTTTCCAAAATTTCAAAAAATTCTATAAGTCTCAAATACCGAATTTGAGAACCCAATTCCCATTAATAAACATTTTTCCTTCACGAGGTTCAGAATAATTTCCTTAGGAAAAACAAATCTTTCTTCCATTTCAAACTTAAAGTCTTGTTTTCTTACGTACGTCCTCATATACATGTCCTGGAATTACGGAGTGTAACACCTTCTCTAGCTTGAGTCGAAAATGGTCCATATACGTCTGTATGTACCAACTCAAGCACCTCCTTTGCACGGACCCCCTTTCCAGAAAGAGGTTTAACGATCATCTTACCCTTCAAACATGATTCACAGTTACCATAAGATTGTAAGTCAAATAGTTCGAGGTAATTTAATTTCCTCAACCGTTCTATCCTCAATTGATTGATATGACCAAGTCTGCAATACCATAAGTAGGTAGAATTTCTTTCATTTAACTTAGCTCTTTTATTTTGTACATTGAAAATTTCCCTGCGGAAGTTTAATGTATACAATCCATTCACAAGAGGCGTAATTCCATACACAACATTATCAAAAGCCAAAATCATATTGCCATTATTAATATTTGAGTAAAAGCCCTCAGTGTCAAGTACAGGAATGGAAATAATGTTCCTTGTCAGAGAAGGAACATAATAACAATCATTTAACATCAAAACTTTACCGGAAGGTAAATTTAGCCTATAAGTACCCACACTCTCAGCAACAACTCGCGCTCCGTTTCTGACGTGCAGGTCCACCTCTCGAGGTCAGACCTTCCTGCTATCAATTAGCCCCTACACATTTGTACAAATATGTGAGCCACAAGCGATATCTAGTACCCAAGAGTGAGAATCATTTATAGATAGATTTATTTCAATTACAAACATACCTTGTGCACCAAGTGCCTGAGCACCAGGTGCTCTGCCTCCTCCTGGAGTCGTGCACTCAAACTTCCAGTGCCCCTTCTTGTTGCAGTTCCTGCACACATCCCTTGCCGGAAGCACCTTCTTCTTCTTTGCCCCTCCCTGGGGTTTCATTGCTGCGGGCGCATCGACAACTTTTCCCTTCTTCTTCTTCTTCTGTCCCTTACCTTTCGGTTTGGGCTGGGAAGAAGATCCTACCATGAGGACAGCTTTGCCCCTGGAGATTGAAGACTCGAAGGTCTTCAGCATATTGTGTAGTTCTGGCAATGTCGCCTTAGTCCCATTCATATTGTAGTTAATGATGAAACTCTCGAACGACCGTGGAAGAAAGTGTAGAATGAGGGTGGTGGAGACTCTGTCTTGAAACTTTATGTCAATGGAGGCCAACCTCTCTATCAACTCAATCATCCTCAACACATGAGGAGAAACTTGGCCCCCTTCATTCAGCTTACACTTGAAGAGTTCTATGAGTAGGTCATACTCGATTGTCTGAGACTGGGAATCATAGAGACTCCTCAAATGGGCTAACATTTTATTGGGCCCCATATTTTCATGCTGTATTTGCAATGGTGGTGACATAGAAGACAACATTTCAGCATTGAGCTGAGGTGGCATCCCGATAATGTTTCTCATAAGTATCTTTATCAAATATTGCATATTTAGTAGAGTCCTCCATCAGAGTGGTGAGGAATACTTGGTCCAATGTATACTCAATCTGTTCCAGTCTCAGGACAATTCTGAGCCAGTCTATGAAGTTGGGTCCAGTACGTCTATTGGACTCCATAAGCATTTTTAATGGAAAATTTGACATTTCTGAAGATATGAAGATAAAGATAGATCAGGAAAATGCAATCAACAATTCATTCTCCCAATTTATACATATTCATTATAGGCTAATTTAACATGATCTTTTGTTTAATTAGCTCCCACTATTTTAACATACTTCTATGACCCCAAGGTAGAAAACAGACCTAAATCATTTTAAGGTCATAGTGGGCCAAGATCCAAACATATGCTATATCTGCATTTGCTTTGGCTGATAACTTCAATAGCACACTTTGGTAGGTCCTCAACCAATTACAAAACTAAATTTGCAACTCTTAGTTTGATTAAATATCTTTCATTTTAATCATGCGTCTTTAGATTAGTCCGACACTTTGGCGCCAAGATTCATCTAAACAAGCCAACCTCATTACGCGACTGCGTTTAAGTACCTAAGTAAATTTAGCTCTTGTGAGCAAATACTTTGGTGTAAATACCCACAAAAGTTCATCATCTACTTTTAATTTAACACATCTATGAAAGGGCCTGAGTCCTCGTAGACTAAGAGCAAATGCTTTTGCATAAATACTCGTATCACCAAAAAGAACTTTGCACCCTAACAATTATAATGGACGATCCGTTTTAATTAGACTTGTATTTAATATTTGGGAAATATTTTCAGTTTTCGGGGATTTCAATCAAGATCAACATTAAGTCATACATCATATGACATCTATCATGTAATTTCTAAACACATTTAGATGGGAAAACCATCAACCCGTTAGGCATGATATAAGATGGTTTTAATCAAGTACTGAATGTCGCCTATCTAGACAGTTATCGCGGTCATTGAAATTAAACAATTACTGGGCGCCGCCTATCCAAACAATAATTGCAGATGTTATGCTAATAATTTAAATAAATCACATTTAAAACACTTAGCACATTTATATATTATATAATAATATATCATTAATGATAATCATGAGTCTATTTGTCTAAATTCTATAATCTATGTCTATGTCAAACAGTCCCTAAATATTTTCTGATTTAAAATTCTGATTTTCGGGAATTCTGTAAATTTTCAGAATTTACACTTTAGTCCCTCAAAAATTTAAAGTTCAATGCTGAACCCCTATAAATTCAAAAAATACAATTCTAAACTTCAGAAAATATTTTCAAACTTCAGGGACCTGTTTGCAATTCCAGAACTTAAAATCCAATTTTCAGAAACTTTGTTTAATTGCATATTTGCCCGAAAGAGACTAAATCTATCTAATTAAAAACTTTATTTTCAGATTCTGTCATTTTTAAAACTAGTTAGAATCAGAATATTAAAATCCAGTTTCTAATTTTTTTTTTTTTTTATTATTACCGTCGACAGGCCGCGGTGCCAAAATTCTAGAGAACATACCTCGTCGACAACGCCGCGACGCCAACAGGCAGTTCCACGGCGCCGAAACTTCAGAGCATATTCTGGAATTATCTAGTCAGCGTCGCGGCACCTCAGAGGCCGAAAGTTTGAAAATTCATTTTTAAGCTTTCTGGATGATCAGCGTGGTGCCCTATTGATCAGCACCGCGGTGCCTCTAGCGTCATCTGAGTAGCGCCGCGGCGCTACCCCAAAACCCATGTAGCGCCGCGACACTCTAGAACAGAGCCGCGACGCTTCATCTCTAGAAACGCAAGATCCGAAAATCTGAACCCCTAAAACTGGTTTAGGGTCAGATCTTTAGATGTATCACTTGTAACACCATCACCATTAAATCAATATGTTCATCGACCATCATTTCTATTTTTCTTCTCATTCTTCGTTTCAATGCACTATGCCACAAACGGACTGGATAACTTACATCAACTTAGAGGAGTTATATATTGGAATGATAGTCTCGATTACATTATTGTTTTTAACAGATTTGGGTACAAGGACCATGCATTCCAAAGATTTATGGATTTCAAAGCTTTTAACAAAATAAAAAATAGATCTAAACAAATCTTAACTCATATTATCATTAATATTCATTACACATCACACGAAACAGCTCAGGCTCTGATACCACTGTAGGCTTTTAGTGTCGAGTTCGTACACGCAACGGAATTTAAAAATTTATATTTCAAACCCAACATGGCGGTCAAACTATAGTATGAGTATGTAATGTAAAATAAACACAAAGCATAAAGTAATACTTCGATAAAAGACTTACATTTTAGAGCAAGAAATTCAAAACTTTGAGCTTTGTGTAGTCCCGGGGTGCACACGCAAATATCCCTTGATTTGCAAGTTTCAAGTTCTTAGAACTTTCATGTAATTTTCTATTAGAAATGCTAGGGATTTCTGCAGAGTTTTAGAAGAGATTTACCTCTCTTAGGTTTGTGTGTGTGGAAATGGGAGGGGAACCCCATCTTTTATAGGCACAAAAGAACTAGGGTTCACCCAAATAGGCTAAGCCTATCAGAAAAAATGGACTGGGTCAAAATACGGACCCAGGGTCCACGCCGCGGCGCTGTATAAGTGGCGCCGCAACGCTCGACGCGCGTCTGGCGCCGCGACCATTAATCGATAGCGTCGCGGCCCTGTCCCAGTTTTATGCCTTGTCTCATTTCTAATGTCCCGGTTATCTACCGAACATATATATTATCTCTTTCTAATTACATCCTTTAATCAACGGAACATTTGACTTAGTGTTTACCCTTCTTGACTCTTCATATTGACACTAATATCATTAGGATCTTCACGAAACTCCTAGACTACACCGGAAGACGAATCTCAATATGTAAAGTTTAGCTACACGAAACATGTGAATTGAACCTCTATGTGGGAAGATAAAATCCTTTCATTCACGAAACACTCAATCAAGCTTAGGATTTGTCAAGTGCCTATCCAAATGGCTTGATCATAATAACTCATTTATATTAGTTGACAACAGGACCATATCAAAGACATGTCCACTGCGTTGGCCAACGACTTAGTCAACCTAATGTCTTATGAGAAGCTGAGTGTTCTCTCGAAGATGCATTCGAGGAATGAATCCTAATCTTGGATCAACTACCACCTTTAGTCTACTTTGCAATGTACCCAAAACAAGCCGCGTCTCAACCTATAAGGCATTTGAGCTTAGGACAGGATCAAAGTACATTGCTCCGTAAACAAGGTGATATCGACCTCAAGTCTAAGGACTACTATCTCCCACACACCGATGACACTTTAGACATACAACAAACAGTGCATCAGTATGGTATACCAATACTTCAACAAGTATCCATATGTCCATCACGAGTTGTCATAACTCATAGAAAGTGAGACATACTACATCCCCGAAGGATATGATGCAAATCACATGTCGACGTATAACATATCACCGATATCCCAATCTCGATGATCATCAGTCGAGGCGATTTAAGAGCGTCACACTATGATATTAATTCTCACTCTATTAATAACCACGTAACCTCTAGGGATGCATTTATAGAATAAATATAAACAATCAACTAATAATTCAAATGCAAATGACATAATATTAATCATCATTAATATATAAATATGAATGTGTATAAAGTAAATATGTCATAATACTGATTGTCTCTAGGACATACATATACTTTTAAAGTGAACAATATTACGAGAAAAATGGATTGTTACATATAGAGTCACTCTGTGTTCAGTCTTAGGTGATGATGGGACAAATCTCAATGTGAAATTGAATTTAGGAAAATCATACATCATTGAGATGATGGCCGGGAAAACCTTAGAAAGGTCAGTACATGAGGAGGTGTATGTAACATCATAGGCAAATCGCACATCGACAAAACACAGAAAAAATGTTGGTACATAAGAAGAAAGTGAAAGAATTAATCCATTGATTATTCATATTTATGAAAGACATATATATACAAGTTACAATAGGAGAATATTATTCCTACTTTACATCTAAATCCCTATTCTATATGAAGAATAATTATACACTTATGGTAATATTACAATCCTAATCAAGGTACAAGACTAATAGGGAAAATATACCAAAATATACAAAACTGGAACACTGTTCATGGAACAGGGCCGCAACACTAGGCACTGTTTAACATACCCTCACAGTCATAGCGGGCGGTCTTCGTACGCTGAGACTGTCTCTAAAATCTTCGAAGAGGACCGACGGAAGACTCTTTGTAAAGATGTCTGCAATATGATATCTGGAAGGGACATGGCAGACGCGTACTTTTCCTTTAGCTACCTTCTCTCGAACAAAGTGAATATCCATCTCTATGTGTTTAGTACGCTGGTGCTGAACTGGATTACCAGAAAGGTAGATGACACTTATATTATCACAATATACCAATGTAGCCTTCTCAACAGGACAATGAAGCTCCAAAAGTAGATTACATAACCAACATGATTCAGAAACCACATTGGCTACCCCTCGATACTTGACCTCTGCACTTGAATGTGAAAGCGTGGATTGACGCTTGACAAACCACGAGACCAAGCTATTACCTAAAAACATGCAATAACCATACGTAGACCGTCTGGTGTCAGAACAGATACCCAAATTAGCATATGTATAGGAGACTAGTGTAGACGCCGACGAAGGATACAAATGCAAGTCATACTCAAGTGTTTCCTGAATGTACCTAAGAATGCGTTTGAGTGCATTCATATGTTCAATTCTGAGATCATGCATAAACAAACACACCTGTTGTACGGCATATGTAATATCAGGTCGCGTGAACGCCGATCATCAAGGCGCGCGAAGACTACGATAGCGCGTCGGATCCTCATAGGGAGAGCCAACTGCAGCACCCAACTTGGGTTTAGTATCGACTGGAGTAGAAGTGGACTTACATGATGACATCCCAGCCCTCTCAATGATCTCTACTGCATACTTCCTCTGTGATAAGAACAATCCACCTGCATGACGAGTTACAGCAATCCCCAAAATGTAACTCAATGGGCCCAAGTCCTTCATGGTAAACTCAGAACTGAACATTGTCATAATAGACTTTCGCAAAGCATCAGAAGAGGCAGTTAAGGTAATATCATCAACATATAACAGTATATAAGCCATGGAAGAACCCCGATGATATATGAATAATAAATTATCAGATCTGCTGTGAGAAAAAAACCATGGTCGAAACATAGTATGCAAACCTCTTATACCAAGCCCGTGGAGACTGCTTAAGCCCATATAAGGAATTCTTCAATAGACAGACATGATTAGGATATCTAGTATTTCTAAACCCCAAGGGCTGATGCATATACACTGTCTCATTGAGATCACCATATAGGAAAGCATTCTTCATGTCTAGCTGATGAATGAGCCATAATTTCGAAAGAACCAAGCTGAGCACAGTACGAATGGTAGTTGGCTTGACCACCGGACTAAAAGTCTCACCAGAATCTACACCAACCTGATGAGTCTTACCATTACCTCAAGACGAGCCATATGCCTTACAAATGAACCATTCGAATTCTCTTTATGAGTAAAAATCCACATATACCGAATAATATTAATACCATATGGACGGGGCACCAACTCTCACGTCTTATTATAAATAAGAGCATTATATTCATTGGTCATGACAATTTTTCAATTAGGATCATTTAGGGCAGACACATGATTACGGGGTAAGGGAGACTTAAGAACATTAAAATTTAAATTTAAATGTCTTTTTGGTTTAACAATACCCCGTTGATTGCGAGTGATTGGACTATGACTTAGTGCTGGATGGTGTGAATTTTGGGAATTTTCTGGAGACGGGACGGACTGGATAGCAGGAAGTGGGCCTGCTGGCTAAATTTTGGAAATTACCGTCGAAGGCGCCACGACGCCTGATGAACAGTGCTCTCTAAAATTTTGGCGTTGCGACGTAGCCTCGAAGGGATGCGGCGCTGACGACGGGATTAAATCACCCTGGTTACAGGATGACTGGCGCCGCGGCGCCTCCCCTAAGGGTCGCGATGCTGGAGACGAATTTTGTCGCAACTATGAAAATGATGGAAAATATAGGTGGAGATATCATCATCCAAAAAATCATACGAACTAGGCATGAGTTGTTCTACTTTAGAAAAGGGGAATTGTGACTCATCAAAGATAACATGGCGACTAATGATGATTCATTTAGAGGACAAATTAAAGTATTTATAACCACGGTGATTTGACGGATAACCCAAAAATACACAAGGGGTAGAACGTGCCTGAAGTTTGTTGATTGTGGTGGATGAAAACAGTGGATAACATAAGCATCCAAAGACCCTAGATGAAAATACGAAGGAGTCTTATTTTATAAAACTTGAAGAGGGGATGAATATGTCAAACCTTCAGAGGGAAGAATATTAAGTAGATCTGTAGCCATTTGTAGCGCATGATGCCAAAACAATTGAGGGACGGAAGAATGAACCAATAAGGTGCGGATAATGTTCTTAATGGCACAAATTTTTCGTTCAGCTTTTCCATTTTGTGAAGACGTATGAGGACAAGAAAAATGAAAATTTATCTCATTTTGAGCACAAAACTCCCTAAACTCCATATTTTCATACTCTTTATCATTATCACATTGGATGTTCTTTATTTCCCGTTCGAATTGAGTTCTTATGAAAACTCTAAATTTTACGAAGATGGAAAAGACTTGTGATTTTTTCGCAATTGGAAATATCCATAAAAATTTAGAGTAATCATCCAAGAATAAAACATAATATCGATGACCTATAGAACTGAGAACTGGAGATGTCCATAAATCGCTATGAATAATGTCAAATGACATTGAAGTATGAAAATTCGAAGCTACAAATGGTAACTTAATAATTTTTTCTAAAGCACACGATTGATAAAGTGGAGTACTACGCGTACCCTGTTACACCCCGTAAATCCAGGACATGTACATGAGAATAGATTGGAGAACACAAGACATAAAAGTTTGAACGAAAGAAAGAATTGTTTTCCAAAGGAAAAATCTTCTGAACCTCTGGAAAGAGAAGTGGTTGTTAATGAGAATTGGGTTCTCAAATTCGTTATTTGATACTTAAGGAAATTATTAGAATTATGGAAAATTATTTTCGTATTTGACCACGTGGGGCCCACTCGGGAAATTTTACGTTTTGTGAGGCCCACAGGGTTTTCGATGGTTTGACCAATTATGGAAATTTCGAAAAACGAAATGTTATGGACCAATGAGAGGGCGACATGTGTTGTCACAACCCGACCCAGGGTCCGCGACTGGTGCCCTACCTGGGCACCCTTACAGGTATACATCAGAGATAATCAGCGGAACATACATAAACTCAACAAGAAATAAGCTACCTCCTGAATATATATATATATATATATATATATATATATATATATATATATATATACATAAATACAAAAACAGTTACCGCTTTTTTTTTACAAACCGACCCACAAGATATGACTACAGACCTCTAAGAGTTTTAACATAACAACTGTGACGGGATAGGGCCCCGCCATACCCCTGAATGTACATAAATCTACAACCTCAGGAAACTGTACCAAAAGACAAAGCCTCCGGAGAAATGTAGCTTTCCAAGAACTGAACAGTGATCCTAAGAGTGAGGATCAACAAGCTATGTACCTCAACCTGTGGCATGAACGCAGCCCCGGAAGGAGGTCAGTACAAAATATGTACCAAGTATGTAAAACTGAAAGTACTGTAATTTAAATCATAAAGTCTAGATATATAAAGCTGGAGACAAGTATGATAATCAAATTAACAGTACAACCGTGCCTTGCCGAAACGAAAGTAATGAAAGTCAATTTTTACCTTTTTAAAGACTATTTCAACACATGAACAATAGTCACACCAAGGCTAGGGACACAAGCCCTCAAAACCATCACACAGTCCAGTAAGGGTCTCATGTTCGCAAAATATCAAAGCGTGCCCGTGGAATCCTCCATCACTGCCGACAGCCGTAAGTGTAAAATATATTCATGTAACACGCTCGTGACATCCTACATCACTGTCGGCGTGCACATATGCAATATATATATATATATATCTCATGCCCGTGGAATCCCTCATCTCGGGTACATGACTTCATGGAGAGCTAATCCATGGGGTAATAATAGTATATAACATGCCCGTGGAATCCCTCATCTCGGGTACATGTCTTCATAGGGAGCTAGTCCATGGAGTAATAGTATATAACATGGTCGCATGCCCCGGAATCCTTCATCGTATAAGCATGTCCATGGAGTAATAATAGCATCCGGGAATTTAACCCGCATCATGGTCGCATGCCCCAGAATCCCTCATCGTATAAGCATGTCCATGGAGTAATAATAGCATCCGGGAATTTAACCCGCATCATGGTCGCATGCCCCGGAATCCCTCATCGTATAAGCATGTCCATGGATCAATCGCAATGGAAGCATGCCCGTGGAATCCTCCATCACTGTCGGTACGTCCAAGTAAATTCACAACAAGACAGCCGACCCTCCAACTGAGAGTCACGACAGCGTAAAAATATAATACTTGCACTCAAAGGCTATCACAAGCACGCATAGGTAAGTTCATAAAATCTTTAGGCTTTCATTATCATACAAAAATGAATTTCATTTTATAAACTCAAGGCACTTTCGTGTCACATAAAAATCCGGAAATTTAACCCAAAGTACTACGTACCTTTATCCTTTTTAAAAATGACTCTTTCTCGTATAAAATCCCCGAAGATACTAACACCCGTAGTATCAAGGCTTGTCTATATTTCAAACAAGTCACTACACTTTTAGAAATTCATTTTTAGGCTTCTAAATCAAGTGACCCTTACTTTAAAACTTTAAGCAATTGATGCCTTTAAATCAAATTGCCCTTCTTTATTTCAAGTCATTTATCTTTGTTTACATTACTAGAGAAAACCATTCCTTTAACCTTCCATAAAGTTGTTATAACCAACTTCCCATAAAGCCGTTATACTAACTTTATGCTTCAGAAACTAAGACATCTTTAACCTTTCATAAAGTCGTTATAACTAACTTCCCGTAAAGCCGTTATAACTCTTTATGTCTTAGACAAATTCATTCTTTTTATAACCAAGAGACTTATACTTTCAAATCAAGTTACATAACTTTCAAAATACTTCAAGTCTCTTAACTTTAGAAATCAAGTTTCTTAACTTTAGAAATCAAGTCTCTTAACTTTAGAATATCAAGTTTCTTAACTTAGAATATCAAGTTTCTTAACTTTAGAAATTAAGTCTCTTATCTTTAGAATAGTTCAAGGAATAAATACTTTCCGATCAAGTATTCTATACTTTTCAAGTCAATAGATCCTTCCAAATGAAACCGAATTCATTTTTAACCATGTACGTCCACCGTACTATACATTTATAAAACTCATGCTCAAGAAGATAGGGAAAGTTCCACATACCTCTCCGGCTCAATCCACTTGCTAAGTTGAATACGCCGCGCGTAGAATGTCAACCTATAAAGACCACAATACGCCTATCAACTTCTAGCTTTCAACGTAGAATATTTCTAAGTATAAGGACTCTTATTCTACGGAAAATCGGGCTGCACTTCCTTTGTTTCTACGTACTTTTTCACCTTTTTCAAGGCCCGAAAATCAATAACCAAATGCCACATTTAAGGCTCAACAATTCAGCTAACCAAAGGGGATTACACGCCTAACAGGACGTGTAAAATTCTGCCCCACAATTAATATACAACTGTCCAATAATCCAAAGCCATATTCGACTACAATGTATCACAACAATATCTATTCTATTTCAATTTCCTTTAAAATCCAAGTTGTTATTCCAACATGTTATATACCCTATAACAATTATAACAACTATAAATCCTTTCTTCCTTAACATGCGACGATTGTAACTATCGACCAAATTGATTACAACATTAATGGCTAACATGCCCATTTTCAGTTTATAACATGTCGACATGATCCAAATCTTTTCAAACTTCAATATAAATACCACATGCTCATTTATCAACTACTAAAACATGTAATCTTCAATCACATTAAGAAGATGAAGATTTTACCTCAATAAGCCCTAATAATATCCAAGCGTCAAAGTCGATCCTTAGCAATTTTTAGCTCATCTTCTTACGTTCCAATCCGCTCCAAGCACTCCTTAGAAGCTCATGAAGAACTCCTCTTCAAGTTCCAACTTCAAAGTTGAAGAACACCTTAAGTTTTCACCTTGCGACTAATGTAAACATGTAGCTTTTCCGGAATCTTTCTATTGAGATAACCTTACAATACCTCTAGGAACCTTGGGTTAAAGTATTGTGAATTATGGAACAAGATTGAAGAATTTTTCTTGAATTCCAAGAGCTTAGCCGAGAGCTCTCTAACACTTGCTCAAGTTTCTCTAAAAAAATTCTAAGTGTTGAGACTTGTCTTGCACTAAGGGTGTATATATAATTAAATGGAGGGTCAAGATTAAAACTCTTGTGGGGTTTGGATGAAGGGGATTTAAATATCAAGAATCAAGTGGGCTTATTGACTTGGTCAACAATGTCATGCCTTGGCATTACAAGACTTGACCAATTGACCTTGTCAATTCGTCCAAGCCCAAGTGTGGGGGGTGACACGTGTCACCCTCCCATTCATCCAATTATTTCGTTTCCCGACATTTCCATAATTCGGTAAATTCTACGAGTCTCAAATCTTAACGTCCTGATTTCTTACGTACGTTCTTATAGACATGTCCTAGAGTTTCGGGGTGTAACATTCTTCCCCCCTTAGAAACATTCATCCCTGAATGTTCTTTCGGAGTCAAACTAATTAGATAGCGACATAGTCTCCTTTTACTACACCTTTCATACAAAATATGCCACCCATGACCACATAACAATACTTATACTAAAACGTCAACCTGAACTCCAAGTGGCGACTTCGGTTATCTGCATAAAGCTTCACGACTGAAGCTTACTAATAATCTTTCCCGATAAGCTTCTCCATCCACACCGTGAATCAAGTCCGCCAATTATCTTAACTCGCCACGTTGAACCAACCAATCGGCGATTCTACACTCTCTTTCATACAAGGCCTCATACAGGGCCATATGAATACTTGAATGGTAACGGGTATTATACGCGACTCAACGAGAGGCAAAAGATCCTCCCAGCTACCCCTGAAATCAATAACACAGGCCCACAACCTATCCTCAAGTGTCTGGATAACATGCCCGCCGCCTGTCCGCTTATTCGAGGTGAAATGTAACACCGAGACTCACCTGTGTCCCCAATCCCTTCTGGAAAAACCTCAAGAAGCTAGCCGTAAACTGGGCTCATATGTCTGTCATAAATAAATGTAGGAACCCCGTGCAGTCTCATAATCTTCCTGATATATATAATCTCGCACAATCCTCTTAAGCATACCACGTAGCTTACTTTACTAACATAGTCTTCCTTTAAGTCCCTTAACATGACTTCTTAAGGGTTCATTACCTTCTCAGACAACTCATCATCTTCTAATTTCTCAAATTAGCACGTAAAACTTTGATGAGAATTCATTAAACTGTTTTATACCTTTCCGGTATCTATTTAGTCCTTACAAATTCTTGGTAATCTAAAATCATTCTAGGCAACCCGCGTCTGACCCTCATACATAACTCCGTATAACTGTATGTCATAACACCAACTATACTACAATCATTACCAACCTGGATACGCAATCCACATAATCCTTCCTGGGTCACTGCTGCCTTTCTCGTAGCTGTAATCAACATAACTCGTTAGGGAGAGACGACCCTAACAACACAGCTCTATCGCACGATCTCAGAGTGAGAAGAATGGAAACCAATCCTAAATGTCCTGCAGCCTCCTGATTATAGATGTGGTGCACAACACACCGATAACCAAGACTCTACTAGATACGGTCTGTAGACACTTTCCGAGGACTAACTGCTCTGATACCACTTTTGTCACGACCCGACCCCGGGTCCGCGACTGGTGCCCTACCTGGGCACCCTTACAGGTATACATCAGAGATAATCAACGGAAGATACATAAACTCACCAAGAAATAAATAACAGGTTAGCCAATGAGACTAGCTCCCTAGATATATATATATATACGTAAATACAAAAGTAGTTACCTCTTTTTTTTTACAAACCGACCCACAAGATATGACTACATACCTCTAAGAGTTTTAACATAACAACTTTGATGGCACAGGGCCCCGCCATACCCCTGAATGTACATAAATCTACAACCTTAGGGAACTGTACCAAAAGACAAAGCCTCCGGAGAAATGAAGCTTTCCAAGAACTGAACAGTGATCCTAAGAGTGAGGATCAGCAAACTATGTACCTCAACCTGCGGCATGAACGCAGCCCCCCGAAGGAGGTCAATACAAAATATGTACCAAGTATGTAAAACTGAAAGTACTGTAATTTAAATCATAAAGTCTAGATATATAAAGCTGGAGACAAGTAAGATAATCAAATTAATAGTACAACCGTGCCTTGTCGAAACGAAAGTAATTAAAGTCAGTTTTTACCTTTTTAAAGACTATTTCAACACATGAACAATAGTCACACCAAGGCTAGGGACACAAGCCCTCAAAATCATCACACAGTCCAGTAAGGGTCTCAAGCCCGTAAAACATCAAAGCATGCCCGTGGAATCCTCCATCACTGCCGACAACCGTAAGTGTAAAATATATCCATGTAACACGCCCGTGACATCCTACATCACTGTCGGCATGCACATATGCAATATATATATATATATCTCATGCCCGTGGAATCCCTCATCTCGGGTACATGACTTCATAGAGAGCTAATCCATGGGGTAATAATAGTATATAACATGCCCGTGGAATCCCTCATCTCGGGTACATGTCTTCATGGGGAGTTAGTCCATGGAGTAATAGTATATAACATGGTCGCATGCCCCGAAATCCTTCATCGTATAAGCATATCCATGGAGTAATAATAGCATCCGAGAATTTAACCCGCATCATGGTCGCATGCCCCGGAATCCCTCATCGTATAAGCATGTCCATGGAATAATAATAGCATCCAGGAATTTAACCCGCATCATGGTCGCATGCCCCGGAATCCCTCATCGTATACGCATGTCCATGGATCAATCGCAATGGAAGCATACCCGTGGAATCCTCTATCACTGTCGGTACGTCCAAGTAAATTCACAACAAGACAGCCGACCCTCCAACTGAGAGTCACGGCAACGTAAAAATATAATACTTGTACTCAAAGGCTATGACAAGCACACATAGGCAAGTTCATAAAATCTTTAGGCTTTCATTATCATACAAAAATGAATTTCATTTTATTAACTCAAGGCACTTTCGTGTCACATAAAAATCCGGGAATTTAACCCAAAGTACTACGTACCTTTATCCTTTTTAAAAATGACTCTTTCTCGTATAAAATCCCCGAAGATACTAACACCCGTAGTATCAAGGCTTGTCTACATTTCAAACAAGTCACTACACTTTTAGAAATACATTTTTAGGCTTCTAAATCAAGTGACCCTTACTTTAAAACTTTAAGCAATTGATGCCTTTAAATCAAATTGCCCTTCTTTATTGCAAGTCATTTATCTTTGTTTACATTACTAGAGAAAACCATTCATTTAACCATCCATAAAGTTGTTATAACCAACTTCCCATAAAGCCGTTATACTAACTTTATGCTTCAGAAACTAAGACATCTTTAACCTTTCATAAAGTCGTTATAACTAACTTCCCATAAAGCCGTTATAACTCTTTATGTCTTAGACAAATTCATTCTTTTTATAACCAAGAGACTTATACTTTCAAATCAAGTTACATAACTTTCAAAATACTTCAAGTCTCTTAACTTTAGAAATCAAGTTTCTTAACTTTAGAAATCAAGTATCTTAACTTTAGAATATCAAGTTTCTTAACTTAGAATATCAAGTTTCTTAACTTTAGAAATCAAGTCTCTTATCTTTAGAATATTTCAAGGAATCTATACTTTCCAATCAAGTATTCTATACTTTTCAAGTCAAGAGATCCTTCCACGTAACATCAAGTCACATATACTTTTCGAAAACAAGGCAAGGATACCAAATGAAACCGAATTCATTTTAACCATGTACGTCCACCGTACTATACATTTATAAAACTCATGCTCAAGAAGATAGGGAAAGTTCCACATACCTCTCCGGCTCAATCCACTTGCCAAGTTGAATACGCCGCGCGTAGAATGTCAACCTATAATGACCACAATACGCCTATCAACTTCTAGCTTTCAACGTAGAATATTTCTAAGTATAAGGACTCTTATTCTACGGAAAATCGGGCTGCATTTCCTTTGTTTCTACGTACTTTTCCAGCTTTTTCAAGACCCAAAAATCAATAACCAAATGCCACATTTAAGGCTCAACAATTCAGCTAACCAAAGGGGATTACACGCCTAACAGGATGTGTAAAATTCTGCCCCACAATTAATATACAACTGTCCAATAATCCAAAGCCATATTCGGCAACAATGTATCACAACAATATCAATTCTCTTTCAATTTCATTTTAAATCCAAGTTGTTATTCCAACATGTTATATACCCTATAACAATTATTATAACTATAAATCCTTTCTTCCTTAACATGCGACGATTGTAACTATCGACCAAATTGATTACAACATTAATGGATAACATGCCCATTTTCGGTTTATAACATGTCGACATGATCCAAATCTTTTCAAACTTCAATCTAAATACCACATGCTCATTTATCAACTACTATAACATGTAATCTTCAATCATATTAAGAAGATGAATAATTTACCTCAATAAGCCCTAATAATATCCAAGCATCAAAGTCGATCCTTAGCAACTTTTAGCTCCTCTTCTTACATTCCAATCCGCTCCAAACACTCCTTAGAAGCTCATGAAGAACTCCTCTTCAAGTTCCAACTTCAAAGTTGAAGAACACCTTAGGTTTTCACCCTACGACTAATGTAAACATGTAGCTTTTCCGGGATCTTTCTATTGAGATAACCTTACAATACCTCTAGGAACTTTGGGTTAAAGTATTGTGAATTATGGAACAAGATTGAAGAATTTTTCTTGAATTCCAAGAGCTTAGCCGAGAGCTCTCTAACACTTGCTCAACTTTCTCTAAAAAATTTCTAAGTGTTGAGACTTGTCTTGCACTAAGGGTGTATATATAATTAAATGGAGGGTCAAGATTAAAACATTTGTGGGGTTTGAATGGAGGGAATTTAAATATCAATAATCAAGTGGGATTATTGACTTGGTCAACAATGTCAAGCCTTGACATTGCAAGACTTGACCAATTGACCATGTCAATTCGTCCCAGCCCAAGTATGTGTGGGGGGTGTGACATGTGTCACCCTCTCATTCGTCCAATTATTTGGTTTCCCGACATTTCCATAATTTCGGTAAATTCTACGAGTCTCAAATCTTAACGTCCTGATTTCTTACGTACGTTCTTATAGACATGTCCTAGAATTTCGGGGTGTAACATATGTCACCCTCCACATGGTCATCCTTGAACGAAATTAATCATTTAAGGAATAGCCAATTGGCTTGATATTATTGACCAAGTCTTAGGGTCAAGTTGCAAGCTTAGTCATCCAAATCTTGGCCACACATTTGGTTCAATCCTAGCCCTTGATGTTGTTATATATTGCACACTAGTGCAATACTAGTCTTCAAGACTTAGAAAAAAATCAAGAATATTGGGGAGAGTTAGGGATGCTCTCGGCTAAGCTCTTATAAAACAAGAAAAATTACTCAATCTTGTTCCATATTTTCCAATACTTAAACCCAAGGTTCCTAGGGGTATTATAAGGATATCTCAATACAAAAATCCCGGGAAAGCTACGTTTTTACGTTAGTCGCAACATGAAAATCTAACGGGTTTTTCATAGATGGAGTTAGAACTTGAAGAGGAGTTCTTCATAAAATTCCAAGGGTTGCTTGGAGTGGATTGGAACGTCGAAAAGAGGAGCTAAAGTTGCTAAGGATCGACTTTAAATCTTGGAGTAGATTTGGGCTTATTTGAGGTATAAATCTTCGTCTTACTATTGTAGTTGAAGATTACATGTTATGATAAGTTAGAAATGATCATGTGATATATATTATGAATATTGATAAGTGTTATGGAATTTTGGAAGCCTAAAGTCCGAAAAGTTCATGTTAGCCATTAAGATTTTAATTCAATTTAATTATTAACTACGATCGTCGCATGCTATAGAAAGAAGGGATTATAGTTGTTAAAAATTGATTGCTATATAACATGTTAGAATAACAATTTGGATTGAAAAGGAATTGGAATGAACTTTATGTTGTTACACAATTGAGCCGAGAATGACCATTTAATATTGGACAGTTTTATATTAATTGTGGGCAGAATTTTACACGTCCTGTTAGGCGTGTAATCCCCTTTGATTAGCTGAATTGTTGAGCCTTAAATGTGGCATGTTGGTTATTGATTTCGGGCCTTGAAAAAGGTGAAAAAGTACGTAGAAACAAAGGAAGTGCTGCCCAATTTTCCGTAGAATATGAAGCTTTACACTTAGAATATTCTACGTTGGAAAGCTAGAAGTTGATAGACATATTATGGTCATTTTAGGTTGACATTCTACGTGTGGCATATTCAACTTGGCAAGCGGATTAAGTCGGAGAGGTATGTGGAACTTTTCTTATCTCTTGAGCATGAGTAGTTATAAATGTATAGTACGGTAGACGTACGAGATTTAAATGAATTCAGTTTCATTTGATATCTTTGACTTGTTTTAAGAATGTCCAAGTTGGTTGAGTTAGATAATTAATTCACTTGTTTTAAAGGTTAAAGATGTCTTAGTTTCTAAAGCATAAAGTTAGTATAACGGCTTTATGAGAAGTTGGTTATAACAACTTTATGGAAAGTTAAAGAAATGGTTTTCTCTAGTAATGTAAACAAAGATAAATGACTTGAAATAAAGAAGGGCAATTTGATTTAAAGACATCAATTGCTTAAAGTTTTAAAGTAAGGGTCACTTGATTTGGAAGCCTAAAAATGTATTTCTAAAAGTGTAGTGACTTGTTTGAAATGTAGACAAGCCTTGATACTACGGGTGTTAGTATCTTGGGGATTTTATACGAGAAAGAGTCATTTTTTAAAGGATAAAGGTACATAGTACTTTGGGTTAAATTCCCGGATTTTTCATGACATGTTAGTGCCTTAAGTTAAATAAAATGAGAGTGCATGCTAATTAAGTCTAGTAAGAAGTTAAGGGATTTCTTAACTTGCTTATGTTATGTATGATAGCCGGTTGTGCTAGTGTTATGTTATTCTTGCGGGGTAAACCCCCGGGTTACTACATATTCCATGGATTTGCTCCCCACGATGCGAGTGCGGCGTTTTTACTCATTGCGGGTCCACCAGGCCCATGCGGGTGAAATAGTCCTATGCGGGTGAAATAGTCCCATGCGGAGCAAATTGCTCCATTGCGGGTCCACAGGACTTATGCGGATGAAATAGTCTCAGGAGTAAGATTGCTTAATGATACTATGGGCGGGTGGCCCTAACTTGATCATGAGCTTCCTATTTTTATGCAGTAAAGTATACTCTTGTTTACTCTCGTCTTTAGTAAGGCACAATGTACTGTTATTTTGGTTATCATACATGTCTCCGACTTTATTTTTAGACTATATGATTTCATTTCAGTACTTTCAGTTTCACATACTTGGTACATATTTTGTACTGACCCCTTTCCTCGGGGGGTTGCGTTCATGCCGCAGGTAGAGTTAAATAGGTTGCTGATCCTCACTCTTAGGATCACTGTTCAGCTGTTGAGAAGCTCTATTAGTCTGGAGGCTCATCTTTGGTTAAGATCCCTGGTATTGTCAGTGTTGTACATTCAGGGGTATGGCGGGGCCCTGTCCCATCACAGTTGTTATGTCAATACTCTTAGAGGTCTGTAGTCATATCTTGTGGGTCATCTTGTAAAAGAAAAATGATGTAACTGCTTTTGGCTATCTATACATATATCCAGAAAGGCAGCCTAATCGGCTAGCCTGTTGTTTACTTCATATTGATGTACGTTATGCGTTTTATGTATGTTCCGCTGATTTTCTCTGATGACACTGTAGCGGTGCCGTGTAGGGCACCGCCGCGCCCGGGTTGGGTCGTGACAAAAGTGGTATCAGAGCAGTTAGTCCTCGGAAAGTGTCTACAGACCGTGTCTAGTAGAGTCTTGGTTATCGGTGTGTTGTGCACCACATCTATAACCAGGAGGCTGCAGGACATTTAGAATTGGTTTCCATTCTTCTCACTCTGATATCGTGCGATAGAGCTGTATTGTTAGGGTCGTCTCTCCCTAACGAGTTATAGTGAATGCAGCTATGAGAAAGGCAACAGTGACCCATGAAGGATTATGTGGATTGCGTATCCAGGTTGGTAATAATTGTTGTATAGTTGGTATAATGACATACAACTATACGGATTTATGTATGAGGGTCAGACGCATGTTGCCTAAAATGATTATAGATTACCAAGAATTGGTAAGGACTAATTAGATATCGGAAAGGTATGAAACAACTAATGAATTCTCATCAAGGTTTTACGTGCCAATTTGAGATAATTAGGAGATGATGAGCTGTCTGAGAAGGTGATGAACCCTTAAGAAATCATGATAAGGGACTTAATGGAAGATTATGTTAATTGATTAAGCTACGTAGTATGCTTAAGAGAATTGTACGGATGAGATTCGTATGGAGTAAGTATGGTTGTTGTGATAAAGACAACACGATTATGGTATTATGAGAAGCTATCTTACCCGTATGAGGGGAAGGATAATGTAGGCTTGGGACATGGAAATTGTGAGCCTTAGAACATTGATAGCCGCCGAGTCGGGTTATGGACCTATTACGGGTCGACCCATAGCCTGTAATGAAGCAGGGTTAGTTAAGAGTTGTCTCGCTGTGTGACAGAGTTACGAGGGTGCAAGACCCAAGTCTAGTTAATCATTTTACGGGTTCGTGGACGCGTTCCACCGGAACCGGATCGTGAGAGTCGAAAATGGCCTTAAATTGGTTGGTGTAGTAACTCCAAATTTGGAGGTCAGAATCAGTATGAAGGTTATGTATGTATGTTAGAATAAGTTTGGAAGTACGGAAAGGGAGCAACCAAGTGTAAAAGAATAGAGCCTGAATCCATAAGAACCTTTCGAGGTAGCTACACCCGTGAGTGATTGGGTGGTAGCTGAGCGGGTATATAAGAATTTCCCGGTGATGATACGGTCATCAGACCCTAGCAGACCTAGTAGAGCTGGAAATGACAGACTTTGAGGTCATTATGGGTACGGACTAGCTGGCTTCTTGTTAGGCCAACGTTGACTGCAGAGAGAGATTGGTTCGATTCCAGTTTCCCGGTGAGCCGGTGATCGATTAGAAAGGAATGGAAGTGTTAGTAATATATAAGTTATTCCTTTATTCTTCGACATGATAAATTGTGGAGTCTATGTGACTTGTTTCATTGAAGTAATTGATTTGCATATTGAGGAGTTAAGAGATGGAAATGAAAATGTACGATCATTGAAGGAGTTTATGTTAAGTGCCTTGGAGGTACTTGGAGTTGGTTTAGTGTGGCAGTCAGGTGCACGACCTTCCGAATGGTTTCAGGAAAGATGCGCACGCAAGAATAAGATAAGTACGAGTGCCGCCGACGAAAAACAGAAGATATCATTAGTAGGTTTCGAAAATCTACATGATTTATAAGGCGGTGCTTGATGATTAGAATTATAGAGGAAACCGCAACAGGACCCTGTGATTAGGGTTGTAACTACAAGCAAAGATTATGAAAGGGAGATAAGCTATCTCCCCCACGTAAAAGGATAGTTTTACGTATCTTTGAGGGTTATGCGTACCCATATCATTAGGCGATGGATATGAGACCGGTAAAGTCTTCAGTTTCGTCATACAATAGGTTATAATTTTAGATAACAGTAGGAAAAGTATTGTGTTGGGGTAATTAAGGATGTGTCGTAAGGATTTAAATGTTGGTAATAAGCATGAATGGAAATGTATGACCGATGATCAAGATAAGAAATCTTGGCAAGCCGTTGGATTAAGTAATACCATGAATGGAGGTTGAACACCGGACTATAAGCTCTAGGAGCTGGGGAGAATAATAGGATTACTACTTGACGAGGTCAAGGAAATCTCCCCTTAAAGTGCGATTGGCAGGAAGTCTTAGCCATGAGACAAGCGAAGGAATTGAATCTAAGTATAGTGACCAAGTCTGGTTGCAATAGAGAATTAGAAACAAGAACCATAATGGGGATTAGTGATGCCCGAATATTTCGAAAGTATGAGAAAGGCTTCCAGTTATTGGAAGATAAGTTGACTACGACTACAGTTCTAACCCCTTCTGAGGGACTAAAGGGTTAGGTTATTGTTGTAACACTTTGAGTGTTGGGTTAAGTTGTGTGCTGATGCAGCACGGTAAGGTTATAGCCTATGCTTCCCTGCAGCTACGTGAGCATGAGCGGAGTTACCCTAGCGAAGAGTTAAAGTTGCTTAAGGATTATGATGTTGACATCCTATACCTCTCGCGCCCGTTTTTGACCTCGGGGTCTGAACGGTATCCCCAACATTATTCTTTGGCGCGGTTCCCTGGATGGAGTAATAAGGCTGATTTTGAGGAGTCGCCACCTAATTATTTAAGTGAATTAGGACACTTGATTTATTGCAATAAAAATACTGCAATTAATCTCTATTTAATGGTCTGCGAAATTAATGAGATTCTGAATCAGGGTTCTTTATTATCCTAAAGGGAAGGGGTTAGGCATCATTTAAGATCCGCTAACTTGCGGTTATCCGTTCAAACATAGGTTAATTATTTATTGCTTTTTTATTCTATATATTATAAGCAATTTTCATAATTTACAATTACGATGGAATGCAATACAAAATAATAAAGCTAAAATCGAAATAAACTCTGGGACATCTTTTAGCCCTTTTTAGGCCTTCTGCACAAGATGATCTCCGGGTACCTGCATAAACACTTAGTAAAAGTGTTAGTAATAGAATAAATAATTTTAAAGTAATAGCAAGAATTAATAAGTAAAGCCAAAAAATAAACCCGTCTTTTGTACAGGGGAGACCTTGAAAATCAGACGGAGATTCCTTCATCGGCCAATATTGCTAGAAACAATAAAATAAATAAAACCTTCAGATCCACGCCAAAACAGTAATAGTTTTAAACACGGCGGGCTCAGATATATAAAAAATAAAGTGGGACATCCTAAACAAGTCCGGTTGCGAAATTCGCCCCGCCAGCGCATGTTGATTATCCTGTGTTAGAAGAAATCATCAACGCCCAGAAAACTTCATTTTATTTTATTTTCCGTCTTTGCAACGGTGGAGGCCTCAAAAATCGACGGATAACTTTTTCATTAGCCAATCAAATGTAGTATCTTGTTCAAATCAGTTAACCAGTAAAATTAACTAAAAATCAGTAGCTAACATAGCAAAAAAATAGTAGCCAAGTTGTCAAAAACCAGTCCGAAATCCAGCGGATAGTAAGCAATTCGTAGCAAATCAGTGAACAACAAAGGGCCGCGAAACTGTGGAATAAACAACAACAAAAATGCCCCGCAATCAGAAAAACATTCAACAGATCCCAAAAGAACAACAAGCAGAGGACGCCGGAGTTTTGAAAACTCCGACGGAATCAGTCCAGCAGAATTAACAACAGCCCTTCAAGCAAATAATACCCACAAAGGTCGCCCATATACCAAAATCATGAGAAAATCAATCCGTTAGCTAAATCCAATAACTCGAAGAGGATAAAACAGACCCAACAAGATACCAAATGCGAAAATCAGTCCAACATAAAACCACAAACATATAATAGCAAGATAAAGAGAAACAAACATAGCGTCGCCGAGGTTTCGAGCTCCGATTAGTGTCAATAGCAAAATGAGCGGCGACGCCACTTCCACGACGAAACGTCGGAGCGACGCCGCCCTAGTGGTTGTCGGGTGGGGGTTCACCGATGAGCAGTGGGTCCGACGACGGGTCAGTGTGGTCGACAACTAGGTGCTATAGTGGTGGTGGTTTAGAGAAGATGGTGTGATCGATGATGTGTTTACCGGCAACGAGATGCGGGGTTTGAACTCCAGCTGCGTGACTTCGTCGGAGTTAGGGGCGAGGGTGAGGTTGGTGTGGTTCGCCGGAACAGGACAGCGGCGACGTGGGTTCGTTGGGTCGCCGACGATGAGGAGCAGTGGGGTTCGTGTTCGCCGGAGCTCCAAGGGCTGCGGGAGACGAGATATGAGAGGGAGAGAGTGTAAAAATCTACAAAAGGGGGAGTGTGGGCGTGAGAGACGAGGGAGAGAGGTGAGAAAGGTGAGGGCAATTGAAAATAAAAGAGGGAGGGGGTTATGTGCGGCTGACTCCCTTCTTTTGTTGGAGTGGGAAGAGTTTTTATTTATAGGGGTATTTAGGTTTAGGGTTTTAGGTATTGGGGGGAAAAGATGAAAGGTGTACTGGGCCTCATTTTTGGGCCTTAGTTTGGGCTTCGGTGTTCAGCGGATTAGACTGATCCAGATTGTGCCTCGGACTGGACTGGTTTGACAAAAATGTAAAACGAGTTTATTATTTAAAAGAAAAATTATTTAAAGGTACAAAATTATCAAAAAAAAAATGCTGATGCAATAATAATAAAATGCAATATTTAAGAAATGTTTAATGTCTAATTAAAAGTAAAAACGCGATGTCAATTAATTATTTAAAAAGATGCAAACATTATTAAAATAAAACGACGGTGTAATAATAATAGAAACATAACATTAACAAAGCCATCATGCTTAATTTAAAATAAAAAGATGCAATGCCATTTTGTGAAGAAATCAACATAAAATATTATGTAAAAAATGCAAAAAATGATGATTAAAATGTGGTATCCTAAAATGCTTAAAATTGCAAGAAATGACTAAAAGATGAGTCAAAATTGGGTGTCAACAGCTTGTCCCTCTTTGACTGAAGACGATGAAAGAGTTTTCGGACAAAGATGTTGACTTGTAGCCAATTTTATCCCCATCGTCAGAATTAAAACAAAGATCAAGAAAATGAATGGGCAAAAAGCTGATGCAGATTCAAAATTTTGTCCCAGTGTCGAATTATGATTGACACTGGGTTACAGGTGATGTGATGTTATAAAAAACAGGGTGTTTGTTCTCTGAAATGCCTCTAGGATGTTTGTTCCTGAGGTCCAAATGCAAAAGGTGTTTGTAGATGCTGATGACGTCATTGCATGGACGCGATACAGATGCTCGTCATTGCATAGACGAAATATAAATGAAGCCATTGCATAGGCTTACATGAAATGACGTCGTTGCATAGACGCGATGCAGATGCTCGTCGTTGTATAGACAAAACATGATGAAGCCGTTGCATAGGCTTAAATGAAATGACGTCGTTGCATAGACGTGATGCCGATGCTCGTCGTTGCATAGACGAAACATAGATGAAGTCGTTGCATAGGCTTACATGAGATGGTGTCGTTGCATAGACGCGATGCAGATGTTCGTCGTTGCATGAACGAAACATAGATGAAGTCGTTGCATAGGCTTATATGAGATGACGTCGTTGCATAGACACGATGCATATGTTCATCGTTGCATGAACGAAACATAGATGAAGTCGTTGCACATGCTTACATGAGATGGCGTCGTGACATAGACACGATGAAGATGCTCGTCGTTGCATAGACGAAGCATAGATGAAGCTGTTGCATAGGTTTACAATAAAATGACGTCGTTGCATAGACGCGATGTAGATGCTCGTGGTTGCATAGACGGAACATAGATGAAACCGTTAGATATGCTTACATGAAATGACGTCATTGCATAGACGCGATGCAGATGTTCATCGTTGCATGAACGAAACATAGATGGAGTTGTTGGATAGACTTACAATGAAACGGCGTCGTTGCATAGACGCGATGTAGATACTCGTCGTTGCATAGACGAAACATAGATGAAGTCATTGCATAAGCTTACATGAAATGACGTCGTTGCACAGACGCGATGCAGATGTTCGTCGTTGCATGAACGAAATATAGATGAAGCTGTTGCATAGGCTTACAATGAAATGATGTCGTTTTATGGACGTACCTATTTTGTGACTCGCCTGGGTTGAGATAACGTCATTTCATAGGCGTTGTGCGTTTGTAACCCGCATGGGCTTATTGTTGTCCTCCCGTCTTTGCTGATATGAAGATTCTGCTTCAAAGAAAACTTGTGAGTTTTAGGAAAGGAGTGGTTGATTCACGTCAACTTTGTAGTTTTGGCTCTTGATGCTTGCATGCTCAGACTTAAGCAAAATGTTAGTGCATAACTGTTAAGGTAAAAATGATAATGCGTGAATTTATAAGCAATGTAATTGTATGAGTAGAAATATTATCCTGTAAAACGTGATGGCGGTTGTATTGATGTGATGCTGCAAATGATGAGGTTTCATCTTTGCACGGATGTGTTGAATGTTGTGAATGCTTGATGAATGCTGCGAGTGCTGATGCAGTCTCTGTGCGGACTTGCTAGATGCTGCGAATTCTTACTGAATGCTCTGCGCGGGCTTGCTGGATGATGCAATTGCTGATGTAGTCTATGCACAAACTTCTTTGGATCCGCGAATGCTTGCCAATACCGCTGATCTTGATGTAGTTTCGCATCGGACTTCTGGACGCCGCGAATGCTTTCACGCCGTGATTCTTGATGTAGTCTCGCAGGACTTCTTTGGATGCTGCGAATGCTTGCTGAATGCTGCGATTGTTGATTGCTTGCTGCGAATGCTTGCTGAATGCTCTGCGGGGCTTGCTGGATGCTGTGAATGCTTGCTGAATGTTGCGATTGCTGATGTAGTCTCTGCACGGACTTGCTGGATGCTGCGAATGCTTGCTGAATGCTGCGATTGCTGATGTAGTCTCTGCACGGACTTGCTGGATGCTGTGAATGATTGCTGAATGTTGTTGATGCTGATGTAGTCTCTGCATGGACTTGTTGGATGCTGCGAATGCGATTGTCGTTTTGCCCAGATTTTACTGCTGTTTTTGCTTCTACTAATGGGAAAGAATTTGTACTCAAAGAAAACTTGTGAGTTTGGGGGGGTCGGTTCGTATTGATTTTGTGGCCTTCATCTTTCTGCTCGTTAGCCTGATTTGTTTGGACCTGTAACCCCTGCCTGATCTCGTTGAGATGTTTGGTAGCAAAAGTTTTGGACGTAGCGTGTCCCAAAAGTATTTTCAAAACGAAACATTTTCATGAGGTGTGCACAAAACATCTTTTAGAACATTTATATGATATGCGTATAAATTATAAAAGTCTTGTCGAATTTGCCGAATATGACACGTATTCTGACCAAATGAACACCTTTTTGAAATCCTTATTACGATCTCTTTACGGTGCGTTTCCCAAAATTGTCCCAGTTTTTGTTATGCGGGACGCGTGGACAAGACTTAACTCTGACGGAAATTGCTCATATCTCTTTTCGAAATAATCAAACGCATTCTGTCGCACATGAGCCAATGAGAAGATTTCTAATGGTGTGACCGAAGCCGATTTAGGCCGCCTACGTATCCTGCTGAGAAAATCAGGTCAAGACGTAGTTCGTGATGTAAAAAATGATTGTACAATTTTAAAAAATGAGACTGAAGCCAATGTGTCCGCCTACGTATCCCGCTGAGGTAATCATGTCAAGACGTAGTTCGTGATGCAAAAAATGAGAATTTTTACATATGTATTTTTTTCTTCTGAAAAGTGAAAGACAACATCATGTTCTGACTTCAGTTGGTACCAACAATTAGTATTGTGCCTAGAAATTCCGTTATTTACTTCCAGTCTAACCGAGACTGACTTCTGAGTAATTTCTATAGTTTCAAATGGTACCTCAGACACCTAAGTATCGACACACTTGCTTGCATCTAAGGTTTCGAACTACACGTATCCTCATGTTTCAAATGCTCTCACTGAAGAAAGTCTCATTTTTCACATATATTCCAGTATTTTGAATTTTGGGACGTTTAGAGAAGTACGCTCACACTCAAAAGGATGTTCAATGCATGCAATTGTGATACCATAGGCTTGACCATCATGTAAGTATCCACTAATGTGAGAACCCTTAATATAAGATCATGTAGGGCTTGTCACGGGCTTGTAATGTAGGTTTAGGGGAAGGGATGAATATCATTTGGGTAAAAAGTGACTAATCCTTCATTGAACGTTGGACTACGTCCGTGCTTGATATTTGTCTGCTTTAATGCTGACCTGCTTTCTTTTTGTCCCTGTTTTCCTGTACTGACTTCTTTTTTAATCTTTCGTTTGGAGCCTCCTTTTTCCAAAGTTATTCTCTCATTTTTATTCATTTTTTTTATAATGTCGGGACTTTTGATTTCTTCTTTTTGTGAAGTCGTCATTTGTGTTTTTCTTTCTTTTCCCTTTTGGGACTTTGACAACTTTTGTCTTTGAAAACTTCAACTAGAATTTTGTCAGCCACTTGCACATTTCTAAAGCGCTCAAGGAGGTCGGGCCAAGAGAGGGATAGTGCGTATGCACTCAGAAAGAGTATAGGCTTAATATGTGGTTGTCAAAAGAATAGGATTTAGGCTCAAAAGGGGTGTACTATGGATAATGTTATTTGGTAGGTTGAAAAGGCTCAAACGGGTCAAAGAAATCCTACGATCATTTCCTACACCGAGTGTTACTCAGGATTTCGCCTCAACAAACATTCAGGCCAAGTTCTAGATCACAATGCAATGCAATTAAACTTATTCTAAAACTCACCACACAATGCATATGAAACGATGAGGTTGGTTTCATTCTTATCTTGGAAACATGCAAGACAATGTCATTTACGGGTGAATAAGAGGTACCAAAAGAATCTATGATTTACCACGAAGTCAACCCATATTGATTATTACTCGTTCTTTCCTATGCACACTCCTAACTGTGTTGGTATCAACCAAGTCAAACAATGATACTTAAAAAAATGTTTTTTGTATTTTTGGATAACATTTTTTTTTGTATTTATGAACAAATATATATTTTTATTTGTATTTTTTGAATAAAGGGTACCGAACCCGAGTAGGGATGCCTACGTATCTCATCTTTGACGAGAATCAGGTGTGCGTAGTTCATTCAGATATGCTATAAAATGTATGATTTAAAAAGAATTCATTCATGAAAGAAATGCAAAAGTAAAAACTGTGCAAAACAAATGATTGTTCAATATAAGACTAATGCAAAGTAAAATGAATGTAATGGAAAAATGAATGGATGTGATAGAATGATTGAAATGCAATAATGAATGTCCGTGATTGGATAAATGCAATGAATGAGTGAACCAAATATGTCCCTTTTTTTTGTATGTGGTGGTGTCGAACCCAAGATGAGTTGTCTACGTATCACACCGTATGGTAAGAATCAGACATGCGTAGTTCGGGATGATTATGTTGTAAAATGCATGATAAAGAATTATGTAATCGACACTAGACATATCAATTGAATTTGCAAATATGTATAAAGATACAAAATATAGGACCAGTGAGCGATGTCGTTGAATCGTATAAGTGACTTCTTCCGTCAACATAACTCCAAATTTCATTCTTGTGATGATTTTTTTCTTTTTCTTCCCTTTTTTTTCTCGCCGCCGATCGCTTATGGCGACGGTCTTCCTGCAAAAAAATGATAAATTGGGTGAGAGTAGGAAAGTAACAAAATAATAAAAATGCAGGGTGTGACAATATAGTCAAAGACTCCTCTGATTGGTTCGACCGGACTGGTGGTTGATGCTTCACAAAGTCCAAGTCGCGCTATTCAAGAGTGATTTACGCAGTAGAAGTCCTGATTCCAATGTGACGACAAAAAGTGCAAAAATGCAAATGCTCATAGCCGGAGTTATAAGAACATAACATGATATGTACATGGGTTAAAAAGGTAATTATTGCATTAAATAATATGTACAGAATTGCTAGCGACAACAATAGTAAACAAAAACATGCAAATCAAGCGCGCGCCCTAATATGCATGAGACCTCTCTTATGCCAGAGGTAGACCTAAACGTCAAATATGCGAGATTATGATAAATAGGTCCAAGCCGTTAAACTGCAATGTTTTGTTGGAAATGACGAC
Source organism: Przewalskia tangutica (assembly GCA_029844215.1). NCBI lineage: Eukaryota > Viridiplantae > Streptophyta > Magnoliopsida > Solanales > Solanaceae > Przewalskia > Przewalskia tangutica. Next base: position 96,606,810 of record CM056731.1, read on the forward strand.
CAAATGACGGTGCACTTTTTCCAATTTCGGTGTGTCATGACCAGGCTTGGATCCGTCTATCATTGTCACGCTACACATGTATGCTTATTGGTCGTTGGGTTGTGAAACCCGTCGACAATTTGGTGGATTCTCTAATTGTGGAGACGATACCAAGATCCGATCCACCTAAGATGTATGCATGCATGACTTAAAAAATAAAGAGTGGTATAGCTCTATCCTAATTTTGCTAAGATTTGACTGACTAGACGCAAGGTTCCCGAGCGGACTACTCGAGTGAGAAGGCTATGCGGCCACCGGTTAGACCGGACACTCCACGTATAATGCTGACTCTCATAAATTTGGGTTTTATGAAAGAAATTTGCTGATGCACAAAGCGCACCTCGCGTGTAGTGTGTGATAGTGTCAATTTTCAAGAATGGAGGAAATATGAACGAAATGACAATTTAAGGAAAGCAGTAAAAAAGAATGTAGCAATTAAAGAAGTTAATTACAAAATAAAAGCAAACAATTTAAAGCATTTACACCAAGAATAAAAGCAAAATAAAGTGCAATATTTAATTAACCTAGGTTTGCTATGATCAAGAACCTGATATCCCCAGTGGAGTCGTCATGTTGTCGCGCCCGTTTTTGACTTCGGGGTCTGAACGGTATCCACAACATTATTCTTTGATGCGGTTCCCTGGATGGAGCAATAAGGCTGATTTTGAGGAGTCGTCACCTAATTATTTAAGTGAATTAGGACACTTGATTTATTGCAATAAAAATACTGCAATTAATCTCCATTTAATGGTCTGCGAAATTAATGAGATTCTGAATCAGGGTTCTTTATTATCCTAAAGGGAAGGGGTTAGACATCCTTTAAGATCCGCTAACTTGCGGTTATCCGTTCAAACATAGGTTAATTATTTATTACCTTTTTATTCTATATATTCTAAGCAGTTTTCATAATTTACAATTACAATGGAATGCAATACAGAATAATAAAGCTAAAATCGAAATAAACTGCGGGACATCTTTTAGCCCCTTTTAGGCCTTCTGCACAAGATGATCTTCAGGTACTTGCATAAACACTTAGTAAAAGTGTTAGTAATAGAATAAATAATTTTAAAGTAATAGCAAGAATTAATAAGTAAAGCCAAAAAATAAACCCGTCTTTTGTACAGGGGAGACCTTAAAAATCAGACGGAGATTCCTTCATCGGGAAATATTGCTAGAAACAATAAAATAAATAAAACCTTCAGATTCGCGCCAAAACAGTAATAGTTTTAAACACGGAGGGCTCAGATATATAAAAAATAAAGTGGGACATCCTAAACAAGTCTGGCTGCGAAATTCGCCCCGCCAGCGCATGTTAATTATCCTGTGTAAGTAGAAGAAATCATCAACGCCCAGAAAGCTTTATTTTATTTTATTTTTCGTCTTTGCAACGGTGGAGGCCTCAAAAATCGACGGATAACTTTTTCATTGGCCAATCAAATGTAGTATCTTGTTCAAATCAGTTAACCAGTAAAATTAACCAAAAATCAGTAGCTAACATAGCCAAAAAATAGTAGCCAAGTTGTCAAAAACCAGTCCGAAATCCAGCGGATAGTAAGCAATTCGTAGCAAATCAGTGAACAACAAAGGGCCGCAAACTGTGGAATAAACAGCAACAAAAATGTCCTACAATCAGAAAAACATTCAACAGATCCCAAAAGAACAACAAGCAGAGGACGCCGGAGTTTTGAAAACTCCGGCGGAATCAGTCCAGCAGAATTAACAACAACCCTTCAAGCAAATAATACCCACAAAGGTCGCCCATATACCAAAATCATGAGAAAATCAATCCGTTAGCTGAATCCAACAACTCGAAGAGGATAAAACAGACCCAACAAGATACTAAATGCGAAAATCAGTCCAACATAAAACCACAAATATATCATAGCAAGATAAAGAGAAACAAACATAGCGTCGCCGGAGTTTCGAGCTCCGATTAGTGTCAATAGCAAAATGAGCGGCGACGTCACTTCCACGGCGAAACACCGGAGCGACGCCACCCTAGTGGTTGTCGGGTGGGGGTTCACCGATGAGCAGTGGGTCCGACGATGGGTCAGTGGTCGACAACTAGGTGCTACAGTGGTGGTGGTTTAGAGAAGAGGGTGTGCTCGATGATGTGTTTACCGGCAACGAGATGAGGGGTTCGAACTCCAGCGGCGTGACTTCGCCAGAGTTAGGGGCGAGGGTGAGGTTGGTGTGGTTCACCGGAACAGGACAGCGGCGACGTGGGTTCGTTGGGTCACCGACGATGAGGAGCAGTGGGGTTCGTGTTCGCCGGAGCTCCAAGGGCTGCGGGAGACGTGATAGGAGAGGGAAAGAGTGTAAAAATCTGCAAAAAGGGGGTGTGAGCGTGAGAGACGAGGGAGAGAGGTGAGAAAGGTGAGGGCAATTGAAAATAAAAGAGGGAAGGGGTGATGTACGGCTGACTCCCTTCTTTTGTTGGAGTGGGAAGAGTTTTTATTTATAGGGGTATTTAGGTTTAGGGTTTTGGGTATTTGGGGGAAAAGATGAAAGGTGTATTGGGCCTTATTTTTGGGTCTCAGTTTGGGCTTCGGTTTTATGGATTGACTGATCCAGACAGTTTCTGATCGACTGGTTTGACAAAAATGCAAAACGGGTTTATTAATTAAAAGAAAAATTATTTAAAGGTACAAAATTATCAAAATTGTTTAATGCCTAATTAAAAGTAAAAACGCGACGTCAATTAATTATTTAAAGAGATGCAAACATTATTAAAATAAAACGACGGTGTAATAATAATAGAAAGATAACATTAACAAAGACATCATGCTTAATTTAAAATAAAAAGATGCAATGTCATTTTGTGAAGAAATAAACATAGAATATTATACAAAAAATGTTGATTAAAATGTGGTGTCCTAAAATGCTTAAAATTGTAAGAAATGACTAAATGATGGGTCAAAATTGGGGGTCAACAATACCATCCGGAGGAAGCCAATGTGATTACAGATGCTCTTAGTCGTAGATCTATGGGTAGTCTGTCAGATGGACATCCCGATAGACAGGACATGATCCGTGAGATTCATTAGCTAGCGAGCCTAGGGGTTCGACTGGTTGATTCCGATAATAGTGGAGTTCAGATACGAGAGGTTGTCGAGTCTTCCCTCGTTGAGGAGCTGAAGAGGCGGCAGTATAAGGATCCAGTTCTAGTGGGGAATTGGGGTACGGCTCTCCGAGAGGAGAAGGGCCTGTTTGGGTAGCACCGGATGAGGTGCTGTGATATGAGGATAAATTGTGTGTGCCCGATGCTGCAGTACTTGTCGGCAGGTTTTAGGGGAGGCACACAATGTTCGTTGATTCTATTTATCCGGGGTCGACTAAGATGCATCGTGACCTCAGATGTACGTATTGGTAAGATGGCCTGGAGAAGGGCGAGCGCAGTTATTGCTCGGTCCGCATCGATGAGGTCGGGCGTGAGCACCAGAAGCCCAGTGGGCTATTATCGACGATTGAGATCCCGACTTGGTAGTGGGAGGTGATTGATATAGATTATGTTATAGGGTTGCATCATACTCAGAGGAAGTGCGACTCCTTATGGGTTATGGTAGACAGGCTGACGAAATCAACCCATTTTCTTCCGGTCAGGACCACTTACTCGGCTAAGGATTATGCTAGATTATATAGCAGGAAGATTGTGAGATTGCACGGGGTTCCTACATTATGATGTCAGACAGATGAGCTCAGTTTACGACTAACTTCTGGAGGTTTTCCAGAAAAGGTTAGGGACACAAGTGAGTCTCAGTGGTGCATTTCACCCTCAGACCGACATACAGGCAGGGCATGCTATCCAGACACTTGAGGATAGGTTGCGGGCCTGTGTTATTGATTTCAGGGGTAACTAGGAGGTTCTTTTGCCTCTCGTTGAGTTGCGTATAATACCCGTTACCATTCAAGTATTCAGATGGCCCTGTATGAGGCCTTGTATGAAAAAAAGTGTAGGTCGCCGGTTGGTTGGTTCGACGTAGGCGAGGTTCATTTAATTGACCCAGACTTGATTCAGCGGGATGTGGATAAGGTGAAACTTATCCAGGAAAGATTATTAGCAAGCTCATAGTCGACAGAAGCTTTATGCAGAGAATTGACATCGACACTTAGAGTTCGAGATTAATGATTGGGTTTTCTTGAAGGTACCACCCATGAAGGGTATGATGAGGTTTGGGAAGAAAGATAAACTAAGCCCAAGGTATATTTGGCCTTATCAGATTGTCCGTAGAGTAGGCAAGGTTGCCTATGAGTTAGATCTGCGTCCGCTTGGGAGGCATGTACATCCGATCTTCCATGTTGTTATGTTATTGGAGTGTATCGGAGATCCATCCAGAGTTTTCCCGGTTAGTGAGGTCCAAGTGACAGAGGGTTATCGTTTGAGGAGAGTCTTATAGCGATACTTGATCGCCAGAACAGGCGACTACGGACTAAGGACGTGGCTTCCGTTAAAGTCTTGTGGCGGAATGATATTGAAGGAGAAGATGATTTGGGGAGCCGAGGAGGACATGAGGAAGAAGTACCCACACTTGTTCTCTACACCTACAGGAAATTCGCTTCCCTACTTGTCAATGTTAAATTGACGTGTTTGCCTAAGTATTATTATGTGGCATATGTGATTATGTTGGGTATGGTTAAAGGGAACTATGTCGTTGTCTAATTAGATTGGACTCCGAAAGAACATTCGGGGACGAATGTTTCTAAGGGGGGGAGAATGTTACACCCCGTAAATCCAAGACATGTACAGGAGAATAGATGGGAGAACACAAGACTTAAAAGTTTGAACGAAAGAAAGAATTGTTTTCCAAAGGAAAAATCTTCTGAACCTCGGGAAAGAGAAGTGGTTGTTAATGAGAATTGGTTTCTCAAATTCGTTATTTGATACTTAAGGAAATTATTAGAATTATGGAAAATTAATTTCGGATTTGACAACGTGGGGCCCACTCGGGAAATTTTACGTTTTGTGGGGCCCACGGGGTTTTCGATGGTTTGACCAATTATGGAAATTTCGGGAAACATAATGTTATGGACCAATGGGAGGGCGACATGTGTCACCCTCCACATGGTCATCCTTGGACGAAATTAATCATTTAAGGAATAACCAATTGGCTTGATATTATTGACCAAGTCTTAGGGTCAAGTTGCAAGCTTAGTCATCCAAATCTTGGCCACACATTTGGTTCAATCCTAGCCCTTGATGTTGTTATATATTGCACACTAGTGCAAGACTAGTCTTCAAGACTTAGAAAAAAATCAAGAATATTGGGGAGAGTTAGGGATGCTCTCGGCTAAGCTCTTATAAAACAAGAAAAATTCTTCAATCTTGTTCCATATTTTCCAATACTTAAACCCAAGGTTCCTAGGGGTATTATAAGGATATCTCAATACAAAAATCCCGGAAAAACTACGTTTTTACGTTAGTCGAAACATGAAAACCTAACGGGTTTTTCATAGATGGAGTTAGAACTTGAAGAGGAGTTCTTCATAAACTTCCAAGGGTTACTTGGAGTGGATTGGAACGTCGAGAAGAGGAGCTAAAGTTGTTGAGGATCGACTTTAAATCTTGGAGTAGATTTGGGATTATTTAAGGTATAAATCTTCGTTTTACTATTGTAATTGAAGATTTCATGTTATGATAAGTTAGAAATGATCATGTGATATATATTATGAAGATTGATAAGTGTTATGGAATTTTGGAAGCCTAAAGTCCGAAAAGTTCATGTTAGCCATTAATATTTTAATTCAATTTAATTATTAACTACGATCGTCGCATGTTATAGAAAGAAGGGATTATAGTTGTTAAAAATCGATTGCGGCTATATAACATGTTAGAATAACAATTTGGATTGAAAATGAATTGGAATGAACTTTATGTTGTTACACAATTGAGCCGAGAATGACCATTTAATATTGGACAGTTTTATATTAATTGTGGGGCATAATTTTACACGTCCTGTTAGGCGTGTAATCCCCTTTGGTTAGATGAATTATTGAGCCTTAAATGTGGCATGTTGGTTATTGATTTCGGGCCTTGAAAAAGGTGGAAAAGTACATAGAAACAAAGGAAGTGCTGCCCAATTTTCCGTAGAATATGAAGCTTTACACTTAGAATATTCTACGTTGGAAAGCTAGAAGTTGATAGACGTATTATATTCATTTTAGGTTGACATTATACGTGCGGCATATTCAACTTGGCAAGTGGATTAAGTCGGAGAGGTATGTGGAACGTTTCTTATCTCTTGAGCATGAGTAGTTATAAATGTATAGTACGGTAGACGTACGAGATTTAAATAAATTCAGTTTCATTTGATATCCTTGACTTGTTTTAAGAATGTCCAAGTTGGTTGAGTTAGATAATTTATTCACTTGTTTTAAAGGTTAAAGATGTCTTAGTTTCTAAAGCATAAAGTTAGTATAACGGCTTTATGGGAAGTTGGTTATAACAACTTTATGGAAAATTAAAGAAATGGTTTTCTCTAGTAATGTAAACAAAGATAAATGACTTGAAATAAAGAAGGGCAATTTGATTTAAAGGCATCAATTGCTTAAAGTTTTAAAGTAAGGGTCACTTGATTTGGAAGCCTAAAAATGTATTTCTAAAAGTGTAGTGACTTGTTTGAAATGTAGACAAGCCTTGATACTACGAGTGTTAGTATCTTGGGGATTTTATACGAGAAAAAGTCATTTTTGAAAGGATAAAGGTACATAGTACTTTGGGTTAAATTTCCGAATTTTTCATGACATGTTAGTGCCTTAAGTTAAATAAAATGAGAGTGCATGCTAATTAAGTCTAGTAAGAAGTTAAGGGATTTCTTAACTTGCTTATGTTATGTATGATAGCCGGTTGTGCTAGTGTTATGTTATTCTTGCGGGGTAAACCCCCGGGTTACTACATATTCCATGGATTTGCTCCCCACGATGCGAGTGCGGCGTTTTTACTCATTGCGGGTCCACCAGGCCCATGCGGGTGAAATAGCCCTATACGGGTGAAATAGTCCCATGCGGAGCAAATTGCTCCATTGTGGGTCCACAGGACCTATGCGGGTGAAATAGTCTCAGGAGTAGGATTGCTTAATGATACTATGGGCGGGTGGCCCTAACTTGATCATGAGCTTCCTATTTTTATGCAGTAAAGTATACTCTTGTTTACTCTCATCTTTAGTAAGGCACAGTGTACTGTTATTTTGGTTATCATACATGTCTCTAGCTTTATTTTTAGACTATATGATTTCATTTCAGTACTTTCAGTTTCACATACTTGGTACATATTTTGTACTGACCCCCTTTCCTCGGGGGGATGCGTTCATGCCGCAGGTAGAGTTAAACAGGTTGTTGATCCTCACTCTTAGGATCACTATTCAGCTGTTGAGAAGCTCCATTACTCCGGAGGCTCATCTTTGGTTCAGATACCTGGTATTGTCAGTGTTGTACATTCAGGGGTATGGTGGGGCCCTGTCCCGTCACAGTTGTTATGTCAATACTCTTAGAGGTCTGTAGTTATATCTTGTGGGTCAGCTTGTAAAAGAAAAAGGATGTAACTACTTTTGGCTATCTATACATATATCCAGGAAGGCAGCCTTATCGGCTAGCCTGTTGTTTACTTCATATTGATGTACGTTATGCGTTTTATGTATGTTTCACTGATTTTCTCTGATGATTACTGTAGCGGTGCCTGTGTAGGCACCGCCGCGCCCGGTCGGTCGTGACAAATTACATGAAATAAACTTATGTTTATCTAAAGAAGATAAAATAGACGACTCCGGATGACCTAGACGAGCATGCCACAAGGAAGAAGTAAGAGTTACAAAAGTGGAAGGCATGACTTGACGTGAGATGTTGAGACTTGGTGTGATTGGATAAAGATCTCCCTACTGTCACACCTCATGAGAGGACTCCCCGTCTTGAAATCCTTTACAGAAAACCCAAACGAATCAAAATCAATAGAAACCTAATTATCAGTGGTGAATTTACAGACAGACACCAAATTTTTAATCAATTTAGGGGTATGAAGGGTATTTTTCAGGACAAGTGGTGGATGAGGAGGGGACAAAGTTTTATTACCATAACCCTTAATCGGAATAGAACTGCCATTACCAACAATTATACCACGATTACTGCTCAAATTGGAATAAGACGAGAGAGTACCTTGGTCGGATGTCATGTGGGTAGTGGCACCTGTGTCCATGTACCAATTAGGGTCCGGTTGAGTCAAGTCGCCGCGTGCGCATCGCTTCAATGTCGGCGAGTGGGGCCCATTGTGTGGTGGGCCTGAGGGGGGCGAGGTCCAAGTATACCGCACTATCGAGCCGCACATAATCTGTCTCGAACCCCGAGTCCGCCCGGGAAGCCGGGCCGCGGCTCATGGCGCTGGGACCCACTATGGGCCCTTAACCGCTGCCGCCGACGGTTGCCCCGCTGTCTTGCCGCGATTATTGCCATTATTCTTCCGATTTTGGCCCTTCTTACCACCATCGCTATTGTGATTTTGGGTCACTTTGGCTGGATTGGAAGGGGAAATATTTGAAGCATTCATCATGACGACGGGGCTTTCCCGGATAGACACCTTTTTGGCTAAATCTGCTTCTTCAAAGTGAGCATAGAGCGGCTTGATATAACTTGGCAGAGGTTTACTTTGACGAATAACCGAAGCAACCCCTGTATAGGCATTGGACAGAACGACAACCATCTGAAGGACTAGAGACTCTGAGTAACAGGAGCACCCACGTTTCTTAGCTGATCTGCAGTTTACAATTAGACGAAATGTTAGGAAAATTCGCCATAGTAACTTGGGAAAATTCCTTCTCAAGGATAACAATTCGAGAATAACTGTTCTCTTGGAAGATATCACGCAAATGATTCCACGCTATCCATAGCTGTGGAGTAGGGTTGCATAATCGTCTGTAAAAAGTCCAAGGATATAATGACATAAATTTATTGGAGAACCTTTGCATCAAGCATGACCCATAAGTTTGGATCTGCTGCTTTGGTGGGCACAACCGTTGTAGACGTAGACGCCGTATCACCCTCATTTGGAGGAGCTGGAGGGATGAAGTGGTGAAGAACTTGATGTGCCATGGCATGAATCTTGAATAATTCTGCCCACGTCATATTGGACGTTCTCTAGATCAAGAACAATAGGGAGAACATTCTTGATGTTAGAAACTGTGAAGGCATGATGAAAAGTGTTCTTATCAGTCATGGTGAATAGAACAAACTTTGGACAAGATTTTTAGGGGGATGAGAGGTGAGAGGAGAAGAGGAGAAGAGGCTCGAGTTTGCTGAAAACCGAGGGGGGGGGGATTTGGTCACGAATTTCAAGAAGAATTTGAGAAAAGAGTGAGTATCGGAAGCAAGGAAAATAACCTAGACTCTTGATGCCATGAAATAATTAATCCCTTAATTATTCTTATTGATAAAAGACATATATATACAAGTTACAATAGGAGAATTCTATTCCTACTTTACATCTAAATCCCTATTCTATATGAAGAATAATTATACACTTATGGTAATATTACAATCCTAATTAAGGTACAAGACTAATAGGGAAAATATACCAAAATATACAAACCAAACATCACATTTTAACAATGTACGACACAAGTAATTAATGTAAAGTCTTAAGCCTTAGTAACACATTTTAAAGCGTGCGAGCCTAAGTTTAAAGCAACAATATCACTAGTGAGCTGGATTGTTACAGACTTACAGGTACATATGCAAATTACATTGTCAAGATTTTTAGCAGAGAAGTTGTAAGAAATAAGAATTTCTATGAAATAATAATTATTTTCTAAGAATTGAGAAAGACAAGTTCCAAAGTAACATTGATAAATATATCCTGAACATATTAGAGAAAAAGCAGAGATACATTAATAAATGAGGGCATAAACATAGCATCCTTGTTAATTAATCGCTATACATAAATTTGAGATCATATTTTGCAGTTTTACTTGGATAGAAGAGTCCAAAGTGATTTTCTGTGACTGCTCCTTACATTTCATTTTCATCAAACATTGCAAACAAATAAGTTTCTATGATCCTTCCTGGTTTCTTTGGTGTTCCTGCTCCTCCTTTTAATGATTAACCAAATTTCTATAATAAGTTTGAGCATTTTATATAGTTGCTGAAGGGTTCCCTTCTGCAGGCCAACCACTTTCAGATACAACAATCTTCATATTTGGTCCTCCAGCTTTCTCTATAGCAAAATAAAAAGAATCCAAAAGGGCATCAAAAAGATTGTGATATCCTATTGAATTTGTTCTTTGTTGGTTGAATACTGCATACGAAAGCGGGACATCAGCCATGTTATAAATATGGCCAAAATAAGGGTATATGTTCGCTAAGAGTGGAAGGTTATTTCATGCTAGGAATTCGATTATGGGATTAATGAATCCCTTAAATTCTTCGCGGAAAATACTATCTTTGGGTGGGTAGGTGTTCGCTAAGAGCCCTGAATATGTCGCGGTTGAGACCTTGATCTTATTTTGCAACTCTGCTGATGATAACGTGTTGTAAACATTTTGCATGGCGGGACCAACAAATCGCGCATATTGACGGGTATTTGTACCGGGGTCAACTTCATTTCCTAATATATTTGAATTTAACATCTGGGAAATAAATTTTTATATTGTCTTGGACCCAAGTATTAGCTTTTGAGGAATTGACTAGTGCTTCAACATCTTGATTCAGTACATCAAGGAGGATCTCAATGGCACTTCCTCTTGGAGCATTGAAGATACTTGTAACTGGAGAGTAGATTCTCATCTTTCTGATCCCATTGGCCTTGTATAGGTTTATGACATCTTGATCTGATGGTAAATTGTTGGCAATTTTTCCATAGCATACTCCAATATTAGAATATGCACCTAGACATTGAGGGAAAACAAAAAGAAGAAAATGGTGTTAAAATAATCCATAGACTCCCTAGGATATGTGAAACATAGTTTTCTGAAATCAAGTTTGTCACCCAAAACCTTTGTTGAGACGGACCGGCACCCGATGCCTAAATGTGACAGACCGAACCAACCTTACTGAAATATGATATATGATATATGCATGAGTGAAACTAATCTTTCAACAAAAATGCATTTTTCTTTTCAAGAATCACTTTCATTTCTTTAATAAATTCACCCATAAAAGTAAGTTTCCTCATGGGGGGCTAGGAGCACAATCAACGAATTCAACATAGTGATGGAATAGGGTTAATTAAGGTCATGAAAAAACTTAAACGGGTAGAAATTTCATGTCAATTTATGTAAGCGCGAGTATGCATGTTTTTTTTTTTTTTTTTGTTGACGGCGAACCCGCACCGCTACTCTTCGAGCGCATGTGGTAAACCCCGGATCGACGCAGAGTCGCAAACCACGCCGCCCATGTAAACCACACTTGGCATGTACGCGATGCGCCAACCAAGGTTTATGCAGGATCGAACTCGCGACTATGGCCCCGCGCTTCATCGCTACACCAATCTGCCACTGCGCATGCGGTATGCATGTTTGAGCGGATCTAAAGTGGTTTCAACGAGTCAACTAAAGTGGACTTTGGGCAAGAGTTGGCTCTTTTCCTTCATTCTTTTGTTACAGCGGCGGTAAATACCTTGCATATAACCTTTATTTCGAAGAAGGGGAATTAGCCATAATGCACATCAAAGATTGTTGGGCAAATAAAGTAGCTTTATGTTCGATTCTAACAATACCATGCAATAATCAAAATATAACAATGACCGGCGTGACAAGAGTTCAACATAAATATAGTTGGAAAGATATGTACATATGAAAATAGAAAGAAAGAAGTATATACAGTCGATTATAACCATTTTAAATTATGAATTCGCCTATCGCGTGTGTATATGTTGAGAGAGAAAGAAAGAGACCTTTGATCATTTGGACATTGCACATAAACAGCCCAACAAGTACAAGTGTAGCTGCAGCGATAGTAAAAATGGAACTTAACATAACCCAAAAACCATGGGCTGGAATTGAATATTAGGGAACCATTCTATTGCTTCTTATGAGGCACTACATGGCATGCATAATAGTGCAATTTTGTCACAAATGAAGAAAATTTGAAGTTCCACCCCAAAAGTGATGGAGATATGGAATTTTACAGGAAAAAAATGGATCCCATTTAATATATCTGCATGATGATTGTTTGGGTAATCACAACATGACAATACAGTTAGGTCTATCTTGATAATACGATTAGATTTTCAAATTCCCAAATTACATGCTCTTAAACGTAGGTCAAAATCCCCCAATTTCAGTTCTTTAATCTGTGTTTAGGTGTAATAGTTCATGAAAATTAATTATGTACAGCAAAATAGGTGTTTAGAATACTCACCCAATGTTTGTAGAGAAAATCCCTACTTGAGTAAGAGTTGTCTCAACTCGAGCTCCCCTAATCCAAAAATAGTGAAATAAACTAAATTTTGATTACTATCTATTATATACTGTTTTAGGTCTCCATTGCCACCGTGAAAGGGTGCAACATGACCTCGAAGAGCAATCCACCTTGTGCGATCGCAACTCTTAATTATGTGACAACAATGCTCTACAACCAAGGCTAGGGCGATCTCATCCTAGTGCCTCGTGATCTCGAAGCAAAACAAATACACCATAAAAAATTAAATTTTCACAATCCAAAATATAGTTTTCTTGCCCAATATTCACCCAAACTCCTAGTGTCCCAATCTGAACCACCCCAACAAGTCCTAAAAGACTAATTGAACATATGAAAAGTCTCAAATCATGGAACTGAATGCAAATACTGAAAACGAGGGGATGGTATATTATAGGTGTGCGAGATAGCTTATCCCAATATTGTCTTACCCCAATGGGATACAATGCAAATAAGTGAAATGTACCACAACAACTAAAACATGTCTCAAATATCAGCAAGTGCCATTAAACATCCTCAATATCATCAACTGCTAACAACGGTTAGATACACATGCTTATTGATGATTTAAACTTAATGTTATTGTTGAAATCACTTGCCATAAACTTATTGATGGAATCCTTGCTTGTAAACTCTCAAAACCAAGCTCCTCAGGTCTCAAAATAATGAAGAATAAAATACTCCTTTTTGTCCACTTTTATTTGTCAGTTATATTAAAAATAGACGTCCACCGTTACTTGTTTAGTGTAGAAAATCAAAAGATAACTTAAAATAAACTGATACATATAACCTTTAGATGACTTAAAAATAATTAGAAATGATATAGTAAAATAACCTTTTATTTATTACTTTTTAAAGTATGTGTCAAATCAAACACAGACAAATAAACATGGATTAAGGGAGAAAAATTAGAATGTTGACCGCCCTTGGGGCTTGACCCCCTCCTTTCTTTAAATGCAATATAAGATCAACATATTTACCCCAACTACGACCCTTATATATTGATTACATTCCTCACCCCTCAATTTGTTGTTTACTCCCTCCGGTTCAAAAAGAGTATCTATTTAGTCTTTTTTCTGGTTCAAAAAGAGTATTCACTTACAAAATCATGAAAATTTTAATTTAATTTTTTCATATTTGTCCTTATTAGGTGCTAAGTGACCAAATCTCAATACGTATTTAATTAGGGTTAATTTAGTCAAATTATCTATTTTTTTTAGGAGTTAGTATTTTCTTAAGAGGTGTGCAAATGACTAAGTGTACACTCTTTTTTAACCGGAGGGAGTACTAATTAACCAAGAAAAATAATTATTCTATACGCCGTATATATATATCAAGTAGTTGTCTATCGTATAAAGCTTAAAAGTTACACCCATTTATCACTTTAGCCCGTATAAAGTGATAGTGGGAGGGATCGTAAGGTGTGCTAGAATTAGCACTAAGCTTCGATTTTGTATCAACCAGAGTAGGAGAGGACTTACAGGATGACATGTCAGCTCTCTCAATAATTTTAGCCGCATACTTTCTCTGTGACAAAAATAGACCACCTGCATGACGTGTCACAGCTATACCCAAAAAATAACTCAAGGGTCCCAAGTCTTTCATAGCAAATTCTGAACTGAGAAGAGACATGATAGACTTGCGCATGTTATCAGAAGAGGAAGTCAATATAATATCATCCACATATAACAGAATGTATGCCAAAGAAGTACCACGACGATAGATGAATAGAGAATGATCAAACCTACTGTGAGAAATCCCAATAGTAGACACATAATCTCCAAACCTTTTATACCAAGCCCGAGGGGCATGTTTTAGCCCATACAAGGGCTTCTTCAGCAAACAAATATGGTTAGGATGATCGAGGTTCCTGAAACCCAAGAGTTAATGCATACATACTGTTTTCTTGAGATCACCATGTAAGAAAGTATTTTTCACATCCAGTTGTTGAATGATACATGCTTTAGAGAGAGCTAGACTGAGAACAGTGTGAATGGTTTCCGGTTTGACCACCGGACTAAATGCCTCTTCACAATCCATGCCAACCTTTTGACTTTTGTCATCTCCTACAAGACGGGTCTTATGCTTCTCAAATCAACCATCAGAATTTTTCTTATAAGTAAAATCCACATAAAACGAATAACATTAACACCTGACGGCTGAGGCACCAACTCCCACGTCTTATTTTCAATAAGAGCATTATATTCATCATCCATGGACATTTTCCAATTCGGGTCATGAATGGTAGGAGTTACGTGGTAGGGGTGATTTAGTGACATTGGAATTGAGATTAAAATGCCATTTTGATTTAAAAATACCTTGTTGGCTACGAGTAACGGGCCCTTGACTCAGAATAGAAGTGGATCAGACATGGGTCAGTGTACGGATGTCACAGACTGGATTGACGGAAGACGTAGAAACTGGGCCAGTAGGCAGTGGGCCTACTAGCCGAGACACTGGACCGGGAGGAAGAATTATTGGCCAACAGGCAGTGGGTCTGCTGGTCGAGAAACTAGACTAAGATCAACACTAGATGATCCAAAGAGCAACGGGTACGCCGGGCCGAGACACGATCCGTCAGGAATATTTGGGCGATAAACGGTGGGCTCGGCGTAATGGATCACGGGAATGTTGGGCCCAATGGTAGATGATATATGATGAGAGCCCATTATCTAAAAAACTATAAGAACTAGACACAAAATGATATAATTTAGCAAACGGAAATTGGGTCTCATCAAAACTGACATGGATACTAATTATGATTTTATTAGAGGATAAATCAAAATATTTGTAACCACAATGATTAGACGGATAATCCAAAAACACATAAGCAGTAGAACGTGCTTGAAATTTGTTAATTGTAGTGGATGGGAAGAGAAGATAACATAAACACCAAATACATTAAGATGAGAATACGAAAGATCCTTACGATAAAGTCTTTGGAGTAGAGATTGGTATGCTAGTCCTTTGCTCGGGAGTATGTTAAGGAGGTAAGTAGCCATTTGTAATGCATGATGCCAAAAAGAAGGCGGTAATGAAGCATGGGCTTGTAAAGTCCGAATAATATTATTAATGGTACAAATTTTTCTTCCTATTTTCCAATTTTGCGAGGACGTATGAGAAAAAGAAAACTGAAAAGATATGCTATTATTATTACAAAAATCCCAAAATGGCTCATTATCAAATTTCCTTCCATTATCACATTGAATGTTTTTAATTTCTCATTTAGATTAGGTACAGATAAATTCTCTAAACGATAGAAAAGTGGAATAAGCTTGAGACTTTATAGACAACGGAAAAGTCCATAAAAATTAGAATAATTATTAAAAAATAACACATAGTAACGATGGCCCAAAGAGCTCAAAACATGAGATGTCTATAAATCGCTATGAATAATATCGAATGACATCAAAGTACTAGAATTGGAAGCAACAACGATAATTTAACATGTTTCCCAAGCGGACAAGACGGAAAAACATCAGTACTACACGTACTATTACACTCAATAAAATTATTGTTTTTAATAGAATAAATAATAGACGCCTCCCGATGGCCCAAACGTGCATGCCATAATAAAGATGCTAAGGCGGCAAACATTGACGATATGTCTTGATTAGAGGTATCCCCATCGAAAAATCCTTCACATAAAATTCAAAAGTGTCAAAGTCAACAAAAACTCAATTATCAATTATAAATTTTCAAACAAACACCAAAATTTTAATTAAGTGAAGAGCATAAAGGACATTTTGCAAGGCGAGAGGTGGGTTCAGGGGAGTTAAATTTGTGTGATCATAACCATAAATTAGAATTGAATGACTATTACCAACAATTATGTCATGATTTTTGATCAAAATTAAAATAATATGAGAGATTACCTGGTGCGGACATCATGTGAGAAGTAGCACGGATGTCCATGTACCAATTTGCATTAGGGAGATTTAATCCAAGTGCCTCGATATCCGTGGGACTTGGGGCCATCACTGCTAGACCAAGAGCCGGGCGTCCGCTGAGGCCAGAGCTGATGCCCGCCGGTGCCGAGGCCCAAGTAGCCCACCGCCGCCAGAATCGCATCGCCCGCTTGTTTTACGCTCGCCGCGATGTTGGCCGCCCAATTAGTTGAAGGAAATAAGTAGGGGCTTGGGCCACAGTTCGTTAGCCCACGACATGGCTTAGGGCCACTACCCAGTGGCTCAAGCCTGCTGTCATGGGTTTAGTGGCCTCGCCGCCGCCACCCCTACCTGGGCTCGCCACCACTATCGCCACCGCGATCGCCACCTCATCGCCGCCGTTATTTTTCCCACGGCTTTGACCCTTTTTGCCACCCCCGTTGTTATAGTTTTGACCATACTTTTCAAAAAATGATTAAGAGTCATCAGTTTCACGGGACGTGGCCACCATCATGGCGAAATTGGCTCCGATAACCGTCTTTTTAACCAATTCTGCTTCTTCTAAGGTGAGTATGAAACGTGTTTGGTAGAATGTCGCGAGAGGATTACTTTGACGAAGGAGAGTCCCAATGTCATTATACGCCTCAAAGAGTCCCACAACCATTTGAAGAACAAAACGATCATTAGTGACAGGCGCACCAACGTTTTTGAGTTGATCTGACAACACTTTGAGTCTTTGACAATAGGCTGAGGTATTCGGAAAATCTTCCATATTAATGTAGGAAAATGCTTGCTCAAGGGTCATGACACGTGAATTTTTGTTGTCTTGGAATATATCACGCAACATATTCCAAACTTTCATTGTCGTAGCATCAGGTTCGATAATTTTCTATAAGAGGTCCGTAGAGATGGTGGAATGGATCCATTAAAGGACCGTAGCATCAAGAGTTTCCTACATCTCAATCTCATCATCTGTGGAAGGCACTTTCTCATTGCCTATCGATGATGGGATGATGTGATAGAGGACTCTATTAGACCGGGCGTGAATTTTAAATAGTTCTGCCCACGTCTCGTATTGGACGTTTTCCATCTCAAGAACAATAGAAATATTGTTTTTGATATTGAAGACTGCAAGGGCATGATGAAAGGTGTTCTTTGTGGTAGATATGATGGAAGAACAAGATGCGAATTAGGGATTTGGAAAAAAAGTTGAAGGGAGGGGAGGGGATCATCGGCCGGCGGTGGCCGAGAGGTTACCAAGTTAGGGCGGCGAAAGCTAGGTTTTGGAGAAGGAAATATTGCCCTAGACTGCTGATACCATGAAAGAGAATAATCCTCTGATTATTTTCATTAATGAGAAGGTATATATACATGATATGCAATTTCTAATTATGAAAATTAAATCTACCTTTTCCTAATACAAGACTACTACATTTTCCTAATATAAGACTATTACCATAATCATACATGTACAAAAACTCTAATAATTATAGTAAGAAATATACAAAATATACACACCATATACACGGTTTTGACCGTGTATACCATGGTTGTGTTTCACTATAAGACAATCCCGTAAAGGTGATCACTATATAATATGTCGTTTTGAACCTAAATTTTATCGGTGTAAAAAGTTGATCATCTCATTTTTTATCACACTCAGAATTTCATCTCTCAATTCGTGTTCTTCAATCACACATATATGTGCATAACTCATTAAAATAATAGTTACCACACTAAAGTGGAGTAGAGAATTCTGGAAAATAGAAGACAATTGCAGGAGATCCAAGAACTGTAGAGAGACTGCTACCATGATCAGGAGCTATATATGCACAAAAGAGAGTTGAAACAGTCTCTGGATAAATGGACTATGGTGGAGGAGAATATTTTAAGACAAAAGTCTAGAATACAATGACTAAAACTTGGTGAAACTAATTCTTCTTTCTTCCATGCTTGTGTTAAGAATAGAATTGCTCAAAATCATATTACATGGTTGGTCTTAGAACTAGGGGAAACTACACAAACTTTGAAAGAAATTAGGGAGGAAATCACTGGTTTCTACAAGTTGTTGGGTACTTGTCCTTACCAACTACCAACAATTGATCCTTCGATTATGATTGCAGGGTCCACTCTGAATAGACAACAACAACTTCATCTAATTTACCCAGTCACAAGAGAGGAGATTCTATTGGCTCTGAAAGATATTCCTGATCTTAAAGCTCCTGGTTGTGATGGTTTTAATGCATGGTTCATAAGAAAACATGGCCCATTGTTGGTGAGGAGATTTCATATGCTGTGGTCCAGTTCTTTAAAACTTCATGGATGTATAGTGCCACTAATTGAACCACTGTTACATTGGTGCCCAAGGTATAAAATTCTTCTTTCTATTAAGAAATTCAGACAAATATCCTGTTGTACCCTGCTACACAAGTTGATTTCCAAAGTACTGACTTACAAACTACAAGTTGTGATTGATATTTTGGTGGACTATGGACAGACTGCTTTAATCCTGGTAGTCATAACTGATAACATCTTGTTACGCTATGAATTGGTAAAGGGCTACAGTAGGAAGGGTAGCATGCTCAAAATTGACATGCAAAAAGCATATGATTCTGGTGAATGGACATTCTTAGAACAGATCTTAACTAGTCTCAATTTACCTGCCATGTTTGTGAATTGGATTATGACTTGTGGGAAGACAATTTCTTATTCTATAATTGATGTGCCAAAAAATTACAGCACATTTGATGTCAATTTCATGGAATAATATTGACTTTTATGCGTTCATAATATATGTTTCTTATGTAATTTCAGTTTTTGTAGGATTTTTATCTCGGGACACTAAAAGCAAGAAAAAAAATACTTAAATGTGGATAAAAGTGTTGAAAAAAGAAGAAAGTGATGAGGAGACAACTTTTGCGGACCGCAAAAATAGACAGTGGACCGCAGAATAGTAGACATCACCACAGAAATAGACGGTGAATAGAAGACTCCAGAGCCCCGAAGTGCGACCCACTCTGCAGTCCGCACTTCCATTCTGCAGACCGTAGTCCGATATGCGAATCACTGCTCCGCTTCAAATCCAGCTCAGATTGAGAAGCTTCAGGGCACCTCTGCGGATCGCAGTTCAGTTCTGCGGACCACACTTCCAGCTGTAATTTCAGATAGTCTAGATTAAGAGCCACTTTGTGAACCCTAGATCTGCTTTGCGGACCATAGAACAGGTCTGCGATCCTATTCTGCGATCGCAGAGTGATCAGACGGTGACATTATTGTAATTATGATCACATCCAAAAATTGGATCCATATACATAGTTACATAGAGTTTTGTAATAGAGAATCAAATTTTATGTCACTTAATGCTTTTACTACTTGTCTTTTCATTCATTGTTAACATTTAAGGAGACACAAACATTCCATTTCACTATTCATCGAGTAGTTTATTCACTCTTGTTTTGTCTTTTCAACATTCAAAGAATCTTGAGTTTTAGTTCCACTTTGTAAAGGCTAGCTTTATCTTTAATATAAAATTATTGTAAGCTTTCTTTAATATTTTATATGCCTTACTTTATTTATTGCTTAGTATTTTATTCTTTGTGTACCATGCGTGGCTAGAATCTAGATTGGGGTTGCGATCCAAATATGAAATGTCATAGTTGGGATAGTTCATAAATGTGAAAAGGGTGTAAAATAGTGGCATTTAATTACCTCTCACACTTGATGCTTAAGGGTTGGTTGCAAACATCCTTTAATGTCTATTGTCTCTAATCAAACTTGAAAAATGAGACTAGAGTCTAGCATAGGGGTATATTAATTAGGACTTGGAATTTAAATCTCATTTAATGATTCTCAACATTAATTAGAAAGGAATCAACTAAGAGTAGATAATGGGCGTTCCTATATTCCACACTTTAGAGCTTGACAAAGCCTAAAGTGAAATTAGGTAAGCCAATTGAGAAATCTCCACCTATAAATTAGTCCCATTACTTATACCACAATTATTACACCCAATCTAAGAATAACCCAATACAACTTTCATGTATTAAGTCACAACCCTAACACTCCAGCTTATTTGATATATTAATTGTTAATTGGCTAGTTAAAACAAATAAACAAACAAACAAACAATTTGAGTACCCTGAGAGTAAAGTATTTAGTAAAGAAATGATACAACACGAATAATATTCATTTCTCATTGTCTTCCTTATGGGATTCGATCCTAATCTAGTTGGGTTACTATATTTGATAACTATCACGTTATACCGTATTATGGTGTAATTTGAGCGAGATCAATAATCATTAATGGAAATCCCTCACACCCTTTATCGCTAAGAAAGGTCTTAGACAGGGTGACCCCTTATCTTCCTCTTTATTTGTGTTGACCATGGGGTGTTTGAGTATACTCATGTAGAAGTTGGAAATTCTAAATTTCAACTTTCATCCAAAATGTGAAAGACTATAACTCATCCAACTTGGATTTGTAGATGACCTACTTTTATTTTGTAGAGGAGATGCTGGATCTCTCCAGTGCCTGTTTGACCAATTCCAATATTTTTCTAAAGCTTCTAGATTTATTAAAAATCAGTCCACAAGCTCTGTGTACTGTGGAGGGGTCTCAGTTGATGTTCAACAAGAGATATTGGGTGTCCTTGGGTTTTCAAAAGGTGAACTGCCCATAAGATATTTGGGAGTACCTTTGAGCACCAAAAGGGTGTCCACTATCCAGTTCCAACCTATTATAGAGAAGATCATTAGGAGGATAAAGTCTCGGGCATCAAAATTTCTCTCATAAACAAGCATGAACAGTTGATCAAATCTATTTCATTTTCCATTCAGGTTTTCTAGGCATAAATTCTTGTGCCACATAAGAAAGTTGTGAAGATAATTGAAGCTACATGCATGGCATTTCTATTACAATGACAAAAAGTCATTTTGCTTGTTTTGCCTAAAAATCCCTAAATTACCCTTTCTAAGGCTTTATATTCTTCCTTGTAACTTGCGGGAATAGGTGGCACTGTTCCCGAGGTGATAGGGTAGGTTTCGGACCCATTTAGCTAAGTTTGAGAAATCCTAAGTTAAGAGAATAGAAGAGTTTGATCTATAGTTCACTTTTTGATAAACGTGCTTCATTTTAGTTTTATCGGTTCCATTAGCTCCGAAATGATGATTATGACTTAGTTGAGCTTTTGATTTGGGTCCCGAGGTAGCCTGATGCATTTTTGGAGTTAGGTTGTTAAATTGTGGAATTAGAACTTAAGAGTTGACTTTAGTCAAACCCAAGCCTTAGAAATATTTTCTGGGAAATCCGAGTGCGCGAACAGGTCTGGAGTGTATTTTATAATAGGGTAGCAAGTTTGGTTTGTGTTCGGGAGGTCTCGGGAGTGTTTCGGGTGGTTGACGGGGGATTTCTTATCTTTGGGTTACTGCCGATTGCTGGTGTATGCACTAGTAACCAGGAGTTTGCCTCGGCGGGTCCGCCTCAGTGGTGGCTTGGGTTGCCGAAGCGGGAACCTTTCTTTTGTCTGAGATCCTCCAAAATGAATAGTTTCCTCACAGAGGCGCATTTGCCTCCGTGGAGATAGATTCCGCCCCAGTGAAGGGTCGGGATGTTAGAGATATTTGGCCCAGCGGATAGGTTTTCCACTGGAGCAGGTCCGCCCCAGCAGAATAAAGTCCACCGGAGCGGACCACTGTGCTGTTTTAATATGCGTTTTGACCTAGCATTAATTTCATTCCCCACATTTATTCCTCATTGAGAATTGAGCTTGGGCAGTAAGATAGTGAAGAATTCAAGAGATTTTTCACCATTAAGGTAATCATTCTCCCTTCTATTAATGTGTACTACTATATTACATCTTAAGCATGTGTATTAAATAAGGGAAAGGTAGAAATACTTTATGGAGAATAAGATAGCTGTCATGAAGGATTGGGGGTTGATTAATGGTTCATTGATGCTTATATTGTAAACTAGTGTTATATTCACATAATATATGATGTTTATGTGACCAATTTTATGTTAAAAACCCTTTTGGAAATTGTGGGAAATTTTTGGGTTATAATTGAGGCTTTTCCTTAATTCATGAAATTAGAGACCTCTTTGGGCTTTGTTATTCAATTAACTTGAAATTATGAATATCTAGCTTGTATTAGTACTAATTGGGTAGAAAAGTTGGTATTTTGATGATGTGGGATCGGGGTTCCTTTGTAACCTAACTTGAGAGATTATGAATAATATTAGACCATAACCCATTATAATCAATGTAATTGATCAGAGTGGGCTTATAAGAAGGCTCGGCGAAAAGGAAAAGCGGTTGTGTAAGTCTCTTATGGGTCACGTGAGAACTACTGTAGCAACGTGTGTGTATCAGATATTTGTGGCTACTTGCATTCATACATATCATTCTGTATTAAATTGATTTACATTATGATGTGTGATTGTTGTATTATGTGCCATGACTGGACTCTATCATACTCGTGATCTTTAGTTGCTAGAAGGGATACTACCAGATTATGTTGGATATGGTGTGAGACTTGAGTAGAGTGACTGGAGGGATCTAGATGGGGTTATGTTGGACTTGTGTGATGTGTGACTTGAGGGCACTTGTACTTGACTAAATTGTAGATTCATTATAGGTTGGTTAACTAGTTCATTCTTATGTATGAGTAACTAACTAGTAGAGATAGTTATCACAAAGTACCAGCCCTCGCCACCGTTATAGCTAGGGTCGGTCGATGATGCTTGCTGAGTACATGTGTTTTTCATACTCACTCAACGCTTGTTTCATTCTATGTACAGGTACTGAGACAAGAGACAACATCGGAGCAGCATGATCCCCTTATCATAGATCGTGATATTGGAGTCCATGGTGAGCCACATCTTCTTTCCCTGCACTGGAACTCTATTCTTTCTTTATATTATATTTTGTTACTCTCAGACTATGTCATATTTTTACTTTCAAACATTTTTATATTTCTTATTATCCAGACTTGTATTCAATTGTAGAGCTTGATACTCATGACTATCAGATCACTTGAGGATTTATATCAGACTATGTATTTATATCTTTAGACTTGTTAAATATTCCTCTTTTACTTCTTTATTTCTGTATTTAATTTCCGATTATTCATATGAATACTGGTTGGGTTTGCCTACGGGTTATGGTAGGTGCCCTTACGGCACAAATAGAATTTTGGGTCATGCCAAATTGGTATCAGAGCCCAAGGTTAATGGTCTCATAAGTACAAGTAGTGTCTAGTAGAGTCTCGCGGATCGGTACGAAGAGATCCGTACCTATCTTTGAGAGGCTACAAGACATTTAGGAAACTTAAATTATTTTATTCTTTCAGGCGATCAATTATGATTGAACTCTAAGCTTTTTATTTCATTCTTTCTCACAGACGGTGAGGGCTAGATAAGCTGCATGAGGAAATAATAATCCCACACCCACTGTCAGAGGAAGTGATCAGAGTAGTGTGTGAGGTAGAGGTAAGGTTAAGGGTATGCCTTGAGTTGTTGACCAAGGTCGAGCACCTGCAGTTGCTCGAGCTCTTGACCGAGTAGAGTCTCTAGAGACTGAGGCTATTCTAGAGGATGATGAGGTTTCGATAGATGATGATAAACATGTTTAGACTGACAGGGTCGAACATGATCAGATGTCCCCAGTTTTCATTATCAGACCAGTACTTTAGGAGACCTTGGTTTGGATTATGAGTTTTCTAGAGTCTATCGCTCAAGGTGTCCATCTAGTTACTTCAGATGGGTCTCATACTAGGGTTTGAGGATAGACTCCTGACCATGCTGCTATATCAGGATTTTGGACACCTGGATTTTCTGCTCATGCTATAATTCCTCAGTTTCTTGGTGTGCCTATACCTATCTTTACTACACCTCCAACCGCACAACCTGCCATATCCATAGAGAAGCAGAAGATATTCGAGAGATTCAGGAAGTTGGATCCTCCCAGATATGATGGGGATCCCGAAGATAATGCTTATGAGTTCTTGATCAGCTATCATGAGAGGTTGCACAAACTCGGACTCATGGAGTCTTGTGGTGTTAATTACACTACTTTTTAGATGGTCGGGCCGACTAAGTAGTGGTAGCGGTCCTATCTTGATTCCATACTAACAGGGTCCCCTCATATGACCTGGGTTTTATTTACCCAAATAGTTTTAGAGAAGTTTATACCTTTTAGTGTTAGATAAAGGAGATAGGCTCAGTTTGAGTGGTTATGCCAGGGGCGTATGTCTGTGATCGAGTATAAGATGCATTTCCACGCCTTGTCTCAACATGCCTTGATGATTCTACCTGATGAGACTGAGAGGGTGAGAAGGTTCACCAATGGTTTGATATATCCTCTTTAGTTGATTGCAACACAGATGGTTGCCACCAGTTATACCTTCCAGCAGATCGTTGATACCATGAGAGAGGTCGAGTTTAACAGGAGAGAGGATTGGAAGGAGAGAGTGGTCAAGAGACCTCATTTTAGCACTTATGTAGTTGCCTTGTCTGAAGACCGGGGACATTATAGTGGAGGTCATCACTATCTGAGGCCTTGACCCATTGTTCCTTCTATGCCTACATTAGAGGGAGGCCAGTCTGCACGTATTTCTCATAGAGTAGGGCAGTTAGTCCCAATTTCTTATCGACCTTCTACTCGTGGTGGTCATTCGGGTGCTAGTTCTTCTTATTTATAACTATTGACAATTACGATAGGTTGCTTTGAGTGTGGAGATCTTAGGCACTTTAACAAGGATTGCCCCAGACTTTAACGGGCTATACAATCTCAGGGTTTTAGAGCGAGAGCGGCAGTGCATCTAGCTAGAGACGGGTTTCAGGGAGTTAGGACTGGTGCTTAGAGAGGTAGAAGTGGACCTTAGATGAGTCGAGATAGTGCTCAATTCAGCCGAGGTGGTGGACATGGGGGTGATAGCCCAATTTTTATGCTTTTCCAGGAGACCCGAGGTAGAGGCCTCTGATGTTGTGATCATAGGTACTCTTTCAGTTTGCCATCGACCTACTATAGTTTTATTCGATCCAGGGTCTACCTATTCTTATATGTCTGCCTACTTTACATTGAATTTGGATTTGATGTGTGAATCTCTAGCCATGCCTATTCATGTGTCCATACCTGTTAGGGATTTTGTAGTGGTAGATCAAGCTTACTTGGGTTGTGTAGTTACATTGATGGGGTATGATACTCAGGTATATTTGAAAGTCTTACATATGGTAAATGTTGATGCTCTATTGGAGATGGTTTGGTTAGCTCCTTATCATGCTATCTTGGATTATTACGCCAAGACCGTTACATTAGCCATGCCTGGTATTCCTCAGTTAGTTCGGAAGGTACTCTTAGTCATTATCTGAAAAGGGTGATCTCATTTTTGAAAGCTCAGAAGATGGTGAATAAGGGGTGTCTATCTTATTTGGCCTATGTTCGTGACACTAGCGCGAAGACTCCTTCCTTAGATTCAGTTTCAGTAATTCGGGAGTATCCAAAGGTATTTTCTATAGACCTTCCCGATGTTGGGTTGGATTGTGATAACGACTTTTGTATTGATCTAGAGCCAGACACTCAGCCCATTTCTATAGATCCGTATCGGATGACACCGGTCGAGTTGAGATAATTGAAAGAATAATTGCAAGATTTGTTAAGTAAGGGATTTATTCAGCCCAGTATTTTACCTTGGGGTGCTCCAGTGTTATTCGTCAAGAAGAAAGATAGGTTTATGCACATGTGTATTGACTACAGGCAGCTGAACAAGATGACTATCAAGAACAAGTATCTAATACCACACATTGATGATTTGTTTGATCAACTTTAGGGTGCTTCCGTGTTTTCAAAGACTGATTTGAGATTCGGCTATCACCGACTGAAGATCACGGCTGAGGATGTCCGTAAGACAACCTTTCAAACCAGATATAGATATTATGATTTTCTGGTAATGTTGTTTGGGTTGACAAATGCACCTACAACCTTTATGGAGTTGATGAATAAGGGTGTTCAGGCCCTATTTGGATTCATTCGTGATTATGTTTATCGATGATATCTTGATATACTGATGCGCGAAAAGATGCACACACTTTAACGCAAGTGCACGTTATCGTAACAAGTAATATAGTCTTGGTAAGACCGAATATCGTCCACAAGGATTAGGGTTCAAGTACCAACTATCTATCTTTTGGTATCTATTTGGCAATCGATATTTGATTTTGTTGTTTATAACTAAGAGTTATAAAAACTAATTTAACTAATGTGTTTACTTCAGTTGTGATGGGAATAGTGCTTACATGTCTCCTCAACTATCCACTTATGTTACTTATTAATGCAATGAATTATGGCTTTCTTCTCTCGGAGCTAGCAGGTTTACGAAATCGTTTTATATTCCCGTTAAGGATATATAAACACTCAACCCCAGCATTGCTCCTTTCTACCTTTCGGTGATAAGGATAACTCTATAGGAGGATTAAGAACAAAAACCTAGTTAACCGTCACGCACCATGCGTAAAATTAGGGTTGTTAAGCCTCTCATTAACGCTACATAAATAATTGAGGTATTTTCATCCCCAATCCAAAATATGTCTACCCAACTTACAAAGATATTCACAACCTCCTCCTTTCAAGTTTGATTAGAAATCATATAAATAATGATAATTAGTGATCAATTAATTACCAAGCATTCAAAACAATTATTGGATAAATCTCAACAAGAAGAATAACCATAACACGATCAATTTATAACATAAGTTTCTAGTGAATCAACATGGAAAGCCCTATAAAAGAATTAGTTCCTAGCCATTGACATGACAAGAACTAATTCAAGGTTCATCATACAAAACTGAAATAAAAGAAAAGAAAAAGGAAAGAAATTACTAGACTATGGTCTCCAATCTTCACTTCAAGAATTCTTGTGTTGTGCAAGAAAGGGAACCCTTTAGAACTGCCTAGGGTTCTCCTTTTATAGGCTGAAAACCGCCTCAAACTTTTCCTTCAGGCCTGGCCCATAATTTCGTCTAAAAACCTGATTTTCCCGCGTCGCCGTGCCTTACTTTCGGCGCTTGGCACGAACTCGCAGATACCGGGTGATTTGCGCCGCGCCGATCTATCGCTGTGCGCGGCGCTACTGGAACTTCGGTATTTACGGATATTGGGTCCGCGGCCTCGCATCGCTGGCGTGGCGCCGCGCACGACTGCCGCTCGTTCGCCACTTTCTCTGATTTTACGCTCTGGAACCTCCACTTTTGCCCTCTTTTAGCTCTTTTTCCGCCATTTGGCCATTTTAACCACTTTGACTCAAAAGAAAGAAAAAATATCCTAATACGACACTTATTTGTACAAAAAGGGACAAAAGACTAACTAAAACTGACTCAAAAAGTGTATATAAAATACACCGATCATATACTCGCAGAGCGAGGAGGAGCATGGGGCATCATTTGAGGATCGTACTGGGTATTCTGAAAGAGAAGTAACTCTATGCAAAAAATTTGAAGTGTGAGTTTTGGCTTAGTCTAGTGTCTTTATTGGGTTATGTGGTGACCAAGGATGGTATTATGGCGGATCTCAAAAAGATAGATGTGGTTTGAGATTGGATTTTATTGGGTTATGTGGTGACCAAAGATGGTATTATGGTGGATCTCAAGAAGATAGATGTGGTTTGAGATTGGATACGGCCTAATTTTGTTACCAAGGTTTAGAACTTTGTTTTAATCATAGGGAATTATCAATAATTCGTGGAAGGATTTTCATCCATTACAGCCCCGTTGACTAGATTAATTCAGAAGGGGGTGCCTTTAGAGTGGTCTGATGCTTGTGAGGTGAGCTTTTAAAAGCTCAAGGCCTTATTGACTACCGCTCTTATTTTGACATTGTCGGTCGAGAGAGAGAGAGAGTTCTACTGTGTATTGTGATACTTCTGGGGTTGGTCTTGAGTATGTGTTAATGCAGAAATGGAAAGTCATAGCCTATGGTTCGAGATAATTGAGGGTTCATAAAAAGAATTATCCCACTCATGACTTAGAGTTGGCGACGATCATATTTGCGTTGATGATTTGGAGGCATTATCTCTATGGTGTGCATTGTGATGTTTACCCCGAATATCATAGTCTCTAGTACTTGTTCAACTAGAATGATCTTAATTTGAGACAACGTCGGTGGTTGGATCTTCTAAAGGATTATGATATGAATATTTTGTATCACCCGGGCAAAGTGAGTGTTGTAGAGGATGCCTTGAGTCGCAAGGTACTGATCATGAGTAGCTTGACTATGTTACATGTGTATGAGCATCTTATGGACAATGATGTTCAATATTTGGCAAATTGGTTTGTTAGGCTTGATATATATGAGTCGGGTATGGTATTGTCTTGTGTGGAAGCGTTGTCACGACCCGACCGGTCGCGATCGTGCCTGTCGGGGCACCTGTCAGTACACATCGTGAGAATAGCAATGAACATACATAACACATAACTTATAAAAGGTAAACATCGGCCGCCACCGATAAGGTCGCCTTCATAAAAACATACTTAATCGTAAGTACAACTTATTCTTACCCCAAACCACAAACGTGACTACGCACTTGGAATAACAATCGCGTGGCGGACAGGGCCCGCCATACCCTGAATGTACAAAAGTCTATAACCTCGGGAATCATACCAAAAGACAAAGCCTCCGAGAGATGGAGCTTTCCAAGAAATGAACGGTGATCCTAAGAGCGGATCGCAAGTTACGATCTCGACTGCGATTTAACGCACCCGGGCGAGGTCGATAACAGTACCAAGTATGTGAATCAAAATATCGTAATGAAATCATAATAGCATATATAAAGCGGAGACATGTATGATACCAAACTACAAGATACAACATATACGCAGCCGTGTCAAGTCGGGACTCACGCCTCTAAGTCATCACTCAAATATAACCATAGGTCTCATACCCATAATATCAATCATGCGTGGAATTCTTCCTCATCGCCATGCTATGATATAACAACACTAAGAGTACACATGAATACTAGATCCCACCGTGTCATCGTAACCGCACGAGGCAAATGCGAAGGCATAGCTACCAGATCCACCCCGCATTCTCAACCGATCGGCAAGTACGAAGCCACTACCGAGATCCACCGTACTCAATAATACTATACCGAATCACGGTCGACCGGGCAAGTGCGATAGCCTCTACGAGATCCACCTGCGCCACATCACGATCGGCAAGTACGCAGCTAACCACCGATCCACCGCATCACACCATCGCCTAACCCCGACCGGCAAGGCGAAAGCCAACTACCAGATCCACCCTGCATCACGTCTCTGACCGAGGCAAGTACGAGGGCTAACTACTAGATCCACCCTGCATCAGTAGACCTCATGGAGAGCTAATCCATGGAATAATACTGTCAACAGGGAAACGAACCCTCATCATGGCCGCATACCCGTGGAATCCTCCATCACCGACTGCGCCCAAATAGACTCATAACTACATGCTTTTAATTCGACTGCAATACCATGCCTTTACATAAACCAAGACAATTACCATGCCTTCTTTTCACATAAACCAAGAGAATTCTTATTTAAGCAAGCCAAAGTACTTATCAAGGCACACATAGAATAATTCTCAATTAAACAAGCCAAAGTACTATGTACGTACATTCTTTTCGAAAGCCTCCTTTTTATGTAAAATCCAAGATACTAACACCCGTAGTATCAAGGAGTGTCTATTTTTCAAAGTAAGTTACCACACCTTTAGAAAACTCATTTCAAAGCTTGAAACCAAGTAACTTCAATTTTTCACAATCTAGACAACTTATGCTCATTAATCAAAATAGACAACTTTCATAACCTTCCATAAAGTTATTATAACCAACTTCCCATAAAGCCGTTATACTAACTTTATGCTTTAGAAATTTAAGACATCCTTATCCTTTCATAAGGCCGTTATAACTAACTTCCCATAAAGCCGTTATAACTCCTTATAAACCATTTCGTTCTTTTACTAACCAAGAGACTTATACTTCCAACAAATTCATGCAATTTTCAAAATACTTCAAGCCTCTTATCCTTTAGAAAACAAGTTTCTTACCTCAAAAATTTAAGTCTCTTATCTTTTAGAATAATTCAATACTCAATACTTTCACACCAAGTACTCTATACTTCATTATGTCAAGAAATCCTTGTCTACCTTATTTAGGATAAACCACTCCTTAAGAACAAGCGGGTTAACTTCTTAACCCAACCAACTTAGACATTTTCTTAAAACAAGTCAAGTACAACAAAAGGATTTACTTCATTCAAAACACGTACGTCTACCGTACTATATAGTTATAACTACTCATGCTCAAGAGATAAGAATGTTTCCACATACCTCTTCGGTCAATCCACTTGCTAAGCCCAAACTACCGCAAGTAATAAGTCAACCTATAATAACCATAATACGTTTATTAACCTCTAATTTCAATGTAGAAATAATCTAAGTTCAAAGCCCCTAAATTCTATGGAAAATTGGGCAGCATTTCCTTTGTTTCTACATACTTTGCCACCTTTCTCAAGGCCGAATTCAACATCCAAATGCCACATTTAAGGCTCAACAATCCAAACATTTCAAAGGGGATTACACACCTAAACTTGGGTGTGTAAAATTCTGCCCCACAAGGTAAAACAACTAACTTAACAAGTCTAAGGTAGTTTTTAGGCTACAACATGCTCACATAATCTTCTTAACCAATTCTTTCATATCCAACCCATATTTCTTACATGCAATGAATCTAAGAGCATTATTTACTACTACAAATCCCTTCTTCTTCACATGCAACACAATAACTAGCTACAAGAGAAGAAATGTTACCTTTAGAGCTTTAGCCAAAATTATTCCAACAACTTTGCTAGCCTCCTTTCCAAGAACACCACCACAACAACTCCTACAAGCTAGCCACAAGCTTCCTTCTTGTCCTTAACTTTTAGATTTTTCTTAGGCTTTGAATTCCCCTTGGAATTTTAGAGAGAAGTGAGAGCTAATTTAGAGAGAGAGAGAGGTTTGAAAGATGACCAAGTCTTCAAGACTTGGTCAATATAAGGCATGCAAGAAAAATCAGATGGGGGGGGGGACACTTGTCACCCTCCCATGGCCTTTTTAAAAGAGAAAATCAGATTTTCCTAAGTTTTTCCGCCCAGAATCCCGCCTCGGCCTTGTGCTGAACTGCAGCCTTCTGAATTTCCGCGCCGCTGCCTCGCTTCCGGCGCTGGCTGCAACTTCAGCGACCCTCAGTATATCCGGCGCCGCGCCCTACCTCGGTGCGCGCCCTATCGCTTCTCGAGACATTTCGCCGTCACAAGACCGAACTTGTAACTCCCATAACTTCCTACTACGATGTCCTATCGACGAACGGTTGGTTGCGTTGGAAACTAGACTCAACGAACTACGCACTAGGCCTTTGAAATACGTAGGAACTCTCAATGTACCAGGTCATAACCCGCCTCAAAGTTGACTAAAACCCATCCGGAACAATCCGTCAACCTATCTTTTGAAAATTTTAAGTCTTACTCCCTTTCGTACGCTCTCATGCGCATGACCTGAACTACGGGATGTAACAAGCGTGGTCTTCCTTGTTAGAGAAAATTTGGTCCCAACAGTTTGATGACGCTCAGTTGTGCATGATCTGTGACAAGGTGTTGCAGGGAGAGGTAAGAGAGACAGTAATTGATAGTGATGTGTTTTGAGGATCGAGGGTCGAATTTGTATTCCTAGGGTGGGTGAAAACCAGATTAATTATAGAGGATGACCATAGTTCAAAGTACTCCATCCATTCAGGTTCTACGAAGATGTACCGTGACTTGAGGCAAAATTATTGGTGGTGCAGAATGAAGAGTGACATAGTGGAGTTCGTGTCCCGATGCTTGAATTGTTAGCAAGTGAAATATGAGCACCAGAGGCAGGGTGGTGAGCTTCAGAGGATGCCCATTCTTGAGTCGAAGTGGGAGCTGATTTCCATGGATTTCTTCATAGGATTGACCCGTACTTTAGGCAAGTTTTATGCTATTTGGGTCATTGTGGACAGGTTGACCAAATCTTCCCATTTCATTCCAGTCCAGACTACCTATAATTCTGAGAAGTTGGCCAAGATCTACATCCGAGAGATAGTCCGATTGCACGGGGTGACAATTTCTATTGTTTCTAACCAGGGTACGAAGTTTACTTCTCACTTTTTGAGGTCCATGCAGAAGGAGTTGGGTACTAGATTGGATCTTAGCATAACTTTTTGTTACACCCCGTAGTTCCAGTGTATGTATATGAGGACGTACATACGTAAATACGACATTAAAATTGGAAAGGAAGAAAGATGTGATTTTTCGACGGAAAAATTTCCGAATTTTGAGAAGGAAAAATGTTCGTTAATGGGAATTGGATTCCCAGATTTGGTATTCGGACTTTTTGGAATATTTGAGAATTATGGAATTTTATTTCCGAAATTGGTCACGTGGGGCCCACTGAGAATTTACTTTGTGGGCCCACTTTATTTTCGGATTTTTGGCATTGCGGATATTTTCTAAGATGAAATATTTTGGGCGAGTAGGGGCGACACGTGTCACCCCAGCGCCATGTTGGCCGAATTGGAGAAGGCGAGTGGGGCGTTTTAGGTGGACGTGGCCCATTTTGTGCGCCACTTGTCCCATTTTGTGGTAGCCAAATGGTTGGCCAACGACCCACACACCTGTACCCCATCCTCACCACACACTTGCCTAGATCTTGACCAGTGATTTTCCTATACATACCCCATTGTTTCAAGACTTATTTCATCCACACTGAGATTCTAAGTCACAAAATACTCCCTTTGTTGAGGTTCTCGCCCTACTCTCCCTTGGTGTAGGAAAAATTCTTCAAGTGTTGATATAGTCCCAAATACCTTAGCCTAGTATCCCTAGTTGTATTCCAAGTTATTTCAATACTAGAGCCCTAAATTCTACTTTATTCCTTTAGTCGCAAAAACGAAGCCCTAGAAAAATCTTCATAGCTTAGATGAAGTGTTAAGAGAAGTTATTTGGAAACTTCTAAGGGTTGCTTGGAGGCGGGTTGGGCGTCGAGAATGGAGCTAAACGTTGCTCAGATCGACTTATAATCTTGGATAATTTTGGGCTTATCGAGGTAATGATCTATGTCCCTATTGTAATTGGAAATTACATGTTGTAGTAGTTAATCATTGAGTATAAGATATATTGGAAGTATAATTATAAGGAATTGAACCGTATTTACATTGATCGTATTTAGAGACTTGTAGTATTATTGTGGAGTAGAATTGTACACGCCAGGTTAGGCGTGTAACCCCGGAATTGTTGGTTTGGTAGAAGGCCTCGTTTGATGAGAGTTTTATGTGGTTGCGGGGGAGGTCTTCTGAATTTTCCATAGAATAAGGAATCTTGTATCTAGAATTATTCTACGAAGAGAGCTAGAGGTTGATAGGCGTTTTGTGGCCTTTATAGGTTGAAGTACTACAGTGGCGTATTCTACTTGGGTGGAAAAGGCGAGCAAGGTTAGAGTACTTGGAGCGTTTTGCTAATTGTCGATAATCGTCGCGAGGTATGTGAACCTCTTCCTATCTCTTACAGCATGATGTGAACTATGTAGTGACTGTAGACGTCGTGTGCTAAATGTATTTGATTGGTTTAAAACATAAAGTGTTATAACGGCTTTATGGGAAGTTAGTTATAACTTTATGTTGGTAAGAAAATACTTGTGGCTTTTAAAAGGTAAATCGATTTGAACTATAAGCGGCTTGTTATGTGATAATAAAGAACTTGAGGTATTTCAAAAGATTTTGAATCATTTTGAAAGAGGTAGTACTTGATTTTTTAGAAACTTAAGAGTTATACTAGCTTTATGGAAAGTTAGGTATAACTACTTAAGAATGTTTTTGATTTTGGAAATCGAATGTGTATCGACAAACCAATGCAGTTAATAAAAAGGAAATGTTTTTAATAATTAAGTATTATTAAAACCAGAGAAACTTCCATCCGCATGAAGCTAAGATGAGACAAAATGATATTTCCTAGATCATGGTCAGTAATAAGATTGTTATAAACAAGAATATCCTACTCACATATAAGGCTTATGTTCTCGATTGTTTAAAGGAGAATTATATTCTTAAATGAATAAGACTATGAACTACTAAACCTTTCTAAAAATGCAAACTTGAATACGGGAAATTAGGCAAACTTGAACATTGGAAAAGAATGGCTACTTGATTTTAAAAGAGAAGTAATTGATTTACTCTAAAAAGATAATCACTCTATTTTCATATACTACGTATTGTGTGGTTTTGTGAAGTAACGTATCTTTAAAGATTTAATGTATGAAGTACTTTGGGGATAGGTACCGAACTTGTTAGTAGAAAGTACCATGTGAATAACTTGATTGTATTGGTTTGTTATAGCCTTGTAATACTTTCTTGTTGATTTGATAAGTAAGCGTGTTAGGATGCTACGTGTGTTAGTATCTTGTGATTATTGTAAAGTGGTCACTCTTGTTGTGCTTACGTTGTCAAGCGTTAAGCCGTTATCTTATTGTATCACATACCCTCGACTTATTATACCGAGGGCTTGCCACCCCGATGCGGTCTATACGGCTATCAAATTTTGTGACTACGCGAGTCGCGGTAGCTCCGGATTGATCATTCCGGTGTTTAGCCCGACGCGGGATTCCTATGCGTCTGCTGAGACTACGCGGTCTTTTGAGACTACGCGGTGCGGAGCCTAGGCGGATACCGAGGGTTAGCCGCCGATCGCGGGGTATACCTCGGCGATGCAGGACCATGATTCGAGGAATACCTCATGCGGTGCGTGGGTGACCTATGCGAGTCGCGAGAGTTCGAGGATAGACGCGACATCGATATCATGGCGAGTGGCGGCCGATCGTGGTGCGGTGCAGAAAGACCTCGGATACGGTTGTGGTATTTTTGGTATCGCTGGTCTTAGTAGTCGGCTATGCCTTCGTACTTGCCCGCATTTCGGTTTTATTGTGATAACTTTGAGCGTGAGTCCACGACTTGACATCGCTATTTATTGTGAATCGTAGTTTGGTTATCATACATGTCTCCCGCTTTATATAGACTACTATGATTTCATTTACGATTTTCGCCACATACTTGGTACTGTTATCGACCTCCTTCGGGCCGTGCGTTCATGCCGCAGTGTAGAGGTACACCGATGTTGATCCTCGCTCTTAGTGGTCACAGTCGTTTGAAGCTCCGTTTCTCAGGAGGCTTATCGGTGGTATAGTCCTCTGTCGTTGTAAGTGCTACATTCAGGTATGGCGGGGCCTGTCCGCCATTGTTGTCATATCATTCTTAGGTGCAGTATCTTGTGGGCGAATTGTAAAAAGGGATGAATCGTTTCTAGTTGTTATATATTTATGCCGAAAGGCAACTTTTCTCAGATAACTGTTTTACACTTCACTTTATTCATGTCTTGTTTTATATTCCGCTGATTACTCTGATGTATGGCTACTTGGGTGCCCGGGGTAAGGCACCAGTCACGGGCCCGGGTTCGGGTCGTGACACTTTTTACCCTCAAATCGATGGTCAGTCTGAGAAGACTATTCAGATTCTTAAGGATATGTTGCAAGCCTGTGTGATTTGACTTTGGGGGTCATTAATGTGTACTAGTATATTACATCTTAAGAATGTGTATTAAATAGAGGGAAAGATAGAAATACTTTGTGGAGAATAAGAGAGATGTCATGAAGGATTGGGGGTTGATTAATGGTTCATTGATGCTTATATTATAAACTAGTTTTATATTCACCTAGTAGATGATGTTTATGTGACCAATTTTATGTTAAAAACCCTTTTGGGTATTGGGGGAAATTCTAGGGTTATAATTGGGACTTTTCTTTAATTCATGAAATTAGAGACCTATTTGGGCTTTGTTATTAAATTAACTTGAAATTATGAACATCTAGCTTGTATTAATACTAATTGGGTAGAAAAATTGGTATTTTGATGATGTGGGCTCAGGGTTCCTTTGTAACCTAGCTTGGGAGATTATGGGTACATTAGACCGTAATCTCATTATACTCGATGTAATTGATCAGAGTGGTCTTGTAAAAAGGCTCAGCGGAAAGGAAAAGCGGTTGTGTGAGTCTCCTATGGGTCATATGAGAACTACTGCAAGAGTGTGTGTGTACCAGGTATTTGTGGCCACTTGCATTCATACATATCATTCTTCATTGAATTTATTTACATTATGATACCGTGACTGAACTCTATCATACTCGTGATCTTTAGTTGCTAGAATGGATACTATCAGATTATGTTGGATATGGTGTGGGAGTTGAGTAGAGTGACTTGAGGGATCTAGACACCCTGAATGCAGTTAGGTTGGACTTGTATGATGTGTGACTTGAGAGTACTTATACTTGACTGAACTATAGATTCATTATAGGTTGGTTAACTGGTTCATTCTTATGTTTGAGTAACTAACTAGTAGAGTGAGGATTGTAGGGTGATGATTTTCCAAGTCCATATAAGGAGTCCATTTTCTCATTCCATATCCGATGTGGGACTCTTAACACTCTCCCGCATGCCCATACTTTGTTAACTTGAGTGTGAATAATATATTTGGGGGCCCAACATCGGTGAACGAAGAATTGGAATGAGACTGACTCTGATACCATGTACATAATGGATCATGGACCTAACTCAACCCCGAAAGCTAGCTTGTAGGGTAAGGATTGTTCAAGTCCATATAAAGAGTCCATGTTCTCATTCCATATCCAATGTGAGACTCTTAACACTTGTAATTCCTCTTATAGTCGAATATCTTGGAGGGATAAGGCATCTTGTTACCAAAAGAAATAAGAAGAAAAAAAGTAATAAAATCATTAAAGAGAGGTGGCGACACGTAAGAAGAGTATATTAAGGTGTTAGAATATCGTGTATATATTTCCCATATATACACGGTTTCTCCTCTTACCATATTTGTAGAATTCTTGTACATGTGTAATTATGGTAGTAGTCTTGTATTAGGAAAATGTATTAGTCTTGTATTAGGAAAATGTAGATTTAATTTACTCTTCCTAATACAAGACTAATACATTTTTCTAATACAAGACTACTACCATAATTACACATGTACAAAAATTCAACAAATATGGTAAGAGGGAAAACCGTGTATATATGGGATATATATACACGATATTATATCATTAAAGAGAATAATCCCTTGATTATTTTCATTAATGTCAATGGTATATATACATTATATACAATATTTAATTATGAAAATTAAATATACATTTGCCTAATACAAGACTAATACCTTTCCCGAATACAAGACTACTATCATAATTACACACGTACAAAAATTCTACCAATATGGTAAGAGGGGATACCGTGTATATATGAGAAATATATACATGGTATTCTATCACACCCCCGCAGTCATAGCCGACGGTTGTCCTATGCTAAGACTGTCCATAAAATCTTCAAACAGAAGCAAGGAAAAACCCTTAGTAAAGATGTCACCAATTTGGTACCGTGAAGGGACATGCAAGATGCATACTTGTCCACGAGCTACCTTTTCGCGAACAAAGTAAATATCCATTTCGATATGTTTAGTGCGCTGAAGTTGAACCGAATTTCCAGAGGGATAGACCGCACTAACATTATCGCAATAGACCAAGGTAGCTTTCTAAATAGGAAAGTGAAGCTCTAATAAGAGATTACGCAGCCAACATGACTCGGACACCACATTAGCTACCCATGATACTCGGTCTCCGAACTAGATCGCGATAAAGTAGCCTGGCGTTTAGCCGACCAAGAGACCAAGTTATCACCAAGAAACATATAATAACCAGATGTCAAATGTCTGGTATCTGAACATCCATCCCAATCAGCATTAGTATAAGATACGAGAGTAGATACGGAGGATGGATATAAGTACATACCATAATTAATAATGTCATGTATGTAACACACAATACGTTTAAGAACATGCATATGCTCGTCCCTCGAATCATGCATAAATAAACACACATGCTGCATTGCATAAGTAATATTGGATCTCGTGAAAGTAAGATATTGAAGTGCCCCTGTAAGATTGTGATAGTGGGAGGGATCCTCGTAAAGTGTGCTAGAATTAGCACTCAGCTTTGGTTTTGTATCAACTGGAGTAGGAGAGGACTTACATGATGACATGTCAACTCTCTCAATAATCTCAGTCACATACTTCCTCTGTGATAAAAACAGACCACTTACATAACGTGTCACAGCTATACCAAAAAAATAACTCAAGGCCCCCAAGTCTTTCATAGCAAATTCTGAATTGAGAAGAGGCATGATAGACTTGCGCATTTTATCAGAAGAGACAATCAATATAATATCATCCACATATAATAGAATGTATGTCAAAGAAGCACCACGACCATAGATGAACAGAGAATGATCATACCTATTATGAGTAAATCCAATAGTAGACACATAATCTGCAAACCTCTTATACCAAGTCTGAGGGGCCTCTTTAAGCCTATACAAGGACTTCTTGAGCAAACAGACATGATTAGGGTGATCGGGGTCCCTGAAACCCAAGAGCTGATGCATGTACAATGTCTCCTTGAGATCATCGTGTAAGAAAGAATTTTTCACATCCAACTGATGAATGGGCTATGCTTTCGAGAGAGCCAGACTGAGAACAATGCGAATGATTGCTGATTTGACCATTGAACTAAATGTCTCTCCCCAATCCACGCCAACCTATTGAGTTTTGTCATTACCTACAAGACGGACTTTATGCCTTTCAAAACAACCGTCATATTTTTTATTATTAGTAAAAATCCATATAGAACAAATAACATTAACACCAGGCAGACGGGACACCAACTCCCAAGCCTTATTTTTAATAAGAGCATTATATTCATTATCCATGACCATTTTCCAATTTGGGTCATGAAGGGCAGACGCTGGTATACATGGTAGGAGTGATTTAGTGACGTTAGAATTTAGATTAAAATATCATTTTTATTTAAAAATACAACGTTGCCTACGAGTAACGGGTCTTGACTCGGAATAGAAGTGGACTGGACTTGGGATAGTGTAGGGTCGTATCGGGACTGGCCAACAGGAAGTGGACCAGCTGGCTGAAGGGCTAGACCGACGGGCTAAGATAGTGGGCCAGCAGGCAGTGGTCTTGCTGACCGAGAGACTGTACCAAGACATAAATGATTTGGGCCAACATGTAGTGGGCCGCCGCCGAGACTCGGGCCGAGGATAATATCTCGCCGTGGCGATGGCCTGGCGCCACGGTAGAATTGGGTCACAGGAATGCTGAGCCCACTGGTTGATGATATACGGTGAGAGCCCATCATCCAAAAAATTATAAGAGCTAGACACGAAATTATATAATTTAGCAAACGAAAATTGGGTTTCATAAAAAATAACATGACTACTAATTATGATTTTATTTGAGAATAAATCAAAACATTTGTAACCGCGATGATTAGATGGATAATCCAAAAACACACAATCGGTAGAACTGGCTTGAAGTTTGTTAATTACAGTGGACAGAAAAAAGTGGATATCACAAACACTCAAACACCCTAAGATGAGAATATGAAGGATCTTTATGATAAATAATTTTTAATGGAGATTGATATGATAATCCTTTGCTAGGGAGTATGTTAATGAGGTAAGTAGTCATTTGTAATGCATGATGTCAAAAATAAGAAGTTAATGAAGCATGACCTAGTAAAGTTCAAACAATATTATTAATGGTATGAATTTTTCTTTCGGCTTTCCCATTTTCTAAGGACGTATGAGGACAAGAAAAATAAAAAGTTATGCCATTAGTGTTACAAAATTCCCGAAACTGCCCATTATTAAATTCTCTTCCATTATCACATTGAATGTTTTAAATTTTCCATTCAAATTGGGTACGGATGAATGCTCTAAATGTTAGGAATGTAGAAACAACTTGAGACTTTTTAGATAAACGAAAGGTCCACAAAAATTAGTAAATTCATCCAAAAATAGCACATAATAACGGTGGCCCAAAGAGCTCAAAACAGGAGATGTCTACAAATCACTATGAATAATATCAAATGGCAATAAAGTGCTAGAATTTGAGGCTACAGACGGTAATTTAACATGTCTCCCAAGCGGACAAGAAGGAAAAACATTAGTACTACGCATACTATAATAGACAATAAAATCATTGTTTTGAAGAGAAGAAAGAACAGACGCCCCCGGATTCCCCAAACGTGCATTCCACAAGGAAGATGCTAGAGCGGAAAACGTTGACGGTGTGGCTTGAGGAGTGGAAGTGGTGGTGATTGGATAAATCTCTCCCCGACTATTACATCTCATTAGAGGTATTCATGTCGTGATATCCTTCACAGAAAATCCAAAAGGGTCAAAGTCAATAGAAACCCAATTATTAGTTGTAAATATTCGAACATACACCAAATTTTTAATTAAGTGAGGAGCATGAAGAATATTTTTCAAGGATAAAGGTGGGTTCGGGGGAGATAAATTTATGTGACCATAACCATGAATTAGAATTGAATTACCATTACCAACAATTATGCCACGATTTTTGCTCAAATTAAAATAAGACTAAATATTACCTGGTGCGGACGTCATATGAGAAGTAGCCCCGGTGTCCATATACCAATTTATGTCCGGAGGATTTAATCCAAGCGTATATGTCACTGCCTCATTATCCGGGGTCGACCACCGCTAGGCCCTCAACAACGGCGATCGAGGCCGTAGCCACCACGCTGCCATCGCTCATCGCCCACCAAAGATACCTCAGCTATGTAGAGTTGAGCCTGGCCCAATTTGTTGGAACTAGGCAGGGCGATATGGGTCATCGCTTGGTTGGCGTGACGCCTAGTACTACTCGCCCGTGTGCTGCTGCCATGGGTTTAGTGGCCCAGTGCCCTGCCTGCCGCCACCATCTGCCAGTATGCCGCCACTGCTCCTGCCACCGCGGTTTTTGCTACCATTTTTCTGATTTGGCCCTTTTTGCCGCCATCATTATTACGGTTTTGGCTATAATTGTATGAGAATGAATGAGGCTCATCGGACGTGGCTACTATCAGGGCAGAATTGGCTCCAGTTGTCTCCTTTTTAGCAAACCCGATTTCTTCTAAGGTGAGCATGGAACGTTCTTCGTAGAACGGTGGGAGAGGATTGCTTTGACGAAGAAGAGTTCCAACACCATTATAAGCCTCGGATAGGCCTGCAACCATCTAAAGAATAAAGTGATCATTCGTGACAGACGCGCCAACGTTCTTGAGTTGATCCGAAAACTCTTTGAGCCTCTTACAATAGGCTGAGACATTCAGAAAATCCTCCATGTTGATGTGGGAGAATTCCTGCTCAAGGGTCATGGCACGGAAATTTTTGTTGTCCTGGAATATATTACGCAACTTATTCCAAGTGTCCATTTTCATGGCATCAGGTTCAATAATAGTCTGCAAGAAGTCCGTAGAGATAGTGGAATAAATCCAATGGAGTACTGTAGCATCAAGAGTTGTCCATAACTCTATGTCATCATCGGTGGTAGACACCTTCTCATTTCCTGTTGCCGAGGGGATGATGTGATGAAGGACTCGATGAGACCGTGCATGAACTTTAAGTAGTTCTGTCCACGTCGCGTATTAGACGTTTTCCATCTCAAGAACGACATGGATGTTGTTCTTGATGTTGGAGATTGCAAGGGCAGGATGAAACATGTTCTTTGTGGTAGACATAGTGAAAGAACAAGAGGAGAATTAGAATTTTGGAAAAAAATTGAAGGGATGGGGAGGGGAGGGGGTCGGCCGTCGTCCGATTGGTAGAGTAGGGCGG
Source organism: Przewalskia tangutica (assembly GCA_029844215.1). NCBI lineage: Eukaryota > Viridiplantae > Streptophyta > Magnoliopsida > Solanales > Solanaceae > Przewalskia > Przewalskia tangutica. The sequence continues at coordinate 96,648,962 of CM056731.1, forward strand.
CGGAAGGGAAGAATATTTGGAGAAGGAAAAGTTTGCCCTACAATTAAAGAGAATAATCTCTTTATTATTTTTATTAATGTCAAAGGTATATATACATGATATACAATATTTAATTATGAAAATTAAATTTACTTTTTTCTAATACAAGACTAATACATTTTTCTAATACAAGACTACTATCATAATTACACACGTACAAGAATTCTACAAATATGAGAAAACCATGTATATAAAAAAGAAAATCATGTATAGAGAAGTGTCACGTTATCTTATCTATATCTAATTTTATATTATATATTGATTTATTTATTGAACCGTTAAAAGTGTCATGACTCATGAGTTATGTACAACTTTTGTCTGCACAGTGATATTTCTATCCTTACTTGAAAAGTCTTCGAACCAGATATCCTATCATGCAAGCTAGTTGAGCCCCACATCTTCGTTAGCTAAAATTGACAAGGTGAATAGTATTGTTATAAATAAGTAGTAAAAAAAAAGTATAAAGGCAACACGAAATGTAGAGAGGGAGAAATATATTTTACTTCTCTTGATGTATAAATTAAAATGGATTGATTTATTCCTATTTATAGAATAAAAGAAGTTACCGTAAGATTTTTCAAAAAGTTACTGCAAAGTTTTTCAAGAAGCAACTTATAAACTATTTGCTTGAGTGTAAACTTCTTCAAGAATTGAAAGGTTTTCTCGGAGCTGTCTATATGAACCATTTGCTTGATTGCAAGTTTTTTTGGGAAAGCTGCAAAAAACTTTTCAGAATATGCTTGTAAATTACTTGCTTGAATAATAATTGCAAGCTTCATCCGAAAGTCGAAGAAATATTGAATGGACATTTACAATTCAGTGTATTCATAACAAGTATGAATTTGTCTGTACTCTTTTAATTATTAAGTATAATTTTTTTGGTTCTTTATACAAAAATAAATTTATGATGATTATTCAATACAGTTAGGGGTCGTTTGATAGGATGCATTACAGAAAATAATGCATGCATTAGTTTTGTGTATTACTAATACCTTGTTTGGTACACTTTTTCAACATATGTGTAATTTTATTTGATATTATCACATGCATAAATAATGCATAGCAAACCATGGTATTAACAAAGGAAGAGTTTTTAATGCATGCATAAGCATGACTATGGACACAATTTCCCCTTATCTTTAATTTTTCTTATATTTATGTTCCCATCCGAAATGTTTATCGTCTATCAGCTGACGAAATCAGATGACAAATTGATTTCCTTAACTAAGCGATTTCGGCTGAAAGCGGAACTCTAACTTTCAGAAATGAGTTCTCCAACTACTCCAGAAAGTGTTGAAATTGTGATTAAATTAACTAAGTGGTAAGAAGCCTGAACACAGCTAAATTGCAATAAAAGCGATAAAAGTAAGAATGAGAATATGTAAAAATTAGGTTTTGATTGATTGATTGTGTCTTCTATACAAAATGATTTCTATATTTATAGTACAAGAAAAATAAATGTGACCCCCTATGTTAGCTACCGAACTACCCACTAAATCCATTAGTCAACTATGAGGAGGTGGTGCCGATTTTTTTTTCCTGGACCTCTAGCACGATCTTCTGGGTGTTGTTGGTTGCTACTTTTCTAGAGGGTCATTTGACTTGGTCTTCAAGGCATCCGAGTATGTGTGGGTCTCATCCGTTCCTCAAAATTATGACTCGGCAAGACTGTTGTAATAGCTGATTATGCTATTCTAACTAACAAATTCGGCTATGATTCCACTCAGTTATCGACTTAGAATCCTTTTTCACCTTTATTTGTCACTCGATTTGGCTAAACACTTTTGAGTGTTAACAATTTTCCCTATATTAACTCGAGTGCGACTGTCGAGTTGTTGTATTCCAAAATGGCCATCGTTTCGTGTAGCAGCCGTAGGTGTCATTTCAATCACTTTTCCTTAAATGCATGTAATGATCATCGTTAAAAATTATTTTCCTTTCACAGAAATGCCTCGGCTTTTATAATTAATTTCTGATGGATTTTCAGCCGCACATTTTGGATGAAAAAACTCCTAACAAAATGTCAATCATATCTCAATAGGAAATACTTAGGAAGGGTATCTCACAAATGGATTTCTCATTCAATATTTCCAGGCAATTCTCATATTTTTTGTCTTCTTCAGAAAAATCCTAATTCTTCATTAGAAAAAGAAAATTCATGTCTTCATCTTCTTCTCTATCTCTGGGGTCGGATAACACCGGTTTGGATATTGATGACTTAGTCCCCACTTTTTATTTCATAGATGAGCAACCAGTTCTCACCCCTTTTGGTACATCTGAACAAGGTGACCTCCTTCTTTCTCAACATCTGAGCCAGGCGTACTACGATCTTCCGATTACCTGCGACTGGTTCACCAACGACCATTGTCCAGCTAGTATGCGCACATGGCTAACCAATATTACCAATTATTCTATTTTGTTGGACCGGGTAAATTCGGTCAAAGAAGTCGGGCGCATGGATTTCTACGACGACATTGCACTGTCGGAGTTTGACTCCTCTTGTAATATCAATCTTATATATGCTTTTCTTGGTTAATGGTCGACCATAGCCAATGCCTTCATTTTTCCTTGGGGAATGATGACCCCCACACTACATGATATGACAATGATACTTGGCATTCCGATTCCGAGAGTCGAGGCGCCTGTCCTAAGCGATATAGATGTTGTCAATTTAGGCATCAAAGTCTCAAAGAATTCTTTAGGCTATGACCAGTTTATAACCAACAATCGTCGAATATCGCCTCTTCTAGTTGATGATGCCAAGCATCACGTTTTTTTGTTTTTTTGGTTTAGTTGATACTTTGTCTGTACGGGCTCTTGTGCAGTTGTGAAAGACTTGAAAATTTACACGGTGTTAGCCATTTCGGGGAGGGATGTTAGCTGGGAATCTCTCTTCTTGAGCTATCTTTACATGACTCTGGGTGATGCTCGGGCGAGGTTAAGGGACTCTAGAAACCTGGATACCTTAGCCGGTCACCTGTGGTTCCTTCACTTGTGGATCACCCTCTATTTTCTTGAGTTTATCCCCGACAAATTTGATGATTGCCATTTTCCGTTAAATCCGCCAGTATTAGCCGATACTCTTCAGAAAACCCCCTTGTGCCCTAGGATGCTTTTGTCATGGTCTCCACCTTGCATGGTCTGTCTAGAGACCATTATACATATTGTAAATAGATCTTAAAGAGATGGGCTACCCCTTGAGTGGGTCCATCAACTAGCCGATGAGGACCTTACTTTCTTTTAGTGGAGGACTATGATTCTCATATGGGGGTGAATTCTCACGTCCAGGGACATGTTTGCTGGTTTAAAGTCCTCTTCTAGAAATAACAAATTGACTGTGGAGCCATAACTACCAAACTTTATAGCAAGGCAATTTGGCCTTACTCAGCACGTGTTGTGGCCCTACCGCAGTATTGTCAGATCAACTTGATGCTTCATTCTTGATTCAGAACAAGAAATAAAGTTAGTTGATCATAATCTTGATAGGATCACCCTGTTTAACTAGCGGTTGTTTCCTTTGAGAGCGAATAATATCGTAGCTTTCGATGATTGGTGGGATACGGTTAAGGAGAAGTTTTTTCAGTCTCCTTTAGATGTCTATTGTGATCGGCTGATTCTGTCGTAAATAAATAAGAACTCGGAAACCTCTAAACTGTGGCCAAAAGAAGCCACTCTGAAAGGTGTTTCCTCTAAATTGACTAGACATGTTGCCCCAAGATTGTTACACCCCGTAAGTCCAGGTCATGTATTGAGAACGTACGAAAGGAAATAAGATTCGAATTAGGAACAAAAAAAAAAGTTGTTGGGAGAATATTTTTTGGACAGTTTTTCAGTCAACTTTGGAGCAGTATATCTCCTAGTATATTGGGAGTTTTTAGGTGTTTCAAAAGCCTAATATGAAGTTCATTGAGTCTAGTTTCCAACGCAACAAACCTCTCGTCGATAGGACATCGTAGTAGAAAGTTATGGACGTTACAAGATCAACTGACATAAGAGACATGGTCAGGCGCCGCGGCGCTTTCCGCAGGCTGTGGCGCGGAAAGCTGAAATTGTCTGAGTTGCAGTTGCGCGGCGGTTGCGAGGCGGGATTTTTTGCGGAAATAGGGTAAAAATAGAAGATATTTGTTGTAGAGGACCCATGGGTGGGTGACAAGTGTCCCCCCAACTTGTGGATCAAGATAAGGCTTATATCTTGGCCAAGTCTTGCAATACTTGGCCATTATACACTAAAAGATCATCCAAACACTTGCTCTCCTCTATCAAAAATTGATAAAACCCTAAGCCAAATGAGATTTTTGGAAAGGCAACAAGAAGGAAATATGTTGACGAGCTTGTAGGGGGTTCGTAGAGGTGATTTTAGTGGGAAGAAGAAATTCGGAAAGAGGGCTAAAATGGGCGATATTGTTGGACTATTTTGGGCTTATCAAGGTAACCACTTTGTCCTCTTAAGTGATTAAAGGTACTTATTGTTGTAGTCATATGTATATTATGCAAGCATGATATATATATATATATATATTGAATGTTATGGAATATTTGGATGGAATCCGAAAGTTGCATGTTTAACCTTAAGAGTGTAATTTGATTTGGTTATTAGTTTTAGTCGTCGCATGTTATATAAAGAAGAGATGGTAGTTGTTATTATCGATTGCGGCTATATAACATGTTAGACTAAACAACGTGGATAAAAAAAAGAATTGGAAAAGACTTTACATTGTTGTTGCATTGTAGCCTTTTGGCATTGAAATGTTGGACTATTTGGATATTAATTGTGGGGCAGAATTTTACACGTCCTGTTAAGGCGTGTAATCCCCTTTGGTTAGCTGAATTGTTGAGCCTTAAATGTGGTGTTTGGTTATTGATTTCGGGCCTTGAAAAAGGTGGAAAATTATGTAAAAACAAAGGAAGTGCTGTCCAATTTTCCGTAGAATTAAGTGACTTTACACTTGGAGTATTCTACGTTTGAAGTTAATAGACGTATTGTGGTCATTTTAGGTTAACATACGACGTACGACATATTGGAATTAGCAAGTGGATTTAACCGAAGAGGTATGTGTAACTTTCTTATCTCTTGATCATGAGTAGTTGTAAACGTATAGTACGGTATACGTACGCGATTTGAATGGATTTAGTTCATTTGATATCCTTGACTTATTTTCCAAGATTGGTTGAGTTAGAGAATTAACTCACTTGTTTTTAAAGGATAGAAATGTCTTGGTTTCAAAAGCATAAGGTTGGTTAATAACCTTATGGAAAGTAAAAAGAATGGTTATTCCAATAAAGTAGACAAGGATTTCTTGACTTGAAAATGTATAGAATACTTGATTTGGAAAGTATAGACTCCTTGAGCTATTCTAAAGTTAAGAAACTTGATTACTAAAGTTAAGAGACTTAAAGTATTTTTGAAAGTATATGATACTTGTTTTGTTTGGAAAGTTTAAGTCTCTTGGTTATAAAGAAGAATGTAAGTATCTAAAGTATAAAGCTAGTATAACGGCTTTATGGGAAGTTGGTTATAATAGCTTTATGGAAAGTTAAAAGGGTGGTTTACTCTAAGTAATGTAAATAAAGATAAATGACTTGAAATGATGAAAGGCAAATTGACTTGAAGGCATCAATTGCTTAAGGTTTTAAAGAAAGAAGTCACTTGATTTAGAAGTCTTTAAATGTAGTTCTAAAAGGTATTGTGACTTATTTTGAAAAGTAAGTATGACTTGATACTACGGCTATTAGTATCTTGGAGGTTTTCTATGAAAAAGAGTCATTTAAAAGAATAGAAGTATGTAGTACTTTGGGTTAAATTCCCGGATTTTATAATGACATGATAGTGCCTTAAGTAAAATAAAATGAGAGTGTATATGAACAGAGCTAATAAGAAGTTAGGGGATTTCTTAACTTGCTTATGTTATGTACGATAAGCCGGTAGTGCTTATGTTATGTATGATAAGCCGGTAGTGCTTATGTTATGTATGATAAGTTGGTAGTGCTTATGTTATGTATGATAGCTGATTGTGCTAGTGATATATTGTTCATTACGGGGTCATTTTTTTGGCATTTGTATATTCCGTGGATTTGCTACCCATGATGCGAGGAATACCTCATGCGAGTCTGTAGGGCTCATGCGGGTGAAATAGTCCTATGCGGGGCGGACCAGTCCTATGCGAGGAAGTTACCTCATGCGGGTCCATACGACCTATGCGGGTGAAATAGTCCCAGGAGTAGGATCGCTTAATGATACTATGGGCGGGTGACCCTATTTTGATCATGAGCCTCCTATTTTTATGCAGTAAAGTATACTCTTGTTTACTCTCATTGTTAGTAAGGCACGATTATCGCTTATTTGAGTTATCATACATGTCTCCGCCTTTATTTTAAGACTTATGATTTCACTATAGTACTTTCAGGCCACATATTTGGTACATGTCAGATCGACCTCCTTCGGGCCGCGTTCATGCCGCAGTAGAGTATACTGAGTTCTTGATCCTCACTCTTAGGATCACTGTTCAGCTGTTGAGAAGCTCCTTTACTTCGGAGTCTTATCCCTGGTATTGTCGGTTGTTGTACATTCAGGGGTATGGCGGGGCCCTGTCCTGCCACAGTCGTTATTCTTAGAGGTCTTTAGTCACATTTGTGGATTGGGTTGTAAGAACAAAGATGTACTGTTTTATTTTTGTATTACGTATATGTTACGGAAGGTGGCCTTATCGGCTAGCCTGTTGATGTCAAATGTCTAAGTATTTTTATGAGTTGTGTATGTTCCGCTGCTATTCTCTGATGTATACCTGTAAGGGGTGCCCAGGTAGGGCACCAGTCGCGGGCCCGGGGTCGGGTCGTGACAAAAGTGGTATCAGAGCAGTTAGTCCTCGGAAAGTGTCTACAGACCGTGTCTAGTAGAGTCTTGGTTATCGGTGTGTTGTGCACCACATCTATAATCAGGAGGCTGCAGGACATTTAGGATTGGTTTCCATTCTTCTCACTCTAAGATCGTGCGATAGAGCTGTGTTGTTAGGGTCGTCTCTCCCTAACGAGTTATGTTGATTGCAGCTATGAGAAAGGCAGCAGTGACCCAGGAAGGATTATGTGGATTGCGTATCCAGGTTGGTAATAATTATTGTATAGTTGGTATTATGACATACAACTATACGGATTTATGTATGAGGGTCAGACGCGTGTTGCCTAGAATGATTTTAGATTACCAAGAATTGGTAAGGACTAAATAGATATCGGAAGGGTATAAAACAGTTTAATGAATTCTCATCAAGGTTTTACGTACTAATTTGAGAAATTAGGAAATGATGAGCTGTCTGAGAAGGAAATGAACGCTTAAGAAGTTATGATTAAGGGACTTAAGGGAAGACTATGTTAATAGATTAAGCTACGTAGTATACTTAAGAGAATTGTACGGATGAGATCCGTATGGAGTAAATATGGTTGTTATGATTAAGACAACACGATTATGGGTTATGAAAAGTTATTTTACCCGGTTACGGGGGGACTGATAAGGTAGGCTTGGAGCATGGAAAGTGCGAGCCTAAAAATATTGATAACCGCCGAGACCTTAGGTATGTAAGGCCTTCTTGGCAATAAGATTTAATTCAGACTAAGGGTAAGAGTTAAGAACGAGGGTGGGTCGGATTGAGGACCTATTGCAGGTCGCCCCATAGTCTGAATTAGAGTGGGGTCAATTGGTAGTTCCGCTACGTGACAGGGTCACAAGGATGCTAGACCCAAGTCTAGTTAAGTTGTTTCACGAGTTCGTGGACGCATTCCACCGAAACCAGGTCGTGAGAGCCGGAAATGGCCTTAAATTGTTCAATGTAGGTAGCTCCAAAGATTGGAGGCCAGAATTAGTATGGAAGTTATGTTCGTATGCTAGTATAAGTTTGAAAGTACGAAAAGAGTACGACCAGTGAGAAAGAGAGCAACCAAGTGTAAAGGAATATAGCCTGAATCCATGAAAACCTTTCGAGGTGACTACACCCGTGAGTGATGGGTGGTAGCTGAGCGGGTATATAATAATTGCCCGGTGACGATATAGTCGTCGAACCCTAGCAGACCTAGTAGAGCGGATGTGACAGACTTTGAGGTCATTATGAGTACGGGCTAGTTGGCCTCTTGTTATGCCAACGTTGACTGCAGAGAGAGATTTGTTCGATTCCAGTTTTCCGGTAAGCCGATTATCGAGTGGTAAGGAAGGGAAGTGGTGATATTTATACAGTGAATTATCCTTCCTTCTTTGACATCATTGTTTTAATAAGTCTGTGTGACTTGTTTATTTGAGGTAAATTGATGCAGAAGGTAAGTACTACTGGAATTTGAAGGAGTTTTATATTAAGTGCCCTTGGTAGTACTTGGAGTTGGTTGGGTGTGGCGGTCAGGGCCACGACCTTCCGGATAATTTCAAGAAAGCGCGCACGCAAGAATAAAGATAAGTACGAGTGCTGCCTGCGGAAAATAGAGGACATCGTTTGTAGGTTTTGAAAATCTATACGATTATAAGGTGGCGCTTGATGATTAAGATTTCTGTAAGGGAGATAAGTTCTCTCCCCCACGCAAAATGATAATTTTACGTATTATGGGGTTATGTGTACCCATGTTGTTGGACGAAAGATAGGAGACTGGTAAGGTCTTCAGTATCGTCATGTCATAGGTTACATTTTTAGATAACCGTGGGGAAAAGTATTGTGTTGGGGTAATTGAGAACGACGTCAGGAAACGGTCGAGGAAGTGTGGTAAGAATATAAATGCAGGTAGTACGAATGCATGAAACTGTATGATTATGAATCAAGATAGAAATACTTTTGCTAATAAAAGCATAAGGAAGGGTTATGACCAGAATGATAAAAGAGAATACAACTATGGTTATGTACGTTGCACGAGATATGATTACCCATGCTTGTGTAAAGACCATTAGTAGATGATGGGCAGTAAGAACACCTCGAGGGAAGGTGGTAACATCTGTACTGACGAGAAAGATAGTAAGAAAATACGGATGGGTAAGGGACCCCAGGACAACTTGAAATAACTTATAAAGGAAAGACGAGTAGACACTCGAACGATGAGAAATCTTGACAATCCATTAGGATATGTAATACCATGATTTGAGGTTAAACACCTGATTATAAGCTCTATGAGCCGAAAGAGAATAATGGGATTATTACTTGATAAGATCAAGGAAATCTCCCCCCCCCCCCTAAATTGTGATTGGCAGGAAGTCTTAGCCATGAGGCAAGCAAAGGAATCAAATCTAAGTATGGTGACCAAGTTTGGTTGCAACAGAGGAAGGGAAACAGGAACCATAATTGAGATTAAAGATGCCCGAATATTTCGCAAGTATGAGAAAGGCTTCCAGTTATTGGAAGATAAGTTGACCACGACTACAGTTCTAACCCCTCCTGAGAGACTAGAGGGTTAGGTTATTATTTTAACACTTTGGGTGTTTGGCTAGGTTGTGTGCTGACGCAACACGATAAGGTTAGAGCCTATGTTTCCCGGCGGTTAGGGAAGCATGAAAGGAATTACGGTACTCACGATTTAGAGTGGGTGGAAGTTAATCGTGCCTTGAATATTTGGAGGCATTACTTATATAGGTTTCATGTGGATATTTATGCAGACCACAAGAGCCTCCGGTATATCTTCAGACTGAGGCAGCTGAATTTGCGACAGAGACGGTGGTTAGAGTTACTCAAGGATTGTGAGATGGATATCCTATACCATCAAGGGAAAGCCGGGATGGTTACAGATGCTCTGGGTCGTGGATCTATGGGTAGTCTGTCAGATGGGCAGTCAGATAGACAGGACATAGTCCGTCAGATCCATCAGCTAGCGAGCCTCGGGGATCGGTTGGTCGATACCGATGTAGTGGGGTACGGGTTCGTGAGATTGCCGAGTCTTCCATCGTTGAGGAGGTAAAGAGGCGACAGTATGAGGATCCAATTATGATACGGTATCGAGATACGGCTCTTCGAGAGAAGGAGAGTTGATTTGAGGTAGCGCCTGATGTGGTGCTAAGATTCGAGGCGGTGTGTGCTCCGTCTGCAGGATGTCGCCAGGTTTAGGGGAGGCACACAGTGCTCATTGCTCTATTTGTTCGGGGTCGACTAAGATGTATCATGACCTCAGATGTATGTATTGGTAAGATGATCTGAAGAGGGACGTAGCAGGGTTTGTTGCTTAGTGTTCGAATTAGTAGCAGGTCAAGGTTGAACACCAGAAGCCCAGTGGGCTATTGCAGGCGATTGATATTCCGACATAGAAGTGGGAGGTGATCAACATGGATTTTGTTACAGGGTTGCATCGTACTCGGAGGAAGTGCGACTCCTTATGGGTTATGGTTAACAGGCTGACGACATCAGCCCATTTTCTTCCGGTCAGGACCACTTACTCGGCTGAGGTTTATGCTAGATTATATAGCAAGGAGATTGTGAGACTTCACGATGTTCCTACATTTATGATGTCATACAGATGAGCTCAGTTTACGGCTAACTTCTGGAGGTTTTCCAGAAGGTATTAGGGACACATGTGAGTCTCAGTGTGGCATTTCACCCTCAGACCGACGGACAGGCAGGGCATGATATCCAGACACTTGAGGATAGGTTGCGTGCCTGTGTTATTGTCTTCAGGGGTAGCTGGGAGGATTATTTACCTCTTGTTGAGTTTGCGTATAACAAAAGCTACCATTCCAGTATCCAGATGACCCTGTATGAGGCTTTGTATGAAGAAAGTGTAGACTCGCCAATTGGTTGGTTCAACGTAGGCGAGGTTCAGATAATTAGCCCGGACTTGATTCAGCGGGTTGTGGATAAGGCGAAGCTTATCCAGGAAAGATTATTAGCAAGCTCAGAGTCGATAACAGTTTTATGCAGATAACCGACGTCGACACTTGGAGTTCAGGTTGACGTTTTAGCATAAGTATTGTTATGTGGCCAGGTGTGGCAAGGGTGATTATGTTGGGTGTAGTCGAGGGACTATGTCAATATCCATTTAGATTGGACTCCGAAAGAACATTCGGGGACGAATGTTTCTAAGGGGGGAAGAATGTTACACCCCGTAAGTCCAGGTCATGTATTGAGAATGTACGAAAGGAAATAAGATTCGAGCAGTATATTTTTTGGCAGAATATTTTTTGGACAGTTTTTCAGTCAAATTGGAGCAGTATATATCCTATTATATTGGGAGTTTTTAGGTGTTTAAATAGCCTAATATGAAGTTCATTGAGTCTAGTTTCCAACGCAACAAACCGCTCGTCGATAGGACATCGGAGTAGAAAGTTATGGACGTTATAAGATCAGCTGACAGAAGAGATGTGGTCAGCGTCGCGTGCCGATCGCAGGCCAGGCACCGGAAAGCCCAAATTGTCTGGTTGCAGCGCCGCGCGCCGCTGCGTGGCGGCGCCGAGGCGGGATTTTTGCGGAAATAGGGTAAAAATAGAAGATATTTGTTGTAGAGGACCCATGGGTGGGTGAAAAGTGTCCCCCCAACTTGTGGATCAAGATAAGGCTTATATCTTGGCCAAGTCTTGCAAGACTTGGCCATTCTACACTAAAAGATCATCCAAACACTTGCTCTCCTCTATCAAAAATTGTTAAAACCCTAAGCCAAATGAGATTTTTGGAAAGGCAACAAGAAGGAAATATGTTGGCGAGCTTGTAGAGGGTTCGTAGAGGTGATTTTAGCGGGAAGAAGAAATTCGGAAAGAGGGCTAAAGTGGGCGAGATTGTTGGACTATTTTGGGCTTATTAAGGTAACCACTTTGTCCTCTTAAGTGATTAAAGGTACTTATTGTTGTATTCATATATATATTATGCAAGCATGAGATATATATATATATATATATATATATGGAGATTGAATGTTATGGAATATTTGGATGGAATCGAAAAGTTGCATGTTTAACCTTAAGAGTGTAATTCGATTTGGTTATTAGTTTTAGTCGTCGCATGTTATATAAAGAAGAGATGGTAGTTGTTATTATCGATTGCGGCTATATAACATGTTAGACTAAACAACGTGGATAAAAAAAAAGAATTGGAAAAGACTTTACATTGTTGTTGCATTGTAGCCTTTTGGCATTGAAATGTTGGACTATTTGGTGTTAAGGCGTGTAATCCCCTTTGGTTAGCTGAATTGTTGAGCCTTAAATGTGGCGTTTGGTTATTGATTTCGGGCCTTGAAAAAGGTGGAAAAGTATGTAGAAACAAAGGAAGTGTTGTCCAATTTTCCGTAGAATTAAGTGACTTTACACTTGGAGTATTCTACGTTTGAAGTTAGAAGTTAATAGACGTATTGTGGTCATTTTAGGTTGACATACGACGTACGACATATTGGACTTAGCAAGTGGATTGAACCGAAGAGGTATGTGGAACTTTCTTATCTCTTGAGCATGAGTAGTTAAACGATAAGACGGTATACGTACGCGATTTGAATGGATTTAGTTCATTTGATATCCTTGACTTGTTTTTCCAAGATTGGTTGAGTTAGAGAATTAACTCACTTGTTTTTAAAGGATAGAAATGCCTTGGTTTCAAAAGCATAAGGTTGGTTAATAACCTTATGGAAAGTAAAAAGAATGGTTATTCCAATAAAGTAGACAAGGATTTCTTGACTTGAAAATGTATAGAATACTTGATTTGAAAAGTATAGATTCCTTGAGCTATTCTAAAGTTAAGAAACTTGATTACTAAAGTTAAGAGACTTAAAGTATTTTTGAAAGTATATGATACTTGTTTTGTTTGGAAAGTTTAAGTCTCTTGGTTATAAAGAAGAATGTAAGTATCTAAAGTATAAAGCTAGTATAACAGCTTTATGGGAAGTTGGTTATAATAGCTTTATGGAAAGTAAAAAGGGTGGTTTACTCCAAGTAATGTAAATAAAGATAAATGACTTGAAATGATGAAAGGCAATTTGATTTGAAGGCATCAATTACTTAAGGTTTTAAAGAAAGAAGTCACTTGATTTAGAAGTCTTTAAATGTAGTTCTAAAAGGTATTGTGACTTGTTTTGAAAAGTAAGTATGACTTGATACTACGGCTATTAGTATCTTGGAAGTTTTCTATGAAAAATAGTCATTTAAAAGAATAGAAGTATGTAGTACTTTGGGTTAAATTCCCGGATTTTATAATGACATGATAGTGCCTTAAGTAAACTAAAATGAGAGTGTATATGAACAGAGCTAATAAGAAGTTAGGGGATTTCTTAACTTGCTTATGTTATGTACGATAAGCCGGTAGTGCTTATGTTATGTATGATAAGCCGATAGTGCTTATGTTATGTATGATAAACTGGTAGTGCTTATGTTATGTATGATAGCCGATTGTGCTAGTGATATATTGTTCATTACGGGGTCATTTTTGTGGCATTTGTATATTCTGTGGATTTGATACCCATGATGCGAGGAATACCTCATGCGAGTCTGTAGGACTCATGCGGGTGAAATAGTCCTATGCGGGGTGGACCAGTCCTATGCGAGGAAGTTACCTCATGCGGGTCCACACGACCTATGCGGGCGGATACAGTCTATGTGAGGAAGTTACCTCATGCGGGTCCATACGGCCTATGTGGGTGAAATAGTCCCAGGAGTAGGATCGCTTAATGATACTATGGGCGGGTGACCCTATTTTGATCATGAGCCTCCTAGTTTTATGCAGTAAAGTATACTCTTGTTTACTCTCATTGTTAGTAAGGCACAGTGTACTGTTTATTTGAGTTATCATACATGTCTCCACTTTATTTTAAGACTTATGATTTCACTACAGTACTTTCAGTTTCACATATTTGGTACATGTTGTACTGACCTCCTTCGGGGGGCTGCGTTCATGCCGCAGGTAGAGTATACAGGTTGCTGATCCTCACTCTTAGGATCACTGTTCAGCTATTGAGAAGCTCCTTTACTTCGTAGTCTTATCCCTGGTATTGTCGGTTGTTGTACATTCAGTGGTATGGCGGGGCCCTGTCCCGCCACAGTCGTTATTCTTAAAGGTATGTAGTCACATTTGTGGATTGGGTTGTAAGAACAAAGATGTACTGTTTTATTTTTGTATTACGTATATGCTACGGAAGGTGGCCTTATCGGCTAGCCTGTTGATGTCAAATGTCTAAGTATTTTAACGAGTTGTGTATGTTCCGCTGCTATTTTCTGATGTTTACCTGTAAGGGGTGCCCAGGTAGGGCACCACTCGCGGGCCCGGGGTCGGGTCGTGACAAAGATCTTCCATCCAATTGCGATAGACAAATAGAAAAGGTAAATTGTTTTCTTACATATATGTAGGCCACATTGTTTTTGTGAGTTTTTGACTAACATCTCTTATGTATCTTTCAACAACCCCATATCCTCTAGTGTTTGTTGATCTGGAGATTACTTTTGACACTGAGTCCCCATCACTCAGGAAGCCACTGCCCAAGCAACCCTGGCGCAGTGGAGCGGTTGTCATTCCAGATTATAGGGAGGAAGACCCCTACATACCCAGAGTTCCTGCTCCTGCTGAAGAAGAAAAGGAGATTGAGGTATATTACTCGACTGACTAAAACACCTTTACATCGGCAACTAATATTTATGTTTTCTATTTGTCCTCTAGGGACCACAAATGATAAGGCGCAGGCGGCTGCAAAAACATATGATGCTTCCCTTTATATTGATAGATCGTCTTACCTGGCTCCTATTCTCATGCTTTCGCAGGGTCCATTATCGGCTGCCCTTAAAGCTCAAGTTTCTCCTGCCAAGTCAGCCGAGGCTTCCTATGTTGAGGCAGTCATAGAGGTATACTCTTTATTTTATGCTTGACTTCACTGCCTCTAGGTTCTTACCTCTATACTGACCCTGTACTTAATGCATAGGAGACCACTGGGATAACTTTTTGGCAGAAGTCCACCTAACTAACGGCTCAGAGGTACCAACTCAAATCATCCTGGAAGATGTGATGTTACACTACATTGGCTCAATCTATATTGCACCTTCACCAGCTTCACCTGTTGGCATCCATCGAGAGCGAGTCGAAGAGTCTCTCGCTAGGGGAATCCCAAACACCAAAGACGAGTTTCATGCTCCGAGGGCCTCTTTGCTCTGATTATTAAAAAAAATAATGGATTCCCCAGTTCTGGAAACTGCTTACAATGACATGGCTTTGGCCCTAAATGATTTATTTGCATTGCATCAAACGACCAAAGATAACCATGATGAAGCTGTCGCTGCTCTGCAACACTTAGGGTCTCTTCATCAAGAGAAGAACCGCATTCAAACTTCTTTCAGTGAGGTGAATGCAGAAAGGAAACACAATTTCAGCTAAAGAAAAGACTTACAAGAGTAGATGTCCAGACTGCGGGCTGATTTTGAGCGGATTCAAGCAGAGATAATGGTCATTACTCCAGCCATATGTGCCTTAGAATCAGCTATTAGTGCCCAAGACTTCTTTTGTTCTTCGTTGTTTTGGTAGAGCCTTCAATTAGATAACAAAATCCAGGAACTCGGCAGCTAGCAGGTAGTTTGAGAACTATCCTTTGAAGACGACCAGGGGGATAGAAGCCCACGGAGCGGTGGTAAGGTACAAAGCTTTTTGTCTGGGTCTTGGGCAGACGCTGGATTAGGAAACAGGTAGCGAACGGCTGGCCAAACTAGAGAATGAATGGGCCGCGTTGAAAAACCGTCTAATTCAAGCAGACGAAACCTACGATTCCCTTGCCAGTTGGTCCTATTGCTGAGTTGACAGCCGATATCCTTATAGACTTACAGTCTGAAGCCCTCGCTACTTCTATAATTCAAGAAGTATCGGTAGACACTTTAGCTTTTATCGAGACCCCATCGACTGTAGTGGCCGAGCCTTTATTAGGTGATGAAAAAGTGATTTAAATAGGAGTGAGGGCGACTGAGGTAACAACCATTATTGCATCTGAGAAAGAAGGGTAGATTGCAGGTACCCAAGATGCCCAAGCATCCGTTAACTTGGCTAATCCTGATACTTATGTTATTGATGACGCATAGCAACCTGTAGCTGGTGGAATGCCAACCAACTCGGTTCTCCAACTTTGTCGACCCCAAATTAAGGGTCTGTTTCTGTGATTAAACATTCGGTCTGTGGCTATTATTTTTCTCTCATCTTTCCCAACTCGAAGGAAAGTACGTTTCATGTGACTATGATAGAGCCATTTCTTGACCCCAAATTGAAGGGTCTATTTTGTGACTAGGCAGCCGGTCTGTGGCTGTCCTTTTACTTTTGTCTTCACACCTTTTCGCATACGGAAAACAATCGTCTGTGATGGTAGGACAATAATAGTCATGGCGGTAAATCAACTATTTTATCATTTGCCTGGCTTTGTGTGATCCATAAATTTTTTCGTGGACTTCTCCCATAATCCTTAAGACTTCTATTTTATCAATGCACTTGAGTAGCACCCCTGTTACACTCATTTTGTATAGATTATCATTAATGAGCACATACTTCAAGGCTGTCCTCTTAACCTTAAGGTCCTTAAAGTGGAAGGATTTTTTAAGTAGTCTATTAATACCTGCTTCCACGAATCGGTCTGGTTCACGGCTAGCGCTTCGACTGGAAGCTCATCATACTCTGAAGTGAGTAGAGACTTCCTAAAGCCAAAAACTTCCTGTGCTAAGTCGTTAGCCTCAATATTCATGCCCCTGGGAACATAACTTAGTGTAGACGATGCCAACCCGCTAAGTAATCTGCTAGCCATTCTGTAACGGGACAACAAATTCGGATAATTGCAGTCACACTACAATAAATCTCCTCAAAGAGGGCGATTGATTTATACCAACAAAGGTGACAAAAAATGTCCTGATAGTTAGAACAAAAAAGGGCGACATATAGTCGCCCTTTTTAATTTCACCAAATAGGGCGACTAAAATATATCGTCGTGGTTGAATTCACCAAATAGGACGACACTTAAAGTCGCCCTTTTTAATTTCACCAAATAGGGCGACACATAAAGTTGCCCTTTTTGAACCACACCAAATAGGGCGACATATTTTTACTCGCCCTCTTTGAGTCCCCCAAAAAATGGGATTGGTTAAAGTTGAAATTAATCATCTTAATTAGAATTTAGACAATACTTAATTTTGTGACATCTGTATAAATTTTAGACAAGTAAACAGATTGAATACAAATTTTAACATTTGACAATTGCATTTTTCAACTTTTTGACACACACACACACCTAAGATGCAGCAAGTAACTGGACTAACTATAAAATACAATATTGAGAATGGATTTGGGTCCAAAGTTGAAAAAGGAATCTAAATATTGAGACCAAAGTTACTATATTTCAATTTTGGATAACTAATCATAGAATTAGTTATAGCTTGATTCTATTTTAACCAAATTTGAGATAATTTTATTTAGAGATTAATTCTGGAATTAATTATCTCTTAGTTTGGATTTGACTCAAAGAGGGCGAGTGTATTGTTTTCGCCTTAATTGATAAAATTAAATAAGGCGACACTTAAGTCGCCTTTTTTAATCTCACCAAATAGGGCGACACATAAAGTCACCCTTTT
Organism: Przewalskia tangutica; assembly: GCA_029844215.1. Classification (NCBI taxonomy): domain Eukaryota; kingdom Viridiplantae; phylum Streptophyta; class Magnoliopsida; order Solanales; family Solanaceae; genus Przewalskia; species Przewalskia tangutica. The sequence continues at coordinate 96,666,504 of CM056731.1, forward strand.
TGAACCACACCAAATAGGGCGACATATAAAGTCGTCCTTTTTGAACCACACTAAATAGGGCGACATATAAAGTCTCCCTTTTTGAACCACACCATATAGGGCGACATATAAAGTCGCCCTTTTTGAACCACACCAAATAGGGCGACATATTTTTACTCGCCCTCCTTCAGTCCCACAAAAAATGAGATTGGTTAAAGTTGAAATTAATCCTCTTAATTAGAATTTAGACAATACTTAATTTTGTGACATCTGTATAAAATTTAGACAAGTAAACAGATTGAATACAAATTTTAACATTTGACAACTGCATTTTTCAACTTTTTGACACACACACACCTAAGATGCAACAAGTAACTGGACTAGCTATAAAGTTCAATATTGAGAATGAATTTGGGTCCAAAGTTAAAAAAGTGATCTAAATATTAGGACCAAAGTTACTATATTACAACTCTGGATAACTAATCATAGAATTAGTTATAGCTTGATTTTATTTCAACCAAATTTGAGATAAATTTATTTAGAGATTAATTCCGAAATTAATTATCTCTTAGTTTGAATTTGACTCAACGAGGGCGAGTGTATTGTTGTCGCCCTAATTGATAAAATTAAATAGGGTGACACTTAAAGTCGCCTTTTTAAATTTCAGCAAATAGGGCGACACATAAAGTCGCACTTCTGAACCACACCAAATTGGGCGACGTATAAAATCGCCCTTTGAACCACACCAAATAGGGAGACATATTTTCACTCGCCCTCCTTGTGTCCCACAAAAAATGGGATTGGTTAAAGTTTAAATTAATCCTGTTAATTATAATTTATCCGAAAATTTAGGATATCCGAAATATTCGGATCCGAATCAGATCGAAAAATTTCAGATATCTAATTTTTTGGATATCCGAAATATTCTGATCGGAATCCGATCTGAAATTATCCGAAAATTGCGGATATCTAATTTTTTGGATATCCGAAATATTCAGATCTGAATCTGATCCGAAATTATCCGTAAATTTTGGATATCCGATTTTTTGGATATCTGAAATATTCGGATCCGATCTGAAAATTTCGGATATTCAATTTTTTGGATATCCGGAGTATTGAGATCAGAATCCGATCTGAAATTATCCAAAAATTGCGGATATCCGATTTTTTGGATATCCGAAATATTTGGATCCGAATTCGATCCGAAATTATCCAAAAATTGTGAATATTCGATTTTTTGGATATCTGAAATATTCTGATCCGAATCCGATTCGAAATTATCTGAAATAAAGACTTGTAAAAATATTACACTATTATAAATAATAAGTGTAAATAAATAGGCATCTTGTTAAAAATTGACTTTAGAACCGGCCAAGGGATTTATGATTATGAGGAGCATAAATATAATAAGTATTGATGGATGGTCTGATAGTAGAATGACACACTTCCACAGAAAGGGCGAGTGCCGTCGCCCTATTTGATGGATCTCAAAAAGAGTGAGTGTAGTCGCCCTATTTGAACCACACCATATAAGGAATTTGTCAAGTCGCTGCCTTTGGTTAGGACCAAATAGGGCGAATTGAAAAATCGCCTTCTTGATCTAAGACAACGGACGTAATAAGACGACTTGAAGGGCGACTAAAAATTGTCCTCTTTGATCTAAGGGGGCGATATTCCATCCAGAGAGGGCGACTACACTCGCCCTCTTTGAAGCGATTTGTTGTAGTATCATATTCCCAACCAACTGTTTGATAACCAATTGAGAATCTCCACGAACATCGATGCACCTCGCCTTTATAGCGGTTAGGAGTTTGAGTCCCATAATGAGAGCATTATTCGACTTGGTTATTTGTCAATTCAGAATACAACCGATAAGAGAACCTCAATGTTTCATCTCTAAGACTAGTTATTGTTATTCCAGCTCTGACTCCTTTCTGGGTTCTCGATCCATCAAAAGTCATCTTCCAAGGGACGACATGCATGCACGCAGTAGAAGGGGCGCATGAGTCCTCCACATCTAGACAAGGGTGGTCTACCAAGAAATTGGATAACGCCTGACCTTTGAGAGCCTTGAGTGGCTTGTATTCGAGAGAAAATACAGTGGTTTGATTGGCAATTTCATTAATCATCCTTGCAACACAGGTCTATTCAGTAAGTATCAGACGATGTCAAGTTTGAACAAAACATGTATGTGGCATTAAATAATGTTTGAGTTTTGTACAAGCATAGAATAAGGATAAACAATGCTTCTCTATAGGGGTATATCTGGTTTCAGCCTCATTGAGCATTCGTCTAAGGTAGTAAACAACCCTTTTAGTTCCACCAACGACATATTGAGCTAACAGGCAGCCGATAGACGCATCTGCAGCCGAGATGTAAAACTTCAATAGTTTTCTTGGTCTAGGTGGACCCAGCACAAGAGAAGTTGCTAGATCCTTTTTAACCTGGTTAAATGCCTCTTGCGGTTCTGAGCCCCCACACTAGCTCTTCTGACCCTTTAAACTTAAGCAGAGGCGAGAAAGTCTTTATTTTTCCGGCTAAATTGGCTATGAATCTTCTCAGGAAGTTGATCTTCTCTAACAAGCTTTGTAATTCTTTCTTTGTCCTGGGTAGTGGAGATTCCATAACTGCATGGGCTTTGTTATGATCTATCTCGATACTTTTATTATGTATCAAGAAGCCAAGGAAGTTGTCAGCCGATACTCCGAACATGCATTTGGCTGGATTCATTTTAATATTATGAATCTTTATTCTTTTTAGCGCATGTTCGTGATCGGCTAAATGGTCTTTGAAGTCACTATACCTTACCACCACATAGTCGATCTAGACCTCTACAGTTTTGTCGATCAAGTCAAGGAATATGGTGTTCATTAACCTATGATAAGTGGCACCAGCATTCTTCAGACCAAACGACATAACTCACCACTCGTAAATGCTCAATTCTCCTGGACACCTAAAAGCAGTCTTCTGAACACTACTACATTTCTGGCCTAATGTGACGGCTCATAAACGTCTAATGCAATGTCCTATGTAGCACCATCGCATTAGATAAGGCTAATGTAACGTCATATCAAGTATTGTTGCATTAGATATGGCTAATGCGACGGCAGCACATGACCATTGCATTAGCCTGTGTAATGCGACGGCTCGAATTGTCTAATGCAACGACCAAAAATGACCGTTGTATTAGCCTATCTAATGCAACGAACCTTAATTTTTTAATTTCACTCCTTCATAAGTGGAATCCCATTTTTAAACCCCAAAAAACTCCCCAAAACCCGAAATGCTCTTATTTTCGGCGATTTTGTCAAGTGAACAGTGAAACCGTCGGAGTTTTTTGCTATTTTCGGCCAATTCCGACATCCATCATGGACGAGACTTATTCCAATAACTTCGTCTCTTCAAGCCCGTCATTTCTATACCAATTACCCCCATCGATTCATCATATATCTCCGTCAATTTCAGATCAAAAAACCCACTGCAAGCCCATCAATTTCGGTCGGTTTTTTGCAAATTTCGGCGATTTCAAGGTTCGGCGTTGGTACCATCACACTCGGCATCACCTTATCGTCATTTTGACACCCCCACGTTGTTCGATTCTCATCAAACGCCACAACATCCAATCAATTCTCATGTTGCTGATGATGTCGGTCTTACACTTGTTCCTAGGGGTATGTTTCTGATGCTTTCTCTTTTCCTTATTGGATATTTGAATCATTGAATGACCAATTATTAGTATTCATGTCATTTACTTTTCATTGTGAAATGGAAATGAAGCAAATTGGTGGCCTGTTGTAGCTATATTTTGGTTATCTAATTCCTAGCCCCCACTGATTGTTGTCGCATCCCCTTCTGCTCATCATCGCCACCCCTTCCCTTACTGCTCATCACCGTCACATCCCCTTCCTCCATTGCTCGTCGTCGCCCTTTTTCACTCGTCGTCGCATCTACTTCATCGAACTGCTCTTCCCTCTTCTCCAAGGTTAGATTATGTTTACCGTCGTTTTACCTTCCCCTTTCATGTTTTACCGTTGTTATTCAAGGTTTTATTGTCGCCCTTTATGTTGTACTCACTGATTTGAAGTAGTGTAGTCTAAGTGTGGTATTTAATGGTTTTTTTGGCCTTCAATTTGATCATATGATGCCTTATTACTTTTTGTCAAACTTTTAGTTGCACCTAGATATGTATGTTGATATGTAAATTTCCTAGTTTAGGTAAAAAATGGACTCCAAATACTCATTTGTTCTTGATCTAAGTTGATTTAAGGGTATCAAATATGTACTTTCTTGAGAAGCAGAATATTGTTGGCCTTGGAGAGGCTGCTGCTGGTGTATTGGTGCTATGGATGATTCCTGTGATGTGGCTGCAGGTAATGCTGCTGGTGTATTGGTTGCATCAGCAGCTGTATTTGATTGTTTCTTCCTATTAAATATTATACAGCCAAACCTGTCATATTGGTATATTTGTTTTCTATTTTGTAGTTGTTGTGTGATAAATGATATTTAGGTGCTAACACTGAGTTTTTTGGTTAATGGCTTACAGTGGGATGATGTTGACAACAAGTCTACAGTTATAATTTATGGAGGTGGGGCAGTTGTTGCAGTTTGGCTGTCTTCTCCTGTTAGTGATTTTCCACACGCTTAACGCAAGTGTACGTATCGTTACAAGTAATATAGTCTAGGTAAGACCGAATATCGTCCTCAGGGATTAGTGTTCAATTACCAAACATTATCCTATGGTATCTATTTGGTTTTCGATATTTTGTTGTGGTTTTTATCTATGAACTACTGAACAATTGTAAACGTTAACTAAATTACTTTACTTAAATCAGATATGGTGGAAATAGGGCTTCCAATCTCCTCAACTATCCACTCGCCTTAATCTTTAATGCAACAATAAAGGTTCTTCTTCTATGTTAAGATAGCAGGTTAACTAGACCGTTTTATATTCTGGTTAGGATATATAAACACTCAACCTCGGTGCAGAAATCTTCTATATTTCTATGACAGATTTTACCACATAGGAGGATTAAGAACAATAACATATAAAACTACACAAGTATCGGGATACTTTCGTCCATGATTTTAACCTATGTTTATTCAACTATAGCATATTCAAATCTCCCCTTTCGGATTTCGATTCGAAATCATATAAGTGATGATAACTAGTGATCAGTTAATTACCAAGCAATCAAAACAACTATTGAATAAATCTTAACTATATGAAGAAGAAACCAAATTAATGCATTAAGTCATAAAGACGAGATTCAAGCGATTCGAAAGGAAAGCCCTAAATAAAGTTTAGCTCCTAGCCATAGACATGCTAAGAACCAAAAGATTATCCAACATAAACTGAAAGTAAATAAAGTAAAGAAAGAAAAATACTTAAGAACAAGTCGGCTTCAAGAAATTATGTTATGTGATGAATTAGGGATTGTGTCACCCTTGAAAAATCTGCCCAAAGGGCCTTTTATAGCCTCCCAAAATGTGTCCCACTTTTCCTTCTATGCCTTGGCCCATTCCTTCTCGGATTTGGCAAAATTCCCACGTTGGTGCCACGGCCCTGCAGACTGGCGCCGTAGCGTCAAAACTCCTGCAGCTTCTCAGTACATTGGGCGTCGTGGCCCTACAATCTCTGATGGATCAGCCACTACGCCGCGCCTCGCTCGTCCGGATGCCAACTTTCGTCTCTTTTGGCTTGGGAACCTCCTTTTCTTCCATCTTTTTGCTTCTTTTCTCCACGTTGCCTTTTTAAACCACTGTGACTCAAAAGAAAGAAAAACTATCCTAACACGACACATATTTAGACAAAAACGGGTAAAATACTAACTAAAAATGACTCAAAATGTGTATATAAAATATGCCTAACATCTCCCTACTAGTCTATTTAATTTCCTTTAGACAAAGTGAGATAGTGTGTTTTTATGGATTTTCTTATGTGTTTTCCATTAACATGTCCAATTAGCTAATCTGTCTTCCTCTTTCTGCAGCTCCCAAAAATCATGGAGTTGGTAGGCCTTGGATACACTGACAGCACAGATTTACCAAACCATATTGGTGTATCTCGAGTGGAAGATTGTGTAACACTGAATCGTATTTTTGAGAATGTTCCTTAGAATAATTCAGTGGAAATTGGTAGTAGAAGATGGAGTGAATCTGTAGAAGATGAAACTGAGGAGGGATAAGTGTGAACTGCAGCAGTTCAAGAGTCCTCAAATTTGTCTTCTAACATGGCAAAATAATCGAGTAATGAGGCAGATGTTAGTGTTTTGTCACGACCCGACCCCGGGACCGCGACTGGTGCCCTACCTGGGCACCCTTACAGGTAAACATCAGAGAAAAATCAGCGGAACATACATGAAACTTATAAATAAAACATCGGAATTAATACAACAGGTTAGCCGATAGGGCTACCTTCCTGAACATATATAAAAACAACCGAAGCAGTTGCCTCCTTTCTTTTACAAACTGACCCACAATATGTGACTACAGACCTCTAAGAGTGTTAACATAACCACTGTGGCGGGACAAGGCCCCGCCGTACCAATGAATATAAATAGCTATGACAACTCCGTAATCATTGTAGCCATCTCAAAATCTTTGAACCAGATCCTAAGCTCGCGGATCCATAATCGTACCTAAACTCGCGGACATGACGCGGCCCGAGAAGTCGATAACAGTACGAATATGGAACAGAAATAACGTCTGATGTGATCATAATCATACAAAAGAATGACAAGGACAAGTATAAAAATACATACCAGATCCTGCCGTGTCATTACCACTTATGAACTTAATTTCACATCAATATCTTTTTCCATTCCATTAAGAGTTATAGCCATATCTTACGTACTTACTTAGGAGAAGTCATTAAGTTCATTTCTGTCTAACTTACTTATCTTTCATAACATAGTCCGACCCACTACGGAGGGACACATATCTTACTACCCAAACGGGACGCGATCGATCACGCAATATCAAAGCATGCCCGTGGAATCCCCCATCACTGTCGACAGCTAAAAGTGTAAAACATAACCATGGGTCTCACGCCCATAAAATCAATCAAAACAGGTGGTATAACGTCTGGGGGCTTGCCCCTCATTTATACTCTTACCCTGGAGAAGGTGGTAAAGCAGGGGGTATAACGTCTTGGGGCTTGCCCCTCATTTATACTCTTACCCTGGAGAAGGTGGTATAACGTCTTGGGGCTTGCCCCTCATTTATACTCTTACCCTGGAGAAGGTGGTATAACGTCTTGGGGCTTGCCCCTCATTTATACTCTTACCCTGGAGAAGGTGGTATAACGTCTTGGGGCTTGCCCCTCATTTATACTCTTACCCTATCTCGACCGGTCGTCAAATAACACATAAAGCAGGTGGTACAGCGTCTCGGGGATTTACCCCTCACTTATACTCTTACCCTGGAGAAGGTGGTATAACGTCTTGGGGCTTGCCCCTCATTTATACTCTTACCCTAACTCAACCGGCCATCATACATAACATAAGCCCTATCGGCTTATCATAATATAAGCACCACCAGCTTACCATACATAACATAAGCACTACCGACTTATCATACATAACATAAGCACTACCGGCTTATCATACATAACATAAGCACTACCGACTTATCATACATAATATAAGCAAGTTAAGAAATCCCCTAACTTCTTATTAGCTTGTTCATATACACTCTCATTTTTGTTTACTTAAGGCACTAACATGTCATTATAAAATCCGGGAATTTAACCCAACGTACTACGTGCCTCTACTCCTTTAAAATGATTCTCTTTCAAATAAAACTTCCAAGATACTAATAACCGTAGTATCAAGTCATATCTACTTTTCACGACAAGTCACAATACTTTTTAGAAATACATTTATAGGCTTCTAAATCAAGTGACTTCTTTCTTTAAAACTTTAAGCAATTTGTACCTTTAAAACAATTTGCCCTTCTTTATTTCAAATCATTTCTTTGCTTACATTACTGAAGAAAACCATTCTTTTAATCTTCCATAAAGTTGTTATAACCAACTTCCCATAAAGCCGTTATAACTCTTTATGTCTTAGACAAATTCATTTCTTTAAGAATCAAGTCTCATAACTTGAAAAATAAAGTCCCTTAACCTTTTAACAATTGAGGTCCATAGTCTTAAAACTTCATACGTAAATCCTTATAAATTAAGTAACATATACTTGGTGCGTTGTGAATAAGTTATACTTATTTATAACCATCTTAATCAAGTAGCCATGATCTAGAAAATGTAATACAATTTTGTCTTATCTTAGCTTCTATGCAGATGGAGAATTCTACTTGTTTTAACATAATTAATTGTCATTACATTTTACTTTATTAACGCTGCAATGGCTTGTTCGATACTTATTCTTATTCGTGCCGTAAATTAGCCAAGTCAACTTGGCTCCAAAATACCTCCTAACGACTCTTACCAACATCCCCCATAAGACTTGGTAAGAACTTAGGATAACTTATACATAACCTTTACGTAGAGTAAATCAACATACATACCTCTTAACTTCTAAGAGTAGAAGGAATCATGAAATAGTACTACATGTATATTCCATACATAGAATCATGTCAAAAGAAGGAAGAGGTTCACATCGCCATGACGATTGTCGACAAGTAGCAAAATGCTCCAAAGTACTTCCACCTTGAGCTTTTCCATTCTCCAAGTAGGATACGCTATACTTAGTACATCAACCTATAATGGTCACCATACGTCCATTAACCTCTTACTTCATACGTAGAATATTTTAGGTGCTAAGTCGCTAAATTCTACGGAAAATCGGACAGCACCTCCTTTGTTTTTACTTACTTTGCCACCTTTTTCAAGGCCGAATACAATAACCAAACAACCCCAATTGGCTCACAATTTCTATAAGGTACTCCAATACAAATAAAAACTAAATGTTCCAATTGGCTCACAATTTAGAAAGTAGTCCAATACAAATGAAAAACAAACTAAAAGTCCAAATTCGGCCACCTTGAGTTCAACCTTACCAATTCTTATCAAATTTCCATTTCAATCCAAATTGGTAGCATAACACGATATCAAGTCGTATTTGATTATAATAACCATAATCTTTAAGTAAGTAACGTCGACGATTTTAGTAACTAAATTGTAATCCAACTTAACATGGCTTACATACATTTCGAATTTTCCAAGGCTACAATCAATCCATAATCCTTATAAACTTCAACACATATACTACATACTAGCAACATGTAAAGCTAACAACAAAATAAATAATCTTGTAACACTTTCAAAGAACAAGATTATACCTCGACGATTCTTAATCCAAATTCCAATCCAAAGTCGCTCCTTAGTAGTTTAGAACCTCTCCAAGACACTTCAATCCGCTTGTTGAGACCCTTAGAACAACACCAACAATTATCCTTCAAATCCCCAAACAAAACCTAGAAAGACCATTAGGTTTTCACTTTGCGACTAACCCGAAAACTCTCTTTTTCCGGGATTTTTCTATTGAGATATGCTTACACTACCCTCAAGAACCTTGGTTTAAAGTGTGGAGCTTATTGGACAAGGAACACAATTTTTTTCTTTCTTCTAGTGAAGAAGCCGAGAGCTCCATTTATGGTTCATCCAATTTTTGTAATTTGGCTAAGTATGGAACTCTTGTCTTGCTACTAATACCCTTATATAACAACATGGAGGGCTAAGATAAATACAAATGTGAGGCTTGGATGCAATTCTTATTAAAAAAAAATCCATAAGTGGTCCCATTGACCAAGTCAACATTGTCAAGCTTTACTACATGCAAGACTTAGTCATCCTAGCAAAGGTCAAGTGACCCTTTTGACCTTGCCTAATTCGACCAAGGCATCTATAAGGGGGGGTGACACGTGTCGCCCTCCCATTCGTCACAATAATACGTTTTCCGACAATTCCATAATTCCGTTAAATTTTACAAGTCTCAAATCTTAACACTTGCGGGTTCTTACTTACGTTCTTACACCATGTCCTGTAAATACGGGGTGTAACATGTTTCTTCTATGATTGATGCAGCTGTAATATGTGTGGTTGATCAGGATGGTGTTACAACAGTTCTCAATGAGAATATAGTGCCTATTATAGTGGAAGTTACGACTAAATCTGGTGAGGCAATGTTGCGATATTTCTAAGTGCTTACGCAAGTGTACGTATCGTTCAAGTAATAAAGATTTGTAAGACCGAGTTTATCGTCCACAGAGACTGGTTTATTAAGTATCGATTATCTATCCTATTGTATCTATTTGGTTGACGTTCTTTTAGTTTGAGGATTATAAACTACGAATTATGACTAAGTGCAGAAAATAAACTAAAGACTATAATACTTTGGGTTTATAACAGTTATGAAGGAAATAGGATTCCAATCTTCTCAACAATACACTCTTTCACGTGTTAATGCAATGCTAATGATTCTTCTTCTTATTAAGATAGCAGGTTAACTAATCTGTCATTATATTCCGGTTAGGACATACAAGAGCTCGACCTAGTGCAGAAACTTTCTATATTTATATGATAAGTTTTACCACACATGAGGATTAAGAACAATAACTTTTAAATACTACACAAGTATCGGGGTACTTTCGTCCATAATTTTAACCTATGTCTTGACAATTACAACATATTCAAATCTCACCTTTCAGACTTTTGATTCGAAATCATATAAGTGATGACAATTAGTAGCTAGTTAATTATCAAGCAATCATAACACTATTGAATAGATCTTAATATGATGAAAAATAAATCAATAATCAATGCATTAACTATATGAAAGAGCTTCAAGAAGATTCGATGGAAACCCTACTAAAGTATTTAGCTCCTAAAAATTGTCATGTCAAGACCTATATCACAATCCAACATAAACTGAAATAAAGTAAAGGAAAGAAAAAGAAATTGAACAAGAGTCTCCAATTGTCTTGCCTCCCAAAGAATGATTTTAGGTTATGGTATATGGTCTATAATAATGAGCAGGGTTTAGGGATTTTATAGCTGAGAAAAGTTGTCTTTCGGACCATAAAAACCCTGTCCAATTTGACCCAGGAAACCTGAAAAATACGTGTCGGCACTTGATCAGTGTATTTTATATACACTTTTTGAGTCGTTTTTAGTGAGTCTTTTGTCCCTTTTTGTACAAATACGTGTCGTCTTAGGATATATTTTCTTTCTTTTGAGTCAAATTGGTTAAAATGGCTATTTGGCGGAAAAGGAGCGAAAAGAGGGCAAAAGTGGAGGTTCCAGAGCTTAAAGGACGAGAAAGTGTCGAACCAGGCATGGACACGGGCCAGCGCCACGGCGCCTCCAGCCAGCAGGGTCAGCGCCCCGGCGCCCAATGACCAGAGGCTTGCAGAAGTTCAAGAGTCGCGGCGCCTCCAGACAGAGTGCGATCAGGCGCCTAATCATCGAACTCGCAACTTCCGTGGCCAAGGCGCCAGAAGTCGCGGCGCCGACGCGGGAAAAATCAGGTCTTTGACGATTTTATGGGCCAGGCCTAAAGGAAAACCTTAAGGGCGGTTTTGAAGCTATAAAAAGAGAACCCTAGGCAGTTGTCAAGGGTTCCCTTTCTTGCACAAACACAAGACTTCTTGAAGTTGAAGATTGGAGACCATTACTTAGTAATTTCTTTTCTTTCCTTTACTTTACTTTTAGTTTATGTTGGATATTGAATTAGTTCTTGTCATGTCAATGGCTAGGAACTAATTCTAATATAGGGCTTTCCATGTCAATTCACTTGAACCTTATTTTATGAGTTAATGCATGTTTATGGTTGTTCTTCTTATTGTTGAGATTTATTCCAATAATGTTTTGAATGCTTGGTAATTACTTGATCATTAATTATCATTATTTATATGATTTCTAATCAAACTTCGAAAGGAGGAGGTTGTGACTATGTTGTAGTTGGGTAATCATAAGTCGGATTGGGGATGAAAATACCTCAATTACTTGTGTATCGTTAACGGGGGTTTAAATACCTAGCTTACTTGCGTAAACGTTAACAGGGTTTTTGTTCTTAATCCTCCTATAGAGTCATCCTTATCACCGAAAGGTAGAAAGGAGCGCTACTGGGGTTGAGTGTTTATATAGCCTTAACGGGAGTATAAAACGAATTAGTAAACCTGCTATCTCCAAAAGAAGAAGAACCATAATTTATTGCATTAATAAGTAATATAAGCGGATAGTTGAGGCGACTTGGAAGCCCTATTTCCATCACTACTGAAGTAAACACATAGTTAATTAGTCTTTATAATTGTTAGTTATAATCAACAAACTCAAATATCGGTCACCAAATAGATAACAAAGAATAGAAGTTGGTACTTGAACACTAATCCCTGAGGACGATAACTCGGTCTTCAAGACTATATTACTCGAGTCGACAACGTGCACTTGCGTTAAAGTGTGTGCATTAAATCGCGCATCAAGTTTTTGGCGCCGTTGCCGGGGATTAGGCATAGTTCAATATCAATTTTATCTATTTTTAATTTCTAATTTGGTTTTTAATTTTTTATTTTATTTTTTATTACGTTTTAATTTTTATTTTGGTAAAAATCAGGGTGCGGTGATCCGTTTGGTTGTTTTTGATCTGTTTCAGGCGCTCAGTTTATGCGAAGGAGAAGAGGAGCGGACACTCTTGTTCCCTTCAATCCAGAGATTGAGAAAACTTGTAAACAGAATAGAAGGAACCAACGAATTTCAACCTTGATAGAGATGGACGGCGTTCAAAACAACAATGTGCTGAGAGAGGGGTTAGGTGAAAATCAACCTAACCAAGGAATGCCTCGGCGAATACCTATGGATGTCGAGGAGAGAGTTCAAGTCCAGGCAGAAAGAAGTTTGGGAGACTACGTGCTGCCGAGGGTGAACGGAGCACAGACATGTATTAGGCTCCCATCAATAGGAGAAAATAACTTTGAGATCAAACCGGCAATTCTAAGCATGGTGCAGAACACGGTGCAGTTTGGAGGGTTGCCATCAGAGGATCCACATATGCACATAGCTAATTTCTTGGAGCTGTGTGCAACATTCAGATATAACGGCGTTACTGATGACGCCGTCAGATTGAGGCTTTTTCCCTTCTCACTCAGGGATAGAGCAAAAGTATGGTTAAATTCCTTACCAGCTGATTCGATTTTTACATGGCAAGAGCTGGCACAGAAATTTTTGGCAAAATTCTTCCCACCATGCAAAGCAGCGAAATTGAGAGGGGAGCTGAATAATTTCTACCAAGCAGACGGAGAGTCATTATACGAAGCTTGGGAGAGATTCAAGGACTTACAGAGGAAGTGTCCACACCACTGTATTGAGTTGTGGAACTTGGTCCACATCTTCTATAACGGGCTGAGCGGAACAACCAGAACAATTATTGATGCAGCAGCAGGTGGGACCTTTATGAGGAAAACAGCCCACGAAGCTCACGACTTATTAGAAGATATGGCCACCAACAACCATGTCACAGAAGATAGACCAATGAGTGGTAGGAGAACAGTGGGAGTTCATGAGATAGATGCCATCACTGCCCTGAATGCCCAAGTTGCCCTGTTGACCAAGCAGCTGCAACAACATACAGTATCTGTAAATGCAGTGCAGATGCCAAAGAGCTGTGAAATATGTGGTGGTCCACATACATTCGATAGATGTCCTTCAGCTGATCCTAATAATATGCCAATCGAGCAAGCAGAGTGCCAAGCCGTGGGTAACTATCAGAGGCCCCAAAACAACACATACTCCAACACATACAATCCAGGGTGGAGGAATCACCCAAATTTTTCAGGGAGAGGAGACCAGGGGCAGCAGAATCAGTATAGAGGCCAGTACCAAAACCAGCAGCATCAAAATCAGCAGCCATTTACTCAGGCCCCACCGTCTCAACAATTTAATGCATCTGTTCAGCTAAAAAGCGACGGTAGAGCGGCTTTGTTGACACTTACCAACTCCGCACTCCGGTTCATGGCGGAGACTAGATCTTCGTTCAGAACTTGGAAACACAAGGGTCAACTAGCAAAGCAATCGAACAAGAAAGCCACAGGTACACTGCCAAGCAGAGATGAATCCGAGAGAACAATGCCGAGCAAGATGCGGTGAAGTGGTAAACAATTGAGCAAGATCCACCTCAATTAGTTGAACAAAGCGGCGTAAATAGAAAGAGAAGGTGGTTGAAGCTTCGCCAAAAGTAGAAAACTCCGCAGAAGAGTATCGAGAAGATCCGTTCCCACAGAGATTGCAGAAGGCGGTTGATAAACAATTCTCCAAATTTTTGGAGACGTTAAAGCTACATATCAACATACCCTTTATAGGCGTTGGAGCAAATGCCTCTTATTTTAAATTCATGAAGGAGATTTTGGGAAGAAGAAGAAAGCGGCGGTATGAGATGGTGGCGGCGAGGAGTGCAGTGCCATCCTGCAGAAGAAGTTGCCCCCTAAACGAAAAAACCCAGGGAGCTTTACATTGCCTTGCACAGTTGGCAAGGTGACATGCAACAGGGCCCTTTGCGATTTAGGGGCAAGTATAAATTTGATGCCTTGATCGGTGTTTAAACGGTTGGAGTTTGGTGAGGCAAAACCAACCACGGTGAGCCTGCAACTAGCCGATAGAACAGTGGTGCACCCAAGGGGGGAAGATTGAGGACGTGCTTGTTAAAGTAGGAATTTTTTTTTTCTGCGGACTTCCTCATTCTCGACATGGAAGAGGATGCAGAGATCCCCATCATATTGGGGAGACCATTCCTGGCGACAGGGAGAGCCCTGATCGATGTAGAAAAAGGAGAGCTGACGTTGAGGGTGGAGAAGGAAGAAATGATGTTTAAAGTATTTAAACACATTATTGAGCCACCAATCATGAGCAGGTGCTTTGCAATCAGCACCATCAAAACCCCCTGTGAGCCAGTGCAAGCCAAACCAAGGGAAATAAGCCCACAAAAGCAGGTATGTGTTCCTGAACCTTCCCTTGAAAATAATTTTAAGAAGAGAAACAGAAGAAGAAAAAGGAAAATGTGGAGAAAATGGATCAGTTGTGGGGTTAATCTACCCCACACTTCTTGAGTTAGGGAACTTGCGTCCGGCTAAAATACATTAAAGACAGCGCTACTTGGGAGGCAACCCAAAGTATTTTAATTTTTTTTTTTTTAATGTAGTTAGTTTTACTAAGAACAGTCTCACGGAGGTAGTGTTTGTGTTGTGTTAACAGGTGCAGGCCAACAAATTTGGAAGGGGAAAAACGGAAGAATAGACAGGAATTCCAGAAAATCAGGTTAGCGTCGCGGCGCCGGGAAGCGAGCATGGCGCGAAATCGAAAATTCCGAAGTCTAGATGCCATGGCGCCAGTAGCAGGCGCGGCGAAATTCCCGAAGAAATGCAAGATAAGTTAGGCGCGGCTAAATGCAGGCGGCAAATCGTAAATTAAAGACGCCAAAAACCCGACTTTCCCCAATTTCAAACCAAAACCTAACCTTTCTTCTCCACAAAACCCACGAAAATCCACACTTTACCCACAAATCCTCCATAAATCAAACCCAAACACAACCAAAACTCTTAAAGTACCTAAACCCTTAACCATTTCAACCAACAAAACTTCATCCCAGTGCCTCAAATCACCATTAGAAGCAAGAAAACCTTGAAGAACACCGTAAAAAGGTAATCTTCTTCTTTTCTTGAGAGCTTTACTGTAGTCAAAGGAGGTAGTAATTTGGAGGAGTGTTGTATTGTTGAAGTGTTGGGGTGTTGAAAAATTGGTTGTGACAAAGTGAGGAAGAGTATACAAGGAGGGTGTGGGTGATGTGTAGAAGCTTTTTAAGTGAAGTTTGGGGGTAATAGGTGTTGTAGCTGTTGATTGGTGAGTGATAGGGTTGGTGAACAGTGATTGATAGAAAGGGAACGCTGCAACAAGTATCTGAACATGTCTGCCAGAAAGAGAAGAGCCTCCACATCCACCTCAGCCCCTCAATACGATGATACTAGGTTCATTAGCCAACAAGCTCATGAAAGATACAAAAAGCTTAGTACTAGGCCCTTAATCCCTGAAAGGGGAATGGACTATCAAAGGGATTCGCTTGAGGAGGGGGATGTCTATGAGCACATTCGGGCGATGATTGAGATGAGGGAGTGGAGAAGATTTGTAAACCCGGAAAAGATAGCACCAATGAGCACAGTGATGGTGCGTGAATTCTATGCTAACTTTCCAGAGAAGGTGTCACTACCCGTTCCCGGGCCCGTGACTGGTGCCTTACCCGGGCACCCAAGTAGACATACATCAGAGTAACCAGCGGAATATAAACTTGCAAATATGAAACAGTGTAAAATAAGAACAGTCTATCCAAAGAAAAGTTGCCTTTCGGCATGTATATAAATACCAAAAGTGAACAGTTACATCCCAACTTTACAACAGGACTACAGACCTCTAGGAATAACAACTGTGGCGGGACAGGGCCCCGCCATACCCCCTGAATGTACAAAAGTCTACAACCTCAGGGAACCGTACCAAAAGACAAAGCCTCCGGAGAAATGGAGCTTTCCAAGAGCTGAGCAGTGATCCTAAGAGTGCGGATCAGCAAGCTACGTACCTCAACCTGCGGCGTAACGCACGCCAAGCGAGGTCGATAACAGTACCAAGTATGTGGCCCGAAAATCAGTAATGAAATCATAATAGTCTATATAAAGCAGGAGACATGTATGATAGCCAAACTACAGTACACAACATATACACAGTCATGTCAAGTCAGGGGCTCACGCCCTCTAAGTCATCACTCAAATATAAGCATAGGTCTCATGCCCACAAGATCAATCATGCCCGTGGAATTCCTTCCTCACTGCCGGCAGTCTAGGATATAACAACACCAAGGAGTACACATGAACACGGATCCCACTGTCATAAGAACTGTGCGGGGGCAAGTAATCTGAAGGCATAGCTACGAGATCCACCTCGATCCTCAATCGACCAAGGCAAGTACGAAGCCACTACGGATCCCACCGTACCAACAATACTAAATACCTGTATCACGAAGCTGACCGGGGCAAGTACGATAGCCTCTACCAGATGCACCCTGCGTCACGTCGCCGGGCCAAGCAATCGCAGCTAACCACCGATCCGCCTGCATCACGACACTTCGTTAACACCGACCGGCAAGTACGAAGCCAACTACCAGATCCACCCTGCATCACGTCGATCGGGCAAGTACGAGGCTAGCTACGGATCCACCTGCATCGATGAGACTCATGGAGAGCTAGTCCATGGAATAACACTATCAACAGGGAACGAACCCTCACCATGGAAGCATACCCGTGGGCCACCCAACGTGTCAGTATGTCCAAACATGATCGAGAATAAACACGACTGGCCCTCCATCGAGAGATGCGGTAACATAAGAATACAGTACTTGTACACCAAGACTATCACAAGCAACGTAGGCAAGTTATTCACACTCAAGGTACTTTCATACAATGCCAAAAATCCGGGTTCTAACCCCAAAGTACTACGTATTTTAATTCCTTAAAATATTCATTCCTTTCACAAAGGTCACACGATACTAATACCCGTAGTATCAGAATAGAGTAACTATCATTTTAAGTAATCCAAAAACAATGTCCATATCTTCCTTTTAAATAAGCCAAGACAAAACCATGCCTTCTTTTAAAACCAACTCAAGACAATACCATGTCTTCCTTTTAAACAAAAACACTTCTCCTTTTGAAAGTCAAGTAACAATATACTTTTCAAAATGGTTTAAGCCTCATAACTTCTTAAAAATATCAAGTTACCGTTTTAAATCCAATGATAGAACCATTCTTTCGTTTTCATAAAGTCGTTATAACTAACTTCCCATAAAGCTATTATAACACTTTACGTTTTAAACCAACCAAGGACAACTACTCATATTTCCGAATTCAAGATAATTTTATTCTTTTAAAGACCAAGTACTCATTACTCACGAATGAGGTTTCACAACTTTTTAACACAATTCAAGTCACTCAACTTTAGAATCAAGTCAAGGACACAAAAATAAATCAAACTTCTTTAACACACGTGCGTCTACCGCACTATATATTTCACAAATAATCATGCTCAAGAGAATAGGAAGAATCACATACCTCCTCGGCTAAATTCACTTGCCAAGTCGGATATGTCGCGCGCAGAGTGTCAACCTATAATAGTCAAAACACGCCTATCAACTTCTAGTTCCACGTAGAATTCTTTTAAGTAAGATCTTCAATTCTACGGAAAATTGGGCAGCACTTCCCCCGTTTCTACTCAATTTTCCACCTTTTTCAAGGCCCGATAAAATTAACCAATATGCCATAAATAAGGCGCAATAATTCTGAAATTTAAAGAAGGGGATCACACGCCCAAACGGAACGCGATTAACAATCTCTCCTTAATAACAACAATAATTAAAGAAGGGGATAACACGCCCAAACGGAACGCGATTAACAATCTCTCCTTAATAACAATAATAATTAAAGAAGGGGATCACACGCCCAAACGGAACGCGATTTAACAATCTTCCCCTTAACAACAACAATGTAAATACAGTCCAAAGTAAATACAGTCCAAAGTAAATACGGTCCAAAGTAAATACGGTCCAAAGTAGATACGGTCCAAAGTAGATACGGTCCAAAGTAGATACGGTCCAAAGTAAATACAGTCCTTAAGTTGGGGTCCTTGGCCAACTTTTACAATTTTACTTATTCAATTACTTCATTAGTCTTCCAACTTATATTCCAATCTTTATATAAGTTATAGTTCCTTTGTTGTTAACTTCTTAGTAAGTAATGGATACATTTTTACCATTTTAATGGCTAATATGCCAATTCTCCTTTTAACATCTTAACAAGATCCAAATCTTTCTTTATGTCTCATACTTCATAATATACTTCCAATATATGTATAATATCCAATATACATAATAATCAACTTCACAAAGAGGTTAAGGTTCATTACCTCAAAATAGCCCAAAAATATCCAAGAACTTAAAGTCGCTCCTAAGCAAGTCTTAGCTCCAAATCTTTGTGTTCCAAACCACCACAATTCACCCTTAGAAGTTTCAAACCAACTTCTATTCAAGAATTAACTCCAAAAAGTGAAGAACACTAAGGCTCCATTTTTGCATGCTCTCGGCCAAGGGGTGTTGTTGAGGCTAGGGGTGTGAAATCTTGTCTAACTCTTGGTTACTAATCTTCCTAATACATTAAGGAAGAACACTTAGAAGTTTAAGAATTATTGGACAACAATTGCTCAAAAAAATGGGCTTTGGACGAGAGCAACTAGGAAAAAGGGAGAGAAAATATTTTCAAGTCTTGAAATGTTCTAAGTGTGGAAGATTTTCATCAACTAGAGGGGTTTATATAGGACAACCAAGGGTTAGGATTGAAACATGTGTATGGTATAGATTGTTTGTGTAGGTTCCTTTCTCCACTTGTCCCACAAATGCCATGCAAGACTTTGACCATTTGACTAGCCCACTACTATGAAAAAAACGTCCAAGTTGCCATGCAAATGCCATGCAAGACTTTTGGCCACTTGTCTTGCCCACTACTATGAAAAACCGTCCACTTAGTCTTTTTGGGGTGACACATGTCGCCCTCCTATTGGTCCAAAATATTTTATCTCTCGGAAAAATTTCATAATTGGAAAAAAAAATATTGAAACCGTAAAATTTCCTTCACAAGGTTCGGAATATTTTCCGTCGGAAAACAATTCTTTCATTCTTACCCTAATTAGGGTTTATTGATTCGTACGTACGTCCTTACATACATATTCCGGAACTACGGGGTATAACATTCTCCCCCCCTTAGAAACATTCGTCCCGAATGTTCCTTCAAGATTCAATTAACTCAGATAACGGCATAGTCCCCCATAACTTGAACAATTTGCAAAATTGCCACATATGGCCACAATAGAACACTTCTATCTTCTTAACATATCTTCGCCTCTTCTCTTACTCGTCGTACCCTCCTCGTATACTCGAACTCTTTCTAGTATACGTACCATACTTCAGTCATTGCTTCAGTTTCCAAAACTTTGGAGTTACTACCTCCCAACTTGGTCATTTTACTAGCCTTACATTCCTCTAAGGCCATTCCCGGCCTTCACGACCCGATTCTGGTCGAACACATCCGCGAACTCGTACGATGGTTACCTAAACTTGGGCCTAACACCCTTGTGACCCTATCATCTGGCGGGACCACCCCAAACTGACCCCACCTCATTCCGGGCTGCGGGTTGACCCGCGATCTTGCCTCAACCCGACCCATTATCGCTCTAAATTCTTGTTCCCGTCCGGGACAATCTTACTATTCTCGTCATGAAAATTACCACTTTTATCTTGCTCGACCTATGGAATTATCCCACAATACTTCTCACGCATACCAAGCACTTCGACAAAGACTAACTGTAAAATCTTTTACTCAAGACGGCCTTACATCTAAGGTCTCAACTGTTATAATATTCTAAGGCTCACAATTTCCCTGCCCCTAAACTTACCTTTTCAACTAACCATGTTTTCTAAATCACAATTTTACACAGTGCTATCCAAACATAACACTTTAACATAAAATCATTATATCACGCATACAAATCTCTAGAGGGTTAAAGATATACATGTAACTATTGCTTCACTTTCCCCTTTTTGTTCTAATCATGATCCTGCTCTGCACGACGCATAACAAAAGAAGGCGATGAACCAGCCACTGATCTCGAAGGTTGAATCTCTACATCCGTGCTATCTCTGGTCGGACAGTTCCTCGCGAAATGGCCATGTTGGCCGCATGTATAGCAATTACCCAAACTAGCACGACACTCCCCATAATGGGTCCTACCACATCGACTACACCGAGGTAGAGGTGGCTTCCTCATACTAACACCCCTACTCTCCCGAAAACCTGAACCTCGAGCCCCGACCGCCCCGACCTCCCGAACGCCCCAAGATCGCGTGGAGTACTCGTCTTGCCGAGGCGCATAACTAGCCTGCTGTTGAGGTGGTCCGCCTCGAAAATTACCAAAGGACCCTGCTGTCTTGGCCCTCTTCTGCTGATCTTGGTTATTCCGTCGACCTCACGCTCCTCACACCCAAGTGCATAAGCCTGCATGCGGGCAATGTCCATGCCCGGCTGAAGAGCTACCCCCGTGCAACTCTCTGCTAAGTAGTCATCGAGCCCTGTGACATAACGGTGCAGTCTATCCTCCATGGTTGCCACTAACGCGGGAACATACCGAGCCAACGAGTCAAACTCTACATTGTACTCCCGGACCGTCCGCCCGTTCTGCCTCAACACCAAAAATCTATCGGCCCGAGCCCTCCTCATCTGTGGCGGCAAGAAATGGCTAAGAAATGCCTCGGAGAACTCGTCCCACACAGCTTGAGGCGCATACTCTCCCCGGGATAGCTCCCATGAATCAAACCAGTCGACTGCAGTATCATGCAGCCGATGCGAATCTAAGACCACCGACTCTGCCTCTGAAGCCTTGATCACTCTCATGATCCGCTGCAACTGTCGGATAAACTCCTGAGGATCATCCTCATGCCTCGACCCATAGAACTCTGGTGGGCTGCAACTCAAAAAGTCCCTAAGTCTCACGCTATCAACTCTGTGGTGGACTACGGGTACAGCGGAGCTAATCGCCTCCGTCATCCTCGCTGCCAGCCACGATCACGGCGATAATTGGGCCATCTCGCGTAGCCCATATCCTCCGCTCTAGGTACGTATGGCGGAGGCTCGGTATCGCGGTCTCGATGGCAGCTGCTGCGCCCGAACTCTGGGGGTGGCGGCGTCGTGGAACTCGCCGTCTGAAACATCTCTCGTAAAGGCGGGCTGTGCCCGTAACTCTCGGCGTCCTACTAGCAGATCCCTCTGCTGCCTTTCCCTTCTGGGCTCTAGTTGCCTTGCGTGGAGGCATAACTGGTACATAAGAAGAGGTCAGTGAGGATTCAACCTAGTAGGACAACTCTACTGCACGATCTCAGAGAGAGAAGAATGGAAACCAATCCTAAATGTCCTGCGGCCTCACGATTATAGATGTGGTGCACAACACACCGATAATCAAGACTACTACTAGACACGATGCAGAGACACTTTCCGAGACTAAGCGCTCACGATACTACTTTTGTCACGACCGTTCGGGCGTGGTAGTGCCTACCGGGCACCCAGTAGACATACATCGAGTAACGGGAATATAAACTTGCAAACATGAAAGCGATGTAAAATAAAACGATCTATCAAAGAAAAGTTGCCTTTCGGCGTGTATATAAATACCAAAAGTGAGCGATTTACATCCCAACTTTACAACGGGACTACGGACCTCACAGGAATAACAATCGTGGCGGGACGGGGCCCGCCATACCCCTGAATGTACAAAAGTCTACAACCTCGAGAACCGTACCAAAGACAAAGCCTCGGAGAAATGGAGCTTTCAAGAGTGAGCGGTGATCCAGAGTGCGGATCGGCAACTCGTGCCTCGACTGCGGCGTGAGCGGCCCGAAGGAGGTCGGATCTAACAGTACCAAGTATGTGGCGAAAATCAGTAATGAAATCATAATAGTCTATATAAAGCGGGAGACATGTATGATAGCCAAACTACGATACCTGACATATACATCGTATCAAGTCAGGGACTCACGCCCTCTAAGTCATCACTCAAATATAAGCATAGGTCTCATGCCCACAAGATCAATCATGCCCGTGGAATTCCTTCCTCACTGCCGGCAGTCTAGGATATAACAACACCAAGGAGTAAACATGAACACCAGATCACACCTGTGTCATAAGAACCGTCACGGAGAAATGCGAAGGCATAGCTACGAGATCCACTGCGTCCTCAATCGACCGGCAAGTACGAAAGCTTGACTACGAATCACCGTACCAACAATACTAAATACGTATCACGAAGTGGCCAAGGCAATCGATAGCCTCTACGGATACACTGCGTCACGTCGGCCGGAGCAAGTCTGCAGCTAACCACCGATCCGCCTGCGTCACGACACCGTTCTAACACCGACCGGCAAGTACGAAGCCAACTACCAAATCCACTGCATCACGTCGGCCGGGGCAAGTCGAGCTAGCTACGGATCCGCTGCGTGATGGACCTCGTGGAGAGCTAGTCCATGGAATAACACTATCAACGAGAATGAACCCTCGCGTGGAAGCATACCGTGGGCGCTGACGATGTCAGTATGTCCAAACATGATCGAGAATAAACACGACCGGCCCTCCATCGAGAGATGCGGTAACATAAGGATACAGTACTTGTACACCAAGACTATCACAAGCAACGTAGGCAAGTTATTCACACTCAAGGTACTTTCATACATTTCCAAATATCCGCGTTCTAACCCCAAAGTACTACGTATTTTAATTCCTTAAAATATTCATTCCTTTCACAAAGGTCACACGATACTAATACCCGTAGTATCAGAATAGAGTAACTATCATTTTAAGTAATCCAAAAACAATGTCCATATCTTCCTTTTAAATAAGCCAAGACAAAACCATGCCTTCTTTTAAAACCAACTCAAGACAATACCATGTCTTCCTTTTAAACAAAAACACTTCTCCTTTTGAAAGTCAAGTAACAATATACTTTTCAAAATGGTTTAAGCCTCATAACGTCTTAAAAATATCAAGTTACCATTTTAAATCCAATGATAGAACCATTCTTTCGTTTTCATAAAGTTGTTATAACTAACTTCCCATAAAGCTATTATAACACTTTACGTTTTAAACCAACCAAGGACAACTACTCATATTTCCGAAATCAAGATAATTTTATTCTTTTAAAGACCAAGTACCCATTACTCACGAATGAGGTTTCACAACTTTTTAACACAATTCAAGTCACTCAACTTTAGAATCAAGTCAAGGACACAAAAATAAATCAAACTTCTTTAACACATGTGCGTCTACCGCACTATATATTTCACAAATAATCATGCTCAAGAGAATAGGAAGAATCACATACCTCCTCGGCTAAATTCACTTGCCAAGTCGGATATGTCGCGCGCAGAGTGTCAACCTATAATAGCCAAAACACGCCTATCAACTTCTAGTTCCACGTAGAATTCTTTTAAGTAAGATCTTCAATTCTACGGAAAATTGGGCAGCACTTCCCCCGTTTCTACTCAATTTTCCACCTTTTTCAAGGCCCGATAAAATTAACCAATATACCATAAATAAGGCACAATAATTCCGAAATTTAAAGAAGGGGATCACACGCCCAAACGGAACGCGATTAACAATCTCTCCTTAATAACAACAATAATTAAAGAAGGGGATAACACGCCCGAAGCGGGCGATTAACAATCTCTCCTTAATTACAACAATAATTAAAGAAGGGGATCACACGCCCCGAAGCGGAGCGATTTAACAATCTTCCCCTTAACAACAATGTAAATCTGATCCAAAGTAAATGCGATCCAAAGTAAATACGGTCCAAAGTAAATACGGTCAAAGTAAATCTGATCCAAAGTAGATACGGTCCAAGTAGATACGGTCCAAAGTAAATCTGATCCTTAAGTTGGGGTCCTTGGCGGCTTTTACAATTTTACTTATCCAATTACTTCATTAGTCTTCCAACTTATATTCC
The DNA here is from genome assembly GCA_029844215.1 of Przewalskia tangutica. Classification (NCBI taxonomy): domain Eukaryota; kingdom Viridiplantae; phylum Streptophyta; class Magnoliopsida; order Solanales; family Solanaceae; genus Przewalskia; species Przewalskia tangutica. Next base: position 96,691,069 of record CM056731.1, read on the forward strand.
AATCTTTATATAAGTTATAGTTCCTTTGTTGTTAACTTCTTAGTAAGTAATGGATACATTTTTACCATTTTAATGGCTAATATGTCAATTCTCCTTTTAACATCTTAACAAGATCCAAATCTTTCTTTATGTCTCATACTTCATAATATACTTCCAATATATGTATATTATCCAATATACATAATAATCAACTTCACAAAGAGGTTAAGGTTCATTACCTCAAAATAGCCCAAAAAATATCCAAGAACTTAAAGTCGCTCCTAAGCAAGTCTTAGCTCCAAATCTTTGTGTTCCAAACCACCACAATTCACCCTTAGAAGTTTCAAACCAACTTCTATTCAAGAATTAACTCCAAAAAGTGAAGAACACTAAGGCTCCATTTTTGCATGCTCTCGGCCAAGGGGTGTTGTTGAGGCTAGGGGTGTGAAATCTTGTCTAACTCTTGGTTACTAATCTTCCTAATACATTAAGGAAGAACACTTAGAAGTTTAAGAATTATTGGACAACAATTGCTCAAAAAAATGGGCTTTGGACGAGAGCAACTAGGAAAAAGGGAGAGAAAATATTTTCAAGTCTTGAAATGTTCTAAGTGTGGAAGATTTTCATCAACTAGAGGGGTTTATATAGGACAACCAAGAGTTAGGATTGAAACATGTGTATGGTATAGATTGTTTGTGTAGGTTCCTTTCTCCACTTGTCCCACAAATGTCATGCAAGACTTTGACCATTTGACTAGCCCACTACTATGAAAAAAACGTCCAAGTTGCCATGCAAATGTCATGCAAGACTTTTGGCCACTTGTCTTGCCCACTACTATGAAAAACCGTCCACTTAGTCTTTTTTGGGGTGACACATGTCGCCCTCCTATTGGTCCAAAATATTTTATCTCTCGGAAAAATTTCATAATTGGAAAAAAAAAATATTGAAACCGTAAAATTTCCTTCACAAGGTTCGGAATATTTTCCGTCGGAAAACAATTCTTTCATTCTTACCCTAATTAGGGTTTATACATTCGTACGTACGTCCTTACATACATATTCCGGAACTACGGGGTATAATAGAAGGTGGACAATAAATGCTTTGTGAGGGGAATATATGTGCCTGTGACGGCAGAAGCGGTAAATGTGTAACTAAAAACAGCAGATGTTGAAGAAAGGGGTGATGACCGAAGCTACTTCAGAACATGGTCCAGAAACACCAACAGCATCGACTGGGATACCATCGCAGGCACAGTGAGCTACCCTGGAGCTGCATTTGATATTGCCAGAAATGGGTCAAGAGGGTGGCGGTGTCGATTCTAAGCGACGAGGTTGGTGTATTCGTCGATGCCGTCGATTCCATCAACGCACTTTGCAGTGCGTAAGGCGAGATCAAATTGATATATGGAATCATGTCGGGGAAGACGATTGATGTGGGAAAGGAGATAGTGCAAAGTATTGAAGAGACCAGCAGGTTGGTAACAACAGGTGGGTTGGGACATGGCTCACTTATCACTAGTGTATGCGCCATAAATGGGGTCCCAACCCTACCCACTGATACTCGTGAGAGAAACCAACTGCCTGTGTCATATGGGATAGTGCACTCCTTCCCAGACCCAAGTCCCCCAGCAGCAAGAAGAAGAGCACCGCGCACCAGGCGGCGGCAGAGGCGCCGTGGGCGAAGATGAGCACGAGATAGAGGCTCGATATGCGGCGAGAAGCGACCACCGACCACTACGAATCAGAACGCCGATTACCCATGATGGAGCGATTACTCGAGAATCGGATAAGGATGATGCGAGTTTGGACACGGTGATACAAGGACAACAAGAAGCGAGCGACAAATTAACGAGATGAGTTCCTTGTTCAACGATGGTCCATGCACTATCGATGCCACCGCCACCATTTTAAACCAAGTTTATAAGTGTCTTGTTTCGTTTATTGTCTTTGAGTCGTGCACACATTGGGGAAAATGTGTGATTTAAGTTTGGGGGGTGTCTTATTTGTGTCTTATTGTTATAGTATGTTTGAGTCTTTTTTATTGTTTTTGTGTATTTTTGAGTCATAATTTTTTTTCTTTTGAGTCATAATTATCTGTCAAAGATCATGCATGCTGTAGTTACTAGAAACACCTAGTGAATTAAGGTGGAATAATGTAATGGAATTAAAAGCAACTATCTAAACACTTAGGTTAAATATGCCAAAAACTCATGAAATCTGTCTATTTGGAGTTTCTTGCTTGAATTGTGCATGATAAATGATTAAAACCTATGTGTTATGATTGTTTGCTATTTGAGGCGAAATAGTTAGGATATGCATGTTAGGGAGATGACTCAGGCGTTTTTTTGTTAGCCAATTCTTACCACTCTTTTCTATCCCTGACATTAAAAATATCCCTAGTCAGCCCCATTGAGCCTAAAAATTGAAATTTTTCTTTGACACCCTATAGTTCCATACTTGTGTCATAAGTAAACATGTGAAATAGTTGGAATATGATGTGTTTAAAAAAGAGACAAAAAGAGCAAACAAGATTGATGCACTCCAATAAAAAAGTAATAAGAAATAGGCAAAAGCCTAAGTTTGGAGGTGCTTGTTATTATGATACACTTCACGCTCTCAAAACAAAAGAGGGGAAAGATAGATTTGAAGTGAAGGAAAGAATCAAAAGAAAAGGGAAACATTGAAAAGCTAAAGAGCTTATGGTACACAAAAATGAGCCTAAATGCCTATTTTTACCTACCCGTGCCTAAGCCTACATTACAACCCTTAAAAGTCCTGAAGATCTCTTAGATGCATATCCATGATTAGTGGAGAATAGCAAGTAAAAATGTCATAGGATTTTTGAAATTAACATGCATGATTCAGTATTTTGACTTCCATTAAGCATGATAAAAATGAGTTTGCGAAATATCTAGTTTAATGTGTTTAGAGTGCTAAAATTCCATGATATATGTTCCTGCATATTATTCTGCTAACCTTCATGTTTTTCTAAGTAACACCAATGCAGCAAAGTGATCAGTGTCATTGAGTCTTTCTATTTTCTTTTTCCTTGAGTCTTTATTTCTTTCTTTTGATCTTTGCTCGAGGGCGAGCAAAGGTTAAGTTTGGGGGTATTTGATCAGTGTATTTTATATTCACTTTTAGAGTCGTTTTTAGTGAGTCTTTTGTCCCTTTTTGTACAAATACGTGTCGGCTTAGGATAGATTTTCTTTCGTTTGAGTCAAATTGGTTAAAATGGCTATTTGGCGGAAAAGGAGCGAAAAGAGGGCAAAAGTGGAGGTTCCAGAGCTTAAAGGACGAGAAAGTGGCGAACCAGGCACGGACACAGGCCAGCGACGCGGCGCCTCCAGCCAGCAGGGCCAGCGCCCCGACGCCCAATGACCAGAGGCTTGCAGAAGTTCAAGAGCTGCGGCGCCTCGAACAATGAGTGCGGCGCGCGGCTAATCATCGAAACTTCGCGAACTTCCGCCTTGGCTGTGTGAACGCGCGCGCGGCGGAAAAATCAGTCTTTGGCGATTTTATGGGTCGAACTGAAGGAAAACCTTAAGAGGCGGTTTTGAAGCTATAAAAAGAGAACCTAGCGGTTGTCGAGGTTCCCTTTCTTGCACAAACACAAGACTTCTTGAAGTTGAAGATTGGAGACCATTACTTAGTAATTTCTTTTCTTTCCTTTACTTTACTTTTAGTTTATGTTGGATATTGAATTAGTTCTTATCATGTCAATGGCTAGGAACTAATTCTAATATAGGGTTTTCCATGTCAATTCACTTGAACCTTATTTTATGAGTTAATGCATGTTTATGGTTGTTCTTCTTATTGTTGAGATTTATTCCAATAATGTTTTGAATGCTTGGTAATTACTTGATCATTAATTATCATTATTTATATGATTTCTAATCAAACTTCAAAAGGAGGAGGTTGTGACTATGTTGTAGTTGGGTAATCATAAGTCGAATTGGGGATGAAAATACCTCAATTACTTGTGTAGAGTTAATGGGGGTTTAAATACCTAGCTTACTTGCGTAAACGTTAACATGGTTTTTGTTCTTAATCCTCCTATAGAGTCATCCTTATCACCGAAAGGTAGAAAGGAGCGCTACTGGGGTTGAGTGTTTATATAGCCTTAACGGGAGTATAAAACGAATTAGTAAACCTGCTATCTCCAAAAGAAGAAGAACCATAATTTATTGCATTAATAAGTAATATAAGCGGATAGACTTGGAAGCCCTATTTCCATCACTACTGAAGTAAACACATAGTTAATTAGTCTTTATAATTGTTAGTTATAATCAACAAACTCAAATATCGGTCACCAAATAGATAACAAAGAATAGAAGTTGCTACTTGAACACTAATCCCTGAGGACGATAACTCGGTCTTCAAGACTATATTACTTGAGTCGACAACGTGCACTTGCGTTAAAGTGTGTGCATTAAATCGCGCATCAGCAATGCGGTGCCTCTGCCTAGCACCACGGTGCTAATTCCTCACGAAATAACTGGAGCTTACTGAAAACATGGCACCATGGTGCCTCAAGCTTGGACCGCGGTGCCTTCGACGGTGTTTCAGTTTTGGACTTTCTGGAAATTTTACGCCGCGACGATAATTCACTTGACTGCGGTTCCTCTGGCACCGCGGTGCCTCTCTGGTTCCTGTCCGGTTCTGCCTGATTTGTTCTATTCTTCGTGGAACTTTTTAGGCTTCATTCCTTGGGTTGTGCTTGTGCAATTTGCATCTCAATTAAGCTCATTTATAACCGATGTGATACAAAAGAAAGAAAAACACACCTAAAACTATACTAAACGCAAAATAAAAGATTCAAATACTAACTAAAAAGGACTCAAAAGAGTGTATAAAATACACTCAACAAACACCCCCAAACTTACACTTTACTCGCCCTCGAGTAAAGCACTAAACAAAAAAACAAAAATGGAAACAAAAGACTCACTGAACTGGATCAAGTAGCTATAGCAATGTTTCTTCAAAATCATGGATGAACATTGGGATAATATGTTAGAACATACATAGCATGAACATTTAGCAATCTAGGATTTCAAGTTAGATATTTCGCAAATTCACTTAGATCATGATCAATGGAAATACAAACACCTAACCTATGCATGTCAATTTCATTCCATCTTTCCCAAAACGCTATAGATCTGTCTACTTGCTATTCTCCACTAATCATAGACATACATATTAGAAATCATCAGGACTTTCAAGAGTTGTAATGTAGGCTTAGACTGGGGTAGGTAAAAGTAGGCATTTAGGCTCAATTACGTACCATAAGCATTTTTTCATTCAACTCTTTTTCCTTCTTTTTGACTTTCTTTTTAATCTCACACCTATTTTTCCCCCTCTTTTCTTTTGAGAGAATGAGGTACATTATAAATAACAAGCACCCCCAAACTCAGGCTTTTGCATATTTTACATTGGGATGCATCAAATTTTCACTCTCTTCTTGTTTCTTTTTCAACACTTTCATCTCACTAACTTTCAATTATTACTTATGGCACAAATCGGGAATTATAGGGTGTCAAGAAAGATCTTATTTTAGGCTCAAAAGGGATTTATGTCAGGATAGGTAATGAATGGTCAGAAGGGCTATCAAAGAAATGTCTGAATCATCTCCCTAAACATGTACATCTTAACTATTTCGCCTAAAATAACAAGCAAATAGATTTTCTAGACATTTCTCAACCTTTCTTTCCATAACTGACACACATAGGTTAAGCACATATATCCCAAATAATTAGATGTCATGAATCTTTGGCATATCTAAGTTAAGCACACAGATTTTTGCTTTCAATTCCATTACATTATCTCACTTTATCCACTCAATATCGTTAGCAACTACAACATGCGTGATCCATAAAAAAATTATGACTCAAAAACAATATGACAAAATAAGACACCCCCCCTCCCAAACATAATCGACACAGTTCCCTCAATGTGTGAAGACTAAAAAAATAAAGGGACACTTACTGACACACACAACGGTCATAACGGAGGTTTGGGATGAAGGACAAATTACTGTGCACATTGCCGAAGGAGGGATCGCGGTCCCTTGACCCTGCACCGCGGTGCTAATTTCGAAAAAATTCCAGCGTCCTCCAGTTTTCTGCATTGTGAAGCCTTCGCCCTTCGAAGTGAGTCCCTGCCTTTATCTGTCATCCAAAAACACTAACATACCAGATCGTGAGACTGTTCAAAACAAAATAAAATAAACTAAAACAAAAATTGAAATAAAAATATTGGGTTGCCTCCCAAGTAGCACTGTCTTTAACGTCTTTTAGCCGGACGCATGTTAGTTACTAAATCAAGGGGGTAGAGTATCCCCTCCACATATCCACTTTAGCACCATTTTCCTCCTCCTTCTCCTCTTCTTTTTCACAGGGCTCATTTCAGGAAGGTTCATTCCCTTGTTCTCATCCACCACATCATTTACGGGTGCAGAATTATTATAGTACCCTTAGAATTTTCATGAGGAGCCTTTTTATCAACTACACCAACAGCAAAGCATCTAGCATCGACTTGAGGTTCAGTGGGCTGCTTGAAAATTTTGAATACCATTTCTTCACCTTGGACTCTGAGCTTTAACTCCCCCTTTTCAACATCAATGAGGGCTCTCCCTGTGGCTAGAAATGATCTCCCAAGGATCATGGGCATATTTTCATCTTCATCCATGTCTAAAATGAGGAAATCAGCAGGAAGGATGAATTACCCACTTGTACCAATACATCTTCAATAATTCCCCTGGGGATGCACAACTGAACGATCAGCTAGCTGCAGGGTGACTGTGGTTGGTCTTGCTTCCCCCAAACTAAGGCTTTTGAACACAGAGAGGGGCATTAGGTTGACACTTGCCCCCATGTCACACAAGGCTTGCTTCCATGTCACATTTACTATGGTGCAAGGTAGGGTGAAACTCCCTGGATCTTTCAACTTAGGGGAAAGTCTCTTCTGCAAGATAGCACTGCACTCTCTGTCAGCGCTATTGTCTCATATTCCGCCAGCTTTCTCTTCTTAAACAGGATGTCTTTCATGAATTTCACATAAGCTGACATCTGTTCCAAAGCTTCAATAAATGGGAGATTGATATGAAGCTTTTTGAATACCTCTAAAATTTTGGAAAATTTCTTGTCTAAGGACTTCTTTTGCAGTCTTTGAGGGAAAGGAATTTTGTCAGTATACTCCCACATCACTGCGGGTGGAGCCTTCTCTAAAATAGAGGCGATCATGATAACCTCCTCTCCTGCCTCACCGCTTTCTCAACTCTCTCTTTTCACCATCAGATTTAGGTGCAATCTGTTCTAACTGTTTTCTGCTCCTCGGGCTTATTTCCTGACACTGCTCCCTTGGATTCACCACAGTATTGTTGGGAAGGTTTCATTGTTCTCTATTATTCAGCATGCTCGCCAGCTGTCCAACCTGTGCCTTCAAATTCGGATAGATGACCTAGTTTCTGTCATGAACTGGGTCTGCGAATTTGTGAGTGTTAGCAGTGCTGCTTTTAGCTCATCAGGCTTCTCTTGTGGCTGTTGGTTCTGGTGTTGGCCCTAAAACTGTGCTTACTGGACTTGTTCATTCCTCCAAGAAAAGCTTGGGTGATTTCTCCACCTGTACGTATTGGAGTAAGGGTTGTTGTAGGATCTCTAAAAATTCCCCACTGTTTGAACTTGCTCCATGGACACATTATTTGGGTCCACTGATGTGCATCTATCAAAATTATGGAGACCCCCACAGATCTCACAACCCACTGGTGTCTGAACCGCTTTAACTGCCATGGTGGTCTGCTGCATCTGCTTTGTCAAAGTGGCTACCTACGCAGTCAATGCATTGATAACATCTAGCTCATGAACCCCAGCCACTTTTTTACTGTTCATTGCTCTCTCATCGGCCCCCTGATGGTTGTTTGTGGCCATATCCTTTAGCAAATCATGTGCCTCATTGGCACTCTTTCTCATGAACGTACCTCCTGCTGCAACATCAATGATGGTACGAGTTGTACCACACAGCCCATTGTAAAATATGTGGACTAGCATCCACTTCTCAATCCCATGATGTGGGCACTTTCTTGGCAAGTCTTTAAACCTCTCATATGCATCATATAATGGTTCTCCATCCAGCTGGTAAAAGCTATTCAACTAACCTCTAAGTTTCGCTGCCTTAGCTGGGGGGGAAGAACTAGGCAAGAGACATCTGGGCTAAGTCTTGCCATGTAGTGATGGAGTTCGCCTTTAATGAGTTCAGTCAACACTTTGCTCTATCCCTGAGTGAGAATGGGAAGAGTCTCAACCGAATGGAATCATCAGTAACACCATTATATTTAAATATTGCACACAACTCCAGAAAATTTGCTAGATGCAAATGAGGATCTTCAGATGGTAATCCCCCAAACTGAACTAAGCTTTGAACCATGTGCAATTTGCTGGTTTGATCTCAAAATTATTGGCTTCAACACCTGGAAGCCTGATGCAATTCTGCACACCTGTAGTAGTTGGCATCACATAGTCCCCCAAGCTTCTTTCTGCAGGGACTTGTCTTATGACAGGCGGTAACTCATCTTCCACCAAATTATTATTTCGTTGATCTTCCATTGCTAACAAATCAGCTGCTCTTTTCTCTTTTATGTTCTGTCTGCACAATCTCTCAATCTCAGGGTTCAGAGGGATAGGAATGTCAGCTCCTCTCCTACTTCGCATAAACTAAGTTCCTGAGACTAATCAAAAACAACAAACAGATCAAGGCAAACAGCACTAAAGCAAGATAAAAATAAAATAAAAACTAAAAATAAAGACCGAATTAGAAATAAGAATAGATAAATCGATATTAACAGTACGTCAGTCCCCGTCAACGGCGCCAAAAACATGTTGCGATATTTTTAAGTGCTTACGCAAGTGTACGTATCGTTCAAGTAATAAAGATCTCTAAGACCGAGTTTATCGTCCACAGAGACTGTTTAATTAAGTACCGATTATCTATCATGTGGTATCTATTTGGTTGACGTTCTTTTAGTTTAAGGATTATAAACTACGAATTATGACTAAGTGCAGAAAATAAACTAAAGACTATAATACTTTGGGTTTATAACAGTTATAAAGGAAATAGGGTTCCAATCTCCTCAACTATCCACCATTTCACATGTTAATGCAATGCTAATGATTCTTCTTCTTATTAAGATAGCAGGTTAACTAATCTGTCATTATATTCCGGTTAGGACATACAAGAGCTCGACCTAGTGTAGAAACCTTCTATATTTCTATGATAAGTTTTATCACACAGGAGGATTAAGAACAATAACCTTTAAATACTACACAAGTATCGGGGTACTTTCGTCCACGATTTTAACCTATGTTTTGACAATTACAGCATATTCAAATCTCACCTTTCAGACTTTTGATTCGAAATCATTTAAGTGATGACAATTAGTAGCTAGTTAATTATCAAGCAATCATAACACTATTGAATAGATCTTAATATGATGAAGAAGAAATCAATAATCAATGCATTAACTATATGAAAGAGATTCAGAAAGATTCGATGGAAACTCTACTAAAGTATTTAGCTCCTAAACATTGTCATGTCAATAACTATATTACAATCCAACATAAACTGAAATAAAGTAAAGGAAAGAAAAAGAACTTGAACAAGAGTCTCCAATTGTCTTGCCTCCTTCTAGCATCCCAAAGAACGATTTTAGGTTATGGTATATGGTCTATAATAATGAGAAGGGTTTCGGTATTTTATAGCTGGGAAAAGTTGTCTTTCGGACCATAAAAACTCTGTCCAATTCGGCCCAGGAAACCTGAAAAATACGCGTTGGCACCGCGGTGCCTCTGCCTAGCACTGCGGTGCTAATTCCTCATGAAATAACTGGAGCTTACTGTAAACATGGCACCGCGGTGCCTCAACCTTAGACTGCGGTGCCTTCGACGGTGTTTCAGTTTCAGACTTTCTGGAAATTTTACGCCGCGATGCTAATTCACTTGACCGCGGTTCCTCTGGCACTGCGGTGCTACTTGGCCAGGCCGTCGCATTAGGTCCATTTTGCCGTTGCATTAGATCTAATGAAACGCCAGAGGATGCAATGGCTCTTCGTCGTTGCATTAGGTCTAATGCAACGACGAAAGGGACCTAATGCGACGATTTTGAGCCACCGCATTAGCCTAGAAATGTAGTAGTGGAATGTCCTCCTCAACCACTGCTATTTGATTATAGCCAGAGTATTCATCCATGAATGTCAACATGTCATTAGTAGCTGCCGAATCAACTAGCATATCGGCTATAGGCATGACATATTCATTTTTTGGAGTGGCTAGATTTAGGTTCCTGTAATCAATACAATACCCGAACCTTGCCATTCTTCTTTTTGACTGGCACAACGCTTTCCAACCATTCCACATACCTAGCCGTTTTGATGAACCCGACCTTCAGCAGTCGTTCAATCTCAACTTTAATTTAAGGCATCAACTGAGAATGATATATTCTGGGCGGCTACTTTATGATGTGTTAAACCTTCCTTAATCGGTAGTCTATGCTCTACCAAAGTACGTGCCAGCACAAGCATCTCATGGTAATCCCATGCAAAGTAGTCTGTATACTGTAGTAGAAGAGTTATTATGCTTTGATTATCCTTCTCCTTCAGCAAACCACTAATTTGTGTTAGCTGAGGAACTCCCTCAGTGCCCAAGTTGATATATTCCAGAGGGTCCTGAGACATAGAGCTAGGTATAGCTCTTCTTATGGGTGATTCAAATTCCATCGGTAACTCGATGTCATCGGCTTCTGATGTTGGTTCTCTGTTGTAGTCTTCCATCTATAATGCCTCGACTATCCCTGCTTCAGAACTTAAAGCAGTCAGCTGATGCCACAAATCATATATGATTTGTCTCCTCAGTCATTTAACTCCTCCAAGGTAAGTCGTGGTTCGGCTAATTGCGTTATCTCAAAACCGTGAAGTAAGATTGCAGGATTCCTAATATCATTCTTCATATTTCTTTGCAACAGCTATGAGAGCCACATAGGGTGAGTACATGATGACCTCCAAGCTCTTAACCCCGGCTTAAAATGGCTTAATATCAGCCGACACAACCTCTATCTTGTCCCCTTCCAAAAAAAATGAGATTTTGATGCATAGTGGAAGAGACGCATCAGCTGGTGTGAATCCAGTACCTGCCCAATAAAATGGCGTAAGACGGTTATCCATCTATTATAAAGAATGCAGATCAGACCGTCTTAGGGCCTACGATGATTTCTACTACTAAGACCCCCCAATGCTTTAGAGGCCTCTCCCATAAAGCTAGTCATTTTCATGTTAGTTAGGATGAGATCTTCCCTGATTTTGTTGAGATTTTTCAGAGTCAGCAGTGCCATCACATTCAACACAACCCTATTGTCGATGAACACTCGGTTGATGGATATGTCGTTAATGCAGGATCTGACATATAGGGGTTTGAGGGGTTTGAGGTGTTTAACCATCTCTTCCATACGTGCACCGAATAAAGTGCTCAAAGCATCCCTAACCATGGTGTCAGCTATAGTCACTCATTCAAAATTTTATATACACACATCGCCTTCTAGGCTATCTTTTGTGGAGCGACCGGACCAAAACTCGCTTGGGATCAGGCTGACCGTTTTAATATCTTCCCAAATATCATCGATCGAATCCTGTTGGAATAAATCGAGGATGAAGCCTTCTATCTCACTCAATTTGACTGACAATAAGTTATAGATTTTGTCATGATAGTAGTCTCCTGTCAAGTAGCTCCTAGAGGCATATAGGTACTGGCTGAGGTTTTAATGCTCGGACCCTCTGTGTAATTTGCAGAACTATCTCGGCTAAAGATTCTGTCATGATAGTAGTCTTCTGTCATGCTTTCTCTATTGGGTTGTTACCATGCTGATCATTCGGCTCTGGCTGGTCCAAAGTTTCTTCAGCCCAGCTTCTTAAGAGATTGAGTTGAATGCCATTTCGACCTGTTGCTTGAGATTAGTTAGATCGGTCACAGTGACTTGAAGTTGGGGCCAATAAAATCTATCATGGAAACAACACTCCATGTCAGCCCAACTTTGTACGAAATCAGGAGCCAAGGATGAATACCATGCAAAAGTTATCCCAGTTAGAGAAACAGAGAACAATTGTAGCTTATGGTATTCATTTTGGCCAACCTCACCGCATTGGGCGGTAAACCCGCTGATGTTCTCAATGGTAGATTTACCGTCATCGCCTGAGAAGGTGATAAAATCATATATTTTAAAACCCCTCGGTAATGGTGCTATCCAATCTACCCAATCGGGGCAGGATTTCTTATAAACGGGCTTGTCTAAGGGCTTCACTTGGATGCCAAAGTACCTCTTTATGGTATTCGCGGTAGTTTTTGGGTTCATTAGTTATGACGTCCCGTGCCAATTATCAGCTGGAATCGGCTGGTAGGTATCCTGAACTGGCGACCTCCATTCTATCCCTTATTGATCAGGGTTAAAAAAGTTATAGGTATTCTGCTGGCCATGAACCATAGTTAGGGTACATCCCCATTACTGCCGTTGGGTATAGCCATCGAAGCCTGCAACCTGAGCTCCTGGAACAGCCGACAGAGCCTGAAGATAAGGTGGAACAATATTCCATGTCTGCTCTCCCTGGACATCAGCCGATCTTGGAAAGTGTGCTCTTCCTGGATGGTATGGATTGGGTACCGGCTGTGATTGCTAGAATGATGTCCCATTATAAACAACGTCACCAGATAGCCAAACAGTGTCATAGCCTAGGGCTACTGACTGTCAATTCGGCTGGCCAACATGGGTTGCATATACCGTAGGGCCATTTACAGTAGTGAACGACATAACGGGAGGCAGCCCAAGGTGTCTAGATGCCTAAACTGGTCTCCGAGCCATATTGATCTGCCAATACTACAGACTCGCTTGGTCAAGTGGCATAATTTTCCCCCAGCATGTGGTGGAAACCACCTGCGATTGGTTAGTTATCAGTGGTAGGCGGTGTCCTAAGTGCGCTATCGGTTGTGCACAGTATGCAGCGATATGCATTCAGCTGAGGGACAACGCCCAGAGTCATAATTGCATATTACACAACGCCACTCGTTGGAGGGATGGCAGAACTGGTCGAACATTCTTTTGGAGGCAATCGGTTAGTTTCCAATTCCTTCACCTGCTGAACCTCATTGTTTACCATCGTCTAGATAATGTTAGCCAATTATTTGGAAATATGGTACATAATGTCGTGGATGTCTAAATCAATCTACTGCCTAATGAATGAGGTGGTCATAACAGTTGGGCCTTCAAGTTGGCTAAGTTCATCCACAATTATGGGTTGATGGAAGATGTGGAGGGGTATCAACAGAAGTAGTCATACCCAAGGAAAATGATGGCTCGTTGTTCCTTCTGGGAGGGTTCTGTTTAGGATTTTGACTGGATTCTGAATTCATTCTCTTACCAGACCTTAGGCGCATACGTCAAGTATTATTCTGACTTGGAGAATCAAACTTTTCTATGGAATCACCTATGGTTTCACTAGGCGTGCCAAATTTGTTCCCCTCCTAAATGTCTATCGGCTGACGAAATCGAATGACAAATTGATTTTCTTAACTAAGCAATTTAAGCTGAAAGCAGAACTCTAACTTTCAGCAATGTGATTGTGATTAAATGAACTAAGCGGTAAGAAGCATGAACACAACTGAATTGCAATAAAGGCGATAAATGTAAGAACGAGAATATGTAAAAATCAGTTTTTGATTTATTGATTGTGTCTTCTATACAAAATGATTCCTATATTTATAGTACAAGAAAAATAAACGTGACCCCGTATGTTACCACTGAACTATCCACTAAATCCATTAGCCAACTATGAGGAGGTGGTGCCTATTTTTTCGCCTGGACCTTTAGCACGATCTTCTGGCTGTTGCTGATTGTTACTTTTCTAAAAGGTCCTTTGAATTAGTTTTCGAGACGTCCGAGTATGTGTGGGTATTAGTCGTTACTCGGAATTATGACTCGGCCAGAATGTTGTAATAGCCGATGATGCTCTTCTGACTAATGGATTCGGCTATGATTCCGCTCATTTATCGACTTAGAATCCTTTTCCACCTTCGGCTGTCACTCGATTTGGCTAAACACTTTTGAGTGTTAATAATTTCACTTTAATTATTATTTTTAAGTGGTAATGTTTTTCATAATTTGATAAGTTATTTGTGACGGAAGAGGCGATGAATTTCTCTTCTATTTGATACGGTCGAAATAGAAAAATACTAATATCTTAATAATAATAATAATAATAATAATAATAATAATAATAATAATAATAATAATAATAATAATAATAATAATAATAATAATAATATATTATTATCTAGTTGCATATACATCTTTTTCGTCTGTAATCTAAAACATTGTAATTTTACACAAAAAGTTGGTTTGGGTTGAACAAATAATCCAGCCGGAAGTCATAAGTCCGAGTGCTTAATCGAGCAAATAAATAAGTTAAATAAAAAAAATGGTTATGAAAACACTTGAGATATTTATTAATAGAAAGAGGACGACACACTAAATTATTAGTGAAATATAGAACTAGGATATTAGCATTAAAAATTTTAGATAAAAGACTTAAAAATGAACAAAGAAACATAGATGCTGAAGAAATAACAAGAATATATATATAGACTTAGTAATTTTACAAACAGAAATAAATCTACAAAATCAATTTATAACAGATATAAATACAGATCTATCTATTACATCAAGCTCTTATGGATGAAAATCGATTAAGACAAATAAATAAAAAAATTCTTACTTATAATAGATATATTAATCAACATATAGTAAGCTGCAGAATAAGTATAGATATTATAAAAGAAAAAGATCCACGTCTGAAAGAATATTCCCAACAAACAGGTGAACAAGAGGAAACAATTATGGAATTAAGAAATACGTTAGCATTGAAAAATGAAAAATTAAAACAAAAAGAAGAAGAAATTACTAAGCTAAGAGAGGAAAAATTAGGACAAATAATTAGAAAAGATTGTGAAATAAAAGACTTAAATGATATCATAAAGGAACAATATAAATATATCAACGAATTAACTCATGGATAAAGAAAAAGATATCACATCAGACTTATATGAAACATATTATCAAATGAACGAATGTGGAGGAGGAATAACACAAACGTTAAGCTTTAAACCAGAAACATATCAAAGGATACAAAATGAAAAGGAAGAATTGTCAATCAAGAAAATATTCAAAACTAAATGATTTGAAAGAAATAAAAAGATAAGATATATAGTACAAAAACATGAAAATATAATAGATACAACTAGTGTAAATGGAAAAGCAAGAATAAATTTAGTAACAGGTGAAATAATAAAAAGAGAATTATCAAAATTATCAACTAAAGAAACTAAGAAATATAGAAATATATACTTTGGAGGAGTAGAATTTACAATTAAAACATATTTTCAGAAAAATTATAGACACGTCTATTACAAATATACATATTAGATGACATAATATTAAGAAATTTACAAGATGCCTTGATATAAGTAATAAAAGGAAACTTAATATACCAAAAACTGAAATACAACCAGCTTTTAGTATTTCATTAAAAGATGAATATAATGAATTAGTTTTAACATTATACTATAAATTAGATGGAATAAGAATGCCACCAGATAGTAAAGTAATAATCATAGAAATAAAAATGATATACGCCTTAACAGAAAATCACCATGTAAAGAAACAACATGAAATGAATATTTTAGTATCAAAAATGTATCAAGATTAGAACATGTGGAACATAAGGAAAATTCTAAAATAACAATACCAGAAGAAATACATATGAATTTCAGTAATAGAACTACGACATTATTACAAAAAATAAAATCACAAATAAAAGGATCTAGATTAAGTATTAGAAAAGAACCAATAATACTAACAAGACAAAATCGTTTAAGACAACCAAGAACATTAGATTTAATAAATGTACCAAGTAATAGATTAAGAGTTAAAGTAGTAATATTCAATGGAATCGTAACAACTGACTGTATAACTGAAATTAATACAGAAGTCGTAAAAATATTTATACATATAAGCAAAATTAATGAAAAAGATTGTAATTTGATAGAACCACAGGCCTGCAATTACCCTGAAAATGAAAGAGAAATAATAATCACTAAGAGTATTAATCTGAAATTTATAATTCAAGATTTAGAATATAAAATAAACATAGGAGTAGTAGAATATGATAGTTTTAATGAACTACTATTGGGAAGTGACTTTTTGACCATGATAGATTATAGGATTACAAACAATGAAATAGAAATAACTGATAAAGGAAAAACGAGATTTATAAATAAGATATGAATATTCAAGAAAAGATAAAGAAGAAGAAACAAAAATTAAAAACAATAATACAAATTTTGTTGGAAGAAGTAATAATATCACAACTTAAATATTTAGAATATAGTGCTAAAGAAGTACAATTAGAAAATGACATAGAACAATTAGAGAAGCACTAAAGTAACAAACCTAATAAAGAATGGATAGACATAGGAAACCGATGAAAGAAAAGAATATACAAAACTAACTAGTTTTAACAAAAAAAATTGATGAAATATGGAACAAAGTAGTAGTCAAAGAACAACTAAAAATTCTTTAATAATAATGGATGAAATAAAAGAAAACCAAACACACATATCAAGAAAATATTCAAAACTAAATGATTTGAAAGAAATAAAAAGATAAGATATATAGTACAAAAACATGAAAATATAATAGATACAACTAGTGTAAATGGAAAAGCAAGAATAAATTTAGTAACAGGTGAAATAATGAAAAGAGAATTATCAAAACTATCAACTAAAGAAGCTAAGAAATATAGGAATATATACTTTGGAGGAGTAGAATTTACAATTAAAACATATTTTCAGAAAAATTATAGACACGTCTATACAAATATACATATTAGATGACATAATATTAGGAAATTTACAAGATGCCTTGATATCAGTAATAAAAGGAAACTTAATATACCAAAAACTGAAATACAACCAGCTTTTAGTATTTCATTAAAAGATGAATATAATGAATTAGTTTTAACATTATACTATAAATTAGATGGAATAAGAATGCCACCAGATAGTAAAGTAATAATCATAGAAATAAAAATGATATACGCCTTAACAGGAAATCACCATGTAAAGAAACAACATGAAATGAATATTTTAGTATCAAAAATGTATCAAGATTAGAACAAGTGGAACATAAGGAAAATTCTAAAATAACAATACCAGAAGAAATACATATGAATTTCAGTAATAGAACTACGACATTATTACAAAAAATAAAATCACAAATAAAAGGATCTAGATTAAGTATTAGAAAAGAACCAATAATACTAACAAGACAAAATAGTTTAAGACAACCAAGAACATTAGATTTAATAAATGTACCAAGTAATAGATTAAGAGTTAAAGTAGTAATATTCAATGGAATCGTAACAACGATCGTATAATCAAATTAATACTGAGTCGTAAAAGATTTATACATATAAGCAAAATTAATGAAAAAGATTGTAATTTGATAGAACCACAGGCCTGCAATTACCCTGAAAATGAAAGAGAAATAATAATCACTAAGAGTATTAATCTGAAATTTATAATTCAAGATTTAGAATATAAAATAAACATAGGAGTAGTAGAATATGATAGTTTTAATGAACTACTATTGGGAAGTGACTTTTGACCATGATAGATTATATGATTACAAACAATGAAATAGAAATAAGCGATAAAGGAAAAGCGAGATTTATAAATAAGATATGAATATTCAAGAAAAGATAAAGAAGAAGAAACAAAAATTAAAAACAATAATACAAATTTTGTTGGAAGAAGTAATAATATCACAACTTAAATATTTAGAATATAGTGCTAAAGAAGTACAATTAGAAAATGACATAGAACAATTAGAGAAGCACTAAAGTAACAAACCTAATAAAGAATGGATAGACATAGGAAACCGATGAAAGAAAAGAATATACAAAACTAACTAGTTTTAACAAAAAAATTGATGAAATATGGAACAAAGTAGTAGTCAAAGAACAACTAAAAATTCTTTAATAATAATGGATGAAATAAAAGAAAACTAAACACACATATCAAGAAAATATTCAAAACTAAATGATTTGAAAGAAATAAAAAGATAAGATATATAGTACAAAAACATGAAAATATAATAGATACAACTAGTGTAAATGGAAAAGCAAGAATAAATTTAGTAACAGGTGAAATAATGAAAAGAGAATTATCAAAATTATCAACTAAAGAAGCTAAGAAATATAGGAATATATACTTTGGAGGAGTAGAATTTACAATTAAAACATATTTTCAGAAAAATTATAGACACGTCTATACAAATATACATATTAGATGACATAATATTAGGAAATTTACAAGATGCCTTGATATCAGTAATAAAAGGAAACTTAATATACCAAAAGCGAAATACAACCAGCTTTTAGTATTTCATTAAAAGATGAATATAATGAATTAGTTTTAACATTATACTATAAATTAGATGGAATAAGAATGCCACCAGATAGTAAAGTAATAATCATAGAAATAAAAATGATATACGCCTTAACAGGAAATCACCATGTAAAGAAACAACATGAAATGAATATTTTAGTATCAAAAATGTATCAAGATTAGAACAAGTGGAACATAAGGAAAATTCTAAAATAACAATACCAGAAGAAATACATATGAATTTCAGTAATAGAACTACGACATTATTACAAAAAATAAAATCACAAATAAAAGGATCTAGATTAAGTATTAGAAAAGAACCAATAATACTAACAAGACAAAATAGTTTAAGACAACCAAGAACATTAGATTTAATAAATGTACCAAGTAATAGATTAAGAGTTAAAGTAGTAATATTCAATAGAATCGTAACAACTGACTGTATAACTGAAATTAATACAGAAGTCGTAAAAAGATTTATACATATAAGCAAAATTAATGAAAAAGATTGTAATTTGATAGAACCACAGGCCTGCAATTACCCTGAAAATGAAAGAGAAATAATAATCACTAAGAGTATTAATCTGAAATTTATAATTCAAGATTTAGAATATAAAATAAACATAGGAGTAGTAGAATATGATAGTTTTAATGAACTACTATTGGGAAGTGACTTTTTGACCATGATAGATTATAGGATTACAAACAATGAAATAGAAATAACTGATAAAGGAAAAACGAGATTTATAAATAAGATATGAATATTCAAGAAAAGATAAAGAAGAAGAAACAAAAATTAAAAACAATAATACAAATTTTGTTGGAAGAAGTAATAATATCACAACTTAAATATTTAGAATATAGTGCTAAAGAAGTACAATTAGAAAATGACATAGAACAATTAGAGAAGCACTAAAGTAACAAACCTAATAAAGAATGGATAGACATAGGAAACCGATGAAAGAAAAGAATATACAAAACTAACTAGTTTTAACAAAAAAATTGATGAAATATGGAACAAAGTAGTAGTCAAAGAACAACTAAAAATTCTTTAATAATAATGGATGAAATAAAAGAAAACCAAACACACATATCAAGAAAATATTCAAAACTAAATGATTTGAAAGAAATAAAAAGATAAGATATATAGTACAAAAACATGAAAATATAATAGATACAACTAGTGTAAATGGAAAAGCAAGAATAAATTTAGTAACAGGTGAAATAATGAAAAGAGAATTATCAAAATTATCAACTAAAGAAGCTAAGAAATATAGGAATATATACTTTGGAGGAGTAGAATTTACAATTAAAACATATTTTCAGAAAAATTATAGACACGTCTATACAAATATACATATTAGATGACATAATATTAGGAAATTTACAAGATGCCTTGATATCAGTAATAAAAGGAAACTTAATATACCAAAAACTGAAATACAACCAGCTTTTAGTATTTCATTAAAAGATGAATATAATGAATTAGTTTTAACATTATACTATAAATTAGATGGAATAAGAATGCCACCAGATAGTAAAGTAATAATCATAGAAATAAAAATGATATACGCCTTAACAGGAAATCACCATGTAAAGAAACAACATGAAATGAATATTTTAGTATCAAAAATGTATCAAGATTAGAACAAGTGGAACATAAGGAAAATTCTAAAATAACAATACCAGAAGAAATACATATGAATTTCAGTAATAGAACTACGACATTATTACAAAAAATAAAATCACAAATAAAAGGATCTAGATTAAGTATTAGAAAAGAACCAATAATACTAACAAGACAAAATAGTTTAAGACAACCAAGAACATTAGATTTAATAAATGTACCAAGTAATAGATTAAGAGTTAAAGTAGTAAATTCAATGGAATCGTAACAACTGACTGTATAACTGAAATTAATACAGAAGTCGTAAAAAGATTTATACATATAAGCAAAATTAATGAAAAAGATTGTAATTTGATAGAACCACAGGCCTGCAATTACCCTGAAAATGAAAGAGAAATAATAATCACTAAGAGTATTAATCTGAAATTTATAATTCAAGATTTAGAATATAAAATAAACAGAGTAGTATAATATGATAGTTTTAATGAACTACTATTGGGAAGTGACTTTTTGATCATGATAGATTATAGGATTACAAACAATGAAATAGAAATAACTGATAAAGGAAAAACGAGATTTATAAATAAGATATGAATATTCAAGAAAAGATAAAGAAGAAGAAACAAAAATTAAAAACAATAATACAAATTTTGTTGGAAGAAGTAATACTATCACAACTTAAATATTTAGAATATAGTGCTAAAGAAGTACAATTAGAAAATGACATAGAACAATTAGAGAAGCACTAAAGTAACAACCCTAATAAAGAATGGATAGACATAGGAAACCGATGAAAGAAAAGAATATACAAAACTAACTAGTTTTAACAAAAAAATTGATGAAATATGGAACAAAGTAGTAGTCAAAGAACAACTAAAAATTCATTAATAATAATGGATGAAATAAAAGAAAATCAAACACACATGCAACAATTAATAAGAGAAGATTAACAAAATTATGGAACGTATCTAAAGTACCGACATTTAAAATAATATTAGAACAACTTAATATAATAGTAGCACATATAAGTAAAGAAAAAAGTTAAGAAAAACAAGTTAATATAATAGTAGCACATATAAGTAAAGAAAAAAGTAAAGAAAAACAAGTAAAAGAAGGAGAACCTAGTACCAACCAAGAACAAATAGTTGAAAAAATAGTCAATATCACCACCAAGCAACCCGAGTTAGTACCGATAGACGCATAGAGAAGAAGTAAAGACCTCATAATGGTAAATATTAGTCCGATAAAACCAAAACTACCAAAACCAATAGGAAAAAGGTTAGACAACCTAGCAATATTACATAAAAAGGATAATTTTGTTGGAAAACCAAGAACATAGCGCAATAACATTTGTTAGAAACCATGGAAAGAACATAATAGAAAAAGAAAAATATAAATATGAATCTATAAGAAAGAAAGATTCTAAAGATACACTACTTAATAATAAGGACAATTCAAAAGGCAAAAATATCTATTTAAACGATATAGAAAAAATCGAATATTTATACCTAAAATTAGAAAAACAAAATCAGGATCAACGAATATTAAAATTGAAAAAGGAAAATACAAAATTAAAATTATGAAAAAATACAAAAATATAAAAATAAGTTCAAAGAAAATGCTAAAAGAAACGAAACGAGAACTAGAATAAGTCAAACAAGAGATGGCAAAGCTAAAACAAGAATTACATATTATGGAGAAACAAATAATAAGGTTAAAAGAGAAAAAGAAAGTAAATAAAATATATAAAACAAGTGATGAATACTCTACTAGTAATGAAAAACTGATAGCGACACAAATAAGAGTAGTAACACTGATAAAGAAAATACAGCAAACCAAGAAGCACAAGTAGCAAAATTTGTAGAAGAAATAGATGAAGAAAAAGGGTCAGAAACAAAAGAAAATAATCAAATAATAGAAGCTCTACAAAAATGTAAAGCGTAAATGCAATCATAGAAGAAGAATTTGAAAGCGATATAGAAGATGAATTTAATGAACCTCTAGAAACAAAAACGAAATCGAATGATATAGTAAATCAAGATGCTAATGACTACCCTGAAGAAGAATTGATATACCCTACTTTAAAAGTAATAATAAGAAAGCATGTTAAATTACCAAAACATATACCAGTAGGACAACAACCAGAATTTAAAGAATTCGTAAGATCAATGTCACAAGTAATAAATATGAATGGATATTGTTTAGATTTAGATAATGTTTATTATGAACAAGAAATTAGTAGAAGAATAAATGATTGGAACCTAGAAATGACATAACATTAATGAGTTTTACGCATACTAATGATTTAGATTATATTTATGATTTAGTATCTAAAATATTAATTGAAAAAGTAACATTTTGGATGGAATATATAGCATATCAACTAAAAGGAGAAATATTTCATCATGCAAGAGATTGGAAATCTATACTAATGATATTTGATATGGAACTAAAGAGAGAATTTTTAGGAAAAAAATGGCTAGTAGCCAGAGAAAATGTATTTACTGAAAGAAAAACTAAAATTATAATGAATCTGAATAACATGAAATGTTATAAAATTAATAAATTACCATAATATACAATAAGTTTTAGTAAATTCTTTTATAAAGCTAGATTCTTACCACAGGAAGGACTAATATACCAACAACTTTACTATGATCATTTACCAATACCATATAATACTGAAGTATCTAAAGAATATAATCAATTAGATCCAAGAGAAAATACATTAGGTGAAAGGATAAGAGTATTACAAGCTTACTTAATGAAAAAATGCGAAGAATACAGAATACAACAAAAGGTTAAAAAAGATAAGAAACTAGGACTGAAAGAAATATGTGGATTCACAGAAAGAAGATTGGTATTTGGATGTGATGATAAAAGGAAAGAAAGCATAAAAGACATAAGAATAAATATAAAAGATATCATAGGAAACCTTTTAGGAAATATAATAGTTATAATAAACCATATTATAAACTCTATAGGAAAAAGAAATTTTAAAAGATATAGAAATACTCCTGAAACCAGAAGAAGATTTAAACATAATAGAAAAATCAGAAAAAGAAAATATGTAAAACCCTTGGAATGAAAAGAACATCCTAAAGAATGTAAATGATGTAATCGTAATGAAAAGGGATATTATGCTAATAAAAGCCCAAATTAAAGAAAAATGCATAAAATATATAAACACGACACAGCTTATTATGAATTTAGAATAAATAAAAGAAAGAGACAATAAATGGTATAGTTATGAAGATTTCTATGTTAGCCAAACAAAAGACGAAAGTGACACAGAATCGGGAAAAATTAACTTTATAAATTTCTATTCAGACTGTGAAGATAGTTCAAAATAAATGAAATTACAAGAAGAAGAAAGAAAACTATTAGAAGAAAGAAATTATTAGATACAATGTGAAGATTATACTTGCAATAAGATTATTACAACTACTAATGAAACAGGAAGAAAATAATATCATGATAGATACAAACAGCTCACTAAAAACCTTAATAAGATAAGACAAATATTAGATGAAATAAGTTGGCAAGAAATATTGGAGGAAGTAAGAGAGTATGAACAAGATAAATAACTTCAACAAAAATTAGAACAAGATGAAGAATTCCAACAAAGATTAAAAAAAATGAAAATAAGAACAAAAGGACACCTTAAATGGTAGCAATTTATGTAGAAGCCCATATAGAATATAAGCCCAATAAAATGATAAAACAGAAAATATTCATAGATAGTGGAGCAGACATGTGTCTAGCAATGAAAGAAGTGTTAGAATTACACAAATGCAAAAGATCTAAAACACATAGAATAAGAGTAACAGAATTTAGTGAACGCACAAAAGAATTAGATATGACAACAGAAAATATGAGAATAATGTTAGATAAAACAATATTTAGACTACCAATAATATACCAAGATGATAATATGAAACAACAAGTGTTGTTAGGAAATAATTTCTTAGATTACTTTAAAACACAAGTTATAAATAACAATACTTTAAGTCTACAAACGCCTTGTAATAGATGGTTTATATTAAAAAGAATATTACCAATACAGATATTAAGGTTGTGTAATAGGATAGATAGGAATAATAATGTCACGACCCGATCCGACAGGCCGCGACCCGACGCTCTAATGACGTCATTATACTAACCTGCCACGTAATCCAACTTACACCAAAATAACATAAAATCCGGCAGCATAACGCTGCAATGACAACCCTTGTCCACGTAGGCAAGCCGACAAGGCTGCTTTTACACGCGGATGAACCTGTCTCTCAAGAAAGTCACAACTAGCCAACACAATATAACAGGCAAGCCGACAAGGCTGCCACCAGATAGTATCACGTATACACGGGAACACCCCAACACTGAGTACAACAACACAGCTGACCAAAATAGATTTACAACTCTACATACGTCTACAGACCTCTAGGAGTACAACAATGACATATGAATATGCGTAGGTCCAAGATTAAAGATTTGTACCAAACTGACTAAGCTCCGGATCAATGGAGCCCTCCCGAACAGCTGAGTGGAAACCCTAGACTGGCGGATCACCAAACTGAGTACATGTACCTGCGGGCATGAAACGCAGCCCCCCGAGAAAAGGGGGGTCAGTACGAAATAATGTACTGAGTATGTAAAACATGTAGAACTGTAAGGCAGATTATAACTGGACAATAGATAACAGGAGACTTGTAAGATAATTAAATACCAATCCCAACTGTATCATAGAAGACAGAGAATCAACCGTGCCTTACCAAAATGAGAGTCAACTGCGCCTTATTAAATGAGAGTCATATCAAAATCATGAATAGCTTACCCACATAGTCATATCAAAGTCCTGAATGTTTGTCCATATAGTCATATAAGGTGTACTGCCCGGCCCAATTCTGGGACGCGGTAAGGTCATATAAGGTAAACTGCCTGGCCCAATTCTGGGACGCGGTAAGGTCATATAAGGTAAACTGTCCGGCCCAATGCTGGGGCACGGTAAGGTCATATAAGGTATACTGCCCGGCCCATTCTGGGGCGCGGTAAGGTCATATAAGGTATACTACCCGGCCCATTCTGGGGCGCGGTAAGGTCATATAAGGTATACTGCTCGGCCCATTCTGGGACGCGGTAAAGTCATATAATCATCACTTGACTCTCAAGGGAATAAATTCAAGGCACTATCTTATCATATATCATTTTAAATTACTGTATAAAAATCATGTATGTCCGTCATACGTTCACTTCATATAAATCATATCAAAACAAAAGAAGGAAGAGTTTCACATACCGTTTGTCGTCTGTATCAACTCATATCATATCGTCTTGGGAAAATATGAATGCATGAATGACAATAAATATTTTCTGAATTTATTAGATAATAATAATGTCCTTGCTTTTCTGGTTAACATTATGGAATTATCTGATTGGTGATAACAGATCCTAATTGCCTAATTAATTCATTATACGCGTTGTTAGTAGGTTATATTTTTATAGTGATTTTATCTAATCAGCTGTGAACTAGAAAATATAAAACAAATTGGTTCTATCTTAGTTTCTATGCAGATGGAATTCTAATCATTTTTAGTATAATTGTTTGTCGATGCTTTATTCATGTAATGCTGCAATGGCTTATTTTAACATGTTTATTAAAAATATACCTTCTTATTTATTTAACCAGTTCCAGCGTTTAATACTTATTAGTTACTTTGGATTTGCAGAGTCAAATTGGCTTCAGTGCTTACTACAAACTCTCATGGATACCAACATTTTACCCATATGCCTTAATAAGGACTTAGGAACAACTTAGACATGCTTTTAGCATAGAATCAATAGCACGAATATTCCTTAACTTCTAAGAGTAGAATAACTTATGGAACAATACCACAATTATAGTTCATACGCAGAACATGCCAAAAGAAAGGAGTTGTCTTAACATACCTTTTAGTCGAACTAGCCAACTCAATATCAGAATACGTCCCGTCTTAGAACTTCAACCTATTATAATGGTAATATGACTGTCAATTTCTAGGATTACTAGTATACTTTATATCATATGACAGCTTCCTATTCCTTAAAAATTCGGGCAGCACTTCCCCTGTTTATATGTACATCCACAATTTACAACAAATGTCAACCAAGCCAGTAACCAAGCACAATTCCAAGATATAACCAAATTAGTTCCATGTATTTCATATATATGCTACCATAATACATTCTTTCTCTTTTATATCTATGCAATACATTAATAAGAGGGCAAGTCTTCTAGTTTGCAACACATCACTTTACAACAATGTACTTTCTTTCAAACATGTATAAGTAATTACTACATTAAACATGCTTTATTGTAACTAAACTTTCAACATTATATCTCTACCAAAACAACCCTCAAAATGCAACACCATATGTCCAATAATTTCATGAAATTCTCGGCTAATACCACAATACCAAACTCTTTCATAATTCCTTAAAATCCAATTGGAGTCCTTTAAATCTAATTCATATTTCAAGAATTCCATATAACCATTACAACTTAAGTATTAATGTTTCCTTCCACTCAACATGCCATTAGTGACAAGAATAATAGCAACAATTAAACCCAAGGTATACCAAATAGCCCAAATTTGGTCCTAGTAACAACATGTCATAATTCCATAACTTTCTCTTAATTCTCTAGAATTCAATTCACCTTTCAATACTTTCATATAATCAATTTAAAACTTTTAAGTATCAAGATTTCTTCTCCAATTTAAACATGCAATTGGTGATAATAATAACAACGACAACACTTAACTCCATTCCATACAAAACAGTCTCAATCGGCATATATATCTCAATATAGTCACATGCATTCTCATATTTCCAATTCCATCTTAACCCAAGTTCATATCTTCAACTACAACAACATGCAACTACTTAATTCCAATTCTTATTTAACATGGGTTAATCCCTTAACTATAACATCAATTAAACTTCCAAATATTCAATTAAAAGAAGGATTTTTACCTTAAACGAAGCCAAAATAGTCCCCAATTTCGGTACCATTGCTCCAGCATTTTTTTTGCTCACTATTTTGTCAGCTGAACTTGTAACGTCCATAATTATCTACTCTGATGTTCTATCGATGAGAGGTTTATTGCGTTGGAAACTAATCTCGACTAACTTCATCTTAGGCTTTTGAAATACCTAAAAACTCCTAATATACTAGGAGATATACCCCTCCAAAGTTGACTGAAAATCTGCCAGCAAATCCCGATTTTCTGCCCAGTTTTTCTCCAATTTGTTTTGCTTCTATTTTCGTGAATAATGTAGTCTAAGAAGAGGAGATGAAAATCTTAAATTGGGTATGGGATTGGGGGTGGTTCTCGGCAGTAGGGGGTGGGTTTAGAGAAGAGAGGAGAGGTTTTGTGTATTCTTTTTTAAATGAGAATGAAGAAGATAAACATAGGTTTTATCAAACCCAATCTTAAAAATCTGATTTTGCCTAATTGCACTTTAGTCCCTACTAGAATAACTAATTTAATCCTTTGAGTAAAAATTAAATCTCAAATCCCGCTTTCTTTAATTTCTGAAAGTTTCATGAAGCCTCGTGTCCTTGTTATCGTAGCTTATATACGTTACTAATCCATAACGGGATATATATATAACTATCATTTTCAATTTCCATTATCACGCCCGTTGTAACCAAAAAAATTCGGAATCACATCCTTCATGTACTAACTTTTGGATTTAGCATATATAACCATACTATATAATCAATATTCGAATCTTAATTCTTTAATGACGTTCTTAATTATTGTCTTAACTTACGAGGTGTAACAAATAATCTACAACTATTAAAAGAAAAATACATTTATATACTAAAAGTAAATTTTAGAGAAAATCTAATACAATTATGGGAAAAGGAAAAAATATATGCTGAAATAAAATTAATAAATCCCAATAACACAATTAGATGTAAACCTATTAGATATAGTCGAACAGACCAAAAGGAATTTGAAAGTCATATAAAGGAGCAATTAGATTTAAAAATAATACAAGAAAGTAAAAGCCCACATAGTAGTCCAACCTTCTTATTAAGAAAACATAGTGAACAAAAATGAGGAAAATTAGGATGTTAATAGACTATAGAGAATTAAATAATAGACAATATTTGATGGATATTTTTTACCATATAAAAAAAAGCTCATTAACAGATTAGGAAATAAAAAACGGTTTTTGATTGTAAATGTGAATTTTGGCAAATAAAATTAACTAATGAATCAAAACCTTTAACAGTCTTTAGTTTCCCTCAAGGACACTATGAATGGAATGTACTACCATTTGGATTAAAAAATGCACCATAAATATTTCAAAGAAGAATGGACCAAGTATTCAGAAAATTAACAGAATTTTGTATAGTATATGTTGATGACATATTAATATACAGTGATAATCTAGGAGACCATATAAAATATCTAAAAGAATTTATAAGAACTGTGAAACAACATGGAATCTTATTATCTGAAAAGAAGTCTGAGTTTTTTAAAAATAATGTAAAATATTTAGGATATGTCATAGATAATGATGGATTACAATTACAGGAACACATACTAGCAAAGATAAAAAAAATTAAAGACAAACTAGAAAGTAAAAAAGAAGTACAACAGTTTTTAGGAATAATAAATTATGCTTCTGATCATATAAAAGATTTACAAGCATTAAGAAAATCATTACAAGATCTGATTAAGGGATAAAATAAAATATATGAATGGAAAGAAGAACATGATGAAGCTATTAAGAACATTAAACAAAGAGTAGAAAATCTACCAAAACATAGAATACCTATAGAAAAAAATAAATTGAAACTTTTTACTAATGATAGTGACATAGGATGGGGAGCAGTCCTCATAGCCTATAATAAAGATGATATAGATAGAGAGAAACCATTAATATGTGGATGTGGAGGTGGAACTGGAAAACCAAACGAGAAAAAAATATCATGAGAAAGAGTTATTAGCTGTAAAGTTTGGAATAAAAAGATTTAATTATCATTTATTACCAGTAAAATTTATTGTTGGAACTGATAATACTCAGGTAAGAGCTTTTATTACAAATAAAATAGACCCTTTATTAGAATTAAATAAGAGAAGAAAATGACAATCATTCTTTTCCTGTTACAATTTTATTGTTAAAAATATATCTAGAACTAAGAATATTTTAGCTATTTTCTTAGCAGGTACAACCATGTCAGTCAACAGTAATAACCTTGATGAATATATTGCCCATGTCACAACAATCATCAAATAAAACACTGAAATCATTATTATCAAATTACAAGAAAACACCCATCTTATAAACCAACTCACAGAAGCTATGCGAGATAAAAAAACCTTAAAAACCGTACAAACCCACAATCATCTATCTCTATCGCCGAAAAATCTACTACAATCTCAGTATCCTTTAAGTCCAACCTTGCAACAATTCCATCCTCCGTAACAGCCTCATTTTCCCAACTATCAACAGCTGTATCAATGAGTGGCATGTTAAAATATGCACCTGACTTTATTATTGCATATGGATAAATTAATAAGTTTTACGACTATAAATTTAACCCTCATATTTTAAGAAGTGCAAAATTTAGCAAATATCCCAGATTTTTATGTGGAGAAAAAGTTAATCCTGATATAGTTACAAAACTATTTTCTTACGAATATATAGATAAAATGATAGATGATGAAACTTTTTACAATATTTCTAAACTTTCCAGTGTAATAGTAGAATCTGCAAAAGTCATGATGGACTCCTTTGGAAAAGGAATATATGGTATACAAATTTTTTATGCTTCAACTGATTTGATATGTAAACCTATAGTAATCTGCCAAATTTTTAAAACTGAAAGAAATAGCAATATTAGTGAAGATGATGAAGCTTTAAAAAAGAATATATTATGCACTCTTGCACAATTTCAAGATTGGTTAGGTACCAAAAGAGCTATCGGATTATCAACTTTGAAATAAAAATAGAAAATATGTTAAAGGCAAGAAAGGTCTGTATTATCGGAATTACAAAAGGTGGAGAAGTAGAACTTATCACCCTTTATTACAATAATGATATACCCTAGAACTAACAAATATGCATGACATGATAATAAATGTAAAGCATAAACATGCTAAGAAAACTTTGGAACATTACCAGCTCCTAACAGGGCAAAGTAAAAAACCAATAATCAATGCAACCAATACTACTCATGTTATTAAAGAAGAAGGATCTTCAAATCCTTTTTAAAAGGCCCGATGTAGTTTCAACTACATCAAGCCTATGCTACTATGACAGGGATCATGTAATCTATTTACATGAAGCCCACTATATTACTATGACAGGGATCATGTAA
This sequence comes from Przewalskia tangutica, assembly GCA_029844215.1. Taxonomy (NCBI): domain Eukaryota; kingdom Viridiplantae; phylum Streptophyta; class Magnoliopsida; order Solanales; family Solanaceae; genus Przewalskia; species Przewalskia tangutica. The sequence continues at coordinate 96,721,585 of CM056731.1, forward strand.
TCTAATTACATGAAGTTCAATATACTACAGCCACATGTAGTCTAACTACAGAAGACCCATATTGCAACAGGGTTAGAGAGAAGTTTCTCTCACTAGAATAAAACGCTCTCAACGTTTTGTCTAGGGCTCTCACGCAAGTCATCTCTTTCAATCAATTTTTCACGAGTTCTTGTTTCAATCTTTGTTACGGGACTATCACGCTATCATTCTCACATCACGGGATTATTTGCGTGTTAATTCATATATTTTTCTTGTTGATTTGGATAAGGAAGGTGTTAGGGTTTTCGGCGTTCATTGTTGGTTTTAGGGTTCAAGAAGTCGTTCAAGATTCAAGAAGTAGTTCAAGATCAAGAAGTATTTCAAGATTCTCCTTTTTCGTGGTTATTTGTAGGTTCTTGCGTTTGTTTTAGTTGTTATTGGCCTAGGTATTCCTCATCCATTACAATATACATCTTTAACATTCAAGAACTTCAAGACTCGTGAGTTTGCTTTCGGTTTCGTTCTTGATCCCGCAACTAGTGGAATCGAGGGTAAGGGTCTTCTATAGTTGTTTGTCTTGTCTCATGTCATGGGCAAGGTGAAAAACGTGTCTGTCAATGATGGTGGTACTTCAATGAAAGTGAAGTCCAGAAGAAGAAAAAAATGAACACATATTCGATAATTGTAGGGGAAAACTTGGTGCCCGGAGTCGCGTATCCTACGGTCATGGTGCATGTTGCGCCGGGCAGACGTGTTCCTCTGGATAAGATTGTAGATGATACAACTCTCCAGATGATTCTTGTGTGGGGGAAAAGTGTAGAAAACGTTGGTGTTATTGGAGAAGGGGATAGTGTTTTTGGCGGGGAAGATCTCTCAATGAAATCAGGGATTGCACCGATTGTGTTTGCAACAAGCTTTGCTTCGGCTAAGGGCATGAATGACTCGAAGGTTCATGATGGAAATATTCAAGGTATCAACGTTGATATGAATGACTATGGCGTCGTGAGTATTGATGTTCACGGTTAAGGCAACGTGGTGGATAATATTGCAAACATGGATGGGTTGAACGTTCTTGTTAATAGTAATGGTAATGCCGATTGTACTAAGGCAAAGAATGCATCTCTTGATGTTTCCACGAGAATTACAACAAGGAGTGTTGCGGCGGCTTCTAAAACCCTAGGGTTGCATGCGGCGGCTCCCAAAACCGTGGGGTTGATTGCGGGTCACGTAATGGATCCCGGGTCAGAAGCGGGGCAAGGGGGTAGTTCCGGGTCACGTCGGGAGCTCATGGGCCATGGGAGAGGTGCTGGGCCGATCTTGAAGGCCGCAGGTCCTGGGCTGAGCGTGGTAGATGATATATTAGGTTATATTGGGACTTACGAGCCTAATGCGGTTCATACGGGTCATCATGGGCCGGATCTAGCTCGAGAGATGGGTCACAGAGCAAATTTGAAGAGTAAGGGACTTCAAACTGAGGTTGTAACATCTAAGGGGACTAAGGAGAGTACTACAGATACCAATAAGTCCTTAGGCGCTACGGGACCTCAAATTCCGAATGGTATGGGGACTATGCGTCATCTTATACCCATTGGAACTAGGAATTCGAATCGTAACATGGCTAAGAAGACTTATGCTGGGATATTTGCGGGTTCTCGTTTGGAGGAGAAGGGTATGAAACTACAATTTATTGCACAAGAAGGGGATGATGTAGAGCTTGATAGTAGCGACGAAGTTCCTTTCGTGAAAACTTGGGGATATTGTCTTATTGGATGCTTCACATGACCTTTTCCGGGGAAAGATGCTCTTAATTCCATTGTTAAGAAGTGGAGGGTGAAATGTAGAATCATCCCCTATGGGCGTGGTTGGACGATCTTTAAGTTCATGACGGAGGAGGATCGCACTAAGGTCTTCCATGGTGGTCCATACATGGTTTATGGTAAAACATTGATGCTAAAACTGGTTGAGAAGGGTGTGTTGCTCACGGATGATCTATTCATGAACATTCCCGTATGGGTGGAGCTTCGAGACGTCCCTCTTTCAGTTTGGAGTGCTTCCGGATTGAGCAAAATTGCGTCTCGAGAAGGTAAGCCATTATACACGGACCAATTTACAAAGGAAAGAACCAAAATGAATTTTGGTCTTAATTGAAATTGACGTCAGTAAGGAACCAATCATGGAGTTTGGTGTGAGATTGTCGGAGAATCGAAGGTACGTTCAAAAAGTGAAGTATGAGAACTATCTGGACTATTGCTTTCACCGTGCAACCTTCGGCCATAACCATCTAAAATGTAAGAAGTTGTCACAAGAGATGGACCCTATGGAGATCACGTGGCCTCAGAATTTGTACAATAATTCTAGAAAGAGCGAAGATGCGGGTAGGAAGGAAGTAGCGGTACACTCATTTCCTCTACACTCGAACCCTCTCTTCATACCTCAACCTACGAATGGTGGAGCATCTATGGGACCTAATACATGTGGGCAAAAATTGTCTCTCATTCCCGGAAGTGTTGGCGAAGTCCTAAACTTTGGTATTCCTTTGATTGCGGATCAATTTGATGAGTCCCGACTGCGGGTTGGGCAAGACTCGGTCCAACAACATGGTAGTGGTGATTTAAACCATGTAAGGGTCCCAGTTGTGGCAGGGAAGGGTCATTCTAATTTGTCAATTGTCCCGGATACATTAGGAAGAGTTGGAACTAGTCGTGGTGTTGAGGGGAAGGACATTTGCGGACTGCCTTGTCCGAATGTTGATCATGGCGCGCATGGCATGGGTGATTCATCCACATCGATACCCAATACTGATGATGAGAGTTGGCAAGAAGTGATATCTAAGAAGAGTTCACCTAAACATAATGGTACGTTAATTGGTAAAGGGCGCTGAGGGGCCTTTAAATCCTTCTTTGTTTCTACATGAAAGTTTTATGTTGGAATGTCCGGGGTCTTTGCGGTCGCCTGTATAGGGCAGCCACATAATCATTAGTGTGTAGGCTTGCACAACAACACTCGGTGTCTATGGCTTGTTTGATGGAATCCAAGTTCTCTCGTTCGCGGATGAATATTTTTCCCTCTCTTCGATTTCCTACTTGGGAATCATGTTCTAATATGAATTTTATTGATGGTGGAAGGATGTTACTTCTATGGGATCCTTTTAAAGTGAATTGTGAAGTTCTTGGGATGTACTCTCAACACATCCATGTCCGAGCGATGTGTAAAGTAACACAAGTATCCATTTTTGTTACTTTTATTTACTCGGTCTATATCATCCCGGAAAGAAGGAAGTTTTGGCATCACCTTACTCATTTGGGCTTGGAGATTGTCAAACCTTGGATGATTCTTGGTGATTTTAACTCTTATTGCTCACCACATGACAAAATTGGTGGCCCTCCCCTCTCGGCATATGCACTAAGAGATCTTGGGAATTTTATGATGGCTCACGGACTCTCAGGCACTCTTTCTCCAGGGTCCTTCTTCGCTTGGACAAATGGCTCGATTTGGTCTAAATTGGATAGAGTTTTGATGAATCAATGATGGAGTGACCTAAGTTTGGAATGCACGACAACATTTCTGCCCATGGAGCCCGTCTCCGATCACTGTCCAATTATTGCTTCCGTGATCGCAACTACTTCTAAAGGTAATCGCCCTTTCAAGTTCTTGAATATGTGGCTTACGCACCCTTCATTTGATGGTATTTTAGATTCATGTTGGAAGCAATATGTGATTGGTTCTGCTCAATATGTATTGGTCATGAAGTTAAAGTCTTTGAAGAAACCATTACGGGAGTTGAATGCTATTGCATTTGGTAGTATTGCTCAAAAGGCTAATGCTGCTAACTTGGAGTTCAAGGATGCTATTAACGAACATATGGAAGACCCTTCTAATGATGAATTGAGGACAAAGGTTAGTGTCTTGTGAGCGAAATCGACTTCATTGCTCGAATCTGAAAGGCACTTCCTTAGGCAGAAAGCTCGATGTACGTACTTGGTGGAAAGTGATAGAAGCTCTAAGTATTTTCATAGCATGATTAAGAAGAACAATGTCAAGAATTCAATCTCTTATCTTGTTAAGAATGATTGTACTCCTACTTCCTCCCCCGGAGAAGTGACAGACATGCTCGTTGATTTCTACTGAACTTCGCACCCCTGACTTCAAATTTATAGACCCCATTGTGCTTGATTCGGGTCCTAAGCTTGGAAATGATGATTGTACTTCCCTCTTACAACCTATTTCCTATAAGGAGGTTCATGATGCTCTATTTGATATTGAAAATGATAAGGCTCCAGGCTCGAATGGATTTTCCTCGGCTTTTTTCAAGTCTCGTTGGAAAGATGTTGGTCACGATGTAGTTCGGGGTGTTCGTGAATTCTTCACCACGGGTATTCTGTTGAAGCAGCTGAACCACACCATTATTGCTCTTTTTACCAAAACGGACTGAGACCCTAAGATGAGTGACTTCCGACCTATTGGCTTAACTAATGTGATTTACAAGATCATTACTAAGATTCTTGCCAATCGAATGGCCACTCTTCTTCCTACTCTTGTGAATGATTGTCAAGGCGCTTTTGTGCAAGTAAGAAACTTGGTAGATAATGTGTTTATTGCTCAAGAGCTTGTGAGGGGTTCTAATAGGTCTTGGATTTCTCCAAGATGTATGCTTCTGGTTGATCTCCGTAAGGCATTCGACACGGTCTCATGGGACTTTCTGGATTCGGTTTTGCGAGGTCTTGGGTTCCCGGACAGATTCGTGAGATGGATCATGGAATGTGTTATTTCTCCTACTTTTTCCATTTCCATCAATGGCGAATTACATGGTTACTTCGAGGGGAAGCGTGGCTTGAGGCAAGGAGATCCTATGTCTCATACGTTATTCATCCTCTGCATTGAATACTTCTCTAGGCTATTTAAACTGAATCCTTCGGCTCCGGGGTTCTCTTATCATCCTAAGTGTGAAACTTTGGGTCTTACTCATCTTGCTTTTGCGGATGATCTCATGCTTTCCGCAAAAGGGGATGACTCTTCAGTTGGTGTTCTTATGGAGTGTCTTGAGCACTTAGAGGCGGCTTCCGGATTATCTCTGAACCCCTCTAAGTCATCTATCTATTTGGCTGGAGTACATGGAACATCTCGGGACAGGATCATTGACAGAGTTGCATTCGTGGAGGGGTCTTTTCCAGTACGTTATTTGGGGGTTCCTTTGGCTCCGATCTCAATGTATGTGGCTCAGTATGCACCATTCATTGATGCCATTGCAGGGTATATACAAAAATTGGGGCATCACTCTCTCTTATGCTGGGAAACTTGAGCTCATTCGGTCGGTTATACAGGGTGTTGAAGGGTTTTGGTTTCGTGTTTTCCCAATCCATGTTGCGGTTCTTGCTAAGGTTCGCTCAGCTTGTCTTCAGTTTTTGTGGGGAGGGAGACCATCTCGTGTCGCATGGGATGAGGTATGTGTCCAGCAATCAGAGGGCGGTCTAGGACTCATGGATATCAATGTATGGAATCTTGCTCTTCTCTCTCGGTCCATCTGGCTATTCCACACTAATGCGGATTCTTTATGGGTAAAATGGGCCAATTCGTACTACTTGAGGGGACATTCGATTTGGGAGTATGAAGTTCGGGACAGGGATTCCCTCTTGTTTAAAAAGCTCTGTAGTATTCGAGACACCTTCATTCGCATATTTGGTAGCCGATAGGGTACTATTATTGGCTTGGAAAGGTGTTGTGTTAATGTGAGATTGGACTCCGGACTTGTCTATGATGTTCTGCGTACTCCACGTGAGCCCAAGCCTTGGATGTCTCAAATTTGGAAAGGTTTTATACCTCCCAAATATTCGTTCACGGTTTGGCTTAACTGTCGGAAGCGCCTTGCTACAAAATACACACTTTCGTACTTGAACCTTGAGGACGTCACTTGCGGGTTTTGTAAGCAAAACAATGAGACTCGGTCTCACCTCTTCTTTGCTTGCTCATTTTCAAGCAAGATTTGGAGACACATTCGGGAATGGTTGGGAGTTAGAAGAGATATGACCTCGGTAGAGAGTACTCTCAAGTGGATCAAGAAGGTGCACCGAGGGACGAGTATCCGATCCAAGTCTATTCTTCTTGCCTTTTGTGTGATGGTATTTGAGATTTGGAGGGCCCGGAATGCTATGCTCTTTGACGGGACTACCGCGACTGAAGATGATGTTATTGCTAGAGTCAAGCTAGCAACCTATCGTGTACTTTTCAGATTATTCTCCTCATGTAGTTACACCTTTTGAGTGTACCCCTGCCCCCTGATTTCATTCTTGTTTTGCTTTGTTTACGTTGAGGCTTAAGAACCCTCAATGAACGCTTGTACTTTCTAATTTCTGGCAATATATTATTTATTTACCCAAAAAAAAAGAAAAACAAAGACCCATATTACTAAATCATACTACCAAGAGCCTTATCCAGGAAATAGAAAAAGGAGAAATGCAAAAAGAAGACAAAGACATTTGTGAAAAAATACAAACAACAGGACCCACGAAGATGACACTCTTGGAAAAATTGCAAGAAGACAACTTTCTACAAATATGAAATCATGCAAAACGAACAGCTGGAAGCAATTTTCTGTCAAAGAAGATTATGGCAGACAAGATATTATGGACCATAGCAAATATTAGAAGACAAGTGTTCGTTCGAAAACAAAAAAAATGTAAACGTTTTACTATAGCAAAAAAGATTTTTTTACTGTAGCACACTGTAGCAAAAATGTAATAGTAAAGTCGTCATTTACTGTAGCAACAGTAAAACAGTCGACTATTGTAGCAATAATTGTAATATTACTGTAGCAAGTCGAGGTTATCTATATAAAGAGCCTCATTGTAATCATTTGGGATATTCGAAAAATCAATAGAGATCTTCTTTTAAGAAAAAATTCACAATTCAGCATGCTTAGCTAAACCCTCTCAGTTTATAACCCTTACTAAAAACAGTATTATAATAACAGAGAAGTTACTTTGAAAGTATATACTTAAAATCATACTAGACTAGAAACCAACATTTTAAAAGGATTTTAGAAAAAATCTGTTGAGAAACTCCTAAGCATCTAGTCATTAATCTTGTATGTTCAGTGAAGAAAGAAGGGAAAACATCGCCAGGGTGGATTGAGATCTCCGGTGATCTAAAATTCTGCTAAGAGGTATGAGTTCTAGACTATGCGCTTTTAATTATAGCCTTGATAAGTAGATATGTCTGTAATTATGATATTGATACTGGTAAAAAGGTTATAGACATTTCATCAAAAAATGAATTCTTATTACATAATAATTGCTTCCGTATTACTTATATGCTATATGATAAAACTGATAAGAACTAATACTAACTTACCATCTATATTCCTTACCTTTTAGGGTTATTAGATGATGAAAAGATCCCCTAAAAATATTAGAAGACAAGTGTTCGTTCGAAAACAAAAAAAAAAATGTTTTACTGTAGCAAAAAGATTTTTTTACTGTAGCAAAAATGTAATAGTAAAGCGAGTCATTTCTTGTAGTGATGAAAGCGGTAAACTCTTGTAGCAATAATTTTAATATTACTGTAGCAAGCCGAGGTTATCTATATAAAGAGCCTCATTGTAACCGTTTGGGATATCCAAAAAATCAATAGAGATCTTCTTTTAAGAAAAAACTTCGCAATTCAACATGCGTAGCTAAACCCTCTCAGTCTATAACACTTACCATAAATAGTACTATAGTAACAGAGAAGTTACTTTGAAAGTATATACTTAAAATCATACTAGTCTAGAAACCAACATCTTAAAAGGATTTTAAAATGAATCTGTTGAGAAACTCCCAAGCATCTAGGCCATTAATTCTGTATATTCAGTGAAAGAAAGAAGGGAAAATAGTGTCAGGGTGGATTGAGATCTCCGATGATCTAAAATTCTGCTAAGAGGTATGACTTCTAGACTATGTGCTGTAAATTATAGCCTTGAGAAGTAGATATCTCTGTAATTATGATATTGATACGGGTAAATTATTTTAGACATTTCATCAAAAAATGAATTCTTATTTCATAATAATTGCTTCCGTATTAATTATATGATATTTGATAAAATTGATAAGAACTAATACTAACTTACCATCTATATACCTTCCCTTTTTAGGGTTATTAGATGATGAAAAGATCCCTACAAATATTTGAAAACAAGTGTTCGTTCGAAAACAAAAAAAATGTAAACGTTTTACTGTAGCAAAAAGTTTGTCTTTGCTGTAGCACACTGTAGTAAAAATGTAATAGTAAAGTTGTCATTTGCTGTAGCAAAAGCAGCCGACTACTGTAATAATAATTGTAATATTACTGTAGAATGTCGAGGTTATCTATATAAAGATTTTCATTGTTTTGGGATATCCGAAAAATCAATAGAGATCTTCTTTTAAGAAAAAACTTTGCAATTAGCTAAAACCTCTCAGTCTATAACCCTTACCAAAACCAGTATTATAATAACAGAAAAGTTTCTTTGAAAGTATATACTTAAAATCGTACTAGTCTAGAAACCAACATCTTAAAAGGATTTTAGAAAGAATCTGTTGAGAAACTCCCAAGCATCTAGGTCATTAATCCCGTAATATTAGTGAAGAAAGAAGGGAAAACAGTGCCAGGGTGGATTGAGATCTCCGGTGATCTAAAATTCTGCTAAGAGGTATGACTTCTAGACTATGTGCTTTTAATTATAGCCTTGAGAAGTAGATATCTCTGTAATTATGATATTGATACGGGTAAATTATTTTAGACATTTCATCAAAAAATGAATTCTTATTTCATAATAATTGCTTCCGTATTAGTTATATGCTATCTGATAAAAAATGATAAGAACAAATACTAACTTACCATTTATATTCCTTCCCCTTTTAGGGTTATTAGATGATGAAAAGATCCCTTGAAATATTAGAAGACAAGTGTTCGTTCGAAAACAAAAAAAAAGTAAACGTTTTACTGTAGCAAAAAGATATTTTTACTGAAGCACACTGTAGCAAAAATGTAATAGTAAAACCGCCATTTACTGTAGCAATAGTAAAGCAGCCGACTACTGTAGCAATAATTTTAATATTACTGTAGCAAGTCGGGGTTATCTATTTAAAGAGCCTCATTGTAACCGTTTGGGATATCCGAAAAAACAATAGAGAGCTTCCTTTAAGAAAAACTTCGCAATTCAGCAGTCTTAACTAAACCCTCTCAGTCTATAACTCTTACCAAAAATAGTATTACAATAATAGAGAAGTTACTTTGAAAGTATATACTTAAAATCATACTAGTCTAGAAACCAACATCTTAAAAGAATTTTAGAAAGAATTTGTTGAGAAACTCCTAAGAATCTAGGCTATTAATCCCGTATATTTAGTGAAGAAAAAAGGGAAAATTGTGTCAGGGTGGGTTGAGATTTCTGGTGATCTAAAATTCTGCTAAGAGGTATGACTTCTAGATTATGTGTTTTTAATTAAATCCTTGTTAAGTAGATATTTCTGTAATTATGATATTGATACTGATAAAAGGTTATAAACATTTCATCAAAAAATGAATTCTTATTTCATAATAATTACTTTTGTATTACTTATATGCTATCTGATAAAATTGATAAGAACTAATACTAACTTACTATTTATATTTTTGTATATCCATAACTGCTGCTTTCTTTTTCCACACGAGGGTTTATAATCCTTGCAATATGTACTATATAGTTTAATTCAAGAGATATTACCTTATGATTTAAAAAAATTAGAAAGGAAAAAAAAAAAAGGAATTGAAGAGCCGTTACATTTTTGTAATGTATTTTCAAGTATCATGCACTCCTCTTTCGAATGAATAATATTAACGAACTTGAAATAAAAGTATTGATCTTTAATTAAATACAAAAAATGTAAAAATATTAAATAAATATTCAAAGGTGCATAAAGAATATCTGAATTATCTTGTAAAATCTATATTTTTAATTATACAAATACACCGGCGCAATAAAAAGCTAAAGAATGTGGAGGATATTTTTATAAACAATGTTTTAAGGAATTATGCAATGCTTTATGCACAAAACCATATAATTGATAAGAAATTATCTTAGGATAACTAATGTCAGCGTTAATAATATCAACATTACGAATACACCATATTCAACACTATGCATTAACAAAAAAATTATAGCAATGTATGTATTAGCTTTGGTATTATTGATCTCTTGTAATACATAGCAAATAATGATATTAGCATATCAAGACTATTAATATATGCATAAACATGATTTAAAGATAAATTTTCTCTTGAAGTCCATCAAAGCTAAAGAATATGGAGAATATTTTTATAAATAAATAATTACTTTATAAATTACGCAATGCATGTTATTTTTAATTCACAACACCAAACAATAGATAAAATAAATTCAGCATAATTAATAACCACATTATTAATACACTTTATTCAATACTATTTTTTATATATAGAAAAAGGGTCATATTTATCCTCAAACTTAAGGAAAAAGATCATATTTGTCATCGTTAAAGTTTGGGGTCAAATATACTCTTCGTTAGTCTAAACTTATTATATTTGTTCATTTTTTACAGGAATGACACGTAGACGCCACGTGGAAGACACGTCAGCATCCCATTATTTTTCAGCAAAAACAAAATTTAAAAAAAAAACATATTTTCTGAATCCCACCCTTCATTTTTCTGTTGCTCGTCGAGGCCTCAAGTTAATGGCTAAGTCGACGGCGGCATCAGATACAACCGCCTTCGCCGACGACGGCGAAGACCCAAGAAACGAGCTAAACAGAGCCCTAAATGTTGACCGGAAAAAATAAAGCTTTCCGTCATTGCTAACTGATGCTTTCTTGAAGCCATTGCCATGGTAAAAAAAATTCTGCAAAAATAAATGAGTTTCTCTGCTTGCTGAAATACAAAGTTGAAGTTTATGTTAAACCCATTTCAGTTTATGTTAAATAAAAAACATCAGTATTATGTTATGCCTGAAGAAGAAGGCACAAATTATCTTTTGTGAATTTGGAGTTTTGTCCGGTTCGAATTTCACTTCTTTTGTTTTTATTTTATGTTATTGTTTCAGCACTTCTTTTGTTTTCTTGAATATTGTAAAATTCGTTATATTGTAAGGCTTATTATCTCCATTGTTGAGATGATGTGGGTCCCACCGTCCACTTGACAGTTAAAAATGAGCAAATACAACAAATTAAATTAACGAAGAATATATTTGATTCAAATATGACACTTTTCTTTAAATTTGAACGCAAATATAACCCTTTTACAATTATCAAATCAATTTAGTTTGGTTTTAAAAATTCTTTGATACCCTAACTACAAGTCCAATCAGTCAATCAACAATAGTACTGTTTCAGTAGCATAAATTCATAGGGGCAAAAGCAGTATCTTTCTAGATGAAGTGAATGTAGCTAATGAGCCAAGCAAATATGGCATTTTTTCAACTTCACCGTACCGTGATTGTTCTATTTTATTTTTATATGTCACCTTTCCATCAATGTGATTGTGTGGACTACGATCATTAAATTTATCATGATTTAATTATTTAAATGTGGCAATTAAACCGCGAAGGGTACTAACAAAGTAATATTTATAAGGCGAACCTTACGTTAAGACATGTAATAATTACGTAAAGAAAGAGATAAATAGTCTCAAATAGTATCGTAAATTGAAATAAGTGCATAAAGTAGAGTAAAGACATAAATCTGTCCATACAACTCCATGTAAATAATGGATCTTGGACCTATCTCAATCCCAAAAGTTAACTTGTACGGTGATGATTGTTCAAATCTATATAAGAAATATGTTCTCATTCCATTACTGATGTGGACTCTTAACACTCATCCGCATGCCCAGATCCCGTTAACTGAAGTGTGGATAATATAATTTGAGGACTCAACATCGGTGAACATAGAATTGAAATGAGTCCGACTCTGATAGCAAGAAAAAATGGATATTGAGTCTACCTCAACCTCAAAAACTAACTTAGAGGGTAAAATTGTTCAAGTCCATATAAGAAGTATGTACCCATTTCATTATCAATGTGGAACTCCCCAAAATATACAAGTCGATTATAACAGGACTACAAGATACGAGACACAACTCGATAAAATAAAAATACTAAGTCTACAATGGAAGAAGTAGTTGCCACGATCAAATGATGGATCACTTCAACAGTTCAACTGAAGCAACTGATAGAAGTTGGAATATCAAGGGTTGCACAACTACTTGATCACTACCTCCCCCTACACACACCCAAACAACAATAAGCGTGAGTCTAAAAATCCAGCAAGATCATCGACTCACTCTATCAGTTTATCCTTGTGTCAAGTCTTAAAAATCATTGGAAATGCATAAAGGCATAAAATAAAGCAATACATGTATAATAATCATATAAAAGTACAGTTGAACTTGTGTTGGTATAATAATCTATATATGGTCAAAATAATATTTCAACACAATCTGTTTAAATATTTAGTAAAAAACAGATTTCACAGTATAAAAAATACTTAATTGAAATCAGTACAATAAACAGAATATGTTTTGAATAAGAAAAAATAATTTCAGAATATAATCGAGCCCACTTAGTTCAAAGTGTGTCCTTAAGGAAATTATTCCCCTCAAGATTTCGAGGTTAATGGAATATCGTCTCCCAGGATAGAACGATTATCTTACCAGAATAGTAGTACTCCAAATTTCGGTAGCAGCGAACCACTCAACGACAGTATATCACACAGACTTAAGAAGAGAGAATTTTTCAGATGAAGAAATTCGTATTGAATGAATTAGTGATAAATTCTTGAAACAAACAAGAATTTATAGTTGTTGGAGGTACTGATTCTGAATGTTTGCAACCATTCAGAATAGTCACCAAAATTTTGGAGGAAAATTCTAAAAGAAATGACTTAAACCGGACGGGTCGGTCGCGGGTCTTGGGTCGATCCGTTTGGATTTATTTTTAATTAAATAATTAATTAATTAAAGAAACGTTTGTCCAAAAAGATTATCAATCAATCGTTTGACAAATCCAAATCCAAAGTCGAAGCCGAGCGAGCGACGACGACGGCGCGAGGTCCTTGCCCTCTCAACCCTTTTAGCAACTAGAGAATGTGTAATGTAATATATACACCTCTCTTTCCTTCTCTTTTTTCGATGTGGGACAAAATAACCTTTTACTCTCTTTAATTTTCATCCCATAATTTTCCATTCACTAATATCAAAACTCAACAATCCCCCACATGAATGGAGAATGACTATAAGATTAAAGAATGTACGGACGATTGTGATATACAAGCGAGAATTGAATGCATCTGGATAAGTAGGTTTCCCTTTGAACTTTCCGTAGTGAACTTATATCGGATATACTCGATCAATCGGTAGATTTGATATCTTTGAACCGTCGAACTTTGTTGTATACCTAGACAACATAAGACACAAAATCAACCCTCAACCGTTTATGGTTCTCACGGTTGTGTTCGTTTCAGCCATGAGCACCGCCTGGTCTCATGAGTGCATAGAGAATGGGCCTTTACTGTCATTCCCATTTAAAGCGGCTTACACTTAACACTCACATAGGTGATTTCTAAACATGTGGTCCTATAGCCACATTATCTGGTCATACATTGCCAGATTTAGATAACCATTAAAAAATCTTAATGCTTTATTAACTCATTAACAAGCCATAAAGTCTTATCCTTATTTCTGAACATTGTCTTCATCCGAGAATGGGTTGAGTTATTTGATAATGTTGAACCGTCAGTCACAACTTTGTTTGATCTCCTTGAAGCTAGCTCTTGGGATCTCCAGTCTGCTAGGTAGAGTTACCGCCATGATGACTTGTCTTTGGCCGTAACCCCATTCTCATTGATGATCTACTAACTCCCTCTCTAGATAAGTCTTTTGTAAGCGGATCTGCCACGTTATCTCTTGACTTTACATAATCAATTGTGATAACACCACTAGAGAGGAGTTGTCTAACGGTGTTGTGTCTCCGTCGTATGTGACGAGATTTTCCGTTATACATTACGCTCCCTGCTCTACCTATTGCTGCTTGACTGTCACAATGTATACATATAGGAGCCAAAGGTTTGGGCCAGAATGAAATATCTTCTAAGAAATTTCGAAGCCATTCAGCTTCTTCACCGGCTTTGTCTAAAGCTATAAATTCTGATTCCATTGTAGAGCGGGCGTCGTATACTGTTTGATGATTTCCAAGACACTGCTCCTCCACCAACGGTGAAAACATATCCACTCGTGGATTTAACTTCAAACGACCCGGTGATCCAATTTGCATCACTATATCCCTCAAGTACTGCGGGATATTTATTATAATGCAAAGCATAGTTTTGGGTGTGTTGTAAATATCCCAAGACTTGTTTCATTGTCATCCAATGAGTTTGATTGGAATTACTCGTGAATCGACTCAGCTTGCTTATAACACATGCTATATCTGGTCGTGTACAATTCATAATATACATCGAACTTCCCAAAACTCGTGCAAAGTCCAATTGTGAGTCACTTTCACCTTCATTCTTTTGAAGTGCAAAACTTACATCAATTAAAGTCTTTGCAACATTGAAATTTAAATACTTGAACTTGTCAAGTATTTTTTCAATATAATGTGACTGTGATAATGCTAGACCTTGTGGAGTTTTATGGATCATAATTCCTAAGATCAAATCAGCAACCCCTAAGTCTTTCATGTCAAATTTGCTAGCGAGCATACGCTTCGTAGCATTTACATCGACAATATCTTTACTCATTATCAACATGTCATCAACATACAAACAAACAATGACTTCATGATTTGGAGTATTTTTAATGTAAACACATTTGACACACTCATTAATCTTAAATCCATTTGCCAATATTGTTTGGTCAAATTTCGCATGTCATTGTTTGGGTGCTTGTTAAGTCCATAAAGTGACTTAACAAGTCTGCACACTTTCCTTTCTTTACCAGGAACCACAAAACCCTCAGGTTGTTCCATGTAAATTTCTTCCTCCAATTCTCCATTTAAGAAAGCTGTCTTGACATCCATTTGATGGATTTCAAGATCATATCTGACATGATGCCACTAACACCCGAATAGATGTTATTTTTGTTACCGGCGAGTATGTGTCAAAGTAATCAATGCCTTCTTTTTGTCTATAACCTTTGACCACAAGTCTTGCCTTATATTTGTCAATAGTGCCATCAGCTTTCATTTTCCTTTTAAAAATCCATTTTGATCTTAAAGGTTTATTTTCAGGAGGAAGATCAACTAATTCCCATGTATGGTTAATTAAAATTGATTTAATCTCACTATTGACTGCTTCTTTCCAAAATGTTGAATCAGAAGATGACATTGCTGCTTTAAATGTTTGAGGCTCATTTTCAAGCAAGAATGTTACAAAATCTGGTCCAAAGAAAGTAGATGTCTTTTGATGTTTGATCCTCTTTGCTTGGTATACTTTCCTTTGGTTCTTCCCGCGGTCGTTTAGATCTTTCACTTGACGACTCACATTTAGTTTTATACGGATAGATGTTTTCAAAGAATTCAGCATTATCTGATTCAATTACCGTATTGACATAAATTTCGGGATTGTCCGATTTGTGAACCAAAAACCGATAAGCTTTGGCTGTTTGCAGCATAGCCAATAAAAACACAATCCACAGTTTTTGGTCCGATTTTTACCCTTTTGGACAAAGGAACTTGGACCTTCGCTAAACACCCCCACACATTGAAATATTTCAAGTTGGATTTTCTTCCTTTCCATAGATCATATGGAATAGATTGTGTTTTGATGTGGGGTACTCTTTTGAGTATTCGATTAGCTGTAAGGATAGCTTCCCCCT
This sequence comes from Przewalskia tangutica, assembly GCA_029844215.1. Lineage (NCBI taxonomy): Eukaryota > Viridiplantae > Streptophyta > Magnoliopsida > Solanales > Solanaceae > Przewalskia > Przewalskia tangutica. Next base: position 96,737,403 of record CM056731.1, read on the forward strand.
ACAAGCTCTGCGGTAAACCGGAACTAATTAGTAAGGCATTCATCATTTTCTTTAATGTTCGATTTTTCTTTCCGCAATTCCATTTGATTGTGGTGTGTAAGGGGCAGTAGTTTGATGAATAATTTCATATTCCAAACATGTCTCTGCAAAAGGAGATTCGTACTCTCCACCCCTATCACTTCTAAGCATTTTGATCTTTTTATTCAATTGATTTTCCACTTCGTTCTTGTATTGCTTAAATGCATTAATTGCTTCAACCTTACTATTAAGCAAATACACATAACAGTATCGAGTGCAATCATCAATGAAAGTTATAAAATATTTTTTCCCACCACGAGATGGTCTTGACTTCATATCACATATATCTGTGTGAATTAAGTCTAAAGGATTTGAATTCCTATCAATAGACTTATATGAATGTTTAACAAACTTAGATTCAACATAAATTTCACATTTTGATTTGTTACACTCGAATTTAGGCAATACTTCTAAATTAATCAATTTCTGCAATGTTTTGTAATTGACATGTCCTAAACGAACATGTCATAAGTCATTTGACTTCAATAAGTAAGACGAAGCTGAATTCTTATTAATATTGTCTCTTCACATGTAATGTGAACGTGACTCTTCACATGTAGTGTGAATGAGACTCTTCACATGTAATGTGAACGTGACTCTTCACATGTAATGTGAACGAGAATCTTCACATGTAGTGACTCTTCACATGTAGTGTGAACGTGACTCTTCACATGTAATGTCTTTGGCATTTTCCAGAATCTCATAATTGAAAATTATGACTCCCAATTCTGTAACTCAACAACCAAGACCATTCGTCCCATGACTATTTGGAATCAACACGGACACTAAATTGAAGAAATTTCGTAATTTTTCTTTATAGAACTTTCGCTTCCAACCTTGTATCTCTATCATCCATCCAATAAATAATTTTCTTGTCATTAATTGTTTGTCACAGTCAAATCGACAAACTGTTTTAGTTAATAAAACCAAAATAACAATTAATTCACAGACTTCAACGATGAAAACTGTAAATAACTAAGGCTTATTTAATCTCCAAACCAGAATATAGATTAAAATAAAATAAACATAATTTTCTTAAGATTGTTGGTATAATAATCTGTATATGGCCAAAATAATGTTTCAACACAATCTGTTTAAATACTTAGTAAAAAACAGATTTCACAGTATAAAAAATACTTAATTGAAATCAGTACAATAAACAGAATATGTTTTGAATAAGAAAAAATAATTTCATAATATAATCGAGCTCACTTAGTTCAAAGTGTGTCCTTAAGGAAATTATTCCTCTCACAGTACTCGAGGTTAATGGAATATCGCCTCCCAGGATAGAACGATTATCTTACCAGAATAGTAGTACTCCAAATTCCGGTAGAAGCGAACCACTCAACGGCAGTATATCACACAGACTTAGGAAGAGAGAATTTTTCAGATGAAGAAATTCGTATTGAATGAATTAGTGATAAATTCTTGGAACAAACAAGAATTTATAGTTGTTGGAGGTACTGATTCTGAATGTTTGCAACCATTCAGAATATTCACCAAAATTTTGGAGGGAAATTCGAAAAGAAAGGACTTCCGGACGGGTCGGTTGGGTCGATCCGTTTGGATTTATTTTTAATTAAATAATTAATTAATTAATTAAAGAAACGTTTGTCCAAAAAGATTATCAATCAATCTTTTTCCGAAGCCGAGCCGAGCGAGCGACGACGACGGCGCGAGGGTTCCTTGCCCTCTCAACCCTTTTAGCAACTAGAGAAGGTGTAATGTAATATATACACCTCTCTTTCCTTCTCTTTTTTCGATGTGGGACAAAAGAGCCTTTTACTCCCTTTAATTTTCATCCCATCATTTCTCATTCACCAATATCAAAACCCAACAACTTTTACTACTGTATAAATAACAAGTGTAAATACAACAAGATAAACTGTAAATAACTAAGGCTGGCCAGTGGGCCGGGTCGGGCCCACTGGGATCGGGATAGGCGGGGTCGGGACGGAAAGGAGGGGCGGGGTCGGGCTGGGGCGGGCCAGGTAGGACCGGTACTGGCGGGGCGATCTGCGTGTCCCGATCTGATCCCGATGGGCGATTAGTCGGGGCGAGGCAGATCGGGGCAGGCGGGCCTTTTTTTAAAAAATATTTCTACTAAATTAAAAATACTAAATTACTAACAAAGTAACATATAGTCATATTATAGTAGACAATGTTGTATAGAAATTAAAAAAAATGTAGGAAGATTTGTGAGAAATAAGAAGAGAAAATGAAGTATTTATAGTTGAAAAATTAGGTTAAAGTGTAAATATAGTAACTTAGGGGTTAAAAATAAATATAAAGGGGGTAGGGGGTTTGGGGGAGTGGGGAACCCAAAAATGGCCGTTGTCTAACAGCCAAAATATAAAATGGCCATTAGACAACGGCTATTTTTGGCAAATGGCGGGCCAGGCGGGGCGGGGCGGGTCGGTCTAGCGGGGCCGGTCGGGCGGGACCATACCGTATCGTCGGTTCGAGCCCGGACGCTAATTTTTTTAATTTCATCGGTCGGGGGCCAGGCAGGGCGGGCCGGTCGGGCGGTCGAGCGACCACTGGCGATCTATAAATAACTATGGGCATACATTCATGATCCGTCTCAGGGCATCAACCTCATGTCTTATCCTTCCCAAACAAGGCATCAACCTCATGTCTTATCCATCTTCGACGCATATGTAACTGACTTACCTGGCTCAACGGTGCAACTACCATTGTCTTACTAATCTCACCAGCACTACATGACTAGCCTCATACTCAACCGCTACCACTCCCTTACTCCGCTCAATTTTTACACCATTCTTGTGTAGTCCACAACTTCAATTTTCTGGCCCCTTCTCAGAAAGGTACTTCAAGAAAGCTCTTAAAAAGACAAACTCAATTCAACATCACTTAGCTGTACATAATGATCGAGCCTTGCACGCAAAAGCCGCACTATTCACTTGAGTGAATATATTACCTAACAGAAATTGATGGGCCAATTTTATTAGATTAACAGAAAAATAACATAAAATACTCCTAATATGAAAAATATCTACCCGCTCATATCTCCTCCTAAACTAATTTCGTTTCTTATCTAATTGGCCGAAAATATTTATCCGAGTACCTTCTTTCTCAAAATCATTCTTCCATGATACCATTACAATATATTTAAATATTTGTATATTTATATATTATGATTATATCATGGAGGACTAAGAGAAGGACTGAAACAATCCTTCATGATACTATCTCAATATATTTATATACCATGATGGTATCATAGAGGACTAAAGAATGTCTCATTGAAGGACTCAACTAGTCCTTCATGATACAATCACAATATATGTGTATAAGATGATTGTAGCATAGAAGTTTTTTTTGAGAAAAGTGTTGTCTTTTGATTAAATGAACATGATCCTCCATGATACCTAAAAGACCACACTGCCCAAAAAGGCCAAAATCTGTCTGTGATATACATGATAAGTACCATAATTTTGTAATTTATTAGCATTGTATTATTACCATAATTATAGTATTCTTGTACAAATAGAATAGGGTTTTGTGTATAGAATATGAATAGGATTTTCCTATTATGAAAATTGTAAATTTGTATATATATTGTTTCATTAATGAAAATAATCAAGGGATTATATTCTTTCATGATATCAGAAGTCTAGGTTAGAAATTTCCTCTCCAAAATTCTCCCTTTTTAGCATCAATTTAAGAGTTTCATCTTTCGGATTCCTTGCTATTTCTTCCTATTTTCTTCCCAACTTTTCTTTCAAAATTCCTACGTCACGTCTTGTGTTGTTGTCATGGCCAAGAACATATTTCACCATACCCTTACTGTTTCTAACATCAGGAACCACATCCCTACCGTTCTTGAATAGAAAACGTCCAGTACGCGACGTGGGTCGAACTGTTCATAGTTCACGCATGCTCGCATCAAGTCCTCCATCACATAATCCCCGTGGCTCCGGCTGATACGGAGGTGCCTAAACTCGAGAATAATCTGAAATTATGGACAACCCTTGGTGCTACCGTTCTTCAGTGAATTTACTCCACTATCTTTACCGACCTATTGCAAATAATTATTGAGCCAGACGTTACGGCAAAGGCTACTTGGCATAGAATACGTGATATATTTCAAGATAATCAAAATTCTCGCGTTGTTACCCTTGAGCAGGAATTCTCCCACGTCAATATGAAATATTTTCCAAATGTTTCAGCTTATTGCAAAAGGTTGAAATAATTGGCGGACCAACTCCGCAATGTTGGCACTCCCGTTACATATGACAATCTTGTCCTTCATATGGTGGTAGGCCTTTCTGAGGCCCATAAAGTCATTGGTCTGTTTCTTCGTCAGAGCAGTCCTCTTTCGCAGTTCTATCAGGTCCGGTCCATGCTCACGCTCGAAGAACAGGCTTAGCTAAGAAAGCAGCCACTGGGCCTCTTCTGTCATGGTGACCGAGTCCAATTTTTCTCCATCCGTTTCTAATAACTCCGGCCAAAACCACAACAATGGTGGCGGCAAAAAATGTCAAGACTCACAAGAATAATGGTAAAAATCATGGCGGAAACCGGGGTGGCAATAATGGGGGTGGCAATGGTCCTCGGGGCAGTGGGCCTCAAGCCAACAGTGGGCTTGGGCCCAACCACTCATTTTTCCCGTCACAACAACACCTGGGTAATTAGTCTCAATATCCTGCCAATAATAGGCCCATCTTTTTGGGTCAACAGTGGTACCCGAGAGGAAATTCTTAGCCGGGGCAGCAAGCGGGTGTCCTTCGGCCTCGACCTTCGCAAGCCCACAATGTAGCAGTCTGCACTCCTACCGATATTGAAGCTGCGATGCACACGCTTAGATTAAATCCTCCGAACACAAATTGGTATATGGACACTAGAGCCACTAATCACATGACGTCCGATCAAGGTACTCTCTCATCTTATTTCAATTTGAGCAACAATCGTGGCATAATTGTTGGTAATGACAATTCAATTCTAATTCGTGGTTACGGTCATAAAACTTTGTCCCCCTCATCCACCTCTTGTCTTGAAAAAGGCCCTTCATGCCCCTAACTTAATTAAAAATTTGATGTATGTCCATAAATTCACCACTGATAATTGGATTTCTGTTGATTTTGATCCTTTTGTATTTTCTAAAGGATTTCAAGATATGGATTTCTCTCATAAGATGCGATAGTAGGGGATATCGTTATCCTATCATGCCCACTTCAGATAGCATATAAGTAATACAGAAGAAATTATTATCAAATGGCATGCACGTTTGAGTCACCCTAAGTCATCTATTGTTTCTTCTTTACATAAAAATAATTTTATTCTTGTAAGGGTACGTGTAGTACTCTAATTTGTCAATATTATTCTCTAGAAAAACTTGTTAGATTTCCATTTGTAGACTCTACTTCTCGTACTTTAATGTCATTTGATATTATTCATAGTGATTTATGAACGTTTCATGTTCTAAGTTCTTTGGGCCATCGTTATTATGTTTTATTTTTGGATGACTATTCTAATTTTTATGAACTTTTTTCGTTAGCGAAAAAATCTCAAGTGTTTTCCACCTTTTTAAAATTTAGAGCATTCATCCGTACCCAGTTCGATCGAAAAATAAAAAATATTTAATATTATAATGGCAAAGAATATGATAATGGGGTGTTTCGGGATTTTTGTGCTACTAATGAGATAAATTTTCGTTTCTCTTTTCCTCATACGTCCTCACAAAATAGGAAAGCCGAGCGTAAAATTCGTATCATTAATAACATTGTACGCACTTTATTGGTCCATGCTTCTGTACTGCCCTTCTTTTGGTATCATGCTCTACAAATGACTACCCCTTATATATTTTTAGATTCTCTATCTAATCATCATGATTACAAATATTTTAATTTATCGTCTAATAAAATACTCATTAGTCGTCATGTTATTTTTTATGAAACCAATTTTCATTTGCAGAAGAGTAGTCTCGTGCCTAGTTCGTATAGTTTTTTGTATGACGATGTCTCTCTATAAATTATACACCATTTATCGGACATGTACCACACTCATAATCTACCAACGGGCCCACTGCCGCTGGACCTGCCATATCATCCCTTTCTGCCCCAGTTTCGACAACTGGCCAGTTGACCAACCTAATTCCGAAACTGATCCAGCCCTATTCATGTGTCGATATTACCTACTGCCTCCGTTATTGGATCAGCAGTCAGTAGTCCGTCACCCAGTCTGTTGTTTCCTAAAATCCATTCAATTCTCCTCTGAGTCATAAACCTGTTACTCGTAGTCAACAGGATAGTTTTAAATCAAAAAGATATTTTAATCTCAATTCTAATGTTCTTAAATCACCTCTACCCAGTTTCAGCTTTAAATGACCCGAATTAGAAAATTACTATGATCGACGAATATAATACTCTAATTGATGATAAAACGTGAGAGTTGGCACCCCGTCCCTCTAGTGTTAATATTATTTGATCTATGTGGATTTTTACTCATAAAGAAAATTCTGACGGTTCTTTTGCGAGGCATAAGACTCGCCTTGTAGGTGATAGTAAGACTCATCAGATTGGTCTAGATTGTGGTGAGATATTTAGTCTGGTGGTCAAGCCGGCAATCATTTACATTGTTCACAGCTTTGCTCTTTTGAAGGCATGGCCCATCCATCAGTTAGATGTGAAGAATTCATTTTTAAATGATGATCTTAAGGAAATAATTTATATGCATAAGCCTTTGGGTTTTAGAGATCCCAAATATCATCATCATGTCTATTTATTGAAGAAGTCCTTGTATAGGCTTAAGCAGGCCCCCATGGGCTTACTATAAGTGATTTGCAAACTATGTTTCGACTATTGAGTTTTCTCATAGCAGGTCTGATAATTCGTTGTTCATATATCATCGTGGTACTTCCCTGACTTATATACTATTATATGTGGATGATATTATCTTGACTGCATCTTCTGATGTTTTGCGCTAGTCTATAATGATAATTCTCAGTTCTGTATTTGCTATGAAAGGCTTAGCGCCCTTGAGTTATTTTTTGGGGATTGTTGTTACTCGTCATGCAGGTTGACAATTCTTATCACAACAAAAATATGCATCTGAGATCATCGAGCAAGTTGGTATGTCCTCATGCAAGTCCACTGACACTCCAATTGATACTAAACAGAACCTAGGGGCTTCGACCGACATACTATACGAGGATCCCACCCACTATCGCAATCTTGCAGGGGAACTTCAATATCTCACTTTTACACAACTGGATATTACATATATCGTTCAGTAGGTTTGTTTGTTTATGCATGATCTTCGGATTGAGCACATGAATGCACTAAAATACATTATTCGCTACATCCAAGGCACTCTTGATTATGTATTACATCTATATCCATCGTCGGTCTCTACATTTGTCTCTTACACTGATGCTGATTGGGGTGGGTGTCTGGACATCATGCGCTCTACGTCTGATTATTGTATGTTCATTGGTGATAACTTGGTCTCATGGTGTGTCAAACGTCAATCTATCTTATCACGCTCTATTACAGAGGTCGAGTATCGAGGGGTGGCTAATGTGATTTCTGAATCATGTTGGCTCCGTAATCTCCTCTTAGAGTTTCACTTTCCCATTCACAAAGCTATCTTGATTTATTGTGATAATGTTAGTGATATATACCTCTCTAGCAATCCGGTTCAACATCAGCGCACTAAACATATTGAGATGGATATTCACTTTGTTCGAGAAAAGGTTGTTCGTGGACAGGTACACGTCTGTCATGTCTCTTTCAGGTATCAAATTGCAGACATCTTTACGAAGAGTCTTCCCTCAGTTCTATTTAAATATTTTAGAGACAGTTTCAACGTACGAAAACTGTCCGCTATGACTGCGTGGGTGTAAAAGACCACACGACCCAAAAAGGACAAAATCTGTTCATGATATACATGGAAAGTATATCACAATTTGTACCATAATGTTGTAATTAATTAGCATTGTATTATTATCATAATTGTAGTATTCTTGTACAAATAGAATAGAGTTTTGAGAATAGAATAAAAATAGGATTTTCCTACTATGAAAATTGTAAATTTATATATATACTCTTTCATTAATGAAAATAATCGAAGGATTATACTCTTTCAATACCATCTCAATATATTTATGTATCATGTTGGTATCATAATTTAGGAAACATTTTGGGTAAATAGTTTTGATATCTCTAAGGGTATGAAAGTAATGGGGGCAGGGGCAGATAAATAATTTGTCTTCAATGGACATGCGTGATCTTTTCTTAGATTAATCACATGGCTTCATCTCCGGTCCTCTCCCACCAACTCTTATAATTATTTTCATTTAGAGTCAAATCTCTCTATACTTGTCATTAGTTATAATATTATTTCACTATAATAATTCGCTAGAATAATTTTTTTATGTTATATTTTACTTCTGTATAACAACATTCCACCTATAACAACAATGACATTTATCATAAGGGTACACTCTTTGTAAAATTACCTCTCTGTTACAGTCATACTCAAATATTGTGTAATAATATTTTGTATGAAATATATTATGTATAAAAATAAAAATAAAAATATTAAAATATTAAAATATTTATGGTAATCATCATTAATGTCATTAATTTTAAATTCATATGTTCCATATATTTTAATTCTTTATCAGTATGGTATAATTAGTTATGAATTTATTTGTCTTTTCAAATTTTAAATAATGAGATATGACAATTGAGCTTTTAAATTAACAAGTATATTATTTTCGTTTATAACATAAAACGTTGAGAAAAATAATTATTTTCGTACTTTTGTTTATAACAGCTAAATAAGATCTAAACATCAAATGTCATTATAGGTACATCACGACACCTTATTGTAACAACCATAAAATTTTCGAAAAATACTATTATTATGAAGAGGTTTGACTGTAGTTCTTCTTTCTTTCCTGGCATACGGTGACACTGACTTAAGAATTTTAATAAGGAAATTCAAAAAATTCGAGTGTGAGCTAAAAAAAAATTGAACTACATTAACCACTATAATGAAAATTTCCCTTATGTCATCGGGATTTAAAAGTTTATATATAAGAAAAATATAGTTTAAGCCCAGTTTCGTTGGTTGTGACTTGTGACTCCGCCAATGGCATCTACCAAAATCATTATTTTCATTAAAATGGAAGAAAAATAGTAGTGTATACTTCCTCAATATTATTTTAAGTGTCATAATTCGACTGGACACCAAATATAAGAACGTGAAGAAATTTTGGAATATTGTGATTAAACTAAATGTGTATATTGGACTACTCATGAAATTCAAGAATGTTACAAAAAAATAAATTTTGTTATTAGACATTCCAAAAATGTCCGTTAAATTTCATTATTTTCAACATGATATGTGTATACACTACGATTGTCTTGCTGTGATTATGCTTTGTCTTGAGCCGAAGGTCTCTCAGAAACAACCGTTCTACCTACCAAGATGAAGGTAAGGTCTGTGTACACTTTACCCTCCCCAGACCCCACGGTGTGGATTTACTGAATATGTTGTTGTTGTTATGTTATTCCTATAAAAGAGTAAAATTGAAATGGTAGAATTAAAAACTGGAAACACATTGGAAAGGAGAAGAGATTGGGTCTTAAATTATATAGCAAGTATATTGTGTTCCCACCTTATTAGATTCAAAATTTTAAAATCACGAGAAAATATTACTTGACATTCTATGTCTATAACTATCATCATACATTTATTACATAACAAAAGACACATATATATGTTAACTTACAGATAGTGAAAGCATAATACACCATAAGAAGAAAGAACAATGATAGGGTACACAAAGAAATTAAAAGGAAAGGAGGGAGAAGTAATGTGTAGCGAACTACTACCTTAGTTGTATGAGAAAATTACTTCAATTATTTCCTTAAATAAAGTCTTATGTCATTGAATCACTCTTGAGAAGGTTGATATGGAGTGGCAATCAAGTAAAGGTCACTCTTTCTAGTACAACTTGCTCCATCCGACTCAGTCATGTCAAGATCACTTGAATTAATTCCAGTAGGTAGTTTCCAATCAAAGTGATACAACAATTGAGCTAGAGGCAAATAAATAATGGCTAAACCAAATGATATTCCGGGGCAAATCCTCCTTCCACTACCAAAAGGAAGAAATTCAAAATTATTACCAGCAAAATCCACCAAACTTTCCTCAAATCTCTCAGGTTTAAAGCTTTCTGCGTCATCCCAATATTTTGGATCTCGTCCCATAGCCCAAACATTAACTATGACTTTAGTTTTCAAAGGAATAGTATAACCGTTTATACATGTTTCTTCCCTGCATTCTCTTGGGAGCATAAGTGGAATTGGAGGATGGAGTCTTAAAGTTTCCTTAATGACTAACTTTAGGTATTTCAACTCTTCAACAAAACTTTCATCAAAAGTTTGTTTTTCTCTCAAGGCTTCTCTTACCTCTGCTTGAGCTTTAGCCAATACACTTGGATTCTTAATCATTTCCGCCATGGCCCAATCAATTGTGGTTGATGTTGTTTCCGTTCCTGCTGCAAACATGTCCTACATTTATGAACAAATTATAAGGTTAAATTCTGTAATTTTTTTGACCATTCAAATAACTTAATTACTCTAACTTTGTTCTTCATTGAAAGGGACTTTTAAATTTCTAAACCAAAATTGTCTTTTAACATGGTATTTTCTTATTTTTTATATTATCCAAGAAATGCTAAGTTTGTGGCGGTTGACTTAATCTTTTCATTATACTTTTCAAATGCATAAATTTCTTTAAAAAGGAAATATTAAGCCAATTAATTTTAATTACTCCCCTTGTCTCAATTTATAGCACTTTTCGCTTCCCGTGAACTTTGACCAACATTTTGAGGTGTACTTTTTCACCAAATTGATATGAAAAAAGTTGCAACATATACTGTTTTTTCACGTAGTTTTTAAATATATAAATTTTAATCACCATCCACAATTGGCACCCACAACCATCACCATCACCATCGTGAAAAGACATATTATTTATAAAAAAATATTTTGTTGATCTATTATTAGATTAATTTAGTATTTTATTAAATATTATATTTATAAAAGACAAATTTTATATATTCGGATGTCGAAAACACAAATAATTTTCACTACTTAATAATTAGATTCTGACATCTAAATCTTACTAAAAAAACAAATGAGACCTTTGTAGTCCTATTTGAAAACTAATTGAATCGAATCTCAATGTTACAAAAGTAATTACCATATGTAATTGATGCGATTGAGAAAGTAAGTGTATTCTTAAGTAATAATAAGAGCTGAATTTTGACAGTAATGATGTACTTACATAAACAATAGCTTTGATATTGTCATTGGTGATTGGAAATTGAAGGCCTCCTTCTTTCATAAGTCTCAACAGTACATCAATCAAATCTTCACCTCCTAATTCACCATTGGTCTTGCTAGTTTCAAGGTTTTTCTTGTGCTCATTGATAACATTTTCAGCAATTGTATCTACCTTATGGTGGAAATCCATAAGTTTACTTTTCATTCCACTAAGCACATGAAGAAACTTTAGTGAAGGGAATATGTCAGCCACATCAAACCCTTCCAATAAGGCTGTCACTTTTTTCATTACTCGTATAAATTCGTCTTGCTCCTTCAATACTGTCCCAAATGCTGCTCGACATATTATTAAGCTTGTGAATAGAGAAATCCTTTTTGTTACATTAACTGGCTCACCAGAGGATGATGATGATCGAAAATATTCAACGAAACGAAGAGCTTCATCTCGTCTAATGGAACTGAATGACCGAACATTTTTGGCACTGAGCACTTCCAAGACACAAATTTTACGCATTTGTCTCCAGTAATCGCCATACGGACAAAAGGCAATATCGGAACATTTATACAAGACAATATCGGCGGCCAAAAGTTTAGGCCTAGATGCAAAAGCGAGGTCATGAGTTTTTAGTACTTCTTTCGCCATTTCAGGAGAAGTGATCACAACTACAGTAACTTCACCTAGTTGAAGGTGCATAATTGGTCCATATTTTTTGGCTAAATCTCTAAGGACACGATGTGGAAGTCCACCAACCATATGAAGCAAGCTTCCAAGAAAAGGTAATTTCCATGGACCTGGAGGCAATCTTTTGATATGGCTATTATTTGAATTCTTCCATTTCTTAAATAAAAAGAGGAAACACACAAAAAGGAAAAGGGAAAAGAAATTGTACAACTGCATTTTAGTAAGGAAAAAGGGGTGGGTTTGTTTGGTTCAATATGGGGTTTTTCAAAAGGTTATTGCGTATGCTTTTTATAGAAAGAGAAGTGCACAAATATCAGCTTTTAGGGTCAACAAGTCACTTGTTTTGCAATTTTTTTTAAAGTTTATCCCGTCGGGGACAGCTGCGTTTGAAGTTTTGCAAGTTCAGACATTCACGTCTAAAATATATAGCCTTCGGAAGCTCAAACATCAGATGTCTTTGCCTGCTGTTTGGTAAAGCTTGACAAGGAAAAATTCCAATATTTTTTTGATGAGATGCATATAAAAATTGGTTAAAATTTCAATCATGTATATCTTAAATTTTTATGTATGCTTGAATTTCATATGTACATAACTAAAGTATATGTAAAAAGAAGCTAAAATTTTAGTGATGTGTGTCTGAATTTTTTTATTAGAAATAATTTTATCATGTATGTCTGCACCTCTATAACGTTTCATAATTTTGGACGATAATTTAAGCATTTAAACGAAGAAAATAGATCCGAGCGATGGAAAATATTTGTTATATTTACCTACGCTAATAGGAGCTTAAATATAAAAAGGTATGATCCAAGATAATTTTGGACGTAACAAATGTGACGCGATGAGGATGTGAAAATATATTTGGAGTATGCATAAAGAAATTTTGAAATAGTGATATTATAATAATTATGACATTGACTATACAAATATGTTATGAATTATTAGAATTTAAGTAAATTGATATCAAAGAATTAATTGTGTGTAATTGATTAATATGGTCGTGAAGCATGACAAGTAAAGACAACATGACTAATATTAATGGTGGAATCTCGTCGTTTACCACATATTAGATAGGGATAAATTGCCTGAGATAAATTGGACATGTGGAGTGGGCCCCACAGTTCATAATTGATTGTGGGATGAAGAGCTCTTGGACTTTGCTCCATAGGTATTCAGTAGCTCTCTTACATTTTTATGTAGGGACCATTTTATTTACTTAAAACAAAGAAAGAGATGTACGAAAATTGTTGGAAAAAAAGAAGAGAGAGACGTATGAATGAATTGAAAAGGAAAGCACATGAAATGTTGGAAATATTTATTAAACGTAAAATAAAGTAAATTTTATTAATTATGAATCAAATAATTGAGGCCACGTATATAGGAAATTTTGTTTCCACACACGTGCACACGTAGTGTCAAAGATCAAAATTTCCTTAATGGAAGAGATATTGGTACATATACGAATTGTTTGATACGTAAGGTAATAGACGGTTATTGGCCAAATGACGAATGATTTCACGTTGGTAAATGAAGTAAGAAGTGTATAATGTGAAGATGAAATGAATCAGAAATCACCACGAAATCGAGAAGGGTTGCGCTCACTCCAGTAAGTCGCGCGACGAAGAAGCGCGGCGCTCCCAGAAGCGCGACTCCAATTGGCGTTTCAATTCGGTAACTGGCTGGAATTGAAGGGTCGCGGCTTTCTGATGGCGTTCGGTTCGGTGAGTTCTTTGGGCGGAAGGTCGCGACTCGCCATTTCAATCCGTTGGAGGTGAATTGGCGATTCTTGGTGACTTTAGAGTATTTACTCTCGTTATTTTGCTTCGTGAATTCAACCAATACTTGGTGAATTGTAACTCCAAATTCAAGGCATGAACATGACATTCGTGTTCATTACTTATCCATTTGGAGAATTAAATCATCTGTATTTATAAAATGAGACACAAGACTCATTTGGAAAAACACTTGACATCTTACACTCAACAATTCTCTGAAATTGTCTTCCTCTCTTGCAATCACAAAACACTCAAAGATCTTTCTTCCAAAGCAAACACTTGAGTTCCCTTTGCTCATTTATTTGATTGTTGTTTTATCTTGGGAGATATGTTGTCATTACAACCGTTGAAAGGATATACGGGGCAATATTATCTTAAGGATAGATCAAGAATTTGGTCAACTCAGCAAGCCCTCATATTTGATCATTTACAAATTTCTAACAAATAGTTGTTGTTATATTCTCGTTCTACATATTACTACTCACATGCCGGATTTCATTTTTGGGAGAATTCTTTAAGACTCAAAAGATGCAATCAGTAACGTGTACTTTTTCATTTTCAACAAGAACGCTATTCAGTTCGTGTATTTGGAAAATAAATTGCTCCTTACCTTTCTTTTATTTCGTGATATGATCGATCAAAATTCATATTTTATTTCATGTTTTCTCCACATATCAAGGTATGTTAAGACAAATTATTTTTTCTTTTGACATGTTCTACGCATGAACAGTAACCGTAATATTGCTCCATAATTTATTCTACTCCTAAAAGTTAAGAATAATCATGTGATTAATTCCTATGCTAAAAGCATGTCTAAATTGTTTTTAAGTCCTTATTGAGGCATATGAAAAAAGTGTTAATATTTACAGTGTTAGCCGAAGGTACAAGGAAATTATGTCATTTAGGATATTTTAGTATTATTTATGCATTTTCATCTAATTGCATTCATATTTTACCCAAGACTATATATTGGGGATGTGAAACGGGATACACAGATCACCTGATCAGCTGAGATATGATAATGATAAAGCCTGTGTGGCTTAATGAAGAAAGAAGTCTGACTAAGGGCCAAATTATATATATATGACTGGGAAGGAATATGCCCTTGTGTGGCTATTATATATGTATTACCGCATTTGATTCATGCATGACATTTAGACATATTATGCCCATAGAGACCGATATGAAATGATGCACACAGAGGCTGTTATAAAAAGAAAGATGCATGTGTGGCCATTATTATACCGAATGTGCATTGCAAAATATGTAATTACTATTGGTTAGTTGTTCCTATTTCAGTTGTTGTTATACTCATGTTTTGCTATTTCATGCCTAACATACTCGATGCATCGATGATGTAGCGTACGCTTTCTTTGAGGGCCATGCATTTCATGCGCGTATTCACATATGCGGCGCGATCCACGTTAATAGGTTGCGGATTTCAACGGATTTTGGAGCATTCCCCTCATTTCAGAGTGTCCGTCTAATTTTCGTACGATACATTTTTTGCGTGTCTATATGGGTATGGCGGGGCCTTGTCCCATCCTATTGATATTGTATACTCTTTAGAGACTCGTAGACAAGTGTCATGTGGATAGTAGTCTTATATGGGTATGTATATATAAAAGTTAGTTTTAAGTAAGATTTTCTATAATCTTTTTCGGCTTAGTCTGTGATTAATAATGAACTAAAGTAAGGTACGAATGGCGGTACCCGACGGGTGGGATTCGGATGCCCGTCGCGAGCTCGCGGCCCTCTGATTTGGGTCGTGACAACCTCTGACTGAAATACATGTAAAAATGAGCTGAAATTTCAAACATGTGCGTTTGAACAAAAAATAATAATTTGTTCTTCGAATTTCAACAATTCACAACACGATTCAATATCCAAATCTAATCTAGATACGTTAAAATTTGAAACATAAATTTCATATATCATAAAGAACAAACTCCAATCATCAATTTATCAAAAACACGACAAATCTAACAAACTTATTTAACACCCTTTTAAGTTTTTTCAAGTGTGCACGCTCTTCAGTATACATGACTAAATTACATGTAAAAATGGACTGCAACTTCAAACATGTGAGTCTGAGCAAGAAGAAGCGAGGAGAAGCAGTCACTAATGCCTGAAATTATCTAATACGTGGATATTCTTTCCAAAGAATAATTTAAAACGGGTACTACTTAAATTGACCGATCAAAATAGGGCGCCCGTTGAAATTTTTACTTTTATATAGTTTTCTTTGTTTTGACAAATGGGTTTTGTAGTAAAGCAAGTAGAGTGTGGTTTGCTTCTGTTAAAGCATATGGGCCAACCCATATGTTGTGGCCTATTCGACGAAACAGTGGCCTGAAAACCGTGTGGGGCCTATCCCTTTTCTTTTGTATATTTGGTGAATATTAGACTTAGGATTGTACCTTAATTAGTAGTATAATATTATCATAATTGTAAACTTAGTCTTCAAATAGAATAGGGATTCCTAGGTAGAATAGAAAGAAGATCTTCCTTGTAACTTGTATATATATGTCTTTCACTAATAAGAATAATCAAGGGATTATTTCTTTCGTAGTATCAAGAGTCCATATTCTTTTCCTTGCTTCCACTTCTCACAAACTTTCTTGAAAATCGTGCTCCCTGCCTCGGGTTCTCACCGAAATCCGACCTCTTCCTCTTTCATAATTTCTCCCTCACAAATTTCCTTCTCTGAATCTTTGTGTTTTGTTCAATATGACTGATAAAAATACTTTTTGTTATACCGTATTTCAGTATGCGTGAGGAATACGTCTGAAAATCTAGCCTTAAAGATAAGCCTTGGGCGTTTTTTTATTTGTGCACAACTCACTAAAAGAATCGTTTCAGGCGAAAGCGTTTCCACGACTTTCGTAGGGTAAATTCCGCTATGCCATTTCTAATTTTTGCGGATTTTTCCAGAGGCGAAACATTTTGGACCAACGGGAGGCGACACTTGGCACCTCCGATTTGTGGACTTGAAATCGTCCGTTGGGCCGAATTGAAGAACCATTAGCACGTTTTTGTGCCTTGTGCACAATCGAGGAGTTGGTAGGATATTTGTGTATAGTTAATCTTCACCCTACACTTGCCTTGCACTTGTCTTAATCTTGGCCATTGGTTGGCCAACTTGACCTATAAATACCCCAGAGATGAAGAGTTCTTCATCCACAAATCTTTCCAAGTCTTGAAAATCCTCTCCTCTCCCTTTGTAGCCTTTTCGTCCAACACCTCCACTCCTTGTGAAGGCCATGGCGAATACCACATACAGCCTAGTAGTTTGGTAGGCCACTGCTTTAGCCAAAAATCTACCCCTCCTTGGTAGAAAAGTTGCCTTCTTGTATTGTTATAATGCCCAAAATACCTAGCCCAAATCCTTAGTACTTAGTAGAAGTTGTGAAGAACTTCTAAGGTTTCTTGGAGCATACAACTTAGGAGCAAAACCTTGCTCGGTGCGACTTTTCTAGGATATTATTGGGCTTCTTGAGGTAACTAATCCTAACCTCTTTTGAATTAGAGAATACATCTTTGTAGTAGTATTAGAATAAGTATTAAATACTTAGAAGAATATCACAGAATAGAATTGAACTATTACCACAGTAGAAGGGTTTAAAGAAGAATAATCAAACTGTACTTACATGGAATTTGTTTTCACGATGAACTTATAGCTCATGGGTAGGGAAGTCTTTGTGACTTTCCATAGAATTGTGAACCCTCTGTTTAGAATGACCTTGTAGTAGTCTTTGATAGATGTGCGTGACTATTATAGGTGACTCTGCTGCGCGACATATTGACTTGGCGGTGGTTTTATTTGAGAAGGTATGTGATTCTTCCTAAAGCATGATATTTTACAATATATATAGTGCGGTGAGCGTCGTGTGTTAATGAATAATAACTACGGCAATGTCTTTGACTTAAGCTGAATAACACTTACGGCGATGCCTCACCGCTTAAGCTGAATAACAACTGCAGCGATGCCTCACTAAGCTTTGAATAATAAAGATCTGAAAGCATTTCAAAAGAATCTTGAATCATTTTTAATGAAGAGAACTAATTGGTTTTTAAGCGAAGCTTAAGAGTTATACTAGCTTTATGGGAAGTTAAGTATAACCACTTAAGATTGATAAAAGAAAGCAGTTGCCTATGTGTTTATAACGGACTTATATTGAATCGTGAAAGAATAATAAGATGGTTTGATAAGTAGACATGATATGATGCTATGTGTGTTAGTGTCTTGTAGCGTTTGTGTAAAGAAGTATTCTTGTTGTGCTTATGTTGTTTAACGATAAGTTGTTAGGTTAGTGTAACATCACTCGCCTCTTGACATATTGCAGGGGTTAGCGCCTCCGTCTGCGGGTAGACTCGGTGATGCAGGACCGTGATTCGAGAATACCTCATGCGGGTCGAGGACCTATGCGAGCTACGGGAGTTCGAGTTAGTGTGCGGGGTTATACCTCATGCGATGCATGTGGCCGTGCGGACTACGAGTCGGGGCGATGCGATGGTAGCTACCGCCGATGCGGGGTTATATACCTATGCGGGCTATGTGATTGGCCTATGCGGACTCTGGGAGTCGAGTTAGGTTTGCATGGTGATACTACGGGCGATTGGCCTGCCGATCATTCGCGGCCTAGAAAAGACACATTCTGATTTACCTATTCTTGCTCTTGTTTGTGATGTGGCATATATGCGGTTTCCTTGGTTGTTTCATACATCTTTGCAAAACTGTTTTTTAAATGATATGTTTCATTTAAGTATTTCTGATTTCATATACTTAGTACTGTTATGCTTGACCTCCTTGAAGGCTGCGTTCATCTGCAGCGGCAGTAAGAAGTCTAGATCCACATTCTTAGGATCTACGTTGGTGTCGGGAGCTCCGTCTTTTCAGGAGGCTCTGCTTTGCGTATGATCTCACTGTTGTAGATAGTTTTTGTCTGATCGAGTATGGCGGGAATCTGTCTGCCATAGTTGTATATTTCCTTAAGTGCATGAGTCATGTTATGCGATTGTCGGATGTAGCGCTAAACCATGTTTATATATATCTTAGAAAGCGATGTTTTCACATAAAGCGTATGTCTTATTTTATAAAGCTGTTTCATGTCTTGCTTTATATTTCCGTGATTACTGCGATGTATGACTACTTGGGTGCCGGTAAGGCACGATCCACGAACCGGGCGAGTCGTGACAAAAGTGGTATCGAAGCGATTAATCCTCGGAAAGTGTCTACGACGTGTATCTAGTAAGTCTTGATTATCGGTGTGTTGTGCACCACGCGATGTCGAGGAGGCTATAGGATATTTAGGATTGGTTTCCATTCTTCTCATTACGAGATCGTGCTTTAGAGGCGTGTTATAGGTTGGACCCTAACGTATTCCTTTCTGTATGATTATGCCTCACGTAAGGCAACCCGGGCCCGAAGGGCAAGCGGCGAGGAGGCGCTAGCGAGACACCCAGTCACGAGGGCTCGAGCCCGATCTATACGAGCGGCCCGAGTTCTATGGCCGCCCGGCCAGCGAGACCACGGTACCACTCGCATCCCGCGGCTGGGCGGAGGTTAGGTACAAGGAGATAACGGCTATTGGCTAAAGTTGTGGCCCGTCTGAGAGAGAGATTGGATCACGGCGGTTCGGTTCGGCTCGATCGCACCGTGGTGCACTGAGGCGAATAGTTTGAGACTACGAGATATCTTGAGTTGTAGCCGCGAGTTTTCTGGTCGAGGCGGGAGGATGATCCGCGAGTTCATCCGTCATTCTGAAGGATCGTAGGTGATCGAGGCCTCGAGGCAGTCTGTGACGCCGGTTCGCATCGGTGCGTGATCTGCGATCGATTGGTTTTGATTCATGGGAGTTAATCCGGGAAACCGCGTCCCAGTACTTGGGATGAGTTCTCGAGGCTTTTCTCACCCACTTGCCTCGCGGATGAGAGGCGCGGTGATAGATTTTTTCTGCGAGGCGAGAGAGGGGCCTTGTCGAAGTACAATGTCGAGTTTGATTCATTGGCTCGATATGTCCCGGCGTAGTAGCGATTATGGAGGATAGGGTGCACCGCCACGTCAGGGCTAGATGACTATATGGCCGAGTCATGTGCGGGTGTTTCTCTTCGTAGGGTATGGACATTACCGCGTGCGAGCTCATGCTCTTGGATGTGAGGCGTAGAGATCGCGGGTTGTGACGGCGAAGAAGACGGGGCGGCGAGTGTCGTTTGGTGGCTATCGTGGTGGCGGCCTCGGCGGCGATCTGGGTGCACCACGGCCGGCTCGAGCACTCCTGCCGTCCTCGGCCGGCCCGAGATATTGAGGCGGGCCGGGGCCCGGGACTTGAGACATCGAGCGGCGAGAGTTACGGCGATCGGGACCACCCGCCGGTGTGGCCGTCACGGTAGATCGGCCGGGAGTTGTGATGCGGGAGTTTGTTTGATTGTAGCGGCGGTCATTATCGGCTTGTCAGGCGAAGGCGATCTTGATGGTAGGAGTCGGCCTACGAGTTCTTTCGCCGTGTCTTCGTCTCCTACGATTACTCGCCGGGCGAGTACTCGTGGGTCGGCCAGTCGCGGCGAAGTCGTGGCTCGGGTCGATTCTAGCGGTCCTCGAACCGCATTTATGCTTTGTCGGTAAGCGGGATCGGAGGCCTCGCGATGTCGTCGCGGTACTTTATCGGTTCAGGTTTGATGTGTATGCTTTGATAGATCGGGTTCTACTCTGTCTATATATCTCCGCTTGTTGCTAGTAGGATGAGGATAGAGCACGAGTCCATGAACCACTTTCGAGTAGCTACGCCGATGGGTGATTCGGTGGTAGCTCGGCGGGTATATAGAGCTTGTCTGTGACCGTTCTGATCGTCGGACCACTGGCGACTTGATAGAGTTGGAGATGATTGACTTGGCGTGATCATGGGGATGGATTGGCTGGCTTCACTACGCCAATGTAGCTATGAGAGAGAAGTAATGCAGTTCCGATTTCACGAGGCCGGTTGTTGAGTGGGAGAGCGCAGTATCGTAGAAGGTAGGTTTATTTCCTACCTCGAGGCTAGGAAAGATAGTGCGAAGGGTATATCTACCGTCGTTCGGGTGTTTGATCTGAAGGCTGCGGTACCAGATTTTGATCGATTCGATGTCGTGAGTTCCCAGGCGTGTTTCGGATGACCTCCGGGTATCCTCACGAGAGGAGATCGAGTTTTGTATAGATGTGTTGCGGATACTCGGCTATTTCCATTCGCCATCTGAGAATGCTTGCACCGAGTTGAGAGAGTTGAAGGACCGGTGAGGATTTCTTTGGAGAAAGGGCTTCATCGGGCTGAGTGTTTCTCGCAGGGGCGCGGTATTGTTCGTGAAGAAGAAGGGCGGGGCCAGCTGCGCATGTGTGTTGATCTGAGCGGTGAACAAGGTGACCATTAAGAACAAATACCCTTCCGAGATTGATGATTTGTTCGACCTTGATTGCGAGGCGAGATCTTCTCGAATTGATCTGCGATCGGGCTATCATCAGTGCGAGTCGAGAGGTGGATGTCCACAGATTTGCATTCGGACGTGCGGGCATTATGAGTTCGAGTCATGTCTTTTGGGTTGACGATGCTCGTGGTATTCATGGATTTGATGAGCAAGTGTTCAAACCATTTTGGACACGTTTGTGATAGTGTTCATTGATGATATCTTGGTTTATTCTCGCTCGAGCGAGGAAGCGGAGCGTTGAGGTGTCTTGGCGATTCTCGAGACAGCGATTATGCGCCAAGTTTTCCAAATGTGAGTTTTGGTTGACTTGATGGCGTTTCTTGGGCATATTAGCCGGTGATGGCATTCAGTGAATCTGGCGAGATCGAGACGATCGGGACTTGGCCTAGACCTACTACTCGGCAGAGGTTCGCGATTTTACGGACCTTGCGAGGATATTATCGGCGGTTCGTGGAGAAGTTTGCTTATCTACGCACCGTTGACTAAGTGGACTCGGAAAGCGGCCAAGTTTGATGGTGATGCTTGTGGCGGGGTTTCGATTCTTGAAAAGAAGGCCCGGCAGCCCCGTTCTTACTCTTCCGGAGGTCGGATGGTTATGTCGTGTATTGTTATCGTCGAGCATCGGGTTGGGATGTGTGTTAATGCGGCATGGCGGGTTATAGCATATCGTCCGGCGGTGAAGAAACACGGAGAACTACCCCAGCGTGATTTGGAGTTGGCGGTACATGATTCACGCTTTGAAGATGCGGAGCACTATTTGTATGGGGTTCGCGTGGATATTTTTACGGACCAGAGCCTCGGTATATCTTGACCGAGAGGAGTGAACTTACGGCGAGGCGGTGGTTAGAGTTGCTTAAGGATTACGATGTTGATATCTGTACCACGGGGAAGGCGATGTTGTGGCGAATGCTCTCGATCGTAGGTCGATGGGGAGCCTATCGGATGTGCGACTAGAGAGGAGGACATGGTTCGTGATTTGCATCGATTAGCGAGCCTTGGTGTCCGTTTGATTGATTACGATAGCGATGGGGTTAGAGTTCGTGAGGTTGCCGAGTCTTCCATCGTTGAGAGGTGAAGAGCGGCGATTCGAGATCCGGCTTTGATTACGATATCGTGTCTGACTCTTACGTGAGGCAAGGGTCGCTTTTGAGGTAGCACGATGGGGTGCTAAGGTTTGAAGCGGTGTGTGTTCCGGATGTTTGAGGACTTGGCGGCGAGTTCTTGGAAAGCACCGCGGTAGCGTTACTCTATCCGTCAAAGTCGACGAGATGTACCCACGACGCTTAGATCGTGTATTGGTGGGATGGCTTGAAGAGGGCGTTGCGAGTTCGTAGCTCGGTGCGCGTGTTGTCGGCGGTGAAGGTAGAGCACGGAGTGCGGTGGTTTATTCTGACGATTGAGATCCCGACACGGAAGTGGGAGGTAATCAACATGGACTTCACGGGATTACCTCGCACTCGGAGGAGACATGATTCTATATGGGTTATCGTCGGCGGTGGCGAAATCAGCCACTTTCTTCCGTCGGGGCGACTTTTTAGTGAGGATTATGCGGACTTTACATCAGAGATCGTCGGTGCGTGAGTCCTACTTGATCATATCGAGAGGAGCCCGGTTCGGCTAACTTACGGAGGTCGCTTCCGAGAGGGTTTAGGGGCGCGGTGAGCACGATGCGCATTTCATCCACGAGCAGACGGACGAGCGTAGCGCACTATCCGGACTCTTGAGGATATCTTTGCGAGCTGTGTTATTGACCAGTGGTAGTTGGGAGGATCATTTTCCTCTAGTTGAGTTCGCGTATAATAATAGCTACCACTCCGTATTCAGTTGCGCCTTATGAGGCCTTGTATGGGAGGAAGTGCGGTCGCCTATAGGTTGGTTCGATGTGGGCGAGTGCGGCTAGTGGGACCAGTTGGTACAGCGACGATGGATAAGGTGAAGCTTATCGAGGCGGCTATAATGACTCGAGTCGGCGAAGTCGTATCAGATCATCGTCGTCGGCGTCTTGAGTTCGAGGTTCATGATTGGGTTTTCCTAAAGGTGTCACCCATGAAGGGTGTGATGAGATTCGGAAGAAGGAAACTTCGGCCCAGTACATTAGGCGTTTCGGTTGTCGCGAGGTAGGCAAGGTTACTATGAGTTGGATCTGCCGTCCGATCTGGAGGCGATCGTCGGTTTTCACGCGTATCTATCTTTGAGGAGATGTATCGGGGATCCATCTAAGTACACCCGTTGGCGATGTCGGTGGCCAGGGGTTATCGTATGAGAGATTCCCATAGCGATAGTCGATCGTCGGGTTAGGCGTCTGCGGACGAGGCGTGGCAGTCGAAAGTCTTGTGGCGGAGCGAGCTCGGGGAGAGATGGCGTGGGGCCAGGGAGGACATGAGGCGAAGTATCCTCACCTATTCCCCATACCTCCAGGTAATTCACTTTCCTACTTGTAAATTTTCGTTATCGTTTCTGCCTAAGTGTTGTTCTGTGGCCGTGTGTGGCATTTGCAACTGTTTAAGTTATGAAGAATCTTATCGTTAACTATCTTGGGAAGGAACATTCGGGCGAATGTTTCTAAGGGAGAATGTTATACCGTATTTCAGTATGTGCGTGGGAATACGTACAAAAGTCTAGCCTTAAAAATAAGCCTTGGACGTTTTTTATTTGTGCACAACTCGCTAAAAGAATCGTTTTTCGACGAAACGTTTCCACAGCTTTCGTAGGGTAAATTCCGGCTATGCCATTTCTAATTTTTGCGGATTTTTCCGAGAGACGAAACATTTTGGACCAGCGGGAGGCGACACTTGGCACCTCCGATTTGTGGACTTGAAATGCGTCCGTTGGGCCGAATTGAAGAAGAACCATTAGCACGTTTTTGTGCCTTGTGCACAAGTCGAGGAGTTGGTAGGATATTTGTGTATAGTTAATCTTCACCTACACTTGCCTTGCACTTGTCTTAATCTTGGCCATTGGTTGGCCAGCACGACCTATAAATACCCTTAGAGATGAAGAGTTCTTCGTCCACAAATCTTTCAAGTCTTGAAAATCCTCTCCTCTCCCTTTGTAGCCTTTTAGTCCAGCACCTCCCCTCACTTGTGAAGGCCATGGCCGAATACCCCTCTAGCCTAGTAGTTTGGCGAGGCCCACTGCTAGCCAAAAATCTACCCCCTCCTTGGTAGAAAAGTTGCCTTCTTGTATTGTTATAATGCCCAAAATACCCTAGCCCAAATCCACTTAGTACTTAGTAGAAGTTGTGAAGAACTTCTAAGGTTTCATGGAGCATACAACTTAGGAGCAAAACCTTGCTCGGTAGCGACTTTTCTAGGATATTATTGGGCTTCTTGAGGTAACTAATCCTAACCCTCTTTTGAATTAGAGAATACATCTGTAGTAGTATTAGAATAAGTATTAAATACTTAGAAGAATATCACAGAATAGAATTGAGCTGTTACCCACGATGAAGGGTTTAAAGAAGAATAATCAAAGCTGTACTTACATAGAATTTGTTTTCACTGATGAACTTATAGCTCATGGGTAGGAAGTCTTGCTGACTTTCCATAGAATTGTGAACCCTACATTTAGAATGACCTTGAGTAGTCTTTGATAGATGTGCGTGACTATTATAGGTTGACTCTGCGCGACATATTGACTTGGCGGTGGTTTTATTTGAGAAGGTATGTGATTCTTCCTAAAGCATGATATTTTACAATATATATAGTGCGGTGAGCGTCGTGTGTTAAGCGAATAATAACTACGACAATGTCTTTGACTTAAGCTGAATAACACTTACAGCGATGCCTGGCTTAAGCACGAATAACACTTACGCGATGCCTGCGGCTTAAGCACGAATAATAAAGATCAAAGCATTTCAAAAGAATCTTGAATCATTTTTATGAAGAGAACTAATTGGTTTTAAGCGAAGCTTAAGAGTTATACTAGCTTTATGGGAAGTTAAGTATAACCACTTAAGATTGATAAAAGAAACAGTTTGCCTATGTGTTTATAACGGACTTATATTGAATCGTGAAAAGAATAATAAGATGGTTTGATAAGTAGACATGATATGATGCTATGTGTGTTAGTGTCTTTATAGCGTTTGTGTAAAGAGTATTCTTGTTGTGCTTATGTTGTTTAACGATAAAATTTGTTAGGTTAGTGTAACATCACTCGCTCTTGACATAATGCAGGGGTTAGGCGCCTCCGTCTGGGGTAGACTCGGTGATGCAGGACCGTGATTAGAATACCTCATGCGGGTCCAAGGGACCTATGCGAACTACGGAGTTCGAGTTAGTGTGCGGGGTTATACCTCATGCGATGCATGTGGCGTGCGGACTACGAGTCGGGGCGATGCGATGAGTAGCTACGCCGATGCGGGGTTATATACCTATGCGGGCTATGTGATTGGCCTTTATGCGGACTACGGAGTCGAGATTAGGCTTGCATGGTGATACTACGGGCAATTGGCCTGCTTGATCATTCGACCTAGAAAAGACTGTTACTGATTTACCTATTCTTTGCTCTTGTTTGTGATGTAGCACTATGTGCGGTTTCCTTGGTTGTTTCATACATACTTGCAAAGCTGTTTTTAAATGATATGTTTCATTTAAGTATTTCTGATTTCATATACTTAGTACTGTTGTCTTGACCTCGCCCGAGGCTGCGTTCATCTGCGCGGTAAGAGCGGCAGTCTTAGATCCACATTCTTAGGATCTACGTTGGTGTCGGGAGCTCCATCTTTTAGGAGGCTCTACTTTTGGGTATGATCTCCTGTTGTAGATAGTTTTATCTGATCGAGGGTATGGCGGGGCCACTGTCACGCCATAGTTGTATATTTCCTTAAGTGCATGAGTGTATTTATGCGATGTCGGATATGCTTAGCTAAACCGTGTTTATATATATATCTTAGAAAGCGTGTTTTCACATAAAGCGTGTCTTATTTTATAAAGCTGTTTCATGTCTTGCTTTATATTTCGATTACTCGATGTATGACTACTTGGGTGCCGGTGGCGCGATCCACGGGCCGGGCAGTCGTGACACTTTTCACCCTGCCCCCACAGTTTCAAATATCAAGAGCGTTCATCCTATCGTTCTTGACCTAGAAAACGTCCAATATGAGATATGAGCAGAGTTATTTAAGATTCATGCTCTGGTACATAAAGTCCTCCACCACATCATTCCTCCAACTCATCCAAAGACGGGTGACGTTGCGTCTACTTCTACGATGGTTGTGCCCACTAAAGAAGCCGTCCAGAATTATGGGTCATGTTTGATGTCAAGGTTCTTCACTGGATTTATACCACTATCTCCTTGAATCTTTTACAGACGATTATGGAACCCAACTCCACAGCCATGGCGGCGTGAGATCGATTGCGAGACATATTCCAAGATAACAATCATTCTCGAATTGTTATCCTTGAGCAGGAATTATCCCAGGTGGCTATGTCGACTTTTCCAAATGTTTCCTCTTATTGCAAACTCCTCAAGGACTTGGCAGACCAACTCAGGAACGTGGGTTCTCCTGTTTCTCAAAGTCTCCAAGTTCTTTAGATGGTTGCAGGCCTGTCAGAGGCCTATAGCGGTGTTGCTTCGATTATTCGTCAGAGTAACCCCCGGCTAGGATTTATCAAGCCCGTTCTATGCTTACTTTGGAGGAAGCCGGATTGCCTAAGAAAGTGGCGATTGGGGCCAGCCCTGTCATCATGATGACTGCTTCCAATTTTTCTCCTTCCAATCCAGCCAACGTGACTCAAAATCACAACAACGGGGGTGGTAAGAAGGGCCAGAATCGAAAGAATAATGGCAAGAATCGTGGCGGTGATCAGTGTATTTTATATACACCTTTTGAGTCAGTTTTAGTTAGTCTTTTGTCCCGTTTAGCACATATAAGTGTCGTATTAGGATAGTTTTTCTTTCTTTTGAGTCAAAGTGGTTAAAATGACCAAATGGCGGAAAAGGAGCTAAAAGAGGGCAAAAGAGGAGATCCCAGAGCCAAAAACAGAGAAAGTGGCGACAGTGAAACCAGTAGCCGCGCCTCCTGCGATCGAAGCGAGGCGCGGCGCCACTATCGAAGAAGTCGGAAGAATCAATCGGCGGCTAGCGAACGCGCCAGCGAGGCGCGGCGCTAAACACAGCTACGAAGTTGCGTGCCATGGCTACCGAACAATAATCGGGCGCGGCGCCAAATCACCAGACGGATTGCGAAGTTCCGCGCGGCCTCTGCGAGGGCGCGGCAAGCGGAAAAATTAGGTTTCAGACGGATTTTGGGCGAACTGCGAGGAAAAGGCGGCGGTTTCGGCTATAAAAAGAGAACCCTAGCGATTTTAAGGGTTCCCTTTCTTGCACAACACAAGGATTCTTGCTTGGAGATTGGAGACCATAGTTTAGTAATTTCTTTTCCTTTTCTTTACTTTATTTCAGTTTTTGTATGATGAACATGGGATTAGTTCTTGTCATATCAATGACTAGGAACTAATTCCTCTATAGGGCTTTCCATGTTGAATCTCTAGAAACTTATGTTATGAATTAATGCATGCTTATGGTTATTCTTCTTCTTGTTGAGATCTATCCAATATTTGAGTTGAATTCTTGGTAATTAATTGACAACTAATTATCACTATATGATTTCTAATCAGATTCCGAAAGGGGGGGGATTGTGAATATGTTGTAAGTTGGGTAGACATTCTTGGATTGGGGATGAAAATACCTCAATTATTTATGTAGCGTTAATGAGAGGCTTAAAAACCTTAATTTTGCGCATTGTGCGTGACGGTTAACTAGGTTCTTGTTCTTAATCCTCCTATAGAGTTATCCTTATCACCGAAAGGTAGGTAATGTGCAATACTGGGGTTGAGTGTTTATATAACCCTAACGGGAGTATAAAACGATTTAGTGAACCTGCTTTCTCCAAAAGAAGAAGACCATAAGTTATTGCATTAATAAGTAGCATAAGCGGATAGTGAGGAGACGTGGAAGCCCTATTCTCATCATCACTGAAGTAAACCTTTTTAGTTAAATAGCTTTTATAATCCTTAGTCATAAACAACAAATCTAAATATCAATTTACCAAATAGATACAAAAAAATAGATAGTTGGTAATTGAACCTAATCGCGAGGGCGATATTGGTCTTATCAAGACTATACTACTTGTCACGATAACGTGCACTTGCGTTTTAAGTGTGTGCATCTTACCGCGCGTCAAGTTTTTGGCGCCGTTCTTAGGATTAGGCATAGTTGATATCAAATTTGTCTATTTTTAATTTCTAATTTGGTTTTTAATTTTTATTTTTAATTTTCGTTTTTATTATTTTGAAAAGTTCGAGTCAGTGATTCTTTGTTGGTTTTGATTTATCTCAGGAATCTTTTAGATATGGATTTTACTGTCAATATGATAGAGAACCAACCATAGAGGAAGAGAGAGAGGAATTACGAGAAACTATACTCAGTCTCACAAGGTACCAAAATCAGTTCATAGGCAAGCGAGAATGGCCATGAAGAAGTTGGAAACGCAAATAGCGAGCTCGCGATCATATTCAACAATGAAACACATGAAGAGCAATCTGCACTGGGTAGGCAATGAGAAACAACGTCGAGCGATTGACTGAAGGATGCGAATCGAGAGATAGAAGCGTCCATGCGGCAGCAGCCAGCGCCTTCGATGGCGAACGCGGCCGAAGATTCTGAGACAATGCAAGAAGTCTGCGAAGGTTACGACATCAGACGGTCACGAGAGTGGCGCGCGGCTGAAAATCGGGCCGGCGCCGAACCGAAGCGAGACCACTGCGAAGGTAAGCTGCACCCGGTGATAATACCATATCCCCAGAAGTTAAAAACATGTACTCTTGACAAACAATTCTCTAGATTCGTGGAGGTCCTCGAACAATTGCAACTCGATATCCCGTTTCTTTGAAGCATTAGAGCAAATCTTGAGCTCGTCAAGTTCAGCGAAGGATGCGCTTAGCAAAGAGGAGGATAGAGGACTACGAAGCGGTGATGTTGGTGAGAATGTAGTGTCATCCTACTGAAACAAGCGCCTCGGAAGTTACAAGATCACAGAGCTTACGTCCATGCACCATTGGAAAGTTTGAATGTCAAAAAGCATTGTGCGACTTGGGAGCGACATAAATCGATGCCTTATATAGTTTTACGCAAACTAGAAATGGGAGAAGTCAAACCTACAAACATCACTTTGCGATTGGTGACGCTCGATTGTTCACGAGAGAAGTCATCGAAGATGTACTAGTGAAGGTGGACAAGTTCATCTTTCCACGACCGTTATCTTAGACATACAAGATAACGATGGAATCCCATCATACTTGGCGGACCTTCTTAGCCACGGGGCGCGCTCATTGATGTTCACAAGGGAGTTGAAGCTTGAGTATACGAAGAAGAGGTGATTTTCAATGTTTTTCGACGACTTTTCCAGAGGCCAAGGATAAGCTGCTCGGCCATTGATCTTAGCGAAGAAGCGATGTCGGCCAAAAGTTCGGATATGATGATACGGCGAAGAAATCGCGACCACGTGGGATGATGATAGTAGAAAGCGATCGGATCGATGGAGTATGCAAATTGGATGAATGCTTATGAAAAATGGGATACAAGGAGGTATGAAGAGCTTGGGCCAGTACCGAAAGATCATTACCATCCACGAGAAGGCTCGAGTTAGAATTAAAACCCTACCCAATCATCTACAATACGATACCTAGGTGAAGAAAAAACCTTACGGTGATCATTTCGTGCCACCTATCCAGAAGAGATTGATAAACTGCTAAGAGTACTAAAAAATCACAAGCGGGCCATTGGATGGACATTAGCAGACATAAAAGGGATAAGTCCATCAACGGTAATGCATAAGATCCATCTAGATGAGGAGATCAGACCATCCATCGAAGCCTGGACTAAACCCAAACTTGAAGTAGTTTTTAAGAAAGTAAATCATAAAATGTCTCGATGCTGGAGTAATCTACCCAATATCGGCGGCCATGGGTAAGTCGATCTAAGTGGTGCCGAAAAAGGGTGGAATAACGGTGGTGACCAACGAAAAAGCGAACTCATTCCTCGAGCGATCGCGGATGGAGAATCTGCGTTATTATCGCAAGTTGAATAAAGCAACTAGAAAAGACCACTTCCGTTGCCATTCCTAGATCAAATGTTGGGCGGACTCGCGAGGCATAACTACTCGCTTTTTGGATGGATACTCGGTATCACCAGTTGCAATAGCCGGAAGATCGGGAAAAGACAACATTCACTTGCCCTTTTGGTACATTTGCATTCGAAGAATGCCATTCGGACTCTATGATGCACTGCAACTTTTGAGAGGTGTATGATGGCAATTTTCTCGGATATGGTAGAGAGAACTATAGAGATCTTTATGGATGACTTTTAGGTCTTTGGAGCATCATTCGATGAGTGTTTAAGGCATCTGAAGCGATGTTAAGCGGTCGCGAAGAATCTAACCTTGTGCTAAAGCGGGAGAAGTGTCAACCGTAGTAATGAAGGAATTGTCTTAGGACACAAAATATCAAACCAAGGTATTGAGGTGGACAAGGAAAACATTTCAGTGATCGAAAATATACCACCTCCAGTATCAACAAAAGGAGTCAGAAGTTTCATTGGACATGCGAGCTTCATAGAAGATTCATCAAGGATTTTTCGAAGGTCTCAAAGCCTCTTTCCACATTGCTAATGACGGGGGTTGCCTTCGACTTCAATAAAGAATGCTTATCCGCATTTCAAACGCTCAAGGATAAGCTTATTTCAGCACCATAGTCATTGCACCAAGTAGGAGCTCCATTTGAACTAATGTGCGATCTGGCGATTATGCGATTGGAGCGGTGCTTGGACAGAGAATCGACAAGGTATTTAGATCCATTTACTATGCTAGTAAAACTCTAAATGGCCTTGATTAAATTATGCAACTACGAAAAGGCGCTAGCAATAGTATATGCATTTGAGAAATTCAGGCCGTACTTGATTGGGAATAAGGTGATAGTATACACTGACCACTCTGCTATAAAGTACTTGATGACAAAGAAGGATGCAAAGCCTCGCCTCATTTGATGGGTCCTACTTCTACAAGAATTTGATGTGGAGATTCGTGATAAGAAAGGAACAGAGAATTCAGTTGCAGACCACTTGTCAAGACTGGAAAACACAGAGAGCCAGAACACCAAGGATGTGCAGATAAATGATCACTTTCCAGACGAACAACTGTTTCGAGTAAGTATGAATTCTAATTTACCTTGGTACGCTGACTTTGTTAACTTTCTTGCAGCTAAAGTACTACCCCCAGACTTGTCAAGACAGCAAGTGAAGAGATTTTATTCAGAAGTAACGCATTATTATTGGGATGAACCTATGCTATACAAACACTGTGCCGACCAAGTCATCAGGAGATGTATACCAGAGGAAGAGATGCACCAGGTTCTCACCCATTGCCACACCCTATCATGTGGTGGACACTTTGGGGCATCAAGAACGGCAAAGGCATCGCAATGCAGATTCTATTGGCCAACACTTTTTAAAGATGCCCATACCTTTGCGAAGAGATGTGATAATTGTCAGAGAACAGGGAACATCTCAAGACGAAACGAAATGCCTTCCCAAGGGATATTGGAAGTAGAACTCTTTGATGTGCGGGGAATCGATTTCATGGGGCCATTCCCACCATCCTTTGGAAATCAATATATTCTTACAGCGAGACTATGTGTCCAAATGGGTGGAAGCGGTGGCAAAAGAAAACGATAAAGCTGTTCAAAAATTCCTTGAAAGAATATTTTCACAAGGTTCGGACTCCAAGAGCTATCATCGTGAAGGAAGTCATTTATGCAACAAATGAACTCATTGCTTTCCGATATGGACTTTACCACCGCGACTACAACCGCCTACCACCCCAAGCTAACGCAAGCGGAAGTGTCAAATACAAAGTAAAGAGCATATTAGAAAAGACGGTGAACGGCTCAAGGAAAGACTGGTCTATCAAATTGGATGACGCATTGTGGGCATACCGGACAGCATTCAAAACACCAATTGGTATGTCACCTTATAAATTAGTTTTTGGTAAAGCATGTCATTTGCCGTGGGAGTTGGAACACAGAGCGTACTGGGCAATGAAGAAGTTAAACATGGACGCCACGGCGGCAGGACAGAGGAGGCTACTACAGCTGAGCGAATTAGATGAATTCAGGCACAATGCCTATGAGAATGCAAAGATCTACAAGGAACGAACGAAAGCATGACACGACAAGAATTTGATACCAAAAGACTTTCAAGAAGGACAACAAGTGCTTTTATTCAACTCACGGTTGAGATTTTTTCCAGGCAAGTTAAAATCACGTTGGTAAGAGTATTCCCATATGGAGCAATTGAAATAAAAGGGAGAGAGGGAGCTGCCTTCAAGGTAAACGGACAGAGATTAAAACCTTATCTGATCAATGAAATGGAATACATGAACTGGGTAACTTCTCATACCTTAGAATAATAAGGAACCTGCGTCCGGCTAAAAGACGTTAAAGACAGCGCTACTTGGGAGGCAACCCAACGTTTTCAATTATGTTATTTCAATTCCTATCCTTAGTTTATTTTATTTTGTCTTGAACAGTCTCACGGTCTTGGGATCTTTTGTTTGTGTTGTGTTGACAGGTGAAAGCCAAGGATTTGGAAGGCGAAAACCGAAGAGAAGCAAAGGATCTCCAGAAAATCGCCATAGCGCCGCGGCGCCTGAAGCAATGGCGCGCCAAAACAAATCGAAAGACGCCGAAATCGAGCCGCGACTCATTTCTGGCAGCGCGCAGAAAGTTCGTAACCAGACAGAGTTTGCCACGCGCCCATTTGCGTTTTGCGACCACGCCACAACGGCAAATATGAATTCTGGAAGACACCCTGATCCGAAGGCCCTATCGCCAAATCAAACACCAAGAGCTCTCCTCCCCTCACGGAATTCAAAGTATTATCCACCGCCATCACCACCATTTTAGCCAAAGTTTGTAAGTGTCTTAAATTTTTTTATTGTCTTTGAGTCTACACACATTGGGGACAATGTGTGATTTAAGTTTGGAGGTGTTTTATTTGTGTCTTGTTTTATTTGTGTCATGTTATGTTTTATTTAAGTCTTTTTATTATTTTTATGTTTATTTTGAGTCACCAAATTTTTTTCTTTTTGAGTCATAATTGTCTGTCAAAGATCATGTATGCTGTAGTTGCTAGAAACACCTGGTGAAGTAAGGTGGAATAATGTAACGGAATTGAAGCAACTATCTAAACATTTAGGTTAGATATGCCAAAAACTCACAGAATCTGTCTATTTGGAGTTTCTTGCTTGAATTATGCATGCTAAATGATAAATGCTTATGTGTTATGATTGCTTGCTATTTGAGGCGAAATAATTAGGATATGCATGTTAGGGAGATGACTCAGACATTTCTTTGATAGCCAATTCTTACCATTCTTTTCTATCCCGTACTTTAAAAATATCCCTAGTCAGCCCCATTGAGCCTAAATTTGAAACTTCTTCTTTGACACCCTATATTCCCACAAATCGTACCATAAGTGAAAATATGAAATAGTGGAATACATTGTGTTAAAAAAGAGACAAAAAGAGTGAATAAGTCTCATTGCCCAATACAAACGTAATAAGAAATAGGCAAATGCCTAAGTTTGGGGGTGCTTGTCCTTCTTAGATCCTTCACTCTCCCAAAACAAAAGAGGGAAAGATAGAATCGAAATGAAGAAAAGAACAAAAAGAAAAGGGAAATACTGAAAAGCTAAAGAGCTTATGGTACACAAAAATGAGCCTAAATGCCTATTTTTACCAACTCCTACCTAAGCCTACATTACAACCCTTAAAGTCCTGAATATCTTTTTTATGCATATCCAGAATTAGTGGAGAATAGCAAGTAAGCATGCCATAGGATTCTTGAATTTATATGCATGATTTAATATATTAACTTCCATTAAGCATGATGAATATGAGTTTGCGAAATATCTAGCTTAATGTGCTGAAATGTCATGCTATATGTTCCTGCATATTATTTTGCTAACCTTCATGTTTTTCTAGTTAACACTAATGCAGCAAAAGTGATCAATGTCAGTGAGTCTTTTATTTTTCGTTCTTTGAGTCTTTTATTTCTTTCTTTCTTTATTTCTATCTTTGCTCGAGGGCGAGCAAAGGTTAAGTTTGGGGGTATTTGATCGGTGTATTGTATATACACCTTTTGAGTCAGTTTTAGTTAGTCTTTTGTCCCGTTTTGCACATATAAGTGTCGTATTAGGATAATTTTCCTTTCTTTTGAGTCAAAGTGGTTAAAATGGCCAAATGACGGAAAAGGAGCTAAAAGAGGGCAAAAGAGGAGATCCCAGAGCCAAAAACAAAGAAAGTGACAGTGAGAAACCTGCACAGTACGCGCGCCACTATCCAGAAATCCAGAAGAATCGCGCCAGCTGGCTCGCGGCTAGGCGGCGCCAGCGGCGCGCTAAACACACGCTACAGAGCAGTTGCCATGGCGCCTCGCATGACAATAGAATCGGCCGGCGCCAAATCACCCGACGGATTGCAGAGTTCCGGCCATGCGCTGTCGCAGACGCGCGCCGACGCTGAAAAATTAGGTTTCAGACGGATTTTGGGCGAACTGCAGGAAAAGCCGAGGCGGTTTTCACTATAAAAAGAGAACCCTAAGCGCTTTTAAGGGTTCCTTTCTTGCACAACACAAGGATTCTTGCTGAGATTGGAGACCATAGTTTAGTAATTTCTTTTCCTTTTCTTTACTTTATTTCGGTTTTGTATGATGAGCATAGGATTAGTTCTTGTCATATCAATGACTAGGAACTAATTCCTCTATGGCTTTCCATGTTGAATCTCTAGAAACTTATGTTATGAATTAATGCATGCTTATGGTTATTCTTCTTCTTGTTGAGATCTATCCAATATTTGAGTTGAATTCTTGGTAATTAATTGACAACTAATTATCACTATATGATTTCTAATCAGATTCTGAAAGGGGGGATTGTGAATATGTTGTAAGTTGGATAGACATTCTTGGATTGGGGATGAAAATACCTCAATTATTTATGTAGCGTTAATGAGAGGCTTAAAAACCTTAATTTTGCGCATTGTGCGTGACGGTTAACTAGGTTCTTGTTCTTAATCCTCCTATAGAGTTATCCTTATCACCGAAAGGTAGGTAATGTGCAATACTGGGGTTGAGTGTTTATATAACCCTAACGGGAGTATAAAACGATTTAGTGAACCTGCTTTCTCCAAAAGAAGAAGACCATAAGTTATTGCATTAATAAGTAGCATAAGCGGATAGTGAGGAGACGTGGAAGCCCTATTCTCATCATCACTGAAGTAAACCTTTTTAGTTAAATAGCTTTTATAATCCTTAGTCATAAACAACAAATCTAAATATCAATTTACCAAATAGATACAAAAAAATAGATAGTTGGTAATTGAACCCTAATCCTTGAGGACGATATTCGGTCTTATCAAGACTATACTACTTGTCACGATAACGTGCACTTGCGTTTTAAGTGTGTGCATCTTACCGCGCATCAAGTTTTTGGCGCCGTTGCCGGGGATTAGGCATAGTTCAATATCAAATTTGTCTATTTTTAATTTCTAATTTGGTTTTTAATTTTTATTTTTTAATTTTTACGTTTTTTATTATTTTCGAAAAGTTCGAGGTGCCGTGATTCTTTGTTGGTTTTGATTTATCTCAGGAATCTTTTAGATATGGATTTTTACTGTCAATATGATAGAGAACCAACCATAGAGGAAGAGAGGGAGGAATTACGAGAAACTATACTCAGTCTCACGAGGTACCAAAATCAATTCATAGACGAAACGAGAATGGCCATGAAGAAGTTGGAAACGCAAATAGCAGAGCTCGCGATCATATTCAACAGCGAAACACATGAAGAGCAATCTGCACCTGGGGTAGGCAATGAGGAAACACAACGTCAGGCAGTTGACCTGAAGGATGCCGAATCAGGGGAGATAGAGCGTCGCGGCAGAGCAGCGCCTTGGCGCGATGGCGAACGCAGCCAAGATGAAGACAATGCAAAAGCGGTGCGAAGGTTACGACATCCGAGACAACGAGCAGAGAGTGGGCCGCGCGCTAAAATCGAACCGGCGCGGAACCTGGCGAGACCGCCGCGGAAGAATCGCATGCGCGGTGATAATACCATATCCCCAGAAGTTAAAAACATGTACTCTTGACAAACAATTCTCTAGATTCGTGGAGGTCCTCAAACAATTGCAACTCAATATCCCGTTTGCTGAAGCATTAGAGCAAATGCCGAGCTACGTCAAGTTCATGAAGGATGCGCTTAGCAAAAAGAGGAGGATAGAGGACTACGAAACAGTGATGTTGACTGAGGAATGTAGTGTCATCCTACAGAAACAACTACCTCAGAAGTTACAAGATCCTGGGAGCTTCACCATCCCATGCACCATTGGAAAGTT
This sequence comes from Przewalskia tangutica, assembly GCA_029844215.1. Classification (NCBI taxonomy): domain Eukaryota; kingdom Viridiplantae; phylum Streptophyta; class Magnoliopsida; order Solanales; family Solanaceae; genus Przewalskia; species Przewalskia tangutica. The sequence continues at coordinate 96,774,165 of CM056731.1, forward strand.
TGAATGTCAAAAAGCATTGTGCGACTTGGGAGCAGACATAAATCTGATGCCTTATATAGTTTTCTGCAAACTAGAAATGGGAGAAGCCAAACCTACAAACATCACTTTGCAGTTAGCTGACCGCTCAATTGTTCACCCGAGAGGAGTCATCGAAGATGTACTAGTGAAGGTGGACAAGTTCATCTTTCCCGCCGACTTCGTTATCTTAGACATACAAGATAACGATGGAATCCCCATCATACTTGGCAGACCCTTCTTAGCCACAGGACAGGCGCTCATTGATGTTCACAAAGGGGAGTTGAAGCTTCGAGTATACGAAGAAGAGGTGATTTTCAATGTTTTTCGAGCAGCAACTTTTCCAGAGGCCAAGGATAAGCGCCACCATTGATCTTAGCGAAGAAGCGATGTCGGCCAAAGAGTTCGGATATGATGATACGCTGAAGAAATCGCGACCACATGGGATGATGATAGTAGAAACGATCCAGATCTGATGGAGTATGCAAATTGGATGAATGCTTATGAAAAATGGGATACAAGGAGGTATGAAGAGCTTGGACAGGTACCAGAAAGATCATTACCATCCACAGAGAAGGCTCCAGAGTTAGAATTAAAAACCCTACCCAATCATCTACAATACCAATACCTAGGTGAAGAAAAAACCTTACCAGTGATCATTTCATGCCACCTATCCAATCAAGAGATTGATAAAGCGCTAAGAGTACTAAAAATCACAAGCGGGCCATTGGATGGACATTAGCGGACATAAAAGGGATAAGTCCATCAACGATGTCATAAGATCCATCTAGATGAGGAGATCGGACCGTCCATCGAAGCCCAAAGGCGACTAAACCCAAACACGTGAAGGAGGTAGTAAGAAAGGAAATCCTAAAATGTCTCGACGCAGAGTAATCTACCCCATATCCGACAAAGACATGGGTAAGTCCGACAAGTGGTGCGAAAAAGGGTGGAATAACGGTGGTGACCAACGAAAGAAGCGAACTCATTCCTCGAGAACGATCAACGGATGGAGAATCTGCGTTGACTATCGCAAGTTGAATAAAGCAACTAGAAAAGACCACTTCCCGCCATTCCTAGATCAAATGTTGGGCGATGACTCGCAGGCATAACTACTCGCTTTTGGATGGATACTGTGGTATCACCAGATTGCAATAGCCCCAGAAGATCAGGAAAAGACAACATTCACTTGCCCTTTTGGTACATTTGCATTCAGAAGAATGCCATTCGGACTCTGCAATGCACCTGCAACTTTTCAGAGGTGTATGATGGCAATTTTCTCAGATATGGTAGAGAGAACTATAGAGATCTTTATGGATGACTTTTCGGTCTTTGGAGCATCATTCGATGAGTGTTTAAGGCATCTAGAAGCAGTGTTAAGCCGGTGCGAAGAATCTAACCTTGTGCTAAACTGGGAGAAGTGTCACTTCATGGTAACAGAAGGAATTGTCTTAGGACACAAAATATCAAACCAAGGTATTGAGGTGGACAAGGAAAAGATTTCAGTGATCGAAAATCTACCACCTCCAGTATCAACAAAAGGAGTCAGAAGTTTCATTGGACATGCAGGCTTCTATAGAAGATTCATCAAGGATTTTTCGAAGGTCTCAAAGCCTCTTTCCACATTGCTAATGACGGGGGTTGCCTTCGACTTCAATAAAGAATGCTTATCCGCATTTCAAACGCTCAAGGAAGCTTATTTGACCCATAGTCATTGCACCAAACCGAGCTCCATTTGAACTAATGTGCGATGCAAGCGATTATGCAGTTGGAGCAGTGCTTGGACAGAGAATCGACAAGGTATTTAGATCCATTTACTATGCTAGTAAAACTCTAAATGACGCACAGTTAAATTATGCAACTACCGAAAAGGCGCTAGCAATAGTATATGCATTTGAGAAATTCAGGCCGTACTTGATTGGGAATAAGGTGATAGTATACACTGACCACTCTGCTATAAAGTACTTGATGACAAAGAAGGATGCAAAGCCTCGCCTCATTTGATGGGTCCTACTTCTACAAGAATTTGATGTGGAGATTCGTGATAAGAAAGGAACAGAGAATTCAGTTGCAGACCACTTGTCAAGACTGGAAAACACAGAGAGCCAGAACACCAAGGATGTGCAGATAAATGATCACTTTCCAGACGAACAACTGTTTCGAGTAAGTATGAATTCTAATTTACCTTGGTACGCTGACTTTGTTAACTTTCTTGCAGCTAAAGTACTACCCCCAGACTTGTCAAGACAGCAAGTGAAGAGATTTTATTCAGAAGTAAAGCATTACTATTGGGATGAACCTATGTTATACAAACACTGTGCCGACCAAGTCATCAGGAGATGTATACCAGAGGAAGAGATGCACCAGGTTCTCACCCATTGCCACACCCTATCATGTGGTGGACACTTTGGGGCATCAAGAACAGCGGCAAAGGTACTGCAATGCAGATTCTATTGGCCAACACTTTTTAAAGATGCCCATACCTTTGCGAAGAGATGTGATAATTGTCAGAGAACAGGGAACATCTCAAGACGAAACGAAATGCCTTCCCAAGGGATATTGGAAGTAGAACTCTTTGATGTGCGGGGAATCGATTTCATGGGGCCATTCCCACCATCCTTTGGAAATCAATATATTCTTCTGGCAGTAGACTATGTGTCCAAATGGGTGGAAGCAGTGGCCACAAAAGAAAACGACAGTAAGACTGTTCAAAAATTCCTTCAAAAGAATATTTTCACAAGGTTCGGCACTCCAAGAGCTATCATCAGTGACGAAGGAAGTCATTTATGCAACAGGCAGCTGAACTCATTGCTTTCCCGATATGGACTTTACCACCGCACTACAACTGCCTACCACCCCCAAGCTAACGGGCAAGCGGAAGTGTCAAATAGAGAAGTAAAGAGCATATTAGAAAAGACGGTGAACGGCTCAAGGAAAGACTGGTCTATCAAATTGGATGACGCATTGTGGGCATACCGGACAACATTCAAAACACCAATTGGTATGTCACCTTATAAATTAGTTTTTGGTAAAGCATGTCATTTGCCAGTAGAGTTGGAACACAGAGCGTACTGGGCAATGAGGAAGTTAAACATGGACGCCACGGCGGCAGGACAGAGGAGGCTACTACAGCTGAGCGAATTAGATGAATTCAGGCACAATGCCTATGAGAATGCAAAGATCTACAAGGAACGAACGAAAGCATGACACGACAAGAATTTGATACCAAAAGACTTTCAAGAAGGACAACAAGTGCTTTTATTCAACTCACGGTTGAGATTTTTTCCAGGCAAGTTAAAATCACGTTGGTAAGAGTATTCCCATATGGAGCAATTGAAATAAAAGGGAGAGAGGGAGCTGCCTTCAAGGTAAACGGACAGAGATTAAAACCTTATCTGATCAATGAAATGGAATACATGAACTTGGTAACTTCTCATACCTTAGAATAATAAGGAACCTGCGTCCGGCTAAAAGACGTTAAAGACAGCGCTACTTGGGAGGCAACCCAACGTTTTCAATTATGTTATTTCAATTCCTATCCTTAGTTTATTTTATTTTGTCTTGAACAGTCTCACGGTCTTGGGATCTTTTGTTTGTGTTGTGTTGACAGGTGAAAGCCAAGGATTTGGAAGGCGAAAACCGAAGAGAAGCAAAGGATCTCCAGAAAATCGCCATAGCCGCACGCCGTAAGCGGCCGCGCGCCAAAAATCAAGACGCCAGAATCGAGCCGCGACTCCCATTTGCAGGGCCGCGCAAAGTTCGTAACCAGACAGAGTTTGGCAGCGCGGCTTCCATTTGCGAACCGCGCCACAACGGCAAATATGAATTCTGGAAGACACCCTGATCCGAAGGCCCTATCGCCAAATCAAACACCAAGAGCTCTCCTCCCCTCACGGAATTCAAAGTATTATCCACCGCCATCACCACCATTTTAGCCAAAGTTTGTAAGTGTCTTAAATTTTTTTATTGTCTTTGAGTCTACACACATTGGGGACAATGTGTGATTTAAGTTTGGAGGTGTTTTATTTGTGTCATGTTATGTTTTATTTAAGTCTTTTTATTATTTTTATGTTTATTTTGAGTCACCAAATTTTTTTCTTTTTGAGTCATAATTGTCTGTCAAAGATCATGTATGCTGTAGTTGCTAGAAACACCTGGTGAAGTAAGGTGGAATAATGTAACGGAATTGAAGCAACTATCTAAACATTTAGGTTAGATATGCCAAAAACTCACAGAATCTGTCTATTTGGAGTTTCTTGCTTGAATTATGCATGCTAAATGATAAATGCTTATGTGTTATGATTGCTTGCTATTTGAGGCGAAATAATTAGGATATGCATGTTAGGGAGATGACTCAGACATTTCTTTGATAGCCAATTCTTACCATTCTTTTCTATCCCGTACTTTAAAAATATCCCTAGTCAGCCCCATTGAGCCTAAATTTGAAACTTCTTCTTTGACACCCTATATTCCCACAAATCGTACCATAAGTGAAAATATGAAATAGTGGAATACATTGTGTTAAAAAAGAGACAAAAAGAGTGAATAAGTCTGTTGCACCCCAATACAAAAGTAATAAGAAATAGGCAAAAGCCTGCGAGTCAGCGTCGCGACCTTGCACAGAGGCGCCACGACACCAAAACTTCAGAGAGCTCTGCAGCTCTTCTGGCGCCACGACCCTCGCCCCTAGCACCGCAGCGGCTCCGACGGTAATTCCAGAAATTCTAGAAAATTCCCAAAATTCACTCAATTTAGCTCAGAGTCATGATCCAGTCACTCGCAATCAACGAGATATTTTGAAACCAAAGAGACATTTTAATTTGAATTCTAATGTTCTTAAATCTCCCTTACCCCGTAATCATGTTTCTGCCTTAAATGACCCTAATTAGAAAATTGTCATGACCGAGGAATATAATGTTCTTATTGATAATAAGACGTGGGAGTTGGTACCCCGTTCTTCTGGTGTTAATATTATTCGGTCTATGTGAATTTTTGTTCATAAAAAAAATTCTGATGGTTCATTTGCAAGGCATAAGACTAGACTTGTAGGTGATGGTAAGACTCAGCAGGTTGATGTGGTTGTGGTGAGACATTTAGCCCGGTGGTCAAGTCTGCTACCATTCGCACTGTGCTCATCTTGGCTCTTTCAAAATCGTGGCACATTCATCAGCTAGATGTGAATAATGTTTTTCTACATGGTGATCTTCAGGAGACAGTGTATATGCATCAGCCCTTGGGTTCAGGGATACTAGATATCCTAATCATCTCTGTCTATTGAAGAAGTCTTTGTATGGGCTTAAGCAGTCTCCACGGGCTTGGTATACGAGGTTTGCTGACTATGTTTCGACTCTGGGTTTTTTGCACAGTAGATCTGATAATTCATTATTCATATATCGCTGGGGTTCTTCCATGGATCATATATTGTTATATGTTGATGATATTATCTTGACTGCCACTTCTGATGCTTTGCGAAAGTCTATTATGACAATGCTCAGTTCTGAGTTTGCCATGAAAGACTTGGGCCCATTGAGTTATTTTTTAGGAATTGCAGTCACTCGTCATGTAGGCGGATTGTTCTTATCACAGAAGAAGTATGTAGTAGAGATCATTGAGAGGGCTGGGATGTCATCCTGTAAGTCCACTTCCACTCCAGTTGATGCTAAACCCAAGTTGGGTGCTGCAGCAGGCTCTCCATATGAGGATCCGACCCGCAATCGCAGTCTTGCAGGCGCCCTTCAGTATCTGACGTTCACGCGACATGATATTACATATGCCGTACAATAGGTGTTTTTGTTTATGCATGATCCTAGAGTTGAATTGCGCTCAAACGCATTCTTAGGTACATTCAGGGAACACTTAAGTATGATTTGCATTTGTATCCTTCGTCGACGTCTACACTTGTCTCATACACATATGTTGATTGGGGTAGTTGCCCTGACACCAGACGGTCTACGTCTGGCTATTGCATGTTTTTAGGTAATAACTTAGTCTCATGGTCTGCCAAACGTCAATAATCAACGCTTTCACGTTCAAGTATAGAAGCCGAGTATAGAGGGGTAGCCAATGTGGGTTCTGAGTCATGTTGGTTACGAAATCTACTGTTAGAGATTCATTGTCCTATTGAGATGACTACCTTGGTGTATTGTGATAATATAAGTGTCATCTACCTTTCGGGTAATCCAGTTCAGCACCAGCGTACTAAACACATAGAGATGAATATTCATTTTGTTCGAGAGAAGGTATCCAAAGGATAAGTACGCGTCTGCCATGTTCCTTCAAGATATCAAATTGCAGACATCTTTACAAAGGGTCTTCCCTCGGTCCTTTTTGAAGATTTTAGAGACATTCTCAGCGTACAAAGACCGTCTTCTATGACTGCGGGTGTGTGTTAAAGCATATGGGCCAGCCCATATGCTGTGGCCCATTCGACGAGACAGTGGCCTGGAAATCGTGTGGGGCCTGTCCCTTTTCCTTTGTATATTTGGTGAATATTAGACTTAGGATTATATCTTAATTAGTAGTATAATATTACCATAATTGTAAACTTAGTCTTCAAATAGAATAGGGATTCCTAGGTAGAATAGGAAGAGAATCTTCCTTATAACTTGTATATATATGTATTTCATTAATAAGAATAATCAAAGTATTATTTCTTTCAGCTTCATTAGTTTTGCTCAAATAATCATCAGTATACATAGCCTTAAATGAATGCCACGTGTCCTTGTGTACTCTAAAGGTTTGGATCTATTTTGAATTTATTCGCTACAATAATTACTTTAAGTAGTACATAAATGCACATAGTTAGGGATGATAACAGATAGGATCTGGACTTGATCCTACTATATCCAGATCCAGATTCGTTTTTCATACCTGTATCCAGATTCGGATTCAGATCCATCAGATCCATAAAAATCAGATCCAAATCTATATCCACCGGGTCCACGGATCGGATCTGGATCCACATCATAGAAAAACAAAATTACAAGGGCCTAACTTCTTATAGAGTTCATCACATGTAAGGTTGTCTCCATATCTTGTAGCTCAGTAATGTTAAAATTTGGGAATTTGAGACTCAAACAAATGCCAAATTATAAAGACAAATAACATTACTTTATATATGGGACCTTGAAGCTCAACAGATAGTACTAAACAATTTGAAGAAAAAAGATTACAACTATTAAGCAAACATCTTGAATAAATTTGATTAAGAAATGAAGATTTTAGCACTCTCAGACATCCCATGTAACACATCTGAAAAAGTATAACAAACACATAAGCAAGTATGCATATGTATAAAATAAAAAATAGAAATAAAGAAGACAAAATTGTAATCTGCTGCAATTGGGGAAGACCCATTAGTTTTTTTTTTTTGGATGTTTTAAGTCGGTCAGCACTCGGGTTAAAAAGGAAAATTGAGTTAATATAGTCATACAAACATACTGGAATTACTATAATAGAGAATCTATACATTTAACATGTTGCTATACAAACATAAGGAATCTAATCTAAATTAATATAATCATCAGACTGGTCTTGTGGATGTATAAATATATAATGTATTTAATAAACGAATCCACGGGTCGGATCTGGACCGGATACGGATCTCCAAGACAAGATTCATATCCAGATTCGATCCGTCATAAACGAATCCGGGTCCGATCCGAATCAGTCGGATCTAAATTTTAAAGATTCATATCCTATAAAATGGATCCGGATCCACCGAATCCAGAATTCGTTGCCATCTCTACACATAGTGCATTAATGTTTTTATTCAATTTATAATATTTGTTTAATCCCCTACAAGTTAATCCCAGTATAAGAGTTATTTACTTATTTACATGCCAAGTTACACTATCTCGTGAATAAAAATCATATGATAAAAATCTAATATAAAAGAAGTTTGAAAAACCAACTTGATTTTTTTTTTGCTCTAGAAAACGAAAATAATTAAATAAACTAAATACTGCATATAGGAGTAGAAAAGTCTATCGAAACTAATATTGTCTTTAATGCATAAATAGTAAACAGTTAAATATGTATTTATACAACAACAACAATAATAACATACCCAGTAAAATTTCACAATGTAAGGTCTGAGGATGGTAGAGTGTACACAGACCTTACCTCTACCTTGGTAGGTAGAGCGGTTGTTTCCGGGAGACTTTCGGCTCAGGTAACACAGAACAGAAACAAAGAGAGAAAACAAGAAACAGTAAACAGAAAACAGAAAAATAGAAAAATAGTCATTGAAAAACAGAAACACAAAAGAAAAAGGTCAGACCCAATCCAAAAACTAAAGCTTTAAAGCAGTAATAAAATGCTGATAGCAAACTCGAATACGTCATGATAGCGCATCCTGAAGAGGAAGCAAATATGTATTTATACAAGATAAGTAATATTTCAAGCCATAAAATAATAAGGGAATTTCTTGTCTGAAAAAATAAAATATCACGTTCTATTAAATTAAACAAGTGATAAGAATTTACTAAAAGAAAAGAAAGTTTTAGATTTTCTCGTTGGACTGGTCAGATTTTAGCTTTTTTCTCTGAAGAAACACTACAAGAAAAAGGACCTACAGTGACGGTTAAAAACTGTCATCGGAGGAGGTGGATGACGGTTTTTGTTAGTGTCATTGTAGCCAGTGTCACGAATAGATGACGGCTTAAATAACTATCACACAATATGTGACGGGCATAAACTGTCACAGATTTGCTCGTTGACTTTGACTATTTCCCATTTTTCTAATTTTTTTCCGGTTATTTACAAATTTTGACGGTAAAATATTTGAATTTTATTAATTTAATATTTTTTGGGTAAATTTTTAAATAAATTTTAATTTTAATTTTAATTAATTTAATTTAAATATAAAACAATTGCGAAAAATTTGATTTTGACGCATTTTTTATTTAATAATTAATTTAATTTAATTAATTGTTTTTATATTTTTTCAATAATAATTAAATTGGTGGGAAAATATCATATTGTAACTAAAATGTAACTAATTAATCAAGTCATTTTAATACATAATATTTAAATATTTACGAATTGTAACTAAAATGTAACTAATCAAATCAAGTTACAAATCTTCTTGTTCCCAAATGTATCCAAAACAAAATATTTTACAAAACAAAATGAGCGCAAGTACATATTATCCAAACATCATAAAGGTGTCACAACTTCTATAGTACGGAGAATCTTTGAAAAATGATGCGCCCACTCAATTCGGACCTCATGAAGCTCATGTTGTGAAAAAACTTCTTTTCCATTGTAATGTTAAACACAATAAAGATCAATTAAAATTTCTAATCATAATTAGGCCATTCTAATATAACTATATTCTAATATAACTCAACACATTAAATCAATTATAATACACAATAGAGATCAATTAAAGTATATATATATAAAAGTACATTATAAAAGCTAGCAGCACTCCTAAACAAAATATGGAGATTGCGGAAGTAGTCTCAACAACAATTAGAGCTATATTTCAATATGCTTACTTGATTCCAAGATCAATGTGCTCCTGAATATCAAATCCAAAGCAGCCAGTTTCACAGAAGTTCCTTCTCAACAACTCATACTCTTTAACCTTCAAGCCACTCTCAAGGAGCTGCATAGCTTTTTCCCCTCTAACAGTGACGTAACAGGCAATCTTTTCACTACGTCTGATACCAAAGGACCTCACAGTCTACCTTGTTGTCAATGGAATAAAGCATAGCACATGAAAAAATGAAATAGCATCCAATGCCAAATGCGTGATAATGTTTAGCCAGTTAACCTTGTTGAAGAACCTTGGCCCGACTATTTCAAGAAAAATGTAAAAAATCATTTTGGGTAACCCCCACAGCGGAAAGAAACCATTTATTTGCAACACAAATACATTTAAGATATTGTCATAGGGAAAAGAGGAGTTGACTTACTTGCATTAATTGTCTATGTTTCTTCACTTTGAATATGTGTCTGCGCCAATTAAAAATTAAATATATCAGTTAGTTTTGTTATAAGAAAATAAACTTTCACTCAACAGTGCGGATGTCATGAAAAATGTTACTCACAGACTCATCCATGAAATAAAAAATAAAAGAATAATATTTCCAGGAATATGATACGACTATATTGGCACAAACATGTAAGTCCTAATAGGAAATATTAAATAAGTTGATAATTAGAACTCTTTCTTATATGAATGAAGATGATATATGGCTTAAAACTTCATCAGTGGTTACATTAATAGTGATGGTTCCAAAGTTAAATATGCATCATGCTATACAAGAACCAAAGGAACTCGTTTGACTAGGCAACATTATCAAAGAAGGTGAAAACAAGAGCAATCTTTATTTCTAACAGAGTAGAAGTAAAGTAAAAGAACTAAAACATGACATCAATTATTAAAAGAGGTATATGAAGGCTCATACTAAACAAAGTACATGAGCCTAAATATTTATTTCTTGATACTCTAATAAGCATATAGTGCGCATGAATTTCAAATTACTTCACCTCATCAATGGAATAACCTATCAAACTTAGGTATACCAATAAGAAAACATTTTGTTTTAATTACAATATAAAAAAGACCATGCTGGATCAAGATAATAGGAAGTAGCCGCTTGACCAGTACAATTAGATAGCACAAAGAAAGTATAAGATCACCATTCGTCATAAACATAGTAAAGTATTGTCAGTTACCAAATGAAGCGAACTATACTCTTTCACGAATTAAACATTCTCCTCCTCACCACCCTTTTTTCTATACTCTTTCTTCCTAATTCTCTCAACAACACAAACACCTAATTGTCAGTTAAGAAACAAAGCGCAGGAAGAAAACATGAAAATGATGCAGAGAAAATGAGTAAATTTCAGATTCTATAAACATAGTTCATATCTATGAAGATAAATAACGAATCACAAAATTCTAGGCCTAACAAGATGAATTTAGTACTAGTCCATTACTTTCAAGTGACTACACTTGCTTTTACATTTGCATGAAGCAAATCTTCATTAAGTTAAAAGTAAAGTGGTCCATGCATAGTACGGGAAAAGAACAGATTATCAGTATCAGACTAATGTACTTCTCAAGCCATTTCAAAGACATGGTGATCAGTGTGCCAATTAGAGCATAAGACAGAGAAAACATAGCATTTCAAGAAGAAAAAAATCACACTTAGCATTTAGAACAACAAGAATAAGAAAAAACCAAAAATCTAAACTTAAGGTCCTTGTCCCTATCACTTTGAAGATTTTAAGGATTTAACATTCATTCAAACTAAACCTAGGTGCAAGTAGACATGGTTATACATGACATTTGAGACTGAGATATGTGAAATAATTAAAATAAGAATCACAAAATAGAGTAGGGTCCTATCAGGACATATGGATGATTACTTAGCCTAAAGTGTTCACAAAGGTTCTAAGACAGACATCTAACAGCCTACACACATTAACATGCTATCATTTCAAGATTCAGACTGATAGATATATAGTTTAAGCATAAACAGAATGATATAGATACAAAAATGCAAGCTTACTGTTCGACGATTTCCACGTGCTCACGCAAGTGTACATATCGTTCACAAGTAATATAGTCTGATAAGATCGAATATCGTCCTCAGAGACTGGTTTCTAATTACCGTTCATCTATTTTATGTTATCTATTTGACAAACGTTATTTGAATTGGGTTTTTGTTTAACTACTAGAATAATTGCAAGAATTAACTAAACAATTTAAGTTGTAATCAGTTATGAAGAAATTAGGGCTTCCAAAATCCTCGACTATCCACTCTATTCAATTCTTAATGCAACTAGAATGACTTCTTCTTCTACGTTAAGATAGCGGTTAACTAGACTGTATTATATTCCGGTTATGATATATAATCGCTCAACCCCAGTGCAGAACCCTTCTATATTCTATGATATGATTTACCACATAGGAGGATTAAGAACAATAACCTACAATGCTACACAAGTATCGGGGTACTTTCGTCCACGATTTTAACCTATGTCTATTCAATTACAGCATATTGGATCTCTCCTCTCGGTTCTTGATTCGAAATCATATAGATTATGATAATTAGTGATCAATTAATTATCAAACATTCATACCAATTATTGAATAAATCTTAATCAAGTGAAGAAGAAATCAAACTACTGCATTAATTCATGAATAAGAGTTTCAAGCAATTCATAAGGAAAACCCTAATAAAAAATTTAGCTCCTAGCTATAGACATGCTAAGAACTAATATAATTCCAAATATAAACTGAATTAAAAAGAAAGAAAGAAAAATAATGTGAACTAAAGTCTTCAATTGTAACCTCCGATATGCCCTGAGTTGTGTTGTGTGATAGAATGTCCAACCTCTTCAACTAGACTAATCCCTAGGGCTTAAGTATGTTGCAAATTTCGTGCCCTACGGAACCTTGGCCAATTCTACTTCGGATTTGGAAAATTCCGCATCGGCACAACGATTTTGCAGATTGGAACCGCGGTGCCGAAAGTCCTGCAGCCTCGCATAAATATACGCACCGATGCTTGTATGAGCAACGGCGCGGTCTGCGATCTTCATCCTGAATTTCTAATTTTCATCTTTTTGCCTCGGGACCCTCCTTTTCTGCCCATGTTTCTCTCCTTTTCGCCATTCTGCCTTTTTGAACCGCTGTGACTCAAAAGAAAGAAAAACGAACCTAATACTATACTAAACACAACACAAACAAGTAAAATACTAACTAAAAATGACTTAAAAAGCGTATACAAAATACGCCTAACAAACCTCCAAACTTAAACTTTCTCGCCCTCGAGTAAAGCAGAAAAACATAAACAAAGAACTCAAAATCAATAAAGACTCAAAGTCTCAAATCAAGCAGTTGCACAAGGTTACTTAGAAAAGCATGAACGTCGGTTGGAATAATATGTTGGAACATGTAGCATGAATATAACAATCTAGAATTTCAAGCCAGATATTTCACAAATTCATTTCAATCACACTCAATGGAAATATGAACACTAACCTATGCATGTCAATTTCATTGAGTTCTATGGGTCTGTTTACTTGTTATTCTCCACTAATCATAGACATACATTCTAGAAATCTTCAGGACTTTTCAGGGTTGTAATGTAGGCTTAGGCAGGGGTAGGTAAGAGTAGACATTTAGGCTCAACTTACGTGCATGTTGCCGTTTTCAACCATTTTGTCCTTCTTTTTGGTATTCTTTTTCAGTCCATACCTATCATTCACTCTTCTCTTTTTGAGAGCATGAAACACATCCATATAGGTACCCTCAAACTTAAGCTTTTATATATTTTTTCATTTTTCATTGGGTGCATCAATTTTTCACTCTCTTTTAGTATTTCTTTTTCACACTTCATCTAAATTTTTCAATTACTGCTTATGACACACAAGAGAATCATAGGGTGTCAAAGAAATAACTTATTTTAGACTCAACGGGGCTGACTAGGGATATAATTTTCTGCATGGTAGGTAATGAAAGGTACGAAGGGCTAACAAAGAAATGTCTGAATCATCTCCCTAAACATTATCCCATTTAATTCACTAGGCGTTTTTAGAAACTACAACATATAAAAAAATTACTCATATAGACACAATAAAAGACACAAAAACTCAATAAAAAAACTCAAAAACATAAACACCCCCCAAACTTAGTGAATTTTAGACTCAACGGGGCTGACTAGGGATATAATTTTCTGCATGGTAGGTAATGAAAGGTACGAAGGGCTAACAAAGAAATGTCTGAATCATCTCCCTAAACATGTGTGTCTTAACTATTTCGCCTCAAATAACAAGCAAACAGACTTCATAGATATTTTTCAATTGACAACGCATAAGCTAAGCACAAATATCCCAAATAATCAGATTTTAATAAATTTTTAGCATATCTAACTTGAGCACACATATTTTAGCTCTAATTCCATTACATTATCCCATTTAATTCACTAGGCGTTTTTAGAAACTACAACATATAAAAAAAATTACTCATATAGACACAATAAAAGACACAAAAACTCAATAAAAAAGACTCAAAAACATAAACACCCCCCAAACTTAATTGACACATTTTACCAAATGTGTAAGACTTAAAAATAAAAGGAACGAATTACAGACCATAGCGGTTCAAAATGGTGGTGGTGGCGGCAGATACTGCATTGACCACTGGTCAAACCTGGTGCTCAAATCATCGACGCGCTGGCTCAAGTCCTGATGCCCTTGCATCATCTGTTGCTGATTTAAGAGCATCTGTTCATGGTTTCGCAACATCTGTTGTTGGTTTAAGAGCAGCTGCTCCATCATTGACATTGGAGGCTCCAAGGACATGGGATACTGGTAGCTGTTTTCTCCTGCTTCATGTTGTGTGTCTGCCTCAGGCTTTTCCTCATCTATGGTTGCTGCGTCCGCTGCTCCTGGGCCCCTTCTCCTTGCTTCTGGTCTCGGAGTGTGGTCATAGAAAGAGTGCACTAAACTGTAAGTCACAGGAAGTTGGCTTTTCTCGAGAATATCCGTGGTGAATGTTGGGACTCCATGCCTAACACATTAGGCAGAAATGACTGACTCATGTCCCAGTACGCCAGTAGTAACCATCCTGCTAATTTCCCCTATGCTCTACACAATCTCTCTCCCAACATCAATTGTCTTGCCCGACATGATGACATAAATGAGCTTGATTCTGTCTGTAGGCACATTGGTAAAATAGGTTTACGGAATCAAGTGAGCACTTACGAAATATAGACATCCTTTGGTTGTTCTGTTAAACTGGCATCGGGCAAGTCTCTTGGACATGTTACGAGAAATGTTGAATTCGGCGCCTGGGTAGCATAGGCCTGCTGCAACTGTGTCCCACATGACGTGGTTGACATCTCTCGACCAACTTCTAAAATGTTGCGGGTTATAACCTTGGTCCTCAACATCATAGGTCCTCAGTATCGCATTCACTGCTTCAGAACTTACGGGCACATATCACCCTCTAACAAAACATCTCACATCCTCTTGCTCGGGATAATTAGCATAGAATTCCCTCATAAGGCTAGTGTTCTAAAGTGGAATCCTTTCTGGATTGGTGAACCTTCTCCAACCATTCGCCTCAATCATGGCCCTAATGGGCTCGTAGTCATCATCATCATCAAATGGCGTGGTCTGGTAGTCCATACCTCTCTCTGGTATCAACGCTCTAGTGCTTATTTTGTTATATCGATCTTCCACATGTTTGTTGGTAAATCGAGTAACATCATATTCTGGAGCTGATGAAGATGGGGAAGCTCTGTCGGTTCGTTTTCTAGAGGCCATTGTAAGGTTGTTGGAAAATTTTCAGCAGCGTTTCCTTCATTTCTGTTACATCCCGTAATACCAGGGCTACTAATTGAGAACGTGATTAAGGGTTTAAGATTTGAATTTTGGAAGGAAATGATAATTACATTTTCTTAAGGAAAATTTCGGAAAAAATGTGACGACGAAAAATTATTAACTTGAAGTTTAATACTTCTAATTGGATTTATGGACTTAGATTGAATTATGAACTATCGGAATTGATAATATGGAGTCCGCCGAAAATTTCACAATTTGGGGGGGGGTTGAAAATTATAGTATTTTGGACCAATAGGAGGGTGACACATGTCACCCCTCCACTTGTCTTGAAAGACTTGGACTTTTAGATATTTTGGGAGACAAGTGGAAAAGTGGGTCCCACTCCACTTGTCTTGCTACACTTGAAGATATTTATATATATAGAGAGCTTGCAAGACTTAGCTCACATTTCATTTCACAAATATCTCACACTTTGAGACTTCATCATTTCTCCATTTCTCTCCCAATGATTCTCGAAAATTATGAGACCAAAAGTGAAGATTAAGAGTTGCAAATTCTTCTAGATTAACCACCTTGATTAGGTGCTAAGCCAAGATTAACTCTCCAAGTGTTCTAGCCAAGGTGTTGGCCAAAACTTGCCATGAAAAACCCTAAGTTTGTGTGAACTTTTTGGAAGCAAAACATTAAAGGAAGATGGTTGCAATCTTGTAGGGAGTGTGTGTGTGTGATTGGAACTTGAAGAAGTGGTGCAAAAAGTGAGGCTAAGGCCGTGTGAGCTTGGGGTTGTTTTGGGCAATATTTGAGGTAAGAGTTCTTCTTCTCTTAAAGTAATTAGATATTACTTGTTGTTATAATTAGTAGATGAACTTGTGTTAAGGAAGATATGGAAAATAAGAAATACATGTGCCATTTTGGCAAGTTGACCGAGAACTAGGCAATTTGGAATGTCATTGGATTCGTCGATTATTGTTGTTATTATCGTTACTTGTTGCATGATATTATGAAGGAATATTATTATTACAAGTTGATATGATTTATATAACATGTTGAAATGAGAATTGGATTAAAAAGGAATTAAGGAAAAGGACTTTGGATTGTTGTAGTTGTTGTTGGTCGAAAATTGCCCAAAACTGTTAGATGTTGTGATGTCGTTTTTATGGATTGTTTTGGGGTGTTGTTATGCTGGAAAATCAGCCCCCAACATGCATGATTAATGTGCTAAAATGGCTAATGAAAATCCTAAGGAATAAGGGTGTTAAATGCTTCATATTGTACCCTTAATGTTGATTTATTATGGACTGTTTTGTGGACTGTTTTAATATTATTGTGGGATAGAATTTTACACGTCTAGTAGGCGTGTAATCCCCTTTGGTTAACTGTTGGTTGTGCCCTTAAGTGTGGCTGGATTGGTGTTGAATTCGGGCCTTGGAAAAGGTGGAAAAGTACGTATAAACGGGGGAAGTGCTACCCAAATTTCCGTAGAATAAGAGGACCATTACTTGGTATAAGTCTTACACTTGAAAGCTTGAAGTTGATAGAAGTGCTATTGTCATTTTAGGTTGAAGTACTACGTGTGGCAAATTCTACTTGGCATGTGGAATAGCTGATAAGGTTGAAGTACATTGGGGCGTATTCTACTTGTCGTGTTGGTTAGTCATCAATGAGGTATGTGAACCTCTTCCTTCTCTCTTTTGGCATGTTCTTTGTGTGAACCATAACTGTGGTATTGTTTCCAAAGTTATTCTACTCTTAGAAGTTAGGGAGTATTCATGTTATTGATTCTATGCTAAAGGCATGTCTAAATTATTCCTAAGTCCTTACCAAGTCTTATGGGAGATGTTGGTAAGAGTTTTTAGTAAACGTTGGAGTTGAATTGATCTTGCTAGTTACAGCACTAATGAGAAAATGTATCAAACGAGACACTGCAACGTTAATGAAAAAGGAAATCGACAATCTATTATATTGAAATGAGTAGAATTTTCCATCTGCATAGAAACTAAGATATAACCAGTTCATTTTACATTTTCTAGGTTCACAGATTAGATAAAGATCATGATTAATATATAACCTAATGACTCATAAAATGGATTAATTTGGCAATTCGGATCAGTTATTACCATGCAAATGTTTCCATAATGTTAGCCAGAGGAGCGAGACAAATTAGATTATCGAGTTGGTACAAACGACGAGTGGATCCTAATATTTAACGATACTTGACTTGATCTTTATAGAGTTCCATTGGAACCTAATCCTTAGTGATATATCCTATTGATAGTACTTTGAGTTTCAAAAATAAAAGATTTTATATGTGATTGGTACATGATATGTGGTGCCACACATTTCTAAAATGAAAGTTTTTTATATGTGATTGGTACATGATATGTGGTGCCACACATTTCGAAAAAGAAAGTTTTTATATGTGATTGGTACATGATATGTGGTGCCACACATTTTCTAAAAAGATATTTGATTAGATTATTGGGTGCATGATATTTTGGTGCCCAGATTTTCTAAAACGTGGTTACTTAGATTATTGGGTGCAAGATATTTTGGTGCCCAGATTTTCTAAAAAGAGGTTACTTAGATTATTGGTGCACATATTTTCTAAAAAGAGGTTACTTAGATTATTGGGTGCATGATATTTTGGTGCCCAGATTTTTTTATAAAAAGAGAGTTCATTTTAATGATTGGTACACGACATGATGGTAACTTGGTTTTATTCCTTTGAGAGTCAAAAGAGTATTTAAAGGCACAGTTAAATCTTATTTTTAAAAGGATACAGTAGTACAGTGATACAGTAGTACAGTGGTACATCGATACAAGGTACAACTGGCTCTTATTTTACATGGTACGGTAGGATCTAGTATTTGATTTTCATACTTGTCTCTGTCATTCTTCTGTACAGTTATGATCTTGTTTACTATACTTCATGTTTACATACTTGGTACCTGTTGTACTTACCCCCTTCGGGGGGCTGCGTTCATGCCCGCAGGTATAGGTACTCAGTTAGGTGATCCGTGAGCTTAGGATCCTTGTTCAGCGTGTTGGGAGAGCTCCAGTGTTCCGGAGCTTGTCATTATGGCTAGGTGTATTCAGGGGTACGGCGGGGCCTTGTCCCGTCATAGTTTACTATCCAAACTCTTAGAGGTCTGTATTCATATGTGGGCTGAACTGGCGTGAGTTGTATTTATATTGTTGTACAGTTGTAGTCCCACTAGGGTGTTATATATTATGGCAGTCTTGTCGGTTTTGCCTTTGTTTAAAAAAAAAGAGTGTTATTTAGCTTCCGCGAGTTACATGTGTTGTACGGGTAGATGGGTGCCCAGTTAGGGTACCAGTCGCGGGCTTGGGGTTTGGGTTGTGACAATTTATTTGAGGTTTCCCAACAACTCTCACTCCACATAGCAATAATTAACCAAGAACAATCAGACCACAACAGCAATACACCACGAATCAACTCTGCACAGCAACCCAACAACACAACAAACAACCCAACAACACAACAAACAACCACGCAACACACACCCACAACTACACAATACCCTACCAACACAGTCTGTACAACCCCCAAACTTGCAAGCTACTCTCCCTACTAGCCTTGAAATTGCAAGAACAATGATGAAGATTACCTTTTTGAAGAGTTGTTCCTCACCAATTTCTTGACCCAAATGGAAGGAGTGATGATGGTGTAAGATGAGAGGTTTTTAATGGGGGTGGTGTGTAGGGATTGTTGGAAGAATTTGGGGAAGTTTGTGGATATTTTTGTGTGAGTGGGAGAGGATTTTCGGAATTTTTAGAGAGATGAAGGGTTTGTATTTGTGTGGAAAAGGTTTGGGGGTTTAGGGCTTTTTAATTCTGAAATCCCATCCCGGCACCGCGGTCCTGCATGACGGCACTGTGGTGACTAAAGTAATGTGGCCTCTCTGAACTTTCGGCACCGCGGTCCTGCCGAATGGCACCGCGGTGCTGACCCGATTCTGTGTTTTCCACCCTTTTCTTTCTGCTCATTCTCCGATCCCACACCTGTCATCACATCACAACAAAAAAATACCAAAAGTGAGATTGTTTTAACAAAACTAAATTGCATAATTTAAACATTGGGTTACCTCCCAAGTAGCGCTGTATTTAACGTCTTTTAGCCAGACGCATGTTCCTTATCAAATCATTGGGGTAAATTAACCCCACAACCTATCAACTTGAGAATCATTTTCCTCTTCCTCATTCTATTTTTTTTTTCTTTTCATTGGGTTCAGTGGGACTTACCTGGTTGTCAGTTTTCATGTCATGAACTTTTGTTGCAGCTTCTAAACTAGCATGTGGGTTCACAACTGTAGGAATGATCTCCCTAGTTTTGTTCTGTGCTTGCTGAACTGCTGTGTCAGTTGTGCTTACTGCGAAGCACTTGTTGCTGGCCAGAGACTCAATGGTGGGTTTGAACACCTTGAATACCATCTCTTCTTCCTGAACCCTGAGTCTCAACTCTCCCTGCTCAACATCCATTAGGTCTCTACCAGTTGCAAGGAATGGTCTCCCCAAAATGATGGGTATTTCATCATCTTCCTCCATGTCAAGAATGAGAAAGTCTGCTAGGAAGAAAAACTTTCCCACCTTGACAAACACATCTTCCACTATGCCTCTAGGGTGCACCACAGTTCGGTCAGCCAGCTGCAGATTTACTGTGGTTGGTTTGGCTTCCCCCAAACCCATTCTCATGAACACAGACAGATGCATGAGGTTGATACTAGCCCCTAAGTCATAAAGTGCTCGGTTGCATGTTACTTTGCCAATAGTGCAGGGCAGGGTAAAGCTTCCTGGATCTTTCAACTTAGAAGACAGTTTCTTTTGTAAGATGGTGCTGCACTCCTCTGTCAACGCTACTGTCTCATAATCCGCCAACATTCTCTTCTTCCCAAGTATCTCCTTCATGAATTTGAAGTATGCGGGCATCTGTTCTAACTCCTCAATGAAGGGGATATTGATGTGAAGCTTCTTAAACACCTCCAAGAACTTGGAGAACTGCTTGTCTATGGCCTTCTTTTGGAGCCTATGAGGGTAAAAGATTCTATCAGTGTATTCCCTCAAAGGTGCTGGTGAAGCTTTCTCAACTGTAGGGTGGTCCTCAGTGACCCCCTCATTTCCTTCCTCAACTGTTTTCTCACCCTCTTTATCATGAATCACTGCGGGTTGGGGAGCAACCTGCTCCAACTTCTTTCCACTTTTTAACAACATTGTCTGACACTGCTCTCTTGGATTGACCTCTTTATTTATTGGGAGAGTAACCGACGGCCTGTTGGTTACCATATTCGCCAGTTGCCCAACCTGCGTTTCCAGGTTCCTGAGAGATGACCTGGTTTCAGACATGAATTGATTATGCGAATTAGTAAGTGTAAGCAATGCAGCCCTCAGCTCACCAGACTTCTCCTGTTGTGTAGGTGGTATAAACTGCTGGGATGAGGTAGCCTGATTCTGTACTTACTGGATCTGGCAATTACCCTGATATGGTTGCTGCTGGGCTTGGTCGTTCATCCACGAAAAGTTAGGGTGATTTCTCCACTCTGGATTGTATGTATTGGAATTATAAGGCCGCTGAAAGTTCCCAACTGCCTGAACCTGCTCCATTGGCACATTATTAGGGTCCACCGTTGTGTATTTGTCAAAGGAATGCGGTCCACCACGAATCTCACAATTTACCGACATCTGGACTGCATTCACAGACATAGTGTTCTGCTGCGATTTGCCGTCGGAAAGAGCCACCGCGCATTTAGTGGCGATGATAGCATCTAATTCATGTATGCCCATAGCCTTCCTGCTATTCACTGACCTGTCATCTGCCTCTTGATGATTGTTGGCAGCCATGTCTTCCAGTAACTCATGTACCTCATTGGCACTCTTTCTCATAAAGGCTCCCCCTGATGCAGCATCAATGATGATACGAGTAGTACCACTCAACCCATTATAAAAAATGTGGACTAATATCCACTTCTCTATGCCATGATGTGGACATTTCCTTTGCAGATCCTTAAATAGCTCCCATGCATCATAGAGTGACTCACCATCCGCCTGATAATAATTGTTTAACTCTCCCCTTAACTTTGTCGCTTTTGAAGGAGGGAAGAACTTTACAAGAAACTTTTGGGCTAGGTCCTGTCAGGTGGTGACGGAGTTGGCTGGTAGTGAGTTCAACCAGCTCTTGGCTCTATCCCTAAGTGAGAACGGGAAGAGCATCAGTCTAATGACATCGTCAGTAACACCATTGTACTTGAAAGTGGCACACAGCTCCAGAAAGTTTGTAATGTGCATGTGGGGGTCTTCAGATGGCAATCCCCCAAACTGTACTGTGTTCTGGACCATGCTCAAGATGGTTGGCTTGATCTCAAAGTTGTTAGCCCCTATTCTTTGGGAGCACGATGCATGCTCGTGCACACCGAAGTGCGTAACATAATCTCCCGAACTTCTTTCTGCTGGGACCGGTATTGGCTCATCTACATGTTCAGGACCCTCGTTGTTTGTTCCATTCTGATTCGGTGGTTGGTTTTCCATGGTCACTGAATCAGCTATCCTTTTATTTTGCCTGTTTTTCTTGCACGTTTTCTCAATTTCAGGGTCGAAGGGAACAAGTGTATCTGCTCTTCTCCTTCTTCGCATGCACTAAATCCCTGAGAAAGACCAAAATCAACAAACAAATCAAGGCAACAGGGTTCTAACAGTAATAATAAAAATAAAAATAAAGCCAAAGTAGAAAAAAAATAGATGGTTATATATTAGAAGTACGTCAGTCCCCGGCAACGGCATCAAAAACTTGTTCGGCGATTTCCACGTGCTCACGTAAGTGTACGTATCGTTCACAAGTAATATAGTCTGATAAGACCAAATATCGTCCTCAGAGACTGGATTCTAATTACCGTTCATCTATTTTATGTTATCTATTTGACAAACGTTATTTGAATTGGGTGTTTGTTTAACTACTAGAATAATTGCAAGAATAAACTAAACTATTTAAGTTGTAATCAGTTATGAAGGAATTAGGGCTTCAAAAATCCTTGACTATCCACTTTATTCAATCCTTAATGCAACTAGAATGACTTCTTATTCTACGTTAAGATAGCGGTTAACTAGACTGTCTTGTATTCCGGTTAGGATATATAATCGTTCAACCCCAGTGCAGAACGCTTCTATATTTCTATGATAGGATTTACCACATAGGAGGATTAAGAACAGTAACCTACAATGCTACACAAGTATCGGGGTACTTTCATCCACGATTTTAACCTATGTCTATTCAATTACAGCATATCAAAATCTCTCATCTCGGTTCTTGATTCGAAATCATATATATTATGATAATTAGTGATCAATTAATTATCAAATATTCATACCAATTATTGAATAAATCTTAATCAAGTGAAGAAGAAATCAAACTACTGCATTAATTCATGAATAAGAGTTTCAAGCGATTCATAATGAAAGCCCTAATAAAGTGTTTAGCTCCTAGCCATAGACATGCTAAAAACTAATATAATTCCAAACATAAACTGAATTAAAAAGAAAGAAAGAAAAATATTGTGAACTAAAGTCTCCAATTGTAGCCTCCAATCTGCCCTGAGTTGTGTTGTGTGATAGAATGTCCAACCTCTTCAACTAGACTAATCCCTAGGGCTTAAGTATGTTGCAAATTTCGTGCCCTACGGAACCTTGGCCAATTCTACTTCGGATTTGGAAAATTCCGCATCGGCACCGCGGTGCCGAAAGTCCTGCAGCCTCTCAGTAAATATGGCACCGCGGTCCTGTATGAACGGCACCGCGGTGTTGCAGTCTTCTGTCCTGAATTTCCAATTTTCATCCTTTTTGCCTCGGGACCCTCATTTTCTGACCATTTTTCGCTCCTTTTCGTCATTCTGCCTTTTTGAACCGCTGTGACTCAAAAGAAAAAAATGAACCTAATAATATACTAAACACAACAAAAACAAGTAAAATACTAACTAAAAATAACTCAAAAAGCGTATACAAAATACGCCTAACACTTACAGGTTCAAGAACTAAACTAAATAGTCATAAAGTTCATTTTTTATTTAAATTGAGTTCAGAATATAGCAAATACTGAGCACAAACTAGCACATGATTAAAAAAAGTGGTCATTTGACCCCTACTAATTAGATACCAAATCCAAACCTCCCCAACAAGACACATGATTAAGCCAAACATAAGCCAAAACAGATTCATGAAGCATTTTAAAAGGGGAATATAAGCATCAATCCTCACACACTTGCCCTAAGTACATATGGCAGAAAGTTCACATTTATTGAAAAATCTTTCCTGATCAATCATAGACATCAATCAGATTGAACGAGCATGAAGAAAAGTACTAGGTCACACAGGTTCCTATACAACATACATGATGGATGTAAGAGTACAAGTAATGTAACATTGGCCGTAAGAAAGATTTTGTGTGTGTGTGTACGTGCATGTATGTGTGAAAACGGAGGCAAACATGCATCAGTACGAGGACATCCATTAGATCACTGTCTTCACAAAGGGTTCTTGGGATAAAACCATAGCTGTGTGGATAAACAACTGATGAGTATATATTCGGTCAACCTATTAGACAAAAGTTCAGCAATTTAGTCAAATGATTATCCTTAACAGTGAAACTCTGAAATGAATTCTCAGAAAAGCTGTGATAGAGAAATAAAGATCACTGGTTAAAATAACACCTTTATAAGGTCACTTGCTTTGTCAAGCTCATACTTCACTTTGTTGTCTTTGCCTATTTCAACCACCTGTCACATATGTCTAAGATTTTAGTTTGCGTGAAATTTAGCGCCATCTGTGTAGTATTTGAGACTATTCCCCAGACAACTATTAGGAAGAAATAATGGGTGTGCAAGCCCCTATGAGATAACAGGTAGGTTCATATGAATTGAATTTGTTTCCTGTAAGTGACTACTAGCAACCTTTGTTATATTTTTCCTGTATGTGACTATTGGAAACCTTTGTTATATTTTTCCAATTAGAGAACGACAACATATTCAAAAATCACAAATAAGTAGATACACAAGAAGATAGACCAGTATCCATTTATTGAAACATCTTGCAACATTCAATAAACATTACTCCTAGCATTTAATAAAGGATCTTTTGGAAAGAAAGAAAATTCATATGCACTACATAAGTAAAAAGTTAACAAGTACATCCAGATAAGAAAGTTTCGGTTGTTGAAGTAACTTAAGTACTATATCAATAATATTCAGAAAAGAATTACTGGCATAAACACTTACACAGTTGAAGACTGCGGGTGCACCTGACCCTGCATGTGCAGAACATCAAACATAAGTACAAAAAGGCACCAAGCCCCTCACTTTGCAATGTATAACAAGACCATAAAATAACACCCAAAAACTGAATTAGATATATTGATGTTAATTAAAAAAATTCAATGAATAACTTTTCTACTTCTTTTATTTCGTTTATCTTGTTACAAGTCGAATTGTATAATTATTATTATTACCAATCTCTAAGTCATGGCACGGATGAGAAACAATAGATCTTCGTGACATTGAGGAGAGAATTCTTTCATTGAGCGCAACACGAAAGTTTCTTCCGAACCCTTGTCCAATGTTTTCAGCCATAGTAAACTTAACAAGAGAAAAGAAAAGCCAAGAATTGGCATATGTTGTTGTTGTAATAGTAGATTATCCTATAATAATGACAAATCATAACTGAACATTAATTTATGGAATTAATAAGTAATGTATTCAATGCCATTTGCTTCAATGTATATAAAGGTATAACCCCCCAAAAAGTGATTGATGGAGTGTAGATTATCATCCAAACTTGTAAAACAATTAAAGAAGAGTTGAAAAGATGGTACAGTTCGAGTGAAAAGAACGCTTACCATCCTAGGTACAAAAACAACAAGCCGAAGTAAAAGTCACTTGCAAAATCGATCCAAGGAGAAGCATAAGATTTTTCGAGGTGGTGCTAACACCTGACTCTGCTCAGTTGCTCACCATTGCCTGAATTGAAGCATATTAGTCTTCAAGAGAGAGAAATCGTACTCTCTTTGCCATTTCTGTGCTGGTGGTGACGATGAAAGAATAGAGTGGCGAGGGTTTCATCATCGCGTGGTGGAGATGTGGTGGACTAAAGAGACAAGGGTCATTAATACCTTTGCCCGAAAAACCACGCATAGATTGTTCGCGTTAGGGTAGCAGTCTAGCGTTTTGCCATTTCTAGCTAGAGTTTCGAAAAGAGAAAGGGGTGAGGATGGTGGCTCTGGGGTGTGAAGGGAAAACTGTGTGATTTTAGCAAAATTAAAGGGAGGTAATTAGTTTGGAGATTAAAAATGGGGTTTGGGTGGGGTCACATCGGGTTTTTGGCGAAATAAATAGGGGTCTGTGGCCCATTTACAAAGTTTTGAATGGGTCAACTCTCTAAAAAAATGGGTCAACTCTATAAAAAAAATGGGTCAACTCTATAAAACCGTCAGACAACATGTGACAGTGCAAATACTCATTATATGACTGTCATAATTTTATGACATTTTAAATAACTGTCACACATATGTCATAAGTATCTGTTGACCAAAAAGTCAAGGGAAAAACTGTCACAATGTGTGTCAATTGAAAAAACGGTCACACTCTAACTGTCACCGTACATCATTTTTCTTGTAGGCCAACTCTTACCCATATATAGCAGAGATTTAACCAATAATATAGGGGAAATATTTAAAATAGATTCTAACCTTTAAAATATACAAAATACGTGGCAATCATCTAAGGCCATATTAGCAATATTACTTGAGTAAAAATTAATGGAGTGGAGCCGCTCCAAAGCAAATATACATTTTTTTAAAAACATTTATTTTTCAAGTCTGACCAAAACAGTAAGTCTTTGATTAGTACCCTTTCTTCTTGGAAATAATTATCGACTTATAAAACAAAACGAGGTAAGCAATTTTACTTTAATTGTAATTATTGTGGAGACGAATATGATAATTATATTTCTTGTCAATCCTAGTGAGTTCATAAGTAAGCAATGGAACATGATAAGAAGGCTGTCCAACGGCAGCTACTAGAAATTTGATATTAATGAAGAAGAAAAACGAACTAAAATATATGATTTCAATAAAGAAGGTTTTTTTGTAAGAAAAACTCTTTTTTTCTTTCTCTTTAAAATATCATATAAAAATAATATCTTTCTTTTCTTTCAGGAGAGTATTTAATTTTACCATTCCTATTTTTGTCCTTAATAACATGACATGGTGGGATCTACTAGAAAATTAAAAAAAAAACGGGAAAAAATCATCTGTTTTCCCACGGATTTCTTAAGGGATCCGTGAAAAACAGTACTAAATATTTTGCTCAAAATAATACATGAAAATTTTGAGGAAACATTATGCACTATATACCATATTTGTTTTCTACGAACTCCATGGAAAAATTCAACCAAAATGTATTGCGAGAACAGCGCATCGGGGGGAGGGGGGAGGGATAGCGTATCCGAAGGTTCAGTTGACCCGGGGATACCTTACAGTTGTTCCCACTCCCATCACATCCGTTAGTCTCGATCAGAGCGACGCGACGCGTGGGGACGTTAGGACGTCAGCAGAGTCACGTCATCATAACTTTAGAGCAAGAATAGTCTAGTCTTGGCTGATATATGTAAAGCTTATGAAGGGAGAAACGTCATCTTGCTCACTTTGTAACCCTAACATTATTTCTCTCTCTCAAAGCAATATACATTGAGATGCATTATCCATTTATTTATTTTTTACTTGAATCATAGCTTGTTCATTTTATTGTCTTACTTATTAGTCATACATATTTATTTTCTACTGCTATGACCGGACTCATTAAGGGGTTTTCCGGACCGGATACAACTCACTTGTCTTCAAACCCTATAAAATAAATCTCTAATTGTTTTTGTGGTTAGAACATTTTCACCGGAAAACAGTTTGGCGTCATTTGTGGGGATAGACAGTTGTGTCCTTGTCCTTATTCATCGCTCGAAACTCTAAAACTCACATAATTAGTACGAAACTAACCCGTTGCATAACTCCCGATCATGGCAGAACAAACTCACAAAACATCAGGGAGCGCTCCACTCGAAATAAGGGATCCACAGGTCACGACCAACAGACCTACGGAGCTCCAACAGGGAGAACCGACCGGAGTTGGATGCACGAAAAAAAGGGAAGATCTAGTGACGCCCCTAGGAAAGGTCCCCAACAACCTCCCAAATGAGGAAAAATAACGAAGTCATTCGCAAAAAGCAATGAGATACTTCTCACAAAGCCATAGGTAAAAGAGTCTCTGTTAATTTACTTGGATGTATTTGAGACTGTGGTAAGTGTTATGCTTGTCCAAGAGGAAAAAGGTACGTAATAACATGTCTATTATACTAGCAAGACCTTATCTGAGGTCGAAATCCGTTACCCCCATCTTGAAAAGTTGGCCCTGGCTCTAGTAGTTGCGGCAAAAAACTGAGGCCCTACTTTCAATGCCATCATATATGTGTGATAACAACCTTCCCTCCTGAGGAACATCTTGCACAAACCAGAACTCTCAGGCAAGTTAGCAAATTGGTCAATTGAAATATGCGGGTATGGTATTATTTATCTACCCCGGACGACCATCAAGTCACAAGCCTTGGCAAACATCGTGGATGACTATAGTCTGGGCATGATGCCCCATGCCAAAAAACAAGTGGTTTGAGAATCCGAGATCACATTCAGGGAATTAGTCATGTATACTGACGGGGCCTCAAATGTGAGAGGCATCGAGTTGGGGATTGTCCTAGTTACCCCTTCGGGGACGATAATCATGTGAGCTATTAAATGTGTGTCTTTGTCTAACAATGACTCTGAATATGAGGCCACAATTGTAAGTTTTGAGCTAGCTTGAGGACTCGGGGCCGAGAATGTAGAATTGAAAAATGACTCTCCGCTAGTCATTAATCAGATCCTCGACAAATATGAGGCTAAATATAGACGAACAAGAGTATTTGAACAAAGTCATAACATTATTAGCTCGCTTCAGACAATGGAAGACCATACAAATTCCTCGAGATATGAACATTGAAGCAGACACTGGGATCAATTTGGGTTCTTCATCTGGGACGACAAGTAGGGGATCAGAATTCATAGTCCACCTCACACAATCCGTCATGGACGATAACTTACACGAAGTAAATTCCACCAGTCTGACATGAGACTGGCGAAATGACAACATGAATTAGTTGCAAAACGGGACTCTTCCTGAAGACAACAAAGATGTGTGAGCCTTAAGGATAAAAGTCGCACGATACTGCATTCATGAAGAAGAGTTGTATCGAAGATCTTACCTTGGTCCTCTAGCCAAGTGCTTAGGACCAACAAAATTTGAGTATGTGATGAGGGAAAAACATAAAGGTAGTTGCGGAAACCATCCTGGGTATGACTGAATGGTTACAAAGATAATAAGTGTAGGATACTACTGGTCCTGAAATGAGAAGGATGTCAAATTCTTCGTTCAAAAGTGCGACAAGTGTCAACAACACTCCCCCCTGATGCATCAGCTCGTCGAACTACTCCACTCGGTGGTGGCCCCATGGCCATTCCTGACATGAGGAATGGATATCGTGGGACTACTACCGGGAGCTGTAGGGAAGGTAAGGTTTCTACTTGTCTTAACTGAATATTTCTCAAAATAGGTTAAGGCTAAGGCATACAAGAAAATCCTGGAGAAGTAAGTGATAGATTTTATCCAGGATCATATCTGTTGGTTCGGAGTGCCAAAGGAGATAGCCTGTGATAATGGTAGATAGTTCATGGGAGTAAAGGTTACCAAGTTCCTGGAAATTCTGAAAATCAAGAGAATTTTACCTCTTCACCGTATCGTCCGTGCGCAAACGGGCAAGCTGAATCAACCAACAAAATAATGATCCAAACATTAAGAAGAAGTTAGAGAATGCCAAAGGAAATTGGTCGGAAGAACTATCAGGATTCTTGTCGGCCTACCGAACTACAACCAAGACAAACACCAGATAAACCTTATTTTCCTTAGTATATGGGGCTGAAGCTCTGATACATGTGGAGATCGGGGAACTTAGCCTTCGATACACTCAGACCACGGAGGAGTCCAATAATAAATCTATGGTGGTGATATTAGAGATGTTAAAAGAATGAAGAGCTGGTCCACATACCGCTAGTAGCATAAAAATAAAAATAAAATTTGAGGCATTTTAAAATTGGGGATTACGTCCTCCGGAAGGTCACACTCGCAACCCAGGATGTAGATGTAGTCAAATTAGGGGCTAACTGAGAATGTATGTGTCCTATAGCGGGGATCACAGTCAAGGGATCCCATTGGATCAAATGTGAGCGCGGAAAGGAGCTGTAGAATAGCTGGAACGTCAGACACTTGAAATAATTCTACCTCTAAAGGGGTAACAGGTATGATCATATATTTTTGCACCAACTACCTTCAGTTAAGTTGCTTTCTCTCATTGATAGATATTGCCCCGGAAACACTATAGATATACATTGAACTTTTTTCCTTGACCAAGACTTTGGCCCAAATGGATTTTCCTAACAATGTTTTTAATAACGCAACAATCCAAAAACATGTTGCATCCCGCATATGTTGTGATAGAATGTTGTAGAACACTAGTCTCCTCGAGACCCCACATCCGAGTGTCAGGGGCAGAAGAGAGGATCCATACAAAACATCAAGATTGTCTAAATATGAGATCTTTCTGAGGACGTGCTCAAACAGACTAGGACTGCTAGCGGTCAATGCACTCGTCCAGTGTCGTTTTTGTCGACATCTTATGAAGGTTCTATAAAACCCAGAGGGGATTATGTATCAATATGATGAGTCGCCCCTCACAATTTCAAAAATGAAATAAGAATCCCCATTTATTCCTCGATTGATTAATAGCAATGCGTCTTTTGTTTGTGAATTAAAAATGTCTTAGACAAAATTGTACTCGTAATCTATACAGCTCCGTAAACCGCTTCTAACATTAGATACAGCCTAAGAGCCTCTGAGCGTTCAGGTTCCATGAACCTTTGTGCCATTAAATGAGGTCGAGACATCCTCCTCATCAACATCAAAATCAAAGGGGCCTCCTTTATGCAAATTGGATGTTTAATTCCCAATATCGCAAAAGTGTTTCTGGAAGTAACATTCCCGGATTGGGTTAGGAATGATGACCTCAAACACAAAATGCAAAAATAAAACAAGCATTGATCGGTCATCATACCTCAACTTAAACAACAAAATACTTGAATATGAACATAGTTTTAGTAGACATGCATAGCGGTCACTCATAGACAATTAAGTGTTACATAAAAAGCAAACATGTCATTAATACAACAATTGTTGTAAAAATAAAGCGCATGTAAAAGCATAGAAATAAGAAGTCAAGGTTGGAAGTAAAATAGTAAATACCATTAAACAAGAGGCAAAGAGAGCACAAAGGCTCATATAAAAACATTTAAAAGGGAACATGCCCTAAAGATCTGACAAAAAGAGCGATAAGGCCCAAATAGAAGGATTCAAAAGGGCACACAAGCCCTAAAATATCCAACAAACAACTCGGCCCACCGGCCGAAACAAAACATCCAGAAAGGGCGCACAAGTCCGCAAACAAATTAACATAGCTAAGCAGGGGGGGTCATCTTCACCACCCAATGAGCTAGTAGAGGCATTGGAGAAGGGAGGTATCTTATCGCAGAGGTCATCTATATCCGCCTCGGCAGCACCCAAGCCCACATTTGCATCAATCAAAGTTGAGGAGACGTCAATCCATCCCTCATTCACACCTTGCAGAACCTCATGGTGGGTGTGGAGAACAATATAATATTGGAGCAATGTGGCCCTACGCTCAGTGAATCCCCAGGTGATGGTTTCAGACCCTGAGTTGGGTATGAGAATCCTCCAACACTTCAACTAGTCCCCATGCAGTATCACGATCAGCTTCTACTCGTGCTAGCCTCTCTTACAGTAGTTGGTGAGTCATGGTCATATGCCCGGAGGTATCTTCCCTAGCTGCCAAAGCCTTCTTGGCATCCTCCCATAGACGTCCTAAAGTGGCCCTTAAGGCCTGGAGATCTTGATTCAGAACGGAGTGTTATCAACCCTCAGCCTCTCTACCTTACGGGAGGAAGTAAAATGCATGCTCTTAAATAACTCAATAATGGAGGAAACTGTAGCATGAAAAAAGAAATCAAATAGAAAATCTTAGTACATGTGCTCACTTTGAATAAGCAAATATGGCAAAAAAAGGGGAATTTGGCTTACCTGAAGAAACATATCCTCTAGGTGGGACAAGGAAACCTCCAGCCTGAGGTCATAGATATCAGCAGGTGGCAGTGGAACTGAAGGGTTGTCGTTTGTATTATTAAGTGGATCTTCACCACCACCCACACTTCTGGGCTGGTCTTCAGTTCCTCTCGAGGAAGTAGGAACCGGAAGGCCTCTAGACCCACAATGGCCTCCACAGAAGGGACCCTCGTGTCCCCTGCTTCAGCATCCCCTCCATCATTATCCTCAACATTGACCACCCTTGCATCGTCTCCCACCAATAATCGTTGAATCTGCGAGGCACCCGGAAGAGGATGAACCAATATCATCTAGGGGCCCACACTTCTTGTTGCTCTTATTCTGAACAACTGCATGGAAAATACGAGCTCGGTCTTCATCCTTAGAGAGAACCTTCCTGATGGAAGACCCTTGATTGGGAAGGCCTTACAAATGTACAAAAATCAAAATCATGTCGAAAAGTATACTATTAGCAAAGAAACGGAGATGAGAAAAAGAAGAACTTATCATGGATATTGCCCTTCCATCGATCGGAAGAGATTCCCCTCTAAGTCCTCTTGATGTTCTAAGAATGAGGCATCATACTCATCACCCAGCTGAAAAATAATGGGCAAAGGTTCAGATTGGATCGAGGCCGCTGGAAAAACATGAACGACAAAATTAGAGGTGATACTCAGAGGAGAGAAAAAGAGATATGCAGAAAGAAGAAATACGAATACTTATGGGTGTTTGTTGCGATATTTCTATGTTCTTACGCAAGTATACGTATCGCAATGTAGTAATAATCCCGATCATACCGAGTATCGTCCATAGAGACTGGTTTATCAATTACCGATTATCTAAGATTTGGTTTCTATTTGGTAACCGTAATTGTGTTTGGATTTTTAACTAATAACTACAACTAAAGTAAAGTGCAGGAAATAAACTAGGATGATAATACTTTGGGTTTAAAACAGTTATGTAGAGAATTAGGATTTCCAATCTCCTCAACTATCCACTCTTTCAGTTGTTAATGCAAGATTAATGACTCTTCTTCTTATTAAGATAACAAGTTAACTAAGATGTTCTATATTTCGATTAGGATATATAAAAACTCAACCTTATGCAGAAACTTTTTATATTTCTATGGTAAGTTTTACCACACAGGAGGATTAAGAACAATAACCTTAAATACTACACAAGTATCGGGGTACTTTCGTCCACAATTTTAACATATGTCTAATCAACTATAGCATATTCAAATCTGTCTTCTCAGATCTTGATTCGAAATCATATAAGTTATGACAATTAATGGTCAGTTAATTATCAAATAATCAATACAAATTGAATAGATCTTAAATAGATGAAGAAGAAATCACTAATAATGCATTAACTTATGAAAAAAGTTTCAAGTTGATTCGATGAAAAACCCTAATAAAGAAATTAGCTCATAGATATTGTCATGCTAAGAAACTAATTGTCTTCAACATAAACTGAATTAAAGTAAGTAAAAAATAAAAGAACTTGAACTATAGATGTCTCTAATGGTATTCTAGCCTCCGTTCTTAGCCTCCAAAAGTATGATCCCCCGTAGAATAATCCTTAGGGCTTATATTTTTTTCCCCAAAACCTCTTCTGGACCTTTTTACCCTTTTAAAATTCGACTTTTCCTCGCAGGTTTCCGCCTCGGCGCCGCGGCTCTAAATAGGCAGAATATCACAGAATCCTCTTATCTTTTGGCGATGCGGCCTGCTGGTTGGCTCCGTTGACGATAATAATTCTAGAGCCTCGGCGCCTCTTTCTTCAGCGGCGGCTCATAAGCGCCGCGAACCTTGCTTCTTTGTGTCGCGGCGCTCCAGCATTTCTCGTCCGAAATTCTGCCAGATTTCATCTATTCTTTCCGGGACTCCTTTTTACTCTCTTTCAACCTCTTTTTCAGTATTTTCTCCCTTAGGACCGCTGTGACTCAAAAGAAAGAAAAACAACCCTAACACGATACTAAACGCAAAGAAAAGAGGAAAACACTAACTAAAAAAGACTCAAAAATGTATATAAAACCGACTCAACAAATACCCCCAAACTGAACATTTACTCGCCCTCGAGTAAAGCCCTAAACAAAAACAAAACAAAACAAAACCAAAGAAAAGACTCTATGAAATAGATCAAGTAGTTATATCAATGTTGCCTCAAAAATCATGGATGAAAATTGGGATAATATGTTAGAATATAACATGAATTTTTAGCAATCTAGAATTTTAAGTTAGATATTTCGCAAATTCAATGATACGCATGAGTAAAACATGTGGCTCATAATCACAGGAAATACGAGCACTTAACCTATGCATGTCAATTTCATTCCAGCTTTTTCCAAAATTCTATATACTTGTCTACTTGTTATTATCCACTAATCATAGACGTACACTTAGGAATCTTCAGGACTTTCAGGAGTTGTAATGTAGGCTTAGGCAGGGGTAGATAAAAGTTGGCATTTAGGCTCAATACTACCATAAATAATTTCATTCAACTCCTTTTCTTTCTTTTGACTTTTTTTCTAGTCTCATACCTATTTTCTTTTTTTTTCTTTTGAGAGAATGAGACACATTACTCAAGAACAAGCACCCCCAAACTTAAGCTTTTGCATATTTTTCAGTGGGGTGCATCAAATGTTTCATTTTTTTTTATCTTAATCTTCCACACTTTCTTATCCCCAGTATTTTTCAATTATCATTTATGGCACAACAAGGGCATCATCGGTGTCAAACAAAGATACTATTTTAGGTTCACAAGGGCTGACTAAGGATATAGTTTATGTTAGGGTAGGTAATGAACGGTAAGAAGGGCTATCAAAGAATGTCTGAATCATTTTTTTAAACATGTATATCTTAACTATTTCGCCTCAAATAACAAGCAAACATGTTTTCTGGATATTTTCAACCTTACTTTCCATAATTGACAATACATAGGCTAAGCACAAATATTCAAATAATTAGATGTTTATGAATTTTTGACATATCTAACTTAAGCACACATATTTTTACTTTTAATTCTATTACATTATCTCAATTAATCTACTCAATTTAATTAGCAACTACAACATACATGATTCAATAAAAAATTTGACTCACACATATAAAACAAATAAAACAAACACAAAAATGCAAGACAAAAGATCACAATCAACACTGGTATTTTCGTGTTCCTGAATGGGTCTGTTTCATCTTTTTAGGTTTATGCTCTACTCCGGGTAAAGATCCGCCCGATTTGGATTTGTACATATAGGACAAATGCTTCCATTACAGGTTAACCAGGTGTTGATCCTGAGATTTTCTATTTTCGTGATATGCGTTATTTGACGTACAATAATTTCTATATGCCTATTATTAATCTGCACCCCCTGGGAGCGATAAACCTGTTGGATTTTATTAACCAAAGAGATTCGGCTTTAAATTCTGCAAGAATATTAAGGTTTCCGTAAGGTTTTGCAATTCTTGTGACAGCAACGTTCAGTTTTCGGTTTACACAATTAAATTCTTTTTTGTAAGGTCATTTGTAATTCTTCGATTCCACGCGGTCGACTTTCTATTAATAATTTTGGGAATCCCATAAAGATTATGATCTGGATCAGATCCAAGAGCCCCCGCACCTAGAGCTACTTGTCGTTCCAACCCAGTTCCAATAATGCATTTCTCGGAGCGAGAAAGAGAAATTGCTTGACGTTGCATATTAGAACTCATTAAAGCTCGATTCGCATCATTATGTTCGATAAAAGGAATGAGAGAAGGTCCAATAGAAAAATATTGAAAAGGAAAAATACTTCGAAGATGAACTTGTTCCCATGCAATAGTCAAGAATTCTTGACGGTATCGAGCTGGAACAACATTGTCCCCAATGTGTGAAGACTAAAAATAAAGAAAAAATTTACAGATGCAAAACAGCGGTCACAACGGAGGTCTGTGAGGAGATTCTTAAAATCGCATAGGCGCTGCGACTGTTGTTCTGGGCGCCGCAACCCTCCTTCGCAGGAAAAATTACTGTAGCCTCCGGTCCTCAGGCGTCGCGGCCCTTATCCTCGGCGCCATGATGCTAATTGCATAAAATATTCTCTGCTCTCTGGACTTTTGGCGCCGCGGTCCTGCATAAAAAAAATCTCAACTTTTTTTAGCACGTTCGACCCTTTGCTCCTCGGAGTTAGTCCCATCTCACATATCATAAAAAACACACCAAACAACAGAATACTGTGAGACTGTTCAAGAATAAAATAAAGAAAAAATGAAATAACATAATTTAAACATTGGGTTGCCTCCCAGTAGCGCTGTCGTTAACATTATTTAGCCGGACGCAGTTATCTTGTTCATTCAAGGGGGTAGATTACCCCCATAACATATCCACTTCATTAACGTTCTCTTCCTCTTTCTCCTTTTTTTTTCTTCTTCACAGAGCTAGGTTAAGAAGGATTCATCCTTTTTTCATCATTCATCGGGTCATTTACCTTACCATCATGTTTTAAGGTTACCCCAAGAGTGTCAGTACCCTTGAAGCTTTCATGAGAAATAGCCTTGTCAACTATACCAACAACAAAACATTTGTCACTGGCTTGTGGCTCGGTTGGTGTCCTGAAGACGGTGAAGGTCACTTCCTCATCTTGAACTCGGAGCATTAATTCTCATTTATCCATATCAATGAGGGCTCTCCCTGTGGCAAGGAATGGTCTTCCAAGGATAATGAGCATATTCTCATCTTCTTCCATGTCCAAGATAATGAAGTCAGCAGGAAAGATGTAAGATTGAATGATCTGCTAGCTGCAAATTGACTGTTGTAGACTTTGCTTCCCCCAACCCAAGTTTGCAAAACACCGAGAGAAGAATCAGATTGATACTTGCCCCTAAATCACACAAGGACCGATTACATTTCACATTCCCTATAGTGCAAGGTATAGTGAAACTTTCTGGATCTCTCAACTTCTGGGAAAGTTTCTTTTGCATGATTGCACTGCACTGCACTCCTCTATCAATGCCACTGTCTCATCTCTTCTAGTTTTCTCTTTTTAAAGAGGATATCTTTCATGAACTTGACGTAAGTGGGCATCTGCTCCAAGGCCTCAATAAAGAGAATGTTGATATGTAATTTCCTGAACACCTCTAGGAACTTTGAGAATTGTTTATCAAGAGACTTCTTCTGAATTTTTTGTGGGTATGGAATTCTGTCATGATATTCCCTTGCGGCTGCTGGTAGAGCCTTCTCTATGATAGGGGGTCTTCAGTAACCCCCTCTTTATCTAAATCAACTGTCTCTCCCAACTTTTCAGTCATATCAACATGTGTCTGAGCTGCAGATTGCTCCACTTGTTTACCATTTCTCAAACTGATGGCCTAACACTGCTCTCTTAGATAGACAACAGTATTGCTAGGGAGGGTTCCTTGAGGTCTGTCATTCATTATGCTTGCCAACTGCCCCACTTGTGTCTCCAAGTTCCTAATAGAGGATCTTATCTCTGTCATAAATTGAATTTGGGAGTTGGTGAGAGTTAACAATGGATCTCTTAATTTATCAGGTTTCTCTTGTGGAATTGGTGGTATGAACTGTTGAGAAGATGAGGCATGATTCTGCGACTGCTGACCTTGGTCATTTCTCCATAAAATGTTAGGGTGATTTCTCCACCCCGGATTGTATGTATTGGAGTAGGGATTATTGTATGGCCCCTGAAATTTCCCCACTGCTTGGCACAGAGCTTGGTCCATGGGAACATTATTCGGGTCCGTGGTTGGGCACCTATCAAATGTATGTGGTCCCCCACAGATCTCACATCCTGCTGAAGTCTGCACCACATTGGCTGTCATGGTGTTCTGTTGTATCTAACTCATGAACCCCAGCCACCTTCCTGTTGCTTGCTACACTCTCATCTGACCACTGATGGTTGTTGGTGGTAATGTCTTCTAATAAATCATGTGCCTCATTGTCACTCTTACTCATGAAAGTTCCCCTTACAACAACATCAATTTTGGTACGAGTAGTACCACATAACTCATTGTAGAAGATGTGGACCAACATCCACTTTTCAATTCCATGATGCGGACACTTTCTCTGCAAGTGTTTAAACCGCTCCCATGCATCATATAACGACTCTCCTTCTAGCTGATAAAATTGTTCAACTCTCTTTTGAGCTTTACTGCCTTTGATGGAGGGAAGAATTTGACAAGAAACTTCTGAGCCAAGTATTGCCATGTGGTGATGGAGTTTGTCTGCAAGGAATTCAACCAGCTCTTGGCTCATCCCTGAGTGAGAATGGGAAGAGCCTCAATCTAATAGCTTCATCAGTAACACCATTATATTTGAATGTCGCACACAACTTCAGAAAATTAGCTAGATGCGTATGTGGGTCTTCTGACGGCAAACCCCCAAATTGGACTGTATGCTGGACTATCTGCAGGATTTCTAGCTTGATTTCAAAATTATTTGCATCCACAGCTGGTAACCTGATGTATGTCTGTGCACCTGTAACCGTCGGCAATACATAGTCCCTTAAGCTCCTCTCTGCAGGATGCTGGACTTGTCCCATAGCTGTCGGTACATCCTCATTCAAACTATTCTGATTCTGTTGATTTGTCATTGATATTGAATCAGAAATTCTTTTATTTCGTCTGTTCTTCTTACACGTTTTTTCAATTTCCGGGTTTAGAAGGACAAGTGTGTCTGATCCTCTTCTGCTTCGCATAAACAAAACTCCTGAAATTGATCAAAATAAGAAAAATAGATCAAGGCAAAACTGTGTTTTAAAAATGAAAATGAAAATAAAAATCCAAATTAGAAATAAAGTTAGATTCGATATTGATAATACGCCAGTCCCCGACAATGGCGCCAAAAACTTGTTGCGATATTTCTATGTGCTTACGCAAGTATACGTATCGCAATGTAGTAATAATTCCGGTTAGACCGAGTATCGTCCACAGAGACTGGTTTATCAATTACCGATTATCTAAGCTTTGGTTTCTATTTGGTAACCGTAATTGTGTTTGAATTTTTAACTAATAACTACAACTAAAGTAAAGTGCAGGAAATAAACTAGGATGATAATACTTTGGGTTTAAAACAGTTATGTAGAGAATTAGGATTTCCAATCTCATCAACTATCCAATCTTTCAGTTGTTAATGCAAGATTAATGATTTTTCTTCTTATTACGGTAGCAGGTTAACTAAGATGTTCTATATTCCAGTTAGAATATATAAAAACTCAACCTTATGCAGAAATTTTCTATATTTCTATGATAAGTTTTACCACACAGGATGATTAAGAACAATAACCTTAAATACTACACAAGTATCGGGGTACTTTCGTCCACAATTTTAACCTATGTCTAATCAACTATAGCATATTCAAATCTCCCTTCTCAGATCTCTATTCGAAATCATATAAGTTATGACAATTAATGGTCAGTTAATTATCAAACAATCAATACAAATTGAATATATCTTAAATAGATGAAGAAGAAATGAATAACAATGCATTAACTTATGAAAAAAGTTTCAAGTTGATTCGATGGAAAACCCTAATAAAGAAATTAGCTCATAGAAATTGTCATGCTAAGAAACTAATTGTCTTCAACATAAACTGAATTAAAGTAAGGAAAAAGAAAAGAACTTGAACAATAGATGTCTCTTATGGTGTTCTAGCCTCCGTTCTTAGCCTCCAAAAGTATGATCTCCCGTAGAATAATCTCTAGGGCTTATATTTTTCTCCCCAAAACCTGTTCTGGACCTTTTTACCCTTTTAAGATTTGACTTTTCCTCGCAGGTTTTCGCCTCAGCACCGCGACTCTAAATAGGCAGAATATCACAGGAGCCTCTGATCTTTTGGCGCTGCGGCCCTGTTGGTTGGCGCCGTCAACGCTAATAATTCTAGCACCTCGACGCCTCTTTCTCCAGCATTTCTCGTCTGGAATTCTGTCAGATGTCGTCTATTCTTCCCGGGACTTCTTTTTGCTCTCTTTCAACCTCTTTTTTAGTTTTCTCCCTTAGGACCACTGTGACTCAAAAGAAAGAAAAACAACTCTAACACAGTACTAAACGCAAAAAAAAAATACTAACTAAAAAAGGACTCCAAAATGTATATAAAACCGACTCAACAGTGTGGTTCCACTATTTCGGAAGCGGACCGATACTAGTGTTATGGAGGCGCCTGGTGTGAATTATTACAAATCGATCACACCATCCCCAATCATGATTGTCCTCAGTACTGATGATGAGGCACCGAGAGCCTAAAAAATCTAAGTTTATCATTCCTTCACGAAACACGCGAGGGGAGTAAAGATGGATCAGATAATCCAGGATAAAGGGAAGGTTTGCAAGTCCCACTAGAAACTTCAAATAACGAACAACTCTCCATGTTTGGAGAGCTAATTTCCCCAAACAAATTCCATAATCGCAACAAAAAGTCTTTATTACTTCATGATGGGGAAACCGAACCCGATGGTGAAAGGATAGGTATAAATCATCGATATACTGAGACATACCGGGAAATGCTAGCATTAATAGGAAGGAGAAACACCTCAACCTCAAGTCCCCATTGACAGTGAATACGAACCTGAGGGATTATAAACTTATCTATGGTTATCCCCTTAACAGAATCATATTGGTAACTGGTACGGAAATCTCTATCTTAGTTGAAATTAGCCAAGATGATATCGGTGACTGTAGAACCCAAGTCTATTGCTTAAGTGACAGATGAAGTTGTGACCCGACGACGAGTAGAGACCGCAGAAGTACCACCTAGTTATTCTCGAAGATGGGTAAGGGTGAGGTTGTAAAAGGAAGAAGAGGTCGAAATAGATGAGGATGATCTTTTTTAAAATATAGAGCAGAGCAGACATAATATTGGGTGCACGAAAGAAGAAGGCAGAAAGAAAGTGGGGGTCGCCCTCTTAAATAGCCAACGGAGGTAAACATTAGCCTTGGAAAGTGAAGCGGTGTGCCTGGTCAGAAAACGTCAATCACTGTCTCTGAAAAGGCTTGACCGAATGGGTGAAGAGATGCATTAAATGTTATCCTCACAAAATGTATTATTGTGGGAAGAGTGGCAATGTTTTGTCTAAGTTCTCGCGTAAAATTCGAAAGAGAGTCGACTCTTCCACTTCTCGGGCTCATGGAATGAAGGGCCTGAAAAGTTGGGACTATTTGTATTGGGTGAAAAGCGCATTCGGGGGGGATTAGCTTATCCGGAGGCTCATTTGACCCGGGGACACCTTACAACTGTTCCCCACTTTCACCAACTTCTGTCACATCCGTCAGTCTCAATCAGAGCGTCACGGCGCGCGCACTCCGGTAGGACGTCAACAGTGTCACGTCATCATAACTTTAGAGCTAGAATAGTCTAGTATTAGTTATATATGTAAAGCTTAGGAAGGAAGAAACATCATCTTGCTCACTTTGTAACTCTAACATTATTTTTCTCTCTCAAAGTAGTATACACTAAGATCCGTTATCCATTCATTTATTTTTTTACTTGAATCATAGCTTGTTCATTTTATTATCTTACTTATCGATCATACATATTTATTTTTTACTACCATAACCAAACTCGTTAAAGGGTTTCCCGAATCGGATATAACTCACTTGTCTTTAAACCCTATAAAACAAATCTCTAATTGATTTTCTAGTTAGAATCATTTTCACCGGAAAACACAAAATATGTATATATTATGTAAATACGTCTTCCTACAAATTCCTGGGAAAATTTTGAAAAAAGTCAATAAACCACCTCCACGTAAAAATAAATTAGGGATATATTTTTTAAACCGTACTGCCTTATATTCAAGTATGGTTCCGGCAAGATAAGGCAAAATAATTTAAAATTAATACACTTCACGAAAAGTCAAAAACCCAAATTGATGGGTAAGAATATAAGAACTTGGAGGACGTTAACGTTTTATTATCTTTACTTTCTTATGTAGATAGTAGTATTTAATAGGGAGCAGAATCAACTAGCAAGCTGTCAGCAAAGTATGGTTCAACTTCAATAATTTTGGACTTGTAAGTTTTTGAATTTTCGGCATTATTTACTATCTCAATATTTAATGTTGATAAGGATGCGACAACATATATACGACTTTTACCTGTGCAAGCCAACACCATGCCCACTTAATTTTTTTGTCATGTAATGCTAATATATATCGGTAGAAATGGCATATGGCAACTCTTGTATTAATGTGCTAATAGCACATCAGGACGATCCTGCATGCACGTACTACTTCTGTTTAAATTAATATAAGCACCATCTTTCAGACCCAAAAAAAAAGATAGTAGTATTAATAATATTTACAATGTCGATGTAATTTGAACTGCTATAAAAAGTTTACGTTCCTCATTCTTTTTCCAATTATCCTCCTTGAGAACCAGTTGAGCTGTCCATGCGGACACGTCCCTCATTCTTTACTTCAATAGCGCCATTCTTTCTTTTCTCGCAACAAAATACTTTCTTTCATATACAAATTTGCTCTCCGTACTATAATTGACATATTTTAATGACTCTCTAACAGTCCCGATGCTTGGCTTGGCGCTTACACTCCTTCACCATGGCTACTCCGGATGGCCATTATAGGGTGAGTCCAAATACTTTTTTCTTTTTAGTCAGTAAAAAAAAATGAAATATTTTCTTATTTGGTAAGAATTTAATTTTTAATTTTACCATTTACGCATAACAATATAATCTATAACCATATAAATATTTTTAGCTTGTTTTAGACCACAAGATTAAAAAAAAACTTTATTTCTTAAATTTTGTGTCCAGTAAAACTACATCACATAAATTGGGACGGAGGGAGTATCAATCTAGAAACCTCCAATCGGAGCACATTAGTGTAGCTACATAAATCAAAGGGTGATCAGTTGAAAAATATGTTGAAATTTGTACTTATGTTAATTGGTTATAGCCCGAAAGGATAGTGAGGTGACTCAAGTGGTGAATTAATAAAAGACCTAATATTAAATTATTATATGTGTGGATAAGCTAGGCCCAATAACTATGAGCCTATAATGGATAGGCACTCTCTATAAATAGAGGTCAACTCCCATTTCTCCGGC
This sequence comes from Przewalskia tangutica, assembly GCA_029844215.1. Lineage (NCBI taxonomy): Eukaryota > Viridiplantae > Streptophyta > Magnoliopsida > Solanales > Solanaceae > Przewalskia > Przewalskia tangutica. The sequence goes on from CM056731.1 coordinate 96,816,848, forward strand.
TATCAGAAAAGCCTAGCATATTATGTTCTTGAATAAGCGGTATGGCGGTTGATATCCAATCAGTCGAGATAGCTAGTAAATTGTAAAAATTGATCTTACGCTTAACCGCCTATTGCTACCGCTGTTGAATCAATAGAGATTAACGATACACTTCCTTAATTTTATCTTAAGATTATGTTATACTTGTGTCTTAATCTATACTATGACCACAAATTAATTATTTTACCGTTGATATCTAAGAGCCACCATAGTTAGGGATTAATATCATCATTTAGTCTTGAGTATACATTTAAAAACTCTGCTATATAATTTTCGTCGTGGGTTTTTAAATCAGTTTTTGAGAAGTAATAATATTACGTTCGACAAAATTCTAAACATAAGGAATAAAATAAATAGACACCTATAAATTTTGATCTGAGCCGACGAACCAAATCTTTGTTTCATTGAGGTGTTAAGATTGGACGGCGGGCGATATAGAACTTTGACGGTCCCTGTTAAAGGCAATAAAAATTAAACATGTCAAACGGGCCGAATCGATCGGAGCAGTAATTTCATCAGAGTTTAAGCGTTTCAACCGGTTCGCGACTACGCCAATCGATCCGGTTCATTACCAGATTTCAGGTCGGCCCTTGCGGGTCCGGGTCTGAACCGGCCTATCGGTCCGGTTTTTTTTTTTTATAATTTTTAGTATTTATTTTTTACAATGTAAACTAAATTCAATTTAAATATGTAATATAATATATAATATAGTTTTATATATTAAAATTGAAACTTTAAAATTAACTTTCTATTTTATAGTTTATAACTTTATACTTTATACTTTATAGTTTATACTTTATAGTAATGTTATAGTTATACTTTATAGTTTATAACTTTATATTGTAATTATACTTTTATTAATTTATTAGATTAGTAGATATAAGTTAACAAATAAGTAATAACAAATTAACAACTAAATAAATAGTAAAATTAAAACTAATGATAAGATGTAAACTTTTGAACTTTCATAATGTTAATAAGAGTACATAATGAAGTAATAATAATTTTATTTACATATTATGCATCCTTCTTGCAAGTTCTTCGTAATCTATAGGTTGATTGAATTGGTTATGCTCCATAGCCTCTAAATCTGGAGTATTAATTCCAGTCTCGCCTCCGCTTCCGCCTTCCAAAATATTGCATATTTCTTTATCTTCCGGAGAATTAACGTCTACACTTCCTTGATTTCTTCTCTCTGATCTGATCCAATCCCTTAAGCAGACTAACACTTCTAATGTGCTTCCACCCAATGAGTGACGTGTGTCTCCTATTTGATCTCGTGATTGACTAAATGCACTTTTAGAAGCCACTGTTGAGATCGACACATTAAGAAAATCTCGTGCCATCGCTGCAAGTACCGAAAATTGTCTTTTGTTATCCTGCCACCATTTTAAAGGGTCAAAACTTTTCTTCGGCTCCGCTGGCTTTTGCAAATAAAATTGCATTTCATCGCAAGATCGACTTGTGGTTGCTTGTGTTGTAAAAGTGCTTCATATGTCTAAAGATTCATCATCGTCATCTTCATTGAATCCTGAAGGTGTACACGTATGTAACTAGAAGGAATATTAGTAGCAGAGTTGTTGTTATCATGTAATGTAGCATAATATTCATATAATGTAGTTAAATTAGTATCAAGTTTACGTATGCAATCAAATGAAGACGGAGTTTCTGTTGCACCTACTTCCATATAAGTATATAAACTATATATTAAATTATGACAATCTACTTTTTTAATAGAAGGATTTAAGACTGCACCAATACAATAAATATCAGGAATAGAAAAAAAATATTTTTTAAATTTTTCAAACATAAGTGTAACTGCATCTTTATATTTCACATTTGATTTTAAACCATAAAGTAAATATGAAATTTCAGCTATATGAGCTAAAACATTACAAACAGTTGGGTAATAAGATCCACGAAAATTCAACGAAGAGTGTAAAATTTACGTAATTTTTTTAAAAGTTCACCAATTGATTTCCAATGTTCGTCAGTTAACATATACATCACGTTCTTACAATGCGCATTTGCAACATGTGTTATGGAGTCTTTATACTTATAACATTCTTTTAACAATAAATAAGTATAATTCCACCGTGTAATAATCTCATCTGGCATGAATTTAGGTCTCAAATTAAATTGTTTACATTTTTCTTTAAATTCTATAATTCTATTTTTCCTATTATTATCCTGAATAACTCCAACAGCTCTTTTGACAAGTTTTATTTCAGGTGCAAATAAATCAAGACCACTTTTAACAATTAAATTATAAATATGACAAGCACAACGAACATGAAATATATGAGGAAATGGTGGTTGTACTTCCGCTTTTAAAAGATCTACAACAGCAGTATTATTAGATGCATTATCGAATGATACACAAAATATTTTATTATAAAGATTATATTTTTTGGCATAAGAACAAATAGTTTCGCTTATATATTTTCCAGTACGACTTTGATCCTCGTCATACGCAAAAGCAATAATACGTTTTTCCATTCTAAAATTTTCATCAATCCAATGACAAGTAATTGTTAAATAATCATAACCGTTTAAAGCATGTCCAATGTCTGAAGTAAAACTAACTAGGCATGAAAGGTTAGCAAACAAATATTGCAAAAAAATAACATAATCATTATGAAGTCTAAAAATATCGGCTCTAGTAGTACTACGAGGAACACCTTTAAAAAAGGGATTATATACTCTTTGAATATATGTAATTAAATATGAAGAAGAAGCAAAAGAAAAAGGTAAACAACCCCCGACAATCATTTTTGCTAATTCAATGCGATTCTTTTTTGGATCGTACTTAGCCACCCCCCAGTTAATGGGTTAAGTTGTTGTTGACCGGGTTCTAAATCAGAGACAACATTCCATTGTGTCGTATGATCGTTTTTATATGTCTACCTATAGTGTTCGTCCCCCCGTCACCACCCATTGTCTTATGTTTATAAGTTCTCCCACAAATATTACATCTAACTCTATCAGTGCCCACAACTTTATCATAAAAGAGCCACACTTTACTCCTTTTTTTTCTTACTTAGTTCGTAAATGAGGTTCACGACTACCACTAGCAGCATCAACATTGTGTAAGGAACACTAGTAGGTGTAGGAGGTTCATTTTCTTCAAGTTCAACAATATTATCTAATTGAACGTTATCATATTCATTATCTTCTATTCTAAAATCTTCTTGCATTTGATCATAATCTATATTTTGATTAGATGATGAAGAACCTATAGATTTTTTACCCCTTGAACTAGATTTACGGCGTAGTCCCGACAAATTTACCCTTAGCGAAGACATTATAAAATATTTAAATAATCAACAAATAAATATGATAATTTAATAAAATAATTAGAGAATGAAACGAGTGTACCAAACTTCGGGATTCAGAATTCAATTGAAACTCGAAGCTCGAAGTTTTGCGTCTTGCTACTTTGAATTTGAAAACTAATAATAATAATAACTTGAAAATTGATAATAAAGATAATTAAGAGAGTATGAGAAATTGAGAATAAGAGAATTGAAAGAATTGTTGTGTGATAAAAATGAAAAAAATGTAGAGAATTTATAGATTTTTTAAAGAGTAAAAATGTAATTAAAAATAATAATAAACAAAAAAAAAAAACAAACGGTCGAAATGACCGTTGGCACCCCCCCACCCCCACCCCCTCCGAACGGTAACATTACCGTTTGGGTCGAAAAAATGTCAATTTTTTAATAATTTTTTTGTGTTATCGGTCCGGACCGGTTAGCAGTAATGCTAACCCAGAATGTAACTGCTCGCACGGTCTAACCGGTCCAGGCCTTACCGGGTTTTTATATAACCCGTGTGGGTTGGGGTTGGGGGCCAACCCAACCCCGAACCCGGTAAGCCCTTAACGGTCCGGTCCGAACCGGATTTTCTACCGGGTCAAACGGTCCGGTTCCGGGTCAAACCGTTAGACAGGTTTAATAAAAATATACTTCTATAGGGAAAAATTTGTGTCATACAGGTTTACGAATTATGTCATGAAACGTGGTAAAAAGAGGTAAATCAGATCTAAGTCAGCTTTCAGTGCTTGCAAGCCTTACACCGAGGGCACCAAAGAGTCACAAGTACCGAAGAACAGAAGGATCAGGGGTCCGGTTCGAATCCCAACAGGCGACCATTACTTACATGACTGTACACCTTCTAAGAATGCATTCAACACATTTATGAAGATAGTAATTATCTGATTATTACTGCATTTATGTATTGTTATTATTAGGGTTATAATTTATGAAGTGTGTAGTGATGAGTCCAAGTATAAATAGGACTATTAGGCGGATATTTCCACGTGCTCACGCAAGTGTACGTATCGTTACAAGTAATATAGTCTTGTAAGACCGAGTTTATCATCCACAGAGACTGGTTTCCAATTAACGAACATTTATTCTAGGTTATCTATTTGACAAACGATAATTGATTTGGGTTTTTATTTAACTACTAGAATAATTGCAAGAAGTAAACTAAATTGTTGAGGTTTAATCAGTGATGAAGGAATTAGGGCTTCCAATATCCTCGACTAACCAATCTTTTCAATCCTTAATGCAACTAGAATGACTTCTTCTTCTACGTTAAGATAGCGGTTAACTAGACTGTCTTATATTCCGGTTAGGATATATAATCGCTCAACCCCAGTGCAGAACCCTTCTATATTTCTATGATAGGATTTACCACATAGGAGGATTAAGAACAATATACTATAATGCTACACAAGTATCGGAGTACTTTCGTCTGCGATTTTAACATATGTCTATTCAATTACAGCATATCCAAATCTCTCCTCTCGGTTCTTGATTCGAAATCATATAGATTATGATAATTAATGGCCAGTTAACTATCAAACATTCATACCAATATTGAATAAATCTTAATCAAGTGAAGAAGAAATCAAACTAATGCATTAATTCATGAAATAGAGGTTCAAGCGATTCAATAGGAAAGCCCTAATAAAGTGTTTAGCTCCTAGACATAGTCACGCTAAGAACTAATACAAATACCAACATAAACTGAATTGAAAACTAAAGAAAGAAAAAGTACTTAGAACTAGGTCTCCAATGGTAGCCTCCAATTTGTCTTCAATAGTGTTCTGTGATAGAATGTCTGACTCCCTTCAATAGAATAATCCATAGGGCTTAAGTATGTTGCAAATTCTGTGCCCTCTGGACCCTTCTGCCCTTGGCCAAATTTACTCCGGATTCTGAATTTTCCGCATCGGCACTGCGGTTCTGCAAAAATGGCACCGTGGTGCCGAAAGTCCTGCGGGTTCTCTGATCTTCTGGCACCGCGGTTCTGCTGCTGGGCGCCGCGATGCTGCTTTGCCTTCATCCGAATCTCCAATTTTCAACTTTTTGCTATCTCGAGACCCTCCTTTTATGCCCACTTTTCGATCTTTTTCGCCATTTTGTTTTTTTGAACCGTTGTGACTCAAAAGAAATGAAAACGACCCTAACACTACACTTATTTAAACGGAAATGGGAAAAATACTAACTAAATATGACTCAAAAAGCATATACAAAATACGCCTAACAAGGACCAATTAGCTCATTGTAAAGACACGACGTTCAAGATATTACAATACTAGTTCTCTGTTCTCACTACTTGTCTCAATACTGTGCTTTCATATTATTAGAAACACCAAGCCTAGAGGCCATATCACGAAGTTTCTTCTAGGCTCAAGCTAATTATATTCTAACTCTGCTTTTATATTCATTACTTATTAGAATTATTTACTGATTAATCTGCTAAACTAATCACTTAAGACCTACGTGTCTGTTACACCTCGTAATTCTAGGACAATAAATTGAGAACATAATTAAGAAAATAAGATTCGAATATTGGATATAAAATATATTTACATATGCTAATACAGAAATTAGTATACCAAGGATGTGATCCAGGAATAATTTTTGAATACTACAAGTGTGACGATGAGAATTAGTACTAATAGTTGTATATTTTCAATACGGTTATGGACTAGTGTCGTGTATAACACAATTTGGACTTAAAATTTTCAGATTTTATATAAGATTGATTAGGTGGGAAATTAATTAATTGTGGGATTAATTTTAGTGGAGGGAATAATAATAAGTGGACAAATTATGGGGACTTGTGTCTCAAAAACCGTGGACAACACACAACACTCATTAAAATTCAGCCCATGCTCACATATACCAACATGTCTCTACACTTTAACTCAAAATTCATCCTTCACTTATCTCTCTCTCCCTCCAACCGATTTCCTCTCATCTTCATAGCCAAGTTAGAGACTAAAATTACCTCTCTTACAAGATTAAGCTCCTCAACTAAGTTCTAAGCCAAGATACACTCCAAACAGTGGGTCAGGGTAAATCACTGGCTGATTTTGCTCCAGAAAATCTTAGCATTGGCGATGAGCAAGTTGGAAGAAAAAAAAATGTAAGTAAGATGGTTTTAAGCTTGTAAGAAATGCATGCATGTTATTGTAACTTAAAGAGATGGTGAAAATGATGCAAGATGGTGCAGTGGGTGCCGAGACTAACAAGGATTGTTTTAGCTAAGTTAAGGTAATATTTATTCTTCTTCTTTTTAAAGAGTAATGGAAGTTAAATGATGTGTAGTTAAGAGATGAACTCATGTTAAGAAGAATTTAAAATAAGAAATAAATGTGACTGTTTTGGGGTGTAGTTGAGCCTATTTTGGGGTTATTTAACTACATTGGGCTCGATTGTTATTGTTGTTATATCGTCAGTAATTGCATGTTAAAATTGAAGGAAACCTTGATATTTAAAGTTGTAATTGGTTATATGAAAGTGTTGAAACATGAATTGGATTTTAAGGAATTATGAGAAGAGTTTTGTATTATGTAGTTTTGACCGTGACATCCAAAAATCGTGGGTATTGTTGTGTCGAATTCAAGGGTTGTTTTGTTGAGTTATAATGCTGGAATTATAAGTTATGAACATGCATATACATTTTTGTAATTGCGGATATATGTCTTAAAGGAATTAAGGTGTAGAAGAGTGTTATGTTGCAAACTATAAGACTTGAACTCTCGTTGTTGCTAGAAGTATGGACTATTTTTAAAAGTTGTTTTAATATGGATTAAGGGGCTGGATTTACATGAGAAATATGTGTATTAGTCACCATGGTTGTTGTATTACATGAACGTAAAAAGAAAGAATGTATAACGATAGCGTATATAGAATATATGAGACTATTTTGGTTATAACCTTGAGATGTGTCTTATTATTGATGTTGTTGACCTTGTTTTGTGAGTTGCGGATATATATATAACTAGGGGAAGTGTTGCCCGAATTTGTATATAAAAAGAAGTTATGGTTCGATATATATAATGTATACTAATAACCATAAAGTTGATAGACATGTTATTATTGTTATAGGTTGAAGTACTAATTGAGAGAAATTCTAAATATTGAGTTGGTTAGTTCGACAATAAGGTATGTGAAACTATTTCTTCTTTCTTTTTGGCATGATTTACATAAATAAGTGTACGGCGGACGTACATAGTTCCAATGAATCCTAATTTCTTAGTGATACATGATATGATAATGCCTTTGATATTCAGTGATGGTTCATTCTATTTATTCTATTGAGAGTCAAATGATGATTTAATTTGCATATAATTACTCATGATATTATATTCGTGATTGATGTGATTATATCATTTCACCGAGTCCCTTGCTAGAGGGTCGGGTACGGTATGCATATATATGATGATTTTACTGAGTTCCAGAATGAGTCGGGTACGATATTTGTGGACAGACATCCACGGATATGCCTTTATTCACTGAGTCCCATGATGGGCCGGGTACGGTATGTATTTGACTTCATTCACCGAGTCCCACATTGGGTCGGGTACGGTATATTTTATGGACATACATGACTCTCAATTCATAAGGCACGGGTGCATTGATATCTGGATTATTATACTTGTCTCATGTTATCTTTTGGTCAGTTATGATCTTCTTTACAGTACTTCATGTTTTACATACTCAGTACATTATTTCGTACTGACCCCCTTTCCTCGGGGGGCTGTATTTCATGCCCACAGGTAACTCAGTTTGGTTAGGATTTCTACTCAGCTGTTTGGAGAGCTCTATTATTCCGGAGCCTAGTCATTTTGGTACAGATCTTCTATTATAGACTCATGCATATTTACGGGTACGGCGGGGCCCTGTCCAATCATATTTCATTATCATACTCCTAGAGGTCTATAGACAGGTGTGGGTGGTAGATGTGTTTGATACATGTATATGTGTTTTGGTCAGATGTATGGATATGGTCAGATATTCCCGTGTACAGAGGCAGCCTTGTCGGCTTGCCTATTTTGTTTTGAGGATTTGCTATGACAGTTCAGGGGACAAGATCCCTTTGTTATGTGGCATTATGAGTCCACTTAGAGCAGTTCGTCCTTGGAATGTCTTCAGACCGTGTCTAGTAGAGGCTTGCATATGGGTATGTCGTGAACCATACTTATACGTAGGAGGTTGCCGGGCATTTAGGATGTCATCTTTTCTTTCATCTCATAAGTCGTGCGATAGAGCTGTGTTATTAGGATAATTCCCCTCTCTGACGAATTAATGTGTTTACAACTATGCCTCCAAAGAAAGCAACAGCGGCCCAGAAGGGCAAATCAGTAGCAGGAGATACTAGTCAGATCCCGAGAGTTACTAGGGCCCGTGCCCAGACAATGCCTGAGATTGTGCTCCAGTCAGCGAGCTCTGCTACACCGTCACCTTCAGAGGAGCTTAGAGCAGCAGAGGCTCCAGTTCAGGGGGCAGCATCACCAGCTCCCGAGGCCCCAGCACTTGAGCCTCCAGCTCCTCAGCCAGGGGCGGAGGATAGGGCCATGAGAGATGCAGTTCAGCTGCTGATTAGTGGCAGGGCAGACTCGCATGCATGGACTTGGAGCTGCCAACATATCTGATAGTTTTAGGATTCGAGACTTCTTGAGTTGTAATCCTCCAGAGTTTTTTGGGTCAAAGCCCGAGGATGATCCACAGGAGTTTATTCGGCAGATGCATCGTACATTGAGGATTATCAAGGCTTCTGAGACTGAGTCTGTTGAGTTGGCTTCGTATCGATTACGGGATGTAGCTGTTAATTGGTATGAGTCTTGGAGTTATCTACGGGCGAGGGTGCTACTCCAGCGGTATGGGATGAGTTTACAGAGGTCTTCTTTGGCCACTTCCTACCTTCAGAGATGAGGATAGCTAGAGTTGACAGATTCTTACATTTGAGGCATAATGACATGAGCATTCGAGAGTATAGCCTTGAGTTTGACTCGTTGGCTAGATATGCGCCCACTATTGTAGTTGAGATGGCGGATAGAGTGCACCGTTATGTGATGAGGCTAGATCGCTATTTGACTGATGGTTGTATGGCAGTGGCTCTTCAGCCAGATATGAATATTGCTCGGATACAGGCATATGCACAGGGGGTAGAGGACCGACCCAGAGGACGCCAGCCAGATAGGGATCACGACAGAGGCCAGCATAAGAGGGCTAGGTCGGCTGGGTATTCAGGTGAGTCTCGAGTTGGGCAGCCTCAGCAGCATATCAGATATTCTTCCCAGCCAGCATAGAGTGCACCCCCACAGTCCACAGGTAGGAGATTTGACCGCGCAGGGTATTCTGGAGCTGGTCAGAGCTCCAAGGCTTCAGGTTCACAGATGAACATGGGTTCTAGTCAGTCGAGGCCACCTTTGCATCTGTGTTCTCGGTGTGGTAGGTCCCATTTTGGGGAATGTCATTTTACTACAGGTGCTTGTTTTTCTTGCGGCCGTCAAGGCCATGTGATGAGAGAATGTCATTTTAGAAGTGGTACAGGTGGTATGGCTCAACCAACTGGATCGGTTGCTGGTTCATCTTCTTCTATAGCTATGCGCCCCGCATGGCAGGGTGTTCATATGCCAGCAGGCTATGGTAGAGGTCGTGGTGGAGTTTCCAGTTCTAGCGGTCCCTCGAACCGCATATATGCTTTGGCTAGTAGGCAGGATCAGAAGGCATCACCCAATGTGGTTACAAGTATATTATCGATCTTTTTCCGAGACGTATATGCATTGATAGATCCAGGTTCTACCCTATCATATATATCCCCCTTCGTTGCTAGTAGAATCGGAATAGAACCTGAGTCGATAGAACCATTTGAGGTAGCTACACTGGTAGAAGATTCTGTCATAGCTAAGCGAGTATATAGAAATTATTCGGTGGTTATCTATAGTCGTCATACCATGGCAGATTAGATAGAGCTAGACATGACCGAATTTGATGTTATCATGGGTATGGATTGATTGGCTTCTTGTTATGCTAATGTTGATTGTAGAGAAAAGATGGTTCGATTTCAGTTTCCAGGCGCACCAATTATAGAGTGGAAAGGGAATACATCATCGCTGAGGGGTAAGTTTATTTCATACCTCAAGGCAATGAAGATGATTAGAAAAGATTATATTTATCATTTGGTTCGAGTGCATGATACGGAAGTAGAGGTACCGACTCTTCAGTAAGTTTTGGTAGTTAGTGAATTCCCAGATGTATTCTCAGATGACCTTCCAGGTCTTCCTCCAGAACGAGAGATAGAGTTCACTATAGATGTATTGCTAGGTACCCAACCCATATCTATTCCTCCCTATAGAATGACACCTGCATAGTTGAAGGAGTTGAAGAAATTGAAGGAGCAACTGAGTGACTTGTTAGAAAAAGGCTTCATCAGGCCTAGTACATCACCTTGGGGAGCACCGGTGCTATTAGTGAGAAAGAAGGATGGATCACTGCGGATGTGTATTGATTATAGACAGCTGAATAAAGTAACAATAAAGAACATGTATCCCCTCCCCAGGATTGATGATTTATTTGACCAGTTGTAGGGTGCTAAGTATTTTTCGATGATAGACTTGCTGTCAGGTTATCATCAAGTGCGGGTAAAGGAGGCACATATTCTAAAGACATCATTCAGGACCCGATACGGACATTATGAGTTTAGAGTGATGTCTTTTGGGCTGACCAATGCTCCAGCAGTGTTTATGGATTTGATGAACCGAGTGTTCAAGCCATTCTTGGATATATTCGTTATTGTATTTATTGATGATATCCTGGTTTATTCACATTCAGAAGAGGAGCATACAGATCATTTGAGGGTGGTACTTAGGGTACTCCAGCACCAGAAGTTGCATGCCAAATTTTCTAAGTGCGAATTCTGGTTGACTTCAGTGGCATTCTTGGGGCATATTATTGGAATTGATGGTATTCGGGTAGATACGCAGAAGATTGAGGCAGTTAAGACTTGGCCCAGACCTACTGAAGCGCGATTTAATGCACACACTTTAACGCAAGTGCACGTTATCGTGACAAGTAATATAGTCTAGGTAAGACCGAATATCGTCCTCAAAGATTAGTGTTCAAGTACCAATTATCTATCCTTTGTTATCTATTTGGTAACCGATATTTGAGTTTGTTGATTATAACTAACAATTATAAATACTAATTAACTATGTGTTTACTTCAGTGATGATGGAAATAGGGCTTCCAAGTCGCTTCAACTATCCGCTTATATTACTTGTTAATGCAATGAATTATGGTTCTTCTTCTTTTGGAGATAGCAGGTTTACTAATTCGTTTTATACTCCCGTTAAGGCTATATAAACACTCAACCCCAGTAGCGCTCCTTTCTACCTTTCGGTGATAAGGATGACTCTATAGGAGGATTAAGAACAAAAACCTTGTTAATCGTCACGCAACTCGCGTGAATTTAGGTATTTAAACCCCTATTAACGCTACACAAGTAATTGAAGTATTTTCATTCCCAATCCGATCTATGTCTACCCAACTTACAGCATAGTCACAACCTTCTCCTTTCGAAGTTTGATTAGAAATCATATAAATAATGATAATTAGTGATCAATTAATTACCAAGCATTCAAAGCAACTATTGGGTAAATCTCAACAATAAGAAGAACAACAATAAACATGCATCAATTCATAACATAAGGTTCAAGTGAATTGACATGGAAAACCCTATAATGGAATTAGTTCCTAGCCATTGACATGACAAGAACTAATTCAATATCCAACATAAAAACTGAAATAAAGTAAAAGAAAGAAAAGAAATTACTAAGTAATGGTCTCCAATCTTCAACTCCAAGAAGTCTTGTGTTTGTGCAAGAAAGGGAACTCTTGAAAACTGCCTAGGGTTCTCTTTTTATAGCCTCAAAACCGCCCTTCAGGTTTTCCTTCAGGCCTGGCCCAAAAAATCGTCAAAAACCTGATTTTTCCGCGTCGGCGCCGCGGCGCCGGAAGTTCTGAAAACTCTCTGATGATGAGGCGCCGCGGCTCTGCAACTCTATTGTCTGGAGGCGTCGCGGCGCTGGAACTTCTGAGATCCTCTGGATATTGGGCGCCGGGGCGCCTGGACCTGTTGGCATGAGGCGCCGCGGCGCTGCAACGGTGCCTTTGCGTGGTTCGTCACTTTCTCGCATTTTAAGCTCTGGAACCTCCGTTTTGCCCTATTTTCGCTCATTTTCCGCCAATGAGCCATTTTAACCAATTTGACTCAAAAGAAAGAAAATCTACCCTAATACGACACGTATTTGTATAAAAAAGGACAAAAGACTAACTAAAAATGACTCAAAAAGTGTATATAAAATACACCGATCAAATACCCCTAAACTTAACCTTTGCTCGCCCTCGAGCAAAGATAATAAGAAAGAAATAAAAACTCAAAGGAGAAGAGAAATAAAAGACTCAATGACATTGATCACTTTGCTGCATTAGTGTCACTTAGAAAAACATGAAGATTAGCAGAATAATATGCAGGAACATATAACATGAAATTTTAGCATTCTAAACACATTAAGCTAGATATTTCACAAACTCATTTTTATCATGCTTAATGGAAGTCAAAATACTGAATCATGCATGTTAATTTCAAAAATCCTATGACATTTTTACTTGCTATTCTCCACTAATCATGGATATGCATATAAGAGATCTTCAGGACTTTTAAATGTTGTAATGTAGGCTTAGGCATGAGTAGGTAAAAATAGACATTTATGCTCATTTTGTGTACCATAAGCTCTTTAGCTTTTCAGTGTTTCCCTTTTCTTTTGATTCTTTCATTCACTTCAAATCTATCTTTCCCCTCTTTTGTTTTGAGAGCGTGAAGTGTATCATAATAGCAAGCACCCCCAAACTTAGGCTTTTGCCTATTTCTTATTACTTTTTAATTGGGGTGCATCAATCTTGTTTGCTCTTTTTGTCTCTTTTTTAACACACTATATTCCAACTATTTCACATGTTTACTTATGGCAAGTATGAAAATATAGGGTGTCAAAGAAAAAGTTCAATTTTTTAGCTCAATGGGGCTGACTAGGGATATTTTAAATGTCAGGGATAGAAAAGAGTGGTAAGAATTGGCTAACAAAGAAACGCCTGAGTCATCTCCCTAACATGCATATCCTAACTATTTCGCCTCAAATAGCAAGCAATCATGACACATAGGTTGTAATCATTTATCATGCACAATTCAAGCAAGAAACTCCAAATAGATAGATTTTGTGAGTTTTTGGCATATCTAACCTAAGTGTTTAGATAGTTGCTTCTAATTCTTATTACATTATTCCACCTTACTTCACTAGGTGTTTCTAGTAACTACAACATGCATGATCTTTGACAGATAATTATGACTCAAAAAGAAAAAAATTTATGACTCAAAAATACACAAAAACAGTCAAAAAGACTCAAACATACTATAACAATAAGACACAAATAAGACACCCCCCAAACTTAAATCACACATTGTCCCCAATGTGTGTAGACTCAAAGACAATAAAAGAAAATGACACTTACAAACTTGGTTTAAAATGGTGGCGGCGGCGGTGGCATTGGATAGTGCATGGACCACTGGTTGAACAAGAAACTCATCTCGTTGATTTGCTGCCTCGTTTCTTGTTGTCCTTGTATCACCGTGTCCAAACTCTGCATCATCCTTATCTGATTCTGGAGTAACTGCTCCATCATGGGCACTGAAGGTTCTGATTCTGTAGGTGGCTGGTGGCTGCTTCCTGCTGCATATTGAGCCTCTATTTCAGGCTCATCTTCGTTCATGGCGGCCTCTGCTGCTGCTGGTGGTGCTGGTGCTCTTCTTGCGCACTGGGGACTTGGAGTGCAGGAAGGCGTGCAATATCCCATATGACACAGGCAGTTGGTTTCTTTCATAAGTATCAGTGGGTAGGGTTGGGACCCCATTTATGGCGCATAAATTTGTAATAAGTGAGCCATGTCCCAACCACTTGTTGTTACCAACCTGCTGGTCTCTTCAATACTTATGACTATTTCTTTCCCCACATCAATCGTCTTCCCCGTCATAATTCCATATATCAATTTGATTCTGTCTTCTGGCACTCTGGTAAAGTGCGTTGATGGAATCGACGGCATCGACGAAATACCAACCTCGTCGCTTTGTTGAACTGACACATACTCAGTACTCTTGACCCATTTCTGACAATATCAAATGCAGCCCCAGGGTAGCTCACTGTGCCTGCGACGTTATCCCAGTTGATGTTGTTGGTGTTTCTGGACCACGTTCTGAAGTAGCTTCGGTCATCACCCCTTTCTTCAACATCTGCTGTTTTTAGTACACATTTATCGCTTCTGCCGTCACAGGCATATATCTTCCCCTCACAAAGCATTTATTGTCCACCTTCTCCGGAAAGTTAGCACAGAATTCACGCACCATCACTGTGTTCATTGGTACTATCTTTTCCGGGTTTACAAATCTCTTCCACCCCATCATCTCAATCATTGCCCGAATGGGCTCATAGACATCCTCATTCCCAAGCGAATTCCTTTGATAGTTCATTCCTCTTTCAGGGATTAAGGGCCTAGTACTAAGCTTTTTGTATCTTTCATGAGCTTGTTGACTAATGAACCTAGTATCATCGTATTGAGGGGCTGAGGTGGATGTGGAGGCTCTTCTCTTTCTGGCAGACATGGTTAAATAACTTTTTGCAGCGTTTTCTTAGTATCACCAATGTTCACCAACCCTATCACTCACCAATCAACAGCTACAACACCAATTACCCCCAAACTTCACTTAAGAAGCTTCTACACAACACCCACACCCTCCTTGTATACTCTTCCTCACTTTTTCACAACCAATTTTTCAACACCCCACAACTTCAACAATACAACACACCTCCAAACTTCTACCTCTTTTGACTACAGTAAAGCTCTCAAGAAAAGAAGAAGATTATCTTTTTACGATGTTTTTCAAGGTTTTCTTGCTTCTAATGGTGATTTTTGGCACTGGATGAAGTTTTGTTGGTTGAAATGGTTAAGGGTTTAGGGACTTTAAGAGTTTTGGTTGTGTTTGGGTTTGATTTATGGAGGATTTGTGGGTAAAGTGTGGATTTTCGTGGGTTTTGTGGAGAAGAAGGGTTAGGTTTTGGTTTGAAATTGGGGAAAATCGGATTTTTGGGCGTCTTTTAATTTACGGATTTCGCTTGTGCCATGCCTGCATTTAGCGCGCGGCTGACTGCAACTTCTTCGGGAATTTCTGCGGCGCCTGGACTTGGCAATTTTTCTGGATTTTTGGCGCGGCCTAACCGTATGGCGCGGCCGCTTAAACTTCAGCGCGCTACGCTCTTTTGGTGCGCGACCACTGCTCGCAGGCGCGGTGCTCACCCGTTTTTCTGGAAATCCTGGCTATTCTTCAGTTTCGCCCTCCAATTTATTGGCCTACACCTGTCAATCACAACACAAACACTACATTCGTGAGATTGTTCTTAATAAAAACTAACTATATTAAAGTAAAATAATTTAAAATACTTTGGGTTGCCTCCCAAGTAGCGCTGTCTTTAACGTCTTTTAGCCGGACGCAAGTTCCTTAACTCAAGAAGTGTGGGGTAGATTAACCCCACAACCAATCCATTTTCTCCACATTTTCCTTTTTCTTCTTCTGTTTCTCTTCTTAAAATTATTTTCTAGGGAAGGTTCAGGAACACATACCTGCTTTGGCGGGGGTTCGGCATCACGTACATGTTTTTGTGGACTTATTTCCCTTGGTTTGTCTTGCACTGGCTCACAGGGGGTTCTGATGGTGCTGATTGCAAAGCACCTGCTCATGATTGGTGGCTCAATAATGTGTTTAAATACTTTAAACACCATTTCTTCCTTCTCCACCCTCAACGTCAGCTCTCATTTTTCTACATCGATCAGGGCTCTCTCTGTCGCCAGGAATGGTCTCCCCAATATGATGGGGATCTCTGCATCTTCTTCCATGTCGAGAATGAGGAAGTCCGCGGGAAAAAAAAATTCCTACTTTAACAAGCACGTCCTCAATCTTCCCCTTTGGGTGCACCACTGTTCTATCGGCTAGTTGCAGGCTCACCGTGGTTGGTTTTTCCTCACCTAACTCCAACCGTTTAAACACCGATAAAGGCATCAAATTTATACTTGCCCCTAAATCGCAAAGGGCCCTGTTGCATGTCACCTTGCCAACTGTGCAAGGCAATGTAAAGCTCCCTGGGTCTTTTAGTTTAGGGGGCAACTTCTTCTGCAGGATGGCACTGCACTCCTCGATGGCGCCACCATCTCATACTCTGCTAGTTCTTCTTCTTCCCAAAATCTCCTTCATGAATTTAAAATAAGAGGCATTTGCTCAACGCCTCTATAAAGGGTATGTTGATATGTAGCTTTCAATGTCTCCAA
Organism: Przewalskia tangutica; assembly: GCA_029844215.1. NCBI lineage: Eukaryota > Viridiplantae > Streptophyta > Magnoliopsida > Solanales > Solanaceae > Przewalskia > Przewalskia tangutica. The sequence continues at coordinate 96,833,620 of CM056731.1, forward strand.
AAATTTGGAGAATTGTTTATCAAGCGCCTTCATTTGCAATCTCTGTGGGAGCAGATTTTCTCGATATCTCCTTCTGCAGGTTTTCTCTACTCTTGGCGAGCTTGACCACCTTCTTCTCTATTTACGCCCTTTTTCAACTACCGATGAGGTGAATCTTTGCTCAATGTTTACCACTTCTCCGTATCTTGCTGGCATTGTTCTCTTGGATTCATCTCTGTGTTGCTTGGCGGTGTACCACAGTGTTTCTTTGTTCGATTGCTTTGCTAGTTGACCACTTGTGTTTCAAGTTCTGAGCGAAGATCTAGTCTCGCCACGGCTAGTGCAGGCGTTGGTAAGTGTCAACAAAGCCGCTCTCGGCTCGTCGGCTTTTACGGTGAGCAGTGCATTAAATTGTTGAGACGGTGGGGCTGAGTAAATATCGCTGATTTTGGTCTTCTTGGTTTTGATCGGCCTCTATCACGGTCTGCCCACGATCTCTCTCCATGAGAAATTTGGGTAATTCTTCCACCCTGGATTATATGTGTTAGAGTATGGGTTGTTCTGAGGCCTCTGATAGTTACCCACAGCTTGGCACTCTGCCTGCTCGATTGGCATATTATTAGGATCAGTTAAAGGACATCTATCGAATGTATGTGGACCACCACACGTTTCACGACTCATGGCATCTGCTGCATTTACGGATACCGTATGTTCTTTATGCTTGTTTGGTCAAAAGGGCAACTTAGGCGTTGAGCGGTGATGGCATCTATCTCGTGAACTCCCACTGTTCTCCTTCCACTCATTTGTCTATCTTCTGTGACATGGTTATTGGTGGTCATGTCTTCTAGTAAATCGTGAGCTTCATGGGCTGTTTTCCTCATAAAGGTCCCACCTGCTGCTGCATCGATAATTGTTCTGGTTGTTTCGCTCAGCCCATTATAGAAGATGTGGACCAAGTTCCACAACTCAATACTGTGGGGTGGACACTTCCTCTGCAAGTCCTTGAATCTTTCCCAAGCTTCGTATAGTGACTCACCATCTGCTTGGTAGAAATTATTCAACTCCCCTCTCAACTTTGCTACTTTGCATGGTGGGAAGAATTTTGCTAGAAATTTTTGTGCCAGCTCTTGCCATGTAAAAATCGAATCAGCTGGTAAGGAGTTTAACCATACTTTTTCTCTATCCCTGAGTGAGAAGGGAAAGAGCCTCAATCTGACGGCATCATCAGTAACGCCGTTATATCCGAATGTTGCACACAACTCCAAGAAATTAGCTATGTGCATATGTGGATCCTCTGATGGCAACCTCCAAATCAGCGTGTTCTGCACCATGCTTAGAATCGCCGGTTTGATCTCAAAGTTATTTGCTCCTATTGCTGGGAGCCTAATACATGTGTGTGCTCCGTTCACCCTCGGCAGCACGTAGTCCCCCAAGCTTCTTTCTGCCTGGACTTGAACTCTCTCCTCGACATCCATAGGTATTCGCCGAGGCATTCCTTGGTTAGGTTGATTTTCACCTAACCCCTCTCTCAGCACATTGTTGTGTTGGACGTCGTCCATTTCTATCAAGGTTGAAATTCGTTGGTTCCTTCTATTCTGTTTACAGGTTTTCTCAATCTCTGGATTGAAGGGAACAAGAGTGTCTGCTCCTCTTCTCTTTCGCATAAACTGAGTGCCTGAAACAGATCAAAAACAAACAAACGGATCACGGCACCCTGATTTTTATCAAAATAAAAATTAAAAAAAAACGTAATAAATAATTAAAAAGATAAAGAAAATAAAAACCAAATTAGAAATTAAAAATAGATAAAATTGATATTGAACTATGCCTAATCCCCGGCAACGGCGCCAAAAACTTGAAGCGCGATTTAATGCACACACTTTAACGCAAGTGCACGTTATCGTGACAAAAAATATAGTCTAGGTAAGACCGAATATCGTCCTCAAGGATTAGTGTTCAAGTACAAATTATCTATCCTTTGTTATCTATTTGGTAACCGATATTTGAGTTTGTTGATTATAACTAACAATTATAAATACTAATTAACTATGTGTTTACTTCAGTGATGATGGAAATAGGGCTTCCAAGTCGCTTCAACTATCCGCTTATATTACTTGTTAATGCAATGAATTATGATTCTTCTTCTTTTGGAGATAGCAGGTTTACTAATTCGTTTTATACTCCCGTTAAGGCTATATAAACACTCAACCCCAGTAGCGCTCCTTTCTACCTTTCGGTGATAAGGATGACTCTATAGGAGGATTAAGAACAAAAACCTTGTTAATCGTCACGCAACTCGCGTGAATTTAGGTATTTAAACCCCTATTAACGCTACACAAGTAATTGAGGTATTTTCATCCCCAATCCGACCTATGTCTACCCAACTTACAACATAGTCACAACCTCCTCCTTTCGAAGTTTGATTAGAAATCATATAAATAATGATAATTAGTGATCAATTAATTACCAAGCATTCAAAGCAACTATTGGGTAAATCTCAACAATAAGAAGAACAACAATAAACATGCATCAATTCATAACATAAGGTTCAAGTGAATTGACATGGAAAGCCCTATAATGGAATTAGTTCCTAGCCATTGACATGACAAGAACTAATTCAATATCCAACATAAAAACTGAAATAAAGTAAAAGAAAGAAAAGAAATTTCTAAGTAATGGTCTCCAATCTTCAACTCCAAGAAGTCTTGTGTTTGTGCAAGAAAGGGAACTCTTGAAAACTACCTAGGGTTATCTTTTTATAGCCTCAAAACCGCCCTTCAGGTTTTCCTTCAGGCCTGGCCCAAAAAATCGTCAAAAACCTGATTTTCAGCGTCGCGCGCGGCCACGCTCTGGCGCGCGCGGATGTTCTGAAAACTCTCGATGATGGCGCCGCGGCTGCACTCTATTGTGCAGGCGCGGCGCTGAAACTTCTGAGATCCTCTGGATATTGGGCGCCGGGGCGCCTGGACCTGTTGGCAGGAGGCGCCGCGGCGCTGCAACGGTGCCTTTGCGTGGTTCGCCACTTTCTCGCATTTTAAGCTCTGGAACCTCCGTTTTTGCCATCTTTTCGCTCCTTTTCCGCCAATGAGCCATTTTAACCAATTTGACTCAAAAGAAAGAAAATCTATCCTAAGACGACACATATTTGTATAAAAAGGGACAAAAGACTAACTAAAAATGACTCAAAAAGTGTATATAAAATACACCGATCACCTACGACACCTACAAAGGTACGCATTTTTCTGGGGCTAGCAGGATATTACAGGAGGTTTGTAGAAAAGTTTGCCTCGATTTCAGCGCCTTTAACAAGGATAACTCAGAAGGTAGCTAAGTTCCAATGGACCGATGCTTGTGAGCACAGCTTCCAGTTGTTGAAAGACAAGTTGACTACGACTCTAGTTTTTACTCTTCCTGAGGGTCCAGATGGTTATGTTATTTATTGTGATGCTTCTAGTATTGGACTAGGTTATGTGTTGATGCAGTATGGCAGAGTTATAGCTTATGCCTCCCGACAGCTCAGAAAGCACGAGAAGAATTATCCTACTCATGATCTGGAGTTAGCAGCGGTGATTCATGCCTTGAAGATATTGAGACATTATTTATATGGTGTTCATGTTGATATTTACACGGATCACAAGAGTCTCCAATATATCTTTAAGTAGAAAGAGTTGAATTTACGACAAAGACGGTGGCTAGAGTTACTAAAGGACTATGATGTTGATATTCTGTACCATCCAGAGAAAACAAATGTTGTAGCAGATGCTCTTAGTCGTAAATCTATGGGTAGCTTGACGGATGTGCAACCAGAAAAAAAAAGATGGTTCGTGAGATATACCGACTAGCTAGTCTTGGGGTCTGTTTGGCTGATTCTGGAGATAATGGAGTTATTGTTCGAGGAATTGTTGAGTATTCTATGGTAGAAGAGGTAAAGAGACACCAGTATAAGGATCCTGTTTTGGCACAGAATAGAGATGCATCTCCGAAAGGAGAAGACCCTATTCGAGGTTGCACCTGATGGGGTGCTATGGTATGGAGGGAGATTGTGTGTACCCGATGTTGCAGGGCTATGATGGCAAGTTACATGAGAGGCAAACTATGCCCGTTATTCTGTTCATCCAGGGTCAACGAAGATGTATCATGACCTCAGATGTTTGTAGTGGTGGGATGGCATGAAAAGGGACATAGCGGAGTTTGTTGCTCAGTGCCCGAATTGTCAACAGGTTAAGGTCGAGCATAAAAATCCTGGTGGATTACTGCAGGAGATAGAGATCCCAACTTGGAAATGGGAAGTGATTAATATGGATTTTATTACAGGCTTACCTCGCACTCTACAGAAGTATGACTCCATATGGGTTATTGTGGATAGGCTGACAAAATCAGCCTATTTTCTTTCAGTCAGAACTACTTATTCAGATGAAGACTATGCTAGATTGTACATCAGAGAGATAGTGAGACTGCATGGGGTTCCCACATCTATTATATCGGACAGAGGAGCTCAGTTTACAACTAACTTTTGGAGGTCGTTCCAGAAGGGATTTGGGACGCTTGTGAGTCTTAGCACGACATTTCAACATCAGACTGATGGGCAGGCTGATCGTACTAATCAGACGCTAGAGGATATGTTGCGAGCATGTATTATGGACTTCAGAGGTAGATGGGATGATCATTTACCACTTATTGAGTTTGCTTATAATAATAGCTACCATTCTAGTATCTAGATGACCCCGTATGAAGCTTTATATGGGAGGAAGTGCAGATCACTTATTGGTTGGTTCGATGTAGGCGAGACTAAGTTAATCGGTCCAGACATGATTCAACAAGCGGTTGATAAGGTGAAGCTTATTCAGGAGAGATTACTGGCAGCCCAGAGTCGGTAGAAGTCATATGCAGATAATTGACGTCGACACTTAGAGTTTTAGATTGGTGATTGAGTATTCCTGAAAGTGTCACCCATGAAGGGTGTGATAAGATTCGGTAAGAAGAGAAAGCTTAGCCCGAGATACATTGGGCCTTATCAGATCATTCGTAGGGTAGGCAATGTTGCCTATGAGTTGGGTTTACCATCTGATTTGGAAGCTGTACATCCAGTCTTTCATGTATCGATGCTGCGTAAGTGTATTGGTGATCCTTCTAGAATATTCCTTGTAGATGATGTTCAGGTGACATATGAGTTGTCTTATGAGGAGAGCCCCATAGCTATACTTGATCGTCAGGTTAGAAGGTTACGTACTAAGGATGTGTCTTCCGTCAAAGTATTATGGAGAAACAATAATAGGGAAAAGATGACTTGAGAAGCAGAAGACGAAATGAAGAAGAAGTATCCTCACTTGTTCCCTATGCCTGCAGGTAATTTGATTCCTTACTTGATTTTATTGATTGGTGGATGATATATTGTGGCCCTGAGAGGCATCTATTGAATTGTTGAATATAGGTTGGTAGGTATAGTTGTAGAGGAGATTATGCCGAAATTTTTATAGCATGAGACTTATTATGAACATTCGAGGACGAATGTTTTTAAGGGGGGAAGGATGTTACACCTCGTAATTCCAGGACAATAAATTGAGAACATAATTAAGAAAATAAGATTTGAATATTTGATATAAAGTATATTTACATATGCTAATACGGAAATTAGTATACCAATGATGTGATCCCGAAATAATTTTTGAATACTACAAGTATGACGATGGGAATTAGTACTAATATTTGTATATTTATAATAGAGTTATGGACTAGTGTCGTGTATAACACAATTTGAACTTGAAATTTTCAGATTTTATATAAGATTGATTAGGTGGGAGATTAATTAATTGTGAGATTAATTTTAGTGGAGGGAATAATAAGTGGACAAATTATGGGGACTTGTGTCTCAAAAACCGTGGACAGCACACAACACTCATTAAAATTCAGCCCATGCTCACATATACCAACACGTCTCTACACTTTAACTCAAAATTCATCTTTCACTTATCTCTCTCTCCCTACAACCGATTTCCTCTCATATCCATAGCCAAGTTAGAGACTAAAATTACCTCTCTTCCAAGATTAAGCTCCTCAACTAAGTTCTAAGCCAAGATAAACACTCCAAAACAGTGGGTCACGGTAAATCACTGGCCGATTTTTGCTCCAGAAAATCTTAGCTTTGGCGATGATCAAGTTGGAAGAAAAACATGTAAGTAAGATGAGTTTAAGCTTGTAAGGAATGCATGCATGTTATTGTAACTTAAAGAAATGGTGAAAATGATGCAAGATGGTGCAGTGGGTGCCGAGACTAACAAGGACTGTTTCAACTAAGTTAAGGTAAGATTTCTTCTTCTTTTTAAAGAGTAATGGAAGTTAAATGATGTGTAGTTAAGAGATGAACTCATGTTAAGAAGAATTGGAAATAAGAAATGCATGTGACTGTTTTGGGGTGTAGTTGAGCCGATTTTGGGGCTATTTAACTACATTGGGCTCGATTGTTGTTGTTGTTGTTATTATCGTCACTAATTGCATGTTAAAATTGAAGGAAAACTTGATATTTAAAGTTGTAATTGGTTATATGAAAGTGTTGAAACATGAATTGAATTTTAAGGAATTATGAGAAGAGTTTTGTATTATGTAGTTGTGACTGTGACATCCAAAAATCGTGGGTATTGTTGTGTCGAATTCAAGGGTTGTTTTGTTGAGTTATAATGCTGGAATTATAAGCTATGAACATGCATATACATTGTTATAATTGCGGATATATGTCTTAAAGGAATTAAAGTGTAGAAGAGTGTTATGTTGCAAACTATAAGACTTGAACTCTCGTTGTTGCTAGAAGTATGGACTGTTTTTAAAGGTTGTTTTAATATGGATTAAGGGGCTGAATTTACATGAGAAATAGATGTATTAGTCACCCTGGTTGTTGTGGTTGTTGTATTACATGAACGTAAAGAGAAAGAATGTATAACGATGGCGTATATGAAATATATGAGACTGTTTTGGTTATGAACTTGAGACGTGTCTTATTATTGATGTTGTTGACCTTGATTGTGAGTTGCAGATATGTATATAACTAGGGGAAGTGCTTCCCGAATTTGTATATAAAAAGAAGTTATCGTTCGATATATATAACGTATACTAATAACCATAAAGTTGATAGACATGTTATTATTGTTATAGGTTGAAGTACTAATTGAGACGAATTCTAAATATTGAGTTGGTTAGTTCGACCATAAGGTATGTGAAACTATTCCTTCTTTCTTTTTGGCATGATTTACATAAATAAGTGTACGACGGACGTACATAGTTCCAATGAATCCTAAATTCTTAGTGATACATGATATGATAGTGCCTTTGATATTCAATGATGATTCATTCTATTTATTCTATTGAGAGTCAAAACAACTAAGGGTAGTAAATAATTAAAATATGGCCGATGGTGAATGGTATGTTAGCACGATCTGCTAGCATCTGTGTGCAATAAATTAGTCTCCAAATTAGAGGGCGACCTGCCTCATGCATTAAAGACATTTATGAAGATAGTAATTGTCCGATTATTATCACATTTATGTATTGTTATTATTAGGGGCATAATTCATGAAATGTGTATTCATAAGTCCAAGTATAAATAGGACCAATTAGCTCATTGTAAAGACACAACATTCAAGATATTACAGTACTAGTTCTCTGTTCTCACTACTTGTCTCAATATTGTGCTTTCATATTGTTGGGAATACCAAGCCCAGATGCCATATCACGAAGCTCCTTCTAGGCTCAGGCTAATTTTATTCTAACTCCGCTTTTATATTCATTACTTGATAGAATTATTTACTGATTAATTTGCTAATCTAGTCACTTGAGATCCACGTATACAAATTCAACTGTATGAATTTATGGGTAAACAATATTGCATTAGATACACCCTCCGTCCCATTTTATATGAAGATGGTTGATTCGACACAAAATTTGAGAAAGGAATACTTTTAAAACTTATGATCTAAAACAAGACATTGAGAAATGTGTGGGTACAAATCATTTCATTAAGGGTAAAATGATAAATATAAAGTTATATTATTACTAAATATAGAAAAAATTCATTTTTTTTGGACTATTAAAAAAAAGAGTATCATATAAATTGGGGCGGTGAGAGTATGAACTAGAGGACAAATACTATGCTCGACGAAAATTAAGTCTCTTGCTAAAATTCTTAAATTAGATCGACACTATGAACTTTTGTCCTTTATCATGTCTAAATCGTCCTTGATAAGTGTATGCTAGTGTTGGAGGTTTACCTTTTGATACTGGTGAATTAGTGAGAAGAGAAATATTATTGAGTTTCCACCCAAAGGAGGAAACTTAGTGTCTTGAATTCTCGTGTATATAAAATAAAGTGGACAAATTAACTATAAGAGGAGGTTTTGTGTCTCTATCCCAAAGGAAGGACATAATGCGTGCCTTAGACTCTTGGATTAATTGAGGAGGAGATTTTGTGTCTCGGCGAATAATCTGCATCTCACATTCGGAGATGGCTATGTCGAGGTAAACTGTTATGAGGTGTTATGTGAAGGTTCGGAGTTGAAGATTCAAGCTCAAACTTCGATCCTAGTTGTGCCTCCACACAAGGGAAATCTCATTTTTTTTGTCTAATTTACATTGTATGATTTGTTATGAGGTGTTATGTGACTGATTATCATGTTTTTAGTTGATATTGGTCATTGTTTGTGTTTATTATGATATTATTAGGCACACAAGATGTTTACTATGTTGATTTAGGGCTAGTTTAAGTTGTGTAGACACTTATAAATCAAAATAGGGTTGAGCATGTTTGTTTTTTAATCATGTGAAGGTTTTTTAAATAACTTAATGCTTAATCTATGCTAGTCTTAAGAGTTGATTGATTATATGTGAGTTGCTTAGATATTGTTAAGCTGGTTAACATGTTAATGTTGAGTTTGTTTTGGTTAAAAAATGGTGGTTTAAGATAGTATAATGTCCAAATAATGTTAGATTAGCTAGTACAATCATATAATTGAGTTAATGAGCTAAATGTGTAAACATGAGACCTGTTTTACCCTTAACTATAGGTGTATTCTATCAGTTTAAGGACAAATATGATGCATGTTTCACATATAGGATGCAGTTTAGTGAAAGATACACAATAAAACATGACATATAAGCTGACTTAGCATGGATTAAGAGAAGGAATGAAGTTCTAAGATAGTTAAATAGTTCGTTATTCTGCATATGGAAACTGAAAGTGTCTAGTTGATCCATGTTTTTGTTTATTAATAAATGAACTTTCTATTATCTTGTCACCATATTGCTCAAGTATTTAATTTATCATATGTTGTTATTTATATTGTTCTCTCCTATGTACTACTATGCTGGATTAGCTGATTTTAACTAGAATGTTATTCATGCAGGTGTAGTCGCATTGCCTGGAGGGAAAGCAGGAGAAGGGTTTTTATTTGCTGTTATTGAGGATGTATATTTGAATGATGTTTTGTCTTCTTATTTTTTTCCAGTTATATATGGTGTACATGGGAGGTAAAGATAATGATGAACTCCCAAATGAGATTGTTAGGCAAAACCATCAAATGGTGAGTGTTATTCATAGAGGAAAGTATGTTCTTGTTACTTATAGCTATACTTATTGTTGTTGCCAAAAACTGAAGTGGTAACCTTTACAGCATTGAACAAGCCAAAACATCTCATGTATACAGTTATAGACATGATTTTAAAGGCTTTGCAGCCAAGTTGACTGAGGCACAGGCTTCTGAAATATCCAGTAAGCCCTTGCAAAATGTTTTCTTTTACTATTGATGCACCTTTATGATAGAAAAATGAATAAGTACTAAGAAATTTGTCTTTAATGTTGAAACAAAACATAAATGCCTAGAATGGTATCTGTATTTCCAAATACTAAGAGGAGCCTGCATACAAAAGTTGTCTTGCGATAATGCAGTAACCTTATTTTTAAGGTCTGTTCTTCGTGTGGTTCAAAACTTGTTATAAAGATTGTCCAAGATAACTCATTTATCCCTTGAAGTGTTCATGAGATGTCACTTAATGATTCTTGAGGATAATGATCCATTTAGGCCTCTAAATCATTTACACCTAGACTTAAGATTGGTTTAAACTTAAAAATGAAACTAGAAGTCATGTTTTAGCTCATCTTTTAAATGTCATGCTATTTTAGAATCATAATGGGTTTAATATGAATTTAAGATATCTGTTATGTGTTGATGAGATAGTTTAGTTCATATTATACCTAAGATATTTACTTGACTAATTCTCTGTATAGTTCATGAATCCATGTTGGTGAGGTTACATACTTGTTGACTCAAAGATAGAATATAAAAGGCTAGGAGTTTGTGATTACTGCTTGCTGCTAGGAGTTTGTGTTTGTTGTTTGTTGTTTGCTGCTACTGAGAAAAATTTTCCGTTCACCTTTTTCTTCAACGGACTTTATATAAAATATACATATCTCTTGGATTATATTTGAAAGTTCATTTTGATTTCTTCCAAATCAGAAATCAATAGAGCACACAAAGTCCAAGAGTTGCTTTCTTTTCTTCTTGATTTACAGTTTTTCTCCAAATAATTTAGATGCGGTTATAAATTACTTATGCTTTTGTTGCTATGTTTTGTTTCATTTTCTTTATTTCAGGTTTCACTCTATGCAGCGTTAATTCCATGTTCCCGTGTGTGTTCAACATTTCAAACTTTGGTGAGTATATTTACTTTCAACTTTGTTCCTTTTAGTGTGCTACACTTTGCGCTTCAACGAACTTCTATGTTGCAGCTCCTAATGAGGGTTCGAATCCCTTGGACACCTTGTTAATTGGAACCCATAAATTTCAAATCCTGGATCTGTCTCTGTTTATGTTGATAGACAATTTGCCTATTAATAGATTCATTCAGCCAGAGCAGATGGCCACAATCAGCACACCAGCTTAAGGGGGTTGCAATGTTGTTTAACTTGTCTTAAATGCTTGTGTCAATATTCATTTTTTCCTATTTCTTTTAACATTATTCACATATCCAGTGTGTGTTGATATTTTCCTCTATATGTATAAATGTGTGTTTATATACATAACACCTTTAAAAATATATTACAATCATTTGGGTCATGAATGTATAATCGTGTTCATTTTCCCAACTTCAGTAATTGCATTTTCTTCATATATTCACTTCTTGGTCTGATTTTACTTCACTTTTGAAGTGGATTTACATAATGTGTTAGATTGCAACGATGTTTGTTTGTGCCTGTTGCTGCTTGCTGCTATTTGTGCTTGTTGTTGATGTTGTTGTTGGAAAAACACATCGGAAAATGGTCGTACAATGAAATCGGAAACAGATAAAAAAAGTTAGAAGAAATTCAAACACCACAGATAAATAATACCATATCAGGAACAAAGAGTTATTATGTGAAGGTTCAAGAAGACATTGTATTATCAGCCTTCTTGTTGCTCTTAGCTGAGACCATGCATTTCTTTTGTTTTGGGACATTTGGTTTTGTAAAACAATTCATAAATGTTTCAATATTGTGTATTAAAATGATTTGATTAATTAGTTACATTTTAGTTACAATATGCTATTTTCTCTCCAATTTAACTATTATCGAAAAACTAAAAAAAATAAAAATTACATTAAATTTATTAAAATTTATTTAAAAATTTACCGTCAAAAAATATATTAAATTAATAAAATTCAAATATTTTACCGCTAAAATTTATAAATTCCCGAGAAAAAAATAAAAAAAAGTGGAAAATAGTTAAAGTCAACGACCAAATGTCTGAGGGTTTATGCCCGTCACATATTATGTGAAAGTTATTTAAACCGTCATTGATGAAGGACATACGGTTACACATACTACAATGACACTTACAAAAAGTGTCATGCACCCCCTCCGATGATAGTTTTAACCGTCACCGTAGGTTCTTTTTCTAGTAATGACTCAAGTGAATTCCATTGAAACTCTGACTACTAACAACTACAAGAAGTGGAATTGAAATAATGTTGAGCCTGGTGGGTCTAGATTTTGCATTGAGTGAACTAAAACCTGTTGAGCCTACAACTACCAACTCTTTTGAAGAAAATGCCAAGTATGAGAAGTGGATTAAGGCTACCAAATTGAGCTTTATGATCATGAATAGATCCATTTCTGATCACATAAAAGGTGCAATCAAGGATAATGAAAACCCGAAGAATTTTTTGAATGCCATTGGACAGATATTCCAAGAATCTGATGAAGCAATTACCGATGATTTTCTTGTTCATCAATCCCTAAGGTCCCTTCTTGAGCAATTTGACTAATTTAAGATAACATATAATGCACAAAAAGATAAGTGGAGTATTGACGAACTTATCACTGTCTATGTGATAAGAGTAAGGGAAGGTTAGTGTAAGATGATATAAATCTTCCTTGGGGAGTCTTCTCATTAATATCAAAGTATATATAGTGTACAATATTCATCCCTTATACAATAGGAATCCTAAACCTAATCACAAGAGGAATCCTAGTCTTACCATAATTATATTTATACAATATATGCTATAATTCTAATTATGGGGTAGAAATGACTAATTGACCATATACACGTTTACACACCCCCTCAGTCGGAGCTGGAGGAGGCCGGACGCTGAGACTGGATCTGAAGTTAAGAAATAACCGTCTGGGAAGTCCTTGGTAAATATGTTTGCATACAGGATGATGGAACATGTAACACTCTGACATGACCTAGCGAAACCTTCTCACGAACGAAGTGTAGATCTATCTCAATGTGCTTGGTTCGTTGATGTTGAATCGGATTATGAGAAGGATAGATGACAGAGATGTTATCACGATTACCTGATAGATGTTTGTATGAAAGCGAAGTCTAATAAATTTTTGAGCCAACAAATCTCAGCTACCACATTTGCAACGCCTCTGTACTCAGTCTTGGCACTGCAAGGAGATAGGGTAGTTTGTCGCTTGACAGACCAAAAAATCAGATTATCTCCTAAAAATACACAAAAGCCGGAGGTGGAGCGTCGCGTGTCCGGACACCGTGCCCAATCTGCATCCGTATAAGAGAGCAAACTGTTTGGTGCAGAGGGGTATAGTTGCAAACCATAATCAAGTGTGCCTTTAATGTATCAGATGATACGCTTAAGAGCAGTGAAATGAGACTCTCTGGGGGCATGCATAAATAGACATACCTGCTGAACAACATAAGAAATGTATGGCCTTGTAAACGTGAGATACTGAAGTGCACCTGCAAGGCTCCTATACAGAGTAGGATCGGAGACTGGAGCACCATCCATAGCACTGAGCTTAGATTTTGAATCAACTAGAGTAGGTGAAACTTTGCAATTCACCATCTTAGCCCTATACACGATCTCCTTTGCATACTTAATGGCGACACGAAACGTGGTTGGCGGACACAGTCACTGATATCCCCAAAAAATAACTCAGTTTCCCCAAATCAGTCATTGCAAATTCGGACTTAAGCAAGGCAATAATCTCATTTTTCAACCCGTCGGAGGAGATAGTAAGAACAATATCATCCACGTAAAGTAATAAGTAAGCAGTGCTACTACCTCGATGAAAAATGAATAGTGATGTATCACTCTTGCTGCATACAAATCCAATATGCAAGATATACCTGGCAAAACGATCATACCACGCACGGGGGACCTGTTTCAGGCCATATAGTGACTTACGGAGACGACACACAAAGTGAGGAACTGCTGGATGGGTGAACCCTGGCGGCTGATGCATGTAGACTGTCTCTCTCAGATTCCCATGTAAGTATGCATTCTTCACATCAAGCTGATGGATCGGCCAGTGTTTGCCGATGGCAATGTTCAAAACTGTGCGAATGGTAGCTGGTTTGACAACCGGACTGAAGGTCTCACTACAATCAATGCCCTCTTACTAATTTGTGTCATTAGCCACAAGTCGTGCCTTATACCTCTCAAGATATCCATTGTCTCTGAATTTGTGATGAAATAGCCACAGACAACGAATCACATTCACCCCCTCAGATCTAGATACTAGATCACATGCTATTTAGTTAAAGCATTGAATTTCTCAGCCATAGCCGCATTCCAATTAGGTTTTTGTTTAGCCAAGAAAGGGTTATTGGAAATTGGAGAAATGGTTTGGGTAGACAAGTTAAATTGGACTTTGGGTTTGAAGATTTCATGATTGGCACGAGTTTTCATTTAGTGAGTAGAGACAGTGGGAGGTTGTGTCGGTTGAGTGAGAAGAGCCCAGACTGAGGGATTGGTTGGATAGGGAGAAGGAGGAGGTGACCCCGTCGCGACGCCGCTATCAAGGGCCGCGGCGCTGGAGGAAATCAGCTCGCAGGAGTTTTGGCGATGTGGTGCCAAATCACGCTGCGGCAGCCGTGCCGATCTTCGAAATTTGGCGCGCATCACGCGGGCGCGACGCTGTCAACGGTAACTCAGAACTCTACTCGCAGGAGTTTTCGCGCCGCATCGCCGATCCTTAAGGTCGCGGTGGCTGACGCTAAATGAGAATTACTGGGCAAAGGAGGTGATTCGGTGGTAGTGTTATGATCTAGTTGACTGAGAATTACGAGAGAAATGACAGGCTCGTCAAGAAAAGAGTAATCCGGTTTTTGGAACTTTTTAAGATTCAAAAATGGGAATGTGGTCTCGTGGAATGTGACGTGACGAGAGATATGGATCTGACGAGTGGACAAGTCATAGCATAGATAGCCCATATGGTTTGGCGGAAAGCCAAGGTAGACACATGGAGTGGACCAGAGAGTTAGTTTGTGAGGGACAGTAGAGGCAAGGTTAGGATAGCATAGACAACCGAATATCCGGAGATGATCATAAGATGGGACTCTATGATAGAGGATTTCGGTAGGGGTCATATTGTAAAGAGTGCTAGTTGGGAGAATATTGAGAACGTATTCTGACATTTTAGCAAAATAGACCTAGAAGGACGGAGGTAGGGAGACATGAATTAATAGAGTGCGAAGCATATTGTTAATGGCGTGGATGATTCGTTCAGCTTTACCATTTTGTGGGGAGGTATGGGGGCAGGAGAAGCGAAAGACCATGTCATTATTAGTACAAAACCGGTGAAACATAGAGTTGTTGAATTCACGATCATTATCGCACTGAAAAGATTTTATACCTTTTGTAAACTGCGTTTGAATAAATGTTCGAAACTCAAGAAATTTAGCAAACACTTTTGATTTAAACTTGAGAGGATACAACCAAACAAAGTGAGAAAAATTATTTAGTAAGATAAGATAGTATTTATGACCGGGAGAACTAGCAACAGATGATGTCCATAAATCGGCATGTATAATATCAAAAGGTGCAAAAGTAACACTAGTAGATGATTTAAACGGAAGACCAATATGTTTGCCTAAAAAACAAGAAACACAGTTTTGGGCAAGCTTCTCATTACAAGTGATGAAATTATTGTCTCTAAGAAAGTTAAAAACTGGAGCTCCTGGATGACCAAACATATTATGCCATGTTGAAGAAGAAATGGCCGCTAGAGATACGAGAGATTTAGATATGGCAGCGGAGGTTGGAGTGAATTGATAGAGATCATCCGTGATATTGCATCTCGTAAGAGGTGTCCCCATATGAATATCCTTCACAGTGAAACCAAAAGGGTCAAAATCAACAGAGACAGAATTATTACGAGTATATTTGCGGATAGAGATTAGATTCTTAATTACATATGGGGCATATAGGGTATTTTTAAGTGGGGATGGATTAGGAGGTGGTGTGTAGGATGTACCATAATTCTTTATTGGAATGCGGTGGCCACTACCAACTGTCACAAATTGAGAATGCTTTAAATTAAACGAAAATATTACATGCAGAACGGATGAGGTGAGACGTGGCTCCGGAGTCCATGTACCAGTTGTTGTCAGGCTGTTTCGAGACTGCTGAAGGTCTGACCCAACTCAGTGGGTGTCATCTTTGGAAAAGGGTTCTATGTGGCGTGCGTGAAGTGGGATTGTTTAGTGCCTTGGACTTTGAGAAGTGGGCGAGGCCCAATAACCCGTGGTGGGAATACTGGTTGAAGGGTTGCTGGTATTGGAACTGCGGCGGCGCCGCGGTGCTGTACTGGTGTTGTTGGGGGACCGCGGCGCTGAACTGATTCTACGGGCCCTGTTGTTGTTGCTGCTGCCGATTCAGTGACCGCACTTGCCACGACCACGACCTCGCCAATCGTGGCCACCGCGCGCCCTGCGAGGTTTAGAGTTTTTTGGCAGCGTTGGATCTTGAGGGCGCGTTTGACGTGCGCGCCACGATTGTGCTCATCCTGCTTAGCACGTCGAGTCTCTTCGAGCAACAACTGTGAGCGAGCTTTGTTAAAACTGGGAAGCGGATCTGTTGAATCATGGTGTCTAACATATCATAGTCGCCTTTGGGAAGGCCTGCAATCAAGGCGTGTCGACGTTGGAGAGTTGATACGTCAGTAATTTCAACTGCAGTATTCAGTCATGTTGGAGAAATTTTCAAGTCGTGTATTGTTAAATTGTTCATCCAAATACACCGCACGAGTGTGCTTGTTATCTTGAAAGATTTCCTCCAAGCGGTTCCATAAATCAAGGGCTGTGACGCCATATTTCATGATAGTAAGAAGAAGATCCTGAGAAATACTACCATAAATCCATTGTTTGACGCTGGCGTCTAGACGACGCCAAGTAGACTCATCAACCTCCGGAGGGCGCGGAATAGTGTCATCGATGTGATCAAGCACGCTATAGAGACATGCATGATTACGAAAAGTTCAACTTAGGGAGAATACTGTTTGTTTTCTTGATCAAGAAGAATGAGAATATAGTTCTTGATGTTTGTAACAGTTAAGGCCGGATGAAAAGAGGATGACAACGTGGTGGTGGGATTTGTGGAGGTAGAAGCGTTAGAAGTAGAAAGAATCATGAGTATCCATTTAGAGAAGAGAGGAATGAAGAAGAAAAACCAAGAATTTTGGGAGGAGAGGGGGAGGTGTTGCGGCGGAACTGCCCGAGAGAAGAGGGGGAGTTGGGCGGCGGCGGCTCCTAAAAAATTCTAGAGTTTTGTGTTATGCTCTTGATACCATGTAAGATGATATTAATCTTCCTTGGGGAGTCTTCTCAATAATATCAAAGTATATATAGTGTACAATATTCATTCCTTATACAATAGGAATCCTAAACCTAATCACAAGAGAAATCCTAGTCTTACCATAATTATATTTACACAATATATGGAATATATTCTAATTATGGGGTAGGAATGACTAATTGACTATATACACATTTACAGTTAGAAAGGAGAAAGGTGAGGGCGTAATGAACCTTGTTAGTTCGTCTAGATCAGCTGATAATTATCCATCTTATAAAAAAAGGTGAACCCAAATTTTATAAAAAGAAACATGGTCAGTCTTGTCATCTAAGTGGTCATAAGCCTGGTGGTAACCAAGGTCAGTCATAAATTTATTAGCCCTCAACCTGTGATTAAGAAAAAAATCAAGTGTTGTGATTGTAATCAAGTAGGTCATAAAAAAGCTAACTGTCCTCTGAAAAAGAAATCAGGTAACCTCTTAGCTTTTATCTGCTTAGAAACTAGTTTTGTGGATGTTCCTTTAAATTTCTAGTAGTTGAATAGTGTTGCAACTATTCATGTAATCAATGACTTACGGGACTTGGTAAGCACATGAAAGCCAAGAGAGGATGAAGCCAGTAAGTTGCGGGCAATGGAGTCAAAGCGAAAGTATAGTTTATAAGAACTGTTATTTATCTTTCAAAAACAACTCTAGTATTCATTTAGAAACTGTTTTTGTACAGTCCATGAGACGAAAACTTGTTTCTCTTTCACTATTAGACTGATTTGGTTATGTATTTCAAGTAACTCTAGTATTCATTTACCTATTCTTGATTTTAAAAAATTAAAATTTGTGTTGATTGTGTCAAAGGTAAAATGACCAAGGTTAACAGAAAGGGTTCCACTAGGAGCTCTAAACTCTTGGAAATTATTCGATATTAGTGGACTGTATGTATCTACTTTGAGAAATCAAAAACATTTCATTACTTTTATTGATGAATTTTCTAGATATTTTTATATATAACTTTTAAAAGAGAAGTCTGAAGCACCTGACAAATTTAAAATTTACAAAACTAAAGTTGAAAAACAGCTTTATTTTCACAAGAATGTTGGATAGTAGAACAACACACCATGCCAGATACTCTTAAGTAGAATTGTGTAGCTAAAAGACGAAATCATGCTCTCATAAAAATGGTGAGAAGCATGATGTCAAGGATTAGCTTGTCTGAGTCTCTTTGGGGTGAAGCTTTAAAAATAGCTAACTATATTCTAAATACAGTTCCTATAAAATATGTCCCTTAAACCGTTTTTGAACTCTTGACAACCCAAAAACCTAGCTTGAATCATTTTCATATTTGGGAATGTCCGACTAAAGCTCGTATTAATACACTCACTATAAAGAAAATTGGTCCTAAAACTACCAGTTATTTCTTCTTAGGTTTTCTTGATCACTCTACAGGCTTTAGGGTTTTCTGTCCTGAGCGTGACACAAAAATCGCTGAGTCCATTAATACAAAATTTCTTGAGTTTTGTGATTGTCATTGTACATATGGTAAAGAAATAGTGTTGAAAGAGAAGGTAATCATTGTTCCAATAACTATTGTACATGAAAAGGTGATAAACCGATCCATTCACGAAGGAGAGGATTTAGGGAACAATGACAGTGATCCTCCAGTCCATGAGCATAATGAACATATTGAACCACCCCATAAGTCACAAAAAGAAAAAGTTTTACCATTTTTGTCATGATCCAAATCGGAGGGCCATGACGGGCACTCGGACCTTATCCGCCGAACACCACTTTTCATACACTTATTAGCTAACCGAAATCAATCATGGAGACAAGGGTCGTTGCCAAATATTCGGCTGACATATACATCACCGCCGACAGGGCAATATACAACTACCATACACATGACATCTATCTACAAGTCTCTAAAGAATACATGACATCACAAGGATAGGACATGACCCCACCATGCCCATAAGCATATGCAAGATATCATACCGAAACTAGACTGCAACTCTGGAACAAATAGAGTACTCCAACATCAGCTAAACCAGCATCCTACTAATGCGAAATGTCACCTTGTACATGCGGGCATGAAATGTAGTGTTCCCCGATAAAAGAGACATCAGTACGACTGATATACTGAGTATGTAGGCATGAACAATAACATAACAGGAATATGAACAAGCTGAAAGAGAAACAGATAGCAACAACCGACAGAATTAGCCGACAAACACAGTCGGTAGCAACAACCTATAACACCAACAACTGACAGAAATGGCTGACCAGCAGTAAATGCCTCTGAGGGCCCTAATATGCCTAAATGTCATGAACAATGCGGTAATACATATATACTTGCCACACAGGGGCATCTTCTTTCCCAATCATAAATATATATATTTTGGCCCTTCACCAGGCATCTTCTTTTTCATTTCGGCATCTGTGGGTATCATTTCATTTTCATATCCCAACTGATCAGGTGGTCTGTGTACCCCATTTTCCATCCTCAATATAAGGTCTTGGGTAAAATATGAATACAATGCATGAATGACAATAAAACTTTCTGAACTTATCGGATGACATAATATCCTTGTACCTTCGGCTAACATTGGGGAATCTTAACATCTTTCTCATATACCTCAATAAGAATTTAGGAACATACCTTCGGCTAACATTGAGAATCTTAACATCTTTCCCATATATCTCAATAAGGATTTAAGAACATATTTAGACATGCTTTTAATATAGGAATCAATAACAAGAATATCCTCGACTACTAAGAGTAGAATATTTTATGAAATATTACCACGATTATGTTTCGATATATGGAACATGCCAAAAGAAAGAAGAATTTGTTTTAACATACCTGTGTCAAGTCGCCTAACAACATAACCCATACAACTCGTCTAGCACCTCATAATCCAAGAACTACTATGGATGGAGCAAGAAGTTGGACGAGTCTGATTATTCTCCTCTACAACAATCTGGTAATGCATTAATTTTGTCAATCTATATCCGATAATGATCACTTGCACGCACTTACGTAATTATATACGGCTACTGGTGACCACTGGTCTATAATATGTGTAGGCATATCCAAATTTAGTAAATTATATGATTCTTTTCTTGCTTACACATTTTTTTTTTGCTAAAGAGACTAGTGAACAAAATGAATCCTTAAGTGTTCTAGTTAATAAGTGGACCGTGAGGTCCATCCACCTCTTAAGCCCCCTACTTGACACATTAGTTAACATGTGTCACCACTAGACACATCCTAACCAATTAGTCACTTAGTGGTTCATTTAAATGCTACACGTAATATTCCCACTTAATTTTGTCCCCCACTCAAAATCATTAGTTAGCCGATCTTTGTAGTCTCCCACTATAATTTACCAATTAGCCGATCAACATTATCAATTAGTTGATAGGTTCTAAATTAGATTCAGGATGCATCCCTTTTATATACTAAGCTCTTTATGGCATACGTCTAGCGGTTCGAAACATCGCCCGAAAGTACGGAATGTTACAATTTTGAACGATGTTATTGTGTATGTGACTAAATCTTAGTGACAGTTGAGAGCTGACTGGTCCTTTTATCATATGCTCAAGCTATTTTCTCTCCCTATATTGATAAATGCCATCAGGCAACGGAAGATGAAATACGCTTTATGGAACACAATGAAACGTGGGAGTTAGTAGAGTTTCATGTAAGTTTCAAATCTATTGATTGTAAATGAGTGTTTAAAATAAAAAAGAGACTCCATGAAAAATATAGACCGCTACAAAACAAGAATTGTTGGCAAGGGTTACACTCAGAAAGACGGTATTGATTATAAATAAATATTTTCTCCCGTTTCATTAAAAGATGCATTTAGAGTAGTCAAAGCTCTTGTGGCATATTTTGATTTAGAGTTGCACCAGATGGATGTTAAAACTGCATTTTTCAATGGTAATTTTTGTGAAGACGTTTATATGGTTCAGCCTGAAAGGTCTCAAGAAGCCGGTAAATAAAACCTAATGTGTAAGATTAACAAATTCATATATAAGCTTAAATAAGCCTCCTGACAGTGATACTTGAAATTTGATGAAATTGTTATAAAATTAGAGTTTGTGGAAAATAAGCTAGATGAATGTGTCTTTATCAAAATAGTCAATGGTAATATCATTATTATGGTTCTCTATGAGATCGACATCTGGTTATATCTTTATGTTGGTTGGAGGTATCTTTTCTTGAAAGAGTAAGAAATAGAGTATCACTGTTATATCCACAATGGACGCATAGTTTATTTCTTGTTTGAAACTACTTCACATAAATATCTGGATAAAGAATTTTCTTTCTAAATTGCAAGTTATGAATTTTATATCTAGGTCGGTGATCATCTTTTGTGATAACAATTATGTTGTGTTTTCCTCTAAGAAACGATATGAGAGGACAAGAGACTCTAAGCATGTCAGTCTTAAGTATCTTAAGATTAGAGACATGATAAATGAAGGTGGTATATGTATTAATCATATTAACATATAATCTATGTTGGTTGTTCCTTTGACTAAAGGTCTTAGGCCTATGATGTTTAATAAACATGCTCAAAATAGGGATATTTTAGAGTCTTTTGATGTAGTTTAGTCAGTGATAGTTACTTTATAATTGTTGACTGATATACTGATTTTAATAAATTTCATTTATTGTCCTTAAATACAAGCTTGTGTTGCTTGATAATTATCATGCTTATTGATTAACATATTTATTTATTTATTTATTCCAATTGAATATTACTCATGGTACTTTGAGTTTTGATGTTTGTTGCCTTATTATCCTGGGTAAGGCATAAGAAAAATCTCATGAGGTGATATAATTTTTGTCACATGGAGGCTCTTGAGATGATGTGATTTTTATGTCACTTAGAGAATTATGTCTTTCTAAGAGGTGTGATTTTATTCATCTTGATTAAAAAGATGTTATTCTTAACACACATATTTGATTCATGTTAATGGAAATTCTAGCATATGTGATCATAGATAGAATTCATATATCATGTATGCTACGATTCATTGTTAGTGTTCTCCATTGAGACTGGATGAATTGTTGTATGGGTCATTCTATCCTTGACTATGTGAGTATTGTGGCCACTTTAGAGTTTTAAAATCTTTTTCAAAATGGGAGAATGTTGGAATTCAGACTTGTGTTAATTTGTTATAGCCTGAAAGAATAGTGATATGTCCCAAGTGATGGATTAATAAATGGCCTAATATTAAATTATTATGTGTGTGGATAAGCTAGGCCCAATAACTATTTGCATGTGATGGGTTAGCACTCTCTATAAATAGAGGTCAACCCCCCTTTCCCCAGCTATCAGAAAATCCTAGGATATTTTATTCTTGAAAATGTAGTATAGCGGTTGATGTCATATCGATCGAGATAGCTAGTGGATTGTGAAAGTTGGTCTTAGGCTTAACTGTCGATTGCTACCGCTGTTGAATCAATAGAGATGAACGACACGCTTCCTTAATTCTATCTCAAGATTATGTTATACTTGTGTCTTAATCTCTACTATGATTGCGAATTAATTATCTTACACAACCTTCATCGGAAAATTATATTGTGCATATAGAAAATTATATTGTATATACATCAAAAAGTACTTTTTTAAAATATATATTAAATTTTTGAACACCCTCTTCAAAATTCCTAGCTTCGCAATATCAAAGTGACCCATCCTGTGAAGGAATTACTCCCAAGCCCACTTATGTGACTGCTATTATTTCTATTATAACTCATAATCGGGGGGAGCCAGGTGGAAGCAAGGGGTTCATCCCCTTCGGCGAAAAATTGTGTACATATATAGTAGATGTTGAATTTTTTTGATTTCTTTATGTGTTTATTTTTTCATATTTTGAATCTTCGTAGTGAAAATCATGACTCCGCCACTGCTCAGAAACTAGAGGCTGATGGTGGATACAAAGGTTAAGGTTATACCTATTAGACATTTGAACCCAAGCTCAACTGTTCCTATTATTTAGACATCAGCTGCTGACATGGCTACACTTACTCTAAGCGCGTGAGACCTTTCTAAAGGAGCAAATTGTCTTGTTTCTCACCATTTCCACCTAATACCAATGTTTTGAAACTTGGATCGGATTGGCCCGTCGGATCGGGTTAAAATCGTTCTCGAGGTCGGTTCGAGTTTATTGTAGGAACGAGTGGTATCAAACTCGGCGCAATCCGATAAAAATTGATACGAACCGGTGACTCGGTAACTCGTACAAACCCGGTTTTTATTTATTCATATAATTTTAAAAAATAATAATAATTAAACGTTGCATCTTCCCATATTATAATTAGATTGAATATTATCTTATATTAATTATTTATTATTTTAGATAAAGAAGTTGATGAAGACATGATTAATGATGATGAGTTAAGAGGTTTTGGCCATCAAAGTAGCAATAGTAGATGTGTTGATGACGACATAGAGTACATCTTTCGACTTAATTGAAATTTTTATTATTCAAGTTCTTTTGACTATTTGAGTTTATGGACATGTGTTTTGAAGTTATTTTGTGAGGACATGGAGAATCAAATTTCTAGTTTCTACTTCTTGGATTTAGATATGCATGACATCTTGGTTATTTAGCTTAATGGACATCGGTAATTTAGTTTATGGACATATGTTTTGAAATTAGTTGATGGACATGGATCTTCGTTATTTCATATGTTTGGATACAGATATGTATATATATATATATATATATATATGTGGATACCGGTTTTTTGAACCGGTCCAACCGGTTGAACCAGTGACTCAGTTGGTCGTCCGGTCCGAGTTTCAAAACATTACCTAATACACCGTCGAGCCTCACTTTCTCAGGTGGCAATCTCGGTGGTGCCAACTCATCATATCTAAGAAGCATAAAGTAACCTCATGCAAAAAGTCAAGAGAAAGGGAGCTGTAATCCATTTTAGAAGCTATGGAATTTGAGAGCTAAATATGTTCTTGCTTGAAGAGCTGTATCAAACGTATTGTCCGTGTTAACAAAAATGATGCTACTAAGCAGTAAACATGGTACGTAATTAGTCAACTAGGAAGTTCGTCTGTTTGATAGGTCATTCACGTATGTATTTTACGCGTCTTATGTTTAACCAGTAATATAAGTATTAAGTTCGTCCTTCTCCTTGTATACTTTCCCAATTGGTAAATCCTTTTTGTTGCATTAACTGGCTCACCAGAAGACGATCGAAAAAATTCAATCATTCGAAGAACTTCATCTCGTCTAATAGAGCTGAATGACTTGACATTTTTGGCACTAAGCAATTCCAAGAGACAATGTCGGTCCTGTTATAAAAGAGAATCTTGGCAGCCAAAAGTTTAGGCCTACATGCAAAAGCAAGATCATGAGTTTTTACTACTTCTTTTGCCATCTCAGGAGAAGTAACTACAACTGCAGAAACTTCACCTAATATTGAAGATGCATAATTGGTCCATATTTTTTGGCCAAGTTGAAGAGCTTCGATTGAAGCTTGCAATCAATCCTTTAACTACCAATTGTCTAGACCGACATTGAAGAAGAATCAATTGTGAAGCTTCTCGAAGAGAGAAAGCAGTTTTGCATTACAAAAGAAAATTAAATTGAATACATGTGTCCACTTGTGCTATTTATACAGACATTAAACAAGCCAAAACTAAGCGCCTAACTAATTGTAACTAACACTATTTAATTACAATAATGACCATCACAAATACACACTGCATCAAGTATTGTAATATGAGCTGCTCCCTATGGTACTCAGGCACACTTCTCTATTATCTCAACACCCCACTCAAGCTAGGAGATATGAAGATATTCTTCAATTCTTGCTTGGATAATATTCAACTAAATGCTTTAGTAAGCACATTGGCAGCAATTTGAAGGGTTTATTTGCTATCTGTAACCTGTTTATTTGATACAGTCACCTGTTTATTTGATTTCTAGTATATGGGAGATTGTCCAAATATCCAGTGATAGACCTTCTAGTGTTGACACATGATCCCCAGTCTGTATCACAGAAGACTTGAAGTGTGGAACTGCTATTGCTGGACATGAATATACCTGAACCTGGTGCCTGTTTTATGTATCTTACCAATCTCATTTCTTCTTCCAGATGTGAGGCTTTAGGTGCCTTCATAAACAGGCTTAGGCATTGTACATTAAAGGATATATCCGACCATGTATTTGTGAGATATAACAACCTTCCAATCAGTCTTCTGTAAACCCCAGGATCCTCCAACAACATGTCTGGTAATTGATCAGTAGCATCAGCTGCAACATTCTCTGATTTTATGTGTTGATCATATGTTACATTTGTGACCTTCTGGTTCACTTCCATTGGTGAAGAAGTACTCCTTAACCCAGATAGCCCCATATCTGATATTAACTCCAAATCATATTTCCTTTGGTGCATGACAATCCCATCTGAACTCCTAGCAAACTCAATCCCAAGAAAATACATGAGTTCTCCCAGGTCATTGATTTTGAATGTTGTCTGTAGGATTTCCTTAGTGTGTTAGATCAGTCATGGGTCATTACCTGTGATGAGCAAATAATTAACATACACAAGTATAACTACCATTCTCTCATCCCTTTGTTTGAAAAACAAAGAGTAGTCCCTGTGGCTCTGACTGAATCCAGCTGCTAGAAGTGCTGATGTAAGCTTGATGTTCCACTGTCTTGAAACTTGTTTTAACCCATACAGAGATTTCAACAACCTACACACTTGTTTCTGTCCTCTGGTGTGAAAGCCTTCTGGTGGTATCATGTAGACTTCTTCATACAAATCCCCTTGAAGAAATGCATTATATACATCCATTTGATAGATTCTCCACTGCTTAGCAGCAACAATAACTACAACAACCCTCACAGTTGTCATCTTAACTACAGGAGAAAATGTCTCCTGATAGTCAAGTACCTCCTTCTGGTTATATCCCTTTGCCACCACCCTATCCTTGAATCTTTCAATTACCCCTGATGTTGTGTATTTCACCTTATAAACCCATCTACACCCTATAGCTTTCTTCCACCTAGGAAAATCCACCATTTTCCATGTCTTGTTGTCCTCCAGAGCTTGAATCTCAGTCTTCATTGCTTCTATCTATCTTTTGTCACTCACTACCTCTAAATAGCTATGTGGTTGACAATCATGTATAGTCTACCCCATTAGAATGGAATACAAGAATTTAGAAGATCCATGACTAGTAACATAGTTCATGTGCCAAATAGGTGGTTTACATGTCCTAGTGGACTTTTTGACTGCATCCACAGGTAGTTCTACAGTTATTCACACTACATCTAACTGCTTCACACATTGCATCATGTCCAATTTCTTGCAAAGGATCAAGGTTTGAGTTCTGTATTGATTCACTGTCCAAACTTCTTTGACTTTGTGACATTATGAGATCATCAAAACAGAAATGTTCCTGTGATGTCATGAAACCAGGTCTATCTTCTTGCTTCATTTTTAAAGGAAAAAACTGATTCCATAAACATTACATCTCTGCTCAGGAAGATCACCATATTCTCCATATCATATAGTTTATAACCCTTTTGTGAAGTGTCATACCCTAACAACACAGCCCTCACAGCCCTGCGACTAAATTTGTCCAGTTTAGGCAATATGGTTGCAAAACACAGACATCCTATCACTCTCAAATGAGTGAGTGAAGGTGTCTTATTATACAACATCTCATATGGGGATTTGTTCTTCAAAATAGTAGAAGGTATCTTGTTAATAATGTATGCAGCATTTTCAATACAAAAGCCTCAAAATCTATCTGGTAGATTGGCCTGGATCTTAGCAGCTCTAGCTGTTTCCAATAAGTGCCTATGTTTCCTTTCCATAACATCATTTTGTTGAGGTGTATATGGACAAGAACTCTCATGCACCACATCATGAGTCTGGAACAACTGTTTATAATTAGAATTAAAAAATCATGATCCATTATCTGATCTCACACTTTTTATTATCACATCACACTGAGTTTTCACTTCCGTGAAGAAGTTCTTCAGCACAGTTATAACATCTGATTTTAATCTCAATAAAAATATCCAAGTCCATCTTGAATAGTCATCCACAATGGTCAAAAAATATTTTATTCCATTGAAAGTTTCAACTTTATAAGAACCCCACACATCCATATATAATAGTTGGAAAGGTTCTGACCTTCTGTTGGTGCTAATAGAAAAGGAAATTCTAGCTTGTCTAGCTAATGGACATACCTCACAATTGCTCAATGTAAAAGAGTCATTATTACTAAAATATGGTATCTTCTTCAAAACACTCATAGTCACATGACACATTCTGAGATGCCAAGTAGCAACATCAATATGATGTGAAGCTGCCAGAGCCCTAATCATCTCTCCTTTATTACTTTCTGCATCAATGCACAACACATCAATCCCTCTTCTTCATTACCAATCGCTTTTACCTTTCCATATGAGAGATCCTGAAACACACAAGATTTAGGAAAGAATGTAACACTGCAATGTAATTCCTTGGTTACTTTAGAAATAGACATGAGGTTAAACTTGAATGTAGATATGCATAAGACACTCTTAAGCACATCACCTCCTCCTAGATGATAGTCTCTAATATGTGTAATTTTGGCCGAGTCTCCTGTAGGCATATACACCTTACCTATTATTGTGATTTTTATATATGCTATGCAAGTAAACGTATCGCAATATAGTAATAATCTCGGTAAGACTATATGCTTACGCAAGTGAACGTATCGCACTGTAGTAATAATCTCAGTAAGACCGAGTATCGTCCACAAATACTGAATTATCAATTACCGATTAACGAACCTTTGGTTTCTATTTGGTAAACATTAATGAGTGTTTGTTTCCTAAACTAAGAACTACAACTAAACAATAAGCAATAATAAACTAAGGATGATAATACTATGAGTTTAACCAGTTATGAAGGTAATTAGGGCTTTCAATTTCCTCAACTATCCACTCGATCACTTGTTAATGCAAGACTAATGACTCTTCTCCTTATTAAGATAGCAGGTTAATGAAGATGTTATATATTTCAATTAGGACATATGAAAACTCAACCTAAGTGAAAATTTTATATATTTCTATGATAAATTCTACCACATAGGAGGATTAAGATTAATAACCTAAATACTACACAGACAATCGTGATACTGTCGTTCAAGATTAAACCTACGTCTAAACAACTATAGCAGATTCAAATCTCCCTTTTCAGGTCTAGATTTGAAATCATATAAGTAGTGAGAATTAATGGTCAGTTAATTATCACGCAATAATCACAAGTTGAATAGATCTTAATATACGAAGAAAAAATCACTAATAATGCATTAAATCATGAAAGAGTTTCAAGTGATTCAACAGAAAACTCTAATAAAAGTGATTAGCTCATAGACATGCTAAAAACTAATTCAATATCCAACATGAACTGAATGAAATTAAATAAAAGAAAAAGAACATGGACAATTTGATGTCTCTAATTGTGTTCTCTCCCTCCGTTCCTTGCCTCCAAATATTCGATATGACATGAGATAAAACGTCTCCCCCTCTATATATATGAGTACCACTGAATGGTCCTTTTTTCCCCTTTAAAATTAGGTTTCACGTAACAGTACAATTGTCAGCGTCGCGGTGCTGCTTCGGCAGAAACAAATTTGACTCTCGGGTGTTATGGCACCGCGACTCTGATGTTGGGCATCGCGGCGCCTAGGACGGTAATTTTCTTCATCTTTCTGGTTGCCTGGCGCCTTGGCTCTCTACTCTGGCGTCGCGGCTCTTAAGCATTGCGGCTCATTTTATTGAGAGTCGCGGCTCTGTACCATTTATGTCCGGATTTTTTGCCAGATTTCTTCTATGTTTCCCGGGGGTTCTTTGATCGCTTGCTTTGGTGCTCAATTGTGCATTTGTGTCCTCAATATCAGCCAAATTCCTCTTGAATTCGCCATCTCCTATCTAAATCGCTTAAGACCTGAAAACATAAAACAAAACGCATAATACTGTACAAAACACTAAGAGACACATAAAAGACATCCTAAAACAGACTCTAAAACAATACAAAAATGGACTTAACAAATACCCCCAAACTTGAACTTTACTCGTCCTCGAGTAAAGAACTCTAGACACCCTAAAAAAAGACACACACAAACACAAAGACTGAATCAAGTTAACCACAATATATCTGCCTCGAAGATCATGAATACATGCAATATAATTTTCAAAAATATTCCAACCACTAATTTGCTATATAGAATTTCAAATCAGATAATCATTAAGCTTGCTTAGGGTTATTAAGGCATATGATCACTCAACTATGATTACTGACTCAAACATGTATTTATTATCAGTTTATGCACAAATAAATCTTTTCCAACAGTCCATCAGGCTATAATTCTATAGGCTTGCTAACTTGCTACTCTCTCCTAATGTAGACACACATGCTTAAAAATCATTAGTACTTTTATGGTTGTAACGTTAGGCTTAGGCACATGTAGATAAAATGTCATTTGGGCTCAGAATTATCATAAGCATAGGACCAACCAATTTACAATTCACAACAACCCCTCATATTAATCTTTTCTTTTCTAGATTGAAAAAATTCATACTTCAAGTTACACTCCCCCAAACTTTATCTTTTGATGTATATACGCGGGGAGTGTATTTTATTTCTTTTTCACTCATTCATTCTTTTTTTTCTATTCTCAATCTTTTTGTTCTTCAATTTGATAGCACCCAGTCTACAATACCATTTTACTTGAATTCAACCCCCCTAAACTTGTATACTTCTATACTTATGATAATTCAAGGGAATGTAATCATAGTAAAGTGTTTTAAATAGGCTCAAAGATATGCGTTGATCAACAAAGAAGGGTTTTATTAAAGCTCAAATGGGGTGACTAGGGATTAATGTAGCAAGGATGGCTTGAAAGGCTCCAATGTTTTCAAAGATGACCTAAATCATTTTTCTAAGCATGCATTATCTAGAATTTCATATCAAGTAGCAAGCAAGCAAGTTCTAGAATTTTCTACCATCTTTTCTCAAACCCAAATTCACTCATGCATAAACCAAGTAATTAACTACAAGAGAGCCAATAGTCATGAACAAGTTTTCATTATTATTAATAATCAAAAGCAAAATCATAGACTAACTTAAGCACACATATTTATGCATTTCATGGCTAATCAATTTCATCTAATTCTATCACAAGTGGTCACTCAATCTCATTGGCTGTTGTTTTTAACTTGATTCATTGACACATACATTAAAAACAAAGATACTAAAATAAACAAGAAATTAAACCTAGACAATCTAAAAACAGCAACACAACTGACACAAAATAGTAAAATCCCCCCAAACTTATTCAACATATTGTCCTCAATGTGAAAAGTAAAGCAAGAGAAGGAAGACTTACAGACACACAAAGCGACTCAGAATGGTGGCGGCGGTGGTTGTTGTTGTGGCTGAAAGGGCTGATACTCTGGAGGGTAGCCAAAATAGGGCTCATAGGCGGAATCTATATTGACCAACGGTTTACCATGGAGTTTAGTTGGTCAACTTGTCGGGCCTCAAAAGTGTACCGCTACCATTGATTATTGTGTTGGTCGCGGTCATGCTGAGACTGGATGAGGAAATTATTCTGCTGCATTATATATTGATTTTGGAGGAACATCTGATCCAACCTCCCCATTGGTGGCTCAATAGCCAAGGGATGTGGTTGACTGCTCTTTCCGAGCTCATTTATCTCAACGGCCTCTGGCTCTTCCTCCATCATTCTCTGGCGGTGCCTGGGTGGGCGTTGGACGCCCTCTTCAGCAACAGGAGTGGGGTATGGGTATGCAGCGACTATGGTGTGAGTAATGGTCAGCTGCACTTTTCCGATCGCATCATTTTGGACTGCAGGTACCCCATATTGTGCATAGAGTGCAGTGATTAAAGCTTCATGCCCCAACCCACTTGTGGTGGTCAATCTGCATATCCCCGCTATGCTTTTTTGAATTTCGAAACCCACATCTATTCGGAGTCCCGTCATGATAACATATACCAATTTCACAAGGTCCATCGGTATGGTAGAAAAATCTGTCGCCGGGATAATGCGGGCACTAATAAAATATAGCCAATCTCAGGTAACTTTGTTTAATTGGCATTTGTGCATTCCCCTTAGCTGACCCTGTGCGTCAGTACATCTAGCACCTGGGTATGCAATTGTCTCAGTGACCTCATCCCAGTTAATTCTTCTTATATTTCTACACCAACTAGCGAAGGTGGTGTCGTTGTACCCCACATCTTCAACATCAGGCGCCCCAATTAATGCGTTAAGGGCCTCCGACCTAACTGACACCTCCGCCCTCTCACAAAACAGTGTTCATCAATCTGTTCAAGGAAGTTCGCATATAGCTCATAAATGATAGAGAGATTAGGCCTAGGCAGTTGGGAAGTGACAAATTCTCCCCACTCTCTATCCGAAATCATAGCTCGAATCAGATCATATATCTCATTATCATATGGTAAATCTCTAAATTCCATACCCCTCTCAGGAACTAGAGAATAGGAGCATAGCCTGGCGTACCTATCTTGGGCTGCCTTATTGGCGAACCTTGTTTCATCATACTCAAGTACAGTGGATCTAGATGAGGATGCCCTGGAAATATTTCTTCTTGGACCCATTTCAGGTTTGACTATGAAAATTCTTGCAGAGTTTCCCCTAGATTTCTATGGTATCCGGCTAACACATAGTCAATACAACACAACAACACAACCAGCAACAACAACCAGCAAATAGTACACGAAACAACCCAAACAATTCCAACCCAACACCAACAAGTGACAAGACAGTTCACCACTGCCACCAAAACTCGAAAATATTTTCATAAGATATCACGAAATTACAAAGGAAATGGTGAATGTGTTATCTTTTTGAAGATTTTTCTTGTAAAGTTGTCTTAGCCCTAGTTATTGAAGTGTTATGGTGAATGTTAAGATGGATGTAGGGAGGTTGGGTTGGTAGTGTGTAAGATTGATGGAATATTTATAGAAGATTTATGGAGGAGAAAGGTTTGTTTTCGGAAATTAAGGAGTGGAGAAGAGAGGATCTTGTGATTGTGAGGATAAAGTGAAAGGATTAGAGCTATTTATTTCTGATTTACGGACTGGCATCGCGGCCCTTAACATTCGGCACAGCGGCGCGACAAAAAATCTACCAAAGCATCGCGACTCTCTCATGCATAACTTCTCACTGTAGCTACTGCCAAACAGGTGTCGCGACCCTTCCTCTTGGAACCGCGACTTTGAACCCATAAATTATATGTTGCTCACTGCCATATGCGCGCGTGCCTTTTGGGAGTAGTGAAGTTCGACCACGATTTTTTTTTCAGATATCGCTTCCCGTGCGCCGCACTTATCCTTGGCACTGCAGCTCTACGCTATAAAGAAAGTTTTCTCTAAATTTCGGCATTTTCGATCCTTTATCCCTTGGAATTAGCCCTCACTTTACCTGCATCAAAAACATAAACCAAAAGCACAAGACCGTGAGACTGTTAAAAAAAATAACAAATTAAAACATTGGGTTGTCTCCCAGTAGCGTTGTCTTTAACGTCTTTTAGCCGGACGTAGATATCTTCTTCATTCAAGGGGGTAGACTACTCCCACAACGTAACCATTGCATACTTTTTCTCTTTCTCTTTTTCCTGTTCATTCTCTTTCCTCGAGGTTCAAAGGGATTCACTCCCTTGGCATCATCCACTAGTTCAGTACCTTTATTGTCGTGTTCTTCATATTGTTTTGTTGTTACCCCAAGAGCATTAGTACTTTCGAAGCTTTTATCAGATATGGATGTTTCGATTATACCAATGGAAAAATATTCTTCACTTTCTCTTGGATCAGTAGTGGCCCTGAAGATGTTGAAGATCACTTCTTCTTCATGAACTCGGAGTTTTAGTTCTCCTTTCTCAACATAAATGAGTGCTCTCCCTATGGCTAATAAGGGTCTTCCAAGGATAATGGGCACTTCAACATCCTTTTACATGTCAAGAATGATGAAATCAGTTGGAAAGATGAATTTACCCACTTTAACGAGCACATCTTCTATGATACCATGTGGATGTTTCAAAGAACGGTCTGACAGTTGCAACGTCACTGTTGTAGGCTTAGCTTCACCTACTCCAAGCCTACGAAACACAGAGAGGGGCATCAGATTTATGTTGGCCCCCAAAATCACACGAGGCCTGATTGCATTTAACATTCCCTATAGTGTAAGGTATAGTGAAACTCTCTGGATCTCTTAGCTTCTGGGGAAGTTTCTTTTATAAAATTGAACTGCATTCCTCCGTTAATGTCACTGTCTCATACTCTGCTAGCTTGCTCTTTTTAAAGAGTCTATCTTTCTTGAACTTGACATAACTAGGCATCTGCTCCAAGGCTTCAACAAAGGGAATGTTGATGTGTAACTTCTTGAACACCTCTAAAAACTTCAAAAATTGTTTATCAAGAGAATTCTTCTGAAGTCTTTAAGGGTAGGGAGTTTTTACTTAATATTCTCTTACAGTTGATGGTGGTTCCTTATCTGTAATAGGGTGGTCTTGAATCCCTCTCTCTACATCGTACGCCTCCCAATGTCTCGCTCGTTAAATCGTCTCAGCGTGCAGATTGCTCGACTAGTTTACCACTTCTCAAACTGATGGTCTGACACTGCTCTCTTGGATTCACAATAGTATTGTTAGGGAGATTTCCATGCGTTATGTTGTTCAACATGTTTGTCAGTTGTTCCACATGTGTCTCCAAATTCCTGATAGATGATCTAGTCTCTATCATGAACTGGGTTTGAGAATTTGTAAGGTGACATAAAGCTGCTTGCAATTCATTGGGGTCTGCTTGTTGAACTTGTGGTTTAGGCTGCTGAGAGGCTGCACTTGACTCATGTGTTGTTGTTGATTGCCCTGTTGATACTGCTCTTGGAACTGTGGTTGTTGGTTCTGGCTGTTTCTTTAAGAAATATTTGGGTCATTCCTCCACCCCAGATTGTAAGTGTTGGAGAATGGGTTGTTGTAGGACCTTTTGAAGTTTCCAATTGCGTGTTTGGTCCATGGGAACATTATTTGGATCTGTGGTTGTGCACCTATCAAACGTATGTGGACCTCTGCAAATTTCACAAACTAATGGCATCTAAATAGCATTTATGGATATAGTATTTTGTTGCAATTGCTTCGTTGGGGAAGCAACTTGAGCAGTTAACGCAGTGATAGCATCTAACTCATGGACGACCGATTTCTGCTTTGTTTCTTGATCTCATCCGACCGGCGATGGTTGTTTGTGGCCATGTCTTCTA
Source organism: Przewalskia tangutica (assembly GCA_029844215.1). Lineage (NCBI taxonomy): Eukaryota > Viridiplantae > Streptophyta > Magnoliopsida > Solanales > Solanaceae > Przewalskia > Przewalskia tangutica. Next base: position 96,867,997 of record CM056731.1, read on the forward strand.
AAGCTCATGTACCTCATTGGCACTCTTGCTCATGAAAGTCCCTCCTACAGCAACATCAATAATGGTACGAGTAGTATCGATGCGCGAAAAGATACACACACTTTAACGCAAGTGCACGTTATCGTGACAAGTAATATAGTCTTGATAAGACCGAATATCGTCCACAAGGATTAGGGTTCAAGTACCAACTATCTATCTTTTGGTATCTATTTGGTAATTGATATGTGATTTTGTGGTTTATAACTAATAATTATAAAAGCTAATTAACTATAGGTTTACTTCAGTTGTGATGGGAATAGGGCTTCCATATCTCCTCAACTATCCGTTTATGTTATTTATTAATGCAATGAATTATGGTCTTCTTCTCTCGGAGCTAGCAGGTTTACGAAATCGTTTTATATTCCCATTAAGGATATATAAACACTCAACCTGATTGCACCTTACCTACCTTTCGGTGATAAGGATAACTCTATAGGAGGATTAAGCACAAAAACCTAGTTAACCGTCACGCACCATGCGTAAAATTAGGGTTGTTAAGCCTCTCATTAACGCTACATAAATAATTGAGGTATTTTCATCCCCAACCCAAATATGTCTACCCAACTTACAGCATATTCACAACATCCTCCTTTCGAAGTTTGATTAGAAATCATATAATGATAATTAGTTGTCAATTAATTACCAAGCATTCAAAGCAATTATTGGATAAATCTCAACAAGAAGAAGAATAACCATAGGCGTCATTAATTCATAACATAAGTTTCTAGTGAATCAACATGGAAAGCCCTATAAAAGAATTAGTTCCTAGCCATTGACATGACAAGAACTAATTCAAAGTTCATCATACAAAACTGAAATAAAAGAAAAGAAAAGAAAAGAAAATACTTAAGAATGAGTCTCCAAGCCTTCTAGCATCCAAGGGTTGTGTTGTGGAATATTTACAAGATGGATTGGTGGATGGATGGATGTAGAGTGGTGAATGGTGGAATGGAGAATGAATAATTCTTCTAATGATGTAGAGTATTTATAGCCAAAGAATCCTTTTGGTGAAGGGTTAGGGATTTTGTAGGTAGGAAAAGTTTATTAGAATCCTTTTAGGTAAGGGTTTTAAGGTAGGAAAAGTTATCTATTTAGGAAGGAAAAGTTATCCCTTTAGGATTCTGAAAACATGTCAAATTCGGCCCAGCACTTCATAATTCCCGCGTCGGCCATGCTCATAGATCGAAGGCGCTACCAAAAATCAGAGATCTTTGGGCGACTTGATGGTGGCGCTGCGCGCCATCGCTTGCGCGGCTCTGGTGACGGAATTCTTCCAGATTTTTCGTTTCTTCGTCCTTTGTTCATCCGGTCTTCGTCTGATCTCCTCTATAATTTCCAGAACTTCTTAGACTTCCTTTCTTGGCCCTTTTTGTGTGCAATTCCATCTCAATTAAGCTCATTTTCTCTTCTTTTCGTCATTTCTCCATTTCTCGACTGTGACACAAAAAGAAAGGAAAACGACCCTAATACTATACTAAACATAAACAAAATGAGTAAAATACTAACTAAAATTGACTCAAAAAGTGTATATAAAATACACCGATCAAATACCCCCAAACTTAACCTTTGCTCGCCCTCGAGCAAAGATATAAACAAAGATACGAAAGAAAGGACAATGCAATGACTCAAAGATACTGATCATTTTTGCTGCACAATTGTTACTTAGAAAAGCATGAAGGTTAGTAGGATAATATGTAGGAACATATAGCATGGATTTTTAGCATTCTAAACACTTAAAGTCAGATATTTCGCAAATTCAATTTAATCATGCTAAATGGAAGTAAAAATATCTAACTATGCATGTCAATTTCAAAATCCTATGGCCTGTTCACTTGATATTCTCCACTAATCATGGATACACATATTAGAGATCTTCAGGGCTTTTCAGGGTTGTAATGTAGGCTTAGGCAGGGGTAGGTAAAAATAGGCATTTAGGCTCAATTTACGTACCATAAGCTCTTTTGCTTTTCAATTCTTCCCTTTTTGGTTTCCTTTCTTCATTTCATATCTATCTTTCCCCTCTTTTGTTTTGAGAGAGTGAAGTGTATTATGAATAACAAGCACCCCCAAACTTAGGCTTTTGCCTATTTATTATTACTTTTTCATTGGGGTGCATCAAAAATTGTTTACATCTCTTTTGTCTCTTTTTCAACACTTTATATTCCAAACATCTCAATTTTTACTTATGGCACACGTATGGAATTATAGGGTGTCAAGAAAAGGTCTTATTTTTAGGCTCAAAGGGGCTGACTAGGGATATAATTTGACTGTCAGGGATAGGCAAAGAATGGTAAGAAAGGGCTAACAAAGAAATGCCTGAGTCATCTCCCTAACATGCATATCCTAACTATTTCGCCTCAAATAGCAAGCAAGCAGACACGTATGTTTAATCACTAACCATGCATAAATCAAGCAAGATACCCCAAATAGTTTGATTTCGTGAATTTTTGGCATATCTATCCTAAGTGTTCAGATGGTTGCTTCTAATTCCACTACATTATTCCACTTTTCTTCACTAGGCGTTTCAAGTAACTACAGCATGCATGATCTAAAAAAAAAAATTATGACTCAAAAAAAATGACTAAAAAATTACTCAAAAATACACAAAACAATTCGAAACGACTCAAAACAATAAAACATCCCCCCAAACTTAAATCACACATTGTCCCCAATGTGCAAGACTCAAAGAAAATAAAAAAGGACAACTTATCGACACAACACAATGTCATAACGGAGGTCTAGGAGGAAAATTCGGACTTTGCGGAAATATAGCTCTAAGTTCCGCGCCACACCATATTCGGAGGCCATTGCTAGCATCTTGGCTCCTCTGAGTTCGGCCGCTCGATTTTAGGGCCGCACGACGATTTACTTTTCCTTTTTTCATTTTGCTCCTTTTTCCTTCGGCTTTAGCTTTTAGTCCACTGCCATCCAACAACACAAGACAAGAACCCAAGACCGTGAGATCGTTTCAAGACAAAATAAAATAAAATAAAATAAAGACAAATTAAAATAACATAATTAAAAACATCGGGTTGCCTCCCAACAAGCGATGTCTTTAACGCCTTTTAGCCGGACGCAATTAACCTTTACGAGTGCCCATTAGATCCTTCGCGAACCGCTGCAATCCGCAGAGTTATTGTCGCAGTCTCACTTCAACTACAACAATTGCTTCAAACAAGTGGCCTCAAATATACGATTATCCCCAAGTACACAAGGCATGCTTGTCTTTTGTGCTCTCTCTAACGTAGGGATCAATGAGATTCCCAACATCTCTCAACTCTAGGGTGCCTTGACGGTATGGACTTCTGTTTGGGGGTCAACATTGACAAATGGTGGTGTTTCTTCCGCAATGAGTGCGAAAAAGATTTTCCAAGGAATCCAAGGTGAATAATTGGATCTCTGCAATCTTTTCATTCTCTACACCAACTATCTCGCCGATTCCTCAATAGTCAGTGTGGTTCAGCTCTCAATTTGCTTTCCACCTCCCCCAGGTGCAGATTGCTGTTCTTGCATTACGCTGTTCAAAATGAATGCTAGTTCTCCTATGTGCAGTTCCAACTTTCTTAGGGACTCTCTTGTCTCACCATAACCGAGCTCGCACTCGCGAACATAAGTATGCTCGCCGCAACTCATTTCGATCTTCCTCCAAATCGTGGTTGTTAAGTCACTGATGACTCCACTGTTCCTGATAGTAGTAGTCCATGTGTCCTGATTTTTTTTTTTCCGAATTTAACCTGCAAAATACGAAAAACAAAAAGAAAAGTGATAAAAAAAGCTCGCTTGGAGCAACCAAATTAGAAATTAAAAATAGATAAAATTGATATTGAACTATGCCTAATCCTCGGCAACGGCGCCAAAAACTTGATGCGCGAAAAGATGCACACACTTTAACGCAAGTGCACGTTATCGTGACAAGTAATATAGTCTTGATAAGACCGAATATCGTCCATAAGGATTAGGGTTCAAGTACCAACTATCTATCTTTTGGTATCTATTTGGTAATTGATATGTGATTTTGTGGTTTATAACTAATAATTATAAAAGCTAATTAACTATAGGTTTACTTCAGTTGTGATGGGAATAGGGCTTCCATGTCTCCTCAACTATCCACTTATGTTATTTATTAATGCAATGAATTATGGTCTTCTTCTCTCGGAGCTAGCAGGTTTACGAAATCGTTTTATATTCCCGTTAAGGATATATAAACACTCAACCCCAGTATTGCACCTTACCTACCTTTCGGTGATAAAGATAACTCTATAGGAGGATTAAGCACAAAAACCTAGTTGACCGTCACGCACTACGCGTGAAATTGTGGTTGTTAAGCCTCTCATTAACGCTACATAAATAATTGAGGTATTTTCATCCCCAACCCAAATATGTCTACCCAACTTACAAAGATATTCACAACCTCCTCCTTTCAAGTTTGATTAGAAATCATATAATGATAATTAGTTGTCAATTAATTACCAAGCATTCAAAACAATTATTGGATAAATCTCAACAAAGAAGAATAACCATATACGCATTAATTCATAACATAAGTTTCTAGTGAATCAACATGGAAAGTCTTATAAAAGAATTAGTTCCTAGCCATTGATATGACAAGAACTAATTCAAAGTTCATCATACAAAACCAAATAAAAGAAAAGAAAATACTTAAGAACGAGTCTCCAAGCCTTCTAGCGTCCAAGGGTCAGGTTGTGGAATATTTACAAGATGGATTGGTGGATGGATGGATGTAGAGTGGTGAATGGTGGAATGGAGAATGAATAATTCTTCTAATGATGTAGAGTATTTATAGCCAAAGAATCCTTTTGGTGAAGGGTTAGGGATTTTGTAGGTAGGAAAATTTATTAGAATCCTTTAGGTAAGGGTTTTAAGGTAGGAAAAGTTATCCCTTTAGGAAGGAAAAGTTATCCCTTTAGGATTCTCAAAACATGTCAAATTCGCCCAAAGATTTCATAATTCCCGCGTGGCCATGCACAGGCAGATCAGCCACGGCTACCAAAATCGTAGATCTTTGGACGGCCTGGGTGAGCCAGGCACGCTAAGCGCCGCGGCTCTGGTGACGGAATTCTTCCAGATTTTTCGTTTCTTCGTCCTTTGTTCGTCCGGTCTTCGTCTGATCTCCTCTATAATTTCCAGAACTTCTTAGACTTCTCCACAAAACCCACGAAAATCCACAAATTACCCACAAATCCTCCACAAATCAAACCCAACCACAACCAAAACTCTTAAATTCCTAAAAACCCTTAGCTATCTCAACCAACAAAGCTCCAGTCCATAGCCTTAAATCCCCAATAGACGCAAGAACAGCGTGGAGACACCATCAAAAAGGTAATCTTCACCTTTTTCTTGAAAGTTGCTAGTAGTCGCCGAGGTAATAGTTGGAGAAGTGTTGCATTGTAAGTAGTTTGGGTGTTGAAAATTGATTGCGAAGTTGGAGAAGGAGTAGACGCGAGGCGGTATCTGCAGAGTGAAGTTTGGGGGTGTTTGTGTTTTAGCCGCTAGAGTGTGATCGTGTTGGGAACACTTGTGCTAATAAGTCAGAAGTCGCAGAAAGTGTTTTTAACCATGTCCGCGAAAAGAAGAGCCTCCACATCCACTTCACCCACATTACGATGATACTAGGTTTGTGAGCTACGAAGCCTTCCAAAGATACAAAAAGCTTAGATTAGCCCTTAATCCTCGAAAGGGAAACGGACTATCGAGGAGTCGTTTGGGGGAAGAGGATGTTTATGAGCCCATTCTGACAATGATTGAGTTAAGGCGGAGGAGATTTGTAAATCCGGAGAAGATAGCACCAGTGAACACAACAATGGTGCGTGAATTCTATGCCAACTTTCCGGAGAAGGTGGAAAGGGGATGCTTTGTAAGGGGAAATTATGTGCCTGTGACAGCAGAAGATATAAATACACAATTGAAGACGGTTGATGTTGAAGAAAGTGATGATTGGAACCACTTTAGAACATGGTCTAGAAGCACCTCCAACATCGACTGGTATGCCGTCGCAGACACAGTAAGCTACCCTGGGGCTGCTTTTGATATTGCACGAAATGGGTCAAGAGCACTGAGTAGGTGCCAATTCAACAAAGTAGCCAAGGGTTGGCTATATTTCGTCAGTGCCCGCATGATTCCATCCACGCACTTCACCAGAGTGCCGGAAGATAGGATTAAGCTGATATATGGAATTATGAGGGGGTTGACGATTGATGTGGGGAAAGAGATAGTGCAGAGCATTGAAGAAATCAAGTTGGTGACAACAGTGGATTGGGACATGACTCGCTTATCACCAACAGGTAAATACGAACGGGTCCCAATCCTACCCATCGATACTAATGAGAGAAACCAATCGCACGTGTCCTATGGGATAGTGCACTCTTTCCTGCACTCCAAGCCCCAATGGCCGTAAGAAGAGCACAACCACCAAGAAGGCAGCAGCAGCAGAGGCCGCAGTGAACGAGGATGAGCCCGATATGTGGCTCAATACGCGGCAGGCCTAGCCACCACCAACCACATAATCGTAACCTCCAAGCATGATGGAGCAAATGCTCCGCAACTGCAGAATGATGATGCAACATTTCGACACAATGATACAAGGACAAAATGAGTTGAGACAGGACAACACGAGTCGCATGCGGCAACAAGACCGAGGCAGAGCAACAACAATTGCACCGCAGCTTGACGAGACGAGTTCCTGCTCAACCAATGGTCGATGCATTATCCACCGCCATCACCACCATTTTAGCCAAAGTCTGTAAGTGTCTTATTTCTTTTATTGTCTTTGAGTCTACACACATTGGGGACAATGTGTGATTTAAGTTTGGGGGTGTTTTATTTGTGTCTTGTTTTATTTGTGTCTTGTTATGTTTTATTTAAGTCTTTTTATTGTTTTTATGTATTTTTGAGTCACAATTTTTTTTTTTGAGTCATAATTGTCTGTCAAAAGATCATGTATGCTGTAGTTGCTAGAAACACCTAGTGAAGTAAGATGGAATAATGTAACGAAATAGAAGCAACTATCTAAACACTTAGGTTAGATATGCCAAAAACTCACATAATCTGTCTATTTGGAGTTTCTTGCTTGAATTGTACATGCTAAATGATAAATACCTATGTGTTATGAGTGCTTGCTATTTGAGGCGAAATAGTTAGGATATGCATGTTAGGGAGATGACTCAGGCATTTCTTTGATAGCCAATTCTTAGCACTCTTTTCTATCCCGGCCTTTAAAAATATATCCCTAGTTAGCCCCATTGAGCCTAAAAATTGAAACTTCTTCTTTGACACCCTATATTCCCACAAAGTGTGCCATAAGTAAAAATGTGAAATAGTGGAATAAATTGTGTTAAAAAAAAAGAGAAAAAGAGTGAACAAGCTTGTTGCACCCCGATAAAAAAAAGTAATAAGAAAGAGGCAAAAGCCTAAGTTTGGGGGTGCTTGTTATTATTATACTCTTCACTCTCCCAAAACAAAAGAGGGAAAAGATAGAATTGAAGTGAAGAAAAGAACCAAAAGAAAAGGGAAAAATGGAAAAGCTAAAGAGCTTATGGTACATGTAACGAGCCTAAAATGCCTATTTTACCTACCTATACCTAAGCCTACATTACAACCCTTAAAGTCCAAGATCTCTTTACGCATATCCAAGATTAGTGGAGAATAGCAAGTAAGCATGCCATAGGATTTTTGAATTTATATGCATGATTTAGTATATTGACTTCCATTAAAGCATGATAAATATGAGTTTGCGAAATATCTAGCTCAATGTGTTTAGTGTCAAAAATTTCATGCTACATGTTCCTGCATATTATTCTGCTAACCTTCATGTTTTTCTAGATAACACTAAATGCAGCAAAAGTGATCAATGTCAGTGAGTCTTTTATTGTCGTTCCATTGAGTCTTTATTTTCTTTCTTTCTATCTTTGCTCGAGGGCGAGCAAATGTTAAGTTTGGGGGTATTTGATCGGTGTATTTTATATACACTTTTTGAGTCAGTTTTAGTTAGTCTTTTGTCCCTTTTTGTACAAATAAGTGTCGTATTAGGATAGTTTTTCTTTCTTTTGAGTCAAAGTGGTTAAAATGGCAAAATGACGGAAAAGGAGCTAAAAGAGAGCAAAAGAGGATGTCCCAGAGCTAAAAACAGAGAAAGTGGCGAACGAGGCAAAAATCTCGTGGCCATTACGGCCTCCCGCAGCCTGTGGTCGCGCGCCAATATCTAGAGAGGCAGAAGACCCACACGCGACGCCTAATCATCGCAGAAGCTACGAGTTGCGTAGCCGCGCGCTCGCATGCAGAATCGTGGACGCGCGCCAAATCACCCGGTGCCACGAGTTCGGCCGGCGCTGATAGCAGGGCTGGCGCCGACGCTGAAAAATCAGTTTTTGACGATTTTCTCGCCAGCTCAGGGAAAAGTTAAGGCGGTTTTCAAATTTATAAAAGGAGAACCCTAGGCGATTTTAAGGGTTCCTCTTGCACAACACAAGGTTTTCTTGCTTCGAGATTGGAGACCATAATTTAGTACTTTTTTTCCTTTTCTTTTCTTTTATTTCGCCAGTATGATGAACTTTGAATTAGTTCTTGTCATGTCAATGGCTAGAACTAATTCTCTTATGTGGCTTTCCATTTTGATTCACTAGAAACTTATGTTATGAATTAATGCATGTTTATGGTTATTGTTCTTCTTGAGAGATTTATCCAATAATTGTTTTGAATGCTTGTAATTAATTGACAACTAATTATCACTATATGATTTCTAATTTACTCGAAAGGAGAGATTGTGAATATGTTGTAAGTTGGGTACATATTTGGGTTGGGGATGAAAATACCTCAATTATTTACGTAGCGTTAATGAGAGGCTTAACAACCCTAATTTTGCGAGTGCGTGACGGTTAACTAGGTTTTTGTTCTTAATCCTCCTATAGAGTTATCCTTATCACCGAAAGGTAGGTAAGGTGCAATATTGGGGTTGAGTGTTTATATATCCTTAACGGGAATATAAAACGATTTTGTAAACCTGCTAGCTCCGAGAGAAGAAGACCATAATTCGTTGCATTAATAAATAAAATAAGCGGATAGTTGAGGAGACATGGAAACCCTATTCCCATCACAACTGAAGTAAACTCATTAGATAAATTAGTCTTTATAATTCTTTGTTATAAACAACAAAATCAAATATCAATTTACCAAATAGATACCAAAAGATAGATAGTTGGTACTTGAACCCTAATCCTTGTGGACGATATTCGGTCTTATCAAGACTATATTACTTGTCACGATAACGTGCACTTGCGTTAAAGTGTGTGCATCTTTTCGCGCATCAAGTTTTTGGCGCCGTTGCCGGGGATTAGGCATAATTCAATATCAAATTTATCTATTTTTAATTTCTAATTTGGGTTTTTTTTTTATTTTTATTTTAAATTTTCATGTTTTTTTTTAAGTTATTTCAAAAATCAGGGTGCCGTGATTTGTTGTCTGTTTTTGATCTATTTCAGAAATCACTACGAAGGAGAAGAGGGCGTACACTCTTGTTCCCTTCAATCCAGAGATTGAGAAAACTCAGAAATGTAACGTAAAGAATCGATTGCAACTTTGATAGAGACGGACGCATGAACAACAACATGACGAGAAGCGGTTAGGTGAAAATCAACCTAATCCGGGAATACCTCGGCAAGTACCTATGGATGTCGAGGAAAGAGTTCAAGTCCGTGCAGAAAGCTTGGAGACTACGGTCGCCTAGAGTGAATGGAGCACGACATGTATTAGGCTCCCGCCATGGGAGCAAACAACTCGAGATAAAATCGCGATTCTGAGCATGGTACAAAGACACGGCAATTTGAGGGTCGCCATCTGAGGATACACATACGCACATAGCTAATTTCGAGCTATGTGCAACTTTCGATATAACTGCGTTCGATGATGCCGTCAGATTGAGGTTCTTTCCTTCTCACTCGTGATAGAGCAAAAGTATGGTTGAATTCCCGCCACTGATTCGATTTTTACATGGCACGAAATGGCACGTAAATTCCTATCCAAGTTCTTTCCCCACGCAGCAAAGAAAATTGAGAGGAGTTGAACAACTTCTACCGCAGCATGGAGAGTCCTTATAAGCTTGGGAAAGGTTTAAGGATTTACAGAGAAAACGCCCACACCATTGCATTGAAGTCAGGAACTTGGTCCACATTTTCTATAACTGCTAAGCAAGACAAACGTAACCATTATAGACGCAAAGAAAGCGGAGCATTCATGAGGAAAACAACCCACGACGCCACGAAGTTATTAGAAGATATGGCCACCAACAACCATGTCACGTACAGAGAGGTCGATGTTGGGAGAACAATGGGAGTCCACGAGATAGATGCTATTGCCGCCTTGAATGCCCTGGCCCTTTGGCAAAACAACAAAGAACATACAAAGGTCGTGAATGCGCGCAGATGCCTAAAGTCATGAGATACGCGGCCCACATACATTCGATAGTGTCCTTCACCGATCCCAATAATATACCAACGGAGCAGCAGAGTGTCGTCGTGGGTAATTATCAGAGGCCACGCAACACCCCTACCCAACACTTATAATCCAGGTGGAGAAATCACCCAAATTTCTCATGAGAGAGACCGTGGCGCAGAATCAATACAGGGCCAAGATCAAACCCAGCAGAATCCGTAATCAGCCTCTTTACTCGCCCCGTGATCCTCAGCGAATCAATGCACCTGCTCGCAGAAAGCCAGACGAAATAGCAAACCGTGATAAAGATTGCAACGCCTGCACTCGCCTACGAAGCTGATCCTCGCTCAGAATTTGAAACACAAGTGGGGAAGCTAGCAAAGGTGCAAAACAAGAAAGCCTGTGGTACACTACCAAGCAACACAGAGGTAAACTGAGGAGCAAGGTCAGCAAAGACAATCGAGAAGTGGAAGATTGGAACAGTAGTCTCTTCACAAGATTGAGAAAAGGGCGGAGATAGAAAAGAGAAGGTGGTTGAACCTAGCCCAGTTGATAGAAAACCTGCAGAGAGTATACGTAAAAATCCCTTTCCCCGAGATTACAATAAGACGGTTGATAAACAATTTTCCAAATTCGAGGTATTCAGAAGTGCATATCAACATCCCCTTTATAGAAGCATTAGAGCAGATGCCCTCCTATTTCAAGTTCATGAAGGAAATATTGGGAAGAAGAAGTCATGGAATATGAGATAGTAGCACTAATGTAAGAGTGTAGTGCTATCTTGCAAGGTAAGTTGCCACCAAAACTAAAGGATCCGTGAAGCTTTACACTACCTGCACAAAAGGTGGTGACTTGCAACAGAGCTCATGATTTGTGGCAAGTATAAATCACGCCTTATCGCATTTAAACGATTGGAGTCAGCGAGGCCAAACCGACCACACAGCCCGCACCGGCCGACAGATGTTGGTTCATCCAAGAGGAAGATTGAGGACGTGATTGTTAAAGTAGGAAAATTCTTCTTCCCGCAGACTTCCTCATTCTTGACATGGAAGAAGACGCGAAATCCCTATCATATCGGAGACCATTCCTAGCAACAGGAGAGCTTTGATTGATGTAGAAAGGAGAGCTAACATTAAGGGTGGAGAAGGAAGAAATGGTATTTAAAGTTTTTAAACATGTCATCGAACCACCAACCATGAGCAGGTGCTTTGCAATCAGCACCATCAAGCCCCCATGTGAGCCATTACAAGTCAACCAAAGGAGACGAGCCCACGAAAGGTAATGGTTTGCCAAACCCCACCGACGCAGTATGTGTTCCCGAACTCCCTTATTGATAATGCTAAAAGGAAAAGAAGAAAAAGAAAACGCAAAATGTGGAGGAAATGGATTAGTTGGGGGGTTGATCCACCCCACGGTTATTAAAACTAAGGAAATTGCGTCCGGCTAAAAGACGTGAAAGATAAATAGTTGGGAGGCAACCCAAATTATTTTGATTTATTTTATTGTAATATAGTAGTTTTTATTAAGAACGGTCTCACGAGGTAGTGTTTGTCTTTGTGATTGATGTACAAAGCAATAAATCAAGCGGCGAAATCAAGAAAAGCGGATTTCGTGAACGTAGCCATGCGCTCGTGAGCAGGCGCGCTAAAAGAATCAAGAGCGCTGAAGCGGCCATGGCGCGCTGTAAGAGGCCGCGGCAGAAATCCATAAATTTGCCAAGTTTAGCCGCGCTACCAGAATGGCCAAGCGCAGAAAGTCCCGGGCGAGGTAGATATCAGCCATGGCTAAAAGCAGGCCGCGGGCTTTAAATCCGTAAACTTAAAAACACCCAGAAATCAGATTGCCCCCAATTCCAAAAACCAAAACCTAACTCTTCCTCTCCAAAAACACACGAAAATCCAAAAATTTGCCCACCAATCCTCCACAAATCCAACCCAACCACAACCAAAACTCTTAAATTCCTAAAAACTCTTAGCTATCTCAAACAACAAAGCTCCATTCCATAGCCTCAAACCACCATTTGAAACAAGAACAGCTTGAATCTTCTCAAAAAAATGTAATCTTTTCTCGTTTCGAGTTCTTTATCAAGTCACGCGAGGTAGTAGTTTGAAGGAGTATTGTAGTTGTGAAGTAGTTTGGGTGCTGAAAAAAAAATTGATTGTGAAGTTTGGAGAAGGGGTAGAAAAGGAGGGTGTGGGTATTGGGTAGTATAATTGAAGTTTGGGGGTATTTGTTGTGTTTAGCTGCCAATTGTTGAGTGTGTTGGGAAACATTTGTGTCACTAAGTTGTAAGCTGCAGAAATTATTTTAACCATGTCCACTAGAAAGAGAAGAGCCTCCACATCCACCCCAGCCCCACATTACGATGATACTAGGTTTGTGAGTTATGAAGTCTTCCAAAGATACAAAAGCTTAAGATTGTGCCCTTAATCCCCGAAAGCGGAACGGACTATCGAGGAGTCGTTTGGGGAAGAGGATGTTTATGAGCCCATTCGCAATGATCGAAAGGGTGGAGAGATTTGTAAATCCGGAGAAGATAGCACCAGTGAACACAACAATGATGCGTGAATTCTATGCCAACTTTCCAGAGAAGGTGGAAAGGGGATGCTTTGTAAGGGGAAATCATGTGCCTGTGACGGCAGAAGATATAAATACACAACTAAAAACAGTGGATGTTGAAGAAAGAAGTGATTGGAATCACTTTAGAACATGGTCTAGAAGCACCGACTGGAATGTCGTTGCAAACACAGTGAGCTACCCTGGGGCTGCATTTGATATTGGAAGAAATGGATCAAGAGCACTGAGCAGGTGCCAATTCAACAAAGCAGCCAAGGGTTGACTATATTTCGTCAACGCCCGCATGATTTCATCCACACACTTCACCAGAGTGCCAGAAGATAGGATTAAACTGATATATGGAATTATGAGGGGGATGACGATTGACGTGGGGAAAGAGATAGTGCAGAGCATTGAGGAAATCAGCAGGATGGTGACAACAGGTGGATTGGGACATGGCTCAGTTATCACCAAGTTATGCCACATGAATGGGGTCCCAATCCTACCCACCGATACTAATGAGAAACCAATCCGTGGTCCTATGGGATAGTGCACTCTTTCCCAGACCCAAGCCCCCCAGCAGCAAGAAGAAGAGAACAACCACCAGCAGCAGCAGCAGCAGAGGTCGCAGTGAACGAGGATGAGCCTGATATAGGGGCTCAATATGCGGCAGGACCTAGCCACCAGCCAACCACGTAACCGTAACCTCCAAGGTTTGCGATGGAGCAAGTGCTCGCAACTGCAGAATGATGATGCAACATTTCGACACAATGATACAAGGACAAAATGAGTTGAGACAGGACAAATGAGTCGCGAGGCAACAAGACCGAGGCAGAGCAACAACAATGCACCAAAGCTTGACGAGACGAGTTCTGCTCAACCAACGGTCGATGATTATCCACCGCCGCCACCACCATTTTAGCCAAAGTCCGTAAGTGTCTTATTTCTTTTATTGTCTTTGAGTCTACACACATCGGGACAATGTGGTTTAAGTTCGGGTGTTTTATTTGTGTCTTGTTATGTTTTATTTAAGTCTTTTATTGTTTTTATGTATTTTTGAGTCACAATTTTTTTTTCTTTTAAGTCATAATTGTCACAAAGATCATGTATCAGAGTCGCTAGAAACACCTAGTGAAGTAAGGTGGAATAATGTAATGGAATTGAAGCAACTATCTAAACACCTAGGTTAGATATGCCAAAAACTCACAAAACCGCCTATTCGAGTTTCGCTTAAATCGCGCATGCTAAATGATGAATACTTATGTGTTATGATTGCTTGCTATTTGAGGCGAAATAGTTAGGATATGCATGTTAGGGAGATGACTCAGACATTTCTTTGATAGCCAGTTCTTACCACTCTTTTCTATCCCGGTCTTTAAAAATATATCCCTAGTTAGCCCCATTGAGCCTAAAAATTGAAACTTCTTCTTTGACACCCTATATTCCCACAAATTGTGCCATAAGTAAAAATGTGAAATAGTAGAATAAATTGTGTTAAAAAAAGAGACAAAAAGAGTGGATGCTTGTCGCACTCGATAAAAAGTAATAAGAAAGAGGCAAAAGCCTAAGTTTGGGGGTGCTTGTTATTATTATACTCTTCACTCTCCCAAAACAATAGAGGGAAAAAGATAGAATTGAAGTGAAGAAAAGAACAAAAAGAAAAGGGAAATACTGAAAAGCTAATGAGCTTATCGTACACAGAATGAGCCTAAATGCCTATTTTTACCTACCTATACCTAAGCCTACATTACAACCCTTAAAGTCCTGAAGATCTCTTTTATGCATATCCAAGATTAGTGGAGAATAGCAAGTAAGCATGCCATAGGATTTTTGAATTTATATGCATGATTTAGTATATTGACTTCCATTAAAGCATGATAAATATGAGTTTGCGAAATATCTAGCTCAATGTGTTTAGTGTCAAAAATTTCATGTTACATGTTCCTCGCATATTATTCTCGCTAACCTTCATGTTTTTCTAGATAACACTAAATGCAAAGAAAAGTGATCAATGTCACAGTCTTTTATTTTCGCTTCATCAGTCTTTATTTTCTTTTCTATCTTTGCTCGAGGCGAGCAAAGGTTAAGTTTGGGGTATTTGATCTGTATTTTATATACACTTTTGAGTCATTTTTAGTTAATCTTTCCCTTTTTGTACAAATAAGTGTCGACAGGATAGTTTTCTTTCTTTTGAGTCAAAGTGGTTAAAATGGCCAAATGGCGGAAAAGGAGGTAAAAGAGGGCAAAAAAGAAAGGTTCCAGCTAAAAGCAGAGGCAAAAACCAGCGCCGCGCGCCTCCCGCAGCTGTATGTAATACAGCACCCAACATCCGCAGGTCGCGCGCTACCATGTCAACAAGTGCAGGCGCGCTAAACATCGTGAAGGCTATAAGTTGCCGTAGCTGGCTCGCATGCCAGCTGACTGATCGGCCGCGCGCCAAATCACCCGGTGCACGAGTTCCGGCCGATAGCGCCGAGAATGCACACGCGGAAAATCGTGGTTTTGACGATTTTCCGGCCAGCCCGCAGGAAAAGTTATGGCGGTTTTCTATAAAGGAGAACCCTAGCAGATTTTAAGGGTTCCTTCTTGCACAACACAAGATTCTTGCTGAGATCGAGACCATAATTTAGTACTTTCTTTTCCTTTTCTTTTCTTTTATTTCGCTTTTTGTATGATGAACTTTGAATTAGTTTTTGTCATGTCAACGGCTAGAACTAATTCTCTTATAGGCTTTCCATGTTGATTCACTAGAAACTTATGTTATGAATTAACGACGTTTATGGTTATTGTTCTTCTTCGAGAGATTTATCCAATAATTGCCTTGAATGCTTGGTAATTAATCGACAACCAATTATCACTATATGATTTCTAATTTACTTCAAAGGAGAGATTGTGAATACGCCGTAAGTGGTACATATTCGTCAGATGAAAATACCTCAATTATTTACGTAATTAACGAGGCTTAACAACCCCAATTTTGCGCACGCGACTGCTAACTAGGTTTTTGTTCTTAATCCTCCCATAGAGTTATCCTTATCACCGAAAGGTAGGTAAGGTGCAATCTGGGTGAATGTTTATATATCCTTAACTGAATATAAAACGATTTCGTAAACTCCGCTAGCTCCGGTAGAAGACCATAATTCGTCAGATTAATAAATAACATGCGGATAGTAGGAGACATGGAAGCCTCTATTCCCATCACAATCAAGTAAACTCATTAGATAAATTAGTCTTTATAATTTTAGTTATAAACAACAAAATCAAATATCAATTTACCAAATAGATACCAAAAGATAGATAATGCAGATTGAACCCTAATCCTCATGGACGATATATTGGCCTTACCAGACTATATTACTTGTCACGATAACGCGACTTCAAGTAAAGTGCAGATCTTTCGCGATCAAGTTTTTTGTTATTTGATCTGTATTTTATATACACTTTTTGAAATGGGCTTTAGTTAGTCTTTTGTCCTTTTTGTACAAATAAGTGTCGACAGGATATATTTTCTTTCTTTTGAGTCAAAGTGGTTAAAATGGCCAAATGTCGGAAAAGGAGCTAAATGAGGGCAACCGAGGAGGTTCCAGAGCTAATAACCGAGAACGTGGCGAACGAGGCAAAAACCAGTCACACGCGCCTCGCAGCTAGGCCACGCGCCAATATTCGAGAGATCATAGAACTCCCAGCATGCACTACCATGTCAACAGGAAACTGCAACAGAAGAATAAATAATAAATAAAAATAGAAAAACAAAAACTTACTTGTGATCATTCCAATCCACCAGAGAGGCTCCAACAGGTAGGAATACCCACCAACACCTAAAAAGGAACCCAGAAATTCAAAACATGTATTAAAAAAATGACAACTTCGAAAATTTCATCACAGAACACTACAAAAAAATTGAAATAAGTTACGAACTTCATGTTAGTCCGTCGCTAATTGATAGTAGCTAACAGAATTTTTTGATAATCCATTGTTAAGAGATATACAAAATTTGAAATACACAAACCAGCTCTGACACCAGATACAACAGCAGCTCTTCTGAGACCTTTCTTCTTGATGATAAAACTTGCCCCTATAAAACCACTTGAAAGTAGAGCAAAAATAATCCCAGTTAGATTATCTGTAGAGAAATCCATAACTATTTTTCTGCTGGTCTTCTTTTGTTTTCCTCTTCATAGAAATCATCCAATCATCAGTTTTTTTTTCTCCTTTTTTGGTAGATTTTCATAATAAAATATTAACTTTGGCACATTGTCTGAGCTGCATCCAGCTCACCAGTGAAGACAGATAAATGGGGTCCTACGTTTGACCCTCAAAAGTGAGAAATAATCATAGATCAGCACATCCATGGTATATACTAGTCAGCATGATTCTTGATTCATGTGCAGATCCACCCACATGTTTCATTTTCAATTAAGCAAAGAATTTATGTGTCAGTTTTTTTCATTTTATTTTTTATTTTAGAGCAAAAATATCTTTTTAGAGATATAATATTAACTTTATCCTCTGCTAATAAAAAGTTGTTACGCGTTTGTGTTAAACAATACACGTCCACAGAGGACGTCGAGCAGTGGGGCCCAGCAATGAACTGATTTTAACCGGACCGGTTACAAAAAAAAAAAAAAAATTAAAAATTTTGCCCAACCGTCATTTCGACCGTTGGGCCTGGGAGAGGGGCTGGGGTTGGGAGGTAGGCCAACTGGTCATTTCACTGCCGCACTATTTTTTTTTTGTTTTTTTTGTTTTTTGTTTTGTTTACTTATTTATTTTAATTCCATTTTTACCCTTTAAAAAATCTATAAATTCTCTACATTTTCTTTATTTTTATCACACAACATTTCTCTCAATTCTCTTATTCTCATACTCTCTTAATCATCTTTATTATCAATTTTCAAGTTATTAATATTATTAGTTTTCAAATTCAAAGTAGCAAGACGCAGACTTCGAGCTTCAGTTTATTGAATTCAATCCCAAGTTTGGTACACTCGTTTCATTCTCTAATTATTTTATTAAATTGTCATATTTATTTGTTGATTATTTAAATATTTTATAATGTCTTTACTATGGAATTGCGTCGGATCGCACCAGTAAATCTAGTTCGCGGGTAAAATCAGAGGTTCTTCATCATGTAATCAAAATATAGATTATGATCAAATGTAAGAAGATTTTGGAATAGAAGATAATGAATGTGATAACGCTCAATTAGATAATATTGTTGAACTCAAGAACAAGAACCTCCTACACCTACTAGTGTTCTTCACAACGCTTGGTATCGCTAATGATAGTCGTAGTCGTAGACCTCCTTTACCGTAATCGAGCAAGAAAAAGGAGTAAAGTGTGGCTCTTTTATGATAAAGTTGTAGGTACCGATAGAGTTAAATGTAATATTTATGGGAAAACTTATAAACATAAGCATGGGTGGCGACGGGACTGACACTATAGCTAGACATATAAAATTCGATCATACTGCATAAATGGAATGTTGTCCTCGATTTAGAACCCTGGCCAACAACAACTTAATCCATTAACCTGGGGTTGACTAAGTACGATCCAAAAAGATCGCATCAATTAGCAAAATGATTGTCGGAGGTTGTTTGCCTTTTTCTTTCGCTTCTTCTTCATATTTAATTACATATATTCAAAGAGTATATAATCCTTTTTAAAGGTGTTCCTCGTAGTACTACTAGAGCCGATATTTTTAGACTTCATAATGATTATGTTATTTTCTTGCAATATTTATTTGCTAACCTTCCATGCCACGTTAGTTTTACTTCGCATATCGATACATCAACTAAGCAGTTATGATTATTTAACAATTACTTGTCGATTGATGAAAATTTTAGAATGGAAAACGATATTGCTTTTTTTATGGCGTATTTACGAGGATCAAAGTCATACCGAAAATATATGTTTAAACTATTTGTTTTTATGCCCAAAAATATAATCTTTATAATAAAATACTTTGTGTATCATTCGATAATGATCTAATAATACCACAGAGATCTTTTAAAAGTGAAGTACAACCACCACTTCGATATATTTCATGTTCGTTGTGCTTGTCATATTTATAATTTAATTGTTAAAAGTGGTCTTGATTTATTTTCACCTAAAATAAAACTTGTCAAAAGAGTCATTGGAGTTATTCAGTAATAATAGGAAAATAGAATTATAGAATTTAAAGAAAAATGTAAACAATTTAATTTGAGACCTAAATTAATGCCGTAAGAGATTATTACACGGTGGAATTATACTTATTTATTTTTAAAAGAATGTTATAAGTATAAAGACCCCATAACACATGTTGCAAATGCGCATTGTAAGAACGTGATGTATATGTTAACCGACGAACATTGGAAATCAATTGGTGAATTTTTAAAATATTTACGTAAATTTTACATCGCAATCGTTGAATTTTCGTGATCTTATTACCCAACAAATTGTAATGCTTTAGCTCATATAATTAAATTTCTATTTACTTTATGGTTTAAAATCAAATGTGAAATATACGTATTTAGCTCTGATTATGTTTGAAAAGTTTAAAAATATTTTTTCCTATTCCCGATGTTTTGTGTATCAGCATTTTAAATCCTTCTATTAAAAAGTAGATTGTCATAATCTAATATTTAGTTTATATACTTATATGGAAATAGGTGGAAGAAACTCCATCTTCATTTGATTGCATAAGTAAACTTGATACTAATTTAACTACATTATATGAATATTATGCTACATTACATGATAACACCAACTCGCTACTAATATTCCTTCTAGTTCTCGTTCAGGTCTACACCGCAGGATTCAATGTCGATGACGAAGAAGAATCTTTAGACATACGAAGCACTTTTACAACACAACCAACCACAAGCCGATTCATACGAGATGCAATTTTATTTGCAAAGCCACGGAGCCAAGAAAATTTTTGACCCTTTACAATGGTGGCAGGATAACAAAAGGCAATTCTGTGACTTGCAAATGACGACCGATGTTCTTAATGTGTCGATCTCAACAAATGGCTTCAAAGTGCATTTAGCCAAGCACGAGATCAAATAGAGACACACGCCACTCATCGGAAGCACATTAGAAGTGTTAGTCCGCTGGCGGATCGATCGATCGAGAGAAAAAATCAAGGACGCTGAGACGCAATTCTCCTAAGATGAAGAAATAAGCAATATTTTGGAAGGCGAGCGGAGGCGGGATCGAATTAATACCTCATTTAGAGGCTATGGAGCATAACCAATTCAATCAACCTATAGATTACGAAGAACTTGCAAAAAGGATGCATAATATGTAAATAAAATTATTATTACTTCATTATGTACTCTTATTAACGTTATGAAAGTTCAAAAGTTTACATCTTATCATTAATTTTAATTTTACTATCTATTTAGTTGTTAATCATATTACTTATTTGTTAACTTATAAGTTATATCTACTAATCTAATAAATTAATAAAAGTATAATTACAAATTTACAATATAAAGTTATAAACTATAAAGTAAAAAGTTATAAACTATAAAATAAAAAGTTAACTTTAAAGTTTCAATTTTAATATATACAACTAAATTATATATTATATTATTATATTACATATTTAAATTGAATTTAGTTTATATTATAGAAAATAAATACTAGAAATAAAAAATAAAATAAAAAAATAAACCGACCGGTTGGACCGGCTCGACCTTAACCGCACGCCAACTCGAATCCAGAACGAATCGACCGTAGTCCTGAACCGACAGAATCGACCCAGAATCGTCCGAAACCTAAGAACTCCAGAGTGGCTACTGTCCACCGGTCACGTTAGACACCTATAATTTTAATTGTATATTTGATAAATATTAGATTTAGAATTATACCTTAATTAGTAGTGTATTATTAACATCATTATAAAGTTAATATTCTTATAGAATAGGAATTTCTATGTAGAATAGAAAGAGAATCTTCCTTGTAACTTGTTTATATATGCTTTTTATTAATAAGAATAATCAAATGATTATTTCTTTCATGGTATTAAGAGTCTAGGTTCTCTTTATCATGTTTCCGCTCCTCAAAATTTCATCTTCTTTTTCTCGAATTTTGCTTTATATTCTCGATTTTTTGTGTTCTTCGTCTTTCACAAAAACCAAGTATTTTCTCTTCCAAAAATCTTTCTCATAAATTCTCTTCTCTGAATCTTGTTGTTCTATTCCCTATGGCTCATAAGAACACTTTTCACCCTGCCCTCACATTTTCCTATATCAAGAGTGTTATTCCTATCGTTCTTGACCTAGAAAACGTTCAATATGGGACGTGTGCGGAATTATTTAAGATTCATGCTTTGGCACATAAAGTCCTTCACCATATCATTCCTCCAACTCCTCCAAAGGGGTGATACGGCGTCTACTTCTACGACGATTGTGCCCACTAAAGAAGCAGATCCAGAATTATGGGTTATGCTTGATGTCAAGGTTCTTCAGTGGATTTATGTCACTATCTACTTGGACCTTTTACAGACGATTATGGAACCAAATTCCACAGCTATGGCGACGTGAGATCGATTGCGCGACATATTCCAAGATAACAGTCATTCTCGAATTATTATCCTTGAGCAGGAATTCTCCCAGGTGGCTATGGCGAGTTTTCCCAACGTTTCTTCTTATTGCAAACGCCTCAAGGACTCGCATCAACTCAAAGAATGCTGGTTCTCCGGTTTCTCAAAGTTGTCTAGTTCTTCAGATGGTTGCAGGCTTGTCAGAGGCCTATAGCGGTGTTGCTTGGGTGATTCGTCAGAGTAACCCTCTGCCAGGGTTTTATCAAGCCCGTTCTATGCTTACTTTGGAGGAAGCCAGATTGGCTAAGAAAGCGACGATTGGGGTCAGCCCAGCCGTCATGATGACTGCTTCTAATTTTATCCTTCCAATCCAACCAACATGACTCAAAATCACAACAACGGAGGTGGTAAGAAGGGCCAGAATCGTAAGAATAATGGCAAGAATCGTGGCGGCAACAACGGAGGCAACCGTCAACAACAAAGAAGATTCCCGAGCCCACAGACTCGACAGCGGCAGATGGGTCCCGGGCCACTGATGTCGCGGTTCCACCTACGACACGCGACGCAGCCTGTAAATGTCGCGGCTCAAATTTACAGCCACGCGCCGCCACGACCCAACTTCTTTCCGCCTGACTTCGTGGTTCGCATCACCATGCAATTTCAAAGCCTAGTATACTGGGCCTCGCCCTATCAGTCCACTCACGCAAATGGGCCCACCTGCATCGACATTGAAGCAGCGATGCATACGCTTGACTTGACTCAACCGGACGCAAATTGGTATATGAACACCGGCGCCACTACCCACGTGATATCCGATCAAGGTACTCTCTCGTCTTATTCCAATTTGAGCACTAATCGTGGTATAACTATTGGTAATGGAAAATTTTATTCTAATTAAGTGTTATGGTCATAAAACTTTGTCCCTGGCACGACCCGACCCCGGGGCCGCGACTGGTGCCCTACCGGGGAACCCCGTTCAAGTATACATCAGAGAATAGCAGCGGAACATACATAACACATAAACCTGTAGATAGTAAACATCACCGGCTAGCCGACAAGGCCGCCTTCCATAGAATATACTTACCCAAAAGTAAACAAGACAACTTGTTCTTACCAAACCACAAACGTGACTACGCACTCTGTGAATAACAATCGTATGGGACAGTTCCGCCATACCCGAATGTACATAAAACCTATAACATCGTGGAAAACCGCACTAACAAAACAAGCCTCCGAGGAAACGGAGCTCGACACTGCACAAATGATCCTAAGAATGAGGATCCACCACCGCTACCTTACCGCAGATTGAACGCAGCCCCGGCGGAAGGGTCGACACAATATGTACCAAGTATGTAAAACTGGAAAATACTGTAATAATATCATAAGTCTAAAATAAGCTGGAGCCATGGATAAAAACCTAATTACATTGCACTGTGCCTTACTGACAATGAGAGTAACAAGTATAAACTTTACTGCATAAAAATAGGAGGCTCATGGTCAAAACAGGGTCTCTTGCCCGTAGTATCATTAAACAATCCTACTCCTGGGACTATTTCACCCGCATAGGTCCTGTGGACCCGCATGAGGTCATCCGCCTCACATGGGACTATTTCACCCGCATGGGACTATTTCACCTGCATGGACCCGGTGGGCCCGCATGAGTACAAACGCCGCACTCGCATCATGGGTAGTAAATCCATGGAATAAGTAGTAAACCATCCTAATGGACACATACCCATGGACCATCCATCGTGTCAGTATGTCCAAAGGAAATAACAAGAATAAGTAGTAAAACATCCTAATGGACGCATACCCGTGGACCATCCATCGTGTCAGTATGTCCAAAGGAAATAACAAGAATAAGTAGTAAACCATCCTAATGGACGCATACCCGTGGACCGTTCATCGTGTCAGTATGTCCAAAGGAAATAACAAGAATAACCCGGGGTCTACCCCATAAGAATACATAACCTAGCACAACCGGCTATCATACATAACATAAGCGCTACCGGCTTATCATAACATAGGCAAGTTAAGAAATCCCCTAACTTCTTATTAACATTATTAATATCTCCTCTCATTTTAGTTTACTTAAGGCACTAACATGTCATTTAAGAGAAAATCCGGGAATTCAACCCAAGTACCACGTACCTCTAACCTTGTTAAGACTGACTCTTTTTTATGTAAAACTTCCAAGATACTAATAACCGTAGTATCAAGTTACGACTACCTTTCAAGACAAGTCACATTTCCTTTTAGAAATATCATAGGCTTCTAAATAAAGTGACTTCATTTCTTTTAAAACCTTAGGCAATTAATGCCTTAAAATCAATTTGCCTTTCACAAATTCAAATAATTTATCCGTACTTATTTTACTTAGAGTAAATATTTCTTTGTTAACCTTCTATAAAGCTAATATAACCAACTTCCCATAAAGTCGTTATATTAACGTTATACATTAGTCAAATACATTTCCCTAAATCCAAGGGACTTATACTTTTAAAACGAAACAAGTATCATATACTTAAAACACTTCAAGTCCCTTAACTTTGAAAACTTAAGACATCTTTAATACCTTTTTTAGAAATGAGTTAATCCCCTTACTCACCGAAATTGGCCATCCTTAAAACAGGTAAGGGATATCAAAGCCTTGTACGTCTACCGTACTACATAAGTGCAACTATTCATGCTCAAGAGATAGGAAAGTTTCACATACCTCTTCGGGTCAATCCACTCGCAAGTCCAATATATCACGCGTAGTATGTCAACCTATAATGACCATAATACATCCATTAGCCTCTATCTTCAACGTAGAACATTCTAATTGAAAAGTCCCTTATTCCTACGGAAAATTGGACAGCACCTCCTTTGTTTCTACATACTTTGCCACCTTTTTCAAGGCCGAATTCAATAACCAAACACCCCACCTTTAAGGCTCAACAATCCAATCAACACAAAGGGGATTACACGCCTAACTTGGACGTGTAAAATTCTGCCCCACAATACATAACAACTAATACAAACTACAAAGTCCAATTTGGAAATTTTGAGGTATAACAACCTAACTTCTTATCCAATTCCTTTTTAATCCAATTTCTTATCCAATTCCTACATGCAATACTCCTAAAGGCAATATTGACAACTACAAATCCTTTCTTCCGCACATGCAACACAATATACTAGCAAAAGGGAAAGGATTGTTACCTTAGAGCTTACCCAAATTAGTCCAACAAATTTCACTTGTCTTATTTCCACAATCACCTCCACAAACCTCCTACAAGCTTGTCAACAATTTTCCTTCTCGCCACCTTTTCTGAAATTTTCTCTAAGCCTTGGTTTCTTCTTGAATTTCTAGAGAGAAGGGAGAGGAATTTTAGAGAGAAGGGAGAACTTTTTAGAGAGAAGAAGGAGCTTTGAAGAATGACCAAGTCTTCAAGACTTGGTCAATAAATAGGACATGCACAAAATCAGATGGGGGGGGGGGGGGGACACTTGTCACCCACCCATGGCCTATTTTAAAAAAAAGCAGTTATTATTTTTCCCAGATTCGCAGAAAAAACCCGCCTCGGCGCCTCGGCGCTGAAACCTCCGCAAGGTTTCGGCACTTCCGGCGCCGCGGCCCTGCTTTCCGGCTCCGCGGCGCTGCAACTTCAGCGATTCTCCAGATTATCCGACGCCGCGGCGCTGTGGCCCATGACCGATGTTGCTTTTCTGCTCGACTGCGCACTGAACTTGTAACCTCCATAACTTTCTACTCTGATGTCCTATCTACGAACGTTTGGTTGCGTTGGAAACTAGACTCAACGAACTACGTACTAGGCCTTTGAAACACCTAGGAACTCTCAATGTAACGGGACATAAACCGCCTCAAAGTTGACCAACAACCCGTCCGAACATTCCGTCAACCCATCATTCCAAAATTTAAAACTTAATTCCTTTCGTACGTCCCCCTAAGCATGACCCGAACTACGGGGTGTAACATTCTCCCCGCCTTAGAAACATTCGTCCCGAATGTTCCTTCTACGTCTCCAAAACGCATGCGCCGGTGTAGTCTTCACTACTACACCTATAAAACCAATTATGCCACATATGGCCATAATATACTAACCACAGAAAAACTTACCTCCCACCCAACGAGGAATTACCTCTAAAGCGTATAACAACTTATTAGTTCTCATCCATGGTCTAAGGGTATTCTCCTCACAAAATGATCACTTCCATCCTCTTAACACATGTTCGCTTTTTATTCCACTTGTCGTATCCTCCTTGCACACTCGAACTCTTTCTAGTATACGTACCACACTCTTGTTCCCGATCCGAGACAATCTCACTATTCAAGTTACGAAAACCTAGTGGTTTCCTTAGCTTAGCTACCCACTATCATTTCACACCACTCATGGATTTATTACCCACGTATACCCTACGTATACTATGTTCCTCGACAAAGATCACCCATAAAATCTTCCACTCAAGATGGCCCTGTATCTAAGGTTCCAGCGGTTATCAAAATCCTAAGGCTCACAACTTCCATGTCCCCAAACTTACCCCTTCTACAAGCCAGGCTTTAAAAATCACAATTTACCTAAAATTACCCGCACATAACACTTAACATGTAACCATCTTATCACACCCACTAATCTTTAGAGGGTTAAGGATATACCTGTAACTATTGCTTCACTTTCCCCTTGTCGTTCTAATCATGATCCCGCCGCACTACGCATGCAAAAGAAGGCGATGAACCAGCCACTGATCCCGAAGGCTGAATCTCTATATCCGTGCTATCTCTGGTCGGACAATTTCTCGCAAAATGGCCCTGCTGGCCGCATGTAAAACAAACTCCCAAACTAGCACGACACTTCACATCATGGAGCCTACCACAACGGCCACAACGAGGTAGGGTGGTCCCATCTGACTAACATCCCTGTTCCCTCGAAAACCTGAAACCTCGAGCCCCGACCGCTCCCGATCTCCGAACGCCCCAAGATCGTGGTGGAGTACTCCATCTTGCCGAGGCGCATAACTAGCTCTTTGGCCGAGGCTCGGCCTCGAAAGTTACCAAAGGACCTGCCGCTCGCCCTCTTCTCGCTGATCTTCGTTATTCCGGACTCTACACCTCACACCCGCGCATAAGCTCGCATGCGGCAATGTCCATGCCCACCAAGAGCTACCCCGCAACTCTCGCTAAGTAATCATCGAGCCCCGTGACATAGCGGTGCACTCGTCCTCCATGTCGCTACTAAAGCGGTACATACCGAGCCAACGAGTCAAACTCTACGCTGTACTCCCGACCGCCCGCCACTGCCTCAACGCCGAATCTATCGTCCCGAGCTCTCCTCATCTGCGGAGGCAAGAAATGACTAAGAAATGCTTCTGAGAACTCGTCCCATACAGCTGGAAGCGCATGCTCCCCCCGGGACAGCTCCCGTGAATCAAACCAGTCGATTGCAGTATCACGCAGCAGATGTGAACCCAACACTACCGACTCTGTCTCCGAGGCCTTGATCACTCTCATGATCCACAGAATCGTTTGATAAACTCCTGAGGATCATCCTCAGTCCTCGACCCATAGAACTCTGGTGGGGTGCAACTCAAAAAGTCCCTAAGTCTCACGTTATCTGATCTAGGGTGAACTACGGGTACAACCAGAACCGCTGTCTCCCGTCTGTCTTCCTGCCTTGCCACGATCCTGGCTAATAGCTGGGCCATCTCTCAGAGCCCATATCCTGCGCCTCAGTGTGTAATCGAGGCTCGTGTACCGCGGTCTCAGAAGCCTGGCCGCTCGAACTCTGCTGGAGCTGGCGACGTTGTGGAGCTCGCCGTCTGAAACATCACCTCAGGTAAAGACTGGGCATGTGCCCTTGTAACCCTCTGCGTCCTACTTGCAGCTCCCTCAGCTGCCTTGCCCTTCTGGGCCGCGGTTGTCTTGCGTGGAGGCATAACTGATACATGAAAATATATCAGAGGGAGTTCAACCTATAACACAGCTCTATTGCACGATCTTAGAGTGAAGGAATAGAAACCAACCCTAAATATCATGTAGCCTCCTGATTATAGATGTGGTGCACAACACACCGATAATCAAGACTCTACTAGACACGATCTGTAGACACTTTCTGAGGACTAACTGCTCTGATACCACTTTTGTCACGACCCGACCCCGGGGCCGCGACTGGTGCCCTACCGGGGAACCCCGTTCAGGTATACATCAGAGAATAGCAGCGGAACATACATAACACATAAACCTGTAGATAGTAAACATCACCGGCTAGCCGACAAGGCCGCCTTCCATAGAATATACTTACCCTAAAGTAAAACAGTACAACTTGTTCTTACAGCCCAAACCACAAACGTGACTACGCACTTCAGAATAACAATCGTATGGCGGAGGCTCGCCATACCCCGAATGTACATAAAACCTATAACATCGTGGAAAAACCGCACTAACAAAACAAGCCTCCGGCGAATGGAGCTCTCGACACTGCACGGTGATCCTAAGAATAAGGATCCACCACCGCTACACTTACTGCGGCATGAACGCAAGAATTTAACGCAGATATGTCGACACACAATATCAAGTATGTAAAGCGAAAATACTGTAATAATATCATAAGTCTAAAATAAGTTGGAGCCATGGATGAAAACCAAATTACATTGCACTGTGCCTTACTGACAATGAGAGTAACAAGTATAAACTTTACTGCATAAAAATAGGAGGCTCATGGTCAAAACAGGGTCCCTTGCCCGTAGTATCATTAAGCAATCCTACTCCTGGGACTATTTCACCCGCATAGGTCCTGTGGATCCGCATGAGGTCATCCGCCTCGCATGGGACTATTTCACCCGCATGGACCCGATGGGCCCGCATGAGTACAAACGCCGCACTCGCATCATGGGTAGCAAATCCATGGAATAAGTAGTAAATCATCCTAATGGACGCATACCCATGGACCATCCATCGTGTCAGTATGTCCAAAGGAAATAACAAGAATAAGTAGTAAACCATCCTAATGGACGCATACCCGTGGACCATCCATCGTGTCAGTATGTCCAAAGGAAATAACAAGAATAAGTAGTAAACCATCCTAATGGACGCATACCCGTGGACCGTCCATCGTGTCAGTATGTCCAAAGGAAATAACAAGAATAAGTAGTAAACCATCCTAATGGACGCATACCCGTGGACCGTCCATCGTGTCAGTATGTCCAAAGGAAATAACAAGAATAACCCGGGGTCTACCCCGTAAGAATACATAACCTAGCACAACCGGCTATCATACATAACATAAGTGCTACCGGCTTATCATAACATAAGCAAGTTAAGAAATCCCCTAACTTCTTATTAAAATTATTAATATATCCTCTCATTTTAGTTTACTTAAGGCACTAACATGTCATTTAAGAGAAAATCCGGGAATTCAACCCAAGTACCACGTAGCTCTAACCTTGTTAAGACTGACTCCTTTTTATGTAAAACTTCCAAGATACTAATAACCGTAGTATCAAGTTACGACTACCTTTCAAGACAAGTCACATTTCCTTTTAAAAATATCATAGGCTTCTAAATCAAGTGACTTCATTTCTTTTAAAACCTTAGGCAATTAATGCCTTAAAATCAATTTGACTTTCACAAATTCAAATCATTTATCCGTACTTATTTTACTTAGAGTAAATCTTTCTTTGTTAACCTTCCATAAAGCTAATATAACCAACTTCCCATAAAGTCGTTATATTAACGTTATACATTAGTCAAATACATTTCCCTAAATCCAAGAGACTTATACTTTTAAAACGAAACAAGTATCATATACTTAAAACACTTCAAGTCCCTTAACTTTGAAAACTTAAGACATCCTTAATACCTTTTTTAGAAATGAGTTAATCCCCTTACTCACCGAAATTGGTCATCCTTAAAACAAGTAAGGGATATCAAAGCCTTGTACGTCTACCGTACTACATAAGTGCAACTATTCATGCTCAAGAGATAGGAAAGTTCCACATACCTCTTCGGGTCAATCCACTCGCAAGTCCAATATATCACGCGTAGTATGTCAACCTATAATGACCATAATACATCCATTAGCCTCTATCTTCAACGTAGAACATTCTAATTGAAAAGTCCCTTATTCCTACGGAAAATTGGACAGCGCCTCCTTTGTTTCTACATACTTTGCCACATTTTTCAAGGCCGAATTCAATAACCAAACACGCCACCTTTAAGGCTCAACAATCCAATCAACACAAAGGGGATTACACGTCTAACTTGGACGTGTAAAATTCTGCCCCACAATACATAACAACTAATACAAACTACAAAGTCCAATTTGGAAATTTTGAGGTATAACAACCTAACTTCTTATCCAATTCCTTTTTAATCCAATTTCTTATCCAATTCCTACATGCAATACTCCTAAAGGCAATATTGACAACTACAAATCCTTTCTTCCGCACATGCAACACAATATACTAGCAAAAGGGAAAGGATTGTTACCTTAGATCTCACCCAAATTAGTCCAACAAATTTCACTTGTCTTCTTTCCACAATCACCTCCACAAACATCCTACAAGCTTGTCAACAAGTTTCCTTCTCGCCACCTTTTCTGAAATTTTCTCTAAGCCTTGGTTTCTTCTTGAATTTCTATAGAGAAGGGAGAGGAATTTTAGAGAAAATGAAGAACTTTTTAGAGAGAAGAAGGAGCTTTGAAGAATGACAAAATCTTCAAGACTTGGTCAATAAATAGGACATGCACAAAATCAGATGGGGGGGGGGGGGACACTTGTCACCCACCCATGGCCTCTTTTTAAAAAAACAGTTCTGATGTTTCCCAGATTCGCAGAAAAAACCCACCTCGGCGCCGCGGCCCTGCAGCCGGCGCCGCGGCGCTGAAACCTCCGCAAGGTTTCGGCACTTCCGGCGCCGCGACCCTGCTTTCCGGCTCGACGGCGCTGCAACTTCAGCGATTCTCCAGATTATCCGGCGCGGCCTCGCATCCGGCCGCGGCCAGGCCCCGACCGATGTTGTTTTTCCGCCATTGCGCACTGAACTTGTAACCTCCACAACTTTCTACTACGATGTCCTATCGACGAACGGTTGGTTGCGTTGGAAACTAGACTCAACGAACTACGTACTAGGCCTTTGAAACACCTAGGAACTCTCAATGTAACGGGACATAAACCGCCTCAAAGTTGACCAACAACCCGTCCGAACATTCCGTCAACCCATCATTCCAAAATTTAAAACTTAATTCCTTTCGTACGCCCCCCTAAGCATGACCCGAACTACGGGGTGTAATAGTCCCCTTCTCATCCACCCCTTATCCTGAAACATACCCTTCATGCCCTAAAATTGATTAAGAATTTGGTGTATGTCCGTTAATTGACCACTGATAATTGGGTTTCTATTCATTTTGATCCGTTTAGGTTTTCTGTGAAGGATTTCAAGACGGGGAGTCATCTCATGAGGTGTAACAGTAAGGGTGATCTTTATACAATCACTCCAAGTCTCAGCATCTCGCGTCAAGCTATGCTATCCACTTTTGCAGCTCTTGCTCCTTCCTTGTGGCATACTCGTCTAGGTCATCCAGGGTCGTCTATTTTATCTTCTTTAGATAGACATAAGTTTATTTCTTGTAAGGGTACGCGTAGTACTCCACTTTGTCAATATTGTGCTTTGGGGAAAATTATTAAGTTACCATTTGTAGCGTCGAATTCTACTACTTCAATGTCATTTGATATTATTCATAGTGATTTGTGGACACTTTCGGTTCTCAGTTCTATGGGTCATCGTTATTATGCTTTATTCTTACATAACTATTCTAAATATTTATGGACGTTTCCAAATGCGAAAAAATATAAACTTTTTTCCATTTTCATAAAATTTAGAGCTTTCATAAGAACACAATTTGAACGGGAAATAAAAAACATTCAATGTGATAATGGCAAAGAGTATGACAATGAGGAATTTAGGGAGTTTTGTACTCAAAATGGGATAAATTTTCATTTTTCTTGTCCTCATACATCTTCACAAAATGGGAAAGCTGAGCGAAAAATTCGTACCATTAATAATATTATCCGCACTTTATTGGTTCATTCTTCCGTTCCTCCATTATGTTGGAATCATGCGCTACAAATGACTACTGATCTACTCAATATTCTTCCTTCTAAAGGTTTGACATATTCATCCCCTCTCAAAGTCTTATATAATAAGTCTCTGTCATATTCTCATCTTAGGGTCTTCGGATGCTTATGTTATCCACTGTTTCCATCCACTACGATCAACAAACTTCAGGCACGTTCTACTCTTTGTGTGTTTTTGGGTTTTTCGTCAAATCACCGTGATTATAAATGCTTTGATTTGTCCTCTAAACGAATCATCATTACTCGTCATGTTCTCTTTCGATCAGGTCAAATAATCGATTAGTAGTATGCCTGATATTGCCAGAAGAACTTCCCCTCTTTGATGAATCACAATTTCCCTTTTCGAAAGTAGAATAACATGTGTCTCGTTCTTATGATTTTTTGGATGAGGATATATCCCCCTATGTTCTACGTCATTTTTTAGATTTGCCCGAAAACGCCGCCATGGCCACATGCAGGAGTCGCGACGCCAAAACTCCTGCGAGACAAGCGACGACCTCGCACTAGCGCGAGCCTTCTCGATAATTTAGAAATTTCCAAAATCCACCCAATCCAGCCCAGAGTCTTGGTCCAGTCACTCGCAGTCAACAGAGTATTTTTAAACCAAAAAGACATTTCAATTTGAATTCTAATGTTCTGAAATCTCCTTTACCCCGTAATCATGTGTCTGTCTTAAATGACCCTAATTGGAAAATTAACATGACCGAAGAATATAATGATCTTATTGATAATAAGACGTGGAGTTGGTACCCATCCATCTGGTGTTAATATTATTCGGTCTATGTGGATTTTTGTTCATAAGGAAAATTCTAATAGTTCATTTGCAATGCATAAGGCTAGACTTGTAGATTATGGTAAGACTCAGCAAGTTGGTGTGGATTGTGATGAGACATTTAGCCCGGTGGTCAAGCCGGCTACCATTCGCACTGTGCTCATCTTGGCTCTTTCAAAATCATGACCCATTCATCAGCTAGATGTTAACAATGTTTTTCTACATGGTGATCTTCAGGAGATAGTGTATATGCATCAGCCGTTGGGGTTCAGGGATACTAGATATCCTAATCATGTCTGTCTATTGAAGAAGTCTTTGTATGGACTTAAGCAGTCTCCACGGGCTTGGTATAAGAGGTTTGCTGATTTTGTTTCGACTATGGGTTTTTCTCACAGCAGGTCTGATAATTCATTGTTCATATATCGTCGGGGTTCTTCCATGGCTTATATATTGTTATATGTTGATGATATTATCTTGACTGCCTCTTCTGATGCTTTGAGAAAGTCTATTATGACAATGCTCAGTTCTGAGTTTGCCATGAAAGACTTGGGACCCTTGAGCTATTTTTTGGGAATTGCAGTCACTCGTCATGCAGGCGGATTGTTCTTAACACAGAGGAAGTATGCAGCAGAGATCATTAAGGAGGGCTGGGATGTCATCATGTAAGTCCACTTCTACTCCAGTTGATACTAAACCCAAGTTGGGTGCTGCAGCTGGCTCTCCGTATGAGGATCTGACCCGCTATCGTAGTCTTGCAGGCGCCCTTCAGTATCTTACGTTCACAAGACCAGACATTACATATGCAGTCTAGCAGGTGTGTTTGTTTATGCATGATCCCAGAGTTGAACATATGAATGCACTCAAACGCATCTTTAGGTACATTCAGAGAACACTTAATTATGGTTTGCATTTGTCCCTTCATCGACGTCTACACTTGTCTCATATACAGATGTTGATTGGGGTGGTTGTCCTGACACCAGACGGTCTACGTCTGGCTATTGTATGTTTTTGGGTAATAACTTGGTCTCATGGTCTGTCAAGCGTCAATCTACGCTTTCACGTTCAAGTGCAGAGGCCGAGTATCGAGGGGTAGCCAATGTGGTTTCCGAGTCATGTTGGTTACGAAATCTACTTTGAGAGCTTCATTATCCTATTGAGAAAGCTATCTTGGTGTATTGTGATAATATAAGTGTCATCTACCTTTCTGGTAATCCAGTTCAGCATCAGCGCACTAAACACAGAGATGGATATTCACTTTGTTTGAGAGAAGGTAGCTAAAATATAAGTACGCGTCTGTCATGTCCCTTCCAGACATCAGATTGTAGACATCTTTACAAAGGGTATTCCCTCGATCCTTTTTGAAGATTTTAGAGACAGTCTCAGCGTACGAAGACCGCCCACTATGACTGCGGGGATGTGTTAAACAATACACGTCCACAGAGGACGTACATCAATGGGGCCCAGCAATGGGCTGATTTCAATTATATATTTGGTAAATATTAGACTTAAAATTGTACCTTAAATAGTAGTGTAATATTACCATAATTGTAAAGTTAGTATTCTTATAGAATAGGGATTTCTAGGTAGAATAGGAAGAGGATCTTCCTTGTAACTTGTATATATATGTTTTTCATTAATAAGAATAATCAAGGGATTATTTCTTTCAGTTTGGTTGTCAATAAAAAAAAGTGTTTTTGTATAAAAAAATAAAAACGTTGTAGGCCAAAACTAAGCTCTACTCCCATAAGTCCATATTTTGGGCTTATGGAATAAGTGTTTATGGCACCCATAAACACTACTTTTTTTCAACCAAACACCTCTAAAACTTTTCATAAGTGCTTATTTTAAAAAACAAGTACATATGAGCTTCATATAAGCCCAACCAAACGGGCACTAAAACTATTAAGAGGGTTGTTTGATTTGAAGCAAGTTATAATTGGATTAATAGCCTCCAGATTCCATCCTCACCAACAACTCTGGCGGTACTACAACTGTGACTCCTCCAAATGCGGATGTTGCTGGTATGTCCTAAACCTCTCCCTCTGTCGAAAGTTCGGGTGGTGTCTGTCTAACGGTTGGGAGTATACCTATAGCCCTAGCGGTTGGTCGTGCTGGAGCCCATCCTCATGACTCGGCTCTCTCCTTGTTGTTCCTCGTGCTGCTGGTGCACCCACTCGACCCCACAGATGCAGACGAATGTGTCCTAATCGTCTGTTCAAGAAACCAAAGAAGGATTATTTCCTTAATGCTAAAACACGATAAGAATCAAAAAGATGGAGAGCTTTCCTAAAAAATTTGCAATCCCTTAAATATAAGTATAGATATTTATATACCGATCTGCAAGGCTCTACTAGACACTACTCAATGATTTCAATAAAATTGAAAACCTAGACCTCTTATACTAAGTTTGTTACGACATAAACCTGCCCCTAAGCCACGATAAATCACCTGACGGGTTACTACTCATAAGGTGAACCCTCTATACTATAACATGCGATAAATGAATAATGAGAGAAGAATTACTACTAACAGTCTTAACATATAAAGATAAGTGTGTACGCGTTAACATGAAGTATTAAATCTGCCCATACAACCCATAAGTGACCAAGTCACGGATCTACTAAATTCGGAATACAAAATACAAGTCGCAACTCGGAAAGAAAGATACAAGTGTAGTAAAAGGAGAAATTCCCATCATGATCTAATGGTGACTTACCTCACCTAGATGTGTTGGAGTCATCCATCACCTACGTAGTGGCGAAACTTGCCTAAAATATTAAGGGGGCCGTAGAAAGTAGAAACTGGAAGAGTTAAGATAAAGTGGATTATCCGATCAATCAAGTAATATGTATTCGTCTTCCCTGTTGTTTTCAACTTGACATTGATAGGGACCCCAATTGAGATAAGCTCTTCGAACTTCATCTCTTCGATTCACTAGATATTCCCAAATTTGGGGACTATTTTCGAGGTCACGTTCTAAATAATTGACATCAAATTCATCCATGGTGACTTTTTGAATCTTGCAAGGTTGCTCATCTAGTTGAATTGTTTGATCATCGGAATGGTGTTTTTCAAGTGTCGATGTTGAAGCTATACAATTTTCATCTTTGTTGGAAGCTTTCCTCTTGAAAATGCATCAATTTTCTCAAGTTGGACCATCGTACCACTCCTAAAAAATACATAAATCAATTATCAAAGATAACATCTAAATCTGAAAACAGAACTAAGTAAGAGAAATTTGGCTTTTAAAGCCTTAATATGTTTCCACTCCCATAAGCCCAAAATAGCCTCGTATATAAACATAAAGTTCCCCCAATCTCACGAACTCAGCCACATAGAAAAAAACTAGACTAGAGAAACCTTGGAAAAATAAAAGTAGTTAGAATTTTGGCAAAAGATGAATTCGGGATCGTAATTTCAAAATCTATGGTTTCTATGCTCGAAAATGAGACTTCTAAGGGTTCTTGAATTAGTAGAAAATATAGAACTCCAAAACTTCATAAGAGCAAAATGGAAGTTGATGTCTTGTTTAGACGTGAAAATAGAGTCACGTGTGAGAGATGGATATATATAAAAAAAATTGATTTTTAAGGGGGCCACAGCCCCCTCCGACCCCTATTAAGCTCAGCCACTGCACCTACGAGACCTGCACCTGATACACTTACACACATGCAATAATTGTAACTCTAAAGACCCAGCAAGATCATCGTCTCGGCCTCCAATATACAGTTGGGGAAAGTCTTTAGAAATCACTGGTAACACATACAGGCATAAATAAGGCACTACAGGCGTAAGAGTGATATACAAGTAAAGCAACTGAATTGAAACCATGAATATAGATAACATGTGTAAACACAATATATAATATGTTAACAACAATAATGGGGCATAGGTTTCATGTCTGACCCGTCCCATCCAGTGCACTAACCTCATATCTTACCCATTTTTGGAGCATAGGTGTTCATCTTACCTGTCTCGAACAATGCATCGACCTCTTGTCTTACCCGATATCATCAGCACCTATTAACTAGCCCTATAGTATTATTGTTATGAGGTAGTGTGTGCTAAATCAAGTGATAATGCATGCAAAATAACTAAACTGTTATCACAACATGCTATGAACAATAAGAAGTATCAAACAATGTAAAAACACACACTATAACCATCATGATCTAGACTAGATACTTCAAACTACCCAACTTTGCCCACTCACAATTGACATAGTAAAATATTACTTAACCACCAAAGTCAACCCAAACGAGCTCTGATGGCTTCAATCTATTCAAATATACCACTAAATGGTCCAAATTAGTCTAGGAAAACTAATCTCATAATTTTAGGATGCCTCAGAAATTCTTGGAAATTCTTCACACTTTTATTTTTACGCCTATGAGGCTCTTTAGACTTAGGTAATTTCATCCCAAATTGTCCACAGAATTCCCCTAATTGTTGTCTTTCATTTATACTTTGTCTCTTGATCTGTTGATTTAGCTTAATTTCATTACACAAGAATAAACCTTCTTGAATGCATGTACCTATTAATGAATAAGTCCTTGTACCACCTAAATGAGGTAAGGGTTTTGCATCTAAGGTTCTAGAGCATAATCATAATATTATCACTATTATCAGAACATCTTCCAGTGAAATGTTCTATAATATTAATGGCTAATGAATAAACAACATTCTGTTTTGGTACTGTTATTGATGATTCTAGCTTAACAATAGTAAAAATTTAATTATGTTGATCTGGGGTTAAATAATTATCCCACCAATCTTTTAGTTGGCCTGTAAACCCTGCAATAATTATTTATGCAATGATATTATCTGTATTATTATTAGCTTTGTAGATAGTGTTGTACATAAGCATTCTATATAGTATATACTACTGCATAAATCTGTCTTTCTGTATAACCATCTATGTTCCATTCATAGATATTCTTGCCACTATAACTGTTATTATCAACAATCTCATGTTCTTCAAAAACAACATCATGAGGAGTAGTGTTAGGCGTATTTTGTATACGCCTTTTGAGTCATTTTTAGTTGGTATTTTACTCGTTTTTATTGTGTTTAGTATAGTAGTAGGTTTGTTTTTCTTTCTTTTGAGTCACAGCGGTGCAAAAAGGCAAAATGGCAAAAAGGAACGAGAAATTGGTAGAAAAGGTGCTCCCGAGGCAAAAATGACGAAAGTTGGCAACTCAGAGCGAAAGAAGGCAGCACCGCGGTGCCACTATGCAGAACCGCGGTGCCATATTTATCGAGGAGTCACAGGACTTTCAGCATAACGGTGCCATCAGCAAGATCTGCGCGGTGCCATTTGTCCGAGAAGTCGCAGAGTTTTCGCATCACGGCGCTTCGTAAAATTACGTAAAAGGCAAATTGGCTAAGGGCATATTGGTCCATAGGGCACGAAAATTAGAGGATATTTAAGCCCTAGGGATTAATGCTATGGAGGAGGTTGGTCATTCTACAACACAACACAACACAAGACGGATTTGGAGCTACAATTGAAGACTTTGTTCTACGTAATTTTCTTTCTTTCATTTTTTAATTCAGTTTATGTATGGATATTGTGTTAGTTCTTAGCGTGACTATGGCTAGGAGCTAAACACTCTATTAGGGTTTCCCTTATGAATCGCTTGAAACTTTTATTCATGAATTAATGCAGTAGTTTGATGTCTTCTTTACTTGATTAAGATTTAGTCAATATTTGGTATGAATGTTTGATAATTAATTGATCACTAATTATCATAACCTATATGATTTCGAATCAAAAGCCGAAAGGAGAGATTAGGATATGCTGTAATTGACTAGACATAGGTTAAAATCGCGGACGAAAGTACCCCGATACTTGTGTAGCATTATAGAGTTACTGTTTTTAATCCTCCTATGTGGTAAATCCTATCATAGAAAATATAGAAGGATTCTGCACTAGGATTGAGTGATTATATATCCTAACCAGAATATAAGACAGTCTAGTTAACTGCTATCTTAACGAAGAAGAAGAAGAATCATTCTAGTCGCATTAAGGATTGAATAAAGTATATAGTCAAGGATTTTGGAAACTCTAATTCATTCATAACTGATTACAACTTTATTGGTTTAAATCTTGCAATTATTCTAGTAGTTAAATAAAAATCTCAATCAAATATCGATTGCCAAATAGATCAAATAAAATAGATGAACGGTACTTAGAAACCAGTCTCTGTGAGCGATATTCGGTCTTACAGACTATATTACTTGTGAACGATGTGTACGCTTGCGTGAGCATTCGAAATATCGCTAACAAGTTTTTGGCGTCGTTGCCGGGGACTGGCGTACATCTAATATCGAATCATTTGTTTTTATTTCTACTTTGGCTTTATTTTTTATTTTTATTTTCATTTTCATTTTTACTGTCAGAACCGTGTGCCTTGATTTGTTTGTTGATTTTGATCTGTTTCAGGAATCTAGTGTATGTGAAGAAGGAGAAGAGCAGATACACTTGTTCCCTTCAATCCTGAAATTGAGAAAACCTGCAAACAAAACAGGCGCAACAAAAGGATATATGAGTCAGTGACCATGAACAACGAACCAAATCAGAATGAGGCAGACAATGAGGTTCCTGAGAATGCAGGGGAGCCAATACAGATCTCAGCAGAGAGAAGTTTGGGGGACTATGTTCTTCCCACGGTCACAGGTGCACAGACTTGCATCAGGCTCCCAGCTATAGGGAACAACTTTGAGATCAAGACAGCCATCCTGAGCATGGTCCATAACACAATACAATTTGGGGGACTGCAATCTGAAGATCCCCACACGCACATTGCAAACTTTCTGGAGCTGTGTGCCACTTTCAAGTACAATGGCGTTACTGACGACACCATTAGATTGAGGCTCTTACCGTTCTCACTTAAGGGACAAAGCCAAGAGCTGGTTGAACTCACTGCTTGCCAACTCCGTCACCACCTGGCAGGATTTAGCCCAAAAATTTCTTGCAAAGTTCTTCCCTCCTTCAAAGGCTGCAAAGTTAAGGGGAGAGTTGAACAATTACTATCAGGTAGATGGAGAGACACTGTATGATGCATGAGAGCGATTCAAGGATTTGCAGAGAAAATGCCCACATCATGGCATAGAGAAGTGGATGTTAGTCCACATATTTTATAATGGGTTGAGTGGTACTACTCGTACCATCATTGATGCTGCAGCAGGTGGAGAGTTCATGAGAAAGAGTGTCAATGAGGCACATGACTTGCTAGAAGATATGACTGCCAACAATCATCAAGGGGCAGATGACAGGTCAATGAATAGCAGGAAGACTATGGGCATACATGAAATAGATGCCATCACTGCCTTGAATTCACAGGTGGCCCTTCTGACGAAGCAACTGCAGCAGAACACCATGTCTGTGAATGCAGTCCAGATGCCAGTGAATTGTGAGATTTGTGGTGGACCGCATTACTTTGATAGGTGCACAGCGGTGGACCCTAATAATGTGCCAATAGAGCAAGTACATGCGGTGGGAAACATTCAGAGTCATTATAATTCCAACACATACAACCCAGGGTGGAAAAATCACCCTAACTTTTCATGGAGGAACGATCACCAAGAACAATCATATCGCGTGGTTACTAACCAGCAGTGCAAAATCAGGCCACTTCACACGACCCGACTCGATCCGTGACCGGTGCCTTAACCCGGGCACCCTTGTGACACAACATCAGAGAAAACAAGCGGAATATAAACTCACAATAAACAACTATAATGATATAAAATAGTCTAGCCCAAAATGGCTACCCCAAAAGTACATAAAACCGAACAGTTACATCCTTAAACAACTCAAGTTATGACAAGACTACAGGCCTCTAAGAATGAGTAACACTATGACGACAGGGCCCCGCCATGCCCCGAATGTACAAAATATCAACAACACCGTGGAGAACTATACCAAAAGTCGAGCCTCCAAGAAATGGAGCTCCTAACACCGAGTAAAAGATCCTAGGAATGAGGATCTACCACCGCTTCCTCACCTGCAGATGAACGCGCCTGGCGGCGGGTCGCGACACAACGTACTAAGTATGTAAAATCGAATATATCAGTAGTAATATCATAAGTCAAAAATAAGCCGGAGTCATAGATAAAAATCAATTTCTCAGATTGTGCCTTACTAACAATGAGAGTAACAAGTATAAATCTTATAGCATAAAAATAGGAGGCTCACGATCAAAACAGGGTACCTCGCCTGTAGTATCATTAAGCAATCCTACTCCTGGGACTATTTCACCCGCATGGGTCCTGTGGACCCGCATGAGGTCATCCGCCTCACATAGGACTATTTCACCCGCACGGGACTATTTCACCCGCATGGATCCCGTGGACCCGCATGAGTACCATCGCCGCATCGCACGGGACTATTTCACCCGCATGGATCCCGTGGTCCGATCCGCATGAGTGCAAGTCACGCGACTCGCATCATGGGTAGCAAATCCATGGCATAGATAATAACCCGGGGTTTACCCCGTAATAATACAAATATATAACATAGCTCATCCGGCTATCATACATAACATAAGCACTACCGGCCTATCATATCATACATAAGCACTACTGTTGACAGTCAATTTTGACCCGTTTTTTGTATATTTGTTGCAATTTTAAGTATTTAGCACACCGCATTTTAATCGTTATTTTGCATATTTTTACATAATATTCTATGTTTATTTCTTCAAAAAAATGGCATTGCATCTTTTATTTTTAAATTAAGTATTATGTCGTTGTTAATATTATGTTTTTATTATCATATACCGCTGCTTTATTTTAATAATATTTGCATCTCTTTAAATAATTAATCTAAGACCGTTTTACTTTTAATCAGGCATTAAACATTTCTTAAATATTGCATTTTAGTATTATTGCGTCGACATTTGCATTTTTTATAATCTTGCATCTTTTTAAATAATTTTCTTTTAAATAATTAACCATTTTGCATTTTGTCAAACCAGTCCAGTCCAAGACACATTTTGAATCAGTCCAAGCCAACACTATTTTTTAATATCACCAAAACACCCTCTTTTATTTTTCCCCCCTAAAATAAAATACCACTTTTCATTTTTCCCCCAAACAATACCCCACTTTTCATTTTTTTCCCCCCAAATACCAAACCCTAAACCTACCCTATAAAATAAAACATTTCCCTTTTCGTAAATCACCGTCACCGTCTACTACTTCACCCTCACAACCCTCTCTCCTCCTCCTCACCGTCCGCCGCCTCTTCCCGCACACTCCGGCAACCTCACCAGACCCTTCCTCGCTGAAATTTATCCTCACCTCTATCCCTTAACTCTCAAGAAACCCTAGCCTCACCCTTTCCCATTCCTGCTGCCGCCGGGAGCTCCAAGCTCCGCGAACAACCTCACTTCACACAGAATATCAGCCCCCCCTCGACTCTCTCCTCTCTCACCTTCTCGCCGCGCCACGCCCCGCCGGGCGCCTCACCCCACCCTTTAAACCACCCACACACAAAACCCAGCCGCCCTCTCTCACCTGTTCCCGTCGACCACCCTCTCCTCTCCCCTCTCACCTTCTCGTCGCTGCCGCCAGTCCCCGTCGCCGCCAGTCTCACCGTGAACCCCGCTGTACCGCCGCTGCCCGCTGCTTTCCGTATTGTTGACATCGCTGTTTGTTCCTCTTTCGTTGCTATTATATTATTGTTTAATTGGACTGATTTGTATCTCGCCGGAGTTTAAAACTCCACGACTTCCGCCGTTTAATTTTTGGTTTCTGTTGTTGGTTGTCGGACTGATTTCCAGCTTTTAGTATTTGGCCGGAGTTTGCAAAACTCCGACGATGTTCGTCAGTTTGTTTTTTGTGTTGTTGGGACTGATTTTTATTTATTTTAGTAATTTGGCCGGAGTTAAAAACTCCGGCGAACCGGTTCGGTGGTATTGTGGAGTTTGTCGGCTTATGTTTGTGTGGGGGGCTGATTCGACCACATTATTGGGATAATGGCCGGAGATTGAACTCCCGCGACACCGTGTTCTCGCCGCTTGCCTTTTTCTCGCTCGATATTGTTCCGTCGCATTTTTCCTCGCTTGATATTGCTACTTAACCGTGGTCGCATTCTTCTCGCTTGGTATTGTTTCTTATTAGGTCACCGGTCACGTATTCATTTTGGGCTATGTTGCGTCGTCATTTGTGTTGCTCGTTTTTGGGTATTCCATGTTGATTGGACGATTTTGCCCTTTTATTACTTTATTAAACCGATTTTTGAATATGATACTACACTTGGTATTTTACTGATTTTTGAACAAGTTACTACACTTGATATTTTACTGATTTTGAACTTGATACTACATTGGCCGATGAAGGAATCTCCGTCTGATTTCCAAGGTCTTCTCTGTGCAAAAGACGGATTTATTTATATTTTTGCTTTACTTATTAAATTCCTGTCATTACTTTAGAATTATTTATTCTGATACTAACACTTTTACTAAGTGTTTATGCAGGTAGCCGGAGATCATCTTGTGCAGAAAGCCTAAAAAGGGCTAAAAGGTGTCCCGGAATGTTATTTTATATCG
The DNA here is from genome assembly GCA_029844215.1 of Przewalskia tangutica. Lineage (NCBI taxonomy): Eukaryota > Viridiplantae > Streptophyta > Magnoliopsida > Solanales > Solanaceae > Przewalskia > Przewalskia tangutica. The sequence goes on from CM056731.1 coordinate 96,911,030, forward strand.
CATTTAATTTAGTTTTATTATTGTGTAGTGCACTTTATTTTAATTATAAATGCTTAGAATAGGTAGAATAAAAAGAGCAATAAATAATTAACCTAGGTTTGAACGAACAACCGCAGTTAGCGGATCTTGAAGGATGCCTAACCCTTCCCTTTAGGATAATAAAGAACCCCGATCCGTAATCTCACTAATTTCGCACCATTAAATGGAAGTCAATTGCGATTTTTATTGCAATAAACTAAGTGTCCTAATTCACTATAATAATTAGGTGGCGACTCCTTAAAAACAACACATAATTGCTCCATCCAGGAGAACCGCGCCAAAGAGCAACGCTATGATAACCGCTCGCACTTCGAGGTCGAAAACGCGCGACAAAGATGGCGACTACCTGGGATATCGTGTTCTTGATCATAGCAAACTCAGGTTAATTAAATATTGCACTTTATTTTGCTTTTATATTTGTTGTAAATATTTTATATTGATTGCTTTTATTTTGTAATTAACTACTTTAATTGCTACATTATTTTATTGCTTTCCTTAAATTGACATTTCGCTCATATTTCCTCCATTCTGGAAAATTAACACTATCACACACTACACGCGAGGTGCGCTGGTGCATCAAAGAAAATTCTTTCTTCAAAACCAAATTTAGGAGAGTTGGTAATATACGTGGAGTGTCCTGTCTAACCGTGGGTCACAGAGCCTTCTCACCGAGTTGTCCACTAAAACTCAAGGCCTAGTAAGCCAAATCTTAGAAAGCCTAAGATAGAGCTATACCACACTTTTATTTTTAAGTCACGCATGATACACCCTAGGTGAGTCGAGCCTTGGTATCGCCTCCACGATTAGGAAATCCTTCCAAATTGTCGCTGGGTTTCACAACCCGACGACCAATAAGCATATGTGTTGCGTGATAATGATAGACGGATCCAAGCTCGGTCATGACACGAAATTGGAAAAAGTGCACCGTCATTTGGTCGTCATTTCCAACAAAACATTGCAGTTTAACGGCTTGGACTTGTTTATCATAATCTCGCATATTTGGCGTTTAGGCTCACCTCTGGCATAAGGGAGGTCCCAAGCATATTAGGGCGCACGCTAGATTTGCATTCTTTTTGTTTACTATTGTTTGTCGCTAGCAACTCTGTACATATTATCTAATGCAATAATTACCCTTTTTTGATTCTGGGCTCGAGCATTTGCATTTTTGCACTTCTTGCTGTCACATTGCAATCAGGACTTCTACTGCGTAAATCACTCGTGAATAGCGCGACTTGGACTTTGTGAAGCATCAACCACCAGTACGGTCGAACCAATCAGGGAAGTCTTTGACTATATTGTCACACCTTTGCATTTTTATTATTTTTGTCATTTTCCTACTCACCTATTTCTCATATTTTTGCAGGAATGTCGTCATCGCAATCAGCCTAGGATGGTCGAAGAAAAAAAAATCATCATGAGCGGTAGTTATGTTGACTAATAGAAGTCAGTTTTTTACCAACGAGACATCGCTCTCAGTTTTTCTATATTTTGTATCTTTATTTGCAAATTCAATTGACATGTCTATTGTTGATTACATAATTACATATCATGCATTACATCATAATATTCCGAACTACGCGTGTCTGATTCTCACCACACGGTGTGATACGTAGGCAACTCATTTTGGGTTCGACACCACACAAAAAAAAAAAAAAACAAACAAAAAAAAGAGCGCATTTCTCACTCATGCATCTCATTCATCATGTTTTCGGACATTCATTTTACTTTGCATTCGTCCACAATGGACAATCATATCTTTTGCACAACTTTATATTGCTATGCTTTCATTGATAAATTTTTTCCAAGCATACACTTTATAACATATTTGAATGAACTACGCCCACCTGATTTCCTTGGCGGGATACGTAGGCAGCCCTATTCGGGTTCGGTACCATTTATTCAAAAAATACAAAAAAAAACAATTATTCAAAAATACAAAAAAAAAAAATTATTCAAAAAAAAAAAACAATGTTATTCAAAAATACAAAAATATTTTTTTAGCATCATTGTTTGACTCGGTTGATACCAACACAGTTAGGAGTGTGCATAGAAAAAAAAACAACAAGTGATAATCAGTATGGGTTGACTTTGTGGTAAACCATTGATTCTTTTGGTACATCTTATTCATACCCGCAGATGACATTGTCTTGCATGTTTCCAAGATAAGAATGAAACCGACCTCATCGTTTCATATGCATTGTGTGGTGAGTTATTTGAATAAGTTCAATTGCATTGCATTGTGATCTAGAACTTGGCCTGAATGTTTGTTGAGGCGAAATCCTGAGTAACACTCGGTGTAGGAAATGATCGTAGGCTTTCTTTGACCCGTTTGAGCCTTTTCAGCCTACCAAATAACATTATCCCTAGTACACCCCTTTGAGCCTAAAACCTATTTTTTGACAACCGCGTATTACACCTATACCCTTTCTGAGTGCGTACGCACTATCCCTCTCTTGGCCGACCTCCTCGAGTGCTTTAGAAATGTGCAAGTGGCTGACAAAATTCTAGCTGAAGTTTGCAAAGACAAAAATTGTCAAAGTCTCAAAAAATAAAAGCAGAGACGACTTCACACAATCAAAAGCCCCGATATAAATAAAAAAAAATGGGAATACATAACCCGAAAAAAAAAAAAAAGAAGAAAAAAAAAGGGGCTCCAAATGAAAGATTCAAAAGAAGTCAGTATTGAAAAACTGGGACAAAAAGAAAGCAAGTCAGTATTAAAACGCACAAATATCAAGCACGAACGTAGTTCAACTCTCGATGAAGGATTAGTCACTTTTTACCCAAATGATATCCATCCCTTTCCCAAGCCTACATTACAAGCCCGGGACAAGCCCTACATGATTTTATACTGAGGGTTCTCACATTAGTGGATACTTACATGACGGCCAAGCCTATGGTATCACAATTGCATGCATTGAACATCTTTTTGAGTGTGAGCGTACTTCTCAACGTCCCAAAATTCAAAATACTGGAATATATGTGTGAGATGGGACCTTCTTTCAGTGAGGCATTTGAAACGTGAAATTACGTTTAGTTCAAACTCGACGCAGCAAGTGTGTCGACACTAAGGTATGTCTGAGGTACTATCTGAAGCTGTGTGAATTACACCGGAGTCAATCTCGGTTAGACTGAAAGCAATAAAGGAATATTCTTATGCACAATACTAATTGTTGGTATCAACTGAAGTCAGAGCGTAATGTGGTCTTCTATTTTTCAGGAAAAAAAATGCATATTAATCCTTGTTTTGCATCACGAACTACGTCTTGACCTGATTCCCTCAGCGGGATACGTAGGCGGCCACATCGGCTTCGGTCCCACATCATTTTAAAATGATAAAAATCCTTATTTTGCATCATGAACTACGTCTTGACCTGATTCCCTCGGTGGGATACATAGGCGGCCACATCAGCTTCGGTCCCGCATCATTTTAAAATCATAAAAAATTCTTATTTTTGCAACATGAACTACGTCTTGACCTGTCTCCCTCGGCGGGATACGTAGACAGCCACATCGGCTTCGGTCACTCCATTAAAAATATTTTCCTTGTTTTGCACTGGACTCGATTTTGTCCATATTCTCGCATTAGCTTTTCATTCAAGATAAAAAAAAAATTGCATACATGATCGCTTTAATAGCGTCAAGAGTCAACCGTACCCAGTTCAACATCTTCATTACCAGAAACTGGGACATTTTAAGGAATTCACTGCAAGAAAATGGCAATAGACAGGAAAAAGAAGGCCAACTAGGTCTTCACCAAGAATGTAAGCGTCAAGAGCCACAGCTACAGAGTCGACGTTAATCAACCACTCATTTCCTAAAACTCACAAGTTTTCTTTGAGTGCAGGATCTTCATATCAGCAAAGGCAGGAACACAACAATAAACCCATGCGGGTCACAAATGCACAACGTCTATGCAATGACGCTATCTCAACCCAGACGGGTCACAAAGCAGGTACGCCCCTAAACCAATGCATTTCATTTTAAGCCTATGCAACGGCTTCATTCATGTTTCGTCTATGCAACGACGAGCATCTGCATCGCGTCTATGCAACGACGCCATTTCATTTTAAGCCTATGCAACGGCTTCATCTATGTTTCGTCTATGCAACGACGAGCATCTGCATTGCGTCCGAAAACGACGTCATTTCATTTAAGCCTATGCAACGGCTTCATCTATGCTTCGTCTATGCAACGACGAGCATCTGCATCGCGTCTATGCAACGACGCCATTTCATTTTAAGCCTATGCAACGCCATTCATGTTTCGCCTATGCAACGACGAGCATCCGTGATCGCGCCTATGCAACGACGCCATTTCATTTTAAGCCTACGCAATGCCTTTCATTCATGTTTCGTCTATGCAACGACGAGCATCCGCATCGCGTATGCAACGACGCCATTTCATATAAGCCTATGCAACGGCTTCATCCATGTTTCGCCTACGCAATGACGAGCATCCGTGATCGCGCCCATGCAACGACGCTTTTCATTTTAAGCCTATGCAACGGCCATTCATGTTTCGTCTATGCAACGACGAGCATCTGCATCGCGCCCATGCAACGACGCTTTTCATTTTAAGCCTATGCAACGATTTCATTCATGTTTCGTTTATGCAACGACGAAAGCATCAGACGCGTTTATGCAACGACGCCATTTCTTTTAAGCCTATGCAACGCTTTATTCATGTTTCGTTTATGCAACGACGAGCATCCGTGACAAGGCCCGAACGACGCCATTTCATATAAGTTTATGCAACGGCTTCATCCATGTTTCGTTTATGCAACGACGAGCATTCGTGATTAAGGCCCAAAACGACGCCATTTCATATAAGCCTATGCAACGCTTCATTCATGTTTCGCCTATACAACGACGAGCATCGTGACGCGTCTATGCAATGACGCCATCAACATCTACAAACACCATGTCTCACATCACCACATCACCGCAACCCAAAGTCAATCATACTGACACGGGACATTTTTAAATCACGCTTTGCTTTATATTTTTTGCATCACAACGACTCAAAGGTCATCATGATTTGACATCGACATTTTTGAGTCTCAGATCATCCCTATTTTTGAGTTTTTAGTTTATAAAACAGACAAAATTGGCTACAAGTCAACATCTTTGTCCAAGACTCTTCCATCATCTCCGCATAAAGAGGACATGTCATTGACAAATAATTTTGACCCGTTTTTTGTATATTTGTTGCAATTTTAAGTATTTTAGCACACCGCATTTTAATCGTTATTTTGCATATTTTTACATAATATTCTATGTTTATTTCTTCACAAAAATGGCATTGCATATTTTATTTTTAAATTAAGTATTATGTCGTTGTTAATATTATGTTTTTATTATTGTTATACCGTCGTTTTATTTTAATAATATTTGCATCTCTTTAAATAATTAATCAGCACCGCGTTTTACTTTTAATCAGGCATTAAACATTTCTTAAATATTGCATTTTAGTATTATTGCGTCGGCATTTGCATTTTTTATAATCTTGCATCTTTTTAAATAATTAACCATTTTGCATTTTGTCAAACCAGTCCAGTCCAAGACACAATTTGAATCAGTCCAAGCCAACACTATTTTTTAATATCACCCAAACACCCTCTTTTATTTTTCCCCCCTAAAATCAAATACCACTTTTCATTTTCCCCCCCAAAACAATACCCCACTTTTCATTTTTCCCCCCCAAATACCAAACCCTAAACCTACCCTATAAAATAAAACATTCCCTTTTCGTAAATCACCTGCCTACCCTACTTCACCCTCACAACCCTCTCTCCTCCTCTCACCGTCCGCCTCTTCCCACACACCCCGAACCCTGGGCCAGACCCTTCCTCAAAGCCTTATCCCCCTCACCTCTCTATCCCCCTTAACTCTCAAAGAAACCCAGCCTCACCCCTTTCCCATTCCGTCGCCGCCACGGAGCTTGAACAACCTCACTTCACAAATATCAGCCCACCCCTCTCGACCTCTCCTCTCCTCTCACCTTCGCGCCGCCACTGCCCCTCGCCGCCTCACCTGGCGCGAACCCTTTAAACCAGCCACACAAAACCCACTGCTCCCTCTCTCACCTGTTCCCGTCGACCACCCTCTCCTCTCCCCTCTCACCTTCTCGTCGCTGCCGCCACCCCCGCCGCCGGGCCTCACCGTGAACCTCACGCATCGCTGCCCGCTGATTTCCGTATTGTTGACATCGTTGTTTGTACATCTTTCTCTGATATTATATTATTTTTTAATTGTACTGATTTATAAATTTTTTATATCGCCTGAGTTTAAAACTCCATGACTTCGTTGGTTTAATTTTTGGTTTCTGTTGTTGGTTGTCGGACTGATTTCCAGCTTTTAGTATTTGGCCGGAGTTTGCAAAACTCCGACGATGTTCGTCGGTTTGCTTTTTGTGTTGTTGGGACTGATTTTTATTTATTTTAGTAATTTGGCCGGAGTTAAAAACTCCGGCGAACCGGTTCGGTGGTATTGTGGAGTTTGTCGGCTTATGTTTGTTTGTTGGGCTGATTCGACCTCATTATTGGGATAATGGCCGGAGTTTGAACTCCGCGACATCGTGCTCACGCTTGCCTTTTTCTGTTCGATATTGTTGCTGGCTGCATTTTCCTGTTTGATATTGCTACTTAACTGTGTTGCGGGCTGCATTCTTCTGTTTGGTATTGTTGCTTATTAGGTCACTGGCTGCGTATTCATTTTGGGCTATGTTGCATCGCTCACGTTGCTACTGCTTTGGGTATTCCACAGTGATTTGGACGATTTTGCCCTTTTATTACTTTATTAAACTGATTTTTGAATATGATACTACACTTGGTATTTTACTGATTTTTGAACAAGTTACTACACTTGATATTTTACTGATTTTGAACTTGATACTACATTGGCCGATGAAGGAATCTCCGTCTGATTTCCAAGGCCTTCTCTGTGCAAAAGACAGATTTATTTATATTTTTGCTTTACTTATTAAATTCCTGTCATTACTTTAGAATTATTTATTCTGATACTAACACTTTTACTAAGTGTTTATGCAGATAGCCGGAGATCATCTTGTGCAGAAAGCCTAAAAAGGGCTAAAAGGTGTCCCGGAATGTTATTTTATATCGCATTTAATTTAGTTTTATTATTGTGTAGTGCACTTTATTTTAATTATAAATGCTTAGAATAGGTAGAATAAACAGAGCAATAAATAATTAACCTAGGTTTGAACGAACAACCGCAAGTTAGCGGATCTTGAAGGATGCCTAACCCCTTCCCTTTAGGATAATAAAGAACCCTGATCCAGAATCTCACTAATTTCGCAGACCATTAAATGGAAGTCAATTGCAGTATTTTTATTGCAATAAACTAAGTGTCCTAATTCACTATAATAATTAGGTGGCGACTCCTTAAAAACAGCACATAATTGCTCCATCCAGGAGAACCGCGCCAAAGAGCAACGTTGCGGATAACCGTTCAGACCCCCGAGGTCGAAAACGGGCGCGACAACTACCGGCCTATCATATCACAACATAAGCACTACCGGCCTATCATATCATACATAAGCACTACCGGCTTATCATAACATAAGCAAGTTAAGAAATCCCCTAACTTCTTATTAACATTATTAATATATCCTCTCATTTTAGTATCCTAAGGCACTAACATGTCTTTTAATAGAAAATCCGGGAATTCAACCCAAGTACCATGTACTTCTAACTTTTTAAGAAAAACTCTTTTTATACAAAGATTCCAAGATAATATTCATCATAGTATCAAGTTACGATTTCTTTTCAAGACAAGTCACATTTCCTTTTAGAAATATAATAGGCTTCTAAATCAAGTGACTTCATTTCCTTTAAAACCTTAAGCAACCAATGCCTAAAAATCAATTCACCTTTCTTAGTTTCAAATCCTTTACTCGTACTTGTTTTAATTAGAGTAAACCTTTCTTTGTGAACCTTTCAAGAAAACTAATATAACCAACTTCCCATAAAGTCATTATATTAGCGTTATCCCTTTGTCAAATACATTTTTCCCTCAATCCAAGGGACTTATACTTTTGAAATGAAACAAGTATCATATACTTTAAAACAAGTGTAGATTATCAAATCTTGTACGATACCGCATACTACATAGATACAACTATTCATGCTCAAGAGATAGGAAAGCTCTACATACCTTTTCGGTCAATCCACTTGCTAAGTCCAACTACCACAAGTAATATGTCAACCTATAATAACCATAGTGCGTTTATTAACCTCTAATTTCAATGTAGAAATAATCTAAGTTCAAAGCCCCTAATTCTATGGAAAATCGACAGATTTCCTTTGTTTCTACATACTTTGCCACCTTCTCAAGGCCGAATTCAACATCCAAATGCCACATTTAAGGCTCAACAATCCAAACATATCAGGGATTACACACCTAAACTCGTGTGTAAAATTCTGCCCCAAAAGGTACAACAATTCACTTAACAATTCTAAAGTAATTTTTAGGCTACAACATGCTCATAATATCTCTTTAGCCAAATCCTTCATACCCAACCCACATTTCTTGCATGCAATGACTCTAATAGCATCATTTACTACCACAAGTATTTTCTTCTTAACATGCAACACTAAAAACTAATAATAGAGGAAGAATCATTACCTTAGAGCTTTAGCCAAATTTATCCAACAATTTGCTAGCATCTATTCCAAGAACACCACCACAACAACCTTCACAAGCTAGCCACAAGCTTCCTTCTTGCCTTTTACTTTTCAGATTTTTCCTAAGGCTAGAATATCTCTTGGAGTTTTAGAGAGAAGGAGGAGCTTGAAATAATTAAGAGAGAAGGAGGAGCTTTTTCTAAGAGAGATATGAAAGATGACCAAGTCTTTAAGACTTGGTCAATATAATGCATGCAAAAATCAGATGGGGGGGGACACTTGTAACCCACCCATGCCCTTTTAAAAGAAAAGATCAGATTTTCCTAAGTTTTTCCGCGATTTCGCCTGCACAGCCATGGCCATGGCGCCGCAATCTCACGGACTTCGGAACTTTCCAGCACTGCTTCCCGTGGCGCGCTGAAACTCAGCGACTCAGATCTTCGCCGCGCCTACAATCACCGTCATGGCGCCACTGACCGCTGGGCCATACAGACCCCCGATCATGTCCAGACTAATCACGGGTATAACATTCTCCCCCCTTAGAAACATTCGTCTCGAATGTTCCTTCTAGGCTTACTTGAATCACAAATTGACGTAGACGCTCTTAACTACTCTTTTGCAAATAAAGACGCCCCTACGCCACAACAATACTTAAGCACAATTGCTAAATAAAACTAACAAGGTGAAAGTGGGTTACCCGAGGTGTAGGGAATAAGTGAGGATATTTCTTCATCATGTCCTCCGCTTCCCACGCCATCTCTTCCTGCTCGCTCCGCCATAAGACCTCGACTAAGCCACATCCTTTGTCCGGTCGCCTAACTCGACGATCGAGTATCGCTATGGGACTCTCCTCATACGATAACTCCTCTGTTACCTGAACCTCATGAATCGAATGTACTCTAGATGGTTTCCAATACATTTCCGCAACATGGACACATGGAAAACTGGATGTACCGCCTCCAAATCGGACGGCAGATCTAACTCATAGGCAACCCTGCCTACCCTACGGACAATCTGATATGGCCCAATGTACCTTGGGCTAAGCTTCCCCTTCTTTCCAAATCTCATCACGCCCTTCATGGGCGATACCTTTAGAAAAACCCAATCATCTACCTCAAATTCCAAGTGTCGACGCCGATGATCTGCAGATACGACTTCGCCGACTCGAGCCGCCAAAGAACCGCTCCGGATAAGCTTCACCTTATCCACTACCACGAACTAAGTCCGCCCGACTAATCGAACTTCTCCCACTCGAACCAAATTTATCGGTGACCGCACTTTCTCCCGTATAAGGCCTCATGCGCGCCATCCGACACCTTGGAATGGTAGCCGTTGTTGTAAGCAAACTCCACAAGAGGCAAATGATCCTCCCAACCTCGAAATCAATAACACAAGCCCGCAAAGATATCCTCGCGTCCGGATAGTGCGCCGCCCGCCCGCTTGGCCCGAGGGTGAAACGCCGCATCGAGACTCACCGTGTCCCTAATCCCTTCAAAAGACCTCCGTGGTTAGCCGAGAACCGGCTCTCTATCTGATATAATCGACACCGACTCGCGCGCCTCACAATCTCTCTAATATATAATCGCATAGTCTCACCGAGAACGCCGCTCGATCGGAAGAAAATGGGATGATTTCGTCACCGCCGACAATCACCCAAATGGAATCATGTTTTTCCGAGCGGTAGGTAGCCCCGTAATAAAATCCATATTTATCACCTCCCACTTCCAAGTCGGAATATCAATAGCCGCAATAGCCCACCGCTTCGTGCTCAACCTTAACTCGCCGACACCGCATCGCGCCACTAACTCCGCAACGCCTCGCCAAGGCCATCCCACCAATACACGATCCGAGGTCATGATACATCTTAGTCGACCCGATGAATAGAATAACGAGCACCGCGTGCCTCCCTAGAATCACTGACGGTCCTCGCTACATCGGGAACACACAACCGCCCTCGAATCTTAGCACCCATCAGCGCTACCTCAAATAGACCTTCTCCTTCCGAGAGTCGCATCTCTGCATCGCACAAAATCGATCCTCATACTGTCGCCTCTTCACCTCCTCGACGATGGAAGACTCGGCAACATCTCGAACCCGAATTCCGTCACTATCAGAATCAACCAAACGAACCCCAAGGCTCGCTAGCTGATGTAACTCTCGGACCATACCCCTTTTTTCTGGCTGAACATCAGACAGACTACCCATCGATCTGCGACTAAGGGCATCTGCGACTACATTGGCCTTCCCTGGGTGGTATAGAATATCAACATCATAATCCTTAAGCAGCTCCAACCACCGTCTCTGTCGCAAGTTCGCCTCCTCCGTCAAGATATATGGAGGCTCTTGGTCTGTGTAAATATCCACACGAACTCCATATAAATAATGTCTCCGCATCTTCAAGGCATGAATCATCACGCTAACTCCAAGTCATGTGTGGGATAGTTCTTCTCATGCTTCCTAAGCCGCCGAGATGCATAAGTTATAACTCTACCGTGTCGCATCAAGACGCACTCCAAGCTCCGACACCGACGCTACAATAAAACCACATATCCATCTAAACCTCCGAAGAGTAAGAATCAAGGGCTGCCAACTTCTCCTTTAGCAACTGGAAACTTTCCTCAAAAGTATCCGTCCACCGGAACATGGCTGCCTTCTGAGTCAGCTTAGTCAAAGGTGCTGAAATAGAAGCAAACTTCTCCACAAACCTCCGATAATAACCTGCAAGGCCCAAAAAGTTGTGCACTGCTTGCAGAATGGTCTAGGCCAAGTCTTGATCGCCAATCTTAGTCAGACAACCCGAATACCATCGGCCCGATAACATGTCCTAAGAAAGCCAAGCTACCTAAAACTCGCATTTCGAGAACTTGGCATACAATCACGGCCCCTCGAGGACTCTAATACCGCCTCAAATGATTCAGATGTTCTCGCTCGCGCGAATACACCAAGATATCATCAATGAACACTATAACGAACATATCCAAGAATGGCTCGAACACCCTATTCATCAAATCCATGAATACACGAGCGCTGGTCAATCCGGAAGACATCACCAACTCATAGTGCCCATACCAGTCCCGAATGCGATCTTGGGATATCCGCCTCTAACTCGCACTGATGATAACGAACGCATGTCTATCTTGGAAAAACATCTCGCACTTCGCAGAATCGTCAAACAAATCATCAATCCCGGGAGGATATTTGTTCTTGATAGTTACCTTGTTCACCGTCAGAATCAATACACATACGCAGCTGCCCCATCCTTCTTCTTTACAAATAACACCGGCGCTCCCTGTGGAGAAACACTTGGCCCGATAAAGCCTTTCTCCAAAGAAATCTTTCACCGTCCTTCAATTCCTTCAACTCGGCAGTGTCATCCTCAGACATGAATAGATATCGGCCGAGTGTCCGCGCCAAATCGATGCAAAACTCAATCTCCTCTCGTGAGGGATACCCAAAGCTCGTGCTGGGAATACGCCTGAAACTCTCTAACAACCGGAATCCGATCAAGGTCCGTATCCCACCTCAGATCGAATACCCGAACCAAATGGTAAATATACCCTTCCGCACCATCTTCCTAGCCTTGAGGTAAGAAATAAACCTACCCCTGGCGATGCAAGATTCCCTTCCACTGATAACCTCACCAGAAACCGAACCGAACTAACCTCTCTCAGTCCACATTGGCATAGCAAGACGCTAGCCAATCCATACCCATAATCACATCGAAGTCTGCCATATCCAACTCTATCAAGTCACCAGAGTCCGACGACCATCTATAGTCACCGGGCAAGCCTTATATACCCGCCGCCTACCATCGAAGCACCTACCAGTAGCCACCTCAAAAGATTCTATGGACTCTGCTCTATCCCTACTCTACATCGCAATATGAGGAGATATATAGAACAAGGTAGAACTGGATCTATCAAAGCATATACATCACAAAGAAGAAACCAATAATGTACGCATTTACATCGCGACGCCTCCCGGTCCCGACGATCGACATAGCATAGATGCGGTTCGAGGACCGCTGAACTAGAAACCCCGCCACGACCGCCGCGCTCGCTGCCCGTGAACACCCCGCCCGGGCGCATAACCATCAAGATGAAGACCCAAAGAATCGAATCGTCTACCGAGCCATAGCATTTCCGCCGCTCGTCTGACAATCTTCTTCAAATGGCCTCGCCGCCACAAGAGTAACAAGCTCTGGAGGAACACGACACTTCCATAATGGCAATCACCACATCGACCACAACGAGGCATATGTGGCCTCATCTGCCGGAACTCGTCCTCCGAAACACGGCCCGAACCTCGCCCCGCCTCAATACTCAGACGCCCCGAAGATGCGGAGGAGCGCCTGACCGACTGTGGTGCAACTGGTTCGCCGGGTTGTCTACCCTAAAACTACCAGAGGACCTCGCTGCCGCCCTCTTCGCCGATACTGCCGATCCGCTACCGCGCTCTCACACCTGTGCATATGCCGCATGCTGGCAATGTCCATGCCCGGTGAAGAGCCACTCCTGCAACTCTGGCCAAGTGATCATCGAGTCTCGTGACATAGCGGTGAACCTCGCCCTCCTCCATGTCGCTACTAAATCGGGCACATACCGAGCCAATGAGTCAAACTCACATTGTACTCAATCGACCGCCCGCCCACTCGCCTCGTGTCAAAAATCTATCGCCCGAGCCCTCCTCATCTGCGGAGGCAAGAAATGGCCAAGTAACGCTCCGAGAACTCGCCCAAACAGCCGGAAGCGCATGCTCCCGGATAGTTCCTATGAATCATACCGGGCCAATCGCAGGTGTCCCGCATGATGCGAACCTAGTACCACCGACTGGTCTCCAAGCCCCGATCACCTCATGATCCGTCAGAATCGCCGGATAAACTCCCGAGGATCATCCTCGTGCCTCACCCATAAAACTCGTGGGTGCAACTCAAAAGTCCTCGCCTCGCTAGCCTGGCCGAACTACGGTACAATGGAATCGCCTCTCGCCTATCTCATGCGCCACGATCTCGCTAGTAATCGCCATCTCCTTGTAGCCTATATCCTTCGCCGCCGCTGGATCGAGGCTCGTGTACCGCGGCCTCGTGAGCCGCCGCCGCCGCACTTTGGGGTTGGCGACGTTGTAGAACTCGGCCGTCCAAACACCTCATCCGGTAGTGATCGGGCTCGGCTCGTAACCTCCTGCCCTACTAGTAGTTCTCATCGCCTTGCCCTTCGGGCCGCGGTTGCCTTGAGTGGAGGCATAATCGATACAGAAAATACGCGAGGAAATTCAACCTATAACACAACTCTATTGCACGATCTAGAGTGAAAGAATGGAAACTAATCTAAATATCTCGCAGCCTCGACATAGATGTGGTGCACAACACACCGATAATCAAGACTCTACTAGATACGGCTCAGACCCTTTTCCGAGGATTAACTACTCGATACCACTTTTGTCACGACCCGACTCGATCCGTGACCGATGCCTTAACCCGCACCTTGTGACACAACATCGAGAAAACCAAATAATATAAACTCACAATAAACAACTATAATGATATAAAATAGTCTAGCCCAAACTGGCTACCCCAAAAGTACATAAACCGAACAGTTACATCCTTAAACAACCCAAGTTATGACAAGACTACAGGCCTCTAAGAATGAGTTACACTATGACGGGACAGGCTCCGCCATGCCCCCGAATGTACAAAATATCAACAACACCGTGGAGAACCATACCAAAAGTCGAGCCTCAAAAATGGAGCTCTCGACACTGAGTAAAAGATCCTAGGAATGAGGATCTTCCACCGCTTCCTTACTCGCAGATGAACGCAAATTTCGGGAAGCGGGTCAAGACACAACGTATCAAGTATGTAAAACCGAAAATATCAGAGTAATATCATAAGTCAAAAATAAGCCGAGTCATAGATAAAAATCAATTTCTCAGCATTGTGCCTTACTAACAATGAGAGTAACAAGTATAAATCTTATAGCATAAAAATAGGAGGCTCACGATCAAAACAGGTACCTCGCCTGCAGAGTATCATTAAGCAATCCTACTCGGGACTATTTCACCCGCATGGGTCCCGTGGACCCGCATGAGGTCATCCGCCTCGTCGTGGGACTATTTCACCCGCACGGGACTATTTCACCCGCATGGATCCCGTGGACCCGCATGAGTACCATCGCCGTACTCGCACGGGACTATTTCACCCGCACGGATCCCGTGGTCCGATCCGCATGAGTGCAAGCCACGCACTCGCATCACGGGTAGCAAATCCATGGCATAGATAATAACCCGGTTTACCCCGTAATAATACAAATATATAACATAGTTCATCCGGCTATCATACATAACATAAGCACTACCGGCCTATCATATCATACATAAGCACTACCGGCCTATCATATCACAACATAAGCACTACCGGCCTATCATATCATACATAAGCACTACCGGCTTATCATAACATAAGCAAGTTAAGAAATCCCCTAACTTCTTATTAACATTATTAATATATCCTCTCATTTTAGTATCCTAAGGCACTAACATGTCTTTTAATAGAAAATCCGGGAATTCAACCCAAGTACCATGTACTTCTAACTTTTTAAGAAAAACTCTTTTTATACAAAGATTCCAAGATACTATTCACCATAGTATCAAGTTACGATTTCTTTTCAAGACAAGTCACATTTCCTTTTAGAAATATAATAGGCTTCTAAATCAAGTGACTTCATTTCCTTTAAAACCTTAGGCAACCAATGCCTAAAAATCAATTCACCTTTCTTAGTTTCAAATCCTTTACTCGTACTTGTTTTAATTAGAGTAAACCTTTCTTTGTGAACCTTTCAAGAAAACTAATATAACCAACTTCCCATAAAGTCATTATATTAGCGTTATCCCTTTGTCAAATACATTTTTCCTCAATCCAAGGGACTTATACTTTTGAAATGAAACAAGTATCATATACTTTAAAACAAGTGTAGATTATCAAATCTTGTACGTATACCGTACTACATAGATACAACTATTCATGCTCAAGAGATAGGAAAGCTCTACATACCTTTTCGGTCAATCCACTTGCTAAGTCCAACTACCGCAAGTAATCTGTCAACCTATAATAACCATAGTGCGTTTATTAACCTCTAATTTCAATGTAGAAATAATCTAAGTTCAAAGCCCCTAATTCTATGGAAAATTGGGCAGCATTTCCTTTGTTTCTACATACTTTGCCACCTTTCTCAAGGCCGAATTCAACATCCAAATGCCACATTTAAGGCTCAACAATCCAAACATATCAAAGGGGATTACACACCTAAACTTGGGTGTGTAAAATTCTGCCCCAAAAGGTACAACAATTCACTTAACAATTCTAAAGTAATTTTTAGGCTACAACATGCTCATAATATCTCTTTAGCCAAATCCTTCATACCCAACCCACATTTCTTGCATGCAATGACTCTAATAACATCATTTACTACCACAAGTACTTTCTTCTTAACATGCAACACTAAAAACTAATAATAGAGGAAGAATCATTACCTTAGAGCTTTAGCCAAATTTATCCAACAATTTGCTAGCTTCTATTCCAAGAACACCACCACAACAACCTTCACAAGCTAGCCACAAACTTCCTTCGTGCCTTTTACTTTTCAGATTTTTCCTAAGGCTAGAATATCTCTTGGAGTTTTAGAGAGAAGGAGGAGCTTGAAATAATTAAGTGAGAAGGAGGAGCTTTTTCTAAGAGAGAGATGAAAGATGACCAAGTCTTTAAGACTTGGTCAATATAATGCATGCAAAAATCAGATGGGGGGGGACACTTGTCACCCACCCATGCCCTTTTAAAAGAAAAGATCAGATTTTCCTAAGTTTTTCCGCCAGATTTTCCGCTTCTACGCAACTCCGGACTCGAACTTTCCGCGCGCTCGCTTCGGCCAGCGCCAAACTTCACCCTCAGATCTTCCGGCGC
This sequence comes from Przewalskia tangutica, assembly GCA_029844215.1. Taxonomy (NCBI): domain Eukaryota; kingdom Viridiplantae; phylum Streptophyta; class Magnoliopsida; order Solanales; family Solanaceae; genus Przewalskia; species Przewalskia tangutica. The sequence goes on from CM056731.1 coordinate 96,927,670, forward strand.
CGCGGCCCTGCCTTCCGGCGCCGCGGCCCTACAATCACCCGCCAGGGCGCCGCGCCTCAGCCGCGGCTGAGACTCGACCATGTCCGCACCGAACCACGGGGTATAACAACTTCATCCCAGCAGTTTAGACTACTTACACAGGAGAAGTCTGATGAACTGAGAGTTGCATTGCTGACACTCACCAATTCGCAGAATCAGTTCATATCTGAAACTAAGTCCGCTTTCAGGAACCTGGAAATGCAGGTTGGACAACTGGCAAACATGGCAACCAACAGGCCGCAGGGCACACTCTCCCAAGCAATACATAGGTAAATCCTAGAGTGCAGTGTCAAGCAGTGTTGTTGAGGAGTGGAAAGCAGTTGGAAAAGGTTGCTCCCCAGCCCGCAGAGGTAAGTGAGAAGGAGTGTGAGAAATCATATGAGGTGGAGAATGAGGGGGTCACTGGGGACCGCCCTACAGTTGAGACAGCTCCACGAACACCTTTAAGGGAGTACGTTGATAGAATATCTTACCCTCAGAAGTTACAAAAGAAGGCAATTGACAAGCAGTTCTCCAAGTTTTTGGAGGTGTTTAAGAAGCTTCACATAAATATCTCATTCATTGAAGCACTAGAACAGATACCAGCATACTTTAAATTCATGAAGGAGATACTTGAAGAAAAAAAACTAGCGGATTATGAGACAGTATCTTTGACAGATGAGTGCAGTGTCATCCTGCAAAAGAAACTGTCTCCTAAGCTGAAGGATCCAGGGAGCTTCACCTTGCCCTGCACTATTAGTAAGGTGACATGCAACAATGCGATGTGTGATCTAGGGGCCAGTATCATATCTTATGCCTCTGTCTGTCTTCAAGATATTGGGTTTGGGAGAAGCCAAACCAACCACAGTGAATTTGCAGTTGGTCAACCGAACCGTAGTGCACCCCAGAGGCATAATAGAAGATGTGATGGCCAAGGTGGGAAAGTTCTTCTTCCCAGCAGACTTTCTCATTCTTGATATGGAGGAAGATAATGAAATACCCATCATTTTGGGGAGACCATTCCTTGCAACTGGGAGAGCCCTGATTGATGTAGAAAATGGAGAACTGAGACTAAGGGTTCAGGAGGAAAGAGATGATGTTCAAAGTGTTCAATTCCACCATTGAATCCCAAGCCATCAACAAGTCTTTCGCAGTCAGCACAGCTGACACAGCAGTTCAGCCAGCACAGGCCAAAGCTAGGGAGATCATTCATACAGCGGTGAACCCACAGGTCAGCAAGAATGCTGAAACAAAAATGAATGTCATGGAAACCGTCGAACATGTAAGTCTTACTGAACCCCCTCCTGTGAAAAAAAAACAGAGTGAGAAAGAGGAGGATGATTTTGAAATGAATAGGTAGTGGGGTTAAAATACCCCCAATGAGTTAATGAGTAACCTGCGTCCGGCTACATGATGTTAAAGACAGCGCTACTTGGGAGGCAACCTAATTTTTAAATTATGCAATTTAATTTAATAGAAGAGTCTCACTTTTGGTATATTTTTGTTGTGTTGTGAAGCCAAGTGAAGGAATGAGACACTAAGCACGAAGACAAGGATGGAAAACACAAAATCGGGGAAGCACTGCGGTGCCATTGTGCAAGACCGCGGTGCCTAATGTTCAGAGAGGTTGCAGGAGTTTATGCACCACGGTGCCATGATGCAATACTGCGGTGCCGCATGAGTAGAGTGGCCACAGTACTTTTGGCACCGTGGTGCCGTCAGGCAGTACCGTGGTGCCCGAACGGGATTCTGAATTAAAAAGCCCAAAATCCCCAAATCCTTTCCCACACAAACACAAACCATTCATCTCTCTACAAATTCCTCTCCTTCTATCCACAAAAATTCCCACAAACTTCACCAAATTCTTCAAAAATCCCTACACACTACCCCATTGAAAATACCCTCATATCTTACACCATCATCATTCCCTCCATTTGGGTCAAGAAATTGGTGAAGAACAACTCTTCAACATGTAATCTTCATCATTGTGCTTGCAATTTCAATGCTAGTAAGAAAAGTAACTTGCAAGTTTGGGGGTTGTACGTACTGTGGTGGTAGGGCGTTGTGTGATTGTGGTTATATGATGGGTATTGTTGTGCTGTGTATTTATGTGGATTAAGGCTTATTGTGGTGTAATTTTTGTGTATTGCTGTTGTTGTCCGATTTTTGCTTGATTATTGTTGTTGTGTGGTGGGAGAATTATTGGAAAACCTCAAGGAAATAAAGGAAACGCTGCCGAAAAATTTCCCAACAACCTTCACTATGGCCTCTAGGAAACGAACTTCAAGAGCTTTAGCATCTTCATCCGCTCCAGAATATGACGTGACTCGATTCGCCAACAAACAGGCAGAGGATCGATACAAAAAGATTAGCACTAGGGCATTGATGCCAGAGAGAGACATGGATTACCAGGCCAGGTCATTTGATGATGATGATGACTACGAGCCTATTAGGGTCATGATCGAGGCAAATGGGTGGAGAAGGTTCACCAATCCAGAAAGAATCCCACTTTAAAATTCTAGCCTTGTGAGGGAGTTCTATGCGAACTATCCCGAGCAAGAGGATGGGCGGTGCTTTGTTAGAGAGAAATATGTGTTTGTCAGTTCCGAAATAGTGAATGCGATACTAAGGACCTATGATGTGGAGGACCGAGGCGATAATCCAAACCACTTCAGAAGTTGGTCAAGAGACGCCAACCACATCCTGTGGGACGTAGTAGCGCAGACATTATGCTACCCAGGCGCTGAGTTTAGTTTTGCCCGCAACGGATCCAGGAGACTTGCCCGATGCTAATTCAATAGAACAACCAAAGGATGACTATATTTCATAAGTGCACGCATGATTCCGTCAACTTATTTTACAAATGTGCCCTCAGACAGAATGAAACTCATTTATGGCATCATGACGAGCATGACAATTGATGTGGGGAGAGAAATAATGCAGAGCATAACGGAGATTAGTAGGCTGATGACTACTGGCGGATTGGGACATGGTTCACTCATTACTGCCTTATGTGATAGGCACGGAGTCCCAATATTCACCACTGATATCCTAGAGAAGAGTTAGTTTGTTGTGACCTACAGTTTAGTGCACTCCTTCCTTGACTCCCACCCAGGACCAGCAACAAAGGGAAGGGGCCCAGCAGCATCAGACCTAGAAGCCATGTATGAGGAAGAGCCAGAGGCACACAATGAAGCAGGCGAAAGCAACCATCAGCCTCCCCTGTCCTTAGAGCCTTCAATGCCGATGATGGAGCAGATGTTCTTGAACCAATAAAGGAAGCTACGGAATCAAGAGCAAATGATGCAAGACCATCAACACCTGACCCAGCGTGTTGATAATTTGAGTTACATGTTCACCCAATGGACAATGCAGTATCCGCCGCCACCACCACCATTTTGAGCCGTTGTATGTCTGTAAGTCATTTCATTTAAATTTTTGAGACTTTTACACATTTGGAACAATGTGTAGTTTAAGTTTGGAGGGGGAGTTTTCATTTTATTTTATTTTTGTGAGTCTTTTGTTTTTTTGTGTTTTATGTGAGTCAATTTTTTTTATATATCATGCATGCTGTGCTTATTTGGAATGCCCAGTGAACTAAGTGGGATAATGTAATGGAATGAGAAGCTAAAATCTGTGTGCTTAAGTTAGATATGCCAAAAATTCATGAAAATCTGATTATTTGGAATATTTGATGCTTAGCCTATGTGTTGTCAATTGAAAAATATCTGTGAAGTCTGCTTGCTTGTTATTTGAGGCGAAATAGTTAAGATGTACATGTTAGGGAGATGATTCAGGCATTTCTTTGTTAGCCTTTCTTACCATTCATTACATACCTTGCAAATAAATTGTATCCCTAGTCAGCCCATTTGAGCCTAAAATAAGTTATTTCTTTGACACCCTATGATTCCATTGTGTGTCATAAGCAGTAATTGAAAAAATTTGGAATGAAGAAGTGTGAAAAATAAATAAAAAAAGAGTGAAAAATTGATGCACCCGAATAAAAAGAATATGTTAAAGCTTAAGTTTTGGGGTGCCTATGTGAATGTGTTTCATGCTCTCAAAAAGAGAAGAGGGGAACGATAGGTATGAACTGAAAAAGAATACCAAAAAGAAGGACCAAATGGCTGAATGAGAACAACGCTTATGGTACGTAATTTGAGCCTAAATGCTAACTTTTACCTACCCCTGCCTAAGCCTACATTACAACCCTAAAAAGTCCTGAGAATTTCTAGTATGTAGGTCTATGATTAGTGGAGAATAGCAAGTAAACAAGCCCGTAGACTAAATGAAATTGACATGCATAGGTTAGGTATTCATGCTTCCATTACTTGTGATTGAAATGAATTTGCGAAATATCTTACTTTAAATTCTAGATTGCTGAATTCATGTTATATCTGTTCCTGGATATTATCCCAACTGACGTTCATGTGTTTCTAAGTCTTTGTGCAGCTGCTTGATTTGAGTCTTTGAGTCTTTTATTTTTGTGTCTTTGTTTTTATTTTGATCTTTGCTCGAGGGCGAGCAAAAGTTAAGTTTGGGGGTGTTTGTTAGGCGTATTTTGTATACGCCTTTTGAGTTATTTTTAGTTGGCATTTTACTCATTTTTGTTGTGTTTAGTATAGTAGTAGGTTTGTTTTTCTTTCTTTTGAGTCACAGCGGTGCAAAAAGGCAAAATGGCAAAAAGGAACGAGAAATGGGCAGAAAAGGTGCTCCCGAGGCGAAAAAGACGAAAGTTGGCAACTCAGAGCGAAAGAAAGCGCTGCATGCCACTATGCAGAACCGCGATGCCATATTTACCGAGGAGTCACAGGGATTTCAGCACGCGTGCCATCAGTAATCTGCGATGCCATTTGTGCTGAGAAGCTGCAGGAGTTTCGGCACGCGTGCAGCATTCGTAAAATTCAGAAGGCAAATTGACTAAGGCAGATTGGTCCATAGGGCACGAAAATTAGAGGATATTTAAGCCCTAGGGATTAATTCTATGGAGTAGGTTGGTCATTCTACAACACAACACAACACAATACGGATTTGGAGCTACAATTGAAGACTTTGTTCTACGTGATTTTCTTTCTTTCGTTTTTAATTCAGTTTATGTATGGATATTGTGTTAGTTCTTAGTGTGACTATGGCTAGGAGCTAAACACTCTATTAGGTCTTCCCTTATGAATCGCTTGAAACTTTTATTCATGAATTAATGCAGTAGTTTGATGTCTTCTTCACTTGATTATGATTTAGTCAATATTTGGTATGAATGTTTGATAATTAATTGATCAATAATTATAATAACCTATATGATTTCGAATCAAAAGCCGAAATGAAAGATTTGGATATGCTATAATTGACTAGACATAGGTTAAAATCGCACACGAAAGTACTCTGATACTCTTGTAGCATTATAGGTTACTGTTCTTAATCCTCTTATGTGGTAAATCCTATCATAGAAATATAGAAGGGTTCTGCACTGGGTTGAGTGATTATATGTCCTAACCAGAATATAAGACAGTCTAGTTACCGTTATCTTAACGAAGAAGAAGAATCATTCTAGTCGCATTAAGGTTTGAATAAAGTGGATAGTCGAGGATTTTGGAAGCCCCAATTCATTCATAACTGATTACAGCTTTATTTGTTTAAATCTTACAATTATTATAGTAGTTAAATAAAAACCCCAATCAAATATCGATTGTCAAATAGATAACATAAAATAGATGAACGGTACTTAGAAACTAGTCTATGTGGATGATATTCGGTCTTACAGACTATATTACTTGTGAACGATGCGTACGCTTGCGTGAACATTCGAAATATCGCTAACAAGTAGGTCGAGGATAATAGTTGTCGCGCCCGTTTTTGACCTCGGGGTCTGAACGGTATCCACAACGTTGCTCTTTGGCGCGGTTCCCTGGATGGAGCAATAATGCTGATTTTGAGGAGTCGCCACCTAATTATTTAAGTGAATTAGGACACTTGATTTATTGCAATAAAAATATTGCAATTAATCTTCATTTAATGGTCTGCGAAATTAATGAGATTCTGGATCAGAGTTCTTTATTATCCTAAAGGGAATGGGTTAGGTATCCTTTAAGATCCGCTAACTTGCGGTTATCGGTTCAAACCTAGGTTAATTATTTATTGCTTTTTTGTTCTACATATTCTAAGCAGTTTTCATAATTTCCAATTACAATGGAATGCAATACAGAATAATAAAGCTAAAATCGAAATAAACTCCGGGACATCTTTTAGCCCTTTTTAGGCCTTCTGCACAAGATGATCTCCGGGTACCTACACAAACACTTAGTAAAAGTGTTAGAAATAGAATAAATAATTTTAAAGTAATAGAAAGAATTAATAAGTAAAGCAAAAAATAAATCCGTCTTTTATACAGGGGAGACCTTGGAAATCAGACGGAGATTCCTTCATCGGCCAATATTGCTAGAAACAATAAAATAAATAAAACCTTCAGATCCGTGTCAAAACAGTAATAGTTTTAAACACGGAGGGCTCAGATATATAAAAAAAATAAAGTGGGACATTCTAAACAAGTCCAGCTGTGAAAATTCGCCCCGTCAGCACATGTTGGTTATCCTGTGTAAGTGGAAGAAATCATCACCGCCCAGAAAACTTTATTTTATTTTATTTTTCGTCTTTGCAACTGTAGAGGCCTCAAAAATCGACGGATAACTTTTTCATTGGTCATTCAAGTGTAGTATCAATTCAAATCAGTAAACCAGCAAAATATGTATCAAAATCAGCATGCAACATAGCAGAAAAATCAGTCCAAAATCATTAGCAAAAATAGCCAAAAATAATGGTAGCATAACAAAAAATCAGTAGCAAATTAAATCAAAAATCAGTCCAGTAAACTGTAAAATCAGTCCGACAAGCCGGACAACAGAAAACAATAGCAAACAACATTCGCGGGATCAGAAAATCCGACCCGGATCAGTATCTCAAACAACAACAAAAATAGCAAATGAGGCAACAATGACAAGTCATCGGAGATAACAAGTACCCGCCGAAAAATAACCACGATAGTAGCAGCAAAATAACCAACAAAAAAAAAATAGCAACCATTGTTATGTGAACTCCGGCCAGTTGAAAACGAAAAAGAAAAACGAGAATCAGTCCAACCAATAAACAGCAAGGTAAAGCCGACAATACAACAAAAGAGGAAAGAGGTTGGCGATACAGTGAGGTCGACGATGGGGTGTGGTCGATGGTGGAGCACTGGTTCGCGACGGTGGGACAGCGGCGTTGAGATTGTGGGTTCGATGGGAGAATGGGTCTGGACAGTGGGGTTCGACCGTCCCAACCTCGTGTAGTCACCAAGCGAGTAGTGGTGATGTTGGTTCGCGGACAGAGGTTCAACGGTGAGGGTTCGCCGGATGGGGTCGACGGCGACGGGAGTTGGATGAAGATGAGAGAAGGGTGAGGGAAGTGTGAAGTGTGAAGTGCGGCTGGAGGGGGGGGGGAAATGGTGAGGTGCGGCTGCTGTGTTGAAAAATAGTGAATGAGGGTAATGTTTTATTTATAGTGGTTATTTAGGTTTAGGGTTTGGGTTTGGTTTTTGGGGGGAAAAAGATGAAATGTGTATTGGGTCTCATTTTTTGGGCCTTGGTTTGGGCTTCGGTTTTTGGCGGACTGGACTGATCCGGATTGTGTCTCGGACTGGACTGATTTAACAAAAATGCAAAACGGGTTCATTATTTAAAAGAAAAAATTATTTAAAAGATGCAAAATTATTAAAATGCAATTACCGATGCAATAATAATAAAATACAATTATTAACAAATATTTAATGCCTAATTAAAAGTAAAGATGAGATGTCAATTAATTATTTAAAGAAATGCAAAATTATTAAAATAAAATGATCGCACAATAATAATAACATAATATTTGAATTTTTTTAATACCTAATTAAAAGTAAAAACGTGATGTCAATTTACAAAAATAAAACAACATAGAATGTTAGGTAAAAAATATACAAAAATGCCAAAAAAATGGTGATTAAAATGCGGTATTCTAAAACACTTAAAATTGCAAGAAATGTCCAAAATATGGATCAAAATTGGGTGTCAACAACTTGTCCCTCTTTGACTGAATACGATGAAAGAGTTTTCGGACAAAGACGTTGACTTGTAGCCAATTTTGTCCCCATCGTCAGAATTAAAATAAAGATCAAGAAAATGAATGGGCAAAAAGCTGATACAGATTCAAAAATTTTGTCCCAGTGTCGAATTATGATGACACTGGGTCGTTGTGATGCCAAAATAAAAGACAAAGCTGATGCAGATTTAAAATTTGTCCCAGTGTCGAATTATGAGGACACTGGGTTGCTGCGATGCTAGAAAATTAAAGCAGGCAGACGCCGATTCAAAATTATTCCAGTGTCGAATCATGATGACATTGTGCTGCTGTGATGATGCAAAATTAAAGACAATGCCAACGCAGATTCAAAATTTATCCCAGTGTCGAATTATGATTGACATTGGGTTACAGGTGATGTGGTGCTGTAACAGACAGGGTGTTTGTAGATGTTGATGGCGTCATTGCATGGACGCGATGGCGATATTCGTCGTTGCATAGACGAAACATAGATGAAGCTGTTGTATAGGCTTACATGAAATGACGTCGTTGCATAGACGCGATGCAGATGTTCGTCGTTGTATAGACGAAACATGATGAAGTTGTTGCATAGACTTAGAAGATATGGCGTCGTTGCATAGACTCGATGCAGATGCTCGTAGTTGCATAGATAAAACATAGATGAAGCCGTTGCATAGGCTTACATGAGATGGCGTCGTTGCATAGACGCGATGCAAATGCTCGTCGTTGCATAGACGAAACATGATGAAGTTGTTGCATAGTCTGAGAAGATATGGCGTCGTTGCATAGACGTGATGCAAATGCTCGTCGTTGCATAGACGAAACATAGATGAAGCTGTTGCATAGGCTTACATAAAATGACGTCGTTGCATAGACGAGATGCAGATGTTCGTCGTTGCATGAACGAAACTAAGATGAAGTTGTTGCATAGGCTTACATGAAATAACGTCGTTGCATAGACGCGATGCAAATGTTCGTCGTTGCATGAACGAAATATAGATGAAGCCGTTGCATATGCTTACATGAGATGACGTCGTTGCATAGACGCGATGCAGATGCTCGTCGTTGTATAGACGAAACATAGATGAAGTCGTTGCATAGACTTATATGAAATTACGTCGTTGCATAGACACGATGCAGATGTTCGTCGTTGCATAGACGAAGCAGAGATGAAGCCGTTGCATAGGCTTACAATGAAATGGTGTCGTTTTATGGACGTACCTGCTTTGTGACTCGCCTGGGTTGAGATAACGTCATTGCATAGACGTTGTGCGTTTGTAACCCGCATGAGCTTATTGTCGTGCTCCCGCCTTTGCTGATATAAAGATCCTGCACTCAAAAAAAACTTGTGAGTTTTAGGAAATGAGTGGTTGATTCGCGTCGACTTTGTAGCTTTGACTCTTGACGCTTGCATGCTCAGACTGGTTTGGACTTAGGGGTGTATCGATATCGACTTATGATGACGCTGAGTTTGTTGGTGATGCGGGATGAGTGGACCGACGCTCGAGGCCGCTTCTGCCATTCGTTGGAAAGGTTGACCCCCCAACAAATTACCACGGTTCGCTGTAAGAGAAAATTCACGCTGTGCTCCTGCTCCTGCATGCTAAGACTTAAGCAAAAAGTTAGTGCAGACAAAAATGATAACGCATGAATTTATAAGCAATGTAATTGTATGAGTAGAAACGTTATCCTGTAAAACGTGATGGCGATTGTATTGATGTGATGCTGCAAATGCTGAGATTTCGTCCTTGCACGGACGTGTTGAATGTTGTGAATGTTTTCTGAATGCTGCGAGTGCTGATGCAGTCTCTATGCAGACTTGCTGGATGCTGCGAATGCTTGTTGAATGTTGTTGATGGTGATGTAGTCTCTGCACGGACTTGCTGGATGCTGCGAATGCTTGTTGAATGCTTGATGAATGATGTGATTGCTGATGTAGTCTCTGCATGGACTTAACCCTGGCGGAAATTGCTAATATCTCTTTTCGGAATAATCAAATGCATTCTGCCGCACACGAGCCAATTGGAAGATTCTAATGGTGTGACCGAAGCCGATTTAAGCCGCCTACATATCCCGCTAAGGGAATCAGGTCAAGACGTAGTTCGTGATGTAAAAATATAATTGTACAATTTTTAAAAAATGAGACTGACGTCAATGTGGCCGCCTACGTATCACGCTGAAGGAATCAGGTCAAGACGTAGTTCGTGATGCAAAAAAATGATTGTACAATTTTCAAAAAATGAGACCGAAGTTCGTGATGCAAAAAATGAGAATTTTTATATATGTATTTTTTTTCCTGAAAAGTGGAAAGACAGCATCACGTTCTGACTTCAGTTGATACCAACAATTAGTATTGTGCGTAGGAATTCCGTTATTTACTTCCAGTCTAACCGAGACTGACTTCTGGATAATTCCTATAGTTTCAAATGGTACCTCAGACACCTAAGTATCGACACACTTGCTTGCAGCCAAGGTTTCGAACTACACGTAATCTGACGTTTCAAATGCCCTCACTGGAAGAAAGTCCTATCCACACATATATTCCATTATTTTAAATTTTGGGACGTTTAGAGAAACACACTCACACTCAGAAAGATGTTCAATGCATGCAATTGGGATACCATAGGCTTGGTCGTCATGTAAGTATCCACTAATGTGAGAACCCTCAGTATAAGATCATGTAGGGTTTGTCACGGGCTTGTAATGTAGGTTTGGGGGAAGGGATGAATATCATTTGGGTAAAAAGTGACTAATCCTTCCTCGAGCGTTGGACTACGTCTGTGCTTGATATTTGTGTGCTTTGATGCTGACCTGCTTTTTTTTTGTCTCAGTGTTTCTGTACTGACTTCTTTTTTAATCTTTCGTTTGGAGACCCCTTTTTCCAAAGTTATTCTCTCATTTTTATTTATTTTTTTAATAATGTCGGGGCTTTTGACTTCTTCTTTTTGTGAAGTCGTCATTTGTGTTTTTCTTTCTTTTCCCTTTTGGGACTTTGACAACTTTTGCCTTTGAAAACTTCAACTAGAATTTTGTCAGCCACTTGCACATTTCTAAAGCGCTCAAGGAGGTTGGGTCAAAAGAGGGATAGTGCGTATGCACTCAGAAAGAGTATAGGCTTAATACGTGGTTGTCAAAAGAATAGGCTTTAGGCTCAAAGGGGTGTACTACGGATAATGTTATTTGGTAGGCTGAAAAGGCTCAAACAGGTCAAAGAAAGCCTACGATCATTTCTTACACCGAGTGTTACTCAGGATTTCGCCTCAACAAACATTCAGGCCAAGTTCTAGATCACAATGCAATGCAATTGAACTTATTCTAAAACTCACCACACAATGCACATGAAACATTGAGGTTGGTTTCGTTCTTATCTTAGAAGCCTGCAAAAATATCATTACAGGTGTGCGTGAGAGGTACCAAAAGAATTTATGGTTTATCACGAAGTCAACCCATACTGATTATTACTCGTTCTTTCCTATGCACACTTCTAACTATGTTGGTATCAACCAAATCAAACAATGATACTTAAAAGAGCTTTTAAAAAAAAAGATATTTTATGTTTTTTGAATAAATGGTACCGAACCCGAATAGGGCTGCTTACGTATCTCATCTTTGACGAGAATCAGGTGTGCGTAGTTCGTTCAGATATGTTATAAAACGTATGATTTGAAAAGCATTCATTCATGAAAGAAATGCAAAAGTAAAAGATGTGCAAAACAAATGATTGTTCAATAAGACTAATGCAAAGTAAAAGGAATGTAATGAAAAAGTGAATGGCTGTGATAGAATGAATGAAATGCATGAATGAATGTATGTGATAGAATGATTGAAATGCAATAATGAATGTCCGTGATTGGATAAATGCAATGAATTGGTGAACCAAATATGTCCTTTTTTTATGTGGCGTCGAACCCTAGATGGGTTGCCTACGTATCACACCGTATGGTGAGAGTCAGACACGCGTAGTTCGGGATGTTTATGTTATAAAATGCATGATAAAGAATTATGTAATCGACACTAGACATATCAATTGAATTTGCAAATATATATAAAGATACAAAATATAGGACCCAGAGCGATGCTTCGTTGAATCCGGTATAAACTGACTTCTTTCCGTCAACATAACTCCAGCTCATTTTTGTGATGATTTTTTTTCTTTTTCTTTTTCTTCCTTTTTTTTCGGCCGCCCTCGACTATTTGCGAGGACAGTGTTCCTGCAAAAATATGACAAATGGGTGAGAGTAGGCAAGCCACAAAAATAATAAAATGTAAGGGCGTGACAATATAGTCAAAGACTCCCCTGCTTGGTTCGAAAGCACTGGTGGTTGATGCTTCACAAAGTTCAAATAGCGCTGTTCAAGAGCGATTTACGCAGTAGAAGTCCTGATTGCAATGTGACAGCAAAAAGTGCAAAAATGCAAATGCTCGAGCCCGGAGTTACAAAAAGGGTAATTATTGCATTAAATAATATGTACAGAATTGATAGCGACAACAATAGTAAACAAAAGCATGCAAATCAAGCGCGCGCCTAATATGCATGAGACCTCTCTTATGCCAGAGGTCGGCCTAAACGCCAGATATGCGAGATTAGGATAGATTGACCAAAGTTGATAAACATTAATGCTTTTGTTGGAAATGACGACCAAATGACGGTGCACTTTTCCCAATTTCGACGTGTCATGATCAGGCTTGGATCCGTCTATCGTCATCACGCTACACATAGTATGCTAATGGGTCATTGGGTTGTGAAATCCGTCGACAAGTTTGGTGGATTTCTAATTGTGGCGTTAATACCAAGGATTAACCCATCTAAGGTTTATGCATGCATGACTTAATATAAAAGGGTGGTATAGCTCTATCTTAAGCTTTCTAAGATTTGGCTTACTAGACGCTAGGTTCCCGAGCGGACAACTCGATTGAGAAGGTTACGTGGCTGATCAGACGAACCGATCTAACTCCACGCAGGCGCCAACTCTCCTAAATTTTAGGTGTCTTGAAAGAAATTTGCGGGTGCGCGAAGCACACCAGCGCGTGTAGTGTGTGACAATGTGAATTTTCCAGAGTGGAGGAAATATGAGCGGAATGCCAGTTTAAGGAAAGCAGTAAAAGCAAATAGCAATTAAAACAGTTAAGCATACAAAATTTAAAGCAAGCAATTTTAAGGCATTTAAAACAAATAAAAGCAAACAAAGTCAAGAAATAATAAATCTAGGTTTGATATGGTCAAGAACCTGATTATCCCCAGCGGAGTAGCCATGCTGTCGCGCCCGTTTTTGACCTCGGGGTCTGAACGGTATCCGCAACGTTGCTCTTTGGCGCGGTTCCCTGGATGGAGCAATAATGCTGATTTTGAGGAGTCGCCACCTAATTATTTAAGTGAATTAGGACACTTGATTTATTGCAATAAAAATACTGCAATTAATCTCCATTTAACGGTCTGCGAAATTAATGAGATTCTGGATCAGGGTTCTTTATTATCCTAAAGGGAAGGGGTTAGGCATCCTTTAATATCCGCTAACTTGCGGTTATCCGTTCAAACCTAGGTTAATTATTTATTGCCTTTTTGTTCTACATATTCTAAGCAGTTTTCATAATTTACAATTACAATGGAATGCAATACAGAATAATAAAGCTAAAATCGAAATAAACTTCGGGACATCTTTTAGCCCTTTTTAGGCCTTCTGCACAAGATGATCTCCGGGTACCTGCACAAACACTTAGTAAAAGTGTTAGAAATAGAATAAATAATTTTAAAGTAATAGCAAGAATTAATAAGTAAAGCCAAAAATAAATCCGTCTTTTGTACAGGGGAGGCCTTGGAAATCAGACGGAGATTCCTTCATCGGCCAATATTGCTAGAAACAATAAAATAAATAAAACCTTCAGATCCGTGCCAAAACAGTAATAGTTTTAAACACGGATGGCTCAGATATATAAAAAAATAAAGTGGGACATCCTAAACAAGTCCAGCTGCGAAAATTCATCCCGCCAGCGCATGTTGGTTATCCTGTGTAAGTGGAAGAAATCATCACCGCCCAGAAAGCTTCATTTTATTTTATTTTTCGTCTTTGCAACTATGGAGGCCTCAAAAATCGACGGATAACTTTTTCGTTGGTCATTCAAGTGTAGTATCAATTCAAATCAGTAAACCAACAAAATATGTGTCAAAATCAGTATGCAACATAGCAGAAAAATCAGTCCAAAATCATTAGCAAAAATAGCTAAAAATCAATGGCAGCATAGCAAAAAATCAGTAGCAAATCAAACCAAAAATCAGTCCAGCAAACTGTGAAATCAGTCCGACAAGCCGGGCAACAGCAAACAATAGCCAACAACATTCGCGGGATCAGAAAACCCGACCCGGATCAGTATCTCAGACAACAACAAAAATAGCAAATGAGGCAACAATGGCAAGTCATCGGAGATAACAAGTACCCGCCGGAAAATAGCCACGATAGTAGCAGCAAAATAACCAACAAGAAAAGAAAATAGCAACCATTGTTATGTGAACTCCGGCCAGTTGAAAACGAAAAAGAAAAACGAGAATCAGTCCAACCAATAAACAGCAAGGTAAAGCCGACAATACAACAAAAGAGGAAAGAGGTTGGCGATACAGTGAGGTCGACGATGGGGTGTGGTCGATGGTGAAACCACTGGTTCGCGACGGTGGGACAATGGCGTTGGGATTGTGCGTTCGATGGGAGAATGGGTCTGGGCAGTGGGGTTCGAACTGTCCAACCCTCGTCGGTAGTCACCTCCGGCGAGGCAGTGGTGATGTTGGTTCGCAGACAGAGGTTCAACGGTGAGGGTTCGCCGGATGGGGTCGACGGCGACGGGAGTTGGATGAAGATGAGAGAAGGGTGAGGGAAGTGTGAAGTGTGAAGTGCGGCTGGAGGGGGGAAAATGGTGAGGTGCGACTGCTGTGTTGAAAAAGAGTGAATGAGGGTAATGTTTTATTTATAGTGGTTATTTAGGTTTAGGGTTTGGGTTTGGTTTTTTGGGGGAAAAAGATGAAAGGTGTATTGGGTCTCATTTTTTGGGCTTCGGTTTTTGGCAGACTGGACTGATCCGGATTGTGTCTCGGACTGGACTGATTTGACAAAAATGCAAAACGGGTTCATTATTTAAAAGAAAAAATTATTTAAAAGATGCAAAATTATTAAAATGCAAATGCCGATGCAATAATAATAAAATACAATATTTAACAAATATTTAATGCCTAATTAAAAGTAAAGATGAGATGTCAATTAATTATTTAAAGAGATGCAAAATTATTAAAATAAAATGATCGCGCAATAATAATAACATAATATTTGAAAATGTTTAATACCTAATTAAAAGTAAAAACGTGAAGCCAATTTACAAAAATAAAACAACATAGAATGTTAGGTAAAAAATATACAAAAATGCCAAAAAATGATGATTAAAATGCGATGTCCTAAAATACTTAAAATTATAAAAATATCCAAAAAATAGATAAAAATTGGATGTCAACAATAGTACATCCTCTAAACAGGTTTCCTAGCATATTTTTTTTAGGTTATTAATAAAACTTTCTTCTTATAGTTTTCATGAGAAAGGTCAAAATCATATCTATCGTCTTTCCCTCTGTCTTTAAAGGTCTAATGATTAAGCCTTT
The DNA here is from genome assembly GCA_029844215.1 of Przewalskia tangutica. NCBI lineage: Eukaryota > Viridiplantae > Streptophyta > Magnoliopsida > Solanales > Solanaceae > Przewalskia > Przewalskia tangutica. Next base: position 96,943,430 of record CM056731.1, read on the forward strand.
AAACTTATCTTCCAATTTCTCAATTTCTGAACAGCTCTAAGTTTGAAATTTTTAATTTTAGGGGGAGGCTGCAGTGGCTACAATATCCTATTTCTTTTCTTGTGACCTAGCAGAATGTTGTAACTTTCCGATTTCAAAAATCATTTTTTTCTATTCTATCATATAAAAGAGCAATTTGTTCACCCAATATATTCATATATACATTTGCGTAATTTTGTTGTTTCAGCATAATATTAATATGCTTAGTAGTGATTTGTAATGTATCATTTTTAAACAATTTTGAAAAAGCTGCAAAATGAAGAACTTTAGGGTTTAGGGAATGTTTTTAATAATTTATATTTTTAAACTTAACATATTTCTTACATACATATCTATTCACATTGAATTGGTTTTTTATGTTTAATAAAAAATAAAAAAACTACTTTATAATTTAGTATAAATTTTATAAAACTTGTAATTTTATTTAAAAAACTTAAAAATCATTTTGGTTAGGTTAGGTCGCTTTTCAAAATATTTTTGACATCCATGCATGTATCTAAGGATAAAATATTAGATTCTTGTAAACTTAAGTTGAAAATAATGGTGCTAGAAATGGTTATGAGAAAACCAAGGAGGAGTTAGAACAGAGCCCGAGCCATTATTGCGTGTATGATGAGAAGGAAGTATAATTGTTGTGTATGATCATCTTGAAGAGTTTTATTGTCGGGCATAAATAGGGATTTTACGCAAAATGGTATTAATTTGTTTTCACAATTCCACTTGTACGTAGGGCTGCACAAAAAAAGGACCGGATTGAACCGAACCAGATCGGATCAATAAATTTGATCCGGTCTTCGGTCCTACAATTCTGGAAGGTCCTCGATCCGGTCCGGTCCTCAGTCATTTTAATGTTATTTTCGAGTTTCGGACCGGACCGAACTTGGACTGGACCGATAAATTCGATCCGGTCTTCGATCCTACTATTTTGGAAATTCGATCCTCGATCCGGTCTTCGGGTTTTGTGCAGCCCTACTTGTACGCATGCTTGGTTGTAGGGCTAATGAACTCTAATATTTACTTTTCATACCTATTGAAGTTTACTTTACACTATTTTTCGAGTATTGACCTATTTTTTTATATTCAGGTTTCCGGCTTGCGCCAGACTAGTCCTGAAGGTAGTAGCTCCCTCAACACTACTATCAGTAAATCGCGGGATGTGCTCCAATAATCAGGGTTTGAGTACGGACAACTGATAGCACCTACAGGGATCAATCCCAGAAGAGAGCAGAATGCTCCCACAGGAAATCGATCCCACGATGCAAGTGTTCAGAGCGCCTTAAGCCCCCCTCCTTTGCCATTTGATTGTGTCCCGGGCTACGAGATTGACCTATTCTGGAATAGATGACTTTCGAACCCTCCATGTTCTTTTTAAGAGGACCCGGTGGAAAACGAAGTATAACATTTTTCATCAAATAAATCTTACTTTGCTGACACATTTTTGAAAGGCTGAAAATTTTGCCATAACAATATCATGTTTGATGGTGACTATTAATCATTAGTGGATGCATGCACCAAATTCATTTATAAAACATACCGTAATATTTCACCTAATAATTACTAGTTTAAGAGAATTACAGATAATTAAAATGGACACAACTTGTGTCACCAGTCTCCGGGATCCTTACAAGACAGCTGAATTATTTGTTTACACAGCCTAAAAATCTTGATGTCCAAATTTTTCTTTGTAAACCCTATCCGTCATATATATTAATATGGAAAATCATTCTCTTTTCCAACATCTATATTTTTATTGTGAACTCGCAGCAGTATTTCTTCGAGCGCATACGAAACCCGAATCGACGCAATAACTCAGAAACCACGTTAGTCAATTAACCACACTTGGCAAGTCATGTGTGACAGGTTCAACCAAGAAGGTTTATGCAGGGAATCGAACTCGTGATCTTGCGGACCCGCGCTCTATTGCTACGCTAATTTGACTACCCGTGTGGGTGTCTATAATGGTATATTTATATGTTATAAATAGAGATTAAGAAAAAGACAAACTAATGGATAGACCCGATTCAATAACATTTTGCAACACTTATATTTGCACCAAATTCGTACTTATTGTCATAAACAAAAGGGAAAACTACATTTACTACCCCCTCCCACCACCCAAACTATTTACCCGGATATGCCCCCATTGAATTTAATTACAGTAGCCACCCCCTTCGAAAGAAACTATTTACCCTACTTTTTTTTTTTTTTTTTTTTTGACGAAGGAACCCGCAGCCGCTACTCTTTCGAGTGCGCACAGGGTAAACCCCGGGCTGACGCAATAGCCTGCAAACCACGTCAGTCGATTAACCACACTTGGCAAGCCATGTGTGACAGGCTCAACCAAGAAGGTTTATGCAGGGGATCGAACTCGTGACCTTGCGGTCCCGCACTCTACTGCTACACCAACTTGGCTACCCTTGCGGGTACTATTTACCCGACTTACCCATTACACAAACTGATTTGGAATTCCTTTTTTTGGGTGGGTATCGGCGTGACCCAAGCGACACATTTAGACTAAATCTATCTTTATCTATTTAGGGTCTGTTTGGCCAAATTTTTTTAAAATAATTTCTGCTTTTTAGAAGTAGTTTTGCAGAAACTGTTTTTAGAGAATTTGTCAGGGTGTTTGGCCTATAATTATAGAAGTACTTCTGAGAAACAGAAACAATTCTCTGTTTAACCCACATTTATGAAAAGAAACTAAAATATTCTTTTTAATAGATTTAAAACTATTTAAAATATTATTTTCTATCATATGTTTCTAAAATTAGTATATCTTTACAATTTAATAATTTTAAAAAAAATTATTTAATTGCAACATTTAATAAAAAAAATATATTATATTGTACATAAGAAATGTAACGACAATATGATAGTCAATGACTCAATATGTCCAAAAGTTGAATATATTACATCATTACACAACTAATAATCTAGAATATAGAAATATTATTACGACTCGCAACAATTTTTTTTGTGTGTCTAATGGGAAACTTGACATTATTGATAATACCCTCCATTTTTTTCTCACCTTTCTTTTCTTTGTTTTATTTTCTTTCGTTTCTTGTTTCTTTTTTTCTTTTAATTTCTTTTTTCCTTTTTTTGCTTATGTTTTTATTTTTTATTTTTTGTCCTTTACTCTTTTTTTAAAGATAAAAATTCTAACTAATTATTTTTAGACTAATAATGAACAAGTCTTTAATGATATCATGTCAGTGTATGATATATACCATATGGGTATCATATATGATTGATGAGTTTTTCTTGAAGGAATTAATATGTCTTTTGTGATACTCTGTCAGTATATGATATATGCCAGGATGGTATCATACAGGACCGAAAGTATTTTCTAAGGAATGAGCTAATCTGTATGATACTATGTCCGTATATAATATATACTAAGTAAGTATCATATATGATTGAGCTTTTTTTGAAGAAATAAAATCAGTCTTCTATGATATCTTGTTAGTATATGATATATCATGTGGGTCAGTCATCCATGATACTATATAGATATATATACCATGTGGGTATCATAGAGGATTGAGCTATGTTTTTCTTTAAAGGAATGAACTAGTCATTTATGATACACTGTCAGCATATGATATATACTACGTGAGTATTATAGAGGACTGAGGATTATTTTCTTTTTAAAGAATGAACTGATCCTTTATGATACCATGTGAGTATATGATATATATAGTATGAACATCATATTGTAATGAATATGCCATCTATGATACATTATCAGTATATAATATATACAAGGATGGTATCATAGAGGATTGTGTGTGTTTTTCTTGAAGGAGTGAATTATCGGTCCTCTATTAACCCTGTCAATAAATGATATACCATGTAGGTATCATAGAGGATTGAGTGATATTTTTTGAACGAATGAATCAACTTTCTATGATACTCTATCAGTATATGATATATACCATGTGGCTATCATAAAGTATTGAGTTGTGTTTTTCTTGAAGGAATGAATCAATCGTTTCACATCATAGAGGACTATGTTTTTTTAAGGAAATAACCATCAGTCCTGTGTGATATCATGTGGGTCATAGTATATTGCAACATTATACTTAAACTACTATTGAAAAATGAATAAGTAATAAATAAATAAAGAATGAAAATAAAAAAATGAATTAGAATTAAATATAGAATCAGATTATGGTGAATAGGGATGTCAATGGGGCGGGGCGGGGGCGGGGGAAGGGTACCCCGTACCCGTACCCACCACCTAAAACACACCCCCACCCTCGCCCCACCACCCATTACGGGTAATAATTCCTCCACCCATCTCCGCCCCACTTATTCCACGCGGGTACCCACTTACCCGGCGGGTACCCATTAATCTCATTCTCTTTTTCTGACGGTCCCGAAAAAATGATTAACTAGTTTCCAGGATTTGCCTTGTCAAAAAGACAAACCCAACTATACACAGAGCTCTCCATGTTGACTTTTGAATCTCTCAGTTAACCATCTTTCCACTGCAAGATTAAGGTTTTAACTTAGCATAAATGCTCGCTGAAAAGTTGACAAACATTAAAACACAAATGATGGGCATTCCAAGGTTAGAGTTGTTTCATCCACACATGCAAGCCTAACCTAAGCATGCATCCTATTAAACTTACTATTTTCATATACCAGAGATGCAAATGGACAATAAAAGTAGATTAGCCTACTAATATTATTTTCAGGATTTCCATAATTAGAAGCATGAAACTCAGTTGTGGACAAATGGGAAACTAAACAACAAGTAAATGGAGGAGGTACTTTCATGATTAGTACAAAGCCATTTTATAAACAAAGGGACGAGGTACATTCAGGATCAGTACTGTTTATGTAAAAAAAAAATGGAAAGAGGTACTTTCATGATTTCAGGACACGGTGCGGGTTGGCTCAAGTCATATTTTAAATCAAAGGGCCAATAAATTCATAAATAGCCTAATTAAACTAATAAACGATACAGATATGGGCGGTGCGGGCACGGTCGATGTGGGTACGGTGCGGGTAGCGGGGCGGGGCGGGTGCGGGGCGGGTCTTATATGAAATCCACCCCGCCCCACTACCCATGGCGGGTAGCACTTTTGATACCCATACCCGCCCCACCACCCACCAAACCATCCCCATACCCGCCCCAACTGGAGCGGGTGCGGGGCGGTACCCGTATTTACCCGCCCCACTGACATCCCTAATGGTGAAAAAGAAAATAAAATATTGCATGAAAAAAAAGGAGAAAAAAAGGAGAAAAAAGAAAAGAATAAAAGAAAATAAGAAGTAGAGAAATAAAAAAGAAAAGAAGAAAAAAGAGACAATTAAATAGAAAAGAAGAAATAAAGAATTAAAAAAAGAAAAAAATAAAATGAAAGGAGCTAGAATTAAATATGGAATTAGATTATGGTGAAAAAAGAAAATAAAGAATACTATGATTTGAAAAAAGAAGAAGAGAAAATAGGAGAAAAGAAGAACATAAGTAGATACTCTCGGCTGGATCTTGGTCCAGCCTACTACGAGGATCCCGTATCCAGCAACCCAACATATACAAAGAGCATCAAAGCCCCTTGACTAGGTTGCGACGCCCCATTTGTGTCTGTCTGCGATCGTGCCTAGCTGGGACGAGTATGTGTTCCTCAGAACAGTGACATATGCCATGATATCTTGGAGGAGGCGCATAGCTCACCTTTTTTCCTGCACCAAGGGAGCACGAAGATGTACGCATAGATCGATTTGGGCCTCCATCAACGTGATGTCACTGCGGGCCCCAGCCGAGCTTTCCAGCTTACCTGCTTAACCGTACCCTCCTATCGTACCTATATAGCCTTTCCTTCAGTTATATTCAGTTTCAGTTCTGCTTCCAACTATCGATGGAAGAAGGCTTGGACGTATAGCAAGATTAAATAAGAGGTATTGCAATAAAAAAGAAAGTATGTAAAAAGAGACAATTACCTACAAAAATTATAAGGGGTACTAAGTGTAAATATATTTTTTGAATATGAAAAGTAAAGGGGCATGCAAGGGTAAATAATTTGATTTTAGGGTCATGTGTAGTTTTCTCTAAATAAAATAAAGAAGTAAATTTAATGGTACTTTATACCTTCTAGCTTTAAATTCTAAATTTGCGTCCAACTATATTGTTAATTTGTAGGATACAATTAAAAAATTGAAAATACATGATTCAGTTATAGCCATCAACTGCGTGTTATTTACAAAATAATTAAGCTGTGACCTAATTTGTCAATCATTCAGAATGTGCACGTATGTTTATTCCATCCAAATAAATATATGATATATGTTTTTGTATAGTCTCTTTTATATAATTGAGAAATATCTTAGGTCATAGCGCGAGGTTTGAAACGCGGGCGGACAATGAGCTCGCTCCTATGCCCTTCTTCACTTAAATACTAGACTTTTATCTTTTCTTTTTGCTTTGCCCTTATCCTGTTCTTCGAAAGAGCTAACAAAATCTTTAAACGGACTTTCCTTCGCCCTTCTCAAAGAGGTAACGACTTCGAACCTGTAACATATTTTTAACTCACACATCAAGTGTTGCACTCTTACCACTAGATCAAAGTCTCGAGGACTTACATAAATTGTTTAACTTTTAATCATATTTAATCAATTCACATTCGCATCTCAATATTATTAGTATTACTAATGATGGTGTAGACACCTGATACGAATAATCATTTTCCGTGCAAATGATACATCCAGGCAAAGCAAAATTGTGTCATAAGTTTGAAGTAAAGGGACGGTTACTCTATTGACTCTTGCACAAATATCCTTCCAGTTTCCCCCCTTGTCCATCTTCTTTTTCCCTGTTCCAGTGACTTAGAGACAATCAGTATTAGGATACATGTACTTTATACACATTCATATTTATATATTGATGATAATTAATATTATGGCATTTGCATTTGTTGAATTATTAGTTGATTATTTATAATATTCTATAAATGCATCCCTAGAGGTTACGTGGTTATTAATAGAGTGAGAATTAATATCATAGCGTCACACTCTTAAATCACTTCGACTAATGATCATCAAGATTGGAATATCGGTGATATGTTATACGTCGACATGTGGTCTGCATCATATCCTTCGGGGATGTAGTATGTCTCACTTGCTACGAGTTATGGCAACTCGTGATGGACACATGAGTACTTGTTGAAGTATTGATATACCCTACTGATGCACTGTTTGTTGTATGTCTAAAGTGTCATCGGTGTGTGGGAGATAGTAGTACTTAGACTTGAGGTCGATATCACTTTGTTTACGAAACAATGTACTTTGATCCTATCCTAAGCTCAAATGCCTTATAGGTTGAGACGCGGCTTGTTTTGGGTACATTGTGAAGTATACTAAAGGTGGTAGTTGAGCCAAGATTAGGATTCATTCCTCGAATGCATCTTCGAGAGAGCACTCAGATTCTCATAAGATATTAGGTTGACTAAGTCGTTGGCCAACACAATGGACATGTCTATGATATGGTCCTGTTGTCAACTAATATAGATGAGTTATTACGATCAAGCCATTTGGATAGACACTTGACAAATCCTAAGCTTGATTTAGTAGATAGAACAGGACCATGCAATCAACAATTCATTCTCAAAGAGATTAATGTATTCTTGAGGCCTTCAAAAAGTTTAGGGAATTTAAGTGTGAAGTTGAGAAACAACTCTCAAAGAGTATCAAGACTCTCCGATCCGATCGAGGAGGTGAGTACTTGAGTAAAAAAATTCTTGAATACTTAAAACTTCATGGAGTTCATTCTGAATGAACACCTCTTGGAACACCACATATGAATGGTGTTGCCGAGAGGAGAAACCGAACCTTACTTGATATGGTTCGTTCCATGATGGAATTTTCAGCTCTTCTTACATACCTTTGGGGATACGCTATTCAAACCTCGATATATGTTGTGAACAGAGTTCCTTCGAAATCAGTTGAAAAGACGCCATATGAGGTATGGTGTGGCAAGAAGTCATCGCTTAGACACATGAGGCACTTGGGATGTCCTGCATATGTCAAGAAGTTGATCACTGATAAGTTGGAGCCTAGAAGTGAGAAATGTTACTTCGTTGGGTATCCAAAGGAAACTAAGGGATACTACTTCTATTTTCCTGGAGAACATAAGATTATTGTTTCCAGGAACACAACTTTCCTTGAAGAAGAACATGTCTACAAGGAAGAGGATTGCACAGAGATAGAACTTGAAGAAATTCAAGAACAAAGTAACATAGAGGTTGAAAACTTGCCGAGTGAACAAGGCAAGGATTCAGTGGGAGCTATGGCGAAGATTGGGTATTTCGGATACGCCATTCGGATGCAAGATCCTCCGGCGCAGAGCTTGGGAGCAAGTGCAGGGACTGCACCTGTTCCCACTCAGAAAAGACATGAAAATGATATTCCTGAAAGCTCTAATGTTGGTGGATCAACCAACACACATGAACCTTCTCACAGTCAGAACATACCTGAAACTGGACTGCAAGCCACTCAACTTCGTAGGTCTGTTAGAACTCATCGTCCTCCGGAAGGACTAAATCTACTTGTGGAAATGCAAAATGAGTTAGATATTCCAGATGACAATGAGCCTACAACCTATAATGAAGCAATGCTAGACATTGATTCAAAGAGATGGCAAGAAACCATGAAATCCGAAATGAAATCTATGTATGTCAATCAAGTGTGGAACTTGGTTGATTTGTCGAGTGGGGTTAAACCCATAGGATGCAAATGGGTCTTCAAGAAGAAGATTGATGCATCTGGCAAGATTCAGACTTATAAAGCTAGACTAGTGGCTAAAGACTTTACTGAGCGTCCCGGAGTGGATTATGATGATACCTTTTCACCTGTTGCTAAGATTAAGTCTATTCGGATTTTGGTTGTGATAGCTGCACATTATGACTATATGACATTTGGCAGATGGACGTCAAGACTGCATTCCTCAATGGTGACGTAGTTGAGGAAGTGTTTATGAAATAATCTGAGGGTTTTTTATGTGAGTCCAGACCAAATGTTGTGTGCAAGCTACAAAAGTCTATTTATGGACTTAAGCAAGCCTCTAGGAGTTTGAACATTTGCTTTGACAAGGCTATCAAGTCATTTGATTTCGTCAGAAGCAAAGAGGATCCTTGTTTTTTATTTCAAACGCAAGGATGAGGGCATTGTCTTCATTATTATATATGTTGATGACATATTGATAATGAGAGACAATAGGGCCCTTCTGCAGTCGGTTAAATATTGGTTATCCAAGACCTTCATGATGAAAGATTTAGGTGAAACCTGCTACATTCTGGGAATTAGGATCTACAGAGATAGACCTAATAGATTTTTGGGGCTGTCACAGTCAATCTACATAGACAAAGTGCTTAGACGTTTCTCAATGGAGAATTCCAAGAAAGGCGATCTTCCGATGGGTCAAGACATGAAGTTATCTAAGAAGGGTTCCCCTTCTAATATTGTAGAACTTGAACGCATGAAGAGGATCCCGTATGCTTCGGCTATAGGATCGAACATGTATGCCATGACTTGTACTAGGCCAGATGTGGCCTTTGCACTTAGTATGACTTGCAAGTTCCAGCAGAATCCTGGTGAGGAACACTAGAAAGCAGTCAAGAGTATTCTCAAGTACCTCAGGCGTACTAAAGATTACTTCTTAGTCTATGGAGGGAATAATGAGCTGGTTGCCATTGGGTATATCGATGCTAGTTTCCAGAAAGATGTTGATGATTTCAAATCTCAGTCTGGTTACACTTTCATTTTCAACAGAGGAGCAGTGAGCTGGAAGAGTTCCAAACATGCTACTACTGCAGACTCGACTACTGAAGCGGAGTACATTGCTGGAGCGGAAGCTGCTAAGGAAGCTGTAGCGATTTCTGAGTTCCTGAAGGAGCTAGGGGTTGTTCTGAGTGCTAGTTGTTCAATAACCATTTATTGTGATAACACTGGTGCCATTGCACAGGCAAATGAACCAAGATCAACGAACAGATACAAACATGTACCAAGAAAGTACCCCATCCTGAGTGAGATGGTGGAAGCTGAAGATATCAAGATAGATTATATCCCCACAAACAATAATCTAGCAGACCCGTTTACTAAGCCATTAAGTTTTGTTAAGAATAATAGTCATTTTGAGAACATGAGTATTAGATATGTTGGTGATTGGCTCTAGGCCAAGTGAGAGATTGAAAGTATATGTATGTCCTAGAGACAATCAGTATTAGGACACATGTACTTTATACACATTCATATTTATATATTGATGATGATTAATATTATGACATTTGCATTTGTGGAATTATTAGTTGATTGTTTATAATATTCTATAAATACATCCCTAGAGGTTACGTGGTTATTAATGGAGTGAGAATTAATATCATAGCGTGACGCTCTTAAATCGTCTCGACTAATGATCATCGAGATTGGGATATCGGTGATATATTATACGTCGACATGTGGTCTGCATCATATCCTTTGGGGATGTAGTATGTCTCACTTGCTACGAGTTATGACAACTCGTGATGGACACATGGGTACTTGTTGAAGTATTGGTATACCCTACTGATGCATTGTTTGTTGTATGTCTAAAGTGTCATCGGTGTGTGGGAGATAGTAGTCCTTAGACTTGAGGTCGATATCACCATGTTTACGAAACAATGTACTTTGATCATGTCCTAAGCTCAAATGTCTTATAGGTTGAGACGCGACTTATTTTGGGTACATCGAAGTAGACTAAAGGTGGTAGTTGAGCCAAGATTAGGATTCATTCCTCGAATGCATCTTCGAGAGAGCACTCAGATTCTCATAAGATATTAGGTTGACTAAGTCGTTGGCCAACGCAATGGATATGTCTATGATATGGTCCTGTTGTCAACTAATATAGATGAGTTATTATGATCAAGTCATTTGGATAGACACTTGACAAATCCTAAGCTTTATTGAGTGAATGAAAAGATTTTATCTTTCCACATAGAGGTTCAGTCCACGTGCTTCGTGTAGCTAAACTTTACATATTGAGGTTCGTTTTTCGGTGCAATCTAGGAGTTCCGTGAAGATCCTAATGATATTAGTGTCAATAGGACAACTAAGGGTCGGAATAAGCTTTCAAGAGAATGTCCTATCTTATCGACTTCTTGGGAAAAATGAGGAAAATGACTTTAATCTCTTGTTTCGGAGAAATAAGTGGCTCACGAGGAATGGAATGTAGAGGACTGAATGGTAAACACTAAGTCAAATGTTCCGTTGATTGAAGGATGTAATTAAAAAGAGATAATATATATGTTCGGTTGATAATCGAGACATAAGAAATGGGAAAGGGGTCAGAAAATGGGACAGGACCGCGGTGCCTTGATTCAGCACCGCGGTGCCAGAAACACGTGCCAGCACCGCGGTGTCACCTGATGGAACCGTGGTGCCGACGCGTGTTCTGGCAGTCCGATTTTCGACCCAGTCCAGGTTTCTGCTGGGCATGGCCCATGGAAACCCTAAAGCTCATATTTTCTATTATAAATAGGAGGCTTCCCTTCCCACTTTCATAACAGCAAACCTAAGAGAGGTAAATCTCTTCTAAAACTCTTTAGAAATCCCTAGAATTTCTAAAGATAGAAAATTACATCAAAGTCTAAGAACTTAGAACTTGCAAATCAAGGGATATTTGAGTGTGCACCCCGGACTACACAAAGCATCAAGTTTCAACAGCTTGGATTGCGGATTACTTCAAAATGTAAGTCTTCATTCGAAGTATTACATTTGCTTTGTGTTTTATTTTACATTGCATATTCATACTTCAGTTTGACCGCCTATGTCAAGTTTGAAATATAAATTTTCAAATTCCGATGCGTGTACGAACCCGACGCAAACGCCTACATCCAGAACTAAAAAGCTACCATATTAAGATTACTCTCTCAAAACACTTCTATATTTGACTATGAAATTTCAAACAATTCAAAGTTGTGACCCTCTGAGAGAGTGAGAATTGAGAAACTGCAAGGGTACAATATGAGAGTCAACACAACAATTTTCTAAATTTGCAATGTATAAAAGAAGGGTAAGGGGAGGAGATTGTATTTGCTAAACCAACAAAAAAAGAAGCAATTTTCCTCATCAAAATTTTTACATAATTTTACAAGTTTGGAGGTGCTATTCATAATTTTTGGCACCTCCTTCCCTACCAAATAGAGTTCCTCACTTGTTTATATCTTCCTCCCTAGCACCAAAAAGGTTTATACAAAAAAGAAAAGGGAAAAGGATGGAGAAGGACTACTGTTGTATTCCCTTTCTCTTGCCACCACAACAACTAAACATTGTGACTGATACTAAAAAATTTGCCTTCAGATCTTCTAGGCTATTTATCAATCAAAATTAACAAAAATGATCTCCCATACAAACTCTTTCTTTCAAGGCAAGGGTGTGTATTGGAAAAAGAAGCATTCCTGGATAAGGTATGTCACTCCTCATCCTCCTCTTCCTCATCCTCATCGTCGTTATCATCATCATCATCATTGTCGTCATCGTCATCATCGTCGAGCACATCCTTGTCCCTTGGGGGCATATATGTAGGACAAGTAGGAAAATTATCCATGTTCATTTTATGGTGAAGTGCCATTGTTCGCAGCATTTCAGCAATTGCTTGATTGTGCTTCACCTGATAGGCTTGAAAATGGTGTATGTGATCCAAATCCTCCTCAACACGTGTCACTCGGTTTGGTATTGATGATGATGCATAGGCCGAAGAACGGGGTATATGAGATGGACCTGCACCACTTGAAGCATGCCTCTCATCAACAATGTGTCGGGCAGCCGCCATCATCACTTCCTCATTAGGATCATATCGGATTCCTGGTTGAGTGCGTAAAGTTGCTAGAAGATTTTCCTTCAAGACCTAAAATGCATATAAATAATTCATCAGAAAACTCATATTTCACATCTTTAGCTAATAAACTATGGATGGCTTCTGATTTTAGATAAATCGTGTATACGATCGAGCGTCCAACAAAACTCCTAATGTACTGAACTAGGCATTCAACATTTTCCATATCCACTTCAATGCCCTAAGTAGAATCCCTATGTACTAGAACTATGCTTCCTTAAACAATGAAATAACATTTCTCCCAATTCAAAATAAGTTAGTCCCAACACTGCATTAGTACACACAATTTCCAAGAATATTTCCAATCATATCATGGAAAATCCATCATATACATTTGAAAAGATGCTCAATGTAATGCTCGAAAGACATTCTCCTATATGCTAATGTGCCATAAGAGCATGTAACGTTTTCTCTTGTTCCTCTAAGGCAATAGGTATTAATCATAACTAGAATATCCTTCTAAAGAGCAATAATATTTTCAGTCCTTGAATTAATATAAAAAAAAATCGTGTCAAAGTGGGCTTTATACAACATCGGCTCTGGATACGAGACCGTGAAATTACACCCAATGACCTCAGAAATGGATAGTCTAAACTTTTGACCCCTCTTGCCCTATGGAAAAATCTTTAAGGTCAAAAGCCAAAACTTGTTAAACTTGAAGGTTTGCTTATAGGGCGAGCGAAGTTAAAAGTTCAAGACCACTCGCCCACCCCAAGGCCATAATTATAAATCAACCATAGGAGACTTGGTGACTTATTAGTTCTTCACCAAATGAGTTAAGTCCGGCAAGATGATATGCAGAAATCAAATCCATAGCCTTCCCAAATAAACAAGGTAAGTTATTGTTTTATGACTTTATCACAACCCTCAGAGTATGAATTGGATAACACTTCACAAATAATTACTTATGAATTGATCTTTCCTTTTACTTTATTCTCTTCTCCTATATCTCTCAATTCTTTTCCATTTATCTCTCATTTCTTCTTGTGCTACGTCAATATCTAATAAGGAAGACGGTTCATGATCATCCATGAAAACATTATATAGCAAAAGATGATAACACGACTCACCTTTTTCTCAGCTGCTTCTCTAACTTTGCCCCAAAATGGACCTGTAACATTTAAGGCAATACAATTACTCAAACATTTAACAAAGGGTTAAGAATTCACCATCAAGGCGAGCTTAATATAGATTAAGAATTCTCACTGATCAATGTGAATTTAGCCAAAAACCTTAAGTACCATTGATTCGTAACAAGGATCCAAATAAATAGGGTGTCAAATAAAAGTTTATGAGAAGAAATGATGTAGGTATGTTACTTAAGGAAACTGTCAAAAAACTTTTCTCCATAAACAGATACTCAATAAAGGAATACTCAATCAATACTATTTGGGGTTGGATATATAAATCCTCTATATCAGGGGCGGAGCTACATGGTGGCCGGGGGAGGGGGGTTAGTATACTACTAATAATATTCATGATATTACAATAGAGTCCTCAATTTTTCGTTCCCCCTAGACCAAAAGTCTTCAATTTTTCGCTCCCCTAGACCAAAATAGGCTTCCCCTAGACCAAAATAGGCTGGGGAGCCCAGGCTCCCCCTAGCCCGGAATCCTGGCTTCGCCCTGCTCTATATATGTTCCGCTCCATCCAGGTCCAATTATTCTTTCATTTAGTAATCTGTCATTCAACTTATGTATTATACAAATCTTACTCTTATTCTTTGCATAAGCATACAAGTCTCTTGCCAAACTAAAAAGAGTCTTGACAAACACCATACTTATAAGTGTGATTTGGCATGCATATATTTTGTCTTACTTCTACCTATCTTAAAATCCTTATTTGCTAACGAACTACTCAATAGTCTCAACTTTTTATTGACTCACTTCATCCTACTTCAGAGATAGAAAAAGAACTTGTAAGCCCATTATTTGTGGTACCCCCTAGTTTTATCAACCAACACAGTATAATTATATAAATAGTATGTGCCATGTAATGTCATCCTACATATTATTTTTTATCTCATCCTAAATATTGTTCCTGCATTGTCATATATGGAACCCGGTACTCCTTTTTTCACTTGTTTGGTATCTTTTCGCTCTTTAATAGTATAACACTAAGCAGCTTTGTTGCAAGTTGTGTAACAAATAAGTTTATAAATGGTCAAGAATGGTGATCTCTGGTCATTTTCCAAACAAAAAACAACTGAAAGAGTCCATACCACCACGATGCATCGCTTGAATTCCAGTCTCTGGTTTATGTCCCTTACTCCATTTCTCTTTCCATTGCCTTTCCTGATGCAACTTTTACTGTTAGGAAGAAAAAGTCAAGAACTGAAAGAAAAGATAACGTTATGTGGAAAAGCTTCTCTTCTACCTCCTCTTTCTCTATCGAATGAGAGGTTGATCTTTTTGATGTGTCTGAATCAATCTGCGAGATAAGCACAAGTTAGATGAGAGTCAGGAGTTAGGAGGATATCGAAAAGGAAAAAAGAAGAGATGGAAATATAGGAGCGAGCTAACATACAACAACGGTGAGAAAGGTTATGAATCAGTTCAAATAAAATTATCACTAAAACCAGAAGTCCAGAACAATGTCTATATACATCATCGAATCAGACGATATTCTCCTCCACAACAAAAACATAAACCTATATGTTCAGACTATAACTGTCTTGTGGAGTTATTGGCTTATGGAAGAGACCTACATATTAATGACCATCAATGATATTAAGCACATATCAGTACAAAAGGCGTAGACGCAGAGGAACAACATTGGCCTGTGAAATCTACCTAAATATCCTTAAGAATAAATTTCCAAAAACAACCTCCTTCGAAAGGCTTCTCCCATAACCCCAATATGGGATTCAAAAAATGTATAGGACTTTACTCGTCGTTCAATTATATCAAAATTTAGTTATTTAGAACACCGAGGATCAAAATAACATATCGGAGCATCCTAATTGAAGTCACGAGGAGCACATGTAGAGCCGAATTCTGCAAGTCTCATCATAATTAACATAATGATTTTATTTCATCATTGCAAAGTAAATAACAAACAAGACAGAGCGGTAGAATTGCTCCTACAGTGAGTTGAATACCACTGGTTCAACGCGTGGAAATAACCTCTTTGCGGAAATGTAAGGAAAAGGTTTCATAGGTATTCACCCCACTCTCCTCCAATCCACACTAGTTGAGGAGCACTTTGTGTGCACAAAGTAAGCCCTTTCATTGTAAAGTAACATAACAAATTAATTCATGTAACAAACATATGTTAAACCAGAAAATGAGATTTGCTTCAACAAGCACTGAGTTCATAAAAAGTACAGCTTTGTACAATGACATGTCTACTCCAATATCAGCAAAATCTTTCACCCAAGAGTGAGGCTTAATGGTCAATGAAGTGCATGAACATCACGGGAGACCAGGCTGTGTTTGGTATGGGGACGGGAGTTTTCCAGTTTTTCCATGTAGGTTGATCAAAATATTTTAGAAAATATTTTTCTCTAGGAAAACAAGTTCCTTAAAAATAAGAAATATGACTTCCCTAGTGGGAGTAGGAAAAACAGGTACAATAAGTGACCTTCCCAGGTCATTGTCTTCTCCCATGACCACTCCACCCCGACACCCCAAACTCCCGCTCCCCACCTCATAGTGTTTGTCTATATTATATATAAATGCTCTTGGAATCATATTTTTTTGCTTACACTTACATAACACTAGAAAATAAGTAAGAAACACACTTCAAATTTGGAAGAAAATATTTTCCTTCATACCAAACACACCCATGCGTTAAAAAAATGTATGATTATTTCTTCTGCCTAAGCCTTGGAGGTCAAAGTTACCAAATAGTTACTTTGGTGGTGGAAGGTACCACCCTCTAACTCAAACACCACCATTATAAAAAAGAAAAAAGAATATAAGCTAAACCTTAAACCGACCAAAAGCAAAAAAAGGAAACTAGAATCAATATGGGACATTAAGAGCAGAGACATCCATCTTTCTCTTTTGCCTCCTTTACAAAAAAATCGGGAAAATACATTTTAGCGACAAAAAAATTATGTAGCTAACTTCAAAATCCGTCGCCAATCTTATTTAGCATTAGCAATGTATTATCACAAAATATTGTTAACTACGAGTAATTTTAGCTATGAATTAGCAACATAATTGGTCCATTTTTCTTTGGTAGTGATGCCAACCATTTTAAAATCCAATAAGCAATTTGTAAACAAGTAAATATAGGAAACAATATATTCCCTACCCATAATTAGAATATTTCCATATATTGTGTAAATATAATTATGGTAAGACTAGGATTCCTTTTTTGTATAGGCTTATGATTCCTATTGTATAAGGGATGAATATTATACTCTATATATACCTTGATATTAATGAAAGACTCCCCAAGGGAGATTAATATCATCTAACATGGTATTAAGAGCCAAATAAACAAAACCCTAAAAATATTTCTCTTCCACAGCCGCTGGCTGCCTCTCCTACGCCGCGACCCTCCCGAATTTTTTTCTGTTTTCCCGGGTTTTGTTCTTCCTTTCTTCTCTTCTCTAAATGACTATCCCTGATTCTTCCACACTTTCTGACGCCTCTACCTGCACAAATCCCACCACAAAGTCATCCGTTTCATCCCGCCCTTACTGTTTCCAACATCAAGAACCATATTCCCATTATTCTTGATCAAGAAAACAGTCAGTATTCTCCGTAGGTTGAACTGTTTCGTAATCATGCATGTCTCTATAACGTGCTTGATCACATCGATGACACCATTCCACGCACTCTGGAGGTTGATGAGTCTACTTGGCGTCGTCTAGACGCCGGCGTCAAACAGTGGATTTATGGTAGTATTTCTCAGGATCTTCTTCTTACTATCATGAAATCTGGGGCCACAGCCCTTGAGTTATGGAATCGTTTGGAGGAATTTTTTCATGACAATAAGCACACCCGTGCTGTGTATTTAGAGGAGCAATTTAACAATACACGTCTTGAAAACTTTTCCAATGTGACTGAGTACTGCAAACAGTTAAAGCTACTGACGGATCAACTTGCTGTTGTCGACGAGCCTGTTACTGACACCAAACTGGTGTTACAATTGATTGTTGGCCTTCCTAAAGGAGAATATGATACTTTGACCATCATGATTCAACAGGCAGATCTGTTACCCAGCTTTAACAAAGCTCGCTAGCACTTGTTGCTCGAAGAGACTCGACGTGCTAAGCAGGATGAGCACAGTCAGAAGGCATTAGCGATCGAAACGCGCCCTCAAGATCCAATGCCGCCAGAAAACTCTCAACCGCAGCAGGGACGCGGTGGAAAGGGTAGCAGGGGCGGCGGCAAGGGAGGCCGTGGTCGTGGCAAGGGTCGCGGATCAGCAGAACGATGCGCAGCGAGGATCGCAGAACAACCGGGCGCGGCTCCTCAATCGCACACTGCGTCGCGGTGCCCGATCTGAGCTGCGGCGCCCGATTGAGCGGCGACCGAGTCCATTCGGTGCAGCTGACCTACAATCTGTATTCTTACCCTGGTTTGTTAGGCCCCGCTCCAGCCTCGCAGCAGGTCCACTTCATGCAAGGTCGAGTTTTGCGCCTCATCCCGGCATGACACCATTTGAGTTGGGACGGGCATTCAAGACCTCTCCATGCAAATGCGACAATACTTAGTACATGGACTCAGGCGTCACATCTCACGTCACCCAATCTGCAGGTACTATCCCTAAACTGTTTAGTTTAAAGCATCCTCAATATGTTACAGTTGGTAGTGGACAACGCATTTCTGTTAAAGGGTATGGTACCTCATACACACAACCTCCTCATCCACCCTTCTCCCTCAAAAACACCTTATATGCCCCACACATGATTAAGAACCTCATATATGTCCGCCAATTTACTCGTAATAATTGTGTCTCAGTGGATTTTGACCCTTTTGATTTTACTGTGAAGGATCTTCATACGGGGACACCTCTTACGAGATGCAATAGCACGGGGGATCTCTATCCATTCGCTTCCACCTCCGCTACCAGATCTTGCTCTCCCGTCACTCTAGCGACCGTTTCTTCTTCAACTTGGCATAATAGGCTTGATCATCCAGGAGTCCCAGTTTTTAATTTTCTTAAACGCAACAATTTCATTGCTTGTAATGGGAAACTTGCCCAAAATTGTGTTTCTTGCTCTTTAGGCAAACATATTCGTCTTCCGTTTAAATCATCTACTAGTGTTACACTTGCTCCTTTTGATATTATACATGCCGATTTATAGACATCTCTTATCTCTAGTTCTCTCGGTCATAAATACTATCTTGTGTTGCTTGATGATTTTTCACACTATGTTTGGTTATATCCTCTTAAATTTAAATCAAAAGTGTATGCCAAATTTCTTGAGTTTCGCAAGTTTATCCACACACAATTTGGAAAAAGTATAAAATCATTTCAGTGTGATAATGGTCGTGAATTCAATAACTCTATGTTTCACCGGTTTTGTACAAATAATGACATGGTTTTTCGCTTCTCCTGCCCTCACACCTCACCACAAAACGGTAAAGATGAAAGAATCATACGTACCATTAACAATATGATTCGCATCCTATTGATTCATGTCTCCCTCCCTCCGTTTCAGGTCTTTGTTCTTCATCAAATCAGGTTAGGCTTGCCTCGGAATTTGAGTATGGGTCCCCGTCCCCAAAACTAGTACTAGTAAGGACACTCGTGCCCCAGCATTTCTTCTGGGTATATGCTACTAAAATGTCAGAATACATTCTAAATATTCTCCCTACTAGCACTCTTCACAATATGACCCTTACCGAAATCCTCTACCATAGAGTCCCCTCCTATGATCATCTACGGATTTTCGGTTGTCTGTGTTATCCAACCTCAGTTCTACCGCCCCTCACAAGCTTGCTCCTAGGTCTACTCCCTGTATCTTCCTAGGATTTCCGCCAAACCATAGGGGCTATCTATGCTATGACTTGTCGACTCGTCAAATCCACATATCTCGTCACGTCACATTCGACGAAACCACATTCCCGTTTTCGAATCTTCCAAAATTCCAAAAACCGGACTACTCATTTCTTGATGAGCCTGCATCTCTCCGCTCATCCTCGAACAGCTCACGTCCTCTGTTCCTTCGTCAGAGTCGCGGCCCCAAGGGGAGGCGCCGCGGCGCCTGATTTCTAGTGAGCAATCTTCAGGAATACCGTCGACAGCGCCGCGGCCCTGTGCTGAGGCGTCGTGGCGCCCAAACTTCAGAGAAGCCTGTCAACCTTCTAGCACCGCGACGCTCGATCCAGGAGTCGCGGCTCCTCCGACGGCCCCACCTTCTCCTTATCCAACTTTATCCCCCGTCTCAGACACCACTCCGCCACCCATAGTTCCTACTCATCCAATGGAAACTCGTTCAAAGCATGAAATCTTCAAACCTAAAGTCCATTTCAACTTGTCTGCCCAAACCATCTCTCCACTTCCAAAGAACCCAAAATTGGCCAAACAAGACCCTAATTGGAATGCGGCTATGTATGAGGAATTCAATGCTTTAACTAAACATCACACGTACAATCTAGTACCTAGACCTGAGGGGGTGAATGTAATTCGATGTATGTGGCTTTTTCGTCACAAGTTCAGAGACAACGGGGATCTTGAGAGGTATAAGGCCCGTCTTGTGGCTAATGGCACAAATCAGCAGGAGGACATTGATTGTGGAGAGACCTTCAACCCGGTTATCAAACCGGCTACTATTCGCACAATTTTGAGTATTACCATGGGCAAACACTGGCCGATCCATCAACTTGATGTGAAGAATGCATTCTTACATGGGGACCTGAGAGAAACAGTGTACATGCATCAGCCGCCTGGGTTCACCCATCCAGCAGTCCCTCACTATGTGTGTCGTCTACGTAAGTCACTATATGGCCCGAAACAGGCTCCCCGTGCGTGGTATGATCGTTTTGCCTGGTATATCTTGCAAATTGGGTTTGTATGCAACAAGAGTGATACATCACTCTTCATTTTCATCGAGGTAGTAGCACTGCTTACTTATTACTGTATGTGGATGATATTGTTCTGACTGCCTCCTCAGATAGATTGAAAAATGAGATTATTGTCTTGCTTAAGTCCGAATTTGCAATGACTGATTTGGAAAAACTGAGTTATTTCTTGGGATATCAGTGACTAGGTCTGCCAATCACATGTTCTTGTGTCAGCGTAAGTATGCAGAGGAGATAGTGTACAGGGCTAAGATGGCGAATTGCAAAGTTATGTCTACTCCAGTCGATTCGAAATCTAAGCTCAGTGCTATGGATGGTGCTCCAGTCTCTGATCCTACTATGTATAGGAGCCTTGCAGGTGCACTTCAGTATCTCACATTTACCAGGCCAGACATAGCTTATGCTATTCAGCAGGTGTGCTTATTCATGCATTCCCCCAGAGAGTCTCATTTCACTGCTCTTAAGTGTATCATTCGATACATTAAGGGTATCCTTAATTATGGTTTGCACCTATACCCCTTTGCGCCAAACAGGTTGCTCTCATATACAGATGCAGATTGGTAAGACTAGGATTCTTCTTTTGTATAGGCTTGGGATTACTATTGTATAAGGGATGAATATTGTACTCTATATATACCTTGATATTAATGAAAGACTCCCCAACGGCTAACACAATTATTTTGCATGGGTAACAAAAAACACGTACATAAATCACAAGAAGAGAAAGAGAGGTTAATTTACGTGATAATCTCGAAAACGGACGACTGGGAAACGTTCAAGAAGCCGTCGGAATTCTAGCTCATCCATGTCCGTAAATCAATTATATTGCCTTTGCCTTCGTCAGATTTGTGACGAAGTATTTGCCTTTATGATCAGATTTTACGACAAATTTTCATTGGCAAATTCTCATCAAATTCATGGCAAAGTTTCCATTGACATCCTCTGATTTGTAACAAATTCTACAGATTTGTTATAATATTTCCTTTGCCTTGGAGATATGTGACAAAGTTTCCTTTGCCTTGTGATAATTGTGTGAGATTTTTGACAATGTTTCCCTTGCCTTTGTCAGATTTGTAATATTGTTTGTATTAGTGCTTTGATTTGAAAATCGAAAGGAAGGTAGAATAGAAGGAAGAAACGAAAGAGAAAGAGATGGAAGATTATTTTTCTTTCTCACTTTCGTTTCACTTGAAAATTTGAATTACTTTAATTTGTTAAATTAAAGAAAAAAAATCCAAAAACAAAATATTTACATGAAGGTATTTTTTTTTTCTTATTATCCAATTCTAGTGTATCATAATTTGGGGAAAAAAATATAATTCTAGAGTATCATATATATGCAAAGTTTAATAAAAAGGAATTAGTTTGACATGATGATATAATGCTTCCAAAAATAAAAATTAGCCACGGACAAATTTCATAGCTAACCAACAAAATACGTTGCTAATCCTATTTAGCACAAATTATTATAAAGATTATGTTAGCTAGAACAACTTAGGAACGGATTAACGATAAAATTCATACCTAATTTCAATTTCTTTATAATTGATAAACGAACAAGGAGATGGTGTCATACTTCATTACACTTAGGAGTCGTTTGGTTATTGGTTAAAGTTATATGTGTTAATATAGCTGGTATTAATTACACAACATTTAGTTATATATGAATAAGTAATGCAGAAATTGGGGTGTTCATGAGTTTGTTTGAGTCGATTTTTAGTCATAACCAAAACCAATCAATTTAGTCGGTTTTTAAATATTAAAACCAAACCAAATATAATACATATCAATTGGTTTGATTGTTGTCGGTTTGGTTCAGTTTTTTCGATTTTTAAGAAATCTAATAGTATTTCTCTTTTTCATTTTTTTCTATTGTTAGGAAACTTTACATTCTTTTCCAACTTATAATCAGTTATTAACCTTTTATTGTGGGAGCTATAATTATTTGGATTATGAAGAAAATGTCTTAAGATTGATAAGGTTTAATCAAGTGAACAAATTTTATAAGAAATACAACTTTTTAAGATAAATCTCATAGTTGTTTCTTTGAGTAATGAGTTTGGATTCGTGGATATCTTTTAAGAAATGGGCTTAAGGCTTAAATTTCATTAACCTATAGAGATAAAAAAATGATGAAAAAGTAAATAGAGTATTTTAAATTATTTATAAAAATTAATATATTATTATAAAAATTATGTATATTATTTGTCGGTTCGATTTGATGTTTTATTCAGTTTGTTTTTAATAAAATCAAACCAAATATTATCGAGTTTTTTAACATTTAAAACCAAATCAAACCCAAATAACTATCGATTTATTTAATCTGTTTGATTCGATTTGCGATTTGGAATAATTTTTAACCAAACTGTGAACACCCTTAATTGGTAATTGCAATGCATGAATTATATTTCTAGATGTTTGTTGTATTAGAAATTAATTATTTTATAATTTTTAAGTATAATATTTATTTACAATTACATCCTTTAGAGTTTTGAGAGAAATATATTTCAATTCACTAATGTTATCTCTAATAAATTGAGAAGAGGAACAACCCAACACTGAGTAACATCTAGGGGTGAGCGGGTCCGGATACCCTATCATTTTTTAACTATTCGGATCTTACCCTATAAAAGACCGTTCCTAAATTTACTATCCGGAACCTACCCGTAACAATCATTATCCGGAATTTACCCGGACCCTGCGGTTCCGGGTAGGTTCCCAGGTATCCGTGCTCACCCCTAGACTTTGCACATGAGCTCACAACATGTGGAACAAATTTCAGTTGCTGATGTAGAGAGTGTTGTCAACAATGGGGCGCCTGTACCTTACTCAAAGGTGGAGATAGAGAAATTATTAGAGGTATGCAAGTCCTTTGATTACAATTTTTTTATGTTCAGGTTTCAAATGTATGTTTAGATCACCTATTTTTTTCACAAGTAGGCAACACTGAAATGTCTGTTACTTGGATAACATAGTTTTTGAAAGTCGAAAAGTGCTCTAATGTGTAGATGATGCAAGAGAAAGGCCAGTTGTGGATACAGTGATATTACTGCCATCATGTTATAAATAACTGAACATGAGGTATATATATTTATACAACTTTTAAGGTGATTATAGAAATCCACGTGATTGAATAATTTAAATGGGGTGGGTTCATACTAGGGTCCGGGTACCCGGTCTCTATTTTCCGGAATCGAAATTGGACCCGACATTTATCAGTTTCTAATTTTACTACCCATAACCTACCCGTTATTCTAATATATCTACCAGGAACCTACCTGTTAGTGTCGGTTCCGATCGGGTATCTGGATATCATGTACCCGTGCTCACCCCTAGTAACATCAACATCTCTATTCTTACTCTCCAAAGGGTAAATTTGTAATTTTAATATTTTTATTCATGTAATAGCTATTTCATCTTCTACCTCACATCAAATAATATAAATTGACTCATAAGTCAATACCTTTTTTTTATGTGGGATTGTAAAATAATAATCAAACACCATGCTTGACATGTTGAATTTTATAAAAAGCAACTAAAAAGCTACCAAAACATGGTAACTCCTCTTTTTAAAAAGATTGTCTGATTTTGCTTTGACACAAAGTTTAAGAAAGTAGAAAAAACTTTTAAATTTTGTGATCTTAAATTAAAGATGTATTGAATGTATACAAAAATATTTTAATCTTATGATGTTAAACATGCTACGTGAAAAAGTGAAATGAAAGAATTGCAAAAAAAAAGAAGGGAAAAAGACCTTCATTTTCAAACAGACTAAAAAATAAAATAAGACAAACCCTTTGAAAGACACATTCAGTGATTGAGTTCTGCTTCGGATATCCATGCTTGATTGGTGGTCTCCCCAAATTCTCGATCAAGGATCTGCATTCAAAGATTAAAGGGGTGCCATTATTCTAACATGTTTATTACCTCGGGAGAGTCACTCTTTATTTCTAATGGTGTAACTGTTAGCCCTTGTTCATGGGCTAATGCAATAAAGTTGTTAGTTCTGCAAGAGTATTAGGCAATCCTATAGAGAAACCCAATCAAATTTCCATTGCTATTCCTGATAACTCCCCCAATTTCTCTCGCATTAGTTTCTTCTTGGCAAGATCCATCGATATTGAGTTGTAAGTACTCCTTTCAGGAGGGTTCCATTTGTTGTTAATGGTAATCTTGTTGTTGGTCTTAGAGGGGCTACTGATAAGTATGGTGTACTCTAAGACAGCAAAGATGGTGTCATTATAATTAACATTGTTGTTCAAACTATTTAATTGGTTCTTATTTCTGTAGAGCCAGATGCTCTAGAGACAAAAAGGAATGAGATGGTTCTAGGATTTGTTTCTAATATTAACTTAAGTGTTCTGCCAATTTGTTGGGCTGTGGATGATCCTATTTCCACTACTATCGGGGAAGGCCTTGTTGAATACTTCTGACCAGAAGGAGACTGAGTTTGGGCATTCAAAGAAGATGTGGTTAGGCATTGCAGTAGTGGCAGAGGTTGAGAATTTTGATTCCTATAGAAGAGAGGAAGTTGTTGGTAGGGAGTCGTCTATGGTGGAAAGTCCACATGAAGAACTTAAGCTTATTAGGGGCATTACAACATACCCATTGAAATCCCACAACATGGGGTCTAAGCTTATTAGGGGCATTACAACAACAACATACCCATTGAAATCCCACAACATGGGGTCTGGGAAGTGTAGAGTGTACACAAATCTTAACTATACCTTGGTTGGTAGAGAAGTTGTTTCCAAAAGACCCTAGGGGCATTAAGCTTCCAAATCCAATTGAATTGTTTCATGGTGTCCTACTGGCTTGTTCTAGAAAAAGAGTCAATGAGGTTGTAGGCAGACTTGGTGGAGAATTTCTCATTGTTGTTGAGTTTCCAGATAATGTTGTCATTCCTATTAAAGTTTGAAGTCATAAAGGTGTTGTGGACGACATCAGTGATGGTGTTTAGGAGGACAAAAGGGATAGAATTAAGGGTTTAGCTGAACATCAGCTACTTTTAGGTTTTCTCAGCCAAGTGGAATAGGACCCTGGATGTTGCTTCTGATGGTTCCTATGTTAGGGATCCATTTGTTATCCCAAAAATTTGTACATATCCCATTATGAATGACATTGACGATTCCTTTGTTACAAATATTTCATCCCTGAAGAATTGCTTTCCAGATCCTAGACTTAATAACTTTAAGATTTTGACACACTCTACATGTTTGGCCAGAAGAATGGAAGCTCATGTAGAGGTTGGGTTTTTTAGGAGTCTCCAGGTTGGACTTGCTAGGAGAGCTTTGTTGTTGGTTTCAACCTTTTGGATTCTCATTCCCCCATTGTTTTTAGGGAGAGTAATTGTGTCCCAACCTATCAGATGGAGTTTTTTGTTTTATGGCAGTGGTCCTAAATGAAGTTTCTTTGAGTCTTATTGATATGATTAGTGACAGTAGCATGAAAAATTATGTATTGCATGACATGGTTAAGAATGCTTCTGAGAGTAGCTTTGGCAAGTCTGGTTCTATCAGCAATGTTCATGAATTTGATTTTCCATCCAGCCATCTTGCTGTTTATGCTATCAATGATAAATTGAAAATCAGAGTTGGTAAGTTTGCTATGGAAGATGGGGAAACTACGTATTTTCCAAAAAATCTCACTGCTCATGATGCTCAACATGGAGGAAAGGTCCCTTTTAGTGTCATGGGGGGTGTTGAGGGAGAAAGTCACTCTTGATTTTGGGAGGTTGATTTTTTGGCCAGATTTGGCATCAAAGTTAGTCGGGGTATTCAGGACGGTGTTGACATTTCTCGTGTTAGCTTTGTCATACAGAGTGAGGTCATCAGCAAAGAAGATATGGGAGATTTTTTGTCCCCTTCTACTGATGGAAACAGGTGACCAATGCTTAAGATTGACTTCTTGCTCAATGCTTCTAGAGGAGAGTTCCATGCATACAATGAAGATGTAAGGGGATATATAGGGGGTCACCCTGTTTATTAATGCCTCTGGGGTGGGAGTGGGGGAAATGGATGGTTTTGCCTTCATTAATCAGCACAGAGATTGAGCTGGTACTGATACAAGAAATGATAAAGTTGGACAAGTCATCAGGAAATTCAAAGAATAGGCTTATTTCTCTGATGAAGGACCACTCAAGTCTATCAAAGGCCTTTTCAAGGTCATTTTGAGGATCATGTTAGTGTTTCTCTCTTTCATGTGTTTGAATTGAGGGATGTTTACTTTCGATAGATGGTTTGAACAACTAATGCAAGTAGATTTGGGTTCTTGGGAATTTTTTTTATAATTAGGTATTCACATCTAGAATTTAATATATAAAGAGATGCAGATCCGAAATAATTTAGGACTTAATAAGTGTAACGACGATAATTGGAATAATATTTTATGTGTCTAAAGAGGCTATGGACTAGTGGTATATCACATGGTCATGATAGTGAGTATATAAAATTTGTTAAATTGATAAATATTTAAATGGATTGAGATCAAAAATTTAATTACGTGGTGATTGATTAATTATTGTATTTTAGTGGGATATTAATAAATAAATTAGTGGATAATTATTAGGTTGATATCATCTACGTGACAACAAGAAATAGGTGACTAAGCTTGGGGAATGTAGGTGGTATCATTTAAAGAAGTTCTTTATTAAGGTTAATCATTTTAGGAGGACCCACAGTCCACTATGTGGAGTTTAATCTTTCTCTAACTAAAGTGATTTATTATTTTAATGATATAATATGACAGCACTATATATATGCATCACGTCGTGTTTCCATATTTTACGGAGAGAATTGTATTCTTAAGAATTGTATTATGAAGTGATACAAGTTCTACGGTTCAAGCAAAAATACAAAGAACGACGTAAGAGATTATTGTCCACGACTCCACGTCAATTGAAAATTTAAGTTCGACATCGAATTTTTGAGCTCGGATTCAAGGTTATACGTATATCGGAAGAATTGACTCAAAGGCATTCTACATAGATATGATACTTATGCATATTATGGCCCTCAGAGGCATTCTCTATCAGTTGGTTGCTCCTTGTCTCACTTTACTTTTATGTCTCTGTTATGATATTCTTCATACTTGACATACTCGGTACATCAGTCGTACTGACGTCCCTTTTATAGGGGACGCTGCATTTCATGCCCACAGGCTCACGTAGGCAAGGCGACGATCTGCATTAGTAGGTTGCTGACTCAGCGGATATTGGAGCACTCTCCTTATTTTGGAGTGGCGGTCTAATCTCGATACGGTATTTTTGCATGTATGTATGGGTATGGTGGGGCCCTGTCCCGGTCTTATGATATTGCATACTCTTTAGAGGCTTGTAGACAGTTGTCTGTGTATACTAATCATGCATAAACCGGTCGGTCTTGGTATGTATATGTATATAGGTTGGGTCCTTCTGGTTGCAGGATTTTACATAGCTATTTTTCAGTTACTATTTTCATATGTCAGCAGGGTATCTTGTGGTGGTCCTTGGGGCTCACGATAAATCACGGTTAGATGTTAACGGTATGATTAGTGGTACCCGACAAGCAAGGTCCGGGTGCCCGTCATGGCCCTCCGATTTGGATCGTGACAAACTTGGTATCATAGCAGGTATGTCCTAGGGAGTCTACAAGTCGTGCTAGTAGAGTCTTGTTTATGGGTGTGTTGTGCACCATACTTATAGACAGGAGGCTACCGGGCATTTAGGATGGTTACTTTCCCTTCTTGTTCTAAATCGTGTAGTAGAGCTGAGTTATAAGCATTCCACTTCTAATTCGTCTCATGTTTATGATTCCAGCAATGCCTACAACAAAGAAGAAGTTTCTATGAGGGCATTGAATACGGCTGCGAGCGAAGGTACCAGTCGAGTGTCATCCGCTAGCGAGGGCAAGAGTGAGACCCATGATACGACTCCTTCTTATGATTCCCCGACTTCACCACCTCCAGAGGAGATTAGTGGGGTTGTAGTAACCCCAGTTCCTCCAGCTGAAGATCTTGATATGCGAAGTGTTGTACAGTTATTGACTCGATTAGTGGCCGCTCAGGCCGCGTGAGAGCTCGAGATTTCATCATCCTGGACCCTTCGCTATTCACGGGATCAGACCTGAACGCGGACCCTCAAAATTTTCTAGATCGGATACAGCGTACCTTGCGGGTAATTGATGCTATCGATACTGAGTTGGTAAAGCTTGTTTCTTATAGACTACGGGATGCCGCGGTGACCTGGTATGAGACATGAGAGCATTCTAGGGGACCTCGTGCTCTACCAGCAGGATGGATAGAGTTTTCAGAGGCCTTTTTACAGCATTTTCTGCCGGTCGAGCTTCGACGGGCCAGGCAAGATAGATTTCTACATATTGAGCAGGGCAATATAAGTGTTCGAGAATATAGCTTGCAGTTTAATTCATTGTCTATGCAGGGCAATAGATTTTCCTTGGTAATGGATGGTCTACAGGAAAATCTAAGGTGAGGTACCCTAGTGTATATTATTCGTTGATGACATAGTTTTGATTGACGAGACTCACAACGGAGTGAATGATAAGTTGGAGGATTGGAGATATATTCTGGAGTCTAAAGGATTTAGGTTGAGTAGGACCAAGACAGAGTAATTGGAGTGCAAGTTTAGCAGTGTATCGCATGAGATTGGCGTGGAAGTGAGGCTTGGTACTTAGGCAATTCAAACGAAAGGAAGTTTCAAATACCTTGGGTCGATTATCCAAGGTAATGGAGAGATTGACGATGATGTCATACATTGTATTGGTGCATGGTGGATGAAATAGAGGCTAGCATTCAGAGTCTTGTGTGGCAAGAAGGTTCCACCAAAACTTAAAGGCAAGTTCTACAGAGTGGTGGTTAGACCAACTATGTTGTATGAGACGGAGTGTTGTTCAGTAAACAAATCTCACATTTTGAAGATGATAGTGGCGGAACTGAGGATGTTTCGGTGGATGTGTGGGCATACGAGGAGAGACATGATTAGAAATGAAAATATTGTGGATAAGGTGGGTATAACTTCGGTGGAGGACAAGATGAGGGAAGCGAAGTTGTGATGGTTGGGGCATGTGCAGATGAGAGGCGTGAATGCCCCAGAGCGGAGGTGTGAGAGTTTGACTATGAATGATTTCATGAGGGGTAGATGTAGGCGGAAGAAGTGTTGGGGAGAGGTTATTAGACATGGCATGACGCAGTTTCAACTCACCAAGGACTTGACCTTAGATATGAGGATATGGAGGACACAGATCATGGTAGAAGGCTAGTAGGTAGTTGAACATGACACACTTCATTTTACTCGTGTAGTTTCTTGTCTTTTGATTCCTAGTATTATTTGTTATCTGTTGTGATATGATCTCTTTACTTTACTTTGGTTTGCTTTGATTTGCTTTGCTCTACTTTACTTTTCTTCAAACCTTATCGGACCTTTTTTGTTATGTCTTCTCTTGAGCCGAGAGTTATTCAGAAACAGCCTTCCTACCTCTCAATATAGGGGTAAGGTCTAAGTATACTCTACCCTCTTCGGATCTCACTGTGTGAGAATACACTGTATGTTGTTGTTGTGGTATGTTAACTGTTAACAACAAGGTTAAGGTTTCATAAATAAAAAAAAAGAGTTGTTCTCATGATTCTTTATTTCTCTTTTCATGCTTCAGCGAAAGAGCATATGAGAGATGAAATATTCTAATTGCTGATGCAACTATTTCTCATTGATTCCATATACCGTAATTCTTTTTCTGGATTTATGCTTCTGAAAGTAAGCCATGGTGGTGACGAGACAATTGAAGAAAATGGATTCGGGTTTGCCTTTCTGTTTGTTTCTTCTTCTGCTGCTACTTTTTTTTTTGTTTATACTATATGTTTTGTATTAACTTACCATGAATCGTGTACTCTGTGATGGATGATTTTATTGTCAATCGTTTGGGTAAAGATTGGATCTCGGGTCTAACTCAACTTCAAAAGCTAGCTTGTAGGGTGAGGATTGTCTAAATTCATATAAGGAGTTAATGTTCTCATTCCATATCCGATGTGAGACTTTTAATACTTTCCGCACGCTCAGACCTTGTTAACTGGAGCGTGAATAATATAATTTGGGGGTCCAACATCGGTGAACAAAGAATTGGAGTGGGTCTGACTCTGATACCATGTAAAGAATGGATCTGGGGCCTAACTCAACCCCAAAAGCTAGCTTGTAAGGTGAGAATTGTCCAAGTTCATATAAGAAGTTCATGTTCTCATTGTAGGACTTTTAACAGTTTGCACTCTAGCGATGGAAATGAATATCCATTTCCAACATGGTTACCAGTAGAGATGGCAGTGGATCTTGGACCCGGTCCGGATCCGGTGGATCCAGATCCGTTTTATAGGATATGAATCTTCAAAATGTGGACCCGGCGGATTCGGATCGGATCTCTTATATTTGAGATCCGTATCCGGTGCAGATCCGACCCGTAGATCCATTTTTTATTAAGAAAACAATACACTTAGACACATTTGATCTTGAATATTTAGAGATGACAAGTTTTTTCACTATTTGTCCAAATTGAAGGTTCTTTCCATTAACTTCCTAAATTTTCAAACACTGAACGTGACATTTTGATATCTCCTTAACTTTGCGTCGTTTTTTTGTGCGGGATGTGTCTGTTTATGCCAAGATATGTTTATCGAGTGGACTATTTCGTTCTTTAGTTTTTCATGTGCTTATATTTGGTTCTGTGATTATAAAGTTATTGATAGATCTATTACATTAGCGTGGCAAATGATGCACCTCAATTTGTTTTGGATATGAGTATGAATTGGAAAAGTCTTGAGTTCTACTTTTAGCTTGCATATACTATTGTGAACTATCAGCTTTGTTATTAATGCATGGCCTTGCAACGGGTTATGGGTTATGGGTCGATTTAAAATAGTTGGGCGAGCCGACGTGGCGTCCAACTCACATTTCTGTCAATCCAAAGGTAAATTTAACAAGTTTGCAAACGGTGATGGTGAAAATCCAAATCCAATCCGTGAATTCGAATTTGGATATGATTTCTATGGACCCGATGGATCTAAATTCAGGTATGAAAAACGGATCTAGATCTAAATCTAGTAGGATCCGGTCCAGATCCGATCTGTTGTCATCCCTAGTTACCACCTAAAGAGAAGGAGGGGGAAGAAGGTAAGTACGTTGAGTATTACAATATTATATTTATACGATTTAAATAATTCTACCAAAACTTAATAGTACGTCATAAAGTAATCTCTCTTCCCCACCCCCCCTTCCCCCAAAGGATATTGGAATTATCGCCTAACTTCGACCTTCTTTGAGACTCAAAACTTTTCAATTGTCAAATTAGCTTTGGAATTGATATTGACATCATGAACTTGGAAATCCAACTTAAAAGTTAACATTCTAATGATTGTATCCAACCTAAGTTATTTTAGAAATTTTATCTGTAATCTGCTTAAATTTCAACAATACATTTGAAGTCGTGTTCCAAAGGTGCACTCAGAAAGACGAAGTTCTTTTGGAGCTATCCGACCAGCTACTGCAATCAACATTCTCCCTTGTTGCTTTCTTGGTTTTTCACTGGTGTGTCCAAGTTTTAGCTCTAAATCCATGACAAATGAAAGACCACATAAAACTCTTAACAGAAGGAATCAATGTTTAATCTCACACCACAAAAATAAATACAGATTAAAGATAATAACCAAAGGCTAATCAAATTTTGAGAGCTTTAGTTGACTGAAGTTGTCCACTCCCTCCCCTATTACCAATTTCTAAAATTTTAAAAAGGGTTGTCCCCTTCCTCCCTCCCTAAATTCAAAAGCTGATGTTTACAAGCTTTGAGTTGACATGTAAAAAAAGAAAAGTTTTGAATAGCTGTGATCTATATTGCTATTCATAAAAAAGGAAAGAATTATATTGTTGTTCAACATAAAAGAGTTGGGACCAAAAGAACTTGATTATTTTTATTGATGAAAGACATTTATATACAAGTTACAATAGAAAAATCATTTTCCTATTCTACATCTAAATCCCTATTCTATTTGGAGACTAATCATACAATTATGATAAGACTACAAGACTAATTAATATACAAGTGTAATATACAAAATATACCATAAATGCTAATCTTTAATATACAATACACGAATTGTTCTTCTATTATGGGCTGGACTTGTATGTATATTTAACACACATCCGCAGTCATAACGGGCGGTCTTCGTACAGAAGTCTCATTGTTCGTGGTGTTGCAATGAATTCATTGGATGATGTCTCTAAAATCTTCAAAAATGACTGAGGAAAGACCCTTTTGTAAAGATGTCTGCAATTTGATAACTGGAATGGACATGGCAGACGTGTACTTGTTCTCGATCTACCTTTTCTCTAACAAAATGAATGTACATCTCTATATGTTTAGTGCGTTGGTGCTGAACTGGATTACCAGAAAGGTAGATGACACTAATACTATCACAATACACCAAGGTAGCTTTTTGAATAGGACAATGGAGCTCTAAAAGAAGATTACATAACCAACATGACTCAGAAACCACATTGGCTATCCCTCAATATTCGGCCTCTGCACTTGAACGTGATAGCGTGGATTGACGCTTGGCAGACCATGAGACCAAGTTATTACCAAGAAACATACAATAGCCAGACGTAGACCGTATGGTATCTGGACAACCACCCCAATCAGCATATGTATACAAGTGTAGACGTCGACGAAGGATACAAATGCAAGTCATAATCAAATGTCCCCTTGATGTACCTATGAATGCATTTGAACGCATTAATGTGCTCAATCCTGGGGTCATGCATAAATAAACACACATATTGTACAACATATGTAATATCAGGTCGCGTGAACATAAGATACTGAAGGGCCCCTGCAAGACTACGATAGCGGGTCGGATACTCATAGGGGGAGCCAGCTGCAACGCCAAACTTGGGCTTCGTATCAACTGGAGTGAAAGTGGACTTACAGGATTGTTAGGCCGATTTCCAATTGCTCACGTAATTGTACGTATCGTTACAAGTAATATAGTCTGTAAGACTGAATATCGTCCTCAGAGACTGGTTTTCAAGTACCGATTATCTAAGCTTTAGTTTCTATTTGGTGAACGTTAATTTGTTTGTATTTTTATCTAATAACTAAGACTAAGTAATTGCAGAAAATAAACTAATTATGATAATACTTTGGTTTAAATCAGTTATGATGAAAATAGGGCTTTCAATATTCTCGACTATCCACTCTCTTCAATCCTTAATGCAACAAGAATGACTTCTTCTTCTACGTTAAGATAACAGATTAACTAGACTGTCTTATATTCCGGTTAGGATATATAATCACTCAACCCCAGTGCAGAAACCTTCTATATTTCTATGATAGGTTTTACCACACAGGAGGATTAAGAACAATAACCTATAATGCTACACAAATATCGGGGTACTTTCGTCCGTGATTTTAACATGTGTCTATTCAATTACAATATATCCAAATCTCTCCTCTCGGTTCTTGATTCGAAATCATATAGATTATGATAATTAGTGATCAGTTAACTATCAAACATTTATACCAATATTGAATAAATCTTAATCAAGTGAAGAATAAATCAAACTAATGCATTAATTAATGAAATAGAGTTTCAAGCGATTCAATAGGAAATCCCTAATAAAGTAATTAGCTCCTAAACATTGTCATGTCAAGAACTAATACAAACCAATATAAACTGAAATAAAAACAAAGAAAATAAAAGAAACTTGAACCAAAGTTGTCTCCAATCTTGTGTTGTAGCCTCTTTTTCCTCTCCAAGATGTAAGATCCCAAATGAATAATGAGGCTAGGGTTTAGGAATTTTATAGTTGAGAAAATATGGATTTCGGACCCTAAAATCGTGTCAAAATCGGCCCAGAACGTGATTTTTTCGCCTCGGCACCGCGGTACTGCAGAATGACACAGTGGTGCCGAAAGTACTGCGGCTTCTCAGTAATTATGACACTGTGGTCCTGCATAATGGCACCGCGGTCCTGCAGTCTTTCTTCCAGATCTGCCAACTTTCATCTTTTTTGCTTCGGGAGCTCCTTTTCTGCCCACTTTTAGCTTCTTTTTTGCCATTTTGCCGTTTAGAATCGTTGTGACTCAAAAGAAAGAAAAACAACTCTAACACTACATTTATTTAAACGAAAATGAGAAAAATACTAACTAAAAATGACTCAAAAAATGTATATAAAATACGCCTAACAAATACCCCCAAACTTAACATTTGCTCGCCCTCGGGCAAAGATCAAAACAAAATCAAAGAAACAGAAAGAAAACTGACTCAAAAGACTCTAATCAAGCATCTGCACAAGGTTACTTAGAAAAACATGAATGTCAGTTGGGATAATATGCTGGAACATATATATATTGCATGAATATAGCAATCTAGAATTTCAAGCTAGATATTTCGCAAATTCATTTCAATCACACTCAATGGAAACATGAATACTAACTTATGCATGTCAATTTCATTTAGTACTATGAGTCTGTTTACTTGTTATTCTCCACTAATCATAGACATACAATTTAGAGATCTTCAGGACTTTTCAGGGTTGTAATGTAGGCTTAGGCAGGGATAGGTAAGAGTAGACATTTAGACTCAATTTACATACCATACGCGTTTTCCTCGTTCAACCATTTTGTCCTTCTTTTTTGTATCATTTTCAATTCATACCTATCACTCCCATTTTCTCTTTTTGAGAGCATGAAACACATTCACATAGGCACCTCCAAACTTAGGCTTTTACATTTTTTTCATTGTGGTGCATCACTTTTTCACTCTCTTTTGGTATTTCTTTTTCACTATTTTTCATTCCTGTTTTCACTTACTGCTTATGGCACACAAGGGAATCATCGGGTGTCAAAGAAACAACTTATTTTAGGCTCAAATGGGCTGACTAGGGATACAATTTACTGCATGATAGGTAATGAAAGGTAAGAAGGGCTTACAAAGAAATGTCCGAATCATCTCTCTAAACATATATGTCTTAACTATTTCGCCTCGAATAACAAGCAAGCAGACTCATAGACATTTTTCAACCATTTTTCATAATTGACAACACATAGGCTGCATAAATATCCCAAATAATTAGATTTTCATGAATTTTTGGCATATCTAACTTAAGCACACAGATTTTAGCTTCTAATTCCATTACATTATTCCACTTAATTCACTAGGCGTTTCAAGCAGCTACAACATGCATGATCATAAAAAAAATTGACTCATATAGACACAATAAAAGACACAAAAACTCAATCAAAACGACTCAAAAACAGAAACACAAAAATAAAATAAGTACCCCCCCCCCCAAACTTAAACGACACATTGTCCCAAATGTGTAACGACTCAAAAATTAAAAAGAGACGACTTACAGACATCAAAACAGTGATTCAAAACGGTGGTGGTGGCGGCAGATGTTGCATTGAGGCAGTATCTGGAGATGTCGTGTTTTATCAACGGACGTCGCGACCCTGGATTATGGCGCCGCGACGCTGTGCCAAATTTCTCCCGTTTTTGCAACATTTTTCTCAATCCCTGCTTTTATCTGTCATCCACAACACTCAACATACCAGATCGTGAGACTATTCAATTTAAAATAAAACAAACTAA
This sequence comes from Przewalskia tangutica, assembly GCA_029844215.1. Lineage (NCBI taxonomy): Eukaryota > Viridiplantae > Streptophyta > Magnoliopsida > Solanales > Solanaceae > Przewalskia > Przewalskia tangutica. The sequence continues at coordinate 96,979,955 of CM056731.1, forward strand.
AACAAAAATTTAAATAACATAATTAAAACCTTGGGTTGCCTCCCAAGTAGCGTTGTCTTTAACGTCTTTTAGCCGGACGCAATTAATCCTTACTAGTGTCCAGTTGATCCTTCTGCGAACGACTTGCAATCCGCACAATTATTGTTGTGGGTCTCACTTCACCTACAACATTTTTTTCAAACAAGGGCCTCATATCTAAGATTATCCCCCAATTACCCAAGACATGCTTGTCTTCTAGGCTCTCTATAATGTAGGGATCAGTGAAACTCCCTACATCTCTCAACTTTTAGGGGTGCCCTTGAAGGTATGGACTTTCTAGTTGGGGCTCAGCAATGATAGTTGGTGGTGTCTTTTCTGCAACGGGTATAGAAAAAAGAAATTCCAAGAAATTCAAAAAGGTGAAAATTTGGATCTCGGTAACCTCTTCTTTCTCTACACCAACTATCTCTCTCAATTCCTCATTATTCTCAACAGCTTGTTGCGGTTCAGGTTCCTCACTCTGCTTATCACCCCCCCCCCCCCACAACTGTGTCGCTATGCAGATTTTCTTACGGTACATTGATCACCATATCCATCAGCTGCCCTATTTGTGTCTCTAAATTTTTTAGGTACACCTTTGTCTCAACCATAAACTGAGTCTGGCACTTGGTGAGCCTGAGTATGGCTACCTGCAACTCATTTTGATCTTCCTGTGGGACCTGTGAGTTAAGTTGTTGTTGCTGATTCCACTACCCCTGATAGTAGTAGTAGTCCATTTTTTTATATTTATTTTTAACTTTACCTACAAAATAAGAAAAACAACAAAAAATGATAAAAAGATGCTCGCAGAACAAGTTAGAAACTTGTTCCTGGAGCAACCAAATTAGAAATAAAATAACATAACCGAATATATACAAACCAAATTAGAAATAAGAATAGATAATTCGATATTAAAAGTACGCCAGTTCCCCGACCCTCTCAATGATCTCAGCTGCATACTTCCTCTGTGATAAGAACAGACCACCTGCATGATGAGTGACAGCAATCCCCAAAAAATAACTCAATGGCCCCAAGTCTTTCATGGCAAACTCAGAATTGAGCATTGTCATGATAGACTTTCACAAAGCATCAGAAGAGACAATCAATATACTATCATCCACATATAATAGTATATAAGCCATGGAAGACCCCCGACGATATATGAATAATGAATTATCTGATATGTTGTGAGAGAACTCAATAGTCGAAACATAGTCAACAAACCTCTTATACCAAGCTCGTGGAGACTGTTTAAGCTCATACAAAGACTTTTTCAACAAACAGACATGATGAGGATATCTAATGTCCCTAAACCCCAAGGGTTGATGCATATAGACTGTCTCCTTGAAATCACCATGTAGGAATGCATTTTTCACGTCTAGCTGATGAATGAGTCATGCTTTCGACAGAGCCAAGCTTAGCACAGTGTGAATGATAGCCGACTTAACCACCGGGCTAAATGTCTCACCACAATCAACACCAACCTGCTGAGTCTTACCATCACATACAAGACGAGTCTTATGCCTTGCGAATGAACCGTCAGAATTGTGCTTATGAGCAAAAATTCACATAGACTGAATAATATTAACACTAGATGGACGGGGCACCAACTCCCACGTCTTATTATCAATAAGAGCATTATATTCATCAGTCATAGCAATTTTTCAATCCGGATCATTTAAAGCAGACACAAAATTACAGGGTAGTGGTGATTTAAGAGCATTTGAATTTAAATTAAAATGTCTTTTTGGTTTATGTTACACCCCGTAGTTCCAGGGTATGTATGTGAGGACGTACGTACGAGAATACGACGGTAATTTTGGAAAGGAAGAAAGATGGGATTTTTTGACGGAAAAGTTTCCGGATTTTGTGAAGGAAAAAGGTTCGTTAAAGGGAATTGGATTCCCGGATTCGGTATTCGGACTTTTTGGAATATTTGAGAATTATGGGATTTTATTTCCGGAATTGGTCACGTGGGGCCCACGGGAGAAATTTACGGTTTGTGGGGCCCACTTTATTTTCGGATTTGTGGCATTACAGATATTTTCGGAAGATGAAATATTTTGGACGAGTAGGAGGGCGACACATGGCACCCCCATGTGGCCCTATGGCCGAAATTAGGGGCCACTTGGACGTTAATTGTGGTGGACAAGTGGCTTGCCACTTGTCCCATTTTTGTGGTGAACAAATGGTTGGCAAACTACCCACACACATGTACCCCATCCTCACCTTACACTTGCTTTAATCATAGCCCTTGATTTCTCTATAAATACCCCCTTGTTTCAAGACTTTATTCATCCTCACTTAAGAGTTTTAAAGGCAAAATTCTCCCTCCCTCCTTGTGTTGTTCTCGTCCAACACCCCCCCTTTGTGTAGAAAAATCCTTCAAGTGTTGTTATTATCCCAAATACTTTAGCCTAGTAGCCCTAGTAGTATTCTAAAGAAATCCCAACATAAGAGCCCGGAAATACTACTTTATTCCATTAGTCGCAAAAGTGAAACCCTAAGGAAATCTTCATAGTGTTATACCCCGTATTTCCAGAGTATGTACGTGAGGACGTAAGTACAAAAATTCAAGCCTTAATGTTAGGCATAGGAACGAAAATTTGTGCACAACCCCCGAAAAGAATCGTTTTCCGACGAAACGTTTTACAAAACTTGCGTAGGGAAAATTACGGCTATGTCATTTATATTTTTTGCGGATTTTTCCGAGAGATGAAATATTTTGGACCAACGAGAGGGTGACACTTGTCACCCTCAAGTGGCGGGATTGGACGACCTTGGGCACGTTTTTGTGGCCTTGTTTTAGTCAAGGTTAGGTAGGATATTTTTGTGTAGTAGATGGATAAGGACACATGGGTGAATCCACACCCTCCACTTGCCCTCCACTTGCCATCATCTTGACCCTTGAAAGCCCTATAAATACCCCCCCTAAGTTGAAGAAGTTCTTCATCCACAAATATTTTCCAAGTCTTGAAAACTCTCCCCTTTGAGAGAAGCTCTCGTCCAAGCCCTCTCCCCACAAAAGAGCTAAGCCAAAACCCCCTTCTCTAGTAGTCTCGTGATAGCCCCACTTGGTAGAAAATACTCTCCAAGTATTGTTGTTATCCCCAAAATACCTTAGCCAATCCCTTTTAGTATTTCCAAAGTTACCTCTATACGTAGAGTCCGGAAATACTACCTTATATTCCTATAGTCACTAAACGAAATCCTAAGAGAAACTTCATAGTTGGTTGAAGTAGAAAGTAGAAGTTGTGTAGAAACTTCTAAGGGTTTCTTGGAGCGGATTGGAGCGGATTGGAGCGTACAGACTATGAGCTAAACCTTGCTCAGGATCGACTTATATCTTGGATAATATTGGGCTTATCGAGGTAAATAATCTTATCCTTCTATTGTAATTGGAGAATACATACTGTAGATGTATAGAAATAAGTGTAAAATACATATAAGGGTATTACAGAAGAGAATTGAACTGTAATTGCATCGTATAGAAGAATATTAAAGAAGATTGAACTGTACTTACATAGGACTGTATTTACAGTAGACTTGTGTAGTTTACCGGGTAGGGAAGTGCTGCCCGATTTTCCGTAAAAATAGAAAACCCTCTGTATAGAATATCCTACAGAATAGTCTAGACGTTGATAGACGTATTTGACTATTATAGGTTGATACTCTGCGCGCGACATATTCGACTTGGCAGGTGGATTTCGCCAAGAAGGTATGTGATTCTTCCTATCCTCTTGAGCATGATATTTTAAAAGTATATATATATAGTACGTGCGTCGTGTGTTAACTGAACATGGTTTTACTTGACGTCTTTTGACTTGAGTCTAAATAATAAGAATCTTGAAGTATTTCAAAAGAATTATGAGTCATTTTTGAAAGAAGAGAAATACTTGTTTTTAAACGAAAAGCTTAAGAGTTATACTAGCTTTATGGGAAGTTAGGTATAACGACTTAAGAAGGATAAAAAGGAACATTTTACTTATGTGTTTATGAAAGACTTGTATTGATTTCTGGAAAGTATAATAAAGATGGTTTGATGAGTAGACATATTATGATGCTATGTGTGTTAGTGTCTTGTGACGTTGGTATAAAGAGGTTATTCTTATTTGTGCTTATGTTGCTTAACGATAGGCTGTTATGTTAGTAGTATACCACTCACCTCTTTACATGTGATACCGGGGGTTAAGCTGTCCCCCAATGCGAGGAATACCTCATGCGGGTCCAGGGGACCTATGCGGAGCTACGGGAGTTCCAGGTTAGTGTGCGAGGAATACCTCATGCGGTCTATGTGGTCATGCGGACTACGAGAGTCCAGGACGATGCCGGGGAGTAGCTACCCTCGATGCGAGGAATACCTCATGCTGGCCTAGGTGGCCTATGCGGACTACGGGAGTCCAGGATTAGGCATGCATGATGATACTATGGGCGATTGGCCTTGCTTCGATCATTCGCAGCCTAGAAAAGACCTGTTATAGTTTACCTATTGTTTCTCTTGTTATGCTGTGGCACTATGTGCAGTTGAACTGATTATATTTGCAAATGGTTTTAAATACTTTGATTTCACTTGATGCTACTGATTTCACATACTTGGTACTGTTGTCTTGACCTCCTTCAGTGCGTTAAATACGCAGGTAAGGAAGCAGTGCTAGATCCACATCCTTAGGATCCTTACTTTGGTGTCGTGAGCTCCATCTTCTCCGGAGGCTCGACTTTTTGGTATGATCTCCCTGTTGTTGTAGATAGTTTTGTACATTCAGGGTATGGCGGGGCCCTGTCCCGCCATAGTTGTTTATCTTCTTAGAGGTCTGTAGTCCTCTTGTACAGTTGGGATGTAACTGCTGGGCTTTGTATATATATATATGCCGAAAGGCGACATTTTCTCAGATAAAACTGTGTCTCATTTTACAACTGTTTCATGTCTTGTTTTTATAATCCGCTGATTACTCTGATGTATGACTACTTGGGTGCCCGGGTAAGGCACCAGTCACGGGCCCCGGAACGGGTCGTGACAAAAGTGGTATCAAAGCAGTTAATCCTCGGAAAGTGTCTCTGAGCCGTATCTAGTAAGTCTTGATTATCGGTGTGTTGTGCACCACACCAATAATCAGGAGGTTATAGGATATTTAGGATTGGTTTCCATTCTTCTCACTCTGAGATCGTGCCTTAGAGCTGTGTTATAAGTTGGACCCCTCTAACGTATTTCCTTTTTTTAACAGTTATGCCTCCACGTAAGGCAACCTGGGCCCAGAAGGGCAAGACAGTAGGAGGCGCTAGTAGGACAGAGTCACGAGGGCTCGAGCCCGATCTATACGAGACGGCGAGTTCCACGACGCCGCCGGCCCAGCGATTTAGGACGCGGCGGTGGTGATGAGACCCCGATACTGCGCCTCTAGTCCACGGCTGGAGCGGATGAGATGGGTTCTGAAGATATGGCGATTCGGCGTGATCGTGGCGAACATGAGATAATTTGGATCACGGCAGATTCAAGCACTGCAGTTCACCGAGATCGAGATAGTTTGCGGCTACGGATTTTTACGAGTTGTAGCCGCGAGTTCTACGGTCGAGGCACGAGGATGATCCGCGAGGAGTTCATCCGTCGATTTGAAGAGATCATGCGAGTGATCAAGGCTTGGAGACCGAGTTTGTGATCTTGATTCGCGTCAATGCGTGATACGCATGATCGGCGGTTTGACTTCGTGGGAGCTGTCGGGAAACACGCCCTGACCACTTGGGACGAGTTCTCGGAGGCTTTTCTCACTCACTTCTTGCCTCCGCAGATGAGGAGGGCACGGGCCGACAAGTTTTTGATGCTGAGACAGAGAGGACGCACCGTTCGGGAGTACAACGTTGAGTTTGATTCGTTGTCTCGTTATGTCCCAGCATTAGTAGCGGATATGGAGGACCGAGTACACCGCTACGTCACCGGGCTAGACGATTATTTGGCTGAGTCTTGCTCGGGTGTAGCTTTGCAGCCGGGCATGGACATTGCCCGCATTCAGGCTTATGCACTTGGATGCGAGGAGCGTAGAGGCCGACGGGTCGACAGATTTCAGCAGAAGAGGGCTAGGACGGCAGGGTCTTTTGGTAGCTCTCGGGGTGGCCGGCCTCAGCAGCAGTCTAGATTTGCACCACAGCCAGCTCAGAGCACTCCTGCTCCGTCTTCAGCACAACCAGAGTATTCGGGGGCAGGTCAGGGCCCCAGGACTTCGGACTTCTAGGGTAGCAGAGGCACTAACCGATCGAGACCACCCCCCCCCTCAGTGTGGCCGATGCGGTAAATCCCATCTCGGGAGTTGTGGTCCTACATCAGGAGGTTGCTACACTTGCGGCGGCAGGTCACTTTGCGGCCCGTCAGACTAGGGCGGCGCATTTGGTAGGGTCGACCACGGGGTCTTTCGTCGGGTCTTCTTCATCTCCTACAGTTACTCGCCCCGGAGGGCAGGCTACTCATGGGCCAGCAGGTCGCGGTAGAGGTCGTGTCGCGGGTCCCAGTTCTAGCGGTCCTCAGAACTGCATTTATGCCTTGTCCAGCCGGCAGGACCAGGAGGCCTCACCTGATGTCGTCACAGGTACTTTATCAGTTTCTGGTTGTGATATGTATGCCTTGATAGATCCGGGTTCTACTCTGTCCTATATATCTCCCCTTATTGCTAGTAGGATAGGGATAGAGCCTGAGTCCATAGACCCTTTCGAGGTAGCTATGCCAGTGGGTGATTCGGTGGTAGCTCGACGGGTATATAGGGCTTGTCCAGTGACCATATGCAGTCGTCAGACCCTAGCCGACTTGATAGAGTTGGATATGACTGATTTCGATGTGATCATGGGTATGGATTGGCTAGCTTCTTGCTACGCCAATGTAGACTGCAGGGAGAGAGTGATACGGTTCCAGTTTCCTGAGGAGCCGGTTGTTGAGTGGGAGGGAAACACTATATCGCCGAGGGGTAGGTTTATTTCCTACCTCAAGGCTAGGAAGATGGTGCAGAAGGGGTATATTTACCATCTCATTCGGGTATTTGATACTGAGGCTGCGGTATCAGATTTTCAGTCTGTTCCACTAGTCAGAGAGTTCCCAGACGTGTTTCGGGCGACCTCCGGGTATCCTCCCGAGAGGAGATAGAGTTTTGTATCGACGTCTTTGCGGACACTCGGCTATTTCCATTCCGCCATACTGAATGGCACTGCCGAGTTGAGAGAGTTGAAGGACCCGGTGAGAGATTTCTTTGGAGAAAGGCTTCATCGAGCCTAGTGTTCCTCGCAGGAGTCGCGGTATTGTTCGTGAAGAAGAAGAAGGGCGGGGCCAGCTGCGCGTGTGTTGATTCTGAGCGGTGAACAAGGTGACCATTAAACGAATACCCCTTCCGAGATTGATGATTTGTTCGACCGATTCTGCGAGTGCGAGATGTTTCTCAAGATTGATCTGCGATCGGGCTATCATCAAAGTGCGAAGTCGAGGCGGATGTCCCTAGGGCGCATTCGGACGTCACGGGCATTATGAGTTCGTGGTCATGTCTTTTGGGTTGACCAATGCTCGGCGGTATTCATGGATTTGATGAACCGAGTGTTCAAGCCATTTTGGAACGCGTTTGTGATAGTGTTCATTGATGACATCTTAGTTTATTCCCGCCGAGCGGGAGCATGCGAGCATTTGAGGCTGTGTTGAGAGTTCTCCAGACCAGCGATTATACGCCAAGTTTTCCAAATGCGAGTTTTGGTTGGCGGTGGCTTTTCTTGGGCATATTGTCGGGCTGATGGCATTCGGTGGATCTGCCAAGATCGGCGATCGAGGACTTGGCCTGAACCTCTTACTCCGGCGAGTGCGCGGCTTTACAGGCCTCGCGCGAGTTATTGCTCGGTTCGTGGAGAAGTTTGCTTCTATCTGCACCATTGACTAGGGTGACTCGTAGGCGGCTAAGTTTGATGGTGATGCTTGTGGCGGGGTTTCCGATTCTTGAAGGAGGCGGCAGCGCCCGTTCTTACTCTTCCGGAGGTCGACGGTTATGTAGTGTATTGTGATCGTCGGCGTCGGGCTCGGATGTGTGTTGATGCGGTGGGTAAGGTTATAGCGTCGCATCCCGGCGACTTAAGAAGCGTAGGAGGAACTACCCACCCATGATTTGGAGTTAGCGTGATAATTCACGCCAAGATCTGGAGGCACTATTTGTATGGGGTTCATGTGGATATTTATACGCACCAAGAGCCTCGGTATATCTTCACCCGGAGGAGCCGAACTTACGGCGAGAGGCGGTGGTTAGAGTTACTCAAGGATTATGATGTTGATATCCTGTACCACGGGAAGGCGATGGTGTGGCGGATGCTCTTGGCCGTAGGTCAATGGGAGTCTATCGGATGTGCGGCAGAGAGGAGGGGCATGGTCTGCGAGTTACATTAGCTAGCGAGCCTTGGAGTCCGATTGATTGGTTCTGATAGCAGTGGGGTTCGAGTTCGAAAGGTTGCCGAGTCTTCCATCGTCGAAGAGGTGAAGAGGCAACAGTTTGAGGATGCGGTTTTGATTCGGTATCGTGATACGGCTCTTCGTGAGGGGAAGGGTCCTTTTGAGGTAGCACCTGATGGGGTGCTAAGGTTTGAGGGCAGGTTGTGTGTTCCAGATATTGCAAGACTTGGCGGCGAGTTCTAGGGAAGCACACGGACGCGCGTTACTCTATCCATCCGAAGTCGACCAAGATGTACCACGACCTCGGATCGTGTATTGGTGGGATAGCTTAAAGAGGGCGTTGCGAGTTTGTAGCTCGGTGCGTGTTGTCGGCAGTGAAGATAGAGCACGAGGCACGGTGGATTATTACGAACGATAGAGATCCCGCACGGAAGTGGGAGGTGATCAACATGGACTTTATCACGGGATTACCTCGCTCGGAGGAAGTATGATTCTATCGGTTATCGTCGGCGGTGTGAAATCAGCCCACTTTCTTCCCGTCAGGACGACTTTCTCGGCTGAGGACTATGCCAGACTTTACATCCGAGAGATCGTGAGACTGCATGGCGTCCCTATTTCTATCATATCTGACCGAGGATCCCAGTTTACGTCTAACTTCTGGAGGTCTTTCCAGAAGGGTTTAGGACGCAGTGAGCACGAGTCTTGCATTCCATCCTCGAGCAGACGGACAGCGAGCGCACTATCCGGACTCTTGAGGATATCTTTGCGAGCTGTGTTATTGATTTCAGGGGTAGCTGGAAGGATCATTTGCCTCTAGTTGAGTTTGCGTATAATAATAGCTACCACTCCAGTATTCAGATGGCGCCTTATGAGGCCTTGTATGGGAGGAAGTGCAGATCACCGATAGGCTGGTTTGATGTAGGCGAGTGCGATTAGTGGGACGGACGTCTGTGACGATGGATAAGGTGAAGCTTATCCAAGCGATTCTTGGCACCGAGTCGGCGAAGTCATATGCAGATCATCGTCGTCGGCATCCGAGTTCGAGGTTGATGATTGGGTTTTCTGAAGGTATCACCCATGAAGGTGTGATGAGATTCGGGAAGAAAGGAAACTCGGCCAAGGTACATTGGGCGTATCAGATGTCGCAGGGTAGGCAAGGTTGCCTATGAGTTGGATCTGCCTTCCAATCTGGAGGCAGTGCATCCGGTTTTTCATGTTTCTATGCTGAGGAGATGTATTGGGGATCCATCTAGGGTGCACCCGATTGACGATGTCCAGGTGACCGAGGGGTTATCGTATGAGGAGATTCCCATAGCGATAATCGATCGTCAGGTTAGGCGTCTGCGGACCAAGGACGTGGCTTCCGTCAAAGTCTTGTGGCGGAACGACTCAGGGAGGAGATGACATGGGAAGTTGAGGAGGACATGAGGCAGAAGTATCCTCACCTATTCCCCACACCTCCAGGAAACTCACTTTCCTACTTGAAAAATTTCAGTATCATATTTGCTTAAGTGTTGTATTGTGGCCATGTGAGACATTTGCAATTGTTTAAGTTATGAGGAACCTTATCGTTGTATATCTTGGGAAGGAACATTCGGGACGAATGTTTCTAAGGAGGGGAGAATGTTATACCCCGTATTTCCAGAGTATGTACGTGAGGACGTACGTACAAAAATTCAAGCCTTAATGTTAGGCATAGGAACGAAAATTTGTGCACAACCCCCTAAAAGAATCGTTTTCCGACGAAACGTTTTACAAAACTTGCGTAGGGAAAATTACGGCTATGTCATTTATATTTTTTGCGGATTTTTCCGAGAGATGAAATATTTTGGACCAACGAGAGGGTGACACTTGTCACCCTCAAGTGGCGGGATTGGACGACCTTGGGCACGTTTTTGTGGCCTTGTTTTAGTCAAGGTTAGGTAGGATATTTTTGTGTAGTAGATGGATAAGGACATATGGGTGAATCCACACCCTCCACTTGCCCTCCACTTGCCATCATCTTGACCCTTGAAAGCCCTATAAATACCCCCCTAAGTTGAAGAAGTTCTTCATCCACAAATATTTTCCAAGTCTTGAAAACTCTCCCCCTTTGAGAGAAGCTCTCGTCCAAGCCCTCTCCCCCCCCCCCCCCTCTAAAAGAGCTAAGCCGAAACCCATCCCCTTCTCTAGTAGTCTCGGCAATAGCCCACCCCTTGGTAGAAAATACTCTCCAAGTATTGTTGTTATCCCCAAAATACCTTAGCCAATCCCTTTTAGTATTTCCAAAGTTACCTCTATACGTAGAGTCCGGAAATACTACCTTATATTCCTATAGTCACTAAACGAAACCCTAAGAGAAACGTCATAGTTGGTTGAAATAGAAAGTAGAAGTTGTGTAGAAACTTCTAAGGGTTTCTTGGAGCGGATTGAAGCGTACAGACTAGGAGCTAAACCTTGCTCAGGATCGACTTATATCTTGGATAATATTGGGCTTATCGAGGTAAATAATTTTATCCTTCTATTGTAATTGGAGAATACATACTGTAGATGTATAGAAATAAGTGTAAAATACATATAAGGGTATTACAGAAGAGAATTGAACTGTAATTGCATCGTATAGAAGAATATTAAAGAAGATTGAACTGTACTTACATAGGACTGTATTTACAGTAGACTTGTGTAGTTTACCGGGTAGGGAAGTGCTGTCCGATTTTCCGTAAAAATAGAAAACCCTCTGTATAGAATATCCTACAGAATAGTCTAGACGTTGATAGACGTATTTGACTATTATAGGTTGATACTCTGCGCGCGACATATTCGACTTGGCAGGTGGATTTCGCCAAGAAGGTATGTGATTCTTCCTATCCTCTTGAGCATGATATTTTAAAAGTATATATATAGTACGGCAGACGTACGTGTGTTAACTGAACATGGTTTTACTTGACGTCTTTTGACTTGAGTCTAAATAATAAGAATCTTGAAGTATTTCAAAAGAATTATGAGTCATTTTTTAAAGAAGAGAAATACTTGTTTTTAAACGAAAAGCTTAAGAGTTATACTAGATTTATGGGAAGTTAGGTATAACGACTTAAGAAGGATAAAAAGGAACATTTTACTTATGTGTTTATGAAAGACTTGTATTGATTTCTGGAAAGTATAATAAAGATGGTTTGATGAGTAGACATATTATGATGCTATGTGTGTTAGTGTCTTGTGACGTTGGTATAAAGAGGTTATTCTTATTTGTGCTTATGTTGCTTAACGATAGGTTGTTATGTTAGTATTATACCACTCACCTCTTGACATGTGATACCGGGGGTTAAGCTGCCCCCCGATGCGAGGAATACCTCATGCGGGTCCAGGGGACCTATGCGGAGCTACGGGAGTTCCAGGTTAGTGTGCGAGGAATACCTCATGCGGTCTATGTGGTCATGCGGACTACGAGAGTCGGGGCGATCTTGGGAGTAGCTACCCTCGATGCGAGGAATACCTCATGCGGGCCTAGGTGGCCTATGCGGACTACGGGAGTCCAGGATTAGGCATGCATGATGATACTATGGGCGATTGGCCTTGCTTCGATCATTCGCAGCCTAGAAAAGACCTGTTATAGTTTACCTATTGTTTCTCTTGTTATGCTGTGGCACTATGTGCAGTTGAACTGATTATATTTGCAAATGGTTTTAAATACTTTGATTTCACTTCAGTACTTTACAGTTTCACATACTTGGTACTGTTATCGACCTCCGAAGCCGCGTTAAATGCCGCAGTAAGGGAAGCAGTGCTAGATCCACATCCTTAGGATCCTTACTTTGGTGTCAGGAGCTCCATCTTCTTCGGAGGCTCGACTTTTGGGTATGATCTCCCATTGTTGTAGATAGTTTTGTACATTCAGGTATGGCGGGGCCTGTCCGCCATAGTTGTTATCTTCTTAGAAGTGCAGTAGTCCTCTTATGCAGTTGGATGTAACTGCTGGGCTTTGTATATATATATATGCCGAAAGGCGACATTTTCTCAGATAAAACTGTGTCTCATTTTACAACTGTTTCATGTCTTGTTTTTATATTCCGCTGATTACTCTGATGTATGACTACTTGGGTGCCCGGGTAAGGCACCAGTCACGGGCCCCGGAACGGGTCGTGACACATAGATGGTTGAAGTGTTAAAAGAAGTTGTTTAGAAACTTCTAAGGGTTGCTTGGAGCGGGTTGGAGCGTAAGGAAGTGGAGCTAAACGTTGCTCAGGATCGACTTATAAATTTTGGATAATTTTGGGCTTATCGAGGTAATGATCTATGTCCCTCTATTGTAATTGGATATTACATGTTGTAGTAATGTATAGTTGAGTATACTATATGTAGAATGAATATGGATAAGAATTGAACTGTATTTACATTGGGTGTATTCTGATGAACTTGTAGTATTATTGTGGGAAGTGTTGTACACGTCAGGTTAGGCGATGTAACCCACCTTTTGGAGTTGTTGGCTTGGTAGCGGGCCTTGGTAGAGGAGGAGATTTATGTGGTTACGGGGGGGGGGGAGGTGCTGCCGAATTTTCCGTAGAATAAGGAACCTTGTACTTTGAAATGTCCTACGAAGAGATCTAGAAGTTGATAGCCGTTTTGTGACCCTTATAGGTTGAAGTACTACGAGTAGTGTATTCTACTTGAAGGGTGGAAAAGGCTAAGCGGTTATATAGTACTTTGGAGCGTTTTGCTAATTGTCGATAATCGTCGCGAGGTATGTGAACCTCTTCCTATCTTTTCTAGCATGATGTTGTGAACTATGTAGTACGGTGACGTCGTGTGCTAAAAGAATTTTGGTTGATTTTAAAAGATAAGAGACTGGACTTATATTTTGACTTGGTATGAAATGTGAAGAACTTGAATTGTGTTAAAGTAGTGAAACCTCATTCGTGAGTAATGGGTACTTGGTCTAGAAAAAGGAATAAGTTATATTAATTTCGGAAATGGGAATAACTATCGAACAAGCCATTGCAGCGTTAATAAAGGAAAATGTAATAACAATTAATTATATTAAAACCAGTAGAAACCTCCATCTGCATAGAAGCTAAGATAAGACAAAATTGTATTACATTTCCTAGATCATGGCTGCTCTAATAAGAATTATTATAATCAAGTTTTGATTTTCTTAAAATTCCAAAGGAAGGAACTTGATTTCTAAAAGAAAAGAGACTTAAGAATTTGAAGTGTTTTGGTTTAAAAGAAAGGCATGGTTTTGTCTTAAATTGGTTTAAAACATAAAGTGTTATAATAGCTTTATGGGAAGTTAGTTATAACGACTTTATGAAAATAAAATAATGGTTTTATTATTGGAGTTAAAATGGTACTTGATTTTGGGAAAAGAGAAGTAACTTGAGTTTAAAAGTATAAGTAACTTATTTTCAAATATCGAACCTTTCTTGATGAGAAAAATACAAGCCACTTGGTTTAAAAAGTGTAGAGTACTTGATTTAAACATGAACGTGTTTGGTACTACGGGAAATAGTATCGAGTAGTTTTTACGTAAAAAGAGATTTTTTGAAAGGATTAATGTATGTAGTACTTTGGGGTTAAAACCCGGATTTGTTGTCATAAAATGGAAGTCTAAGAATATGTTAAATTTGCCTATGCTAGTTGTGATAGCCTTGGTGGTATTACTATGTTACCGCGTCTCTCGGTTGGAGGGCCGGCTGACTTGTTGTGAATTTGTTGGACGTACCGACAGTGATGGAGGATTCCACGGGTATGCTTCCATTTTGTTTGATCTTGGCCATGCTTATACCGATGAGAGATGTCGGGGCATGCGACCAGATCTGAGTTAGATGACGACGTTTCATTGGAGAATGCGGCGTTGTGGAGGATTCCACGTATACTTCCATTGTTATTATCACGTGGACATGTCTACACCGATGAGGATTCCGGCACGCGGCCATGCAATGAGTTAAACTCGGTATATTATTATTGTCACACGGGCATGTCTACACCGGATGAGGATTCGGGGCATGTGACCATTACTATTATTCCATGGGCTATCTCCCATGAAGACACTGTCTACACCGATGAGGATTCGGGGCATGGTATATGCGATCATTATTCCATGGGCTAGCTCCCACGAAGACTGCACTGCGATGAGGATGTCGAGGGCACGTTATGGCCATGTTACAGATGAGGATTAGGGACATGCGGCGCGTATTATATATATATATATATATATATATGTGTTATATATGTACGCCGAAGCGGTGAGGTAGGATGTCACGGGCGGTCACATGGTTATATGTTACACCTACGGTGCGGCGATGGAGGATTCCACGCGGGAGGTATATATATATGTATTGTATAAGTATGCGCCGACGGTGAGGTAGGATTCCACGCGCGTCACATGAGTATGATTTATGTCATAGATCGCCGGATGAGGAAGGGATTCCACGGACACGAGTGATGACTTGAGGCGTGAGTCACGACTAGACTTGGATCGCTTATATGTTGTATCGTAGTTTGGTTATCATACATGTCTCCTGCTTTATATAGACTATTATGATTTCATTTACAGTATTTTCAGTTTCACATACTTGGTACCTGTTGTACTGACCTCCTTCGGGGGGATGCGTTCATGCAGCAGGTAGAGGTACACCGATTGTTGATCCTCGCTCATAGGATCACAGTTCAGCGTTTTGGGAAGCTCCATTTCTCCGGAGGCTTATCTTTGGTATAGTCTCCTGTCATAGTAGGTACTTGTACATTCAGGGGTATGGCGGGGCCCTGTCCCGTCATAGTTGTGGTTACATTCTTAGAGGTCTGTAGTACTGTTGTGGGCAGGGTTTGTAAGGGATTTAACTGTTCGTGTTGATATTTATATATTCAGGAAGGTAACCGTTTTGGTTAGCCTGTTGCTTATTCATGTATTGTTTCATGCTTAAAGTTTTTATTTCCGCTGATTTTCTCTGATGATTGTATCACTAGGGTGCCCGGGGTAAGGCACCAGTCACGGGCCCGAGGTCGGGTCGTGACAAAAGTGGTATCAGAGCAGTTAATCCTCGAAAAGTGTCTACAGACCGTATCTAGTAGAGTCTTGATTATCGGTGTGTTGTGCACCACATCTATAATCAGGAGGCTACAGGATATTTAGGATTGGTTTCCATTCTTCTCACTCTGAGATCGTGCCTTAGAGCTGTGTTATAAGTTGGACTCCCTCTGGCGTATTCTTATGTACCGGCTACGCCTGCAGCGCAACCAGAGCCGCGAGGCAAGCGGCGAGAGGAGCTACGAGTAGAACACAGAGGGTTACGAGGGCACAGACCTGGTCATTACCTGAGATAGTACTTCAGACGACGAGTTTTATGACGCCGCTAGCTTGGATTTGAGTTTTTCGCGTGTGTTATATTATGGCCAGGTGTGGCATAATTGGTTTTGTAAGTATAGTAGTGGAGACTATACCGACGCATGTACGTTTAGAGACTTAGAAGGAACATTCGGGACGAATGTTTCTAAGGGGGGAAGAATGTTACACCCCGTAGTTCGAGGGTATGTATGTGAGGACGTACGTACGAGAATACGACGGTAATTTTGGAAAGGAAGAAAGATGGGATTTTTCGACGGAAAAGTTTCCGGATTTTGTGAAGGAAAAAGGTTCGTTAAAGGGAATTGGATTCCCGGATTCGGTATTCGGACTTTTTGGAATATTTGAGAATTATGGGATTTTATTTCCGGAATTGGTCATGTGGGGCCCACGGGAGAAATTTACGGTTTGTGGGGCCCACTTTATTTTCGGATTTGTGGCATTACGGATATTTTCGGAAGATGAAATATTTTGGACGAGTAGGAGGGCGACACATGGCACCCCCATGTGGCCCTATGGCCGAAATTAGGGGCCACTTGGACGTTAATTGTGGTGGACAAGTGGCTTGCCACTTGTCCCATTTTTGTGGTGAACAAATGGTTGGCAAACTACCCACACACATGTACCCCATCCTCACCTTACACTTGCTTTAATCATAGCCCTTGATTTCTCTATAAATACCCCCTTGTTTCAAGACTTTATTCATCCTCACTTAAGAGTTTCAAAGGCAAAATTCTCCCTCCCTCCTTGTGTTGTTCTCGTCCAACACCCCCCCTTTGTGTAGAAAAATCCTTCAAGTGTTGTTATTATCCCAAATACTTTAGCCTAGTAGCCCTAGTAGTATTCTAAAGAAATCCCAACATAAGAGCCCGGAAATACTACTTTATTCCATTAGTCGCAAAAGTGAAACCCTAAGGAAATCTTCATAGATGGTTGAAGTGTAAAAAGAAGTTGTTTAGAAACTTCTAAGGGTTGCTTGGAGCGGGTTGGAGCGTAAGGAAGTGGAGCTAAACGTTGCTCAGGATCGACTTATAAATCTTGGATAATTTTGGGCTTATCGAGGTAATGATCTATGTCCCTCTATTGTAATTGGATATTACATGTTGTAGTAATGTATAGTTGAGTATACTATATGTAGAATGAATATGGATAAGAATTGAACTATATTTACATTGGACTGTATTTACAGTAGACTTGTAGTATTATTGTGGGGCAGTGTTGTACACGTCCGGTTAGACGTGTAACCCCCCCTTTTTGGAGTTGTTGGCTTGGTAGCGGGCCTTGGTAGAGGAGGAGATTTATGTGGTTACGGGGGGGAGGTGCTGCCGAATTTTCCGTAGAATAAGGAACCTTGTACTTTGAAATGTCCTACGAAGAGATCTAGAAGTTGATAGACGTTTTGTGGCCCTTATAGGTTGAAGTACTACGAGTAGCGTATTCTACTTGAAGGGTGGAAAAGGCTAGCAGGGTTATAGTACTTTGGAGCGTTTTGCTAATTGTCGATAATCGTCGCGAGGTATGTGAACCTCTTCCTATCTTTTCTAGCATGATGTTGTGAACTATGTAGTACGGTAGACGTACGTGTGCTAAACGAATTTTGGTTGATTTTAAAAGATAAGAGACTGGACTTATATTTTGACTTGGTATGAAATGTGAAGAACTTGAATTGTGTTAAAGTAGTGAACCCTCAATCGTGAGTAATGGGTACTTGGTCTAGAAAAGGGAATAAGTTATATTAATTTCGGAAATGGGAATAACTATCGAACAAGTCATTGCAGCGTTAATAAAGGAAAATGTAATAACAATTAATTATATTAAAACCAGTAGAAACCTCAATCTGCATAGAAGCTAAGATAAGACAAAATTGTATTACATTTCCTAGATCATGGCTGCTCTAATAAGAATTATTATAATCAAGTTTTGATTTTCTTAAAATTCCAAAGTAAGGAACTTGATTTCTAAAAGAAAAGAGACTTAAAAATTTGAAGTGTTTTGGTTTAAAAGAAATGCATGGTTTTGTCTTAAATTGGTTTAAAACATAAAGTGTTATAATAGCTTTATGGGAAGTTAGTTATAACGACTTTATGAAAACAAAAGAATGGTTTTATTATTGGAGTTAAAATGGTACTTGATTTTGGGAAAAGATAAGTAACTTGAGTTTAAAAGTATAAGTAACTTATTTTCAAATATCGAACCTTTCTTGATGAGAAAAATACAAGCCACTTGGTTTAAAAAGTGTAGAGTACTTGATTTAAACATGAACGTGTTTGGTACTACGGGAAATAGTATCGAGTAGTTTTTACGTAAAAAGAGATCTTTTTGAAAGGATTAATGTATGTAGTACTTTGGGGTTAAAACCCGGATTTGTTGTCATAAAATGGAAGTCTAAGAGTATGTTAAATTTGCCTATGCTAGTTGTGATAGCCTTGGTGGTATTACTATGTTACCGCGTCTCTCGGTTGGAGGGCCGGCTGACTTGTTGTGAATTTGTTGGACGTCTGGCGTGTGGAGGATTCCACGTATGCTTCCATTTTGTTTGATCTTGGCCATGCTTATACCGATGAGAGATCGGGGCACGCGACCGGGATATGGGTTAGATGCGTCGTTTCATTGGAGAATGCGGCGTGTGAGAGGATTCCACGTATACTTCCATTGTTATTATCACATGGACATGTCTACACCGATGAGGATTCCGAGGCGTGCGCCATGCAACGTGAGTTAAACTCGGTATATTATTATTGTCACACGGGCATGTCTACACCGATGAGGGATTCGGGGCATGTGACCATTACTATTATTCCATGGGCTAGCTCCCGTGAAGACTGTCTACACCGATGAGGATTAGGGGCATGGTATATCGATCATTATTCCATGGGCTAGCTCCCACGAAGACTGCACTGCGATGAGGGATGTCGAGGCACGCGTTATGGCCATGTTACGGATGAGGATTAGGGACACGCGTCGCGTATTATATATATATATATGTTATATATGTACGCAAGCGATGAGGTAGGATGCCACTGGCGGGTCACATGGTTATATGTTACACCTACGGTTGCCGGCAGTGATGGAGGATTCCACGGGCAGGAGGTATATATATATGTATTTTATATGTGTACGCCGATAGTGAGGTAGGATGCCACGGGCGCGTCACATTAGTATGATTTATGTCATAGACTGCCGGCAGTGAGGAAGGGATTCCACGGGCATGAGTGATGACTTGAGGGCGTGAGTCCCTGACTAGACTTGACTGCTTATATGTTGTGTACTGTAGTTTGGTTATCATACATGTCTCCTTCTTTATATAGACTATTATGATTTCATTTACAGTATTTTCAGTTTCACATACTTGGTACCTGTTGTACTGACCTCCTTCGGTGGGTTGCGTTCATGCCGCAGGTAGAGGTATACCGGTTGTTGATCCTCGCTCATAAGATCACAGTTCAGTGTTTTGGGAAGCTCCGTTTCTCCGGAGGCTTATCTTTGGTATATTCCCCTGTCATAGTAGGTACTTGTACATTCAGGGGTATGGCGGGGCCCTGTCCCGTCATAGTTGTGGTTACATTCTTAAGTGCAGTAATCTTGTTGTGGGCAGGGTTTGTAAGGGATTTAACTGTTCGTGTTGATATTTATATATTCAGGAAGGTAACCGTTTTGGTTAGCCTGTTGCTTATTTATGTATTGTTTCATGCTTAAAGTTTTTATTTCCGCTGATTTTCTCTAATGATTGTATCACTAGGGTGCCCGGAGTAAGGCTCCAGTCACGGGCCCGAGGTCGGGTCGTGACAGTTTAAAAATATCTCGTTAACTTCAAGTGACTGGATCATCACTCAGGGTTGGATTGGGTAAATTTTGGGAATTTTCGAAAGACGTGACGATCGCCAAGATGCGATGGGCTCTTGGCCTAAATCGGGAAATAGTGGACACCGAATCGACCAGTTCGTGAATGGGTGGATCGCCCAAACTCGGAAGTTGTGATGACTATACCGGGTCGACTGTGGAAATGGTGTGGGACCAGCGGTCAGTGGTCCCGTTGGAGAAGTTTGGGTGTGGGATATGTCCGAAAAATGGTGAATAATATATGGAGATATACCCGTACCCAAAAAATCATACGAACTAGGCATGAGAGTGCTACCTTTTGCAAAAGGAAATTAGGATTCATCAAACACTGGCGAATAATAATGATTTGATTAGAGTATAAATCAAAACATTTATAACCACGATGATTTGACGGATAATCTAAAAACACACAAGGGGTAGAATGAGCCTGAAGTTTGTTAATTGTGGTGGATGGAAAAAGTGGATAACACAAATGTCACGACCCGACCCCGGGGCCGCGACTAGTACTACCGGGGTACCCTGTCAGGTATACATCAGAGAATAGCAGCGGAACATACATAACACATAACTTATAAAAAAAAGGTAAACATCTCTGGCCAGCCGATAAGGCTGCCTTCCATAAACATACTTAAACAAAAGTATAGTTAGTACAACTTGTTCTTATAGCCCAAAACACATATGTGGCCACAGACCTCTAAAGATAACAACTGTGGCGGGACAGGGCCCCGCCATACCCCTGAATGTACAAAATACCTATAGCATCAGGGAATACCCGTACCAATAAACAAGCTTCCGGAGGAATGAGCTTCGACACCAGACGGTGATCCTAAGAACGAGGATCCACAATGCCTTACTCCTGTGGCGTGAACGCAGCCCAGGAAGGGGGTCGACACAATATGTACCAAGTATGTAAAGCTGGAAAATACTGTAATAATGATATCATAAGTCTAAAAGTAAGCTGGAGTCATGGAAGAAAATCAAAATACCTTTTATTGTGCCTTACTAACAATGAGAGTGACAAGTATATATATATATAATACTGCATAAAATAGGGGCCTCATGATCAAAACAGGGTACCTCGCCCGTAGTATCAATAAGCACCCCTACTCCTGGGACTATTTCACCGCATAGGTCTGTGGACCCGCATGAGGTACTCGCATAGTCAGACCTCCCGCATGAGACTATTTCACCCGCATAAGCCCCTAAGGACTCGCATGAGGTATTCCTCGCATCATGGGTAGCAAATCCACGGAACAGGTGGTATAACGTCTTGGGGGGTTACCCCTCATTTATACTCTTACCCTGAAGCAGGTGGTATGACGTCTTGGGGCTTGCCCCTCATTCATACTCTTACCCTGGAGAAGGTGGTATGACGTCTTGGGGCTTGCCCCTCATTCATACTCTTACCCTGGAGAAGGTGGTATGACGTCTTGGGGCTTGCCCCTCATTCATACTCTTACCCTGGAGAAGGTGGTATGACGTCTTGGGGCTTGCCCCTCATTCATACTCTTACCCTAGCTCAAACTGTCATCATATCGTAATCATAAATAAGTTAAGAAAACTTTTAACTTCTTATTAGTCTTGTTCATATACTCTCTCATTTTAGTTTACTTAAGGCACTTAATCATATCTTTTAAACAAAAGGAAACCGGGAATTTAACCCAAGTACTACATACTTCAACTCTTTTAAAAGTGATTCTTCTTTATACATAAAAACTTTTGGGCAATTGATGCCTTAAAATCAATTTGTCTCTTCATATACTTATCTTACTTAGAGTAAATCTCTTCTCATTAACCTTTTATGAAGCTAATAAACCAACTTCCCATAAAGTTGTTATATTAACTCTACACTTTAGTAAAAATCATACTTTTCCCCTAACCAAGGGACTTATACATTCTTAAAACGGAACAAGTCATTATATACTTAAAGCAAGTAAGAATACCAAATCTTGTACGTCTACCGTACTACATAGTTTCATCTATTCATGCTCAAGAGATAGAAAGCTTCACATACCTCTTCGATCAATTCACTTGCTAAGTCCAACTACCGCAAGCAACATGTCAACCTAAAATAACCATGATACCCTTATTAACTTCTAATTTCAATGTGGAATAATCCAATTTCAAAGTCACTAAACTCTATGGAAAATTGGGCGGCATTTCCTTTGTTTCTACATACTTTGCCACCTTTCCCAAGGCCGAATTTAATCATCCAAATGCCACATTTAAGGCCCAACAACCCAACATTTCAAAGGGGATTACACACCTAAACTTGGGTGTGTAAAATTCTGCCCCATAAGGTACAACAATTCACTTAACAATTCTAAGGTAGTTTTTAGGCTACAACATGCTCATAATATCTTCTTAACCAATTCTTTCACATCCAAACCACATTTATTACATGCAAGGACTCTAAGTGCATTATTTACTACTACAAGTTCTTTCTTCTTAACATGCAACACTAAAAACTAATCATAAGAGAAGAAATGTTACCTTAAAGTTCTAGCCAAACTTATTCCAAATATTTTGCTAGCTTCCTTGCCAAGAACACCACCACAACAACACCAACAAGCTAGCCACAAGCTTCCTTCTTGTTCTTAACTTTTCAGATTTTTCCTAAGGCTAGAATATCTCTTGGGATTTTAGAGAGAAGGAGGAGCTTGAACCTTTAAAAGAGAGGGAGGAGCTTTGTCTAAGAGAGAGATGAAATATGACCAAATCTTCAAGACTTGGTCAATATAATGCATGCAAAATCAGATTGGGGGGGGGGGGGACACATGTCACCCTCCCATGGCCTTTTTAAAAGAGAAAATCAGATTTTCCTAAGTTTTTCCGCCAGGAATCCCGCCTTGGCGCCGCGGCCCTGACGGCGGCGGCGCGGCGCTGAAACCTCTCATGACTCTCGAACTTCCGCGCGCCAGCCTCGCTGGCGCCCAGCGCTGCAATCTCAGCGACCCATCAAGATTTCCGCTGCGCCTCATCCGCGCGCGCCGCCGCTTTGTCCAAACACATTTCTGTCCGATCACAAGACCGAACTTGTAACTCTCATAACTTTCTACTCCGACGTCCTATCGATGAACGGTTGGTTGTGTTGGAATCTAGACTCAACGAACTACGCCCTAGGACTTAGAAACACTTAGGAACTCTCAATGTTCCGGGTCATAACCCGCCTCAAAGTTGACTAAAAACCCGTCCGGAACAATCCGTCAACCTATCCTTTGAAATTTTTTAAGTCTTACATGCTTTTGTACACTCTCATACGTAGGGTAAGAACTACGGGGTATAACATTCTCCCCCCCACCCCCCCCCCCCCCCCTTAGAAACATTCGTCCCGAATGTTCCTTCTAGGCTTACTCAATCACAATATCCACATAGCCACAGTATTACTCAAGCATAAATGCTAAATCAACTAATAAGCAAGAAAGTAGGTTACCTGGAGGTATAGGAAATAAGTGAGGATACTTCTTCATCATGTCATCCTCTGCTTCCCACGTCATCTCCTCTCTGTTCTTGTTTCTCCATAAAACTCGACTAAGCCACGCCCTTTGTCCGGTCGCCTAACTCGACGATCGAGTATCGCATGAGACTCTCTCATACGATAACTCCTTCACACTGGACATCATGAATCGGGTGCACTCTAGATGGATCTCCAATACATTTCCGCAACATAGACACATGAAAATCGATGCACCGCCTCCGATCGGACGGAAGATCTAACTCATAGCAACCCCGCCTACCTCGCGACAATATGATACGCCCAATGTACTGGGCTAAGTTTCCTTTCTTCCCAAACCTCATCACGCCTTCATGGGCGATACCTTTAGGAAAACCCAATCATCTATCTCAAATTCCAAGTGTCGACGCCGATGATCTCGCATACGACTTCGCCACTCGAGCCGCCAACAATCGCTCTCGGATAAGTTTCACCTTATCTATCGTCATGGACCAAGTCCGCCCGACTAATCAGATTTCTCCCACTCGAACCAAATTTATCGTGACTGCACTTCCTCCCGTATAAGGCCTCATAAGGCGCCATCCGATACTAGAATGGTAGCCGTTGTTATAAGCAAACTCCACAAGAGGCAAATGATACTCCCAAATACCATCAAATCAATAACACAAGCCCGCAGATATCCTCGTTGTCCGGATAAGGCGCCGTCTGGCTTGGCCCGAGGATGAAATGTCGTACTAAGACTTACCTGGGTCCCTAATCCCTTCGGAAAGACCTCCGAGTTAGCCAGAACCGGGCTCTCTATCTGAAATAATCGATACGGCACTCCGTGCGCCTCACAATCTCCCCGATATACAAATTTAGCATAATCCTACTAAAAGTCGCCCCGATCGGAAGGAAATGGGCTGATTTCAATCACCGTCGACGATAACCCAAATGGAATCATGCTTCTCCGAGTGGAAGGTAGCCCCGTAATAAAATCCATATTTACCACCTCCCACTTCCAAGTCGGAATATCAAAGCTCGCAATGTTTCACCGGCTTCGTGCTCAACTTGACTCACGACAATTCGCATCGTGCTACGAACTCCGCAACGCCCCTCTTAGGCCATCCCACCAATACACGATTCGAGGTCATGATACATCTTAGTCGACCGGATGAATGGAATAACGAGCACCGCGTGCCTCCCTGCACCGCCGACGGTCTCGCCACATCGGGAACACACAACCGCCTCAAATCTTAGCACCCCATCAGCGCTACCTCAAATAGACTCTCTCTTCTCAACAGCGCATCTCGCATCGCATCAAAATCGAATCCTCATATCGCCGCCTCTTCACCTCCTCGACGATAGAAGACTCGCAACCTCTCGAACCCGACCATCACTATCGATCAACCAAACGAACCCCAAGGCTCGCTAGCTGATGCAACTCTCGGACCATATTCTTCTTCTCTGGTTGTACATCAGACAGACTACCCATCGATCTGCGACTAAGGGCATTTGCAACTACATTGGCCTTCCCTGGGTGGTATAGAATATCAACATCGTAATCCTTAAGTAGCTCCAACCACCGACTCTGTCGCAAGTTCAACTCCTCCGGGTCAAGATATACCGAGACTCTTGCGTCAGTGTAAATGTCCACACGAACTCCATATAAATAATGTCTCCGCATCTTCAAGGCATGAATCATCACGCTAACTCCAAGTCATGTGTGGGATAGTTCTTCTCATGCTTCCTAAGCCGCCGAGATGCATAAGCTATAACTTGCTGCGGCCGCATCAAGACGCACTCCAAGCCCGACACCGACGCCCACAATAAAAACCACATATCCATCTAAGCCCTCCGGAAGAGTAAGAATCAAGGGCCGTCAACTTCTCCTTTAGCAACCGGAAACTTTCCTCACAAGTATCCGCCCACGAACATAGCCGCTTCAATCACTTTAGTCAAAGGTGTGAAATAGAAGCAAACTTTTCTACAAACCTCCGATAATAACTCGCAAGGCCCAAAGTTGCGCACTCCGGTGTAGCTGGTCCGCCAAGTCTTGATCGCCAATCTTAGTCAGACAACCCGAATACCATCTACCCCGATAACATGCCCTAAGAAAGCCACTGGCTAACGTAACTCGCATTTCGAGAACTTGGCATACAATCGCGGTCTCGGAGGACTCTCAATACCGCCTCAAATGACCAGATGCTCGCTGCGGCGCGAATACACCAAGATATCATCAATGAAAACTATAACGAACATATCCAAGAATGGCTCAACACCCTATTCATCAAATCCATGAATATCAGGGCATTGGTCAAACCGAAAGACATCACCCTCAACTCATAGGCCCATACCGGTCCCGAATGCGATCTTGGGATATCCGCTTTCTCTAACTCGCACTGATGGTATCCGCATCGCAGTCTATCTTGAAAAACACCTTGCACCTCGCAATCGTCAAACAAATCATCAATCCCGGGAGGGATATCTGTTTCGATAGTTACCTTGTTCAAATTCTGTAATCAATACACATACGCAGCTGCCCCATCCTTCTTCTTTACAAATAACACTGGCGCTCCCCAGGGGGAAACACTTGGCCTGATAAAGCCTTTCTCCAGCAAATCTTTCAGTTGGTCCTTCAATTCCTTCAACTCGGCAGGTGCCATCCTACATGGCGGAATAGATATCGGTCGAGTGTCTGGCGCCAAATCAATGCAAAACTCAATCTCTCTTTCAGGAGGGATACCCGGAAGCTCGTCTGGGAATACATCTGGAAACTCTCTAACGACCGAATCGATCAAGGTCCAGATCTCACCTCGATGTCGAATACCCAACCATATGGTAGATATACCCTTTCCGCACCATCTTCCTAGCCTTGAGGTAAGAAATAAACTTACCCCTACGACGCAAAGATTCCCTTCCACTCGATAACGGCTCACGAAACCGAACCGAACTAATCTCTCTCTACCCACATTGGCATAGCAAGATGCTAGCAAATCCATACCCATAATCACATCAAAGTCCATCATATCCAACTCTATCAAGTCGCCAGAGTCGACGACTATCTATAGTCACAGGCAAGCCTTATACACTCGCCGGCTACCATCGAATCACCATCGCGTAGCCACCTCAAAAGGTCTTATGGACTCGGGCTCTATCCCTACTCTACTGGCAATATGAGGAGATATGTAAGACAAGGTAGAACCTGGATCTATCAAAGCATATACATCACAAAGAAGAAACCAATAATGTACTGCGGACGACATCCGTGACGCCTCGGTCCCGACTACGACATAGCATAGATGCGGTTCGAGGACCGCTAGAATCGAACCCCTACCACGACCTCTCGCCGCGCCTGGCCCATAAGTACTCGCCTCCGGCTTCACCATCAAGACGAAGATCCAAAGAATGCACTTCGCTGACCGAACTGCATGCTCCCGCCGCCAAGGGCGGACAATCCTTCGATGGCCTCGCGCCACAAGAGTAACATGCTCCCGAACCCCTACGGACTCGCCGATAAGACCTACCGCGTCGAACGCACCGGCAGGTAGGTGGTCTCGACGCGACGGCCGCTTCCTCGAAACCTCGAATTCGGAGCCCCGACCGCCTCGATAACCCGGCCGATCGGACTCCCCGCCGAAATCGAGTAGGAGCACTTTGGCCGGGCCGATATGTGGACCCGTCACGCCGAGGCCGCCCGCCAAAACTACCCCGAGACCGCTGCCCCGCCTCTTGGCCGCCCAAATCTAATCGATCCCGCCTCTCTCGCCTCATTCTCTTGCAGACGCTGCATCCCCGGCAATAACCATCCCCGTCAAGAGCCACCCCAAGCATGCAAGAATCATACGACGGTCTAAACCTATCACATATCGATGAACCCCGCTCGCCATGTCGCCTACAATGGTGTGCGCATATCCGCCAAGGAGTCAAACTCGTGATGTACTCGATAGTCCTCCCGCCCCGCCTCAAGGTCAAGAACCTATCTACGCGGCTCTCTCATCTCGTGAGGTAAGAAATGGTCTAGGAACGCCTCTGTGAACTCCTCCCAAACAGCTGGAAGAGCATCATCACCCCTCGATAACACCCATGACTCAAACCAGTTCAACGCAATATCGCGTAACCGGTAGGAAGCTAGTAATACCGACTCAGTCTCCGATGCCCTAAGCATCTGCATGGTTCGTCAGAATCGCCGACAAACTCCTCGCGATACTCTCAAATCCCGATCCATAGAACTCGGCGGTGACAACCTCAGAAATCCCGAACCGTAAATCGCCAGGGTTGGCCGCCGCTTCCTATCGGCCACGCTCGCCACTATGTTGGTCAAGAATCGAATGCTCTATAATCTCGTACTGCACCGCCTGGGACCGAGGCTCCGCATCGCGGTCTCGTGAGCCGCTCGCTTCCTCGAAATTGCCGAGGCCGGGCGACGACGTGGAACTCGCCGCTTAAACATCATCTCTCGTAAGGATTGGGCTCGTGCCTCGTAACTCTCCGGCGCCCCACTAGCGGACTCTCACCGCTTTGCCTTCGGGCCGCGGTTGCCTGCGCGAGGCATAATCGATACATAAAGGAAAACATCGAGGAGGTTCAACCTATAGCTCAAATTTATTGCACGATCTTAGAGTGAAAGAATGGAAACCAATCCTAAATATCCTGTAGCCTCTCGATTATAGATGTGGTGCACGACACACCGATAATCAAGACTCTACTAGACACGGCGTGGACACTTTCCGAGGACTAATCGCTCGATACCACTTTTGTCACGACCCGACCGGGTCGCGACTAGTACTCACCGGTACCCTCGTCGTATACATCGAGAATAGCAATGAACATACATAACACATAACTTATAAAAAAAAGGTAAACATCTCTGGCCAGCCGATAAGGCTGCCTTCCATAAACATACTCAAACAAAAGTATAGTTAGTACAACTTGTTCTTATAGCCCAAAACACATATGTGGCCACGCACTTAAAGATAACAATCAGACAGGGCCCCGCCATACCCCTGAATGTATAAAATACCTATAGCATCAGGGAATACCCGTACCAATAAACAAGCTTCCGGAGGAATGGGGCTTCTGACACCGGAACAGTGATCCTAAGAACGAGGATCCACAATCTGCTTACCCTTACCTACGGCATGAACGCAGCCCCCGAGGAAGGGGGTCAGTACACAATATGTACCAAGTATGTAAAGCTGGAAAATACTGTAATAATGATATCATAAGTCTAAAAGTAAGCTGGAGGCATGGAAGAAAATCAAAATACCTTTTATTGTGCCTTACTAACAATGAGAGTGACAAGTATATATATATATAATACTGCATAAAATAGGGGCCTCATGATCAAAACAGGGTACCTCGCCCGTAGTATCAATAAGCACCCCTACTCCTGGGACTATTTCACCCGCATAGGTCCTGTGGACCCGCATGAGGTACTCCTCGCATAGGCTGTACCCGCCCGCATGGGACTATTTCACCCGCATAAGCCCCTAAGGACTCGCATGAGGTATTCCTCGCATCATGGGTAGCAAATCCACGGAACAGGTGGTATAACGTCTTGGGGGGTTACCCCTCATTTATACTCTTACCCTGAAGCAGGTGGTATGACGTCTTGGGGCTTGCCCCTCATTCATACTCTTACCCTGGAGAAGGTGGTATGACGTCTTGGGGCTTGCCCCTCATTCATACTCTTACCCTGGAGAAGGTGGTATGACGTCTTGGGGCTTGCCCCTCATTCATACTCTTACCCTGGAGAAGGTGGTATGACGTCTTGGGGCTTGCCCCTCATTCATACTCTTACCCTAGCTCAAACTGTCATCATATCGTAATCATAAATAAGTTAAGAAAACTTTTAACTTCTTATTAGTCTTGTTCATATACTCTCTCATTTTAGTTTACTTAAGGCACTTAATCATATCTTTTAAACAAAAGGAAACCGGGAATTTAACCCAAGTACTACATACTTCAACTCTTTTAAAAGTGATTCTTCTTTATACATAAAAACTTTTGGGCAATTGATGCCTTAAAATCAATTTGTCTCTTCATATACTTATCTTACTTAGAGTAAATCTCTTCTCATTAACCTTTTATGAAGCTAATAAACCAATTTCCCATAAAGTTGTTATATTAACTCTACACTTTAGTAAAAATCATACTTTTCCCCTAACCAAGGGACTTATACATTCTTAAAACGGAACAAGTCATTATATACTTAAAGCAAGTAAGAATACCAAATCTTGTACGTCTACCGTACTACATAGTTCATCTATTCATGCTCAAGAGATAGAAAGCTTCACATACCACTTCGATCAATTCACTTGCTAAGTCCAACTACCGCAAGCAATATGTCAACCTAAAATAACCATGATACCCTTATTAACTTCTAATTTCAATGTGGAATAATCCAATTTCAAAGTCACTAAACTCTATGGAAAATTGGGCGGCATTTCCTTTGTTTCTACATACTTTGCCACCTTTCCCAAGGCCGAATTTAATCATCCAAATGCCACATTTAAGGCCCAACAATCCAACATTTCAAAGGGGATTACACACCTAAACTTGGGTGTGTAAAATTCTGCCCCATAAGGTACAACAATTCACTTAACAATTCTAAGGTAGTTTTTAGGCTACAACATGCTCATAATATCTTCTTAACCAATTCTTTCACATCCAAACCACATTTCTTACATGCAAGGACTCTAAGTGCATTATTTACTACCACAAGTTCTTTCTTCTTAACATGCAATACTAAAAACTAATCATAAGAGAAGAAATGTTACCTTAAAGTTCTAGCCAAACTTATTCCAAATATTTTGCTAGCTTCCTTGCCAAGAAAACCACCACAACAACACCAACAAGCTAGCCACAAGCTTCCTTCTTGTTCTTAACTTTTCAGATTTTTCCTAAGGCTAGAATATCTCTTGGGATTTTAGAGAGAAGGAGGAGCTTGAACCTTTAAGAGAGAGGGATGAGCTTTGTCTAAGAGAGAGATGAAATATGACCAAGTCTTCAAGACTTGGTCAATATATTGCATGCAAAATCAGATGGGGGGGGGGGGGGGACACTTGTCACCCTCCCATGGCCTTTTTAAAAGAGAAAAACATATTTTCCTAAGTTTTTCCGCCAGGAAACCCGCCGCCGCGCGCGACGTCAGCAATGGCGAAACCTCTGCGGACTCTGGAACTTCCGCCGCCTGCGCTCGCTGCTGGCGCCAGCGCTGGCGCTGCAACTCAGCGACCCTCGATTTCCGCGCTGCCTCGCATCGGGCCGCGGCCCTGTCGTCTTTGTCCGAAACACATTTCTGTCCGACTGCGCACTGAACTTGTAACTCTCATAACTTTCTACTCCGACGTCCTATCGACGAACGGTTGGTTGCGTTGGAATCTAGACTCAACGAAATACGCCCTAGGCCTTAGAAACACTTAGGAACTCTCAATGTACCGGGTCATAACCCGCCTCAAAGTTGACTAAAAACCCGTCCGGAACAATCCGTCAACCTATCCTTTGAAAAATTTTAAGTCTTACATGCTTTTGTACACTCTCATACGTAGGGTCAGAACTACGGGGTATAACAACAAACACCTAAAGACCCTAAGATGTGAATACGAAGGAGTCTTATTATATATAAAACCTGAAGAGAGGGCGAATATGTCAAACCTTTATAAGGAAGAATGTTAAGAATATCGGTAGCCATTTGTAGAGCATGATGTCAAAAAGACGGGGGTACGGAAGCATAAACCAATAAAGTTTGGATAATGTTATTAATGATACGAATTTTGCGTTCGGCTTTCGCATTTTGTGAAGACGTATGAGGACAAGAAAAACAAAAATTGATCACATGTTTAGCACAAAATTCCTGAAACTCTCAATTGTCATATTATTTGTCATTATCACATTGGATATTTTTTATTTCTCGTTCGAATTGGGTTTTAATGAAAGCTCTAAACTTTTAGAAAATGGAAAAAATTGAGATTTCTTTGCTATCGGAAACGTCTATAAAAATTAGAATAATCATCTAAAAACAGAACATAATAATGATGACCCGTTGAACTAAGAACAAAAGATGTCCATAAATCGCTATGAATAATATCAAATGGCATTGAAGTAGTAAAATTAGAGTCCACGAAAGGCAACTTAACAATGTTTCCTAAGGAACAAGATTGACAATTCAGAGTATTACGCATATCCTTACAAGAGATAAGTTTATTTTTATCTAAGACATACAAAATAGATGACCCCGGATGACCTAGACGAGCATGCCACAAGGAAGGAGCAAGAGTTGCAAAAGTGGAGGCATGGCTTGACGCGAGAAAATGAGACTTGGTGTGATTGATAAAGATCTCCCCTACTTTCACACCTCATGAGAGGACTCCACGTCTTGAAATCCTTCACAGAAAACCCAAAAGGATCAAAATCAATAGAAACCCAATTATCAGTGGTGAATTTACGGACAAACACCAAATTTTTAATTAATTTTGGGGTATGAAGGGTATTTTTCAAGACAAATAGTGGATGGGGAGGAGACAACGTTTTATGACCATAACCCTTAATTAGAATTGAATTACCATTACCAATAGTTATACCACAACTACTGCTCGAATTGGAATAAGACGAGAGAGTACCTTGATCGGATGTCATGTGGGTAGTTGCACCGGTGTCCATGTACCAATTTGGATCAGGTTGATTCAAACCAAGGGTGTGCATTGCAGCTTCAATATTGATTTGTGTGGGTCCCGCTACGTGATGGGCTTGAGGGGGTCGAGGCTCAAGAATCCCACCTTGCCGCCTCGCCAAATGTTGTACCGCGGATCTGGATCAAGGTCGATCGTTGGGACTTGCCGATACGCCCACCGCCCCACCCCACCGCCACGAGTCCATCAAGCTTCGGGGTCCGGGCTGGGGCCACTGTTTTGGATACCGTTTCCGTTGCCGCCGCGTTTTCCCCCGCAATTTTTTCCGTTGTTTTTACGATTATTTTTACCGCCACCATGGGTACGATTTTGGCTCGAATAATCATCAAAACTTGGATAACTTGTGGAAGTCGTCATCCTGACGACGGGACTAGTATCGGTAGTTGTCTTCTTAGCTAAACATGTTTCTTCCAACGTAAGTCCATTTCAGTTGGAAAATGCACGAAGAATTGAAGCAACCCCGTTATAGGCCTCGGACAGACCTGCAACCATCTGTAGGATGAGACGATTATTGCTCACAGGAGCCCTCACGTTGCGAAGTTGATCCACCAAGTCCTTAAGTCATTTACAATAAGATGAAACGTTAGGAAAATTCACCATAGCAACTTGAGAAAATTCATGTTCAATGGTGACAATGCGTGAATGATTGTTATCCTGGAAGATATCACACAATCGATTCCAAGCAGTCATAGCTGTGGAGTTGAGTTCCATAATCGTCTGTAAGAGGTCAAGATAGATAGTTGCATAAATCCATTGGAGAACTTTTGGGTCTAGAGTGACCCATGATTTTGGATCATCTTCTTTGGTGGGCACAACCTCCTCCGTATTAGCAGTCGGAGGGATTATGTGGTGGAGGACTTGATGTGTCATCGCATGAATCTTGAATAATTCCGCCCACGTCCCATATTAGACGTTTTCTAGGTCAAGAACAATAGGAAGAGCGCCCTTGATGTTAGAAACTGTGAGGGCAGTATGAAACATGTTCTTATCAGTCATAGTGAATAGAACAACAAAATTCGGAGAAGGAAAATTTGAAAGGGAGGTTTCAGATTTTGATGAGGGAAGAAAAATCGAGAAGGGTAATTTAATTTGTGTCTTGGGTACAGTGAAATCCGGGAGGGGGGAGGGGGTTATCACGAAAATCGAGAGAAAAGAGAGGAGCAGAAGCAATGTAAAAATAACCTAGACTTTTGATACCACGAAAGAAATAATCTCTTGATGAAAGACATATATATACATGTTACTTTTCCTATTTTATATCTAAATCTCTATTCTATTTGAAGACTAATCATACAATTATGGTAAGACTACAAGACTAATTAATATATAAAATATACCATAAATGCTAATTTTTTAATATACCATACACAGACTGTTCTTTTATAGGCTGGACGTGTATGTCTATTTAACAGGGACATTAGGGCCTGAATACTGACCTCAATAAACCATGATGAGATTATCAACTCAGTAGCACGACGTATGTTTTCCAAGAGATATTCTACCATGTCTTTGAACCATTTGCAGTCACGTAGTATGTCAGAATAGTCAAAACTAAGCTTAGCATGGACCAAAGACGACATGTCCTTGAGTTTAATTTCCATACAATTGAGCATCCACGAAATATCTAAACGTTGAACATATGGAGCCACAATCTCCAAGCAACAATCATCTTCAAATGGACGATAAATCTTATGATCAGCCAACTAAAGTTTCCTACATTTTGGAGATATCATATGCAAATGTTGAAACTCGAAAATCAACACAAGTTAATCTTATATTTGCACTTGAACTTTACCTTGAACTTTGTGAAAAGGTTTAAATATACCCCTGCATTGGCTTTTATTTTAATTAAAAAAATATGTCGGCGAAAAGGGTATATTAACGTCATTTGTGTAACGATATGGGTATATATGTGTCGTCTTTTTAACGAAGTGTATATGACAGAATATACACGTACTCGTGTATATTTGGTATATAATTTGTAGAATTCTTGTACAAGTACAATTATGGTAGTAGTCTTATCAATGGCGGATCTTGCCCAAAATATTAAGGGGGCGGTGACGGATCTTATCCAAAATAATAAGAGTTTGATAATTTCAAGAAAGTTACCTCTATTTTTTTATCTCAGTGATTCGTCATGGCATCTAAAAGCACAAGCTTGAAACGTGAGCTAACAAATTGAATCATTTTTTAAGTTGGACCATCGTACCAACTATCATTCCTAAAAAATCATAAATCAATTATCAAAAAAACAAACATAAAAGAATAGTTAATTTGTTAAAGCATTAATCTGTTTTCTGCGAGCAAACTGGATAGGAACACAAACTGAATATAAAATCTCTTATTTTGTCTAGTTATACATACAAGATACACCTCTGTACACAATCATTAACCTAAAAATAGCTCAAAAAAATAACATCAACATCTCCAAACTACACAGCCCATCATATTTCAATACAAATTTCTCCTAAAAACTCATTATTAAGGCTTACTTTCAACTAACCCTATTGATTTTTTTGATCTTTTCTTTCCCTTTTTTCGCAAATCTTAAACGACCCTTTTTATATTTTGCCTTTTTTCTCCACAAATCATGAATTACCCATTTGATATTTTGGTTCTTTTTTTGGATTTTTTTTAATTTTATTTAATTTGGTTGAAATTTCAAGAATCCATGACCACATTAGCCTACCATCACGACGATACCAAAGACTAGCAAAGAACTCATCTCCTAAGAAGTATAAACAAGAAGAAACTTACATTGATATAAGGTCATGAAACTATAAAATCTGAACTAAAAAACAACAACAAAAAATACAAATATCCCAAGAAGAGTACAATAAAAAATAAGCTTAATCAATCTACACAAAAAATTTAGTTATGTATCAACTTACATTGATATAAAGAAGAAGATTTGGAGTTGAAGTATGAACCACATAGAGAGTGAAGAAGGAGGCTAGAGTTTATGATTGAGGGCAAAAAAATTGAGTTATATAAAATAGTGTATTTTGAGATATATATAAAATAAATAAAAAAATAAAATTGAGGGGGGTCGTGGTCCCCTCCCGCCCCTTGTAAGATCCTCCATTGAGTCTTATATTAGAAAAACGTAGTAGTCTCATATTAGGAAAATGTAGATTTAATTTCCATAAATTAGAGATTCTATATCATGTATATATACCATTTAGATTAATGAAAATAATCAATGGATTATTCTGTTTCATGGTATCATCAGTCTAGGGTAAATTTTTCCTTCTCCAAAAATTTGTAGCTTCCGCCGCCCAACTCTTGTCAACCGTCGGCCATGACTACCCCCCTCCCTTCAATTTTTTTTTCTGACTCCCTACTTCTCCTTTTGTTCTTTCATCATGTCTACGACAAACAACACATTTCACCGTGTCCTTACAATCTCCAATATCAAGAACAACATACCTAGAGATGGAAAACGTCCAATACGCACGCACGATCTAATAAAGTCCTCCATCACATCGTCCCACCGGAAAATGCAATGAGAAGGTACCTACCACCAATGATTAAATAGAGTTGTGGAAAACTCGTGATGCTACGGTACTCCAGTGGATTTATTCCCTCATCTCTAGGGACCTCTTGTAGACTATTATTGAACCTGACGCCACGATAATGGAAGCTTGAAATAAATTGCGTGATATATTCTAGGATAATAAAAATTCTCGTGACATGACCCTTGAGCAGGAATTCTCCCACATCAACATGGAGGATTGTTTGAATGCCTCAGCCAATTTTCAAAGGCTCATAGAGTTGTCGGATCAACTCAAGAACGTTGGCGCGCCCGTCACGAATGATCGTCTCATTCTTCAGATAGTTGTAGGCCTATCCGAGGCTTATAGTGGCGTTGGAGCTCTTATTCGTCAAAACAATCATCTCCCGCCATTCTACCAAACATGTTCCATGCTCACCTTAGAAGAATCCAGGTTGGTTAAAAAGGCGGCTACCAGAGCCAACTCTGACATGATGATAACCATATCCCGCGACACCGATGACACTTACTCTTTCTTAGAAAATTCTTGTCAAAACTGTCACAATAGTGGTAGTAAAGGGGTCAAAATTGAAAAAATGGTGGCAAACACCGCAGCGGTGGCCATAGCGGTGGTAGTAGTGGCAACCACAGCGACAACGGGGGTGGAAATGGTTGAGGACCACATGGCAGCGGCCAGCAGGCTGGGCCGCAGCATCACTAACCGCAGCATTAGGCCGGTGCACAGTGGTCATAGGGCTGGACCAGTGGGCAGTGGCCCAGTCCATCTTTTTCTAGCAGGCAATCCAGCCATTTGGGCCAGGCTCAACACCTTTCAGCATTCTGGGCAGCGGCAGAATGGGCCCTGGCTCTGACTC
This sequence comes from Przewalskia tangutica, assembly GCA_029844215.1. Taxonomy (NCBI): domain Eukaryota; kingdom Viridiplantae; phylum Streptophyta; class Magnoliopsida; order Solanales; family Solanaceae; genus Przewalskia; species Przewalskia tangutica. The sequence continues at coordinate 97,016,023 of CM056731.1, forward strand.
CCACGGATATCGAGATTGTGATGCATACATTTGGATTAAATCCTCCAGATGAAAATTGGTATATGGACACCGGTGTCACTTCTCATATGACGTTCGCGCTAGGTAATCTCTCATCTTATTTAAATTTGAGCAAAAATTATGGCATAATTGTTGGTAATGGTAATTCAATTCCAATTTGTGGTTATGGTCACACAAATTTATCTTCTCCGAACCCACTTTTAGCCTTGGCTTTCGGTTTTTTGCACTTGGTCTTGCAGCTATTTTCAAAATATATATATAAGAATCCCTCACTTAATTAAAAATTTGGTGTCTATTCGAAAATTTATAATTGATAATTGGGTTTCTGTTAACTTTGACCCTTTTGGATTTTCTGTAAAGGATTTCACGACAGGGATACCTCTAACGAGATGTAATAGTCGGGGAGAGCTTTATCCAATTACCGTCACTTCCACTAGTCAAGCCACACCGTCAACGTTTGTTGTTTTAGCACCTTCATTGTGGCATGCATGTTTGGGTCATCCGAGGGCGTCTGTTATTTCCTCTCTTAAAAATAATAATTTTATTGAATGTAATAGTACGCATAGTACTAATGTTTGTCCTTCTTATCCGCTTGAGAAACATGTTAAATTACCGTTTGTAACCTCAAATTCTAGTATTTTGTTGTCATTTGATATTATTCATAGTGTTTTGTGGACATCTCACATTTTGAGCTCTTTGAGCCACCGTAATTATGTGTTATTTTTGGATGATTATTCTAATTTTTTGTGGACTTTTTCATTATCTAAAAAGTCTCAAGTCTGTTCCACATTCACATCGTTTAGAGCATTCATCTGTACCCAATTTGAACGGAAAATTAAAATATTCAATGTGATAATGGAAGGCAATTTGATAATGGACTGTTTCGGGAATTTTGTAACGCTAATGGTATATCTTTTTTATTTTCTTGTCCTCATACGTCCTCACAAAATGGAAAAGTAAAAGGAAAAATTTGTACCATTAATAATATTGTTCTGACTTTACTAGCCTATGATTCATTACCACCTTCCTTTTGGCATCACGCATAGATGATTTCAACCATTGATATACACATCCTTCACCCAATCTGCTCAAAGTATTTTCAACTCTTTCATGGTATCAGAGAACTAGCTCTTGGGAAACGTTTAGTTGGTTCGTGTGAAGTGTAGTCAGAATACCTTGATACGTGTTTTCTCTTTGGAGCAGTCTACCGTTGTGTCTGCATCCTTCTCTTCAGAACTCTTCTTAACATACTCCCTAGCAAAGTATTAGCATACCAATCTCCACTAAAAATTATTTATCATAAATATCTTTCGTATTCTCATCTTAGGGTGTTTGGGTGTTTGGGTGTTTGTGCTATCCTCTTTTCCTATCAACTACAATTAAGAAACTTCAAGCACGTTCTACTGCTTGTGTGTTTTTGAGTTATCCGTCTGATCATCGTGATTACAAATATTTTGATTTATCCTCTAATAAAATCATAATTAGTCGCCGTGTCATTTTTTAAGAAACCCAACTTTTATTTGCTAAATTGTGTAATTCCATTCTAATTCTTATAATTTTTTGGATGTTGGTCTCTCATTGTATGTGGTCGACCATTTAATCTGGTTCCTGCCTCGGGATCTATAGCAGCAGACCAGAGGCCGAAATCAGCCAGCATGCCCACTGCCTACTGGCCCAATCCCTTCCTGTGACCATTGTCCGCTAGTAGGCCCACTGACACATACATGCTTCCTACCGGTCCAGCAGGCCCACTTCTTGCTGGCCCAGTCATCACTATCTGGGTCCAATTTCTCGACCAGCAGGCCCACTGCCTGCTGGCTCGATTTCTACATCCTCGATCTAGTCCACTAGTCCAGTCCATCGGCCAACAGGCCCACTGCCTGCTAGCCAATTTCGAGATGTTCAAATATCGAACCAGGTCCAGTCCACTTCTATTCCGCATCAAGGGATCGTTACTCATAGTCAACGGGGTATTTTTAAACCAAAATGATATTTTAATCTCAATTCTAATGTCACTAAATCAGTCCTACCACATAACCCAGTGTCTTCCCTTCATGACCCAAATTGGAAAATGATCATGGATGATGAATATAATGCTCTTATTGAAAATAAGATGTGGGAGTTGGTGCCCCGTCCGCCTGGTGTCAATGTTATTCATTCTATGTGGATTTTTACTCATAAGGAAAAATCTTATGATTATTTGAGAGGCATAAGACCCGTCTTGTAGGTGAAGTAAAAACTCAACATGTTGGCGTAGATTGTGGAGAGACATTTAGTCCGGTGGTCAAACTGACAACTATTCGCACTGTTATCAGTCTGGCGCACTCGAAAGCATGGCACATTCATCAGTTGGATGTGAAAAATGTTTTCTTATATGATGATCTCAATGAAACAATCTACATACATCAGCATTTGGGTTTCAGTGACCCCGATCATCGTAACAATGAATTTTTGCTGAAAAAGTCCTTGTATGGCCTAAAACATATCACTCGGGCTTGGTACAAAAGGTTTGCATATTATGTGTCTGCTATTGGATTTTCTCACAGCATGTCTGGTCATTCTATGTTCATCTATCATCATGGTACTTCTCTGGCATACATTTTGTTATATGTGGATGATATTATATGACTGCAAAAGTCTATCATGTCTCTTCTCAATTCTGAATTTGTTATGAAAGACTTGGGGCCTTTGAGTTATTTTTTTTGTATAGTTGTAACTCTTCATGCATGTGGTATATTTCTATCCTAGAGAAAGTTCTAACTGAGATTATTGAACGGACTCGCATGTCTTCCTGTAAGTCATCTTCTACTCCGGTTGACACCAAACTGAAGTTGAGTGCTAATTCTAGCACACCTTACAAGGATCCCTCCCACTATCGCAGTCTTGTAGGGGCTCTTCAGTATCTTACATTCACGAGGCCTGATATTACTTTTGCAGTGCAACAGGTGTGTTTATTTATGCATTATCCGAGGGACGAGCACATGCATGCTTTCAAATGCATTGTGTGTTACATTCAGGACACTCTTGATTATGGTTTGCACTTATATCCATCATCTGTATCTACTCTCGTGTCTTATACAGGTACTGATTAGGGTGGATGTCCAGATATCAGACGTTCGACATCTGGTTATTGTATGTTTCTTGGTGATAACTTGGTCACTTGGTTAACTAAACGTCAGGCTACTTTATCGTGATCCAGTGCGGAGGCCGAGTATCGAGGGGTAGTCAATGTGGTGCATGAGTCATGTTGGATACGTAATCTCCTATCAGAGCTTCACTTTCCTATTCAGAAAGTTACCTTGGTCTATTGCGATAATGTTAGTACGGTCTATCTCTCGGGGAATCCGGTCCAACATCAACGCACTAAACATATCGAGATGGATATTCACTTTGTTCGCAAAAAGGTAGCTCGTGGATAAGTATGTGTCTTGCATGTCCCTTCACGGTACCAAATATCTTACATAATTACTAAGGGTCTTCTCTTAGTTCTGTTTGAAGATTTTTGATACAGTCTCAGCGTACGATAACCATCTGCTATGACTGCAGGGGTGTGACAGAATATACATGTACTCGTGTATATTTGATATATAATTTGTAGAATTCTTGTACAAGTGTAATTATGGTAGTAGCATTTTATTAGGAAACGATAGTAGTCTCATATTCGGAAAAAATAGATTTAATTTTCATAATTAGAGATTGTATATCACGTATACCTTTTACATTAATAAAATAATCAAGAGATTATTCTGTTTCAGTATACCAACTCTAAATCTCTAAATAGAGAAGCATATTTGCACATTTTCCCTAAAAAAAAAATATTGTAGTCTCACAACTTTGTATTTCCTCTTTGCATGTTAGTCTCTTGTTCAACTAGAAGGGGGTTTATATAGCTCAATTGACATTGAGCAGATTATTGATTATGCTATATATCATTTTATGTTTTCTTCTTAGCTTAATTTCTCTTTCAGTTCTGGTTTTCAATTCCCAGATTACATTAGTGGTAATCTCAAGAAGCTACTACTTCGCGCAAAGAAGACGAAAAATGAATCAAAATTAGGCCAAAGTTAACAAAGCTTCTAGAAGTTTCAGTGTGAATCATCGTGAAATACTAACTGTCAATAAAAAGATAACAAATTGAGACAGACATGACCGATGCGTGAAAATCGACATCAACAACACAAGAATTTGGCCTCTAGAAAGAGAAACGCAGAATGAGTTACACTAGAAATCGGAAAAGGCGCTATTATTAAAACAGAAGGCAATGCCTTAGTACATGTTTAATTATGTGTAGTACTTTATTTATAGAGGAAATTAAAGAGAAAATGAAGAGTAATTAGAGAACATTTGTACACCCTATGTTAATGTCACAATCTACATACCTTCCAAATTGTTGGAAATTTTTGGGACCTCCAACAATTTTTTAATAATATTCTACTATGTGAGAGTGTATCAATCTCCCTCTTGAGGAGCTATATATATATATATATATATATATATATATAGTGTACAATATGGAACTCTAATACAATAAGAATTTTACATCTACCATAATTACTCCTCTGTATTCGGCTTCTGCACTCGATCGGGATAATGTGGCTTGTCTCTTGGCAGACCAAGAAATGAGATTATCCCCTAAACACACACATTAGCCGGAAGTGGAGCGGCGCGTGTCCGGACAGTCTGTCCAATCAACATCTGTATATGATAACAACATGGTCGGTGCTGAGGGGTATAGATGTAATCCATAATCAAGCATGCCCTTAACATATCGAATGATACGTTTAAGGGAAGTCAAATGAGGCTCCCTAGGGCATACATAAATAGGCATACCTACTGAACATCATAATCAATATCAGGTCTAGTGAAAGTAAGGTACTGAAGTGCACCTGCAAGACTCATATAAAGAGTGAGATATGACATTGGATCATCATCAACTGCACTAAGATTCGATTTAGAGTCAACCAGAGTGGACATGATCTCGCAATTCTCTATCTTAGCCATGTACATAATCTCTACTGCATACTTACGCTGGCAAATAAATATAGTGTCTGCAGATCTAGTCACTGAGATCCCCAAAAAGTAACTCAATTTTCTCAAATTAGTCATAGCAAATTATGTTTTAAGCAGTTCAATGATCTCACTTTTCAACACATCAGAAAAGGCAGTAAGAATAATGTCATCCACATATAACAACAAATAAGCAATGAAACTACCTCTATGAAAAATAAATAGAGAATTATCACACTTACTACATACCCAATCCGTATAATGTACTGTGCAAAGCGATCATACCATGCTTTAGGGGCATGTTTTAAATTGTGTTGGCTGGTCGCCGCCCATCGATCGGATAGCGGGCTCGACTCGGCCTGACGGAGAGGGCGATGTCGGGCCGACGCCAAAGGGACCGATACTAGCGGACGATACGTGTCCGCCCCGTCCCCTGGCCCCGGCGGGGCCAGACGACGGACGGCCTGACGATGACGGTTTTTAAAAAAAATTTCACTAAATTAAAAATACTAAATTACTAACAAAGTAACATATAGTCATATAGTGATAGTCATATACTCATATTATACTATTATAGTATTATACTCATATATATTTATAAACTAAATAATTAAACAAAGATAAGAAGAGTGTAAAAAAAACATCCCAAGGTTGTTTTTGTGCCTCTTATATTATTAATTATTTCATTGAAATATACAAGATTCAAAATTAAAACATTGTAGTGTACTGTTGTTGAAACAAATTACAAAAGACATAGAAAAAATTAAAAAAAATACTAAAATTGCAATGAAATATATTACCAATTTGAAAATACTTTTCTAGTTTCTTTATAATTTCGTGTGGTTCTTCGGTTGAAATTGGTATATCTTGGTCAAATTGTTTCACGTCGCTACTCATGCCTTCAGATAAGATGTCGTTGTAGTTTTCGTCTTCTTCTTCGTTAATCTCTGGGTGACCGCACATTTTTTGCTCCGCTCGTATCCAATCTCTGAATAGTACCGTCATCTTCAAGCTGTCTCCGGCTAATGAGTGTCTGTGCTCTCCTATTTGAAATCTGACTGCAGAAAAAGCGCTTTCAGAAGCGATTGATGACGCTTGAATGTTCAAAATATCTCGGGCCATCATTGAATGTGTCGAAAATGTCTTCTTATTTTGCATCCAATATTTCAGCAAGTCTTCCTTTCCGTCTTCATTGACAACTGCTTGGTAAGGTAAAGTGCCCTGCAAAACAAAAACATCGAACTCGCTAATTTGGTTAGCAGTGCTAACACCGCACATTCTATTTCTGAGGCTTTCAATACTGTCCGCAGAAACAACATGTCTTTTTTGAGACTGTGTTGAAGCAGAAGAAGATGGTACGAAAGTCGATTGGTTACTAGCACTTTCTTGCTGGTAATGCCGATATACTTTTTTTGCATTCATCTTCTACGATATCCAACACTTCTTCTAGCGCTTGTTCAATAGGTGGCTCAACATTTAAATTTTTGGGAGTTGGAGGTGGTAGTACATCCATACAGTTATAAATATTTTCAATAAGACTTTTACAACCGTCTACTTTAATAGTCGGGTTTAATACAGCACCAATAATATAAATAGAATAGGAATAAAATATTTCTTTAATTTCATAAACATTTTTTTAATAGCTGCCTTATAAGCAGGTTTTTCCATATATTCTTTAAGAAGTAAAAATATTATAGCTATATAAAATAATATAGTTGAAATAGTAGGATAATATAAAGTAGAAAATTATTTTGTTGCTCATTGAAAATTCTCTAGAAATATAATAAGTTCTTTAATTTTGTCCCAATTATTATCCATAATCATATCATTTGGATTTTGATTATGGGCGTTAAAAAAAATGATAGAATTTCTATAGTCATAAGCAACAACTAGTTGGTCATATAAAGAATTTCACCTAGTTGGTACTTCTTCGGGAATTTTTCTGTAAGATAGTCCACAATCGTGACAAGTTTTTTTATATTCTTTTCTCTGTTGAATTCTATTATTTTTAAAAATAAAGTTTATAGCAAATTGCATTTTTTCAAGAATATCTTGAAAAAGCAAATGACACGCACATTTGATATGAAAATGTTTTGGAAAAGACGGAGTTAAAACTTCTTTTAAAACATAAATATCAGAATTGTTAGAAGCTGCATTATCTAATGTAATACTCATAACTTTATCAGTTATTCCGTAATAATCGCAGACTAAATAAATATTTTGTGAAATAAACTCACCAGTGTGCCTACTATCTATATATCTATATGCTAAAATACATTTTTGCATAGACCATTTATAATCTATCCAATGACATGTTACCGTTAAATAATCATGGTCGTTAGTACTACGACCTATATCAGAAGTTAGAACGACTTTGCAATTTAAATGATATAATGAATAACGCAAATATTGTTGATATTCGTGTGCAAATTTAAACACGTCTCTCTTAACCGTTGATCTAGGAAAACCTTTATAAGCAGGATTATACATATCTCTAATATAATGAATAAAACTAGGCGATTCAGGAAATGAAAAAGGCAAACCCTCCACAACAACTAATTTTGTTAGTGTTTCCCTATCTTTATGTTTATCGTATTTAGGGCCTACAACTCCCCCCGTCATAGGGTTAATTTGACTCTGTACTTTGTCTGGGACAGTATGTGAACCTTGTCCCGATTGAGAGGACGCTTGCTCACCATCTTTTTCAATAAGGTATTGGTCATGCAAGGCTTTGTGTTTTTGCAATAGGTGTCTTGCTAAATCTCCCGTCCCACCGTTACCTTGTCCAGTTTTAAAAGAATAAACAGATTTACAAGTTTTACATATAACTACTTGATTCGGTACGTCCCTGTGAAAATATTTTCATACAGCTGATGTTAATGGTCGTTTTGCCGGACCTCGTCTCATACTAGGGGGGATAGGAGGCATTTCCCTAGTGGGTGTATCATCATCTACATTAGTATGTGTATCATCATCTAGAGTGTCATCTAAATTAAAATCTTCTTCATTTTGAGGATAAACATCTGTGTCAAGATCATATGGTATTTCAGGAAACAGTTCAGGATCTATAAAATCATCTTGTCTAGGAATACTAGAAGAAGTACCCTTGCCCTTGCCCTTGCCCTTCATACCCAAGGCCTTGCCCAAAACATTTTTTGTTCTTTTCATTTTAATTATGGTAATAAATAGTTAAAGACTTAAAAAGTTAAAGTTAATGAAATTAAATATGCTAAATGAAATAAAAACAAAATAATAATTTAATGAGAGAACTCATGTACCAAACGCCGACGTAGAGTCGATGTGTAATCGAGAGAGATTGAAAATTGAAACTTTGCTCGATAGATTAATCCTCAAGCTAGTTGTCAACTTCACTCTCAATTCTCAAATTAATAAATAGAGTGAATATGTAATAGACAATGTTGTATAGAAATAGATTGATTGAGATTTGAGAGATTAGAGATTGTAGGAAGATTTGTGAGAAATAAGAAGAGAAAATGAGGTATTTATAGTTGGAAAATTGGGTTAAAGTGTAAATATAATAACTTAGGGGTTAAAAATAAATATAAAGGGGGTAGGGGGGTTGGGGGAGTGGGGGAAGCCAAAATGGTCATTGCAATAATGGCCAAAATGTAAAATGGTCGTTATTGCAAAGACTATTTTTGGCAAGTGGCGGATCAAGTGACGGATGCCTGTCCTGGGCGACCGGGTCGGGCGGGACCATACCATGTCCCGTCCCGATTCGAGCCCCGGACCCGCTAATCTTTTTTTTTAATTTAAATCAGGGCCGGTACGGGACCGGTGTTACACCCCGTATTTCCAGGACATGTTTATAAGGACGTACGTAAGAACTCAAATGTTAAGATTTGAGACTAGTAAAAATTTATCGGAATTATGAAATTGTCGGAAAATGAAATATTGCGACGAATGGGAGTGCGACACGTGTCACTCCCTTATTGGTCTTGGACGATTTGGACATGGGTAAAAGGGTCATTTGACCATTAAATAGATGAGCAAGTCTTGCTAAGTCTTGAAGCTTGACAATGTTGACTAAGTCCAAGGGCCACTTGGGCTAGATCCATGTGAAACTCATCCAAGCCACACAATTGTGCTAATCTTGACCCTTCCTAGTGTTATATATGTATACTAGTAGTAAGACAAGCTTCCACACTTAGCTAAATTTTCAGGAAAAATTGGATGAACATAGAAGAGCTCTCGGGTTAGGGTTTGAGGAAGAAGAAATTTTTTTTGTTTGTTGTCCAATAACATCCATACTTTAAACCAAGGTTCCTAAGGGTATTGTAAGGGTATCTCAATAGAAAGATCCCGGAAAAGTATCGTTTTCGTTTTAGTCGCAAGGTGAAAACCTAGTCACTTTCCTAGGTTTAGATTGGAAGATTAAAGGAAAGTTGTTTGTGATATTCTAAGGGCTTTAAGTGGTGTATTGGAGTGTCAAGGAGAGGCTCTAAGTTGCTAGGGAGCGACTTCGGATCTTGAAGTGGATTAAGGCTCGTTAAGGTAACAATCTTGTTCTCTTAGTGTTATAAGATTACATATTGTTGTAGCCTTACATTTTTACTAGCATGAGGTATATGTATTAAGGTTTGATAAGTGATATGGATTGTGGAAGCCTATAGCCGAAATGGCATTGTGAGCCATCTGAAATTGAAATACAATTTGGTATAACTAGAATCGTCGCATGTTCACCTACTTGAGGATTGTAGTAGTTGTAATCAATTGCGGCTTGATAACATGTTATACTAAACAATTTGGATTGAATAGGTATTGGAAAGGAATTTGTATTGTTGTCCCTCAAATTTGCCGAAATGACATTGTATGTTGGACTAGTTTGATATCAATTGTGGGGAGGAATTTTACACGTCTTGTAGGCGTGTAATCCCCTATTGTTAACTACATTGTTGAGCCTTAAATGTGGCGTGTTTGGTTATTGAATTCGGGCCTTGAAAAAGGTGGAAAGGTATGTAGAAACAAAGGAAGTGTTGTCCGATTTTCCGTAGAATTTAGTGACTTTGCACTTAGAATATTCTACGTTTGAAGTAAGAAGTTAATAGACGTATTATGACCATTATAGGTTGAAGTACTACGAGTAGCGTATTCTACTTGAAGGGTGGAAAAGCTAGCAAGGTTATAGTACTTTGGAGCATTTTGCTACTTGTCGATAATCGTCGCGAGGTATGTGAACCTCTTCATTCCTTTGGCATGATTCTATGTATGGAATATACATGTGGTATTATTTCATGTTTCCTCTACTCTTAGAAGTTAAGAGGTATGTATGTGATTTACTCTATGTAAAGGTTATGTCTAAGTTATCCTAAGTTCTTACCAAGTCTTATGGGGGATGTTGGTAAGAGTCGTTGGGAGGTATTTGGAGCCAAGTTGACTTGGCTAATTTACGGCACGAATAAGAATAAGTATCGAACAAGCCACTGCAGCGTTAATAAAGGAAAAATGTAATGACAATTGATTATATTAAAATGAGTAGAATTCTCCATCTGCATAGAAGCTAAGATAAGACAAAATTGTATTACATTTTCTAGATCATGGTTGCTTTAATAAGATCGTTATAAACAAGTATAACCTACTCACACACATAAGGCATATGTTACTTAACTTAAAGAATTTACGTTATGAAGTGTTAAGACTATGAACTATGAATTCTTAAAAGGTTAAGGGACTTTATTTTTCAAGTTATGAGACTTGATTCTTAAAGGAAGAAATGACTTGAGTTTAAAAGTATAGAATACTTGATATGGAAAGTATTGACATTCGAAAGATAAGAAGACTTGATTTCTAAAGTAAGAAACTTGATTTCTAAAAGATAAGAGACTTGAAGTATTTTGAAAGTATACGATACTTGGTTTTCGAAAGTATAAGTCTCTTGGTTATAAAAAGAATGTATTTGCCTAATAACAACTTTATGGGAAGTTGGTTATAATAGCTTTATGGAAAGTTATAAGAGTGGTTTACTCTAAGTAAGGTAAGTAATGATAAATGGCTTAAAGACAAAATTGATTTGAAGGCATCAATTTCTTAAGGTTTCAAAAGAAAGAAGTCACTTGATTTAGAAGCCTATAAATGTATTTCTAAAAGGTATTGTGACTTGTCTTGAAAAGTAGATATGACTTGATACTACGGTTATTAGTATCTTGGAAGTTTATATGAAAAGGAGTTATTTTAAAGGAAAAGAAGTACGTAGTACTTTGGGTTAAATTCCCGAATTTTTATGTGAAACGAAAAGTGTCTTGAGTATATAAAATGAAAGTCTAAAGATTTTATGAACTTGCCTATGTTTGCTTGTGATAGCCTTGAGTGCAAGTATTATATGTTTACGCTGCCGTGACTCTCTTGAGGCCACCGTCTGGTCGTGAATCTACTTGGCGCATCGACGGCGACGAGGCTTCCACGTATGCTTCCATTGTGATTGATCCTTGGCCATGCTTATACGATGTGGGATTCCGGCACGCGACCAGACGCGGGTTAGATTCCTGATTATCTTTATTACCCTCGACATGCTTATATCGATGAGGATTCCGGCACGCGACCAGACGCGTTAGATTCCGGATTGTCTTTATTACTCCTCGACATGCTTATACGATGAGGATTCCGGCACGCGACCGGGAGGCGTTAGATTCGGATTTTTTTATTACCCATGGCCACGCTTATACGATGAGGATTCCGGCACGCGACCATGTTATGTACTATTACTCCACGGATTAGCTCTCCACGAAGACATGTACCGAGATGAGGATTCCACGCATGTTATATACGATTATTACCCCACGGATTAGCTCTCCATGAAGTCATGCACTGAGATGAGGATTCCACGCACGAGATATATATATGTATTGTATATGTGTATGCCGACAGAGGTAGGATGCCACCGCGCCACATGGTTATATTTTACGATTCTACCGCTTCAGTGATGGGGGATTCTACGGGCAGGAGATATATATATGTGTTGTATATTTGTACGCCGACAGTGAGGTAGGATGTCACGGGCGCGTCACATGGTTATATGTTACATTACAGCTGTCGGCAGTGATGGGGGATTCCACGGGCACGCTTTAATATTTGTGGGCTTGAGACCCTTACTGGACTATGTGATGATATTTAAGGGCTTGTGTCCGTAGCCCTGTGTGCCTATTGTTCATGTGTTGAAATAGTCTTTAAAAGGTAAAACTGACTTTCGTTACTTTCACTTTGGCAAGGCACAGTGTACTGTTATTTTGGTTATCATACATGTCTCCAGCTTTATATGATCGTTATGATTTCATTACGATATTTTCGCCACATACTTGGTATATATTTCAGATCGACTCTTCGGGCCGCGTTCATGCCGCAGTTGAGGTAACTGTCGATCCACACCCTGGATCACCGCTCGATTCTTGAAAGCTCAATTTCTCCGGAGGCTTTTCTTTTGGTACGGTTCCCTGAGATGGTAGATTTATGTACATTCAGGGGTATGACGGCGCCCTGTCCCGTCACAGTTGTTATGTCAGAAATTCTTAGAGGTATGTAGTCATATCTTGTGGGTCGCTTTGTAAACAAAAAAAAAAGGAGGTAACTGCTTTTGGTTTTACATATTTATATGTATCCAGGAATGTAGCCTTATCAATTAACCTAATATTTGTTTCCTTGTTAAGTTTATGTATGTATGTTCCGCTACTATTCTCTGATATATACTGTAAAGTGCCCGTGCAGGCACTAGTCGCTGGCCCGGACCGGCCTGCTCGGGTCGGCCTACCAACGCCAGCCTTATTTTAAACTATAAAGTGACTTACGAAAACGTCAAGACATAGTGAGGGGCAGCAAGATGGATAAAACCTGGAGGTTGGTGCATATAAACAGTTTCTTTCAGGTCCCCATCTAAGAATGCATCTTTACATCAAGTTGATGAATCAATCAATGCTTACCCATGACAATACTCAGAAGTGTGCGAATAGTGGCCGATTTAACAACCGGACTGAACGTCTCACCGCAATCAATACCCTTCTACTGATTAATCAATTAGCCACAAGTCTCACCTTATATCTCTCCAAGTCATCACTGTCTCTATTTTTATGACGAAAAAGCCACATGTAACGGATCACATTCGTCCCCTCCAATCTAGGAACTAAATCTCAAGTGTGATATTTTGTTAAAGCATTAAATTCCTCACGCATGGCCGCATTCCAATTAAGATCTAGTTTGGCTAGTTTTGGGTCTTTTGGAATTGGGGAAATGGTTTGTGTGGATAGGTTAAATTGGATCTTGGGTTTGAAAATTATGTGTTGGGCACAGATTTCCATATGGTGTGTGGGGGTATGGGTAGGTTGGGTATTTTGGTTAAGGTGTGGTGTTGGGTTAAGGCAGGGAGTGTCGGGTGACTATCAGGGACAGAGTCAGTGTTTCTGTATAGTTGGTCGATGGGAAACTAAACTGGTTGGATCATTTTTGGGGAGGACATCGGGATGGGTGTAGGCACCGATAGGCGTAGAATGATGTGGGTTGGGGTGGTTGTTGCCGATATTGTTGATTGTGGTAGGTAGAAATTGGGTTGTCAGTGTGGTGGGGTGGTGGGGATGTTCAGGGTACCGGGCTGGGTTGGGTTCCGGTTATCGGTACAGTGTTGGAATTAGTGGCGATCGATGACTGGGGCACAGTGGGCGTTGGTTCGATGTCGGATATGGGGATGTGATGAGGCTGAGAGATGGTAGGCTGAGTGTTGGTGATGGTGGTGACAGTCGGTATTGAATGACGTGGAGCAGACACTACCAGCAGTGGCAGCGTCAGGGGTCGGGACAGAGATACGGTGGTAGGATTGTTCTAAGGGACAGCCAACCAATTGTCGGTGATGGCAGTGGCAATCGACGGTGGCGGAGGGTGACCGGAAATAGTACTAGCGGTGGTGGTGGTAATTTGTCGTAACATGGATACATGGACGGTGGTGGTTGTTCGATAGAGTTCGGTGAGTATGGCGGGTGAGTTTTTGGACTCGTCTAGAAAGGTATAGTTCGTGTTTCTAAACTTTTTGATGTTTACAAATGGGAATATTACTACATTGAACGTGATATGACGGGACACAATAATTTTGCGGGAAGACATGTCATAGCACAGATAATCCCTATGATTAGGCGGGAAACCTAAGAACACACGAGGAGTGGTGCGGGGTGTCAATTTATGCGGGGTTGTGGAAGCAAAATTCGGGTAGCACAGGCAACCAAAAATTCATAAGTGCTCATAAGTTGGGATCCTACGGAATAGAATTTTGGTGGGTGTTTTATTGTGAAGAGTTTGGGTGGGCAAAATATTTAGAATATATTCGACCATTTTAACAGCATAGACCCAGAAAAAGAGGAGAGAGGGGCCTGAAACAAGGTCGTATGAACCAAGTTATTGATAGTGCGAATGATTCGTTCGGCCTTGCTATTTTGGGATGAGGTATGGGGACACGAGAACAGAAAAACCATGCCATTAGTAGAGCAAAAATTGTAAAATGTGGAATTATTGAACTCACGACAGTTATCACATGGAAGCAATTTTATGTTTTTTTTAAATTATATTTTGACATAGACACGAAATACAGGAAACTTGACACACACTTCAGACTGGAGAAGTCCATAAATCAGCATGAAGAAGACTGAAACAGAAGGTGAACATGTTTGCCTAAATGACAAGAAAGACATTCTTGGACAAATTTTCCATTATGACAATGAAATAAATTATTGTTTCTAAGAAAATTAAAGACAGGTGCCCTGGGTGTCCAAGTCTATTGTGTCAGGTCGATGGAGAAATAGTTGCTAAAGCGGTGGGAGAAGTGACATGGGCAGTTAGAGATGTGGGGGTGTTGACACTAGCAGCTGGCGTGGATAGGAAAGGTTATAGATCACCCTCACTATTGCATCTTGTAAGGAGTTTTCCGGTACGGATGTCCGCTACAGAAAATTCAAAAGGATCAAAATTAATTGATACAGAGTTATCGGTGGCAAATTTCCTAATAGGGATTAGATTTTTGATAATGTTAGGAGCATATAAGACTTTATTTAGGGAGAAATGGGGATGCAGTGGTGGGGTGAGTGTGTGGCCAAACCCTTGAATTGGAATGTGATGACCGCTTCCAACCATAATAGATTGTGGAGTATTTAAACTTCGCAGCTTAGGAAGATTACCAAAATTGTTTGTGAGGTGAGAGGTGGCGCCCGTATCCATATACCACGCATTATTGGGTTGCCGCAGAGTCAATATGACGATAGCCGGACCCAAATTGGATTGGAAGAGACTTGGAGCGGACTGCTCGACTCCAGGAAATACGGTCGGATTGTTGTGGTCCATTGACTGGACTGGGCGGACTGGTAGGCTGCCTGAGATTGGGCCCAAAATTGATTTCCAGAACTTGGGTTGTTAGGCTGCCAGAGGTTGGGTCGTGGCTATAGCCCCAACTGTTGTTGGGTCGCGGCTGCTGACTTTATGTCCCTAAATAATTGGCAGTGTTGTGTCGACGCTGCCATGAGAGATTTTTGGAGGGTAGGTGGGGTCGTATACGAGGTGTATAACAGCTTGTAGAGATTGTATACGAGGGGTGTACGGCCTGTTGAAAATAAAATAAAATAAATTGATGTTGGGATCCTCTGGAATAAAGCTCTGTTGGTTCTTGGCACAGAGGTCGAGATTGCTCTGACAAAAAAGGAAAAGAAACAAAGGAAAAGTATGGCAATGGCGTTCTTCTCGGTTAAAGGAGTCGAGCTCTTATGGTTCTTGGCACAGAGGCCAAGATTTCACTAACAGAAAATGAAAGAATAGAGGGAAAAGTAATGATTTGGTTAAAGGAGTCAAGCTCTTATGATTCTTGACACAGAGGACAAGATTTCTGACAGATGCTTTACTATAAGGAAGGAAAGGAAGAAGCAAAGAGAGAGTCAGAATTGAGAACGAGAACCTCGTAGCAACAAGCGGCGGATGAGCGCACTAGTGCGAAAGCCGTTGCGCAACAAGCAGCGGATGAGCGCACTAGCGGTTCTAAGTTTCTTTTCTTTTCTTACTGGAAAGGAGCTTAACTTACCTAAAGATCATTTCCCTTTTCTGTCGATTGAATAATGTTGTATATAGAGTATAAGAGTCAAACGAAAAAATAGAGAAAAAGTAATGATGTTCCTCGGGTAAGGACAGAAAAAGAAAAAGAATAATGTTTAGATCTTGGCTCCTGATACCACGTGAGAGTGTATCAATCTCCCCATTGGAAAGCATTTCTCATCAATATAAATATATAAAATGTATAATATGAAACTCAAATACAATAAGAATCATATATCTACCATAATATACATCACTAAATATTACACAAACAATATATGGTATATATGGTTGTACACTATACGTTAATATACTATTTAATATATTGTTATATAAAAAATTTACAAGGTCATATAACTTACAATATTTTACAAATCAAATTTAATTTCATTTATAAAAATATGTATCATGTATACATTGATTAAGTATAAAGAACGGATGCATGTAAGTTCTTACAAACATTGAATATTTAACACCAGTTAGCTTAAAAGAGCAAAATCACACATTTAGCTTAATTGAAGATCTAATATATTTAGTCAAATAACACAAGAATCAAAATAATGTAGCAGGTTAAATACAGAGGATAGTTCACAAAAAATATATAAAATACCATAGGAGTTTAAAAGTCACTAATACATTATTGAGGATTCAGTAAATAATTCGTCCTATGCTCCAAAATAATGTTCTCTGTTATTATTGTAGGGCTAAAACAATTCAAAAAAATTGTCGGTCTTGATCAAACCCGCAGGCTTTTTCCAAAAAAAAAAACACTATTAAGAGTATCACTACACTTTATACGTATTTTTGTGTTCTCACCCCCCCGCTGTCAAAATAAGAATCTCACAAGACATTCTCTTCCTTGATCCCAAAATACAACTGCGAGTGATGCTTACTAGCTTAGCAACACAGAAACTTGAAATCGAAGTGATCAGATATCAATTAGACAACAGCCTTTCTACTTGAATCAACAGTGTATAATAATCTAGAATTTAGACGCGGTTTGTTCTGAGTTGAGATTTGACTTTATCTATACTGGTTTTTTGCATAGCATGAAACTCGATTATGTAGGCTGATCGTCCGTCCACTTCAAACGCTCAAAACAAACTATTTTCTGTGTTACATGACAGGGATTGATTTGGTCTATTTCGATGTCAAACACTGAATTCGGCCAAAACCGCGTATATGTATGGACGAAATTAAATAAGTACTACATAACAGTGTTTCATGCTAAAAGTTCATTCAATACAATGATTCAACAATATAGGCCGAGGAATTAAGGTCTCTAATTCCCCGTCCTTAGAATGTGATTAATGAGGCATCTACACTATCTTATCCTACAATCTATATGAAGATACTACTACATTACAACAGAAATGACAATTAAGTTAACACGGAAAGGATGAGTTCGATTTCGCCAATGCTTACGTTGAGATTTCATGGAGTCGGTTGGGAAAACTTGAATTGATCGACAAGCCTCTTTGATTAATTGTTTCTCTCTTACTGCATAATTCTTCCAAAGGATTGATCCATCAACATCTAAATGTCGGAACTGATAAAAGATTAATTCATTGACCAGCTTTCTCCATTTTCCTGAGGCATTTAATTTTCCACGGCACAAAGAGAATCAGAATTTATCTTGATGCCTTTTCCATAAGCAGCAATGAGCAGAGCCTCAGCTCGACCTGGAAGGTTAAGAAAGAACCATTAAATAACATTTAGCAAAACGATCTTGATGCAACATCAGTTAATTAAGGATATGAAATATCGATTTAGAGGCCAAAAAATGATCCATAGATTGTTATTTGATACAAATTCTGAGGTTGGTGTTCAGTAAAGCTTGCAATAGAAAGGTCCTATATAGGAATTTCACCAACTGGAAGTGCTGGGAAACCAGTTCCAACTTGTATGTTCAAGGCCAAAACTACGACTTTAAGAAAAGTACAGAGGCTAGCATAAGCCACAATTCTAGTGATCGGAAAGAAAGAAAACGAGGAGACAAACTTAAAGACTACAGGAGCAAGTATATCATATATACAATTCTGATAAAATCGCAATGTATATATGTTTAGGATCAAGATGAAGTTAACCCGTCTATATTAGCCAAGGAATACAAAGTCATTCGAGCAAAAGATCAACTAAAATGTGAAGCCACTTAGAGCTTTGGTTCAATGGTAAAGGTAGTAAACACGGGATGTATGGTAAGCACATGTCCGCCTGTCCAACAGATTTCTTGATTGTCTGAGATCATTTATGGCATGAAACAACTCATAAGTATGGGTCTAACTTATTGATATGCTCGATAAAACTCTACTTGTATCCATTTGATTTCTTTTACCCACAAACCTGTGCTCAGACAGAGTCTGCCCCACCGATGTATTAGAAATGATACCTTGTGGGAATCATTCTGTGAACTAAGTGTGGTATTTAAGTGGAGAAGCGTAGAGGGGCAGACTCATTATCAACCAAGTTCCGCAGCTCGAAATAGCAAATTTCTCGGTTATAAAAAAAGATGAAATAAAATGTGACCCCCTGAGTTTCCAATATTACAGCCAAAGAAGAGCAAGGACTTATAACAAGGTCTCTTGGAGAGGTTACTAGGGATATTGAATGTCAAAAATTGATGTCTTATACTAGGTTGAGTATAAGACAAGTTTTTCTTCTCTCGTTTTTTTAGTCTATTCAAAATCATGAATAAGGGGTCCAAATTAGGCTAGGGGAACTATTCCCAAAATTTTAGGACACCCCGGAGTCAAAGTCAATTATCGGTTAACCAGAAAGTCAACTCTCCAGTTAACAGGTCAAGACCCGAAACAAGTTACCTGAGCGCGTTTCCCATAATATAGGGAATCCAATTCCATATTAAAAATTCATTTTTGATACCGAATACCAAGTCAAATTACATCAGTTACAAGAATCAACATGTCATTGCCTGTTATACTTATACTCCCTTCCTGGATAGATGAATAGTCTGCTAAATGATTCCTTTTGATTGACAAGTTGCACAAACACGTAAAATATAAGAACCCATGGATCTTTTTTCAGAAATAGAAATGCTTAGCAGATGAAGTCTAAGTATACCTACCATGATCTTTCTTCCTTTTTAATAGAGAACTCAAAGACGGAAACAACGAAGATGCAACTTCCCTGCTAAAATCCTGCAAAGAAAATTAATTGAACGACAGATATTAGATGATGACTCCAGAAAATCTGCAGATGCTGAAATAATTTTTAAGAGTACAAAACTGCAAGAGAGAACAAGTAGAAAACTGAAAAATCTAACAAGATGGACTTTTTAGTTAATGAAAGGGAAACAGCAAAAGGCTTGAAATAATAAAGTAAATCCAATCTATGAGGAACTTTAATAACCTTGTTTGAGCGTTCTCTTGTAAGTTGAAACTCACTCTTCCACGCACTTGATGACACAGGAATAACAGAGAATCCGGACGCAACTAACAACCCGATCCATAGTCCATAGCCGAATCCTCCGCTCCACCATCCCTTGATGCAGTAAAAATATATTGATAAATAGTGTGCCAATGAGAAAAATACAAATAAGATACACTAGACATTCTAATCCACTAAGTGGTGATAGCTCCAAGAAGGTGAATGGCCAACAACCAGTATTTAGCATTCATTAAGCCCAATTTTGGTGTGTGGGTGGGTGGGTGGGCGGGGCACAAAGAAGTTATTCAGCACTTAACAGTATGTGGTGTACATTGACATAGAATCTCAGTAAGAAAAACAAAGGGTTTTTTGCTGTTTTGGAAATTTGTATAGATGGCCCCTAGCACAGCCTTTCTGCTAGATATTTATATAAACTTGTTACCTTTCTAAAAAAACAATTCGTGGTGTATGCTGTTTTATCAAAAGACTTGTAGTTAGTCAGTTGAATTTAGTATAGAGATGAAGGTCCAACCTCAAATAAGGTAATGGAAAATAGCATTTTAATATTTTGACTAGTTTATGCAACAAATATAGAGCACCTATCTTGTGGTTTCTTCAGCTTTACCCCATTTTTTTTAATGATGCAAACTGAATTTCTTTTTTGAATAAGTAAATACTTAGGTTGCTTAAATCATGTAAGGATGAAAAATGTATGATGCCTATACTTCTGGTAACAGTAAACTTTCTAACCCGCCTGTACCTACAGAATGTCTCTAACCATGAAAGCATTAGTGACATCCATCAAGAAAACAATACAACATCACAATCGAAAAGGAAAATTTCAAGTATTTGAGAAACCTAAACCCACCCACCCCTAACCCGTGCCAATGAGGAGCACAAAAATCTAAAGGACCTCCAAACACCTTAGCTAAGTGTAAAGCCTTAATACAGTTATCTCCTGAAAAAATATCAGAATATTGGATGGCTATCTCGACCAACCACAGCTACAAGTTGAATTGTTACTTAATGCAAGTTTCTGTTCAGGAAATTATGGCATTCATAAAAGTCTTTCCTCGTTTAGCATACTCCCTTCGTACCATGGTGTTTGACTAGGATGAAGTTTAATAAAGAAAATATGACTTTTGAAACTTGTGGTCTAAAATAAGTCATAGATATTTGTGTGGCTATAAATAATCTCTTTAGGGGTAAAATTGAAAGTTTGAAGCTAAATTGTTACTAAATATAGAAAGGTGTCATTTTTTCCGGACTGACTAAAAACGAAAGAGTGTCACATGAATTGGGACGGAGAGAGTATAAACAAGTCCAATGTAATAGATGTCAGTTGCTAGATAATGCCACGAGCAGATAGTTGATTGACTCTATCTGGTGAAGCTCTAAATGGATCGATATGCATGGCCTACTAAGTATGGTGCATATGTTATAAGTAATAAACACTATCAGCAATGCATTATTATTTGATGGTGCAAGTTTTAAAGAGCAAGTGGACATGAATAGCTATCATCATTTGAATAAAATAGATAGGCTAGTAGTGGCAATACATACTGGCATCCTTGTTAATAATATTGCTAACCTGCTTACCATCTTGTGGATACGGAGATGATTGTTCAACATACGCAGTTGTTCCTGAAAACAAAATGAAATATCTCATCAGACTCTAAGTACTTATCCAAAAATAATCTAATTTGCCTCTGAGGATTCAAGTTGAGAAACTATCAGATAGCAAATTTAATACAACATACCAAGGTAAAATCCCACACCGTGGGGTTTGGGAAGGGTAGAGTGTACACAGACCACCTTGGTAGGTAGAGCGTCTGTTTCCGGAAGACCCTCGGCTCAAGACAAAGCATAATCACAAACAAGACAATCAAACAAAGCACGAGTAAAGCAAGAGTAAAGCAAGAGAACCGGTCAGACTCAGATAAGAAATTAAAGTAGTATAAAGTTCATTCGAACAAAAGGGAGCAGTAGCTAACACAACTAAATAAGCTAAACAAAATACATTAAAGAACACATATCAGCAAAAATCAAACTACAGTGGATTATAAAGCAATAATGTGCATATAAGTGTGAGATAGCAAATTTAATAATTCAACTAAATTTGATAAGACCATAAACAGGAACAGATCACTCCTTGCATAAAGGACACTCAATCAAACAACCAGGCTAACGCACTGAGGAATCAATAACGAATTTACTTTAATGGCATTCATAGTTATCCTGCAAAGTGATTAACTTATATAATATGATTCAGAATCTTTGCAAACCCAACCGGATTCATATAAATGCATCAACCGCCTCCCTAACCCACACCCTAGTCCAGAAGCAGAAAACAGGACAGCCAATTAACAAAATATACCAGGAAAACAAGCATTGATAGTTTGATACTTAGTTTCTTGGTGAAGGGAAAAAAGAAAAAGAGCATTATTGTCACCTTCAACGCCAAACGAACAAACTAGCACAAAAATTTCAAGGCAATAGCAGAATCGACTGAACAAGTCATTCAGTCCAGATAACTGAGGAAGTTAAGAACAGAGATTTGAAAGACTTCTAAGATGACAGTTTTTTGTACCTATAGGAGCTTCAAAACTTTGAAGCAACTGAACAATAGCTTTTGCATCTAAGCGTTTCCGCACTCCTTTGCCAACAAGTACCTTCAAGTGAGGAGAATCAAACACCTGGAGATTGGAATAGGAAGTTAATGAGAAGTACACTTCAGAGTTAGAAGTAAATAAATCGGTGAACAAGGTACTAACTTCTTAGAGCACAAGAATTTTTCTTTCTTTTTCATTTTTCCTTCTTTGATTTGAGATTGATGGATATCCATTTCACGACTCACATAACTCTATTGGACTATTAACTGACAAAAGCTCCAATCACATGGACTCAAAGCATGAAAAGAACTATGTTATTACTGGTATTGACAAGAAAACTGTAAATGTTTATGTATATTTAAAAAAGGTACAACTCCCAGATATACCATTGGCTTAAATACAATAAGGTCCATGAAATGCTAGAAGAACAGACAACCCCACATGCAAATAGTAATCAAAGATGAAAACAACATCTCATTTTGGTTCCTCAAGAGCAACATATAAATGTGGAAAAACATAGTACAACACTCACTTCAAGAAGAAGTTAAAAGGCACACAAGGGTGTAGCCTAGCGGTATGAAGTGGGTTGAGAATCATGAGGTCAAAGTTACCCGGTACCTATGTCGAATCAGGCCGCCCTTTGCCTTGAAATAATGCACACGCGGCCACCAGCTTTCCCAAAATAAGGTAACTATGCCGGTGAGAGGTAGCAACTACCTCGTGAAATTAGTCACGGTGCACACGAGTTGGCTCAAACATCACGGTTATTGAAAATAAATTAAAAAGTTCTTGAACTATAGAAAATAAGGCAAAGGAAAAATCAAAACTGTTACATGGCCCGTCCCCTCTAATATTGTAAATCATTAGTTTTACAGAACTAGAAGTTCTCTACATCTTTCATTAACATATAAGTCCCCCTCAAGACTAAAGTTCTCCTAGCTAACCTTGTTCCTAAAGTAAACTACACTAACATGACTAAAATCTCATAATATATCTTTTTCTTCCATTGCACCTTATTTTTCGCTAGGTTTACATGGATTCGAAGGGATTGTAGGTAATGCAACTACAGTCAAACTTCTCTATAACAGTATCGTTTGTACCAATATTTTTTTGTTGTTACGTAGAACGTGAAAATATGTTCCAAAGAAAACTCGGCCGTTATAGTGAAATGTTGTTATAGAGGCTTGACTATATAATAACAACAACAACAATATACTCCCTCCGTTTTAAAATGTTTGTCTTACTTTTCTTTTTGGTTTGTTTCAAAATGTTTCTCTTTCTTTTTTTTGCAACTGTTTAATTCTAACTCTCCCTATGACATTTTTAGGCCACAAAAGTAAAGGGCATTTTGGTATATTATTTATAATTAAACACCACAAGATTAAAAAATATTCTATACTTTCATAAACTTCATGTAAGTCAAAACCAGTCAAAACATTTTGAAACGGAGGGTCAGCTCAAATAAAAAATATATACTACCTGAGGAGGTTGATTTGGTTTGAAGAGAGCCAAGGCACCAGAAGTATCCGGGTCGACCCCAATAACCCAACCCGTATTCAAAGGCTCCGTACATGGAAACGGACAAGACAAGGACTCCAACCAGTCCATTTTCAACTGAGTTTCCAAAATTCCTTTACTACCCCTAGCCTTTGCAGCTCCATTTTTTCTTGGAGATGGGTTTTTCTCTATGACAGGGGTACTTGTGGTAATAATGGCTGCTACTGATGACGAAGATGAGAAAAGCTTGAATGAAGTAAATCGAATTGTTGGGATTAATTTTGAAGTCATTGTTGAGGTTATGAATTGTAATGGTTGGGTTTGTATGATGCTTGATTCCATGAGAAAGAAGTTACCCACGTTGCCGGAGATATACCGCCGGCGCCGGACTTTCAAGATTCGTTTCTGAGGGTTTATGGTTTGTCATAAGGTACGGTATAATATTATTTAGTATCATATTAATAAATAAACATAATGTTTGAATAGATGGTAAGTTTTATTATGATTTAATAATATTTTATTAATTGACTAGTGATTCTAGCTTTGCGCGATTATATTAAAATAAAAAATAATGAAAATGTCAAGGTGAACTATAAATAACTGGATTTACTGTACTTTTATACATTTTATTAGTCCTAACAGAAATTAATATAAGTGATATATTATTGATGAATAACAATAACAGGAGGAAAAATAAAACGACTTAAAAATATAGATATATAATAAAAGCAATGAAACTTATAATTTGATCGTAAACCAGTTGAGAAGCAACTATTTAGGTATATTAATCTTTTTCAGGAGTTTTTTTTATTAATACAAATATATATAAGTGTACAATGTTGAATCCTTCTACAATAAAGATCTCAATCCTATTATAATTATACAATACAAAATATGATAAATATATAACCTAATCTAGGCAGTACACGTGCTAATACACCCCCTCAGTCGGAGCGGGACTGCCTAAGAAGACCTTTGATGAATATATCTGCATACTGATATGAAAAAAGGCACATGCATCACTCTAACATGACTGAGAGCAACATTCTCACGAACAAAGTGTATATTCATCCTCAATGTATTTGGTTCCGGATTATGAGATAACTATATGGCGGAGATGTTATCACAGTAAATCAAAGACGTCTTACGCAAGAGATATTGCAGCTCTAAAAGAAGGTTTCGAAGCCACATATCTCAGTAACAACATTAACAACGCCTTTGTACTCTACTTCTGCACTCGAATCGGGATAAGGTAGTCTGCATCTGGCAGACCATGAAATGATATTATCTCTAAGAACACACAGTATCCGGAGGTAGAGCGTCGTGTTTCCGGACAGCCTGCCCAATCAGCATTCGTTATGATAACAACCTGGTCGGTGCGGAGGGGTATAGGTGCAATTCATAATTAAGTGTGTCGTTAACGTATCGAATGATACGCTTAAGGGCAATAAAATGAGGCTTCCTGGGGGCATGCATGAATAAGCATATCTGCTGAACAACATAAGCAATATCAGGTCTAGTGAAAGTGATGTAATGTAGTGTACCTGCAAGACTCCTATATAGAGTGTGATCTCACACTGGATCACCATCCAAAGCATTAAGCTTTGATTTGGATTCAACTCGAGTAGACATGATCTTGCAATTTGCCATTTTAGCCTTATACACAATCTCTTTTGCATACTTATGTTGGCAAAGAAATATAGTGTCTGCAGATCTAGTCACTGAAATCCCCAAAAAAATAGCTCAACTTCTCCAAATCAGTCATAGCAAATTCTGTTTGAGCAGTGCAATGATCTCATTTTTCAACAACTCAGGCAGTGATCACAATATCATCAACATACAATAATAGATATGCAGTGCAATTACCTCTATGTAAAATAAATAGAGAATTATCACACTTGCTGCATACAAACTCAATCTGTAAAATATATTGTGCAAATCGATCATACCACGCTCGAGTGGCCTGTTTCAAGTCATAAAGTAACTTACGGACACGACAGACATACAGAGGGGCGGCTGGATGGACAAAATCAGGCGGTTGATGCATATAAACTGTTTTTTCAAATCCTCATGTAGAAACACATTTTTCACATCAAGCTGATGAATATGTCAGTGCTTACCCATAGCAATACTCAGGATTGTGCGAATGGTAGCCGATTTAACAACCGGACTGAATGTCTCACCACAATCTATACCCTTCTGCTGATTAGTGTCATTATTCGTGTCTTGTACCTCTCTAGATCACCATTGTCTCTGTATTTGTGACGAAAAAATCGCATGCATCGGATCACATTTACCGCTTCCGGTCTAGGAACCAAATATCAAGTGTTTTATTTCATTAAATCATTAAATTCCTCACACATGACCACATTCTAATTGGGGTCTAATTTGGCTAATTTGGGTTTTTGGAAATTATTGACACAGTTTGAATAGACAAATTGAAGTGAACTTTAGGTTTGAAAATATCGTGTTGGGCACAAGTTCATATGTTTACCTTTGAGTCTGGCCTTGACCTCTGTATCTCTGATATGTTCTATTTGACTCTCCAACTCTAGACTTGGGTCTAGCCCATTTATTCTTCCTCTTCTTCTTGTGCTGTCGATTGAACTGGGCTTAATCCACTTTTTGCTATATGTGTTGAAAGTGTTAAATGGGCTCATCTGATGTTAACCATTGGCAGTCCGTGAGTGGCGGTCCTTGTATGTTTATTTTTCTTTAATCATATATTAATTCATGTTCATTATGTTTAGATAATTTTAGATGTCTTCTAACTTAGATCTAC
The DNA here is from genome assembly GCA_029844215.1 of Przewalskia tangutica. Classification (NCBI taxonomy): domain Eukaryota; kingdom Viridiplantae; phylum Streptophyta; class Magnoliopsida; order Solanales; family Solanaceae; genus Przewalskia; species Przewalskia tangutica. The sequence continues at coordinate 97,042,390 of CM056731.1, forward strand.
TTTTCCCCTCCTCTTCTCCTCTCCACGCACCGTGATGGGCCGCTCTGGCTACTAGATCACCAGTTAATTTGGGCTAAAGGACCAACCATTTTTATTAGATCCAGTCCGACAAAGGGTAGTTGTGTAAGAAGACCCAATTATGAATGAAAATAGTCAGGGCTTCGGTAGGCCAACCAGCCTGAACTCATCTCTTTTCCTTTCAAACATATGTATATATATGTATTGTATTATATATTATTTGTATAAAACACATAATTTGATATTAAAACCTTTATGATTATGACCTAGGATAGGCAAATGATACGTACATCGATTAGCTTTTTGTCATGAAAACGGATTTCAAAACAGTTAACTTTACTTGTGTATTTTTTAAACGGATGAGAAATTGGATTGATTTTCAGACTTAAAACCAGTTGGATTGTTTTCGGCCTTGAAATTTGGACAAACAGGACTGTTACTTATAAAAATGAGCTGAAAAGGATTTGGACAAGTTTGATTTTTGAGAAGTAAACGAAAATGGGCCGAAACGCATTTATGGATATTTTTGGGGCCCAACTAAAGTGATTTAAACATTTAAACTAAAGCCTTTGATAATTTGAGTTGATATATGGGCTTGAAAAAAGTTGTAGAATATGAATTGACCCTTTGGGAAATAGCATAAAAATGACAAACTTATTTCTATTTTTAAGCTCTAAACATGTCACTTCAAAATAAATTATACTCTTTTAAACTTTTTCAAAAAAATGTATAAGGAATATTTGACAACCCACTGGACTTAAAATAGTAGAGTTCTACTCAAATAAAGTTACGCGCAGCTGCTGCGCCCTTCTTCTTGTCCATAGAGAGTGAAGATATTTTGTGAGCTCCTTCGCGAGCCCCACGCACACCCTGGGCTGCGGCATCCGTCTTCTCCAACCGTTGCGAGATTCCTGACTTCATTCAACGAGACCGAAAACACAGCAATGATTTGTTTTATGGACATTTATATTATTTCCATCCCAAACGAGGTAGTGTTTAATGTCACGGTTGATGCCCTAGATTCTCTTTCTTTGGATGCAGATTATTCTGTTGATTCAGTGGTTGATTCATCAGTTGGATATTCAGATGTTGTCGAATCATCTGGTGTTTCATCATCTCTACTGCTCTTAAGGGTTGGGTTCTAGTGGCGGGCTCTTGGATCGTCCGGACCCATATCTGATAAAAATGGTGGGAGTCACTCTCCTGACCTATGCAGCTTAGGAGCTAATGACGCTATTGGTGTTGAAGGAAAACCTACAACTCCTCAGTCTCAGGGCACGGTGCAACTTGCTGCTAAAGATCCGGAATTAGTGATCTATTTGCTCCCGTCTTACGTAGTTCTTCCCCTTTTCGCCTCTCCTTAGCTACTCTACTGTCTAACCCCGAACCTCATCTTCAAATCTTGGGATCAACACGTCGACCACGAATCTCAACAGATTGGCCAATTGATATAGATCAATCGCACGAATTAAGATCGAAAGGGAATCAAAGATTCCATGCCTTCTACTTAGACAACCCGACTCCGCGTATACCCACTAGAGCAAAACTACCAACTGTTAGGACCGTGTCCAATCGCTCTCCAAGTGTACGTATCGTTCACAAGTGATATAGTCTGTAAGACCGAGTTTATCGTCCGCAAAGACTGGTTTCTAATTATCGAACATCTATTCTATGTTATCTATTTGGCAAACGATATTTGATTTAGGTTTTTATCTAACTACTAGAATAATTGCGGGAAGTAATCTAAATTATTGATGTTCAATCAGTTATGAAGGAATTAAGGCTTCCAAAATCCTCAACTATCCACTCTATTCAATCCTTAATGCAACTAGAATGATTTCTTCTTCTACGTTAAGATAGCGGTTAACTAGACTGTCTTATATTCCGGTTAGGATATATAATCGCTCAACCCCAGTGCAGAACCCTTCTATATTTCTATGATAGGATTTACCACATAGGAGGATTAAGAACAGTAACCTATAATGCTACACAAGTATCGGAGTACTTTCGTCCGCGATTTTAACCTATGTTTATTCAATTACAACATATCCAAATCTCTCCTCTCGGTTCTTGATTCGAAATCATATGGATTATGATAATTAGTGATCAATTAACTATCAAACATTCATACCAATTATTGAATAAATCTTAAATAAGTGAAGAAGAAATCAACTAATGCATTAAGTCATGAAATCGAGTTTTAAGCGATTCAAAAGAAAAGCCCTAATAAAGTGTTTAACTCCTAGCCATAAACATGCTGAGAACTAATACAAATCCAAACATAAACTGAATTGAAAACTAAAGAAAGAAAAATTACGTAGAACTATGTCTCCAATTGTAGCCTCCAAGCGTTGTGTTGTGAGAATGAGAATAGAATGAATGATATCCCTCTAAAATCTTTCCCCAGGGCTTATATTTGTTGTTAAAAACGTGTGCCTTGGACCCTTCTGCCACTTGCCAATTCTATTTTGGATCTGAAAATTCACGTCTCGGCACCGTGGTTCTGCAGGATGGCACCGCGGTGCCGAAAGTCCTACAGCCTCTCAGTAATAATGGCACCACGGTCTTGTATGAACGGCACCGCAGTGCTTCAGTCTTTTGTCCTGAATTGCCAATTTTCATCATTTTTGCCTCGGGACCCTCCTTTTGTGCCCACTTTTCTCTATTTTTCGTCATTTTGCCTTTTTGAACCGCTGTGACTCAAAAGAAAGAAAAACGACTCTAACACGACACTTATTTAAACGAAAATGGGAAAAATACTAACTAAAAATGACTCAAAAATCGTATACAAAACACGCCTAACAAATACCCCCAAACTTAACATTTGCTCGCCCTCGAGCAAAGATCAAAACAAAAAGAAATAAACAAAATGAAAAAGACTCAAAGACTCAAATCAAACAGCTGCACATGGTTACTTAGAAAAGCATGAACGTCAGTTGGGATAATATGCTGGAACATATGTAGCATGAATATAACAATCTAGAATTTCAAGCCAGATATTTCGCAAATTCATTTCAATCATAATCACTGGAAGCATGAACGCCTACCCTATGCATGTCAATTTCATTTAGTTCTATGGGCCAGTTGACTTGCTATTCTCCACTAATCATAGACATACATATTGTAGATCTTCAGGACTTTTCAGGGTTGTAATGTAGGCTTAGGCAGGGGTGGGTAAGAGTAGGCATTTAGGCTCAATTTACGTACCATAAGCATTTTTCTCATTCAACCATTTTATCCTTCTTTTTGGTATTTTTTTTCAGTTCATACCTATCGTTCCCCTCTTCTCTTTTTGAGAGCATGGAACACATCCACATTGGCACCCCCAAACTTAAGCTTTTATAATTTTTTTCCATTAGGGTGCATTCATTTTTCACTCTCTTTTGGTATTTCTTTTTCACACTTTTTCAACCCAATTTTTCAATTACTGCTTATGACACACAAGGGAATCACATGGTGTCAAAGAAATAACTTATTTTAGGCTCAACGGGGCTGATTAGGAATACAATTTATTACAATGTAGGTAATGAAAGGTAAAAAGAGCTAACAAAAAAATGTCTGAATCATCTCCCTAAACATGTACATCCTAATTATTTCGCCTCAAATAACAAGCAAGCAGACTATAGACATTTTTCACAATTGACAACACATAGGCTAAGCACAAAATATCCCAAATAATTAGATTTTCATGAATTTTTGGTATATCTAACTTAAGCACACATATTTTGGCTTCTCATTCCATTATATTACCCCACTTAATTCACTAGGCATTTTCAACAACTACAACATGCATGATCATAAAAAAATTAAGAAAAAACTCAATCACAAGGACTCACAAACATACAAAGACTCAAAAACATAAGTCAAAGACTCAAAAACATAAGTACCCCCCCCAAACTTAAACGACACATTGACCCAAATGTGTAACGACTCAAAAATTAAAAAGGAACGACTTACAGACAATAGCGGTTCAAAATGGAGGTGGTGGCGGCGGATGTTGCATTGACCATTGGGTGAACATGGAACTTAAACCATCAACACGTTGGGTCAGGTGTTGATGGCTTTACATCATTTGCTGCTGATTTTGCATCATGTTCTCTTGGTTTTGCAGCATCCTTTGTTGGTTTAAGAGCAACTGATCCATCATTGGCATTGGAGGCTCCAAGGACAGGGGAGGCTGGTGGCTGTTTTCGCCTGCTTCACCATGTGCAGCTGCCTCAGGCTCTTCTTCATCCATGACTGTTGCGTCTGCTGCTCCGGGGCCCCCTCTCCTTGCTTCTGGTCTTGGAGTGGGGTCAAGAAAAGAGTGCACTAAACTGTAGGTCACGGAAGGCTGACTCTTCTAGAGAATATATGTGGCGAATGTTGGGACTCCATGCCTAACACATAAGACAGAAATGAGTGACCCATGTTCCAATCCGCCAATAGTAACCAGCCTGCTAATCTCCCCTATGTTTTGCACTATTTCTCTCTCAACATAAATTGTCATGCCGGACATGATGTCATAGATGAACTTGATTCTGTCTATAGGTACATTGGTAAAATAGGTTGACGGAATCAAGCGAGCACTTACGAAATACAACCATCCTCTGGCTGTTCTGTTAAATTGGCATCGGGCAACTCTTCTGGACCCGTTACGAGAAATGCTGAATTGGGTGCCTGGGTAGCATAATACTGCTGCAACTGTGTCCCACATGATGTGGTTGACGTCTCTCGACCAATTTCTAAAATGTTGCGGGTTATAAACTTTGTCCTCAACATCATAGGTCCTCAGCACCGCATTCACTGCTTCAGAACTTACGGGCACATATCACCCTCTAACAAAGCATCTCCCATCCTCTTGCTCGGGATAGTTAGAACTTCTGAAGTGGAATCCTTTCTGGATTGGTGAACCTTCTCCAACCATTCTCCTCGATCATAGCCCTAATGGGCTCGTAGTCATCATCATCATCAAATGACATGGTCTGGTAGTCCACGCCTCTCTCTGGTATCAATGCTCTAGTGCTTATTTTGTTATATCGATCTTCCGCCTGTTTGTTGGTAATTCGAGTAACATCATATTCTGAAGCTGATGAAGATGGGGAAGCTCTGACGGTTCGTTTTCTAGAGGTCATTGTGAAGGTTGTTGAAAAAATTTCAGCAGCGTTTTCTTAATTTCTTTGAGGTATCCCAACAACTCTCACTCCACACAGCAGCAATAACCAAGCAAAATCAGACCACAACAGAAATACACCACGAATCAACTCTACACAGCAACCCAAAAACACAACAAACAACCAACGCAGCACAAGTTGTTATTTGGCAATCACAAGGATAACACCATATCTATTCTTTTCCAATTCCTTTTCAATCCAAGTTGTTATTCTTACATGTTATATAGTCGCAATCAATTATAACAACTATAATTTCCTTCTTATATAACATGCGACGATCGTAACTAACAACTAAATAAATTACAATTTCAATGGCTAAGCATGCTAGGTTTCGAATTTAAGGCTTCCAAATTCCATAACAATTATAAACCTTCATTCCATAATATCACATGCTCATCTATCAACTACTACAACATGAAATCTTGAATTACAATAGCAAGATGAAGATTATTACCTCTTTAAGCCCAAATACAATCCAAAACCTAAAGTCGATCCTAGCAACTTTAGCTACTCTTTTCGACGTTCCAATCCACTATTTTCAACCCTTATAAGCTTGTGAAGAACTCCTCTTCAAGTTTCAACTCCAACTATGAAAACCTCCTTAGGTTTTTATGTTGCGACTAACGTAAAAACGTAGTTTTTCCAGGATTTTTGTGTTGAGATATCCTTATAATACCTCTAGGAATCATGGGTTTAAGTATTGGAAAATATGGAACAAGATTGAAGAATTTTCATGTTCTAAAATGGGCTATGCCGAGAGCCTCACTAATGCACACAAGTTTTCTTGAAAAATTCTCTAAGTGTGGAAGAAGTCTTGCTACTAGTGTAGTAATATACTACTTTCAAGGGCCAATATTAAAACACTTGTGTGGCTTGGATGAAGAAATTTAAATATCTAGTGTCAACTTGACTTAGTTGACTTGGTCAATTTTCTCAAGCTTGATCATCCACATTAGGCTACTTAACCTTGGTCACAAGACCACTTAACCTTGGTCAATTATTCGACCAAGTCCATGTAAGGGGGGGGTGACACGGGTCGCCCTCCCATTCGTCCATAAAATTTCGTTTCACGAAATTTCCATAATTGATCAACATATCGGAAACCTTGTGGGCCCCACAAAAACGTAAAATTTCCCGGGTGGGCCCCTACGTGACAAAATCCGTAAATAAATTCCCACAATTCTAATAAATTCCATACGTCTCAAATAACACCTTTTGAGAATCTAATTCTCATCAACGAACATTTATCCTTTCCGAAGTTCGGAAGATTTTTCTTCGGAAAAACAATTCTTCCTTTCGTACAAATTTTTAAAGTCCTGAATCCTTATGTACCTTCTCTTAAACATATCCTGGAATTACAGGGTGTAACAAGCATGATTGTGACTTATGTGATGAACCATTGTCCTTTGAGGGGGAAAATTTACCATGCTATGTTTTGTAGATGCATAACACCCTCAAGTTTGACATGGTTTTAGACGCACCCGAGCTGCTAAGATTTTGGTGATCGTGGCTAGATGCCCCATACCAAAGAGAAGTAATGAATTATCTAGGACACCTTGATACGTTCAAATTACACCCAAGTTATGGCATAAAGAGGTCATTGCCAAATATAGTAACCCAACAAGGTTGACGTCGAATCCCACAGGAAATATAGTGAGAAATGTTACTATCATAGTGTATCTCTTGACATATGTCTTTTTTATAATTCTGTAAAGGTTGTAAAAGATTGTATAATACTCACATCTATAATGACTTGATTGAAATTCAGATGATTAAGATACTAATATTGTGTCCCCATTTAGGTTAGATGTTATGCTCTAGGTATTAACATAATATACTCCTTATAGATTGTGTATTGTATGCACTTAATCTCTATGTAACTTCCTAATATTTCCAAATGGTTAGAAAGTATTTATCTTAATGATTTTCCCAAATATAAAAAACTGATATGAAGAATGATTAATTATGTCAAGTAAAACTCCACTTATTCCTAAGTGAGTTTATTAAATGAGAGTTAACGTCCCGAGTCCTTGTTAATTACTTCAACCAAACCCTACTAACTTTCCCAAAAAAAAAAGTAGAATTTAATGTCTTAGATTAGTGTTTGCAACCACTAATCAACATGAACGAATAAGAAGTAATGAAATACTAACAATCCATAATTTATATATTAATATTAAAAACCTATTGCATAACACCCACAATTGGATTCACAATCTCAGATAGAAATTTAGCTCCTCGTCTTATTGATGATAACATAAAGCATTGAAATTGTCATTACAACTTATAAATGAAGAATCGAAGATTAAATAATGGAACTTGTTCTTGAGACCCTCGAAATATGCTAAGTATTCGATGCTCTCACTATTAAAACATATGATAATATAATAATAAAACTCTAAAAAGTATTTATACAAGTCAAAAACACGGAATGAAAATTTGACAAAAAAGCCATTGTTTCTAATTTTGACGGATCGTCAAATTAATGAAGGTCCGTCAATAATTTGACGGTTTACTTTGACACCCAACTCGATGGTCCGTCAAAAGATTGACGGTCCTATAAAATCACTTCTGAGATTTAGTCTAATTGTAGTAAATGATTTGACAGAACAATTATCCAATCCATCAAATATTGATGACCATCAAATCATACTGTCTCAGATCAACCAACTTGCCAATTCTCTGCTTTTGTCAGGATTTTTGACGGCCTATTGTACGGTCCGTCAAAGATTTGACGATACGTACAATCCTTAAAATAGGGGACTTTACTTTCATTTCCTTGTTTTTTCTTTTCGATCACTAATTACCTGAAACATAAATAAAACACATCAAAACGACACAAACTTGCTTAAAAAACATCAAATGTGTGGTAAATCCACGGCACATCAATACCCCCAACTTAAAGTCTTTGCTTGTCCTCAAGCAAGTAAAACAACACACAATACTAACACAAATGCTCAATAACAATAACAACATGCCCATTGAAGTCCCACAACGTAGAGTCTGGGAAGGGTAGTGTCACGCCCCGAATCCCGGGCCCGCGACTGGTGCCCTACCTGGGCACCCTTCTATTCATAAAACATAATAAACCACGGAAGATAAATAACACTCTTTTTTTTTCTTTAAACACAGGAAAAGCCGATAAGGCTGCCATAATAAAAATCACCCGAACGGGTCTACACTGTTCAACAATATAAATACAACTCTAGCCAGTACAACCCATATTTGAATACAGACCTCTAAGAATTTGGACAACTGTGACGGGACAAGGCCCCGCCGTACCCCTGAATATACCTAGCCATAATGACAAGCTCCGGAACATTGGAGTCATCTCAAAATGTTGAACCGGGATCCTAAGCTCGCGGATCCACAACTGAGTACCTAGACCTGCGAACATGAACGCAGCCCCCCGAAGGAGGTCAGTACAACAGGTACCAAGTATGGAACGGAAATATGATCTGATAAACAAGATCATAATCAGACAAAAGAATGATAGGGGCAAGTATGAAAATCAAATACCATATCCTACCGTGTCATAGAACAATCAGAGCCAACGGTACGTTGTATCACTGTACTATTATAACACCGTACCACTTTCACATATGAAAGTCATGTCAAAATCAGGGACACCTGCCCTCAGCATATAGTATCACAGAAGTATGCTCGTGGAGTACAACATCACTGGCAGCATGTAACAAGTATAATATACCACCATCATCAGATAAGCATGCTCGTGGAATTCCAACATCACCGTCGGCATGTAAAAAGTACAATACTCAAATATCAGTACACTGTATTTAAAAAGTAGAGTAAACTTTACCGCTTTAAACTAGGAAGCTTATGATCAATTTAGGGTCACCCGCCCGTAGTATCATTATGCAATCCTACTTCTGGGACTATTTCACCCGCATAGGTCTCGTGGACCCGCATGAGGTAATTTCCTCGCATAGGACTATTTCACCCGCATAGATCACGTGGACCCACATGAGGTAATTTCCTCGCATAGGACTGGTCCGCCCTGCATGGGATTGTTTCACCCGCATGAGCCCTACGGACTCACATGAGATAATTTCCTCGCATAGGACTATTCACCCGCATAGATCACGTGGACCCGCATGAGGTAATTTTCTCGCATAGGACTGGTCCGCCCTGCATGATATTGTTTCACCCGCATGAGCCCTACAGACTCACATGAGGTAATTTCCTTGCATAGGACTGGTCCGCCCTACATGGGACTGTTTCACCCGCATGAGGTAACTTCCTCGCATTGTGGGGAGCAAATCCACGGAATATGCAAATGCAACATGCCCTGGGGAATGACCCCGTAATGAATAATATATCACAAGCACAACCGGCTAACATAATCACGTAACATAAGCACAATCGGCTATCGTAATCACATAACATAAGCACAACCGGCTATCATAAATATCATAAGCAAGTTAAGAAATTTCTTAACTCTTTTTAGACATAATTAACATGCACTCTCATTATACAGAATGAATGCACCATTTTTTTGAACAAACAAGGCAATACCATGCCTTCATTTTAAAACAAACAAGACAATATCATGCCTTTCTTTCTGAAGTAACCAATACAATACCATGCCTTTCTTTTGAAACAAACAAGACAATACCATGTCTTTCTTTCTAAAATAACCAAGACACTAACAAGTCTTTCATTTTATAACACTAAGGCACCATCACACTTGCATCACTAAGGATTAAAGTCCATTACAACAATGTACGTGAACCGTACATTCACTTTATAAACTAAATTTCCATTTTTAGAAAAACCCAAGTACTACATGTATCACTAGGAAGTAGAATCCAATACATGTATCATTTTGAAACCATCATCAAAACACTTATCATACTAAGTATCTTTCTAAGACATGGTTTGACAAATCATGGCAATAGACATACGTATTACTTTAAAACATCTTTGGAAATCAAAGTGCCACATATCATGTACTATATTAAGGACTTAACCATGGACATTCTCCCATGATTTCCGTACAACATTTTAAATCATCTCTTGACTTTCCACAAACTTTGTTATAACAAACTTTCCATAAAGCCGTTATCACACTTTCATTTTAGAAAACTAAAGCACTACCATATCATGTACGGGATTTGAATTCAAAGTACTATATACGTCTATTCTTTATAAAAGAATCGTTTCATGCAACGTTTAGGGAGTTGAACCCAAAAGCACTTTCACTAGTAAAACAAGTTACTTACCCTTTTAAAACTCAAGTAACTTATGCCTTTAAATCAAGCCACTTCTTCTTTCAAAACTCAAGGAACTTACTTTTTAAATCAAGTCACTTCCTTTTTCAAAATCAAGAAACTTATACCTTTTAAATCAAGTTACTTCTACTCTTTAAATTAAGTAACATATATTTTTCAAATCAAGTTACTTATTCTCTTTGAATCAAGTAGCATATACTATTTCAAATCAAGTAATCTATACTTTTCAAATCAAGTTACTACACCTTTAGAAATTCCATTCAAGGTTTTGAATTTAAGCGACTTCTCTTTAAATCAATCAAGTAACTTATACCTTTAAATCAAGTCACTTCTTCTTTCAACATTTAAGGAGATTATTCCTTTAAATCAAGTAACTCATTCTTTCCCAATGACGTTACTCCTATCTTTTAAAGTCAAGTAAGCTTGTACTTTTCAATTCAAGTATTATAACTTTCAAAATAAACCAAGTCTCTTATCTTTAAAATTCAAGTATCATAATCTTGAAAATCAATACTCATTTGAACTGTGAATAGGTTATACTCGTTTCTAATACTTCCTAACGACTCTTATCAACATCCCCCATAAGACATGGTAAGAACTTAGGAATCTTTTAGACAGGCCTTTAGCATAAAATCAATAACATGAATACTTCCTAATGACAAGGTAAGTACTTCAAGAAAACAAGTCACGTATACTCTAAATAATAAATCAAGTATACCTCAATAATAAGTCATGTATACTCCAAAACAAGGCAAGTATACTTCAAGGATAGTCATGTCGATAGAAGGAAGAAGTTCACATACCTCGTGCCGACTAACCCATACGACAAGTAGCAATACGCTCCAAAGTACTTCAACTTTATTGGCTATTCCACCCTCCAAGTAGAATATGCTACACGTAGTACTTCAACCTATAATGACGATAGAACTTCTATCAATATCATACTTTATAGTATAAAACTTATACCAAATAATGTCCTCTAATTCTACGAAGAATTGGGCAGCACTTCCTTTGTTTCTACATACTTTTCCACATTTTCCAAGGCCCGTATTTCAATAACCAATACGCCACATTTAAGGCTCAACCAAACAACTAACCAAAGGGGATTACACGCCTAACTGGACGTGTAAAATTTTGCCCCACAATTCATATATAATAGTCCATTATTATTAAGTCCAAACTCGGCTACAATAATGACAACATATAGTCCTTTTTCAATTCTTTAATCCAAGCCGTTACTCCAACATGTTATATCTGTCATAACAATTACAACAACTAAATTGATTATCAACTTCAATGGCTAACATGCCATGTCTCGATTTTTAACCCTCAAATTATCTTAACACTTATCAATCTGCATTCTCTGTATCAAAAGTTCATTTATATACAACTACTATAACATGTAATCTTCAATTACATTAGGAAGACAAAGATCATTACCTCAATAAGCCCAAAATATTCCAAGGATCTCGCCCACTTTAGCTCTTTTCCTCAACTCCTCTTCTTTACGATTCAATCTACAATTAATGACCCTTAGAAGCCTCTAACCAACTTCTATTCTTGCTTTAATACCAAAAAGTGAAGAACACCTTAGGGTTTGTTACAAACCCTAACCACGTTTCGTGAAGATTTAGGGAAGGTGGGAGTTCAATCTTGGCTAATCCCTTTGTTAATATCCTTCATCTAGTGTGTAAGAACAACACTTTTAAGATTCAACAATCCTTGCCTTTGGTTCTTGGCCAAATCGAAAATGAGAGAGAAAAGATCAAGTATTTGGATGAAGCTTTGTGTAGAATGGCCAAGTCTTGCAAGACTTGGCCAAGATATAGGTTTTTCTTGTTCTACAAGTTGGGAGGGACACTTGTCGCCCTCCCATAGGTCCTCTACAATAATATCTTCTATTTTTACACAATTTCCGCAAAAAATCTCGCGTCGGCGTCGAAACTGCTGACGCCTTCAGGGCTTACGGAGCCACGGCCCTGAGATACGGCGTCGTGGCGCCTGACTGAAACCTGCTCCATTTCTCTTCTGTCAGCTGAACTTGCAACGTCCATAACTTTCTACTCCAATGTCCTATCGACGAGCGGTTTGTTGCGTTGGAAACTAGACTCAACGAACTTCATATTAGAATTTTGAAACACCTAAAAACTCCTAATACAATAGGAGATATATCGCTCCAAATTTGACTAAAAATCTATCCAAAAACATTCTGCCAACTTTTCTTTCCAAATTCAAATCTTATTTCCTTTCGTACGTTCTCATATCATTCTCTTGAAATTACGGGGCGTAACAGGTAAAGTGTACGCAGATCTTAACTCTACATTGGTAGGTAGAGCGGTTGTTTCCGAGAGACCCTCGGCTCAAGACAAAGTAAATGCTCAGATAACACAAATAAAAAATGTCTACAGTGGTTTTGGAAAGTAACTACCGACACATTACTCATATAAACATGACTCCCCCACATCCACAATATTAAACATGACATACGACTCAATACTGTTATAACTAACGATGAAACTTCAATCAATGACATCTAGTTATTACAGGAACCATTGTGCGCATAAATCTTAACTTACGGGAAACCAATCACTTTACAAACCCTTATGCCCTTACATAGACCAAAGAATATCCCAACACACATATGTACAAACAAATGGCAAATAAGACTATAACGAATAAAAACACTCACACTCACACTCACAAATAAATTCTCATGCTACATACGCAGATACCGTAGACTTGCCCTTATTTTTCAGTACCCTCGTCTTCGGACAATTTGGCTGTGATCACATTAGGTCTTTTTCAGGGTTGTAATGTAGGTTTAGGGACGGGTAGGATGTATATTTGGACAATCGTGACTTACCCTCCTTGAACACTACACTTATTTTACCTTTTACTCCTTTCTTTTCTTTCCTTTTTTCTTTTGTTGCCTCGATGTGATTTTATTGCTACTCTAATTCTTTTTGTACAAATTTTCAGTATTTTTTTTCTATCTCTTTTTTTCTATTTACAACTACTACACCATTTTATGTAACTAGGCAACTCATGTATACTCAACTTTAGGTAGAAGCCTAATTTCCTTACATTTCACCTATCACCCCAACTTAGGATTTTAGCCTATTTTTAATCATTTTAAGCATCAAGGAGGGACCGGGTGCAAAAAGAGAGATACCCAGAACAAAGGATATTGACTCATTAGCGGCTAGTCCAAGAATAGGCTTCTAGGCTCAAAATGGAAAAGGAATATTTACATATACATGTTAGACTCATAAAAGTCTAAAATGGTTTAATATCAAACAAACAAGGCCTAAGATCACTTCACAACTCAACTTATCCTAAAATAAAAGGCACGACTAACCAGACAAATTCTAGATTGCACATATAATAAGAAAACAGATACACAAAAACCTCACAATACACTGGCATAAGGATTGTTCACTCACTGACTTCTCCATTAAGAATTCAACACACAAGGTAACGTAATACACTAAGTATCACAGAAATAATCATGCATGTCAATTAAGAAACACATTCCGAGTATACATCATAATTTTTTTAGAGGGGAGTATTTTTCAAATATCAAAATCAAGCATGCCTTAAGTTACTCAAACCACCACCACATAACTCAAAGTTACTCTATTTTATCTAAACACGGCCTAAACATTCCAGGTTCAACAGAAAAAAAAACCTCAGGAAAAGAACCACGACAAAGAAAAATCGAGGGGGTCCTAAATACATATATACACTACACTACATATAATCAAATAGCCCCACCCCTAACCAAGAATCATGCATTGTCCCAATTGCATCACAATAAATACAAAAGAGAGTAAGAACTACTTGAGACGCTCCAGGTGTGTTGCTCATCTCGAGGCGATGTGGCATCCGAGACATCAATCATAGTATATGCAGTAGCATTAACAATAGTAGCATCACGAGCAGACTTTAAAACTGGCACGGGTAGTGGTGGAGGCAAAGTTACTCCAACCAAAGCACTACTAGATGAGGCACTCACTACCTCACTAGGACCTGAAGTGGGGTAATTATCAGTGAGGGACTTCTGCATGGCTTGCCGAACATTTTACTCCTCTATGCTTTGAACCCTAGCTAGAGTCATCTCTATTGTATCGTCACTCAACTCATCCCTCTCATACCTTTTTCTTTTTCCCCTAACATCTGCGGGAGTGGCAACTGGAGAATCCTCATCCTCAACCAATTGCTGAATTTGAACAAACTCTGAAAGTTGAGAGTAACTTTGAGTTATGTGGTGGTGGTTTGAGTAACTTAAGGCATGCTTGATTTTGATATTTGAAAAATACTTCACTCTAAATTTTTTATGATGTATACTCGGAATGTGTTTCTCAACTTTTGTAACTCAGTTCGAAGTGACCCAGTTTCACTACTCTAACCTGACTGCTAGAATGCCCCTAGCCGAATCTCAAACCCATCAAGGCAAGCATGTAGTGGCCCATGAGATGTCTCTGTGGCTAGCTTAAGTGGCTCAAGCACTGTAGTAATCTCCTTGCCTACAAATTTCTTAAGTTGCCCCATGATGATTTTGGTCTTGTTTTCTGCCCTGTCTGCCTTAATGGTAAATTGCATGAATTTATCTCTAGTGAGGGCAAATGGATCAGCAACTCTAGCTGCAACTTATGGCTTTGTCGAAGGAATCTGGCTTGATGATGAACTAGGTACAACTGCAGGTGGTGGAACAGTAGCAGTAGTAGGCACAATCTCTAAGACAATGACAATAGTGGGAAGCGACACCTCAGTAGAGTCATATGCGTCCCTAATAGTTTGATCAACCTGAGACTCATCATGTCTCTCAATTAGTGCTGGCAATATATCTTCAACGTCCTAACCCTACCTGAGGGTTTCATCTCTACTCTTATTAAAATCATAAATATGTGAAATAGTGATGCGGTGATCTCTGTTAGTTAGGGCATGGACACGTGCTCGCTGGCAGAGCTTAGTGATCAGGCATGGTAAAATCAGGGAAGTGGAAGGTTGTGCCACTTTCCTAGGAGTTCAAAGCCTCAAGTCCTAATTAATATACCTCATTTCTAGACTCTAGTCTCCTTTTTCAAGTTTGACCAGAGACAATAGTTATGAAAAGGGTGTTTGTAATCAACCCTTAAACATTAAGGGTGCGTTTGGTTCGGGGTAAACATGAAAGAGAAAGGAAATGGAGGAATGAAATTTCCTTTATTGTTTTTTGTTTGGCCTTATTTTTTCATTCCCTTTATCCATTTTCCACTTTCATTCCCGTTCCTTGATTCCCCCCACCAAATAGGTATTTGGATTTCTTTTTCCCAACCTGGACCCCGGACCAATCGGACCACCCCGGACCCCGGATCATCCAGAACCAAATATGTAGGGACAATCAGGTAATTCCTTTCCTTTTCATTCCCTTACTGGATTCCATTATGTTTACCCTGCGCGAACCAAACACACCCTAAGTGTGAGAGGTAATTAAATGCCATCATTATAACACGCATTTTCATTTATAAACTACTCCAACTATCATATTTCATTTTGGGGTCACAACCCCAACCTAGATTTTATCCACTCATGGAAAACAATAAATAAAATATCATGGAATAAAAATAGTAAGACATAAAAAATTATTAAAGTAATTACAATAATTTTGTATTAGAAATGGAGCTTATCTCTAAAAAGTGGAAAGATTCTTTGAATGCTGGAAAGACAAGACGAGTGAATATATTACTAGATAAATAGTGAAAAGGAATATTTTGTGTCTAATCAATAGCCAACAATGAAGAGACTAGTAGTCAAATCATAAAAGTGACATGGAAGTTTTTTTCTATCACAAAACCCTAGGAACTATATAAAGGGACCCAATTTTGTTCTTCATGTATTTACAAAAATACCACCACTTGACAACTTTGCAACCGCAGAATAGGACCACAAAACTGGTCTCCAGTCCGCAAAGTAGAACTAGGGTTTGCAAAGTAGGTCTTGATCTGGATTGTCTAGAATTGCGGTCCGCAAAAGTGCCATGAAGCTTCGCAATTTGAGGTGAACTTGAATTGGAGCAGTGGTTTGCATACCGGAATATGATATGCAGAACGAAAGTGCGGACTGCAGATTGGGTTGAACTTTGGGGCTCCAGAGTCTTCTATATACTATTTGATTCTGCGATGATGCCTATAATTCTGCGATGCACAGTCTAGTTTTGCGGTCCGCATAAGTGGTCTTCTCAACACTTCTTCCATTTTGAGTACTTTTATCCACACTTAAGCACTTTTCTTTGCTTTTGGTGTCCCGAGGCAAAAATCCTACAAAATCTAAAATTACATAAGAAACATATACTATGAATGTATAAAGGACAACAATAATCTCTATTGGTATCAATGTGTCGTAATTTCTCGGCACATCAGTAACTGGCATACTTCACATGAAGTCGCAGCAGAATCGAGCAAACATAACTAGTACTCCAGATGACAGGTGTTTGAGTCGTTTTGATTGAGGTTTTGTGTCTTTTATTGCGTCTATATGAGTCAATTTTTGTTTTTATGATCATGCATGCTATAGCTTCTTGAAACTCCTAGTGAATTAAGTGGAATAATGTAATGGAATTAGAAGCTAAAATATGTGTGCTTAAGTTAGATATGCCAAAATTTCATGAAAATCTAATTATTTGGAATATTTGTGCTTAGCCTATATATTGTCAATTATGAAAAAATGGTTGAAAAATGTATATGAGTCCGCTTGCTTGTTATTTGAGGCGAAATAGTTAAGATATACATATTTAGGGAGATGATTCAGACATTTCTTTGTTAGCCCTTCTTACCATTCATTACCTACCTTGCAATAAATTGTATCCCTAGTCAGCCCCCTTGAGCTTAAAATAAGTTATTCTTTGACACTCTATGATTCTCTCATGTGTCATAAGCAGTAATTGAAATTGGGATGAAGAAGAGTGAAAAATAAATACCACAAGAGAGTGAAAATTGATGCACCCCAACGAAAAAAATATAAAAGCTTAAGTTTGAAGGTGTCTATGTGAATGTGTTTCATGCTCTCAAAAAGAGAAGAGGGAAATAATAGGTATGAACGGAAAAGAAGGACAAAATGGTTGAATGAGAAAAACGCTTATGGTACGTAAATTGAGCCGAAATGCCTACTTTTACCTACCCCTGTCTAAGCCTACATTACAACCCTGAAAAGTCCTGAAGATCTCTAAATTGTATGTCTATGATTAGTGGAGAATAACAAGTAAACAGACCCATAGGTCTTTGGGAAAAACTAAATGAAATTGACATGCATAGGTTAGTATTCATGTTTTCATTGATTATGATTGAAATGAATTTGCGAAATATCTGAGTTGAAATTCTAGATTGCTATATATATGATCCAACATATTATCTCAACTGACATTCATGCTTTTCTAAGTAATCTTGTGCAACTGCTTAATTTGAGTCTTTGAGTCTGTTTCTGTTTCTTTGATTTTGTTTTGATCTTTGCTCGAGGGCGAGCAAAGTTTAAGTTTGGATGTATTTGTTAGACACATTTTGTATACACTTTTTGAGTCATTTTTAGTTAATATTTTACTTATTTCGTTTGTGTTTAGTATATTATTAGAATTGTTTTTCTTTCTTTTGAGTCACAGAGGTGCAAAATGACAAAAAGAAGCTAAAAGTGGGCAGAAAATTAGCTCTTGAAGCAAAAAAAGGACGAAAGTTGGCAGATCAGGACGAAAGACTGCAGGACCGCGGTGCCGGACTGCAGGACCGCGGTGCCATAATTACTGAGAAGCCGCAGTACTTTCGGCACCACGGTGCCATTCTGCAGTACCGCGGTGCCGATGCGGGAATTTCCAATCCGAAATAGAATTGACAAGAGGGTTAAAAGGGTCTAAAGCACAATTTTTCTCAACTATATAATCCCTAAAACCCTGACCTAAAAGAGGACCTTGTACATATTCCATCTCAGACACCGGATACACAACACATCACAACGCTTGGCGACTACAATTGGAGACATTAGTTCTAAGCATTTCTTTTCTTTTCTCTATTTTAATTCAGTTCATGTTTGGATTTGTATTAGTTCTTAGCATGTCTATGGCTATGAGCTAAACACTTTATTAGGGCTTTCCTATTGAATCGTTTGAAACTCTCTTTCATGACTTAATGCATTAGTTTGAATTCTTCTTCACTTGATTAAGATTTATTCAATATTGGTATGAATGTTTGATAGTTAATTGATCACTAATTATCATGATCTATATGATTTCGAATCAAGAACCGAGAGGAGAGATTTAGATATGATGTAATTGAATAGACATAGGTTAAAATCGCGGACGAAAGTACCCCGATACTTGTGTAGCATTATAAGTTATTGTTCTTAATCCTCCTATGTGGTAAAATCTATCATAGAAATATAGAAGATTTCTGCACTGGGGTTGAGCGATTATATATCCTAACCGGAATATAAGACAGTCTAGTTAACCACTATTTTAACGTAGAAGAAGAAGTCATTCTAGTTGCATTAAGGATTGAAACGAGTGGATAGTTAAGGATATTGGAAGCCATAATTCCTTCATAACTGATTAAACCTCAATAATTTAGTTTAATTCTTGCAATTACTCTAGTAGTGTTAGATAAAAACCCAAATCAACCATCGTTTGTCAAATAGATAACCTAGAATAGATGTTCGGTAATTAGAAATCAGTCTCTGTGGACGATATTCGGTCTTACCAGATTATATTACTTGTAACGATACGTACACTTGCGTTAGCGATTGAAAATCGGCCTAACACTTACACTACCCATTTAATATCTAAAATGGATCATTTGAAGTACATCTTTCGGCAGCTCATGACTATAGGGAAATTGGCCAACTGGCAAATGTGTCATGCCCCGAACCATAGCCTAGGCAGAACGACACTCGGTGCCTGACAACATGTGACCGAGCAAACCACATTTCTTGCTTCTCAATATGGGCATCAAACATACTAAAGTAATAACTTTTTAAACATGTAAAACATATACTAAAATCATGATTTGAAAATATATCGCGAAAATAGTCTGAAAATATCACAAGTACGAATAACTAAAAATTGGCATGACATAATAACTAGGTTAGTCTATGAAACCTCTGACAACATGTCTGCAAAACTATTTACCAGGAAAAGTCCCTGACATACCTCTACTAATAATCATGATATTTTAAAATAAATGACTAGCACCCCTAATTAGAGGGGCTCATAAAAAGCTGATACTGAGGTATTCCTATTGAGCAGATCTGTCTCCCTGAAACTCAACACCTACGCTGTGAAGTGTAGGCCCCATGCAAAGGGACGTTAGTACATTTGAATTGTACTATATGTAAAGCAACTAAAAGAATAAGCAAACACATAAAATAATAGGACATGAACTGAAACTGAACATGATCTGACATGAATATAAAATATGTACAAAATTTATGTATCTATAATCTTGTAAACTTGTATATCTGTATATTTGTATATTTGTGTATGTGGGGAGAGTAGTAGATTAACTGACAATATGAATCACCACGTGGGTACGTGGAGTCTGTACCTAGCCCGACCAGTAAAGCTTTCTCATACCTTGCTGGGATATAAAACATGAACATGGCAAGAAATGATCCAATACGAAGGTATCGTCCTCTGGGAATAGTGACCCTTATCCTACAGTGGCATACGTAGCTTCAGGATACTAGAGCCTTCTTGGTAAACTATGCAACTCCTAAAAACATGTACTTGAAAATAGTGGCTTGTAAGACCATGTATTTCATGAAATAACATGTATGAGACATGAACATGGCAAGAAAGGATTCGATCTGCACATTTGAAGGTATCATCCTCTGGGCAGAGCGACCCTTATCCTACGGTGACATACTTAGTTTCAGGCTACTAGAGCCTTCTCGGTAAACTATGCAATTCTCAAAAACATGTACTCGAAAATAGTGGCTTGTAAGCCCATGGATTTCATGAAATAACTTGTAAACATGATTCATGATTTTAATTTAACATGTAGATACATATTGAATATAACTTGCGTAAACACATGAAAACATATATATAACTTCATGAAACTGAGTAATATTGATTATAACTTGTATTTAATAACCCATGGAAATCAAAACATGTGTTCTTGAATTACGGATATGTTCATGACAATCGCAATGACATATCATGAATATAATAGACAAATTGTAATAGAGACATGATACATATACAATATTACATATAATTAGGGCTAGCATGGTAAAAGAGTTAAAACCATATGTAATGAAATTTTCATAATTTCATAGAAACGTGGTGTGGGGGAAGAACAATGATGTCCCCACACGTAAATAGAATCTCTACATACCTTACTCGTTTCCAAACTTGTATTAAAAATCCAGACTTTGAAGAAGAACTCCAAATATTGCACCTTGAAACCTTGAATTGGGTTTATCTTAAAAACCCTAGGTTTGGAATAATGTATTTGACTTAGGAATCATGAGTATTACTTTAGCATTTCATGGAATCGTATGAAAATATCTTAGCTCAATGCAAGTAAAGGTTGGGGAGAGAGGACTTTCGTTCTAGGGCTTGAAAGAAGTGAAATCTGATTTTTGAAGACTAAGGGTCATATTTATATTGTTTGTTGTCAGATAAGATCGATGATCTGTCAATAATTTGATGGTCCGAGTCCGGGCCGTCAATAAGTTGACGGTTCAGTTTGATCGTCCATCAATACTTTGCGGTCTGTATAATTGGACAATCATGAACTTGTACAATCCTAGTTACTTCAAAACTTGAGGATTTAGAGATGGTAAAAGGATGTGCCATCATAAAATTTACTATCCGTGAAAAGACACTGGGTTCCATCAAATTAAAAAGTGAACTCGATGGTCCATCAATCCTGGCATAAAAATTGTTCTACAGAATCTTAAACTGGTTTTCAACTCCAAACTTCCCGTTTTGGTTTTCTACATTCCCGAATCATAAACATGACTTTGTTTAGAGATACAAGGTGTTACAAAATGCTTCTGAGCAAATTTGACATCACGTATGTGGTCTAGAAAGCTGTCAAGGGAAAAACATTGGCCATTTTGCATGCAAAAAGTTCGGTCGATGAAGAGTTCAAACCGCTGAGGACATATGTCCCGGATGATGAAGTAATGACAATCGAGGAAAATGCAATCGAAACCTACTCGGGATGGAGAATGTTCTTCAAAGGTGCAGTCAATTATAAGGGTTCAAGAATCGAAGTGGTTTTAGTCTAAGAAACGGATCAACATTACTCGATAGCAGCAAAGCTCAACTTCTGATGTACTAACGACATAGCAAAGTTGAAGCCTGCATTCTAGGACTTTACACGACCCTCGACATGAATATCCAAGAATTGTTGGTAATAGAAGACTCAGACCAGTTAATTCACCAAGTCTAAGGAGAGTGGGGTACTAAGAACAAAAAGATTTTGTCATATGCGAACCACACACATAGATTGTGAAAAAGGTTCAGAAAGATCTAGTTCGGCACATGCCAAGAGCTCATAATGAATTCACGATGCTCTTGCAACCATAGAATTCATGATACAATATCTTGAAAGCAATCACATTAACTTGCTAGAAATCAGCATAAGAGAAGAGCACGTTTATTGCTCCCACGTGGAAGAAGAACCGGATGGTAAACCTTGGTACACCGACATAAGCACATATCTGAAAAATGGAGAGTATCCAAAAAATATCACAAGCAATCAAAAGAATATCATCAAGAGAATGGACAACATTTTCATTTTTAGTAAAAAAGTACTCTACAGGAGGATACCCGATCTAGGGCTACTCAGATGTGTTGACGCCGTAAAAGCCACAAAATTATTAGAAGAGGTACGTGTCGGGACTTGTGATGCTCACATAAATGGGTTAGTCCTAGCAAAGAAGATTCCGAGGGTAGGTTACTATTGGATGACCATGGATATCGACTGCCGTAGATTCGTGCAAATATGTCATTAGTGCCAGATTCAGAGAGATCTAATCAGGATCCCACCAAGTGAACTCAACGTCATGAGCTCAGCCTGGCCATTTGTAGCTTAGGGCATGGATGTTATTGGGCCCATAGAGCCAGTCGCATCCAATGGATACACTTCATTCTGGTCGTCATAGACTACTTCACAAAATAGGTCGAAACTACTTCTCACAAGTATGTGACAAAAAAGGTAGTAGCAGACTTTGTGCGAAACAACATCATATGTGTATTCGGTATCCTCAAGTCAATCATAACTGAAAATGGAGCAAATCTGAACAGTCATCTAATGAAGCATATTTATGAACAATTCTGCATAAATTATCAGAATTCTACGACCTACATGCCACATATAAATGAAGTCGTAGAGGCAACCAATATGAACATCAAGAGGATACTAAGGAAAATGGCAGACAACTACAAATGTTGGCATGAACAGTTGCCCTACACATTGCTAGAATATCGATCAACCACTCGGACCTCAATAGGATAAACTTCATACTTACTTATCTACGGTATTGAAGCACTGATACCAGCTTAGGTCTAATACCATCACTTAGAATCATACAAAATCATAGCTGGGCAACGTAGAGTGGGTCTGAAAGAGATACGAGCATCTGTCTCTAATCGATGAGAAAAAAATGGTCACCGTATGTTACGATCAACTATACCAGCATAGAATGACACGCGC
The DNA here is from genome assembly GCA_029844215.1 of Przewalskia tangutica. Taxonomy (NCBI): domain Eukaryota; kingdom Viridiplantae; phylum Streptophyta; class Magnoliopsida; order Solanales; family Solanaceae; genus Przewalskia; species Przewalskia tangutica. Next base: position 97,065,502 of record CM056731.1, read on the forward strand.
CTTCAACAAGCAGGCTAGAGCCCAAATCTTTCAGACATGACAACTAGTACTCAAGCATGTGTTTCCACACCAAATGAGTACAAAGGAAAGTTCGCACCCAACTGGCAAGGGCCCTACACTATAATCCTTACAAAAATGGATGACCAAGAGTGACCCAAAGCAATCAATTCAGACACAATCAAGAGATACTACGCGTGAAGGCATGCTCTTTCAATTTATAATCGTTTTTCTTTATTTGTAATCACTATGTAAGACCTATCTCTTATGGCAGAGATACATAGAAAAATCCTCATCAGGTTTGGTCTTCTTCTTCTGTAATAGAAAAACTAAATGACATTTCCTTGTAATATGAATTATACGATGACCTGAAATCCTGAGGTGGGATACGTAGGCAGTCTATTTAGGGCTTGGTTATATTATTATAAAAATCAACCATCTTTTTTTCAAACTACGTTCAACCTGATTCCTTCTACGATAAGATATCTCAACCTCGGCTCAAAGATATCTCTGAGTCATGGTAGAAACCATAGATGAGAAAAGTAAGCTCTGGTGGATTTCCACGCCTTTCAAAAAGAAATTTCACTTCAAAAAGACTCTTCAAGACCACCAATTGACCCGGGATTAGTCCTATGTATGCACTTTTTGAGCTTGGTAGCACCAAACAAAAAAACAAAGAAACCGCTAGGAAGCCTCTGAGACACAAAGATTCGAATATTGTCTCACAGAGTACCAGGATCTTTGAACTTGTAACTAGGGAAGAATGTTTGATAGGATCTAAAAAATTCCACCAATAAATCCGGCACCAGAGTCAGCCGGTCTTAAACCTTTAAGTGGGGCAGTTTTTTTTAGAGGACCTCAAAAATTCCTTCACGCTGATTCAGTGGGAGAGTTCGTTGTGAGACAACCTTCAACTAATGCAAAATTTCATCAGGACAAATGAGGAGCATGCTCTAAGGGATAAGGACGACCAAAGAACCTCACTCAAAGTGTATATGTCATGATAATGAGATAATACTTTTAACAGAAAAAACCTTTTTAGTCAAATATTGTTCAAATTTATGATCAACATTTTCAAAAATATTTTCTTTTCAATTCATCTCTCATAATACCAAACCTAAGGAGGATCGACGCTAGAAAGCAGAGGAACGACATAGCAGAAGAAGATGGCACGGGTCGACCCTATAAGAAATAACATTTTTTATGGTTACAGGGTCCCAAACGCCGTCAGAAGGATGGCAGTTTATTATGCTAACTTGTTTGTTCATGATGAAATAGGTACAAAAAAGAAGAAGCTCTGACACTGAAACGACACGATCCGACCATGAGAACTATGAAAAGAACAAAGTACCACCATGGTAGCGCCATAGGAGTGGCACAATCCGGCCATAAGAGCCATGAAAAGAGCAAAGGCATCCCAATCCGGCTGTGAAAGCCACAAAAAGAGCAAAGTGCCACAAGGGCAACACAATCTGACCATGAGAGCCAATAAAAGGGTAAAGCACCACAAGGGCAACATAATCCGATCATGAGAGCCACAAAGGGACAAAAAGTCATATGATCAAGACGGTCACAACCAACAAAAGGACAAAGAAGCATAATTCAACCCTAAGGTCCATACAATGACAAATAGGTCATCTGACCGAGAGTGTCACAGTTGACGAAAAGATGAAAGAAAGTTGATCCAGCCAAGAGGGTAATTCTTATAAACTATCAAGAGGGTCATTCATACTAATTGTCTAGAGGGCCATTCATATAAATTTTCATGAGGACCATTCATACAAACTACTGAGAGGGCCATTGTTAGAGATTTTACTTATGCTCACGCAAATGTACGTATCACTTCAAGTAATATAGTCTGTAAGACCGAATATCGTCCACAGAGACTGGTTATCAAGTACCGAATATCTATTCTATGATATGTATTTGGTTGACGTTCTTTAGTTTGGGTTTTAGACTAAGAATTAAAACTAAGTGCAAAAAATAAACTAAAGATAATAATACTTTGGTTTATAACATTTATGAAGGAAATAGGGCTTCCAATCTCCTCAACTATCCGCTCTTTCACGTGTTAATGCAATGCTAACGATTCTTCTTCTTATTAAGATATCAGGCTAACTAATCTGTCATCATATTCCGGTTAGGACATACGAGAGCTCAACCCGTGCAGAAATCTTCTATATTTCTATGATAGATTTTACCACACAGGAGGATTAAGAATAATAACCTTAAATACTACACAAGTATCAGGGTATTTTCGTCCACGATTTTAACCTAACTATAGCATATTCAAATCTCACATTTCAGAATTTTGATTCGAAATCATATAAGTTATAAAAATTAGTGATCAGTTAATTTTCAAACAATCAATACAATATTGAATAGATCTTAATATAACTGAAGAAGAAATCAATAATTATGCATTAACTTATGAAAGAGTGTCAAGCGATTCAACGGAAAATCCTAATAAAGAAATTAGCTCCTAGACATTATCATGCTACGAACTAATTTAATATCCAACATAAATTGTTTGGGCGCCGCGGCTCCGGCGACGTCCCTCTGCCCGATTTTTTAATTTTGTGTCATTTTCTCATCCGGACTTCGTCTGATTTCTTCTATACTTTCCGGGACTTCTTAGGATTCATTTCTTGGCCCTTTAAGTGTGAAATTTCATCTCAATTAAGCTCATTTCATCATCTTTTTGTCATTTCTTCATTTAGAACCGATGTGACTCAAAAGAAAGAAAAACGACCCTAATACTATACTAAACACAAATGAAATGAGTAAAATACTAACTAAAAATGACTCAAAAAGTATATATAAAATATGCCTAAAAATCATTCATACTAACTGTCGAGAGGGCCATTCATAAAAATTGCCGAAAGGCCATTCATACTAACTGCCAGAGGGCCATTCATACACACTGCCGAGAGGACCATTCATACTAATTGCCAAGAGGAACATTTATATAAACTGTTGAGAGGGCCACTCATACACACTACGGAGAGGTCCATTCATACTAATTACTTAGGAGGTCATTCATATAAACTACTGAGAGAGTCATTCATACTAACTGCCAAAAGGTCCATTCATTTAAACTACCGAGAGGGACATTCATACTAACTATCGAGAGGGACATTCATACATATCGCGGAGAGGGTCATTATTCAGGTTACATATCCATACAAGCCAGACTGTATCAGAGGTAGTATCCTCTCAAACAAATACATACGATCTAGATGATGTTGAAGGTGGAATCCACTCAACAAATGCATTACACATGAGCCAGATGGTGTCAGTGGTGGCATCCGCTCAAAAAATATGTTCACACGAGCCAGCCGGTGTCGGAAGTGGCATCCACTCAACAAATACACACGAGCCAAATGGTGTCGGAGGTAGTATCCGCTCAATAAATATATACGATCCTGACGGTGTTGGTGGTGGCATCTACTTAAGCAAATACAGTCATACAAGCCAAACAATATTGAAGGAGGCATCCACTCAAATAATATGTAATTGAAGAAGTTATATGAGCCAAATAGTGTCGGAGGCATCACCCGCTCAAAAGTAGCTGCCAAGTGGCATCCACTCAAATAATATGTAATTGAAGAAGTTATATGAGCCAAATAGCGTCGGAGGCATCACCCGCTCAAAAGTAGCTGCCAAGTGTAATGAACAGTTTGGTCGTTATGATATCCTCGCCAGATTTATAGTTATAACTCTTCTCCTATAATTCATCAATGACATTTCTAAAATAAATCACGAGTCGAGTAATTTCCATGTATGAAAAAATAAGACTATTCAAGATGAGAAATTCTAGAAATAGTTATTTTCGCCTCATCGAACTCGTTTATGCCCCAACGTGAATCATATTCCCTGGCGTATGAGTGATTTCCTAAGTAACTCCCCTTTAGCGGACCCTTCCTTCACCATAGCATATATGACCCAATGAAATTAAAACCGTCGTGGTAGAAATGCTGACAGTCATGTGTTGTAAATACTTAATGATAAGCATATTCTCCCAAATGATATTTCTCGAGCTGGGGCTTCCCTAAGTAGTATTCTGCATTTTTGACCTAAGTTTCCCCTATGAATGGTAATCCACTCCTTCTCATTATTATGTTTCCTTAATTTTCTAGTAGTTAGGGGTAAAAGCTTGAAAAAATAGAGAATAATAGTAAGAACTCTTCAAATTAGTAGGCATCTTAAGGTGATGATTCTGTAATCAAATTGAATGGGTTAGGAATAATTTCTTTAAAATAAGCTATAATGTTGGTAATACAATTTTTTTTTGTATGATTGAATTTGATTATATATTATGGTAACATGGAATTGAAGGACTAAGTGAAGTTTTTTTCCAAATTATTTTTTGGTTGTCGCTTATAATCAAGGCTAGAAGCTTTTGAAGTAATAAATTATGGATTTTTATATCGTGGGCCCAGGATGGAAGTGTAGGTTTCTTATTGATTTGGACTAGTCCTTCTGTGCTTATCTTGATGTTAATATAAAGAACTTATATGTTAGATTAAGTCTGTTAGAAAGAGTTCCAAGGAGTCAAGCATGAGTGTTAAGGATCGACCATTCATGGCTCCTGTTCGGCATTGAGGTAGGCTACAGTTTAGCTTTTGGAGACTTTGATAGAAATACATAATTAGTTATAAATATTAGGGGTATTGGGAATGTTTGGGGGTCCCACTCAGCCGATTGTCATGAACGATTGAGTATGTACTAGTGTTGAACTGTGATGATGGATAAATTTGGGGAACCAGCCTCATGTTGGTTCTGATTGCTGTTTATTTGGGCTTATCGCCATATGTGGGATTGTCGCCATGGTTGTTATTGTTGTTTACTCATCACACATGCTTTCGTTATGATATCCTGATTTGACTTCGATTTGTCTATGTGTTGTTGAACTCTTGAAAACATGTGTATATCATCTCTATACTTAATTGTATCTCATCATATCATGATATCTTTCCTTGTATTTTCATTGCATGTATACACTCATGGTTTTTTGAATTGATGTGAGAGTGGTATGAATATGTTGTGGTCCAAGAGACCGAAAAGATAAGAGAAATATGAGATTATGGCTCTTAAGATGATATTGATATGCGGGAAGCAGAGTTGCATGCCTACAACATGATTAAGAATTTAAAGATGAGTCATGGGCTCTAGTCAAACTTGTGTGTAGAAATCCAACTAGCTAGGAGTGGTATATGAACTTTGTGGTATTCATAATTAAACTTTGATGTACTGTATAAAAGGTTGAGAAAGATACCTTGCATTCGCATGTCATTTGCATTCATATCATACATACATTTTTATAGGATGTTTTCCATGACTGGACTTATATTTCGTGAGAGTTGATAGCCTGGTTGAATACATGTAACTAGATGGATCAAATCTACTACTTGATTTTTGGTTCGGTATGTGGGCCTCTATGATGTACCAAGTGCTTTCTTTTCTTATGAATGTTGTAGAGTTGCATTTCATGAGTAGGGTACTTGCTGATGATCATATTTGTAATGATTAAATTAAGGATGATAATGCATATGGGTACCTAGGTCAGTTGATAAGAGTCTAGGCCATGAAATGAATGTTCTGCTCGTCTATTGATGGAATTGCATTAAGTCTGAGGTTAGTGGTAATAGCGGTAAACAACGGGATTGTATCTGGAAGAATTATGCTGAAAACATGAAGGTAATAGGGTACAAGACTATGGTTTAACTTGTTTGTAGTGTCAACTTTTATAATATGGTATGGTAATGTTCTGGTGTTATTGAGTTACGTGTGAGTTTAGGGAACTTATAGAATATATTCATTATTATGCCTGAGTGATTCTGACATACTGGTTTTGGTAGTATTATGATTTACATAGATTATTGTGATTGTTGTCAACATCAAACTAAAGTCTTAGATGGGTAAATCTTATCTATGTGTGAGCTTCTGCAACGAGAGTGTATTAGAAATTATATGAACCGTAGAGTATTCAGGTATGACTTAGCAGTCTCATTAAATTGATAGTGATAGGTCATGTGGAGTCAACTAGGTATTTATTTCTGATAATGTATTTCTGTCATTGTCAGCCTATGATGTCTACGGGAGTACATTCTATAATCATGCTACACTTGTTGCATCTTTTATGGATGCAGGTATTCAGTCTATCAGGTTACGAATAGGAGCACGGGGAGCTGAGGTAGACTATCTTATCAGGTGGCCTTGGTTCCTACCTTATATAATTGTTCCCTTTATTCAGATAGTGTTGTATTTTTTCATTTTTTGAAGTTGTATCTTAGAGTCCTTGTATAAGTTAGACCCGGTTCTGGAGATGAAAGATTGTTTTACGGATTCATTTTTCTTATTATTTTGTGGAAGAAATTTCAGATAGACAAATACTCAATATTCGATAATATCTACCAAACAAAGACGAGCAATTAGCTATGAATATCCTAAATCATCCAAACATTCACTAAGCCAACGCAATAGAAAATAAAGGCAACAAGCCAAAACATATTATCCAACACATCTAACAAACACCATAAAAAGAAAGAAATTGTTTGAAACAAGTCCAATACAGGCCAACCATAAATAAAAAAACATGGACTCAATGTTGTCTCCTCGAGCTGGCCAAATCCTCACCTCATTCAGTGTTGCTACTGCTATCATCCACCTTTTACAGGAATGAGTATTCCTTATCATCGTGCTCAACCTCCATGGGTAAAGGGTCCTTGAAATCTAAGTGTTTGAACAAACCCTTAATGCCTCTCTACACTTTCACGAGAAGTTTGCCCTAGGATCTATTTCTCTTCTTCTCTTTCTTGAATTTTGTGCAGAGGTTACCATGGTCCATGGCCAAATGCTAGTATGACATCTATAATACTCCAACTGAGGTTTGTAAAGCCTTATGCAACTCAAGATATTCTTTTATTTCCTCGTGGGAGAATTAATCAACATGAGCACTCGAAGAACTAACTTCGGCAGAAGGTCTAGGAAGTCCAACAACCAAGTCCCTAATCTCCTGTAATTGTGAACCCATAGCACTAAGTGGACCCTGTGGCTGCAGTAATGAATATGAGTATGACCCGTCATCAGTACCCTCACCACTCACATTCAGGTCTATACTCATCTTCTTACCTTTCACCAGTGCATCCACCACTGACACTCTCATATGGTGGAATACCCCTCATGACTTCACTAGCCATCATCAGGCTTGAAAGTTGCACCTGCCTTCTAGCATAGCTCGGTAATTAGAGAAAAGAATTTCAGAGTTGGCCCTCCATTGGCCAAATAATCCTTCCACATTTGAATGATGTGATAACTCACATTCACTTGAACCCCATCAATAATGCATGCCACCATGAGAGCATGAACGTAAGTGTAGCCAGACTTATTGATTGAAGGTATCACCCTGCTAATGATAATACTCTACCATACTTTTGCCTCGGCCATGAAGTACTCATTCGTGATCCCCGATTTCTTATTGGTACATGTAATCTTGTTTATGTCCTCCCCCGCCACCAGTTGTGCCACTAGACACTCTCTATTTACATGGTTTTTTGTAGCCCTCATGAGCTCAGATGGGTGGTTAGGCAACCTAGAAAGATCATTAATCACTTCGGCTCCAATTGGTACTATTTTGCCCCGAATCTTTATAACCAGATTTGGATTAGAAAACCTCACCTTCTTCAAGTTTGCTTAAAACTTTGTTACCCAGTCCTCGTTGGCTTTGCAAGGTGTTGGAGCAAAGTACATCCATCATATTTGAGTTAATCGGGTGTAAATATCGGGAATGAACTCTTCCACACCGGTCAAGTCTATGCCTCTTTCCTTTAGCAACTTTTTCTTTCTCAAATCCTCAAAGTAATGATTTTGTAAATCTCGACATATACCAAAATGCATTGTAGTCACTCGATGGCTGCTCATCGAGAAGTCCATGTTGCTGAGCAAGATTTTCTATTGTTTTTATCCATTACACCTACAATTACCATGTTTATGTCAGTTCAATGATGGAAGTATATGTACCATGATATTACATGTCTAACGAGCCAAATAAATTGATAAAATTCTACCCAAGTGGGTTTGTGAATAGCTACTGTTTTGACTATGCTATTGTGTTGTTATCACTTCAGTGGAAAGGTTTCCACTAGAGATAATACGCCCCAGCGAAAAGTGTGTCCACTTTGGTGGAAGCACTGTGTTTCCCTCTATTTTGCTCCAGCGAGACCCTTTTACGCCATAGAAAATCCGCCCCAGCGGAAGAAGCATCCGCTAGAGCAAGATCATCATCCTAGACACCTCATCATAAATATTCCACAGTTTTACCTTATCTTTTGCCGGAAAAGTCATTTCTTTAATTAGTGGGTGTGTGTACATAGTGTGTAAAGTCTTATAATGATCATAATTAATCCGATCTGTCTGTCTATTATCATGACAAACCCCACACTAAAATTTACTTGGTTTATGTAAATTCTTCCACCACTACCATACTTCTACCCTAGTATTTGAAGCCATAAGTATGTAGTATGAGGTTTTGGACACTTACCAAAGAGAGAGTTAAGTGGTGAGAGCCAAGAGCGCGCTTTGGTTGCCTCGGGAGCATTCTGTTGTCGATTGGTTCCAGCGAGTCGGGGAGGGAGTGGGGAAGTGGTATAGGGAAGTTGTGGGTAAGTGTGAGAGTGATTTGTGTAGGTAGTGTTTGTGGGGTTGTTTGCAAGATAGTGGGGGGGAGAGTTGGAGTGGGTTTGAGAATTTTGGGAAGTTCGAGTAGTGAAGGGGAAGTGGGGGACCGATCGGTTTTAGGCTAAGTCGAACTCTGTGTCTTCCGCCCCGGTGAGCCTCTTCTCTGCTCCAGCAAGTCCGTATGAGCGTGTCAGTATGTCTCTCCAGTGAAGTTTGTCTTTCCCAGTTGTTCGCTTTAGTGAACCAGATTTTCGCGGGCGCGGAAGCGCCCCAGTGTACCAGATGTCCACTATAGCAAAGTCCCTATTTTGAATTACAGCGTATGCGATGTTATTTGGAAGCAATAATTCTCTTGGCAAGTATCGATCCTATCTATTTGTATAATAATTTCCTTCTCAAAGATTATATAACTCTTATGAAGCGTTAGATCCATCTATTATTTTATGTCGTATAGTCCTTGACGGGCTAAATGAACAAACCTTTAATGATGGATGATGTTATAAATTTGGTATTACTAAATTTGATGATGAGTGGTGACATGAGGTATGTGACCAAGGGCGTGGTGCTATACCACGAATGTTTGAAGTCAAAATATCTCCCCGTAAATAGTCATCATATAATGCGAGTAATATTAGTGCTTCCCAATCAGTCAGTTTGAATTGTCGATATCATAGGCTTTGTGTTGCGTGACGATGTTTTCCCTCCGCGTTATGTGAAATTGACAAGAGTACTAGTATAACCAGGTTCTGAGTCCCATCAATTGTTCTATTACTTTTTCCACTATCTCTATTTGAGGATGAACATTTGTTTAATTGGTATTTGATGTAACAATTCATTTGGTCGTTACGATCTCCCCGCTCAATTTTTTTATTATAAATCTTCTCTCGACATTCACCGATGACATTTCTAATATAAATCATGAGTCGAGTAATCCCCTGGATGAAAAAATAAGACTATTCGAAATGAGAAATTATGGAAATAGTCATTTTCACCTTAGCGAACTCGCTTTCGCCCCAGCGAAGCCTGCTCCAGCGTGAATCTGTCCACCCCAATGCAGGGGCGATGTGTCAAGTAACTTCACTTTAGCGGATCCTTCCTTATCCACGACACATCCGCCCCAGTGGAATCAAATCCGCCACAACAGAAACGTTGACAATCACGTGTTATAAATACTTAATGATAAACACATTTTCCAAAATTGTATTCCTTGAGCTGTGGGCTGCCCTAATCAGTTTTATACATTATTGTCCTCAATTTCCCTTATGAAAGGTAATTCATTTTCTCCTTATTGTATTTCCTTAATGTTGTAGTAGTGGGGGTAAAAGCTTGAAAATGGAGAATAGTAGTAAGAACTCTTAAAAATAGTGGGCATCTTGAGGTGATGACTGTTTAATGGAATTGAATGGGTTAGGACTGATTTCTTTAAAATAAGCTAATGTTGTAATACAATTTTATTGTATAATTGAAATTGATTTTATAAACCCTTTCTTAAATTAGGGAAGAACCTAGGGTTGCAAAATGGGTTTTCTATGGTAACATGGAATTGAAGGACTAAATGAAGTTGTTTTTCAAATTAATTTCGAGTTATGGATAATAATCAAGGCTAGAAGCTTTTGAAGTAATAAAGTATACATGTTCACACCATGAGGCCAGAATGGAAGTGTAGATGTCTTATGTTGATTGGGGACTAAGTCTTTGTGTGCTTATCTTGATGTTAATATACAAAACTTATATGTTAGATTAAGTACGCTATGAAGAGTTATAAGGAGTCAAGCATGCGCGTTAAGGAACAACCATTTATGGCTCATGATCGGTATTGAGGTAGGCTACAGTTTAGCTTCTTGAGACTCTGACAAAAATATGTAATTAGTTATAAATATTGAGGGGTATTGGGCATGTTCAATGGTCTCACTCAGCCGGTTGTGATGAACGGTTGAGTAGGTACCAGTGTGAACTGTGATGATAGGTAGATTTAGGGAACCAGTCTCGTGCCGGTTGTGATGAACGGTTGAGTAGGTACCGGTGTGAACTGTGATGATAGGTAGATTTAGGGAACCAGTCTCATGTTGGTTCTAAATATTGTTTGTGTGGACTTGTCGCCATGTTTTATATTGGTGTTTACTCATCACACATGCTTTCGTTATGATATCCTAATTTGACTTGGATTTAGCTATGTGTTGTTGAACTCTTGAAAGCATGTGTATATCATGTCTGTACTTTATCACATCTCACATATCATGATATATTTCCTCTTATTGTCATTGCATAGATACACTCATGGTTTTGTGACTTGATGTAAATGTGGTATGGATATGTTGTGGAAGAGACTGGAAAGGTAAGAGAAGTATGAGATTATGGCACTTGCAATGATATTTATACGCAAGGAGCGGAGTTGCACGTCTGTAACATGATTGAGATTGGATAGATGGGTCATAGGTTTTAATAAAATTCGTGTGTAGAATTTCGGCTGGCTAGGAGCGCTATATGGACTTTGTGGGTCCCCCATGTGTGTATGATTCATAATTAAACCTTAATGTATTGTATACCAGGTTGAGAAAGGTACCTTGCATTCGCATGACATTTGTATTCATATCATACATATATTTTTATATGTTATTTTTCATGATTGGGCTTGTGCTTGCGTGAGAGTTGATATCTTGGCTGAATACATGTAAGTAGATGGATTGTGTCTGCTACTTCATTCTTGGTTGGTTATGTGGGCCTCTATGATGTACTGAGTGGTTGATTTTTGTATAGTTGTTGTAGGGTTGCATTTCATGAGTAGGGTACGTATTGAGGATCATACTTGTAGTGATTAAATTAACGGTGGTAATACTTATGGGTACTTAGGTCAGTTGACAAGAGTCTAGGTCAACGAATATTTTGCTCGTCGATTGATGGGAATTGCGTTAAGTCTGAGGTTAGGTAATAGCAGTAAACAACCAGATTGTATCTGGAAGAATTATGCTTAAACACAAAGGTAGTAGGGTACAGGACTGTGGTTTAACTTGTTTGTAGCGTTGACTAGTATAATTGGGTCTGTCAATGTTCTGTTTCTATTGAGTTAGGTGTGAGTTTAGGGAACTTCTAGAATATATTTATGATTTGTGCCTGAGTGATTTTAACATATTGGTGTTGGTAGTGGTATGATTTACACAGATAAGTGTGATTGTTGTCAACATGAAACTGAAGTCTTAGGTGGGTAAATCTTATGTGTGTGGGGGCTTATGCAATGAGGGTGTCTTGGAAATTATATGAACCATATAGTATTCAGGTATGACTTAGCAGACTTATTAAATTTCCAGTAATAGGTTATGTGGAGTCAACTTGGTATTTATTTCTAATTATGTATTTCCGTCGTTATCGGCTTATGATGTCTATAGGGGTACATTGTGTACTCATGCTACACTTGCTGCATCTTTTCTGGATGTAGGTGTTTCGTCTATCAGGTTATAAATGGGAGCACGGGGAGCTGAGGCAGACTATCTTATCTGGTGGTCTTGGTTCCTACCTTATGTATTTGTTCCCTTCATTCGGATAGTGTTGTATTTTTCCGCTTTCTGAAGTTGTATCTTAGAGTCCTTGTATAAGTCAGACCAGGTTTTGGGGATGAAAGATTATTTTATAGATTCATTATTCTTATGCTTTCATGGAATTCTTTACGATTGTAACTTATTTACTTCCGTATTTACTTAAAACTCTTTAAAAATTATTTTTGGGAAATTGGTTCGCCTACCGGGGGATTGTGTAGGTGCCACCACGAAGCTCGTGATTTGGATTGTGACACTAAGAGGGCACAACAAAACAAAGCCATGCAGGTAGGACAAAGAAAAAAATTTGTTGACACCCAATTTTGACCCATCTTTTAGTCATTTCTTGCAATTTTAAGCATTTTAGGACACCGCATTTTAATCACCATTTTTTGGCATTTTTGTATATTTTTTACCTAACATTCTATGTTGTTTTATTTTTTGTAAATTGACATCATGTTTTTACTTTAATTAGGTATTAAACATTTTCAAATATTATGTTATTATTGTTGCGCGATCATTTTATTTTACTAATTTTGCATCTCTTTAAATAATTAATTGACATCCCGTCTTTACTTTTAATTAGGCATTAAATATTTGTTAAATATTGTATTTTATTATTATTGCATCGGCATTTGCATTTTAATAATTTTGCATCTTTTTAAATAATTTTTTCTTTTAAATAATAAACCCGTTTTGCATTTTTGTCAAATCAGTCCAGTCCGAGGCACAACCTGGATCAGTCCAATCCGCCGAAAACCAAAGCCCAAACTGAGACCCAAAAATGAGGCCCAGTACACCTTTCGGCCCATTTTTGTTAAAGTTATTTATTCTATTACTAACACTTTTACTAAGTGTTTATGCAGGTACCCGGAGATCATCTTGTGCAGAAGGCCTAAAAAGGGCTAAAAGATGTCCCGGAGTTTTTATTCGATTTTAGCTTTATTATTCTGTATTGCATTTCATTGTAATTGTAAATTATGAAAACTGCTTAGAATATGTAGAATAAAAAAGGGTAACAAATAATTAACCTAGGTTTGAACGGATAACCGCAAGTTAGCGGATCTTAAAGGATGCCTAACCACTTCCCTTTAAGATAATAAAGAACCCTGATTCAGAATCTCATTAATTTCGCAGACCATTAAATGGAGATTAATTGCAGTATTTTTATTGCAATAAATCAAGTGTCCTAATTCACTTAACTAATTAGGTGGCGACTCCTCAATATCAGCATTATTGCTCCATCCAGGGAACCGTGCCAAAGAGCAACGTTGCGGATACCGTTCAGACCCCGAGGTCAAAAACGGGCGCGACAAAAATCAACACGTTTGTCTCCGAGCAAACAGAAACAGGTTGGAAACTACTGGAGGAGGAAAGTAAGCAGACCAAATCCAGATGCAAGCGGAGCAAACGTGGAACTTGTTCTTGGGAAGCTGGTTGAAATAATGTACCAACGAGAGTTAAGCTCTATGTACATGAACTTGAAGAGCATGTCGTACCAACCTCAATAGCAAACTACAAGAGATTTTGTTTTTTTAAAAAACCAGACCGGTTGGGTATACGCCAAAAAGGTTTTTAAACTGTCAAAGGCATTCATGCATAAGGGATACATTTTCAGTCCATCAAGTCGAACTGTAAGTGACATGATTTCTGAAAATCGGGGAGATGTAGGCGAACTCAATACTCGAGGATCGGTGACATTACAACAAAATCATTTCGGAACTTCCTAGTTTTGGGATTTTTCTTTATTTATTGATTTCTTGAAGTCTAATTGAGTCGAACTACATGGCATGAATTCACATACGACCTGAGATATGTAGGAAACTCCGAAGCCAGGGATTGGCCACAATTTTCAAAAATTGCGTAAAAATGAGAAGTATTTTTTAATTGGTCATGTAAAAGCCAAGTTCGTCAAATTTCGCTGCTCAGGGATGGTCCCAATCCCCTCATCCCCAAATCACTAAGGGGCAGGTGTTGACACCTAATTTTACCCTCCAATAATTTTATTTAATTATTCAAAGTTTCCGAGTCATAGACGTCGTGAGATATACTTTTTACAAGGAAAAAATAATTTTACAAAATTATTCGAGAAATATTTTGTTACTATAAAATAATATATCATCTGGTATACTTATTGTATATCATATCTTATCTTTTCACATTATCTGATCATTAATTGCAATTTAAAAAAATTAAAGATAATTGTGCAATTAATTATTTTAAATTCTCAATTTAAATAAATTAATAGTTTACTCTGTCAAATTCGAGAATTGATTAATTAAATAATATAATGGAACTACATCCCAATTTCAAAACATGTTTTAAATTTTAAGGATTTATGCAAGATTTATATTTCTTAATTCTCAATTTGTGTCAAATTTAGGCTTAAAACGAAGTTTTTGACCTAATTAGGCTATGTTTGAAATTGTTTGGTCAGCGTTTAAATTACAAAATGACCACATTTGCAAAATATCGTATTATTATTTAAAGTTTTTAAAAAATTCAATTGGGCCTCTTTTTATATTTTTAAAATCGACCGCCCCCAGGCCAAAAGGCCCAGACCCGACCCAAACCTACCATTTAAGCGTGAAAACAATTAGCCCCATTTTCTCATTTTCACGAATTGAGGGCTCATGGAACCCTAGCCGCTTGTGCTCGTCTTCTTCGATGCCAGAAATAGCAAAAAAACAGTGTACGTGTTTAAATCCTATCCTATGATCTGTTACTATATGTTATGTGTTTAATTAGTATGCTTAGTTGATATTTAACATTGTATGTGGCTTATTTTAACTTAATTAGGTCTGATTTAGTTCATGATGTAGGTGACTGCCTTTTAGACAACTGGTAGTGATCAAATGATGCTTTGGATTAATGTGTATGATAAACAAGGTTGAATAGATCATAGTATATGCTTAGATGAATTTATGAATCAGTATATGGTTTTAGTTAAGTTATGAAATGGCCTTGAATCTGTTTTGTATGCACATCAGGGCAGCAATAACTTTATTCACACTTATTTAGGGGCGATTAGTGTCCATTAGGGATTATTTAGACTTAATATGGATCCAACATAAAGCTGGGGTAATCTGTGACTTATTGGTTATAGCAAAAAGACTTGTGTAGCTTCTATCATCTTTTTCACATGATTGTTGTAGTAGTGTTATCCTAATATAAGTCGGGTATGCATGTTGGCTTTTCTGTTCTTGGTCTTTCCATATGGTATCTACTGATTTGAAGAAACATAGCTTAAGTGTGGTTTTTCAATGATATGTTTAGCTTTAAATTTGACTCCATAATGTCCTATGTTTGCAATTAACACTTTGTTACCTTCTATAGATGCATATTGTTGTGTAAACTGTCTAGCCTAGAAAAAATGGACTCAACATGTTTACTTGTCCTTAATATGTCATACTGAATCTTTTTGGACTCATGAATGTCATTTGTAGTTAGTTAGGAATAGGTATAGGTTTACACGATTCAGAATATCTATTTGTCTAAATGATCCTTGGGTACAATAAACTTGTCTAAATATATGAACAATGTCCCACATAGTTTAAAGAGTATTATGGGTTTAACATGAATTCAAGGTGTCTATTGGGTGCTAATAAGTTTATTTTAGTTCACATCATTCTAAACATATATCTGTTAAGCTGATTTAAATCTGGTATGAGAGTAGCATATAGGCTGATGTTTGTTTAACTCATTTTTATACCTGTCATGTATTCATTTCTGCTAATATAGGCTTAAGATAGGTTCTGTGAGGTACCCTAGACTTGTCTTGTTTAAATATGTGAATGAATGGGTTCTGTGTATCTGATTGATATTTCTTACCAACCCAAAATCCATGTGTTTTTGCCATAAATAATAGCATGTTGTGCCTATGCAAATCATTCACATCTATCTTAGGTTCTCTGTGGATAGCTTTCATACCTTGTTGTGACTTTACCCTACCTGTGTAGATCTTACCTCATATTATGTTCTCATGTGTAAGCCTTAGTTTCACACAATCTTGCCATGTCTCTGTCCTTGTAGACTTAAGTCTTGGTAAACAACCTGTTTGCATTCCACAATTTAAAAAGATGAACATTAGACATTTTAGAAACTCAGGGTGATGTCTAACTGTACTAAGATGCCATTGAATATCATGCTTACGTACTTTCATGTCTATTCTGGTTAACCTAGAATGCTAATCAAGAGGTTGTGAAACCAAGGTTAAGCCTTTAATTTAAATATGGCACTCTGTTAGACATAACTATACCAAGTCCAAAGCATGCTTCTTGGATTCTGCATTTGTCCCTTTCCCTTTAATACTAAATAACGTGTGCTTTGAATACTATCATATCTATCATCTATTCTTGAGAAAAGCCTTCAACCTAGTCATGTTGACCTGGCATTAACCTGTATTATGTATGTTTGATTTTGTCAATGAGATTAGGCCTTAGGGATACATGTGCTACTTGAAAATGAATTGGAGCATGTCTATTTGCCTTACTGTTTGTGTGTGGTTCTAAGTCATAAGTTTGGTCAATAGTTTTATATGAACTGCATAGGTTTGTTTAAGTGACCTGAATGTGCAAAGATATATAGTTTCCTAACTTAGGATTGAGTTTGTTGAAAAGGTTAAGTGTGTATATGAACTAAGATGACCCGTTCCTTCCTTTCTTATGTTATGTGAGTTTCACATGTTTTTAAATTCGCCCAGTGTTGTGCTGACCTTAAACCTATAGCTCTAGAAATGAGGACCAATTAAAAATGATTGCCAACCTTTTCTACTTGTCCTGACTTGTCATGTTTATCACTTGTCTCAACAAGAAGAGTCAGGCTAGTTGAAACTTGAAAATAAAAAATGTCATGTATGATACATTAGAGATAACACAAGTACATTCAGGATAACATATTGCCTCTAAATTCTACTTCTGATGTGCATAGCCTGAGAGGAGATATCTTGAGAATTCCATGAGGGTTATTTCTTGTGTTTGATGTTTTGGATCTGTTGTATACGGCTAGGAAAGTGCCTCTAAATAATTATGTATCCATGATCTTTCATTCTTTTGTCTTGAGTTGCAAATATCTATGTCATTTGTCTCTGTCTAAATACATATGGAATATCAAAGTTTGTGATTTGATACATTGTATATAAGGTGCTTCCTTATAAGCCTCCGATTCGACATAACGTCTTCTCTTTCCTTTATCAAAGAATGGATCATCTTCGAAAAAAGTGAAATTTATGGAATAAGGGCAGCTGTAATTGTCTTTCTCCATACGATATCATCTTTTTTGCAAGTTTTGCCTTCTTCTTTAGTATTATGTGTTGTGCATACCATTTGATGATATGCATCATGGTACATGGTATGTATATCGAATATATATTCAGTATATGTAGTATACATATCAGGTATATCATCTGAATAAATTTGAGCGAAAAGACCTTATCTGTTTACCTTTTTTTTGGACCAGGCCATTTGTTCTTCCCCTTTTTCTTGTGTTTAGGGATGGCAAATGGGGCCGGGCGGGGTAAGACAGATCAAACATTAAACGGGGCAGGGCAATGCTTAAACATGACAGGGCAGGGCGAGACAGGTCAAAACACATTTTTAGAAAATTCTAAATTGGACAGGGCAGTTAATAGGGCAAAACTTTCTTTGTGTAAATTTAAAGATATAATCTGTTACGCTGAGTTGTACTTGTTAGAATTAGATAAAATTTTACAGAGTTGTACATCTTTTTGTTACGGTCATAATGAGACTTTACAGGGATTAATCCGACTTATGGTTTGAAAGTTATCACTGTTTAAAGTTTATGTCTCGGATTAACCGAAATCTGGAAGGACAGAATGTATAACGTAAAAATTGTACAAATCGGTAAAGAATCTGAAAGTTTGTGCTGAATAAAAGTTCTAGATTACTCTGTTATCGACAGTTTGAGACTTCTCGGGGATAAATACGACTTACAGTTTGAAAGTTATCACTGTTTAAAGTTTATGCCTCAGATCTATTGAAATCTGGAAGGGCAGAGTGTATAACGTAAAAACTGAACAAATCGGTAAAGAATCTGAAAGTTTTGTGTTGAATAAAAGTTTCAGTTTTCTCTGTTCTCGACAGTTTGATATTTTATGGGGATTAATCCGACTTACGGATAAGAAATTATGACTGTTTTAAGATTGTATCTTGTTTCATAAAAATTCTGGCGCGACAGTTTTTATAGGATTGTTCTTGCGTGAATTTGTACTAGTTACACTAAGTATTTCAAGAGTAAACTTGAGATAGTGTTAGGTCTCCGTCTTACCTTCAGCTCGACTTAAGAAATACCTTATTTGGGGTTATAGTTTGAGAGTTGTAACCCTTACAAGTGGGAAGTGCGAAAGGTTGAAAGAAAGGAATAACATTTAAAAAATAAACTCAGTTCATAAATTACTTGATATTAGGAAATTATGACAATAGACTGATTGTTCATTCATTTTTAAAAATAAAATAAAATAAGTTAACAAAATAAATATCAAGTTGAAAGTAAAAAATAAAAAATAACGTAAACATGGTAGGTCGGGGCAGGGCAAATTTATAAAAAATGCTAAACGGGGCAGGACGGGTTAACACTTAGTAGGTCAAGACTTGCCCTGTCCTAACCTGCCCCATTGCCACCCCTACTTGTGTTGTCGATTAAACTGGGCTTAATCCACTTTTGTATTGACTGTGATGAAATTGTTAAATGTGCTCGTATGATGTTAACCATTGGCAGCCCACAAGCGTTAGTCCTTGCATGTAGGGTTATTGGTCCGGTCCGGATATCGACATACCCGGATCGAGAACTGGACTGATAAAGTTTTGGTCCTGAGTCGAGATCCGGACCGAAACTTTATAGGTCCGATTCTCGGTCCTGACTGATAAGATTTTTCCGGGTCGGCTCCGGAGCTTGGATTTTTTTTTTTAAATTTTTTTAACTTGAATTTTCAATACTGAAATTGACATTCTCGGACACATTACCACAAAATTTGGACGTTGAAATCTATTGTATATCGCGAGATATTTAGCAAAGAAAATGGAAAATTAGTAACCGATTTGGGGAAAAAGTGAAATTGACTGGCAAGACGAACATTTTTTGAGAATCGATTGTGTCTCGAAAAAATACGCGAAATCAAAAAGAAAATTAGGTGAAACAGACGTCTGAGCGCAGAGTTATGACAATTTAAAGTTTCACCAATTTACAACTACTCAACTTTCTTCTATCCCTACCTATATTTTATGTAATGTTTCAAATTAAAACATAAAGTCTACATCACATATATTCTTAAAACATGTAAATAGTCCAACATTAGAGAATATTGCAATTAAATATAATTAGTGCCGATTGTGGGGCGCTGGCTGGGGGGACGGGTAATTATCGGTTACCTGACCGGCTCCTTATTGGTCCGGGTAACTTTCTGGTACTCGTATCCGAACCGATAAAGTTTCGGTCCGGGCTTATAGGTCCGGTTCTCGAGTAATTACCGGGAGTATCCGGACCGATAACAGCCCTACTTGCATGTTTATTTTTCCTTAATCATGTATAAATTCATGTGCATTATGTTTAGATAATTTTAGATGCCTTCTACTTAGATCTACTTTTTCCCCTCCTCCGTTCCACGCACTGCGATGGCCGTTCTGACCACTGTATCAAAAGCCTAGTTGGGCCACCATTTTTATTTGAATGAGTTCGGCAAAGGGTAGCTACATAAAAAGGCCCAGCTATCGGTAAAAATAGCTAATTGGTGGGCTTCGGTAGGCCCACCAGCCTAAAATCTATCTCTTTCAAAAATATGTATTGTATTATGTATTATTTGTATAAAACACATACTTTGATAGTGGAACCTTTATGATTATGACTTAGGATAGACAAACGATACGTAATCATTTAGAATTATCATTAAAACGGATTTCAAAACAATTGACTGTATTTGTGTATTTTTTAAATGGATGAGAAATTGGATTGATTTTCGTACTTAAACCCATTTGGATCATTTTTGGGCTTGAAATTTGGAGAAACATGACCGTTACTTATAAAAATGGGCTGAAAAGAATTTGGACAAGTTTTATTTTTGAGAAGTAAACGAAAATGTGACGATATGCATTTGTGGATTGTTTTTGGGCGAAGCCCAACTAAAATGATTTAAACATTTAAACTAAAGCCCTTGAGAATTTGAGTTGATATACGAGTTTGGAAAAAGTTGTAGAATATGGATTGACCCTTTGGGAAATAGCATGAAAAAAGGAAAACCATATTTCTATTTTTAAGCACTAAACATGTCACTTCAAACTAAATTATGCTCTTATAAACTTAGAAGATTTCCAAAAAAATGTAAAAGGAATATTTGACATCCCATTGGACTAAAAATTGTAGAGTTCTATTCAAATAAAGTTTGACTGTGCTTTTAATCTAAAAATGAATTGACGAAATTACCCATATTCGAATCATTTTAGGCAAAATTTAACTCCTTGATTTTCAAAACCTTTTTGAGTTTGAGATAAAATGAATGACATGAATTTTTGTGGAAAGTAAACATTTTTGCGCAATTTATAACTTTAAACATGCTATAGAACCTGAAGGTCAAGTGTATTCTACAGATCCTTAATATTGGGGTGTCTTAACACTTTTTTCGGGGATCACCAACTCTGATTTTTTTTTTAAAAAATTTATCGACTTTCTGAATAAACCCTTGTAACTCAGTTTTTCTAATTTACCTATAAATTAGGTGACGACTTTAAAAATAAATTATCTAACTTAGAGTACCAATAACCTCTTAGTAGCTTTTATGCCTCCACGTAAAAGTGAACCGTAATAGTGTATATATTTAGATTGATGAACAATTTAAACTATTGAAAACTAGACTTGAAGGGATATAATTTTCATTCAGACACCTTATCCAAATATTTTGAAAATTGGGAGATAGACCCTTTCAAGGATGAGATAAATGTTACCTTCCCCTCTCGCTTGCGGGGTTTCTTGTCTCACCAAGTGCCCACTACATCATGTAACACCTCGTACCGTTGGGCTATGGTTTAAATCGTACAATGAAAACATGATGGATCTAAGATGAGGAGTGTATGAACTGTTTTGAAAAATAATCAAGTTATAGTAAGATTTTTTTGGGCAAAGTATAGTTTGAAGCTACTCTACGGGCCATGTTTTCAAGCTAGTTTGCACAAGGCCTCACTTCAAGCGAGTATTAGGAATATTCTATAAGGAATTTGGGAAATCTTCCTTCATGAAAGTTGTAGCCCTTTAAAATACCTTCTCAATCATATATGGTGGAGATCTAACGAATCTATTTGCTTGGAGTTATGGCTATTTTATTGAGACAATGTGAGTATAATAAAAAACATGAAATTTTGACTAAGTGTGAAATGGATCTAGGAGCTCATTCAGATCAGCTCAAAGCGACATAGGGTTGTGCTATGGACCTCTCTTAGCAAGGTGTAGGGTCCTAAAAATAAAAAAAATTAAAATTTTGGTTAAGTACATTTTGGATAGGTGAGCTTGTTGAGCGAAGCTCAAAGCGAAGTACGACCTCTCCATAGAGCTCGCTGAGCGAGGCCCAAAGTGAGGTCACCCTTTCTTTGTAGCTTGCTCAAAGAGACAACTGCATTAATTCTCCTATAGTACCAATGCACAATACACTCAGCTGCATTAATTCTCCTATAGTGCATAGTTTATATGGCATGTGCACAAGGATACCCTTTAGTTGCCATGACCTGCAACTACAACACTCTCTTGCCTGGTGAACAATGTGAGTATTCAAACCCTCGTTGATTTCAAAACGAAAGTCTCCATTCCAATGTAGTGTACAGTCCTTTGATCACATTAGCATTGTACACTTTTAATGTCATTGAAGATATCCCATCAACCCAAGTTTTAGCAAAAGCTCTCATCTTTGGTATCATATTCATCACCTTAATCATAATCTCCTCTAGCATTGACACAATTGTCTTGTGTCTAGCTAACAATATCCAAGCATTAAAATTTTCTGCCATATTGTTGTTCACACTATCACATTTTGAAAATTCTTTGAAGTAGACTTTGCAGTTTGCACCACTTCTCTTTATTGTACGAAACAATGTCTTCAACAATACCCCTACCCAACTAATTTATAACTCATCAAGCCTTTTTTCAGAAATAATACATATAAGTCATAAACTGAAATAGTAAATACAACTAAAAATTGAGAAAAACAGTAAATATAACAAAAATTCAGAAAACCAGTACCTTTTTTATCGGTGTATTTTATATACACATTTTGAGTCATTTTTAGTTAGTCTTTTGCTTCTTTTTGTATAAATTTGTGTCGTGTCAGGATAGATTTTCTTTCTTTTGAGTCACAGTGGTTTAAAGTGGCACATCGGTAAAAAGGAGCGAAAAGAAGGCAGAAACAGAGGGTCCAGAGCACAAAGAGCTGAAAAGTTGTCAACCCGGGCGCAAAATAGGGTGGCGTCGTGGCGCCAACCAACCAGGACCAGCGGAGCCACGACGCCCAAGAAGCAGACCAGCCGCAGAAGTTTCGGTGCCACGGCGCCGGTTGCAGGGCCGTGGCGCCGACGCGAGAAATTTGACAAATCCGAATAGGACTAGGCCAAGACCAAAGAGAAAAAGGTTTTACACGTTTTTGGGGATAAATAGGGCCTTTTAGGTCAGTTTTGGGTGTGGCACACCTTATCATTCATCATAACATTACTTCAAGACGGGAGACTCAGTTTTGAGTAATTTTCGTGTTCTTTACTTTATTTCTTTCTAGTATATGTTGGATATTATTTTAGTTCTTAGCATGTCTATGGCTAGGAACTAACTTAATTTAGGGCTTTCCATGTCGAATCGCTTGAACCTCGTACTTATGAATTAATGCATGTTTTGGTTTCTTCTTATTGTTGTTGAGGTTTATCCAATAATTGCTTTGATTGCTTGATAATTAATTGATCACTAGTTATCATCACTTATATGAGTTCTAATCGAAATCCGAAAGGGGAGATTGTGAATATGCTATAGTTGAATAAACATAGGTTTAAATCGTGGACGAAAGTACCCCGATACTTGTGTAGCTTAATAGGTTATTGCTCTTAATCCTCCTTTGTAGTCAATCTTGTCATCGAAAGATAGAAGAGTTCTCCATTGGGGTTGAGTGTTTATATTACCTTAACAGGAGTATAAAATGACTTAGTTAACCTGCAATCTCAACATAGAAGAAGAACCTTAATTGTTGCATTAACGATTAAAAGCGAGCAGATAGTTAAGGAGATTTGGAAGCCCTATTTCCACCATATCTGAAGTAAAGTAAAGTAATTTAGTTAGCGTCTATAAACATAGATATAAACAAACCATCAACTCATCGATCACCAAATAGATACCATAGAATAGCAGTTGGTAATTTAGCACTAATCCCTGTGGACGATAACTCTGTCTTCTAGACTATATTACTTGTAACGATACGTGCACTTGCGTTTAGCGTGTGTATAAATCGCACATCAAGTTTTTGGCGCCGTTGTCGGGGATTGGCGTAGTTCAATATCAATCTTTCTATTCGTAATTTCTAATTTGTTTTTTTATTTAATTTTATTTTATTGTGGAACCGTGCGCCGTGATCCGTTTGTTGGTTTTGATTCATCTCAGGGACCCTGCAAACATGGATTATCACTATCAAGGGTTACAGAACTATCAACAGCAATGTAACCCCCATGCCCCACAGGAAGAGCGGGATGGGCTACGAGCAGCCATACTCAAGCAAACTAGGCATCAAACTCAGTTCATGGATGAGACGAGAGTGTCCCTAAAGAATTTGGAAACACAAATAGGACAACTCGCGGGCATGCTAAGCAACAGAATACAAGGGAATCACCCTGAACATATTGGGGAGAATATAAAAGAGCAATGCCAGGCGATTGACCTGAGAAATGACGAACCAGTGGAAGCAAACTCACCACTACCGTGTCCAGAAAAGAAGGGCCCAAATTTCTTGCAGAAGTTGCAGCGCCACTGCGCCACTGAGCAGCGCCACGGCGCCGATAATCCTAAGACATTGCAGAAGTTTGGGCGCCACGGCGCCGAATCTCAGGGCCATGGCGCCCAGGGCTCAAAAGGTACAATGATTTCGGGAGAAGTTGTGGACGCACCCCAGGTGAAGATACCATACCCCCAGAGGTTAAAAACAAGTTCTCTAAATTCCTGGAAGTTCTCAAACAATTGCAACTCAACATCCCGTTTGCTGAGGCACTAGAGCAGATGTCGAGTTATGTAAAGTTCATGAAGGAGATTCTCAGCAAAAAGAGGAGGATAGATGACTATGAAATAGTGGTGTTGACTGAAGAATGCAGTGTCAACCTACAGAGAAAGCTACCTCAGAAGTTGAAAGATCCGGGGAGTTTCACCATCCCATGCACTATAGGAAAGTTTGAGTGTCAGAAGGCGTTGTGTGATCTGGGGGCAGGTATAAATTTGATGCCCTATCTGGTGTTTTGCAAACTTGGAATGGGAGAAGCCAGACCTACAAACATCACTTTGCAGCTAGCTGACCGCTCCATCGTCCACCCTAGAGGAGTCATCGAGGATGTGTTGGTTAAGGTGGACAAGTTCATCTTTCCTGCTGATTTCATCATCTTAGACATGAGAGATAATGACATGATCCCCATTATCCTTGGTAGACCCTTCCTAGCCACACACGTACATGCATTGATGTTCGAAAAGGTGAGTTGAGACTTCGTGTGGAAGAAGAAAAGGTGATTTTCAATGTTTTTCGGCAAAGAACCTTCCCGAGGCGGTGACAATTGTTTCGCCATTGATGTGATCGAAGAAGCGATGTCGGAAAATGGGTTCAGAAATCTTTGTGCGCTTGAAGAAATCGACACGATGGGATGAGAGCGGCGCAATGACCGAATCGATGGAGTATGCAAATTGGATGCATTCTTATGAAGCGGTGTGATAAGAAGATATATGAAGAGCTTGGCGGATGCCGAGAGATCGATACCATCCACGAAAAAGCTCGAGTTAGAGTTGAAGACTGCACGATCATTCGCGATCGATATCTAGGTGAGAATCAATCTTTACCGGTGATCATCTCATGTCATCTATCCCAGTGGGAGGTTGAGAGCTGCTGAGAGTATTGAGGGGCTCAAAACGTGGCCATTGAGTGGACATTACAGACATAAGGGGGATAAGTCCGTCAACAGTGATGATAAGATCTGTCTAGATGAGGAGAGCGGACCTCCATCGAGGCGCAGTGAGACTGAATCCAAACATGAAGGAGGTAGTCAGAAAAGAAATCATGAAATGACTTGATGCTGGGTAATTTATCCTATCTCTGACAGTGCATGGGTGAGTCCGGTGCAAGTGGTGCCCAAAAAGGGTGGTATGACAGTAGTGACCAACGAAAGGAATGAGCTCATTCCATCTAGAACAGTTACTGGGTGGAGAATTTGCATTGACTATCGCAAGTTGAACAAGGCAACCAGAAAAGACCACTTTCCGTTGCCATTTCTAGATCAGATGTTGGATAGACTTGCAGGGCACAATTACTACGGCTTCTTGGATGGTTACTCAGGGTATCATCAGATTTCCATAGCACCAGAAGATTAGGAAAAGACAACATTCACCTGCCCCTTTGGTACGTTTGTGTCACGACCCGACCCCGGATCCGTGACCGGTGCCTTAACCCGGGCACCCTTGTGACACAACATCAGAGAAAACCAGCGGAATATAAACTCACAATAAACAACTATAATGATATAAAATAGTCTAGCCCTAAATGGCTACCCCAAAAGTACATAAAGCCGAACAGTTACATCCTTAAACAACCCAAGTTATGACAAGACTACATGCCTCTAAGAATGAGTAACATGACGGAGGCCCCGTCGTCCCCTGAATGTACAAAATATCAACAACACCAGGGAGAACCATACCACAAGTCGAGCCTCCGAAGAAATGGAGCTCCTGACACCTACGTAAAAGATCCTAGGAATGAGGATCTACCACACTGCTTTTCCTTACTGCATGGCGTGAGCAACCCAGGAAGGGGTCGACACAACGTACCAAGTATGTAAAACTGGAAAATACTGTAGTAATATCATAAGTCAAAAATAAGCTGGAGTCATAGATAAAAATCAATTTCCTTGCATTGTGCCTTACTAACAATGAGAGTAACAAGTATAAATCTTATAGCATAAAAATAGGAGGCTCACGATCAAAGCAGGTACCTCGCCGTAGTATCATTAAGCAATTCTACTCACGAGACTAGTTCACCTGCTTGGGTCCTGTGGACCCGCATGAGGTCATCCGCCTCGTCATGTGACTATTTCACCCGCATGGATCTTGTGGACCCGCATGAGTACCATCGCCGTACTCGCTTGGGACTATTTCACCCGCGTGGATCACGTGGTCGGATCCGCGTGAGTGCAGCGCGCTCGCATCATGGGTAGCAAATCCATGGCATAGATAATAACCCGGGGTTTACCCCGTAATAATACAAATATATAACATAGCTCATTCGGCTATCATACATAACATAAGCACTACCGACCTATCATATCATACATAAGCACTACCGGCCTATCATATCACAACATAAGCACTACCGGCCTATCATAACATAAGCAAGTTAAGAAATCCCCTAACTTCTTATTAACATTATTAATATATCCTCTCATTTTAGTATCCTAAGACACTAACATGTCTTTTAATAGAAAATTCGGGAATTCAACTCAAGTACCATGTACTTCTAACTTTTTAAGAAAAACTCTTTTTATACAAAGATTCCAAGATACTATTCACCATAGTATCAAGTTACGATTTCTTTTCAAGACAAGTCACATTTCCTTTTAGAAATATAATAGGCTTCTAAATCAAGTGACTTCATTTCCTTTAAAACCTTAGGCAACCAATGCCTAAAAATCAATTCACCTTTCTTAGTTTCAAATC
Organism: Przewalskia tangutica; assembly: GCA_029844215.1. Classification (NCBI taxonomy): domain Eukaryota; kingdom Viridiplantae; phylum Streptophyta; class Magnoliopsida; order Solanales; family Solanaceae; genus Przewalskia; species Przewalskia tangutica. The sequence continues at coordinate 97,092,636 of CM056731.1, forward strand.
CTTTACTCGTACTTGTTTTAATTAGAGTAAACCTTTCTTTGTGAACCTTTCAAGAAAACTAATATAACCAACTTCCCATAAAGTCATTATATTAGCGTTATCCCTTTGTCAAATACATTTCTCCCTCAATCCAAGGGACTTATACTTTTGAAATGAAACAAGTATCATATACTTTAAAACAAGTGTAGATTATCAAATTTTGTGCATTATCACAGTACTACATAGATACAACTATTCATGCTCAAGAGATAGGAAAGCTCTACATACCTTTTCGGTCAATCCACTTGCTAAGTCCAACTACCGCAAGTAATATGTCAACCTATAATAACCATAGTGCGTTTATTAACCTCTAATTTCAATGTAGAAATAATCTAAGTTCAAAGCCCCTAATTCTATGGAAAATCAAGCATTTCCTTTGTTTCTACATACTTTGCCACCTTTCTCAAGGCCGAATTCAACATCCAAATGCCACATTTAAGGCTCAACAATCCAAACATATCAAAGGGATTACACACCTAAACTTGGGTGTGTAAAATTCTGCCCCCAAAAGGTACAACAATTCACTTAACAATTCTAAAGTAATTTTTAGGCTACAACTTGCTCATAATATCTCTTTAGCCAAATCCTTCATACCTGACTCACATTTCTTGCATGCAATGACTCTAATAGCATCATTTACTACCACAAGTACTTTCTTCTTAACATGCAACACTAAAAACTAATAATAGAGGAAGAATCATTACCTTAGAGCTTTAGCCAAATTTATCCAACAATTTGCTAGCTTATTCCAAGAACACAACCACAACAACCTTCACAGCTAGCCACAAGCTTCCTTCTTGCCTTTTACATTTCAGATTTTTCCTAAGGCTAGAATATCTCATGTAGTTTTAGAGAGAAGGAGGATCATGAAAGAATTAACAGAGACGGAGGAGATTTTTCTAAGAGAGAGCTGAAAGATAACCAAGTCTTTAAGACTTGGTCAATATAACGCATGCAAAATCAGATGGGGACACTTGTCACCCACCCATGCCCTTTAAAAGAAAAGATCGATTTTCCTAAGTTTTTCCGCCAGATTTCCGCCTGGCCGCGCCTGCGATCGGCCATGGCTGGCGAACCCGACTTCCGGATCTTCGGCCATGCGGCCATTCCGGCGCGGCCCTACAATCACGCGCGCCACGCGCTCGGCGCCTCTGGCGCTGAGACCCGATCATGGCCGCACGAACCACGGTATAACGATTCGTTGAAGGATGCCATTTGGGCTTTGCAATGCACTGCGACCTTTCGAGGTGTATGATGACAATTTTCTACGATATGGTGGAGAGGACTATAGAGATTTTCATGGATGATTTCTGGTCTTTGGGTCCTCGTTCGACGAGTGTTTGAGGCACTGGAAGCAATGTTGAAGCGGTGAAGAGTCCAACTTGTCTTGAATTGGGAGAAGTGTAACTTTATGGTAAAAGAGGATTGTCCTTGGACACAAAATATCCAACCAAGGTATTGAGGTGGACAAAGCAAATATTTCGATGTCGAAAATCTACCACCTCCGAGATCAACAAAAGAGGTCGAAGTTTCCTTGGGCATGTCGGTTTTATAGAAGATTCATCAGGACTTCTCAAAAGTTTCAAAACCTCTTTCCACCTTGCTAATGGTGGGGTTACTTTTGAATTCAATAAGGAATGCATGATCGCTGGACACTCGCGAGAGACTTATCTCAGCACCCATAGTCATTACACCAAACTGGAGCTCCTATTTGAACTAATGTGTGATGCAAGTGATTATGCAGTGGGAGCTAGGGGTGTTCACCGGCCCGTAATCGATCGACCGAGCGGAATGGGCCGGAACCTAATCCGAAAATTTCTGGCCCCGGTTTTGGGCCGGCTGACCGTTTTTTGTTAAATGCAATTTATAAATTATAAATTTTTAAGAATGTGTTCGTTTATCAATTTCATTAAATATGTTTGTTTTTTTCCTTATCCTTCAATAAACTTTATTTCATTAATATGACTAACTTAAAGAAAATCACCAATGTACTTGGTTCGTATCTGAACAATGAACTACTCATTAATTAAAGTTACACACCACATTTATATTTTCTATTTTCTATTTGGAATTTGGGCATTCTCAAACTAGGGGTGCACAAAGGTTAAACCGGACGACCAAGACCAAAGGCATCAAGACCGAAATTACAGATTACTCGGACCGAATGATTTGCCCCCCGGCCACCACCCCGCACCTCGCCAGCCCTCATCCACCTAGCCACTTGGCCGGACGTATTGACATATCTAATATAGGTTGTAAATTGATCAAATTTTATACTGGCCATAACTGCGCTCGGACGTCCGTTTTACCTAAATGTTTTTTGATTTCGCGTATTTTTCGATACGGGGGTGGCTAAACCGCATAAGCGGTTTGATTAGCGATTTCTCCAAAAACGTCCGCTTGCCCTCAATTTCTCTTTTTCCCCAAATCGTTACGTTTTTCCCATTTTCAAATCTAAATATCTCGCGATGTACAATAGATTTCAACGTAAAAATTTCGTGGCACCGCGTACGAGAAGTCAATTTCAGTATTGGAAATTCAATTAAAAAAAAAAATTGGACCCCGGAACCCCCAAATTGTTACGTTTTTTCTATTTTCAAATCTAAATATCTCGCGTTGTACAATTGATTTCAACGTAAAAATTGCGTGGCACCGCATCCGGGAATGTCAATTTCAATATTGGAAATTCAATTTATAAAAAAAAAAAAAAAAATTCGGAAAATTCGATTTACGGACCGGAACCGGAATCCACCATTTTGATTGGACCGAGGACCAGATCGGGAATCACGGCCCGACCGTCCGGTCCATTCGGTCGGCCCGGCCCGGCCCTGGCCTGTTTTGTACACCCCTAGTGGGAGCAGTGCTTGGGCAGAGGGTCGATAAGGTATTCAGATCCAGTTACTATGCTAGTAAAACTCTTAATGATACACAGTTGATTATGCCACTACAGAAAAAGAATTGCTAGCAATAGTGTATGCATTCGAGAAATTCAGGCCATACTTAATTGGGAATAAGGTGATAGTATACACTGACCACTCTGCCATAAAGTACTTGATGAAGAAGGATGCAAAACCTCGCTTTATCCGATGGGTTCTGCTATTACAAGAATTTGACATGGAGATCCGATGACAAGAAGGGGACAAAGAACTCGATTCTTGACCACATGTCGAGGCTTGAAAACATAGAGAGCGAACACCGCGATGTGCAGATAAATGATCACTTCCCGGATGAGCAATTATTTCAAGTAAGTGTTGTCTTTAAGTTACATTGGTATGCCGATTTTGTTAATTTTCTCGCAAACGAGTAGTACCCCGGGATTGACAAGACAATGTGAAGAGGTTCTACTCAAGTAAAACACTACTATTGGGAGGAGCGATGCTATACAAGCATACACACCAAATCAGGCGATGTATACCAGAGGATGAGATGCATCAGATTCTCACCCATTTTCACACCTTACAATGTGGTGGACATTTTGGGGCATCGAGAACAACTGCGAAGGTACTGCAAAGTGGGTTCTATTGGCCAACCCTCTTCAATGATGCCCACACCTTTGTGAAGAGTTGTGATCGTTGTCAAAGAACAGAGAACATATCAAGACGAAATGAAATGCCTTCGAATGGGATCTTGGAGGTGGAACTATTTGATGTATGAGGGATCGACTTCATGGGTCCATTCCCGTCGTCCTTTGGGAATCAGTACATTCTTCTTGCAATGGATTATGTTTCCAAATGGGTAGAAGTGGTAGCCACTAAAGAAAATGACAGAAGATCGTCGAAAGGTTCCTCCAAAAGAATATATTCACAAGGTTTGGTACTCGGGGCCATCATCGATGAAGGAAGCCATTTTGCAACAAGAAGCTTGATACATCGCTTCTCCGATATGGAGTCTACCATCAGACCACATTGCCCTATCACCTCGCCGAACGGGCAAGCAAAAGTTTCAAACAGGAAGTGAAAAGCATATTGGAAAAGACGGTGGATGGCTCGAGGAAGGATTGGTCTATCAAATTGGACGACTATGGGCATACTGAACAACATTCAAAACCCCATGGAATGTCACCATATAAGTTAGTTTTGGTAAAGCATGTCATCTGCCAGTAGAGTTAGAACACATGACTTATTGGGCAATGAGGAAGCTGAACATGGATGCCAAGGCAAAGAGGCGTAAGAGGCCGCTACGGTGAGCGAGTTGGATGAATCGATACACAATGCTTATGAGAATGCAAGGATCTACAAGGAACGAACCAAAGTATGTCATGATAAGATGTTGATCCCAAAAGACTTCCAAGCAGGACAACAAGTGCTTTTATTCAACTCAAGGTTGAGGTTGTTCCCAGGCAAGCTCAAATCGCGTTAGTCGACCAGACATTGTAGAACATTCCCCTATGGTGCAGTTGAAGTGAGAGGAAGAGAGAGAGCCCCTTTCAAGGTAAACGGACAGAGGTTGAAACCCTATTTGATCAATGAAATGGAATACACGAGCCTAGTGACCCATCTCATTCCAAAATGAATGAGAACATGCGTCCGGCTAAAAGACGTTAAAGACATCGCTACTTGGGAGGCAACCCAAGGTTTTTAAATTTATGCAATTTAGTTTTAGTTAGAAACGGTCACAAGGTATTGTTTGCATGTTGTGATGACATGTACAGGGCTAAAAAGTGGAGGACGAAAAACGCGAGAGGGGAGAAAAACCAGCCCGACGCCACGACGCCCAGCAGAGGGTCATGGCGCCGAAATTCCAGAGAGGCGCAGGAAATTGGGCTCCACGGCGCCAATCTCAGAGCGCCACGGCACCGGAAGTCCAGAAACTTGCGGAAGTGTGGGCGCCACGGCGCTATCTCGAGCGATGGCGCGTGAAGGATTTTGAAAAATACCGCCGAACCATTACGCGCTACGCCACCATTTTAAACCACAAGTCTATAAGTTGTCCAGTCTTTCTTTTATTTTTGAGTCTTGCACACATTAGGGACAATGTGTGATTTAAGTTTGTGGGGAGATCTTAGTTTATTTTTGATGTGTTTTTTGAGTCTTTTTGTTGTTATTTCTATGTTTATTTGAGTCTAAGTTTTTTTTATATGATCATGCATGATGTAGTTACTTGAAACACCTAGTGAAGTAAAGTGGAATAATGTAATGGAATTAGAATCAACCATCTGAACACTTAGGTTAGATATGCCAAAAATTCATGAAATCAAACTATTTGGGGTATCTTGCTTGATTTATGCATTGTTAGTGATTAAACCTATTTGTCTGCTTGCTTGCTATTTGAGGTGAAATAGTTAGGATATACATGTTGGGGAGATGACTCAGACATTTCTTTGTTAGCCCTTTCTTACCATTCTTTGCCTATCCCTGACATTAAAATTGTACCCCTAGTCAGCCCCGCTGAGCCTAAAAATAAGATCTTTCTTTGACACCCTATAATTCCGTACTTGTGCCATAAGTAAAGAAAAATTGAGATTGTTGGAATATAAAGTGTTGAAAAAGAGACAAAAGAGAGTGAACAAATTTGTTGCACCCCAATGAAAAATAATAATAAATAGACAAAAGCCTAAGTTTGGGGGTGCCTACTATTTATCATGCACCTTATTATCTCAAAACAAAAGAGGGGAGAGATAGGTATGAGATTAAAAAGAGAATCAAAAGAAAAGGGAAGAATTGAAAGCAAGAAGAGCTTATAGTACGTAAGTTGAGCCTAAATGCCTAATTTTACCTACCCCTGCCTAAGCCTACATTACAACTCTGAAAAGCCCTGAAGATCTCTAATATGTGTATCCATGATTAGTGGAGAATAGCAAGTAAACATGCCATAGAATTTTGAAATTGACATGCATAGTTAGGTATTTTTACATCTATTGAGCATGATTGAATTGAATTTGCGAAATATCTGACTTGAGTGTTTAGAATGCTAAAAATCCATGCTATATGTTCCTGCATATTATTCTACTAACCTTCATGCGTTTCTAAGTAACTATTGTGCAGCAAAGTGATCAGTGTCTTTGAGTCAGTCTATTTTCCTTTCTTCGTGTCCTTATTCTTATTTTTTTGATCTTTACTCGAGGGCGAACAAATGTTAAGTTTGGGGGTGTTTGATAGTTAGTTTTTTGCTTCTTTTTGTATAAATTTGTGTCGTGTTAGGATAAATTTTCTTTCTTTTGAGTCACGGTTTAAAGTGGCACATCGATGAAAAGGAGCGAAAAGAAGGAAGAAACAGAGGGTCCAGAGCACAAAGAACTGAAAAGTTGGCAACCCGGGCGCGAGCGGTGGCGGCGCGTGGCGCTAACCAACCAGACCAGTGAGCCACGCAGCGCCCGGACCAACCGCAGAAGTTTCAGCGCCACGACGCCGGTTGGAGGGCCGTGGCGCCGACGCGGGAAATTTGACAAATCCGAATAGGACTGGGCCAAGACCAAAGAGGAAAAGGTTTTACACGTTTTTGGGGATATAAATAGGGCCTTTTAGGTCAGGTTTGGGTGTGGCACACCTTATCATTCATCATAGCATTACTTCAAGATTGGAGACTCAGTTTTGAGTAATTTTCGTGTTCTTTACTTTATTTCTTTCTAGTATATGTTGGATATTATTTTAGTTCTTAGCATGTCTATGGCTAGGAACTAACTTAATTTAGGGTTTTCCATGTCGAATCGCTTGAACCTTGTACTTATGAATTAATGCATGTTTTGGTTTCTTCTTATTATTGTTGAGGTTTATTCAATAATTGCTTTGATTGCTTGATAATTAATTGATCACTAGTTATCATCACTTATATGAGTTCTAATCGAAGAAAGGGAGATTGTGAATATGTTATAGTTGAATAAACATATGTTTAAATCGTGAATGAATCTCGATACTTGTGTAGCTTAATAGGTTATTGCTCTTAATCCTCCTTTGTAGTCAATCTTGTCATCGAAAGATAGAAGGGTTCTCTATTGGGGTTGAGTGTTTATATTACCTTAATAGGAGTATAAAACAGCTTAGTTAACCTGCTATCTCAACATAGAAGAATAATCTTAATTGTTGCATTAACGATTAAAAGCGAGCGGATAGTTGAGGAGATTTGGAAGCCCTATTTCCACCATATCTGAAGTAAAGTAAAGTAATTTAGTTAGCGTCTATAAACATAGATATAAACAAACCATCAACTCATCGATCACCAAATAGATACCATAGAATAGCAGTTGGTAATTGAACACTAATCCCTGAGGACGATAACTCGATCTTCTAGACTATATTACTTGTAACGATACGTGCACTTGCATTTAGCGTGTGTATAAATCAAACATCACTTTTGCATGTCACTCATTATTGTGACCTCGGTCCCATCTCCAAGTTGAAGGTCAGCTTGTAGGATTCTCATAAACCATCTCCATATATTCCTTGTCTCTATTCCAGTAACGACTCATGCTATTGGAAACATTTGATAGTTTGTATATTTTGTAACTGCTACTAGTAATTGGCCTTTGCATATCCCCTTAAGAAAACAATAATCTAGGCCTATACACTTCCTACAACCATCCATGACCCCGAACTTCATAGCAGCAAAACATATGCAGAAATTTCTGAACTCCCTCTTACCATCATCCTTCTCTATAACATTAAATCACATGTGATGCTCATTAGTTTGTTGCAACATATCACTGTAGTCAAACTGTCTCCTAAGTTCAGCAATATGATCTCCCATCACTTCTTTCAAGACAATCTTCCTTGTCTTAAAACAGATTGACTTATCCACATACCTAACTAACTCTTGTATTTTCTACCCTTTAATTGTAGGTTGAGATGTGATCCTCTCCTTATAATGCTTGGACAAAAATTTAGAATTGCACAAGAAGTTGATATTGGTCCTATGGCATTTGTGTCTAGGATTGTATGTCTTGACTAAGAAATTTGTGCTCCTAGTTTCTTTGCTAGCATATATCATCCAAGGGAAGCCTTCTTTACAGATTACCCTAACATTTTTTGTGTCAATTTTCTTCATGTCCAGTTGGACACCTTTCTTCAGTGCGTATTTGGTCAAAGCTTCCCGAAATTCTTTTACATGTTCAAATACCTGACCAATCTACCAGATACATTTCTCACAACTTGGATCATACACACTCCTATTAGTCTTTCTCCTTTTCCTTAATTTTGTACCCCCCACCCAACTTGTTCATCATCACTAACAGTTTTACCTTGAGATTTACTAGCAAAACTATCTACATCTGATGAGTCATAATATGGCTCATCATCATCACCTCCCAATTTATCCCTCAAATTAGTTCTCCCTTTATCAATGTCTTCATACCATTCATCCACTCCAGCCTCACCTAGAAAATCCATCTAGTCTACCTTTAGTAGCAATCTCATTAGTTTTGTTTTTGTTGTTTTATCTAAAATCTTCTCTCACCACCCTAAGTTCTTCATGAACATCACTTCCATAATCATCACAGTTCAAAATCTTACCTATTGACTTTATCTTCTTCCGATGAATTTTCTACATCACCAGTGGGATTATCAACAGCAAAATCACAACTTGCATTTTCCTATTGCTCTTCTCTTGCGTTTTCTTCAGAAGTGTTTGAAGGAGAATGATTTTCTAGATCTAGATATGTAGTTGGTGTTGTATTAAGTAGTGGTGGATATGGAATAAATAGGCTGGTAGATTCCCTATCCCCACTTGGCATAGATAAATTATCACCAAACCCATCAGTCACATGCTTCAAAATAGTCCCCACATCCTCAAAAGTAGATTTATTGCACACATAAATCTCTATTATATCCCCATCATTCAACATTACTTCTAGGTCCAATAAATTACTGACTTTTGTTAATTTTGCCAAAAATAAACCTTGGGTGCAATATAAGTGGTCCCTAGCCTATTAACCTCAATTGTTTTTAGTAATATCAACCAGTTTAGGGATAGACAAATGATCAAAATCAATGTTAAAAGAATGTTCAGTCCTATGTAGGCTCTATTTCACTCACCAAGATTAGGGGTGCACAAAGGGTTAAAACCGGACCGGACCGGACCGAATCGGACCGGATCGAGGACCGAACAGTCGGATTGTCCGGACCGAATTTCTCGGTCCGATCCGGGTCATTTTCGGTCCGGTCTCTTGACCAATTCCCCACCCCAATTGACCCCGGCCCCCAAACACTCGGCCGGACGTATTGACATTAAATATAAGTTATAAATGAGTGAAACTTAAAATGGTCATAACTTTGCGCCGCGTCCGTTTGCTTGGAATTTCTCCAACGCCCATCTTGCCTCAAGTTCACTTTTTCCCCAAAACGTTACGATTTTCTCCTTTTCAAATCTAAATATCTCGTGATGTACAATAGATTTCAATGTAAATTTTTTGTGGTAATGTGTCCGAGAATGTCAATTTCAGTATTGGAAATTCATTTTTTTTTTAAAAAAACGGGCCTCGGAACCCGACCCGAACTTATATATATATTATATATTAGGAATTATATATATTATATATATTAGGAATTATATATATTATATATATTATATATATTATATATATTAGGAATTATATATATTATATATATTAGGAATTATATATATTAGGAATTTAGAAAATTAGGAATTATATATATTAGGAATTATATATATTATATATATTAGGAATTATACATATTAGGAATTATATATATTAGGAATTATATATATTATAAAAAATAAAAAAAATAAAATTTCGGTCCGGACCGGACCGAAACCGAAACTTATATTTCAAAGGACCGAAGACCGGACCGAAAAATTCGGTCCGGTTCGGTCCGGTCCATTTTTTCGGTCCGTACCGATTTTTGTGCACCCCTAACCAAGATACCACCAATTTTCCATCTAAAATGAAAGTACTTAGTATTCATTAAAAAATCTACAGATTTTTTAACAGTTCAAAATTTCAGTAAAACAATGAAATACATGTACTAATTTCTATAAACATTAAGAATAAATCAAAGGATCAAGAAAAGTAATAGAAAACAATAACATAGATAAAAGCATACTTGTACAGGAAAAGACATGACCTTTACATAGAATATTTTATCACCTAACTTTAATATAACAAAAACAACATAAAAAACATACTTGCATACACAAAAGACATCACTTTTACATAAAATAATCCATCACCTAACTAAAACATAACAAAACCCAATAAACACTTTCTTGTATACAACAGTTAGTATAAAAATCAGAAAAGCCCTAAATTTTCCAATAATTATAGAAAAATCTAACTGTAACAATAAAAAAACCTAAAAGATGAAAGTTATTACTAAAATACATAAACATAACAATCAGAAAATCCCTAAAAGAAACAGTTATTACAAAAATACATAAACACATGCTTGCATAGAAACAAAAATCAGAAAAACCTTAAAAATTTCAAAATATCACAAAAATACCTAAAGACATGCAAGCACAAAATCGAGTCCTTAACGTTGAATTTCTGTAGCCATAAACTCATGTTCTTTAGAAATTGAAACATTAGAGATGTTCATAAACCCTAATCATAACCTTTGAAGCATAATAGATGTTCAGAAACCCTAATCGAAAAATGAGAGAGTTGAAATCACTAACCTTTGAACAAGACAACTTAAAATACGATCAATCGGGGTATTGTTGCTGCTCGTTCCTCTCTCTCCATTGTTGCTGCTCGTGTCTCTCTCTCTCCATTGCTGCTTCTGCTGCTTCTCTCTCTCTCCATTGCTGCTTCTGCTGCTTCTCTATTCATTCTCAGGTAAACATTTTTTTCCACTTGGTTCAAAAGTTAGGGTTTTGAGAGAAGAGTGTGAAAATGATAATTTTGGTTAGAAAAGATGAAGAAGAGCATGAGTTTTTCTTGAATGTTGTTTGTTTTGTTGTAGTTTCATGTATTTGTTGCACTTGTTGGAGTTTGTGAGTTTGTAAATAGTGGTTGTAGTTGTGAAATTATAGTTTTTTGTGCTGTTTTTGTTCTTCTTCTCCTTGTTGTTTCGGAAAAAAAGGCTTGCAATTTTATTGATGTTTTCCAACAACTGAGGTTATCTGTTGCAGTAGATGGTTCAGTTGTTGCAACAAGTTTGTAATTTATTGCAACATATGGTTCAGTTGTTGCAACATATGAGTCAGTTGTTGCGACAAATCTAACTGCTGTTGAAGAAGTTGCAACGACTAACTCATCTGTTGCAACATATGAGTCAGTTGTTGCAACAAGATGTAAATTTATTGCAACAGATGTTTCAGTTGTTGCAACATATGAGTTAGTTGTTGCGATAAATCTAACTACTGTTTTAGAAGTTGCAACAAGTTGACAATCTGTTGCAACAAGTTTGTGATCTGTTGCAACAAATGAGTCAGTTGTTGCAATAAATCTTTCAATTGTTGAAGAAATTGCAACAACTAATCCATCTGTTACAACAAGTTTATAATCTGTTGCAATAGATGAGTTAGTTGTTGCAACAAGTTAATAATATATTGCAACAAGTGCATTATCTGTTGTAACGGATGAGTAACCTGTTTAAAAGCTTCACATTTAGTAAACAATAAGTATCATTAGTTTTCGTTGTTTACACCTAAATATGAGTGAATCAAGTAGTTCTCATCAAATTACATCAACGATTGCTCGATTTGGGAAGTATACGCTTAGTTGATCATATGTCCTGACTCAGAATACCATCAAATTGGTTAGGAACATTTAGTAAACAATAAATATCATTGACTTTTCGTTGTTTACACCTAAATATGGGTGAATCAAGTAGTTCTCATCAAATTACATCAATGATCACACGATTTGGGAAGTATACGCTTAGTTGATCATATGTCCTGACTCAGAATACCATCAAATTAGTTAGGAGCATTTAGTAAACAATAAATATCATTAGTTTTCGTTGTTTACACCTAAATATGGGTGAATCAAGTAGTTCTAATCAAATTACACCAATAATCGCTCGATTTGAGAAGTATACGCTTAGAATTTCCCATTAAATCAATGAAATTACCGTCTAATCCATTAAGAATGTTAGTAGATAAATATATTGATCACTAAATATCATTAAATTTCTTTGTTTAACACTAAATATCGTTGGTTCCATCTGTTAATAACTAAACATATGTGACTTATATCCTAGTTGTTGCGATTTCATGATTTATGCGGCAATTACATAATCTGCGGCAATTAATCTGTGCGGCGATTACATAATCTGCTGCAGCAATTGCATAATCTGTTGCAGCAGTTGCATACCTATTGCAACAAATACATAATATGTTACAACAATTGCATAATCTGTTGCAACAGTTGTATAACCTGTTGCAACAAGTACATAATCTATTGCAGCAGATAACATGTTGTTGAACAAGTCATATCACTTATTGAATGAAACAACTCATTCCATTTGTTGGATGAAACAAGTTAAGGACTTTCTGCAACAACTCATTCCATTTGTTGTAAAAACTCAAAACACTATAGGAACTTACTGTAACAAGTCATGTCCCTTTTTGGAAAATCAAGTTAAATTAGTTGCTGCAACAAGTTCGATTACTGGTTGGCAAAGTCCCAACAAGTTACACAGCTGTTGCAACAGAATTTTTACTTGGTGAAACTGTTCAGAAATTGCAAAACCATAGAACATACATTGGTGATTTGAGCAAGATCAACATATCATTTAAACTAATTTTACTAACATAAACAACATAAAAATGTCATAAAATCCAATTTCACAAACACAAACAATAGTAATTATTATTACAAGACATTGCAAATTTAACAACTAGGGAACAATTCGATTTGGGCATGTAGTTTTTTTTATGGCCAACTGTTTTGCATATGGAGCATTTGTTTTTCCTCATTGCAAGTGATTCCCCGATTCCACGCCTCCTCTTTGTCCGTCTTCTTCCCGGTTTGCTCGGATCAATATGTGGAAGAGGTATTTCTCTTTCTAAATCTCCATAGGAACTTCCCAAGATTCTTCAGAAGGCACGAGATTTATTTCCACACAGTATACAATTATGTAATTCTCCACCCTGTAATATGGAGATGAGTAGTCATAAATCCGCCTTCCAAAGTCATCACCATATTAGACTCGAAACGCTGCCATAGCATGTGGGTAAGGTATTTTATCCAGGTCAAAAACTCTACAAGTACAAGATATTCTTTGCAGATCGACTGTTGCAACTGAACCGTGACCGATGACGCTGAACTTGTAGTTGGTAATTTGATGGGCCAATAACTTATTACCCAAGTTGACAAATTTTGATATTTTTTTCCATTAAGGGAACAAAGATGGTTGGTGAGTCGATGAACTCTATATATCTCTCATGAAATTTCTCAGTAAACCTCCTGTTTATGGAATCAAATAGAGCAGTAATGAGAAATTCTCTTTCAACATTGAACATTGAGTTCACCGACTCAGCAACGTTTGTCGTCATAAAAGCATACCTGACAAAATAAACATATTAGTGTTGGAACATGTGGCTGAGACTCAGCTGTGTCAAAAATCACAATAAGTACAATATCTGCGGCAAGAAGTTACCTATTAGTTGCGGCGAGATCGCATTTGTTGAAATGTAAATGTGAAAATACCTATTTTCGGCGAGTTCCTGCTCCATCCGTGGAATCCGGACGCTCAAGATGTTCGGCTCAGAACCAAATCTGATTTGATTGAAATGGTCATTGAAGACATCAATATTGTACGCTTTAGCTGCTTTATAAAATTGAGATACGACCGTCCCACTGTGAAAGGTGGTTCTCAGATTTTCCCTTAGGTGCCTCATGCAAAAACCACCGGAAAGGATTTTAGCCAAACATTAATTGGTCGTGTGCCATTGATGAGGAGATTTCTGGCACTTTTGAGGAGTTCCACCAGCTGCTTGCACAAGCTAGAAAGCTTATCAATGTTGATAAAGCTCATATTCATTCGTTTAGAGTCAGAGTCCATCCATATTTTTTTATTGCAGCTAGGGCACCCCTTTTCTTTCTCAAAGTCAACTTTCTCCCTTCTTATAATGACATGTATGGAAGACAATTGAAACCGCCTTTTTGATACTTGGATGTCTATCAGAAATTATGCACAACTCAGGGGTATCCTCTATATAGCTTCTCATTTGTTCAAAAAATTATTTGTCTGGCATCACACTCATGTCCACTACACAAATGCCATCGGAAAAATATGATTCTCCGCGTCTTGTGCAGCTCACGACAACAACACTCCTTCGTACTTGCTCCTCAAGAATGTCCCATCGACAGCTATGCCTTTTTTCATTTGCGCAAAACCAAGCATCTAAGCCTCATAGGCTACAAAAAGTACTTGAACTTCCCATTTTCATCAACCTTCAATTCCGTCTTACTTCCTGGATTTGCAAACCGAAGCATATAATGGTACGCATCAAGCACCGCATATCCGTGCTCATGTGTCCCCTTTGTCAAAACCTTTGCAATCTCCATGCCCTTCCAGACCTTCCAATAACTTACCTTACAACCCAAATCTGTACGGATTGATTGACTCATATATTTTGTAGATGGGTCTTTACCGTAAGGAAACTTATCTTTGAAGTATTCACTAATGAATTTCGCAGTAGCGTGTGGATTATGGCTCATAATGTGCTCAGAACCACATGTGTGATGCTTTATGTAGGTTCTGATACAAAATTTGTCAGAACTTAAAATCTTCACAACCCTCAGCCACCACTTGCACTCCGGATGTACACATCTAAAGCAATACATAGTACGCGAATTAATCACCTTCTTGATTCTAAAATCTTTCTTCAAGCAAGCAAGTTTCAACCAAGTGGCTAGTTCTTCCTTGTTCTTGAATGACATTCCTTTATAAAAACCTGTTTCATCATCTTGAACATGGCTAGCCTGTATTGATTGTGTAGTGCCCAATGTATTGCTCGCAACTTCGGGTATAGGAATCGGGTCAGCCCACTTCCATTATCTGGGATATTCACATACACCCCATCTAATTCATTATTTAACACATTTTGTTGGTCTTGAGATAAATTATGGTTCTCTACCAGGCTTCCAACAACGTATACCCTTAAAATGGGCCTAGCTACATCATTCAAATAAGCACACAAACAAACCCAATAAGTTATCTTAAATGGCAAGACCCTCTGATTTTCAAAAAAGTTGTGCATGTAAGTGATGTCAAGATCTTTTGGTTCATAAGTTAATTCGCAATAGGTGATGATTAGGTTCATAAAATCATCGAACATAACATCTCTTTGGACAGTCATCGCTATCGTCTCTAACGTGTCACTACCCTTCCATCGCCAAATATATCGATTGTTCTTCTCGATCCATTCACCATGGCAATCAACCCCTATTATTATTGAGTCCCCCATTAGTGGTGTTCGATGTACCTGAAGATATTTTGTTTAACAAAAAATTGGTCATGAGAGTACATACCAATCTATAACAAAATGAAAGCAATTGCAATGATTGTTCCAATGATTATTGACTTGTTGGAACAAGTGGACTACTTGTCGCAACAGTAATAAAATTGTTGCAACATGTCACTAACTGTTGAGTCACCGTTTTTGGGGTAATATTTCAGACTGTTGAAGATGTCCAACAGATTATCGAGTTTTTGTAACAAGTGTATTACTTGTTGCAACAAGTAGTACACTTGTTGCAGTAAATAATATGTTGGAAGTAGCTTCAGTTTTTTGGGTTCTATTTTAGACAAAAACTGAAGCTGACTCCAACAGATAGTTGAGTTGTTGCAACAAGTGAAACACCTGTTGCAACAACTATACAACTTGTTGCAGCAAGTCAATAATCTGTTGGAAGCAACTTCAGTTTTTTGGGTTACATTTCAGACAAAAATTGAAGCTGACTCCAACAGATAGTTGAGTTGTTGCAACAAGTGGAACACCTGTTGCAATAACTATACAACTTATTGCAGCAAGTCAATAATCTGTTGGAAGTGGCTTCAGTTTTTTGGGTTATGTTTCAGACAAAAACTGAAGCTGACTCTAACAGATCGTTGATTTGTTGCAATAAGTGGAATACATGTTGCAACAACTCACTCAGTTGTTGCAGGTTATTTATTTAATAATTACAACAACTTCATAATCTGTTGTAGAAGTTGCAACAACCACATTATATGTTGCAACAACTACAACAACTACTGTAAGTTATTGGAAAATCAGTAAATTTATACCCAGGTGAAAATTGAAATAAAATAGCATTGTTGTACTTACCAAATGAGCGGAAAACACTTATGAAGTAATTTCCAGTGCTACATGATGCGCGAAAAGATGCACACACTTTAACGCAAGTGCACGTTATCGTGACAAGTAATATAGTCTTGGTAAGACTGAATATCGTCCACAAGGATTAGTGTTCAAGTACCAATTATCTATCTTTTGGTATCTATTTGGTAACCGATATTGATTTTGTTGTTTATAACTAACAATTATAAAGGCTAATTAACTATATGTTTACTTCAGTAGTGATGGGAATAGGGCTTCTACGTCTTCTCAACTATCCGCTTATGTTACTTATTAATGCAATGAATTGTGGTTCTTCTTCTTTTGGAGCTAGCAGGTTTACTAAATCATTTTATACTCTCGTTAAGGCTATATAAACACTCAACCCCAGTATTGCTCCTTTCTACCTTTCGGTGATAAGGATGACTCTATAGGAGGATTAAGACCAAAAACCTAGTTAACCGTCACGCGCCATGCGTAAAATTAGGTGTTTAGACCTCTCGTTAACGCTACACAAGTAATTGAGGTATTTTCATCCCCAATCCAAAATATGTCTACCCAACTTACAAAGATATTCACAACCTCCTCCTTTCAAGTTTGATTAGAAATCATATAAGTAATGATAATTAGTGATCAATTAATTACCAAGCATTCAAAGCAATTATTGGATAAATCTCAGCAAAGAAGAATAACCATAACCACGTCAATTCATAACATAAGTTTCTAGTGATTTAACATGGAAAACCTATAATAGAATTAGTTCCTAGCCATTGACATGACAAGAACTAATTCAATGTTCATCATAAAACTGAAATAAAGAAAAGAAAAGAAAAGAAAGTTACTAAATTATGGTCTCAATCTTCAATCCAAGAAGCCTTGTGTTGTGCAAGAAAGGAACCCTTAAAAGCATGCAGGTTCTCCTTTATAGGCTCAAACCGCCTCTAACTTTTCCTTCAGTTCGGCGGAAAATCGTCATTAAACCTGATTTTCCCGCGTCGGCGCCGCGACCCTGCTATCGGCGCCGCGGCGCCGGAAGTTCTGCGATACTTCGAATGATTTGGCGCCGCGGCGCTGCAACTTCTGCGGCCTTCTGGATATCGGGCGCCGCGGCCCTGGATCTGTCTGCAGCAGGCGCCGCGGCGCTGATCCGTGTTTCTGCCTCGTTCGCCACTTTCTCATCTTTTAAGCTCTGGAACCTCCACTTTTTCCCTCTTTTAGCTCCTTTTCTGCCATTGAGCCATTTTAACCAACTTGACTCAAAAGAAAGAAAATCTATCCTAATACGACACTTATTTGTACAAAAGGGGACAAAAGACTAACTAAAAACGACTCAAAAAGTGTATATAAAATACACCGATCAAATACCCCCAAACTTAACCTTTGCTCGCCCTCGAGCAAAGGTAAAAAGAAGGAAATAAAGACTCAATAAAAAAAGAAAATAAACAGACTCAATGACATTGATCACTTTTGCTGCATTGGCGTTACTTAGAAAAACATTGGCAAAATAATATGCAGGAACATATAACATGAAATTTTAGCACACTAAACACATTAGCTAGATATTTCGCAAACTCATCTTTATCATGCTTAATGGAAATCACATACTGAATCATGCATGTTAATTTCAAAATTTCTATGGCATGTTTACTTGCTATTCTCCACTAATCATGGCTATGCATCTCAGAGATCTTCAAGACTTTTAAGGGTTGTAATGTAGGCTTAGGTATGGGTAGGTAAAAATATGCATTTTAGGCTCATTTTTGTGTACCATAAGCTCTTTAGCTTTTCAGTGTTTCCCTTTTCTTTTG
Organism: Przewalskia tangutica; assembly: GCA_029844215.1. Taxonomy (NCBI): domain Eukaryota; kingdom Viridiplantae; phylum Streptophyta; class Magnoliopsida; order Solanales; family Solanaceae; genus Przewalskia; species Przewalskia tangutica. Next base: position 97,110,665 of record CM056731.1, read on the forward strand.
ATTCTTTTCTTCACTTCAAATCTATCTTTCCTTTTTTTTTTTTGTTTGAGAGCGTGAAGTGTATCATAATAGCAAGCACCCCCAAACTTAGGCTTTTGCCTATTTCTTATAACTTCTTAATTGGGGTGCATCAATTTTGTTTGCTCTTTTTGTCTCTTTTTTAAGACACTCTATTCCAACTATTTCACATGTTTACTTATGGCTCAAGTATGGGAATATAGGGTGTCAAAGAAAAAGTTCAATTTTTAAGGCTCAATGGGGCTGACTAGGGATATTTTTAATGTCCGGGATAGAAAAGAGTGGTAAGAATTGACTAACAAAGAAATGCCTGAGTCATCTCCCTAAACATGCATATCCTAACTATTTCACCTCAAATAGCAAGCAATCATAACACATAGATTTTCATCATTTAGCATGCACAATTCAAGCAAGAAACTCCAAAAATACAGATTTTGTGTGTTTTTGGCATATCTAACCTAAGTGTTTAGATAGTTGCTCTAATTCCGTTATATTATTCCACCTTACTTCACTATGTGTTTCTAGTAACTACAACATACATGATTTTTTGACAGACAATTATGACTCAAAAGGAAAAAATTTATGACTCAAAAATACGCAATAACAACAAAAAGACTTTAAACATACTTATAACAATAAGACACAAATAAAACTCAAAACTTATAACAATAAGACACAAATAAAACACCCCCCAAACTTAAATCACACATTGTCTCCAATGTGTGTAAGACTCAAAGACAATAAAAGAAAACAAGACACTTACAGACTTTGGTTAAAATGGTGGTGGCGGCGGTGGCATGTACTTTGAATTCCGTGAGGGGAGGAGAGCTCTGGATTTTTGATTTGGCGACAGGGCCTTCGGATCGGGGCGTCTTAAAGAAATTCAGATTTTTAGATTAATGCGCGCGCTGCAAATTGGCGCCGCGACAGAAATTCTGCGTTCTTACGAATCTTGCTCTATACGCCGCACTGCTGGCGCGCGGCCCTGCGATTTTCTGGAAATCTTGGTTTCTCTTCAGTTTTTCGCCTTCCAAGTTCTTGGCTTTCACCTGTCAACACAACACGTATACTACCTCAGTGAGATCGTTTCTAAATAAAGACTAATTGCATTTAAACTAAATAACTGAAATACCTTGGGTTGCCTCCCAAGTAGCGTTGTCTTTAACGTCTTTTAGCCGGACGCAAGTTCCTTATTATTCTAGGGTGTGAGAGGTTACTAAGTTCATGTATTCCATTTCATTGATCAGATAGGGTTTTAACCTCTGTCCGTTTACCTTGAAGGAAGCTCTATCTCTCCCTTTTATTTCGATTGCACCATATGAGAATACTCTTACCACCGTGTATGGTCCTGTCCAACGTGATTTTAACTTGCCTGGAAATAATTTCAACCTTGAGTTGAATAAAAGCACTTGTTGTCCTTCTTGGAAGTCTTTCGGTATCAACCTCTTATCGTGCCATACTTTCGTTCGTTCCTTGTAGATCTTTGCATTCTCATAGGCATTGTGCCTGAATTCATCTAACTCGCTTAGCTGTAGTAGCCTCCTCTGTCCTGCTGCCTTGGCGTCCATGTTTAACTTCTTCATTGCCCAATACGCTCTGTGTTCCAACTCTACTGACAAATGACATGCTTTACCAAAAACTAATTTATATGGTGACATACCAATTGGTGTTTTGAATGCTTTGTCCAGATGCCCACAATCGTCATCGATTTGATAGACCGATCCTTCCGAGCCGTTCACCGTTTTTCTAATATGCTCTTCACTTCCCTATTTGACACTTCGCGCCCATTCGCTGAGGTGGTAGCGGTTGTTATCTTGATGGTAGACTCCATATCGGAAAGCAACGAATTCCATGCTTGTTGCAAAAGTGACTTCCTCGGCGATGATGGCTCTGAGTCTGAACCTTGTGAAAATATTCTTTTGAAGGAATTTTGAGCGATCTTCTGTCGTTTTCTTTTGTGGCCATCGCTTCTACCCGTTTGGACACATAGTCCCGCCGAGAAGGATATATTGATTTCAAAGGATGGCGGGAATGGTCCCGTGAAATCGATTCCCAGCATATCAAATAGTTCCACTTCCAATATCCTCGCGAAGGCATTTCGTTTCGTCTTGAGATGTTCCTGTTCTCGACAACTATCACATCTCTTCACAAAGGCATGGCATCCTTAAAAGTGTTGGCGATAGAATCCGCATTGCAGTACCTTTGCTGTTCTTGATGCCCCAAAGTGTCCACCACATGATAGGGTGTGGCAATGGGTGAGAACCTGGTGCATCTCCTCCTCTGGTATACATCGCCTGATGACTTGGTCGGCACAGTGTTTGTATAACATAGGTTCCTCCCGATAAGTGCCTTACTTCGAGTAAAACCTCTTCACTTTGTCTTGTCAAATGCGGGGTAGTACCTTAGCCGCAAAAAGTTAACAAAATCGTACCGAGGTAAATTAGAATTCATACTTACTTAAAGCGGTTGTTCGTCCGAAAGTGATCATTTATTTGCACATCCTCGTGTTACGCTCTGTGTTCTCGGTCTTGACAAATTGTGCGCAGTCAATTCTCTGTCCATTTCTTGTCACGAATCTCCACGTCGAATTCTTGTAGTAGCAAGACCCATCGAATGAGGCGAGGTTTTGCATCCTTCTTTGTCATCAAGTACTTTATGGCAGAGTGGTCAGTGTATACTATCACCTTATTCCCAATCAAGTATGACCTGAATTTCTCAAATGCATATACTATTGCTAGTAGTTCCTTTTATTGATCGCGTAATTTAATTGTCGTCGTTTAGAGTTTTACTAGCATAGTAAATGGATCTAAATACCTTGTCGATTCTCTGTCCAAGCACCGCTTCCTCTCTGCATAATCGCCAGATGCGCATCAGTTCAAATAGAGCTCGGTTTGGTGCAATGACTATGGTCTTTGAAATAAGCTCTCGAGCGTCTGAAACGCGGCTAAGCATTCCTTATTGAAGTCGAAGGCAACCCCCGTCATTAGCAATGTGGAAAGAGGTTTTGAGACCTTTGAAAAATCCTTGATGAATCTTCTATAGAAACCTGCATGCCCAAGGAAACTTCTGACCCCTTTTGTTGATACTGGAGGTGGGAGATTTTCGATTACTGAAATCTTTGCTTTGTCTACCTCAATGCCTTGGTTTGATATTTTGTGTCCCAAAACAATCCCTTCTGTTACCATGAAATGGCACTTCTCCCAGTTTAGCACAAGGTTAGATTTTTCACACTGGCTTAACACTGCTTCTAAGTGCCTCAAACACTCATCGAATGATGCTCCAAAGACCGAAAAATCATCCATAAAGATCTCTATGGTCCTCTATACCAAGTCTGAGAAAATTGCCATCATACACCTCTGAAAGGTTGCAGGTGCATTGCATAGTCCAAATGGCATCCTTCTGAATGCAAATGTACCAAAAGGACAAGTGAATGTTGTCTTTTCCTGATCTTCTGGCGCTATTGCAATCTGGTGATACCCTAAGTACCCATTCAAAAAGCAGTAGTAGTTGTGCCCTGCAAGTCTGTCCAACATTTGATCTAGAAATGGCAAAGGGAAGTGGTCTTTTCTGGTTGCCTTGTTCAACTTGCGATAGTCAATGCAGATTCTCCATCCAGTGACTGTTCTAGAAGGTATGAGTTCGTTCCTTTCGTTGGTCACCACTGTTATTCCACCCTTTTTAGGCACCACATCTTGGACTCACCCACGTCGGTCGGATATAGGTAAATCACTCCTGCGTCGAGCCGTTTCGTGGATTTCCTTCGACTACCTCTTTCATGTTTGGGTTCGCCGCTTGGGCTTCGATGGATGGTCTGCTCTCCTCATCTAGACGGATCTTATGCATTACCGTTGATGGGCTTATCCCTTTTATGTCTGCTAATGTCCATCCAATGGCCCGTTTGTGATCCCTCAGTACTCTTAGCAGTTTATCAATCTCTTCGGTGGATAGGTGGCGTGAAATGATCACCGTAAGGTTTTCTTCACCTGGTATTGGTATTGTAAATGATTGGGTAGATTTTTAACTCTAACTCGAGCCTTCTGCGTGGATGGTAATGATCTTTCGGCATCTGTCCAAGCTCTTCATACTTCCTCTTATCCCATTTCTCATAGACATTCATCCAATTTGCATACTCCATCAGACCTGGATCCTTTCTACTATCATCATCCCATTTGGTCGATTTCTTGAGCGTATCATCATGTCCGAACTCCTTCGACAACGCTTCTTCGATAATATCAATGGCCGAGCGGCTATCCTGGCATCCGGGAAAGTTCTGCTCGAAAAACATTGAAAATCACCTCTTCTTCATCTACCCAAGCTTCAACTCCCTTTGTGAATATCAATGAGCGTCACGTGGCTAAGAAGGTTACGCCAAGTATGATGGGGATTCCATCGTTATCTTTTATGTCAGGATAACGAAGTCACGGAAAGATGAACTTATCCACCTTCACTAATATATCTTCGATGACTCTCTAGGATGAACTATGGAGCGATCGGCTAGCTGCAGTAATGTTTGTAGGTTTGACTTCTCCCATTCAGGTTGAGAAAACTAGATAAGGCATCGATTTATGCTGCTCCCAAGTCGCACAATGCTTTCGACATTCAAATTTTCCAATGGTGCGTGGGATGGTGAAGCTCCTGGATCTTGTAACCGAGGTAGTTTCCTCTGTAGGATGGCACTACATTCCTCGATCAACACCATCATTTCGTAGTCCTCTATCCTCCTCTTTTGCTAAGCACATCCTTCATGAACTTTACGTAGCTCGTCGCTCTAATGCTTCAAAGCGGGATATTGAGTTGTAATTGTTTGAGAATCTCCACGAATCTAGAGAATCACGTCACAGAGTACATGCTTTAGCTTCCGGGGATGGTACGTTTTACAACCCTACCGACTTTCAACCGGCGCGCGACCTGTTCCTTGCGCCCGGCGCCAAACTCCCGCCTGTCTCGGAATCTTGGCGTCGCGGCCACGCTCATCGGCGCGGCCACACTTCTTCGCGAACTTTCTATCTCCACGATTCGAGATCCTTCAGTCAATTGCACGACATTGTGCTTCCATATTGCCTACCCAGTGCAGATTGTTCTTTGCGTTTATTGCTCAACATGATCGCGAGTTCTCCTATTTGCGTTTCCAACTTCTTCATGGCCATTCTCGTTTCATCCATGAACTGATTTTGATACCTAGTGAAACTGAGTATGGCTTCTCGTAATTCCTCCCTCTCTTCCTCTATGGTTGGAGCTCTATCATATTGATGAGAAATCCATGTCTTAAGGATCCCTGAGATGAATCAAAACCAACAACGAATCACGGCACACTTGTTTTTACAAAAGAAAATAAGATAAAATAAATAATTTGAAGAAATAAAAATAAAAACCAAATTAGAAATTAAAAATAGATAAAATTGATATTGAACTATGCCTAATCCCCGGCAACGGCGCCAAAAACTTGATGCGCGAAAAGATGCACACACTTTAACGCAAGTGCACGTTATCGTGACAAGTAATATAGTCTTGGTAAGACCGAATATCATCCACAAGGATTAGTGTTCAAGTACCAATTATCTATCTTTTGGTATCTATTTGGTAACCGATATTGATTTCGTTGTTTATAACTAACAATTATAAAGGCTAATTAACTATATGTTTACTTCAGTAGTGATGGGAATAGGGCTTCTACGTCTCCTCAACTATCCGCTTATGTTACTTATTAATGCAATGAATTGTGGTTCTTCTTCTTCGAGCTAGCAGTTTACTAAATCATTTTATACTCGTTAAGGCTATATAAACACTCAACCCCGATGTTGCTCCTTTCTACCTTTCGGTGATAAGGATGACTCTATAGGAGGATTAAGACCAAAACCTAGTTAACCGCCACGCCGTGCGTAAAATTAGGTGTTTAGACCTCTCGTTAACGCTACACAAGTAATCGAGGTATTTTCATCCCCGATCCAAAATATGTCTACCCAACTTACAAAGATATTCACAACCTCCTCCTTCAAGTTTGATTAGAAATCATATAAGTAATGATAATTAGTGATCAATTAATTACCAAGCATTCAAAGCAATTATTGGATAAATCTCAACAAGAAGAATAACCATAACAGGCATCAATTCATAACATAAGTTTCTAGTGATTTAACATGGAAAACCCTATAATAGAATTAGTTCCTAGCCATTGACATGACAAGAACTAATTCAATGTTCATCATAAAAACTGAAATAAAGAAAAGAAAAGAAAAGAAAGTTACTAAAGTATGGTCTCCAATCTTCAATCCAAGAAGCCTTGTGTTGTGCAAGAAAGGGAACCCTTAAAAACTGCCTAGGGTTCTCCTTTTATAGGCTCAAAACCGCCTCTAACTTTTCCCTTCAGGCCTGGCCCAGAAAATCGTCATTAAAACTGATTTTCCCGCGTCGCCGCGACCACCTTCTCGGCACGCGGCTGGAAGTTCTGCGATACTTCGAATGATTTGGCGCCGCGGCCCTACACTGCATGCGCGGCGCGCAACTTCGCGCCACGGATATCGGGCGCGCGGCCCGATCTGCTGCGGCAGCGCCAGCGCTGATCCGTGTTTCTGCCTCGTTCGCCACTTTCTCATCTTTTAAGCTCTGGAACCTCCACTTTTTCCCTCTTTTAGCTCTTTTTTCGTCATTGGGCCATTTTAACCAACTTGACTCAAAAGAAAGAAAATCTATCCTAATACGACACTTATTTGTACAAAAAGGGACAAAAGACTAACTAAAAACGACTCAAAAAGTGTATATAAAATACACCGATCACTACACCAACAAAATCCAGTCAAAATATTGCAAAATCGGGTGGTCACATTTTTTTCTTTCTTGAGCAACAATGGCGGACGACGAAGAAGAAGAAAGCAGAATAATGGAATGAGTTATGAAGTAATTCTCAGTGCTACACGAATGAAATCCAGTCAAAAAGTTGCAAAATCAGGTGGTCTTGTATTTTTCTTTGTTGAGCAAAATTCAGTCAATACGAAGAAGAAGGAGAAGAAACGAGCAACATAATAAGAAGAAGAAGCAGCAAGAAGAAGAAGAAACGAAACAAAAAAGAAGAGCCAAAAATGGTAGAAACGGCGCAGGCAAACAGAAAATTTGGCGTGTTTTTTTTGGCTCTGCAGGGTTTATATGGGTTGAGTCAAAATGTTAAAAATAAAACATAGGGGCAAAGTGTAAAAAATAAAGCTTGGGGTCAAAGTGTTAAAATATAACTTTGCGATGAGTCAAAACTCTCTATCACTAATCCAAAGTTTATCACCCCTACTCAAAACTCAATTTTAAAATCTATTTGTCACCTATAATTAAAAGCGGGGTTCTAGAGTCATTTGGGAAATTTAATTGCACGGTGAGTTAACGGGTCTGGTTAATAACCCGGTTATAATTTCCTTTTAATATTTATCGGTCATATTATCCATGTGGAAGCCACGTGGGCTGGCATTTCCATAAGGAACGCGAGTGAATACATGCACAAATGTTTATGAGCTTGAGGGTGTTTTAAAATCTATGTTGGGGACTAAAGTTGCATACCTCGCCAAATTTAGGGTGTTTTAGTCACTTCAGCCATTATATTATGATTGTAAACCATTTTTTACAAGTCATTTTCATGAAACTCGTGGGCTTACAAGTTAACTATTTTCAAGTACATGTTATTAGGAGTTGCATAGATTATCAATAAGGCTCGGACAACCTGAAACTATGTATACCAGTGTAGGATAAGGGGCGTTTCGCCCAGAGGATGATTACCTTCAGATTATTGATTGGATCCATTCATGTCATGTTCATGACTCATACCCCTGTAAGGTAGGAGAGCGCTTTGCTGGTCGGGCTAGGTACCAAACTCCACATATCCACGTGGTGATTTCATATTGTCGGTTATACAATTACTCTCCCCATAGATATACAGATATACATATATAAGAATTTACAAGATGTATATTTTGTCGTATGACCCATGCACATGACTAAGAAGAGATTGTATATAAAAACCATGAGCAGAAGATATTGAATTTCTAGGGATATTTTAAATTATTTAAGTTTATTCAGATCAAAACCAAAGAATATGACATTAGTAAGTTACTACAAGAAGTAAATATTATTATAAGACGATAAGATGTGACAATTCCCTCTAAGGTTATGTGATTTAAGTGATTTCCCATGTATGTATAATTTGACATGACCTTAAGATGTATAGAAAGTTAGGGTTAGTGTTTAAACCTTTCATTTAGGAGAAACATAATTGCCCTATGTTTGATCCATGTCTATATATAAGAAAAGATAGTATATGACCGCAGAACAGGGTCGGATGATGAGAGAATTTAGAAATAATTTTATGCTTCACTTTAGTATTAAGAGCAAAATAAGAGAACTTGATGCTAGCAGGTGGTTAATAAAATAATAGTAAGTAAGTTTTGAGTAGATACAATGCATTAGAAATTTCAATAGAGTTAGTATAGGTAAGATTTGATTTCCTTAGTTATAATGACCCATTTGGTCGTTACAAAATCTCCGCCCAGATTCCTATTATAACTCTCCTCCGGGAATTCACTGATGACTTTACTAGCAGAAATATCGAATCAAGTAAACTCCTTCGGGTTTGAAGGAGAGTGATCGCAGTGAAGTGTTGCTGAAAAATCCATTTTCTTGCCCTTGCAAGATCGCGTCCGCTCTAGCAGACAAGGAAATTCTACCCCAACGTTGGGTGAGGTTTCAAGTACCTTTGCCCCAGCGACCCCTGTCTCCGTCGTAGTGAGTACGCGCCAATAGAAATGTGTCCGCCATGGCAAAATCACTGACATCTCAGTGGTATAAATGCCCTAAAAATAACTCACTTTCTCAAATGTTGTATCTCGAGTTGGGGTTGCCCTAAAGATTTTTTCTTGAATTTTTGGCCTAAGACCTTCATAGAAGGTAAACCCTCATCCCTTTTGATAGTTTCCTATGTTACTAGTGTTTTGGGTATATTTTGTAATGTGATAAATAAATTGAATATTCTTTAATGGATGACAATGATAGAACAATGGTTCATGATGTAAGAGAAATGGGAAAAAGTTTATTTATTCTAAATAAGTTATTGTGTGGATAAAATAATCATGTTGTAATGACTTATTTGATTATAGAAAACTTTTAAATTGGAGAAGAACCTATGGTTATAAATTGGGGTTTCTTTGGTAACATGCAATTGGGGATCTAAATGAAGTTGTTTTTTAAATTAACTCTGGTATATATCTAGTAAATGTGATTCAAGGTCCTTTAGAGTAATAAAGTGGGGATGTTTACACCGTGGGCCCGGATGGAGGTTTAAGTGTCTTATGTTTGGTTGAGGACTAAGTCCTTGTGTGTTTGTCCTAATATTAATGTGTAGTGTTGCATGTTAGACTAAGTTTGTATGAGGTGTCCCGAAGATTAAGAAACACACATTGAGGATTGACCACTCGTGGCTCCTGATCTATATTGAGGTAGGCTATGGTTTAACTTTTCGAGATTTTGATAGAAGTGTGTAATTAGTTATAAATATTGAGAGGTATTGGACATGTTAAGGGGTCCCACTCAAATAATTTTGATAAACGTTTGAGTGGATATCGGTGTTGAACTGTAATAATGGGGTTTCGGGAATCAGTCTTGTGTTAGTTCCGACTACTGAATATTTGGGTTTGTCGCCATATGTGGGCTTGCCGCCATAGTTGCTTGATATATTTACTCATCACACATGCTTTGATATAATACCCTGATTTGTACTTGGATTGTATATGTGTATTTAATTCCTGAAGGCATGTGATATTTCTTTTCTATACTTGTTACATCTCATTATATCATGATTCTTGCCTTATATATGTCATTTTCATTCATACACTCATTGTTCTGATGGCATTAATATTGGAGTGGTATGATTATATTGTAGATCCAGGGGATCGGTGAAGGTAAGAACATTGTTGAGATTATGACAACACTGAGATGATATTAATACGCGAGTCACTTTTATATGAAAAATCCTTGTAAAGTGTGTATATCAATTTATAGAAAGATACTTTGCATATGCATTGCATCCTCATTCATACTTTCATCCATACATTGATTCTTGTAATGTGTTTACATGACTTAGATTAGTGATCGGTACTACGGATGATTTAGTCATATTCGAGAATATTGATTGTATTGGTTATGTGGACCTACATGATTGACTTATTTCTTGCTCTCTGTGAATTTGTGGTGTGTCTACACCTTTATATGTCTGGTAGTCGATATTGAACTTGTCTGTGATAGTGGAATTAATTGGCTTGTAATTGTTTAGTGGTTCACCGCGTTAATGGTTAAGGGTCTAGCCTGAATTTTGGGTACAACTATGGGACTGTGTAGTATATATGGCTTAAGGGTGTCTAATAAGTAATTGATGTTGACCGGTAAAATTAAGAGTTAGATAACTACTTGTGAATTGTGGTAAAAGTCTAATGTACTGAAAGATTGCTTGTTTATAATTAAAATTGATCACACTTAGCTTAAGACTAGTGGTAATAAGTGTGAATAAGGTGTTCTTATCCTAATGGTTATATGGTGGAAGGCCTAAGAAAATTGAATAATAAACTGTGCGTCTGATTTACTTATGTTGTTACACCAATGAATTAAGATCTAATATGAATTCTGGCATTACTAAGTCTAGGTATGCGTTTAGAGGATTTCTAGGAAAAAGAGTGTATGTGTAATTAAGTGTTTCATGACTTACTTGAAGAGTGTTAGCTATATAACTTGTACAAATTGTTGTGTTTGGTACCACTATGAAATAGTAGACTTATTGTGAATTCTACGTGTTTTCGTGAATTGTTATATGTTTAGGCTGATTGGTAATTTCTTTGATCTACTATGTAAACAATATGATTTATTCGTCTTATTGAATTACTAGTGATAAATTTATGTGGTGTCAACTTTGTATTTATCTCTAATTGCATATCTTATGTTGTTGTCGGCTATGATGTCTATGGGGGTACGTTGTGTACTCATGCTACATTTGTTGCATCTTTTGTGGATGCAGGTATTCGGTCTACTAGGTTGTAGTTAGAGAACAAAAGCTGAGGCGGATTACTCTATTAAGTGGCCTTAGTTTCTATCTTATGTAAATTGTTTCCTTCATTCGGGAAGTATTGTTATATTATGCATTCATTTGTTGTATCATAGAGTCCTTATATAAGTCAGACCAGGTTCTGGGGAAGAAACGTTTGTTGTACAAATCTATTGTTCGTATGATTAAATGAGTTTCTTTTCGATTATAATTATATGTTCTTCGCAATTGTTTAAAACCTTTCTAAAGGCTATTTTAGGAAAAAATAGTTCGCCTACTATGGGGATTGTGTAGGTACCACCATGATGCTCGTGATTTGGATCATGAAAAGTTGGTATCAGAGCTCTAGGTTCACCGGTCACACCAATACATGGACATTTTGTAGTAGAGTCTCGCGGATTGGTACGATGACGTCGATATCCATCCTAGAAAGGCTATGAAGCATTTTAGGAACTATTTCCTTCTTCCACTCCTATCGGGCTTCCTCGTTTAAATTCTATACTTGGTTAATTCAAATTGGTATCAAGTCGATTCCAATTGATATCTAATCCCGACACCCTTTGGGGTTGGTCGTGTGTGGTAATCGTGTCTGAAAACTAGTACAAAGCCTGATATGTTTAACTGATTTTTGTTTTGATTCAGGGGTTACGCCTCAGCGAAAGCATTTTCGCACCCGTGAATACGCCCTAGTGAGTGAGGGACTGTAGGAGCGAGCACCCTATTATGTCACTAAGTCCTTCTCGAAAAAGTATTGTCCGCCTTGGCGAAATCACGCCAACGTAATATCTTTCATCGAGCAGAAATTTATGCTCTATTGAAATCTGTCCCTGTGTGAATTTTCCCGCCGAGGAAATTCTGCCTCAGCGATACCATCTCCGCCCCAGCAGAATCACTAGGCAAAAACTAGTGAGTTCTTCCTCTATTTTATGATTCTTCACCTGTGCATTGATAAACATATACCATGACCAATAGAATCATAGCAAAACCAGCAAGAAAATTCAGATAGCCAAAAGCCCAAATATCTGATAATGTCAACTAAACAAAGATGAGAAACTAGCTACGAATATCCCAAATCTCCAACCATCCATCAAACCAAAACAACAGAGAAAAAACAAGAAAGCCAAAACAAATTATCCAAACATCCAAAAGCACAAGAAAATTTAAATTATTTTGAAATAAAGCCCGACACGAGCTAACCACCAATACCAAGCATGAGCTCAATCCGATCTCCTCGAGCTGGTCGCCACGCCACCTCCCTCGATATTTCTGCCACTATCATCCGCTATGTGCAGGTAGGATTAATCCTCATCATCATCTTCGTCTTTAACCAGAAGAGGATCCTTATAATCCAAGTGTTTAAACAAACCCTTGATACCTCTCCACATTTTCATGAGAAGTTTGCCCTGAGACCTTTTCTTATTCTTTTCCTTTTTAAAGCTCATGCGGAGATCAACATAGTCCTTGGCCAAACCCTTGTATACCATCTCTAAAGTATCAACTGAATTCTATGGGTCCTTCTACGACTCAAGATACTCCTTCATCTCCTCACAAGAGAAGTAGTCGACAGGGACACCCGAAGAAGTAGCCTCGATAGAAGGCCTAGAAAGTCCAGTAACTAAGTCCCTAATCACCTACAACTGGGAACCTATGGCACCAAGTGACCCTTGTGGTTGTGACTGCGATTGTGACCCATCATCAATACCATCACCGCTCACATTCAATTCTACATTCCTTTTCTTACTTTTCACCAGTGTACCCACTTCTAACACTTTTAGATGATGGAATATCCCTCAGGCATGATCCAGTCATCATCAGGCTTATGCATCACACCTGCCATCTAGAACAACTCAGTGAAATATCAAACTCGACCCTCCCTTATGCAGATAGTCCATTTACTCACGGATGATGTGATGGCCCACATTTATTAAGACATCTTCAAGAATGCAAGCTACCATGAGAGAACAGATGTACGCATAGTCAGATTTATTTATTAAAGGACGTACCCAACTAGTGATGATGGTCTGACATCTCTTGGCCTCGACTGTAAAATATTTGTTCGTGATCCTAGCACATGTGATTTTGTTCTTGTGCTCCTCAGCCACCAAATAAGACACTAACCATGCCCCAATACCATAGTCATCTTTGCCGTCCACAAGCTCCGGGGGATGGTTCAGCAACCCATAGAAATAATTTATTACATAGGCTCCAATGGGTACCATTTTTTCCCGAATCCTTATCTCCGAATTTGGATATGAAAATCTCAACCATTTCAAACTGGCATAGAACTCTCTTACCCAATATTTGTTAGTCTTGCAAGGGGCCAGGGAAAAGCACATCCAGTCTGTTTTCACTAACCGATTATAAAAGTCAGGAAGACGCTCTTCCAAACCAGTCAAGTTGATGCCTCTCTCGCTCAGCTGTATTTGGTGCCTCAAATTTTTATAATAGTGGTTCTAGAAGTCAATGGACATGAATTAAACTGCATCGTAGGCACCCGCCGACTCTTCATCAACAAGTCTGTAGTTTAAGAAAAGATGTCGATTTGATTTGTATTCTCCAAATACACCTGTAATTATAAATTATATGTCAGTTCAGTGATGAAATCATATGTATTATGTTATTACGTGTCTAACAAGCCAAATAAACCAATAAAAATTTGACCCTAGTCGACTGGTGCAAAGCTACTATTTTGGCACTTCCCCTGTTCTATTTTCGCTTTGGTGGAATGGGAGCCGCTGGAGCGAATCCACCCCAGCGAGGAAGATGTCTGCTCCAGCGGAAACCTTGTATTTCCATTTTGTTTGCTTTGGCGAAGTTTTATGTGCCTCTACAGATCCGCTCCAGCGAAAGGTCGTCCGTCGAAGTGAGATCGTCGTCTCAAACAACCCCACCGGAAATATTTTCAGTGTTGTCACCTCGATTTGGGCCAGAAACCCACCCTAGTTTTGGTGTGGGCATACATAAAGTGTAGGACCCCTTTATGACCGAATTTTACCCGATCTGTAAATCTACTCTGGTGACAAACCCCACCCCAACCCTTTCCCCAAGTTTCATAAAATTTCTCTACCACTACCAAACATTTTCCCTATTACATGGAGCTATAATGCATAGTACAAAGTTTTAAGAACTTACCAAAATATTAATTTGAGTAAATTGTGAGTTGCAGAAGAATTCTGGGTGCCTGGATGTGGGTGTCATCGTCGGTGGCTCCAACATGTTGGAAAATGAGTGGGGTAGTGTGTATGGGAAGTCATGTGTTGGAGGAAGAGAGTAGTTCCACGTTCGAGGATGAACTTTTCTTTATTTGGTATCTGATGTAATGACTCATTTGATCGTTATGAACTCTCTTCCTGAATTCCTATTATAACTCTCCTCAGTACATTCACTGATGACTTTGCTAGTGGAAATCTTGAGTTAAGTAAACTCCTTCGGGTTTCAAGAAGAGTGATCGAAGTGAAGTATGGCTGAAAGAACCATTTTCCCGCACCTGTGAGATTGCATCCGCTCCAGCAGGGCCTCGTTCTTCCCCGACGCTGGGTGAGGTGTTAAGTAGCTTTTCCCAACGACCTCTTTCTCCACCATAGTGAGTCCGTGACAGAGGAATCGTGTCCGTCGCAGCGGAAGCACTGACAACCTAGTGGTATATATGCCCTAAAAATAGCTCACTTTCTCAAATGTTGTATCTCGAGTTGGGGGCTTCCCTAAAGAGTTCTTTCTATATTTTTGGCCAAAGACCTTCATCAAAGGTAAACCCTCCTCCTCTTTTTGATAGTTTCCTATATTACTAGTGTTTTAGGGTATATCTTGTACTGTGAGAAACAAATTGAGTATTCTTTAATTGACAATGATAGATTCAAGTGTTCATGATGTAAAAGCAATGGAAAAAACTTCATTTATTCTAAATAAGTTATTGTGTTGATAACATGATCATGTTGTAATGACTACAGCTGTTAGTGGTTCGAATATACTCGAGAATCGGATCGAGACCGGACCGAAACCGGACCGAAAAATTAACGGTCCGGATATGAGTATGAGAAATTTACCCCGACCGGTAAGAGACCCGGTCCGGTAACCCGGTAAGAGAACCGGTTTATAATACATATATAAATAAAATTACCTAACTCCTAACCCTAATTTCTAAATCCCTAAAATTCCATTCGGCTGCTCTAGTGCTCTATTCCCTCTCGCGAATCGCCGATTCGCCATTGTCGTTCCCATCTGCTAGTTGTCGTCCCCATCTTCGCGACTGCGCTGCTAGTCTGCTCGACTCCTCTTAGCCCTCTTCTATCGATTCTCTCCTGCTCGAGTCTCGACTTGTCGTTCTCGCGACACTGTTCGCAAATCGCCATTGTCGTTCCCATCTGCTAGTTGTCGTTCCCATCTTCGCGACTGCGCTGCTCGACTACTCGACTCCTCTTGGCCCTCTTCTATCTCGGTTCTCTCCTGCATGAGTCTCGACTGGTCTTCTTCTCCGACTGGACGCCTCCAACAGCTGTCCAACTCATCACTTCATCGGTCATCACTTCCCTTGTGACTTGTATGGTCTTCAATCTTCATGCTATCATACTTCAATAATCATACATAATAATATATGCATGTTATTTATTTTTGATATGTTCAATACTTTATTCTCTGAATTTTATGTAATTCGATATCATAAATTGTTAAATTAAAGTAAGATTCTCTGTTAAAACTTAAATTTTTTGGTGTCTTAATAATAATAATACATGCTCCTGTTGGCTGTTCTATGTAATAAATATGTAATTATTTAATGTAATAAATCTGTTCTATGTAATAAATCTGTAATTTGCGATTCTATGTAATAAATCTGTAATTTTTTAAATAACATGTTGTAATAAATCTGTAATTTTTTAATGTAATAAATATGTTCTATCATCTATGTAATAAATCTGTAATTTTAAAATAACATGTTGTAACTTGTAAATTTATGTAATAAATCTTGAACTTATTGTGTATTTGTGTTATGTACTTATGTCATTTCAAGATTTTTCAGTGACTCCTATGACTTCACAAGATTCATACATAGAAGTGAATGACCATGATAATGATGAGGAGACCGTAAGGGGAATTGAAATTGGAGAGCATTTGAATTTAATTGACAATGCTCAATTAATATCTGATAGTCAAACTAATGGATCAAATGATGTCTGTCAATCAACTGGAGGTGAGGAAGATCCATTGCAGAATGCATATGAGAAACGTGTACGTGAAAAAAAATCAATCATACACAAAGAAATGTCTATTGTCTCTCTCCCAGATGGCTCTAAAAAATGGAAATGCAAGTGGTGTGGATCTCTTTTCAAAGTTGATTCAAAATATGGTAGTACCTCAAATGCGAAAAAACATTTGGAAAAATGTTTTAATAGAAAGATGGCAAATGAAAAATAACCCACACAAACAAAGATAAGTGGTACATTTGGTGATGCTACTAGTCCGAGTGTTGTTACTTGGCAATATAACCATGCTAAGGTTAGAGAGCTTGCTGCCCATATGGTTTTAGGGCATGAATTTCCGTTTATGATAATGAAAGGTGTTATCTTCAATCGATTTTTGAAGGAGATATATCCATGGTACAAAAGGATAACACGACATCTTTGTTAGGGATTTGTGAAAGTTACTATAAAGGTGAGAAAGCAAAGATGAAAATAGTAATGTCTAAAGTTAATAGGATTAGTTTGACTACTGATTTGTGGTGGTCCGGCGAAAAAAAGATAGGTTACATGACCGTAACTTCTCATTTTATTGACTCAAAATGGCAACTTCATAAGAGAGTGTTGACTTTCATGAATGTACCTCCACCTCATTCTGGAGAGGTACTTTCTAGGGAATTGATTGGGGTTATGGATGATTGGCGCATAAAGGAGAAAGTTGTCTCTATTAGTGTGGATAATGCATCTGCCAATGATAACTGCATTGCACGTCTGAAGGAAGATTTTACTAATAAGAGACAGCTATTATTAAATGGCCAATTATTTCACGTACGATGTTGTGCACACATCTTGAACTTGTTGGTTCATGATGGTCTTGATGTTATTAAACCAGTGGTGGATAAAATAAGAGGGGGTGTAAAATATTTATTGAATTCTGAGGCAAGATGCAAACATTTTGAAAAGATAGTTAATGAGTTAGATCTTATGGGCAGTCTACAAGTTTTGGATACTAAAACAAGATGGAATTCGACATGGTTAATGTTGTCCACTGCTTGTTTCTATAAAACAGTTTGGCCAAGGTATGCAGAGGAGAATGCATCGTTTATCCACTATTTGCTGAATGATAGTGATTGGGAGATGGTTAATGATATTTGCAAGTTATTAGAAGTGTTCGCGGATATTACGAATATTATTAGTGGCACTTCTTATCCTATTGTAAATTTATTTTTGTCCGAGCTTTGGAGGGTAAAGGTGCTATTGGATGAAAATATTCAATTGAACTTCAAGCCTCACTTGCAAACAATGGCAATGGAAATGAAGTTGAAATACGACAAATATTGGTCGCAATGCGATATCTTGCTATCTATTGGGGCTTTTCTTGATCCAAGGTAACCATTTCTATGATCTTCATGTGTTTCCTGTTTTAAGGTAACCACTATATAATTTTTTTACATAAAATAGTTATTCAAGATATATGAAACAATGACATTTCTTGTTCTCTGTTAAGGTAACCATTTCTTGTTCTCTGTTAAGGTAACCAGCAGGCAGCAACCTCATTGTTGTTGTCCGCTGCTTGTTTCTCAAATAAATACAAGTCTTAGCTCATCTGTGTAGCTCCTACTTAGTTGGAGAATTAACATTGTCTCTCTTTACTCTTTAGGTATAAAATGGTGTTTATTTCATGGGTTTATCCTTACATGTATGGGCCTAATGGTGCTATAAGAAATGAGGCGTTGTTATCAAAAAACATATTGTCTTTGTTTAAGGAATATGAGAAAATACACAAGAAAGAAAATGGTGTGCAAGTTCATAGTAAAGAAGGGGGAAGTAGTTCAAGTTCATGGTTGGGAAAAAGAAGTTTTGAGATGTACCTTGACAGTGTTGAGGTAGTTGATAAAACAAAGTCTGATCTTGATTATTATCTTGAAGATGATCCGCTTAGAGTTCGAGGGGAGGGGAAAAAGTTTTATGTCTTACAATGGTGGATGGTTAACGAACCGAAATATCCCATTCTTAGTAAGTTGGCAAATGATGTTCTCTCTATTCATGTTACAACTGTTGCTTCAGAAGCAACTTTTAGTGCGGGCAAAAGAATTATTGACCCAAAGAGAGCATCAATGAAGGTAGAAACTGTTGAAATGCTAGTGTGTGGAGGTGATTGGGTTAAAGAGTTATATGGAATCAAGAAAGGTCACAGGCGCAGTATGGTATGTATTCCTTCATTTATTCTTTTCCTTTAACTTTATGAATGTATATGTTGTGTTCTTTCTAATGTTTTAAAATTTGGAATGTAGCTTCAAGAAGAAGAAGAAGAAGAAGAAGACGAGCATTTAGAGTATAACTTTGCAAATGTAATATTCTTGCCCGATTAATTCATTTGCATTATCCTTTAATATTATATTGTACGTTGTGAATTGTGAATTGTGATACTAACTTTTCTTAATATTTTGATTGTAGGATGAAATTTAACTCAACTTTTGAATCATGCGTTGTGGACTTGTGGTCTTGAGGACTTGTGGGGAAATAGATTTGGACTTGTAGTTTTTGGATTTCAATATTTTGGACATTTGGTTGTTTGGCTTGTTTCCTTGTAAAGTTTAATGTTTTAGATTTAACTCAAATGTTTTGGTTGAACTTTTAGCACGTTTCTTGCTTACTAGTAGTAGCAATATTTGCCTACTGTGTTTGATTTTATTTGCTGTTAATTTTGATTCAAGGAATTGAAATTTGATACCACTTTACCTGTTAATTTTGCTGCGTTTCTGTCATTCTATATTTCTGTGGCTCTGTCGGTTCTCGGTCCGGTGCGGAACCGGACCGATAACAACACATTTCTTGTTCTGTCGGTTCATGGTCCGGACCGGTATCCAGAAGATCCAATAAAAAATTATCGGTCCGACTCGGTACCGGCCGTGTAATCTGGACCGGTCGGTCGCATAATAGGATCGATAGGCTTATCAGACCGGTCCGGATATATCCGATAAGCTTAACGGACCGGTTCCGGTATGTCGATACCCGGACCGATCCGGACCGATAACGGCACTAGTAATGACTAATTTGATTATAGAAAACTTTTTTTTTAAATTGGAGAAGAACCTAGGATTACAAATTGGGGTTTCTTTTGGTAACATACAATTATGGGTCTAAATGAAGTTGTTTTTCAAATTAACTTTAGGATATATCTAGTAAATGCGTTCAAGTTCCTTTCCAGTAATAAAGTGGGGATTTTGACACCGTGTCCCGGGATGGAGGTTTAGGTGTCTTATGTTTGGTTGAGGACTAAGTCCTTGTGTGCTTGTCTTGATAATAATGTGTAGTATTGCGTGTTAGACTAAGTTCGTAACGAGGAGTCCCGAAGAGTCAGAAATGCACGTTGAGGATCGACCGCTCGTGGCTCTTTCTCGGCATTGAGGTAGTCTACGATTTAGCTTTTTGATACTTCGATAGAAATGCATAATTAGTTATAAATATTGAGGGTTATTGAGCATGTTTGGGGTCCAACTCAAACGGTTGTGATGAATTTCTGAATAAGGAATTTTTAAATCAGCTTGAATTTCTAGACTATGAATATCTTTCTCTAGATTAAGCTGTGATGATGGATTTTGGGGAACCAGCCTTGTGTTGGTTCCTACTACTAAATATTTAGGCTTGTCGTCATATGTGGGCTTGTCACCATAGTTGCTTGATATATTTACTCATCATACATGTTTCGATATGATACCCTGATTTATACCTGTATTGTATATGTGTATTGAATTCCTGAAGACATGTGATATTTCTTCTCTATACTTGTTGCATCTCATTATATCATGATTCGTGCCTTATATATGTCATTTGCATTTATACACTCATTGTTTTGATGTTATTAATATTGGAGTGGTATGAATATGGTGTGGGTCCAAGGGACCGGTGAAGGTAAGAACACTGTTGAGATTATGGCAACACTGAGATGATATTAATATGCGGAGATTGGAGTTGCACGCTTGCAATATGATATTATTACATCCAAGAGCTGGGCTTTGTGATCCGATGAGTTATTCTAGAGCGCATGGGTATATGAATTTTGCGGGTCCCCCATAAGTCACTTTTATATGGAAAACCCTTATAAAGTGTGTATATCGATTTATAGAAAGGTACATTGCATAAGAATTGCATCCTCATTCATACATTCATCCATACATTGATTCTTGTGATGTGTTTACATGACTTAGATTGGTGATCGGTACTACAGATGATTTAGTCATATTCGAAAATATTGATTGTATTGGTTATGTGGACCTACATGGTTAACTTATTTCTCGCTCTATGTGAATTTGTGGTGTGTATACACCTTTATGTGTCTGGTAGACGATATTGAACTTGTATGTGATAGCAGAATTAATTGGCTTGTAATAGTTTAGTGGTTGACCGCGTTAGTAGTTAAGGGTCTAGCTTGATTTGTGGGTACAACTGTGGGACTGTGTGGTATATATGGCTTAAGGGTGTCTAATAAGTAATTGATGTTGGCCGGTAAAATTAAGAGTTAGATAACTACTTGTGAATTGTGGTAAGAGTCTAATGTACTGAAAAAGTGTTTGTTTATAATTGGAGTTGATCACACTTAGCTTAAGACTAGTGGTAATAAGTGTGAATAATGTGTTCTTATCCTAATGGTTATATGGTGGAAGGCCTAAGAAAATGGAACAATAAATTGTTTGTCCGATTTACTTGTGTTGTCACACCAATGGATTAAGGGTCTAATATGAATTACGTTATTACTAAGTCTAGGAGTGCGTTGAGATGATTTCTGGGGAAAATGAGTATGTGTAATTAAGTGTTTCATGACTTACTTGAAGAGTGTTAGCTATTTGAATTGTACAACTTTATGTGGTTGGTACCACTATGAAATAGTAGATTTACTTATTGTAAATTCTACGGATTTTATTGAACTGTTATATGTTTAGGTTGATTGGTAATTTCTTTGATCTACTATGTAAACAATATGATTTATTTGGCTTGTTGAATTAGTAGTGATAGATTTATGTGGTATCAACTTTGTATTTATCTCTAATTGTATATCTTCTGTCGTTTTCGACCTATGATGTCTACGGGGGTACGTTGTGTACTCATGTTACACTTGCTGCATCTTTTCTAAATGCGGGTATTCGGTCTACCAGCTTGTAGTTGGAGCACGAGAGCTGAGGAAGACTACTGTCACGCCCCGAACCCCGGGCCTGCGACTGGTACCCTACCTGGGCACGCATCTACCCGTACAACACATGTAACTCGCGTAAGCTAAATAACATTTTTTTTAAACAAAGGCAAAGCCGACAAGGCTGCCATAATATATAACACCCGAATGAGACTACAACTGTACAACAATATAAATACAACTCCCGCTAGTCCAGCCCACATATGAATACAGACTCTAAGAGTTTGGACAGTAAACTATGCCGGGACAAGGCCCCGCCGTACCCCTGAATACACCTAGCCATAATGACAAGCTCCGGAACACTGTAGCTCTCCCAACACGCTGAACAAGGATCCTAAGCTCACAGATCACCCAACTGAGTACCTATACCTGCGGGCATGAACGCAGCCCCGGGAAGTCGCATAACAGTACCAAGTATGTAAACATGAAGTACAGTAAACAAGATCATAACTGTACAGAAGAATGACAGGGACAAATATGAAAATCAAATACTAGATCCTATCGTGCCATGTAAAATAAGAGCCACATCGTATCATCAGACATTTGTATCAGATACTCGTATCAACTGTACTCAGATTCTTTTAAAAATAAGATTTAACTGTGCCTTTTAAATACTCTTTTGACTCTCAAAAGAATAAAACCAAGTTACCATCATATCGTGTACCAATCATTAAAATGAACTATCTTTTAATAAAAATCTGGGCACCAAAATATCATGCACCCAATAATCTAAGTAACCACTTTTTAGAAAATCTGGGCACCAAAATATCATGCACCCAATAATCTAAGTAACCTCTTTTTAGAAAATCTTGGCACCAAAATATCATGCACCCAATAATCTAAGTAAACTCTTTTTAGAAAATATGGGCACCAAAATATCATGCACCCAATAATCTAATCAACTATCTTTTTAGAAAATGTGTGGCACCACATATCATGTACCAATCATATATAAAAACTTTCTTTTTAGAAATGTGTGGCACCACATATCATGTACCAATCACATATAAAATCTTTCATTTTTGAAACTCAAAGTACTATCAATAGGATATATCACTAATGATTAGGTTCCAATAGAACTCTATAAAGATCAAGTCAAGTATCGCTAAGGATTAAGATCCACTCGTTGTTTGTACCAACTCGATAATCTAATTGGTCTAGCTCCTCTGGCTAACATTATGGAAACATTTGCATGGTAATAATTGATCCGAATTGCCAAATTAATCCATTTTATGAGCCATTAGGTTATATATTAATCATGATCTTTATCTAATCAGATGTGAACCTAGAAAATGTAAAACGAACTGGTTATATCTTAGCTTCTATGTAGATGGAAAATTATACTCATTTCAATATAATAGATTATCGATTTCCTTTTTCATTAATGATGCAGTGACTCGTTCGATACCTTTTCTCATTAGTGTTGTAACTAGCAAGATCAATTCGACTCCAACGTTTACTAAAAGCTCTTACCAACATCTCCCATAAGACTTGGTAAGGAATTAGGAATAATTTAGACATGCCTTTAGCATAGAATAATAACATGAATACTCCCTAACATCTAAGAGTAGAATAACTTTAGAAACAATACCACAGTTATGGTTCACACGAAGAACATGCCAAAAGATAGAAGGAAGAGGTTCACATACCTCATTGACGACTAACCAACACGACAAGTAGAATACGCCCCAATGTACTTCAACCTTATCGGCTATTCCACATGCCAAGTAGAATATGCCACACGTAGTACTTCAACCTAAAATGACAATAGCACTTCTATCAACTTCAAGCTTTCAAGTGTAAGACTTATACCAAGTAATAGTCCTCTTATTCTACGGAAATTTGGGCAGCACTTCCCCCGTTTATACGTACTTTTCCACCTTTTACAAGGCCCGAATTCAACACCAATCAAGCCACACTTAAGGGCACAACTAATAGTTAACCAAATGGGATTACACGCCTACTAGACGTGTAAAATTCTGCCCCACAACGATATTAAAACAGTCCACAAAACAGTCCATAATAAATCAACATTAAGGGTACAATATGAAGCCTTTTAACACCCTTATTCCTTAGGACTTTCATTAGCCATTTTACCACATTAATCATGCATGTTGGGGGCTGATTTTCCAGCATAACAACACCCCAAAACAATTCATAAAAACGACATCACAACGTCTAACAGTTTTAGGCAGTTTTCAGCCAACAACAACTACAACAATCCAAAGTCCTTTTCCTTAATTCCTTTTTAATCCAATTCTCATTTCAACATGTTATATAAATCATATCAACTTGTAATAACAATATTCCTTCATAATATCATGCAACGAGTAACGATAATAACAACAATAATCGACGAATCCAACGACATTCCAAATTGCCTAGTTCTCGGCCAACTTGCCAAAATGGCACATGTATTTCTTATTTTCCATATCTTCCTTAACACAAGTTCATCTACTAATCATAACAACAAGTAATATCTAATTACTTTAAGAGAAGAAGAACTCTTACCTCAAAAATTGCCCAAAACAACCCCAAGCTCACACGGCCTTAGCCTCACTTTTGAGATATTTGTGAAATAAAATGAAATGTAATTATCCTTTCCTTCCAAATTAATTTAGTTTTCCTATTGGTGGAATGACATGAAGAATAATATATTTATATAGGAAGTAGATCCGCCTTAAATATCGTCAAGTTCGCAAGTTGGACTAAGAAAGTGCATAGAATGTCTATGGTAACTTATCAGTGTATTCGCACCGTATCGTCATTCGTTTCATTCTCATACTTCACCTTCGCACAACATTCAGATCAACATTTATGTTTTTTCATGTTATGATATTCATGTATCATATCTCATTTTATTTAATCAATAGTATTTATGTATTCATTCAATAGAGTTTAAAAATGTTAGGATAGTTTTTGTAAAATTCGAGATATGATATAATTTGAACCATGAACTAAGATTAGGATTGTATGAAGTGTTTTGAAAACTAGTTAAGTTATAATAAGAGTCTTTGGGAAAAGTATAAAGAATTTAGGAAAACTTCCTTCATGAAAGTTGTATCCCTTTAAAATACCTTTCCAACCATATATGGTGGAGATCCAACGAAGCTCCGTGCTAGGAGTTATGGATAATTTACCAAGATAATTTTAGTAGCATCAAAAAATATAACACTTTGACTAAGTGTGTTTATGGTCCCAAAAATGAAAATTTTAGAATTTTGGCTATGTACATTTTGGACAAGTGAGCGCTCTGAGGGGAGAGTAGGGACATCGCCATAGCTTCATTGGCGCGCCCAGCTCGTCGCCCGCGCCTTTAAATATAACACTTAGTCCAAAAATCATTCAGAGCATTTTTCTCTAAGGTATGTTCGCTCCTAATGATTTAACATTAAATCATTATTAGTGACAAAATCAACGTAGTTTATTTAATATCCATGTTCTTTATTCTTCATAAGTTTATGATTTTATTCTATTATCATGATAACTCTAATACACGTAATATTATACGTCATGTCTAAATTATAATTTGTCAATTGTATTCATGCTAGGTCATTACGATTGTCATGAACCTGTTCGTAATCCATGAATCTATGCTTTGAATTCCACGAGTTCTTAAATATAAGTTATTATTATTATTACTCAATTTTCATGAAATTATATATGCTTTTAGTGATTTATACAAGTTATATGATATATCTATTCACATGTTAAATTATGATTGTAAACCATATTTTATAAGTTATTTTCATGAAACTTATGGGCTTACAAGTCAACTATTTTCAGGTATATATTTGTGCGAGTTGCATAGATAGCAGAAGACTTGATTTCATGTTATCGGGTTATCTCTTCTCTCTCGCGAGTATACAATTTTACAAGATTTCCAATTTCATGTCCTATTATTTCATGTTCCTTCTTATTCTTTCAGTTGTTTTACATATAGTACAATTCAAATGTACTAACGTTTCTTTGCATGAGGCATGTACTTCACGGTGCAGGTGCTGAGTTTCACTAAAATGAAGCTACATGCTAGGACTTCACCTATATCAGCTATTTGGTGATCCCCATTTCATTTGGGGTGTCAGTTTATTATTTTCATGATTACGTTTTTATGATAGAGTCAGTGTGTTGTTCTGGTAAATAGTATTGCAGTCATACTCACGTTTCAGAGGTTTCATAGACTAGATTTGTTTAACATGTCAGTCATGTCAATATTATTATTTTTAGACTTATCATAATTTCAGATATTTCCACAATATATTTTAAGACTACATTTCAGTACTATGTTTTCACTATACGAAAAATGACCTACGGTGACAGTCAGAGTGTGACAGTTTTTCCCTTGACTTCTCGGTCAACAGATACTTATGACATATGTGTGACAGTTATTTAAACCGTCATAAATTTATAACAGTTATATGACATATATTTTCACCGTCACATGTTGTGTGACGGTTTTATAGAGTTGACCCATTCAAAGCTTTGTAAATGGGCCACAGACCACTATTATTTCACCAAAAACCCGGTGTGACCCGGCCCAAACCCCATTTTTAATCTCCAAACTAATAACCTCCCTTTCATTTTGCTAAAATCACACAGTTTTCTCTTCAAACCCTAGAGCCACCCTCCTCACCCCTTTCTCTTTTCGAAGTGGAAAAACACCAGTTTGCTACCACATCTCCACCACGCCAGTCTGCTACCAGTCTGGAAAAACACGAACAATCTATGCGTGGTCTCTTTAGTCCACCACATCTCCACCACGCGATGATGAAACTCTCGCCATTCTATCCTTTCATCATCACCACCAGCCTAAAAATGGCAAAGAGAGTACGATTTATCTCTCTTGAAGACTAATATGCTTCAATTCGGGCAATGGTGAGCAACTGAGTAGAGTCTAGTGCTAGAACCACCTCGAAAAAGCTTGTTCTTTTCCTTGGATCGATTTTGCAAGTGACTTTTACATCGGCTTGTTGTTTGTACCTAGGATGGTAATCATTGTTTTCACTCGAATCTAATTTTCATGTTCAGTTATGATTTGTCATTACCATAGGGTAATCTAATACTACTACAACAACAACATATGCTAATTCTTGGCTTTCCTTTTCTCTTGTTAAGTTTACTATGGCTGAAAACAGTGGACAAAGGTTCGAAAGAAACTCTCGTGTTGCGCTCAATGAAAGAATTATCTCCTCAATGTCATGAAGATCTATTGTTGCTCATCCGTGGCATGAGTTAGAGATTGGTAACAATAATAACTATTCAATTCGATTTGTAACAAGATAAACGAAATAAAAGAAGTAGAAAAACTATTTAGTGAATTTATTTTTAATTAACATCAATATATCTATTTCAGTTTCTGGGTGTTATTTCATGGTCTTGTTATACATTGCAAAGTGAGGGGCTTGATACCTTTTTGTACTTATGTTTGATGTTCCACACATGCATGAACCAGTTTACTTTTAACTTAATGAATATTTGCTTCCTGCAAATGTAAAAGCAAGTGTAGTCACTTGAAAGTAATGGACTAGTACTATATTCGTCTTGTTAGGCCTAGGATTTTGTGATTCGTTATTTATCTGCGTAGTTATGAACTTTGTCTATAGAATCTGAAATTTATTCTATTTCTCTGCATCTTTTCTTGCTGCACTTTGTTTGGTAACTGACAATTTAGGTGTTTGTGTTGTTGAGAGAGTTAGGAAGAAAGAGTATAAAGAAAAGGGAGGTGAGGAGGAGAATATTTAATTCGTGAAAGAGTATAGTTCGCTTCGTTTGGTAAATGACAATACTTTACTATGTTTGTGACGAATGGTGATCTTATACTTTCTTTGTGTTATCTAATTGTACCGGCCAAGCTGTTACTTCCTATTATCTTGATCCAACATGGTTTTTTTCTATGTTGTAATTAAAATAAAATGTTTTCTTATTGGTATACCTAAGTTTGATAGGTTATTCCATTGTTGAGGTAAAGTAATTTGAAATTCAGGCGCATTATATGCTTATTAGAGTATCAAGAAATAAAGATTGAGGTTCATGTACTCTGTTGAGTATGAGCCTCCATGTACCTCTTTTAATAATTGATGTTATGTTTTAGTTCTTTTACTTTACTTCTACTGTGTTAGAAATAAATATTGCTCTTATTTTCACCTTCTTGGATGATTTTGCCTGGTCAAACGAGTTCCTTTGGTTCTTGTATAGCATGATGCGTATTTAACTTTAGAACCATCACAGGTAATGTAACCACTGCTGAAGTTTTAAGCCAGATATCATATTCATTCATATAAGAAAAAGTTCTAATTGCCAACTTATTTAATATTTCCTATTAGGACTTACATGCTTATACCAAAACTAACTGATATATTTAACTTTTAATTGGCGCAGACACATACTCAAAGTGAAGAAACATAGACAACTGATGCAAGTAGGTCAATTCCACTTTTCCCTATGACAATATCTTAGATGTATTTATGTGTTACAAATAAATGGTTGCTTTCCGCTGTGGGTGTTACCCAAATGATTTTTTACAATTTTTCTTGAAATAATCGGGCCAAGGTTCTTCAACAAGGTTAACTGGCTAAATATTATCACGCATTTGGCATTGGGGGCATCAAGCTTCTCTGGTCCGTTTAGTTACTCTGTCAATAGCAGACATTACAACAGACCAAGTTCTTCTGGTTCATCTGCTGGTGCTAGAAATTTCAATGCTTGTAGTTCATCTTGTTCTTATGGTGGGTCCAGAAACTATTCTCAAAGGGTCAACTTTCATACCAATAGACCATTTGATAATCTCTTCTGCAAATTCTGCAAAAACTAGGGCACACTGTTTATAGATGCTATAAATTACATGGATTTCCTCCCGAGTTCAAGTTTACCAACAATAGGGACAATAATAGAAAATTTGATGCTTGTGTGCAAAATGATACCTCATCGTCTTTCACCTCTATGAGGAATAAAGAGGCACCAACTCATGGTTTCAGTAGAGAACAATATCATCATATCATCTCTTTACTTCAACAGACACATATATCTCCTGCTTATCACTCATAATCCACCAATGCAGAGTCTACTGGTTTTGCCAATTTTTCAGGTATGTTTGGTAGTGTTTTTCATAGTCATATTTTGTATTATTTGGTGTTCATGTATGTGCTAATTCTCAGTTATGTGTAAGTCTTTGAATTTTGAATTCAGGAGAAACTAACCGTATGACTCCATATAAACATTTATTACACAATCTTAAACCTATTCGAACACCTTTCCTAATCACTCTACCCAATGGATATAAAGTGAAAGTCATCTCAACTGGATCATTACAATTGAGATATGACATAACTTTACATGATGTATTGCTTGTTCCTTCTTTTCAGTTCAATTTAATTTCTATTCATCAACTTCTTGTTCAACTTGATTGTATTGCGTTCTTCACACAGTTTAACTATTTCCTACAGGGCCCTTCTTTGAAGAGGTCATTGAAAATTGGTAAAGCTACAAGAGGGTTATATCTTCTATATCCAGACAACATCTCTTGTGTTGATATATCATTTGTTGTTGTCCCAACTGACACTTCTCCACATCATATTTCTGTGACTAGTTCTGATTATGTTACTGTTTTACTTTCTGAATGTAATTCTGCTAAGTCTATTTCATTGACATCTGTTTTTCCTTGTTTTTCATGTAATAGCACTTGTGATATAAATAAAATCGATTTATTCTAGCATCAAAGATTAGGAAATATGTTAAACTCTTCCCTATACTATTTGTATTGCAGTATACTGAGTATCAACTTTTGTTTTTGCTAAAATCTTTCTCCCCAAATCTAAGTATCAGCTTTTGTTTTTGCTCTCCAAATATCTCTACTTATTCTCGTTGTGCTGTGTTCGTTGTGAAATCGTGAAAGTATCCGTAAATTTTTTGCCTCAGTTCGCTGCACACAAAAAGGCCAGTGATATTTCCTTTTGGTTATGTAAGCGTTATGCATTGGCGTGTATCGTGAATAATGTATTGTTATTTTGTATTTAGACGTCATGAAAATTGATGCTCATTGTGTACTTATTCACTAATGGTTCAAGCTATTTTTTCTTCTTCTTTTTCAGTAGATGTCATGTGTTAAACATTCTCCTTTAGCATGTTTAAAATAAAAGTCTTGATTTGGTTGCGGTCAGTTAGAGAGCAGGTGCCAGGATTTTCTTTTATAACTTAGTCATTTGTTATTTAGTACCAGTAGCTTGGCTTGTTAACAACTAAATAAATAAAGATTGTCACTAGGTTTGAATTATTAAGAGTTTAACTTAATAAACTATCCCAATTCTGGATTGTGTACTGAATTTTGTTTTAGGCCAGGAGAATGGATGTCTCAGGCCAGGAGAATGGATGCCACCTTCATGATGTTTGGATAATATGTACTTAGACTCGTTTTGTTTTGTAAAACATTTTGTTTTGAATACATTTGGGAACAAGAAGATTTGTAACATGTTTGATTAATTAGTTACATTTTAGTTACAATCGTAAATGTTTCAATATTATGTATTAAAATGATTTGATTAATTATTTACATTTTAGTTACAATATGTCATTTTCCCACCAATTGAACTATTATTGAAGATTTTAAAAAACAATTAATTAATTATTAAATATAAAATGCGTGAAAATCAAATTTCCGCAATTGTTTTATATTTAAATTAAATTAACTAAAATTTAAATTTATTTAAAAATTTACCGCCAAAAAATATATTAAATTAATAAAATTCAAATATTTACCGTCGAAATTTGTAAATTCATGAGTAAAAAATAAAAAAAAACGGGAAATAGTCAAAGTCAACGACCAAATGTGTGACGGTTTATGCCCGTCACATACTATGTGACAGTTATTTAACTGTCATCGATGAAGGACCTACCGTAACACAGGCTACAATGACACTTACAAAAACCGTCCTGAACCCCCTTCAATGACAATTTTTAACCGTCACCGTAGGTCATTTTTCTTGTAGTGTTTACATGGTTTATTATTAGCATTATTGCATGTTTTGATGCTCATTTTGACAAGCAAGCCATGTGGTTCGGTCGATCACATGCAGTCAGACACTAAATATCGTGTTTCGCCCATGTCATGATTCGGGGCGTTACACATTACTTGACCATTTTGCCTCTCTTTAGCTCGCGGGGTCTCTCGCGAGGCAAGACATGTCGCGAGCCTTATGTCTGACCTAATTTTCTCTTTTCTTTTTCTTGATCATGTTGGCCCTCCAGGTTACATCCTCGTGTCCAAAACAATTCGACGCTCATTTTAGGTTGGTCAAGTATCCTCATGACCTTGTTACCCTGGTGTGGATTCCACATTTTCGGACTTGGCCCGACATCACGATTCTAAACCCGAAACTGCTCGATTCAGAAGTACGAATTTATCACGTCTTATATTATGCATAAATGCAAATCCTTCTATTAGTTCACGAGGCCTTATTAAATGGGGCCTGTCCTGTAATAACTCTACAAATGTTTCCATGACAGTGTTTATATATTAATTCAGACTTTGCACCATTTGGGATGTTAGATGTTATTCATATTAAGCATATTTTAGACTTGAATTTTGCTGCATATGAGTTGAATTCTAGTTTATGAAGCATGTCTAAGTTGTATGATTATTAGTTCGCTCAATTCGAGGTAATTAAATGTGATCACTACTCCCTCCGATTCAAAATAAATATCCACTTAGGCATCATTATTTGCACTTAATTCAGACCATATGCTGTTAAGTTCATTTGTTTCTATTAAGATGTAAGCACTTATTTGGTATGAATAGGTCTTAATCACTAAGATTTGAACATAGTCTTTAGGTCTCATTTTTTTCCTTGAGAATAAAACGTTAGAATCTGAATATACATCTGCATATTAAGATATTGTCTCTAGATCTGAATACTGAATTATTATGATTGTTTGTTTTCAATATCTGAATGTGCATATGAAATTAACCACTATAACATAAAATATTATAAAAACTCATTTCAATAAAATAAATTTATTTGTTATATAAAATAATAGTTTTAATACTTATATTTGATTAAAAAAATTTAAACAATCTCCTTTTTTCTACAAAGATAAATTTGAACATCTGAAATGTAAATAAAAGTGATATATTAAAATAAAAAAATATTGTAACAAAGTAACATGATTTTTTAAAGAATATGTGTTTATTATTAAAATAATAAACCTTTCTCTATCGAGTGAAAGTGATTTAAAGAGAATTGTTATGGTTGAATCCTACAAGATGTTTTCTAGTAAGATTTTTTAAAAAAAAATTAAAATAAAAAGAAGAAAACTTTCAATGCTTGACACAATTTCTGAGTGTTCTCTGTCGTTTCTTGAAGTTTAGTATTATGTATTTAGTTTCAAATTTGATTAGAGAGTTATGTAGTATTCAAGTTTTTTTTAATTCGTCGTCATTGTCTCGAGAAACACTAATTTATAAAGTCATTGTGATCTTTCAAAGATTGAGAAGTGAATGTAGGAATTTTATTGATGAGAAGAGAAGTCCTGGAATATTTTGTGAAATAAGAGATATTATTTTAAACGAGTCTGAATTGTGTTTAGGCCTCCTTTGTTTCCATTAAGATTAAGACGTTTGAATATGAACACACATCTGAATATTAAGATGTACATTAAGATTTAGATGTCTGAATCTGAATACACATCTGAATATTAAGATATTGTCTCTAGATTTAAATACTATATGATTAAGACTGTCTGTTTTCAATATCCGAATGTGCATATGGAATTAACCACAATATCTATAAAATATTATAAAAATCTCATTTCAGCAAAATATATTTTTAGAGAAAATAATATTTTGAATATTTATGTTTGATTAAAAATTTGAACTATCTCCTTTTTTATTTTATATAAAGGTAAAATTTGAACTATCTGAAACACAAATAAAATTTATGCATCAATACAAAGAAAAGTAACAAGGTAACATAATTTTTTTAAAATTTGTGCTTATTATTTAAATGGTAAACTTTTCTCTATCAATTGAAAGTGATTCAAAAGGATGAATCCTACAAAATGTTTTCTAGTAAGAAACTCTGTCAAAATAAGATAAAAAGAAGGAAACTTTTCAATGTCTGACACAATTTTTAAGCGTGCTCTGTTATTTCTTGAAGCTTGGTATTATGTATTTAGTCCCGAATTTGATTAGAGTGTTATGTAGTATTCAAGTTTTTTTCTTCAATTCGTTGTTATTATCTCGAGAAACGTTAAATTATAAAGTCACTACGATCTTTCAAATATTGAGAAATGAAGGTAGAGATTTTATTGAGAAGATTGATTCACTCATGTTTAATTTTTTCTGGTGCAAAATAAATCATGAACTAGGTTAAGACACATAGCAAATTCTTTGACAGATTAAAAAAAAACTTTAATTTTTGTTGTTGTTACAGTTAATCAATCAATATTTGTGGACTAAGTCTTAATGGTGTTAAGACTCTATTACAGATCTGATTCATTAAGACCCATTAAGAGACTTCATAGGAAAAAAATAAATGAACTTAATGGACTAAGTCTGAGTGATTAAGATTCAGACATTCAAAACAAATGCACTTAATGAGCTGAATATGAATGATTAAGATTCAGATCTACATTAAGTGCAAACAAATGAGGCCTATGACTCTGTTGCATATCTGATTTATTCAGACATATTCAAACGCATTAAGAGGCTTCATAAGGAAATAAAACAAATGAACTTAATGAGCTGAATTCAGACCTGTAAAATAAATGTACTTATGGTTGAATCTAAATGATTAAGATTCAGACCTCCATTAAGTGTAAACAAATGAGACCTTAATATCATTAAAAGATAAATTTGTATGGATAAATTTTACCACCACTTTGTCCACAATCATCAGCTCCACCCCTCCCCTACACTCCCAACCCCACCCACCACTTCAACCTTACCCCTACCACCACCCTCCCCACCCACCCCCTCTCCATACCCCGTCCTACCACAACTAACCACCTCTATCATCACAATCACAACCACCATCACTATGAACCACCACCACCACCCCTCTACCCTTCACCCTCCACCCTCCACCCACTTCACAATCACTAACCACTTCTGTCATCACAACCACCTGCCACCATCACCATCCTTACCCTCTCAACCCCCACACCCATCACCACAACCACCGACCTACCTACCCATATCAACTACCACTCACACACTCTTCACCCCCACCTCACCACTATCCTTCACCACTAATATCCTCTGCTATCACAACCGCCACCACTGTCAACTATCACTATCGTCGCTAATCACCAATCACCACCACCAACTACGACAATCACCATTAACAACCATCACTACTGATAACCACCACCGTTAATCTATACCACAAATATCACCTTCATCATTATAATAATATCAACAACCATCGTTGTCATTACCACTGTCATCGCCACCACCACTATCAGCTACTACTACCATGGTCGATTCTTATTACCAACCACATTTATCATTTTAACTAGCATTGTCGCCAACTACCACCTACATCATCGTCAACCACCACAAATGCTTCAGTCACCACCACCAATTACTAACATCAACCAACTCCAGCATCACAACCGTCACTACCACTATCTACCGTCACCATCGAGTCATTCACTACAACACCAGTTACATCCACTATCACAACTATCACCATCACAACCACTACAAAGCATCTCCATTATCACTAGCAAACATAAATATTAGTTTATTATTTTATTATTTTTATTTAAGTTATATTTATTATGTTTAAATAAATACATTGTGCATATTCAGATGTTGAAAAATAAACAGTTTTAAATCATTTAGTATTCAGATCTAGAGATATCATCTTAATCATACGTTCATTCAGTTCAGACGTCTTAATCTAATGAAAACAAATGATGCTTTAGCTTTTTTATTTGGGAAAATTACACAAATAAAACTTTTTAAAAAGGTGTTTAAAAGAGTTACAACTGCTTTAAAAAAAATTACATAAACACAATATATTTTAATTTTTAACTTTTTAATTATATTGTGTACAACTTTCCATATCTCTTAAATGTCTCTATGAAATGCATTAAAATGAAAAACTTGACTTGCCACTAAAATAGGATATTGATTAATAATTGACACCCCATTCCATAAAAATTGGCTTCCTCTCTACCATGACATAATTATTAGATATTCAATTTTATTCTCTCTTCCATGAAATAGGAAAATTAACTCAAATATATTTAAAATTGTATATATTTAATATAGTATACAATATATACCTAATATATGAATACAAAATGTATGTGTTCAAATATGAATAATATATATATATATACATATTGTGTAATATACATAAGAAATTATATTATACATAGTATATAATAGTTAATATACATAACAAATAATATTATATATAGTATATAATAGTTCAATATACGTAATAAAAGTACAATAATATATATACTTGTTCAAAGAATTGTACAAATATATATCGTATAATCAGTAATATACTTGCTTTATGGATTAGAATGTTAGCTAAGTATGTTAGAGATTTTTAGAAAGTAATTATTGTGTTTTGATATGTATTAAATTTGACTATCACTTAATATGAAAAAATCCTTATTTTTAGACATTTATTCATAACTAATATTCTTGAATTATGGTATACCCTATATATTATAGAATATTTATTGTAGATTAAGTAATATAGTTAATAATAGTAGATTATGAAATATTTTTTACTCATTTACTAATCAAGCTATAAATGTTACAGTAATTTGTTATTCATTAATCATGAACATGCCTATAATATAACATCAAGCTTATCTATATTTAACTAATCATTTTTTCTCACCTATATAAACACAGGTAGCAAGACATTAGTATAACACCAATTATTAAAAAAATGTTGATGAAAAACTCATTCATCTTCATTTTGGTAGCAATATTCCTTAGCAAGCCTATTATAGCCAGCTCTTCAAATCCTAGTTTTGTTTACACAGATGGAACTCATTTTGCATTAAATGGAAAGCCATTTTATTTGAATGGTTTTAATGCTTATTGGCTAATGTATATGGCTTCTGATCCATCAACTAGGAATAAGGTTACAACTGTATTTCAACAAGCTACTAGGTTTAAGATGAATGTTGCTAGAACTTGGGCTTTTACTGACGGCGGTTCTAGACCCTTACAATCTGCACCTGGTGTTTACAACCAACAAATGTTTCAGGTAATTTTATACACATGAAAGTTCAGTAATTATAGTTTTTCCTCCATGTAGATGATTTTTTTCTGAGTTTTTGTAATATATTTTAATGCGTCTCCGGAAACATTCTACCCTCTCCAGACATCTTCACATAATTTGAGACGGAGGGAATAAACATTTTTGGGTGTTATATATTTTCCTCTTTTAAAGCTCTTTTTTTTTGTTTTGTTTATCAGGGTTTGGATTTTGTGATATCAGAAGCCAAGAAATATGGAATTCACTTAATTCTTGGATTAGTTAACAATTGGGATGCTTTAGGAGGAAGGAAACAATATGTAGAATGGGCAAGGCAAAGAGGGCAGCAATTACAAAGTGAAGATGACTTCTTCACTAATCCTATGGTAAAAGGGTTCTACAAAAATCATGTCAAGGTAAATAATTTTAATTTTCATTTAACTTAATGAGATGTTTTACTATTTTTTTATACAATTAAAAATTATACTTTACATACTGGCTAAAATAAATTTAAAAAATAATTAGGTTTTTCTGTTCCTTATTTTCTCAAGTTCTTATTTTGTTTATTTTTTTGTATAAAGGTTGTGCTTACAAGAGTGAACACAATAACCAAAGTTGCATATAAAGATGATCCAACAATTCTTGCATTTGAACTTATAAATGAACCTCGTTGCCCATCCGACCTCTCTGGTAAAACCATACAGGT
This sequence comes from Przewalskia tangutica, assembly GCA_029844215.1. Lineage (NCBI taxonomy): Eukaryota > Viridiplantae > Streptophyta > Magnoliopsida > Solanales > Solanaceae > Przewalskia > Przewalskia tangutica. The sequence continues at coordinate 97,147,038 of CM056731.1, forward strand.
ATTATATTTTGAGCAAAGTTATCCATTTAGCCGGTCGATAAAAAATAATTACATCTTCTAGTTAAATACATAAATTATATATTATTAGCCGTGTATATAGGTATACTATGTATAATATATTTACCATATTAGTAAACCTATATACACGGCTAATATATACTAATACGTATAATTCCTGTATATATATTACCTGACATCATCTATATTTTTCACTATTTTACTTTAAGTAATAATTATATATCTTTTTTCTTGAATTTATATTTGCAGAATTGGGTCACAGAAATGGCAGCACATTTTAAATCAATAGATAAAAATCATCTCTTGGAGATTGGACTTGAAGGATTTTATGGACATAACAGGAAACAATTCAACCCTAGATCTATGGAATTTGGGACTGATTTCATCACCAACAATCAAATTAGGGGAATTGATTTTACCACAATTCATATGTACCCTGATCAATGGTACATAATCTTTAATGTTCTCTTCCTTCATGCATATATACTTTTGCACAAGCCCTTTTCCCCGTAATCGTAATAAATCAAGAATGAAATCACAGGGCGGGGGCCACCGGAGCTATCTGCGTCGAGTGTCTTGTCTTCAATAAAATATTTTGAAAAAAAGAAGGAAAATAGAAAGAAGAAAAATTCTATTACACTTTGTTTAAAAAAAATATATCCTTAGTCCAAGTCCAAGCCCCGGTGTAATTGAGGAACATGATCAATGAGAATTTATATAACCGGTCCTAACTTGTTTTGACTGAGTCATAGTTATTGTTGTTGTGGTTTGAAAAATAAGTTTCTCACTTTTGTTATCAACCAAATCAGATATTGGCTAAGGGTTTCTAAATATGGATTTAACTTGTACACGTTGATAGTGTAAAAAATGTTTACACAACACATTTGATACGCTGTATTACATTGGACTGCACTAAACAAAAAAATAATACAATGTTTGGTGAGTGTTTTCAGTCGGACTGGACTGTACTATTTCTAAAAATAGTACACTCCAACTGCCATTTTTTAGACTCATCTAGTGTATGTCTCCCTGAACTGTACAAAAAATAAAAAATAAAAAATACAGTCCATTATATATTAATACTCTAATACCGTCCATTATATATTAATACAGTCCATTACAATACAATACAGTTCAATATAAAAATATACAGTCCAGTGCGACGTACCAAACGAGCCCCAAATGTGTTTTAACTTGTTGAATATGTAAATTACTTTATTTGTCTAGGTCATTAATCTCACTTGTTATAAATGATTACGTGTAATTATCTTTTAGATGACTTAATAGTATTAAAAATTTAAATTTCAACTTATAAAAGTTTTACTCCTAGATATATGTATCTCTTTTAAACGAAGAAGACGCGCCGAGTTGTACTTTCTTTGTATCAAACCATTGTCATTTTATGTTTTTTGAGACTCAATCTAAATAATTTACATAGTAAATCATGAACGATATGTTGATTTTTATGTCAATGTTCATTAATTTTAAAGACTACATGAAAGATCATCTGTCAGAATAATTTATGTTTTCAGAGGCATATAATGTTTGTACCCTTAATCGAGCCTTTTGGACTGCAGGTTACCAGGTTCAACTCCAGAGTTCCAAGATAAATGGGCTTCACAATGGATCCAAGCCCATATAAATAACGCCAAATTGTTGAAAAAGCCTTTGCTTATTGCAGAATTTGGCAAGGCTTCAAATAGCTCAGGCTACACTGTTGGAATGAGGGACAACTATTTTGGGAAAATATATGGAACCATTCTTAATTGTGCCAGAGTTGGAGGCCCATGTGTTGGTGGGCTTTTTTGGCAATTAATGGACCAAGGAATGGGAAGTTTTGGTGATGTTTATGATGTGGTCTTGCAATCGAGCCCATCAACTGATAGAGTCATACTCTTACAATCTCTCAGGCTCTCTAAACTAAATTAAAGTTGTAATAGTATTTTAATTTCATTCAAGCATCAAGATTATTGTAATTTATCTAGCTTTGACTATCTCGGTCAAAGATGAAACTGATCTTATTGGAGAATTTATGAAAGTTGTTAGATATTTCAAAGATCTTCTCTTATTGTCACTTATTGTATGAAGCGCAAAGGATATTTATCAACATTTGTAATGATTTTTAATTTTTATTTTGTGGTTAATAATCATTAAACATGAACTATGCAATAGTAACATAGCCAGCGTAATTCCACAAGTGCGGTTTGGGGTGGATAATATGTACGCAGACCTTACTCCTATCTTTGTGGGGTAGAGAGGTTGTTTCCGATAAACCCTCGGCTCGAAATAAAAGACAATGATGTGAAGCGTGGGATCAAGAAAATATGACAATAAGATAGCAAGATTAAAAATAAATGGGGCAACACATAGTAACACACATTGAGAAAAAGAAAATATGTAATTACTCATTAATACTATTAATAAGGAGACCACTCATATACCTACTAACCTTCTAACTAATCCTCGATCTCCACATCTTTCTATCTAGGGTCATGTCCTCATTAAGTTGAAGTTGTGTCATGTCGTGCCTAATCACCTCTCCCCAGTTCTTTTTCGGCCTACCTCTACATTTCCTAACTCCTGTTATAGCCAACCTCTCACACATCCTTATTGGCACATCCACACACCTCCTCTTCACATGTCTGAACCATCTCCGTCTCGCTTCCCTCATCTTGTCTGTCACGGGGCCACTTCCACCTTGACTCATATAATATCGTTCCTAATCATATCCCTCCTAGTATGCCCATAAATCCATCTGAGCATCCTCATCTCCGCTGCACCCATCTTCTGAACGTGGGCGTTCTTGACTGACCATCACTCTACCACATACAACAAGGCCTATCTAACCACCACTATGTAAAATTTACCTTTCATCCTTGGCGACACATTCTTGTCGCACAGTACCCCAGATGTGAGCCAAGAGCTCAAACTCTTCTAGTTAATAAGGTTAAGCAGCGGCAAGACTAACAGGGGCAAGAGCCAGAGCGTCTATTTACTCAACGCTTCATTTCACCCACCCACCCCAATACGACGAGTGGCATCATCGCACTAGGCATGCACTTACACTTACATACTTTAATTTTTTTATTAGTGTTAATATTGGGTTTGGTGTTGTGACATTTTTCCCAACATATCATTTTTAGTACTAAGTTAAAATTCAGAAATGCTGAAACAAATGTCACGACATTCGAATCAACATTCTATAAAACAGTTTTGCCTTACTTCATGGAACTGAAGCAAATCTAGTGAGATTTTTACCACGATGGTAAAGTGACTTGACAAGGTGATTAGGAGTTGATAAAAAACATGGGAAGAACAAGTCAAAGTTGTTGCTAAGCCTGGGGAACAAGTCCAAGAAGTTAGAGGATTTTGCTCCATGATCTTCTCCAACAAACCTTATCGACTGCCCATCTTTCCTTCAACCTCTACAACCAATCGATGAGCTTTTCAAGGAATACTCTTTACTATAAATAGAGAGGGAATAATAGTGAATCTATATCCAGAATCAGATTGTAAAAATATCAAGAGAGCTCTCGAGAATTCATCTTAGAAAATTGGATCACAAGTGTTGTCTGAGCGTGTCGACAACATTCTGTCCAACATTATAATTGATGTTTAGATTCTAGATTTGTTCTTCATTGAAGCAATCTTAATGAGATGTTGTCTATGTCTATTTAGATAGATTTTTCAGGCAGAAGTCATCTGCGACTTCAAATTTTTAATTCCTTTTGTATTATCTTGTAATATTGTAAAAGAATGAATTTATTCAATTGTATATAAATATATACAATACTTTCGGTCATTGACCATCATAGGTTATATAATCAATATAACCCATGTAAATATTAAACATTTATGTTCTTAATTTTCCGCTGCATTTACTCTAAAAGTTTTCTGTTTTATCGAAGTGTTGCCACTTGTGATAGACGACATTATCGCTAACATTTGCAAACTGTATCAGCATTCAATTTTATTTACTTTCAGTTTGTGTTTTACTGTTCCATAGTATACTCCCGGGGACCTAACAAGTGGTATCAAAGCCGACACTTAACACAATAAGTGTTTGGTCCTTTTATTTACAACTATGGATCCGGCTAATTCAACAATTGGTAGGCTTTCTATTTTAGATGGTTCAAACTATGCCTATTGTAAGATTCACATACCCTCTCATATCAAATCAATTGATATTAGGGCAATGAGATCTATCACCAATGGATATGTTGTTCCAATGCTACCACCGGATGAGTAAGGTGACATACTTGTTAAACCTGAATCCGAATGGACTGTGAAAGAAACCAATAATGTAAGATTCAACGAAAAGGCCTTAGATGCCATTTTTGGATGGGTTGATCTTTACATATTCAAACTCACAAAACTGCTCAATCGCCAAAGATGCATGAGATACTTTACAAACTCATTGTGAATGTAGCTCTAGTGTTCGTCGAACGAAGATTCGTGTGCTCATGAGTAAATATGAACGTTTAAGGATGGAGGAAACAAAGGACATTAAAACCTATTTTTAAAAGTTGATTGACATCTCTAATGAATGTCAAGTGCTTGGTGTCCCTTTTACCAACACTCAAATTGTGGAAAAAGCACTCTGTTCTCTTCCTAAAAAGTTCAATATAAAGATTTGTGCAATTGAAGAAGCTCATAATCTTGCTACAATGGACCTTCATACCTTAATGGGTATTCTCAAAACCTATGAGATGAATATTGAGAATCAAAGGACATTGTATAAGAATAAAGATGTAGCATTTCAAGTCAAATCCCTGGAGAGTCAAATCGAAGAAGAGGATGAGAATTTTGAAGAAATTGGTGATGGTGCAAATATTGCCCTCCTTACTCGAAAATTTAATTCAATGGTAAGGAAGTTCAACGATGATAGAAATAAGTTCAAATCCAAAGAACACCAAAACCAAGGTTTCAATCAAAAGTCCATTAAACTCCTTCCTATAGTTCAAAGAGGAAATCAACTAAAGAGAACCAACTTAGATCGTACCAATTTTGATCACAAACAACTTGAAACCGTGCAATGTCATGCATGCTCGGAGTGGGGTCATTATGCTAATGAATGTGAAAATACCTTGAGGAAATTTGGTAAAAGTCTATGGGTGTCCCTTAGTGACAACGAAGGAGAAGAGGAGATAGATCAAGAGATAGAGTCACAAGAAATGATGTCTACTGTTTTCGAACATTCCTTATCGGACGAAGAAAATGTCGTCGACAGTGTTGTAAAAAATGTCACAACATTTGCATCAACATCAGCGACATCATCTATATTTCCAGTAACATCTGAGAGGTATGAATACTTTAACTATCCCGATGTTAATTGCTTCAGTGGTTTTGTTTCTAATAGTGAGACTAACTTTGAAAATCAAGTTGACTCCAAAGATGACATGATTAAGGAATTACAAAAAGTTTGTAATCCTAATCATATAATCCAAGCAACTTGACACAAAGTTAAAATCTTTAACTCTTGAGAATGCAGATTTAAAAGGCATGATAACCCTTTTAGAGGTTGCACTTACCAAAAAGGACGTTGAATTTGGTAAGATAAGTACAAAGTTGGATTTAGCTGAATCAACCTTCCTTAAGCTCAACTTAGGGACTTCTAAACTGGATGAGATACTCGGCTTTAGTAAACTTACACATACATGTACTGTGTATAAAAACTCTCTTAAAATAATATGCTCTAGTTTGTTTGACAAAAATGAGAAAATATGCTTTGTAAAGGAGAAAGGATTAAATAATAAGTTCTCATATATGTCAAGGAATATGAAGTTTGTGTGTCATTATTGTAACTCACCTGGTCACTTAAAATCATATTGTTTCAAACTTCAAAATTATGTGAGTAAAATGTTGCCTAAAAGGCTGTCCAACATCTCGGACAATATTCGAAGCAACATTTCCGAGCCTAAAATTAAAAAATGTTTTAAAAGAGTTTGGGTTCCCAAAATAGATGTAACTTGTAATGTTGCGATAACTGCTTTAAGGACTAATATTGCAGGTTCTTGGTACTTTGATAGTGGATGTTCACGTCACACGACAGGTACAAAAGAGTTTCTAAAGAACTACGAGTCATTCAGTGGATGTAACATAACTTATGGAGGTGACAGTAAAAGCAAGATAATTGGAAAAGAGATCTTAAATGTTCCTGGTTTTCCTACCTTAAAGAATTCTTACATGTTGAGGGGTAAATGGATAATTTGATTAGTATAAGTCAACTATGTGACGACAATCTTGAGGTAAAGTTTAATAAGAATGCATGTAAAGTTACAAATAAAGCTAACATGTGTGTTATGACAGGTACAAAAACATGTGACAATTGCTATCTTGTTGGAAGACAAGAAATATGTAATAATGTAGTACAGATGACACAACATTGTGGCATCAAAAGTTAGGATATATAAACTACCGTAACTTAGAAAGATTGATCTCTTATGAGGCAGTAAGAGACATTTCTAAATTGAGTCCTAAAGGTAAAACAGTGGTTTGTGAAGATTGTCTAAAAGGTAAACAAACTCATGTTTCCCATAATGTTGTCCAGAATGACGGACAACATTCAGGTACGTCTCACTGTTTTCAATTACTGCACATGGATCTTATGTGTCCAATTGAGGTAGACAGTTTAGGAGGCATGAGGTATTCCTATGTGATTGTAGATGATTTTTCTAGATATTCATGGTTATATTTTTTGAAAGAAAAATCTCAAACTTTTGACATGTTTAAAGTTTTGCACTCTAGGATAAGAAATTTATTTTATTCTCCTATTTTTCAGATTAGGTCCGATCATGGAAAAGAATTTGAAAATAACTTGTTCTCAAAATATTATGAGAAAAAAGTATTTTCTATGAATTTTCTGCTCCCAAACTCCTCAGCGGAATGATGTAGCAGAGATGAAGAATAGAACACTACAAGAAATAGCTAGAGTTATATTTAGATCTAAGAAACTGTCAAAACGTTTTAGGCTGAAGCCTTGAATACTGCAAGTCACATCACAAATAGAGTCTATCTTCGGCCTAAAACAAAAATGACACCCTATGAGCTAATAAATGTAAAGAAACCTAACTTACGTTACTTTCATGTTTTTGAGTGTATTTATTATATTTTAAGTTATAGAGACCATTTGACAAAGTTTGACTCTAAAAGTGACAAAGGAATTTTTGTTGGCTATTCTCAAAATAGTCATGTGTATCGAGTGTACAATATTAGGACCAAAACTGTATAAGAGTCTGTAAATGTTATTTTTGATGATTTTACAGAGAATACATCTGAAAATAACACTATAGTTTCAGTGGAAAATGTGCAGACTGCTGAAGAACCAGATGTTGCTCCAAATGTTACAACATCTGAAGCAACATCTGAACCTGAACCTGAACCAGAGATCACATAAGGTGCAGATGAGGAGTCAAATGCTGAGTTGCTAGATCAAGTACGAAGGGACCCCTCATCAAGGATTAGGAATAATCATCCAACAGGTTAGGTAATAGGGGGAGTGTTTGAGGGAGTAAAAACAAGAGGGAAAGAACCATTCATTACATAGATATGATAAGGTATAAGTTTATGTCTACCATGTACCAAAAGATAAAGCAAAGTGAATATGCAATCTTCATCTCCCAAAGTAAGTATGCCAATAATCTAGTTAAGAGATTTGGATTGGAAAATGCTAAACAAATGAGAACTCCAATGGGATCGTCACAGAAGATATGCAAAGATAATGTTGGCAAAAATGTCGACCCAACATTGTATCGATCTATGATAGGTAGTCTTTTATATCTAACTACTAGTCGTCCTAATATAATGTTTGATATTTGTGTATGTGCTCGATTCCAAGCCTGTCCGAAAATCTCCCACTAAAATGCCATAAAATGTGTCATTAGATATGTTGCCGACACATGTGAGTTGGGAATTTGGTATTTCAAAGACATTAATCCTAATTTAATAGGATATAGTGACTCGGATTGAGCTGGTGATGTGGATGATAGAAAGAGTACAAGTGGAGGATGTTTTTATCTTGGCAATAATCTTGTTTCTTGGTATGATCGTAAACAAAATTGTGTCTCACTTTAACTGTTGAATCTGAATATGTAGCAGCTGGAATTTGTTGCTCTCAATTAATATGGCTAAGACACATGTTAGACGACTATGGTTTTTCAAGCAATATCTTAGTTTTGTATTATGATAATTTGAGTGCTATAAATATTTCCAAAAATCCAGTTCATCACTCACGTACAAAACATATTAATATTAGACATCACTTTTTAAGAGATTTGGTTGAAAAACAGGTAGTTCAAATTGAACATATTGACAATCTTCAACAACTAGCTGATATTTTTACAAAAGCTTTGGACCATGAGAGATTTTCTAGTTTGAAGAAATCTCTTGGTCTTTGTAATCTCTAAAAAGATATTTTGGTGAATATTGGCTGAAGTGTTTCTAATATTTCAGGTGACATTTACCTATGTAATATCATAATCTGATTATTGTTGATGTATAGTGCATTAATATTTGTCACACAAGCATGATCCTAAATAAGAACATGATTCGAATGTGTTACCGTTCTCTGCGATGATAAATATCATAAAAAAAAGTATCAAAATAAGGCAAAGCCTTTACTAACTTTTGACAACTGTGCAATATGGGCAAAGCCATTGAAATGATACCGTTCCTATTCTATAGGAGTATCAAGTGCTTAAACTGAAATTATGAGGATATGTTGTGATATTTTTCTATGCTTACGCAAGTGTACGTATCGTTCAAGTAATAAAGATATGTAAGACCGAGTTATCGTCCACAGAGACTGGTTTATCAAGTACCGAATATCTAATTTATGGTATCTATTTGGTTAACGTTCTTTTGTTTGGGGATTATAACTAAGTAAAGTGCAAAAAATAAACTAAGGTTGATAATACTTTTATTTAAAATAGTTATGATGGAATAGGGCTTCCAATCTCCTCAATTATCCACTCTTTCACGTGTTAATGCAATGCTAATGACTCTTCTTCTTATTAAGATAACAGATTAACTAATATGTCTTATATTTTCGGTTAGGACATATAAAAACTCAATCTTGTGCAGAAACCTTCTATATTTCTATGATAGAATTTACCACACATGAGGATTAAGAATAATAACCTTAAATACTACACAAGTATCGGGGTACTTGTTATACCCCGTAGTTCTGGCCATGCGTATGAGAGCGTACGAAAGGAGTAAGACTTAAAATTTTCGAAAGGTAAGTTGACGGATTGTTTCGGACGGGTTTTAGTCAACTTTGGGGCGGGTTATGACCCGGTACATTGAGAGTTACTAGGTGTTTCAAAGGCCTAGTGCGTAGTTCGTTGAGTCTAGTTTCCAATGCAACCAACCGTTCGTCGATAGGACATCGGAGTAGGAAGTTATGGGTGTTACAAGTTCAGTGCGCAGACGGACAGAAAGGTGTTTCGGGCAGGAGCCACAGGGCCGCGGCGCCGGAAAGATCTGAGGGCTCGCTTAAGTTGCAGAGCCGCGGCGCCGGAAAGTCCTGAGAGTCGGCAGGAGTTGCAGCGCCGCGGCGCCGGCTGCAGGGTCGCGGCGCCGAGGCGGGTTCTGCAAAGTTAAGTGGGAAATTATGCACCGTTTTGTTCTAAAGGAGGTCATGGGTGGGTGACAAGTGCCCCCCCCCCCCCCATCTGATTTTGCATGCACTAATTGACCAAGTCTTGAAGACTTGGTCATTCTTCAAACTCTCACATCTCTCTAAAGCTAAAGCTCTCACTTCTCTCTAGAATTCCAAGAGAAATTCAAAGCTTAAGGAAAATCTGAAAATTAGGACAAGAAGGAAGCTTGTGGCTAGCTTGTAAGGGTTGTTGTGGTGGTGTTCTTGGAAAAGAGGCTAGCAAAATTGTTGGAATAATTTTGGCTAAAGCTCTAAGGTAACAATTCTTCTCTTATAGCTAGTTATTGATGTTGCATGTGAAGAAGAAGGAACTTATAGTAGTAAATAATGCTCTTAGATTCATTGCATGTAAGAAATATTGTTTGGTTATGAAAGGATTGGTTAAAAAGGTTATGTGAGCATGTTGTAGCCTAAAAACTATCTTAAACTTGTTAAGTTAATTGTTGTACCTTATGGGGCAGAATTTTACACACCCAAGTTTAGGTGTGTAATCCCCTTTGAAATGTTTGGATTGTTGGACCTTAAATGTGGCGTTTGGATATTGAATTCGGCCTTGTTAAAGGTGGAAAGTATGTAGAAACAAAGGAAATGCTGCCCAATTTTCCTTAGGAATTAGTAACTTTGAACTTGGAAATGTCTACATTGAAATTAGAGGTTAATAAACGTATTATGGTCATTATAGGTTGACATATTACGTGCGGTATTTTGGGCTTAGCAAGTGGATTGACCGAAGAGGTATGTGGAGCTTTCTTATCTCTTAAGCATGAGTAGTTGTACCTATGTAGTACGGTAGACGTACAAGATTTGACATTTTTCACTTGTTTTAAGTATATAATACTTGTTTCGTTTTAAAGTATAAGTCCCTTGGTTAAAGGGAGATGTGTTTGACTAGTGTATAATGATAATATAACAACTTTAGGGAAGTTGGTTGTATTGGCTTTATGAAAGGTTGACAAGAGAAGGTTTACTCCAAGTAAAATGAGTACGGATAAAGTATTTAGATTTTGTGGAAAGGCAAATTGTTTTTAAGACATTAATTGCCTAAGGTTTTAAAAGAGATGAAGTCACTTGATTTTAGAAGCTTATTGTATTTTTAAAGGTAAACGTAACTTGTTTTGCAAAGTTGTCGGGACTTGATACTACGGTTACTAGTATCTTGGAAGTTTACATAAAAAAGAGTCATTTTCTTAAAAGGTTTAAGGAACGTGGTACTTGGGTTAAATTCCCGGATTTTCTTTTAAAATGACATGTAGTGCCTTAAGTAACTAAAATGAGAGGATGTACTAGAAATGTTATTAAGGAGTTAGGAGATATTCTTAACTTGCTTACGTTTACGTTTGATAAGCGTGGCGCATGTTATGTATGATAGCTGGTTGCGATTTATGTATTATTATTATTATTATTATTACTATTTATGCCATGGATTTGCTACCCATGATGCGAGTGCGGCGCTTGTACTCATGCGGGCCCACAGGGTCCATGCGGGTGAAATAGTCTCATGCAGGTGAAATAGTCTCATGCGAGGCGGATGACCTCATGCGGGTGAAATAGTCCCATGCGAGGTGTTGACCTTATGCGGGTCCACAGGACCCATGCGGGTGAAATAGTCCCAGGAGTAGGATTGTTTAATGATACTACGGGCGGGAGATCCTGTTTTGGTCATGAGCCTCCTATTTTATGCATTAAAGTTTATACTTGTTACTCTCATTGTTAGTAAGGCACATTGTACGGTATTTTTGACTCTCTTCCATGACTCCAGTTTATTTTAAACTTATGATAGTTTTACAGTATTTTTCAGTTTTACATACTTGGTACATATTGTGTACTGACCCCCTTCCTCGGGAGCTGCGTTCATGCCGCAGGTAAGGGAAAGCAGGTGGTGGATCCTCGTTCTTAGGATCCTTACTCAGGTGTCAGGAGCTCCATTTCTCCGGAGGCTCGACTTTTGGTACGGTTCTCCCCGGTGTTGTAGATATTTGTACATTCAGGGGCATGACGGGGCCCTGTCCCGTCATAGTGTTTACTCTTTCTTAGAGGTTTGTAGTCCTGTTATAACTTGGGTTGTTAGGGATGTGACTGTTCGGTTTTGATTATATTAGAGGTAGCCATTTTTGGTTAGCTTGTTTATTTTCTATATGGGTTCTTGTTGTGAGTTTATTTTCCGCTGGTTTTCTCTGATGTTGTATCACGCGGTGCGAGGTAAGGCACCGATCACGGTCCGTGGTCGGTCGTGACAAAAGTGGTATCGAGCGATTAATCCTCGGAAAGGGTCTACAGGCCGTATCTAGTAGAGTCTTGATTATCGGTGTGTTGTGCACCACATCTATAATCAGGAGGCTGCAGGATATTTAGGATTGGTTTCCATTCTTTCTCTCTAAGATCGTGCAATAGAGCTGTGTTATAGGTTGAACTCCCTCTGACATATTTTCCTGTGACGATTATGCCTCCACGCAGGCAACCGCGGCCCGAGAAGGGCAAGCGGCGAGGAACTACTAGTAGGACAGAGGTTACGAGGCACAGTCGATGCATGCAGGAGGTGTTTCGGACGGCGAGTTCCACAACGTCGCCAACCCCAGCAGAGTTCGGGGCGGCAGCAGCGGCTACTGAGACCGCGATACATGAGCCTCCAGTTACACAGCCTGGAGCGGAGGATATGGGCTACAAGGAGATGACCCATTTATTAGCGAGATCGTGGCGAGCGGGAGGATAGGCGGGAAGCGGATGCCGGTTGTACCGTAGCCCCGCGTAGGCGATAACGAGGCTGCGAGACTTTTGAGTTGCGATCCACGAGTTCTGGTCGAGACTCGAGATGACCTTCAAGTTTATCAAGCGATTCTGTTGGTCATAAAAGTGATCAGGGCTTCAGAGACAGAGTCGATATTGTTGGGCTCTCATCGGCTGCGGGATACTGCGGTTGACTGGTATGATTCATGGGAACTGTCCCGGGGGGAGCATGCGCTTCCAGCTATTTGGGACGAGTTCTCAGAGGCGTTCCTTGGCCATTTCTTGCCTCCGCAGATGAGGAGGGCTCGGGCAACAATTTTTGACCGAGGCGAGTGGGCGGGCGATCGGGAGTACAATGTAGAGTTTGACTCATTGGCTCGGTATGTACCCGCTTTGGTAGCAGACATGGAGGACAGGGTGCACCGCTATGTCACAGGGCTCGATGATTACTTGGCCGAGAGTTGCACGGGAGTAGCTCTTCAGCCGGGCATGGATATTGCCCGCATGCAGGCATATGCACTTGGGTGTGAGGAACGCAGGGGCCGACGGATTGACAGGTATCAGCAGAAGAGGGCTAGGACAACAGGGTCCTCTGGTAGTTTTCGAGGTAGACAACCTCAACAGCAGACCGGATTTGCACCTCAGCCGGTTCAGAGCGCTCCTCCACCATCTTCCGGACATACAGGGCATTCAGGAGCAGGACAGGGTTCTAGGGCTTCTGTTTCTCAGAGGGACCAGGGTTCCAGGCAGATGAGGCCACCTATACCTCGGTGTGGTCGATGTGGCGATTGCCATTATGGAGGGTGTCGTGGTACTCCAGGAGCTTGCTACTCTTGTGGCCAGCAGGGCCATTTGAGGAGAGATTGTCCGTCCAGAGGCGGCGGGAATGTTATGGCTCGGTAAGCGGTCGATGTGGATCTTCGTCTTCAGTGGCGATGCGCCCCGGAGGGCAGGGTGTTCACGGACCGGCAGGCTGCGGCAGGGGTCGTGGTAGGGGTCCTAGTTCCAGCGATCCTCAGAACCGCATCTATGCTATGTCCAGCTGTCAGGACCAGGAGGCGTCACCAGATGTCGTCACAGGTACATTATTGATTGCATGTTGTGATGTATATGCTTTGATAGATCCAGGTTCTACCTTGTCCTATATATATCCTCATATTGCTGGTAGAATATGGATAGAGCCCGAGACCATAAGACCTTTTGAGGTGGCTACGCCAGTAGGTGATTCGGTGGTAGCTGAGCGGGTATATAAGGCTTGCCCGGTGACTATAGACAGTCGTCAGACTCTAGCCGACTTGATAGAGTTGGATATGACGGACTTTGATGTAATTATGGGTATGGATTGGCTAGCGTCTTGCTATGCCAATGTGGGTATGAGAGATTAGTTCGGTTCGGTTTCTGGTGGTCGGTTATCGAGTGGAAGGGGAATACTGCGTCGCCGAGGGGTAAGTTTATTTCTTACCTCAAGGCTAGAAAGATGGTGCGGAAGGGGTATATCTACCATATGGTTCGAGTATTCGATACTGAGGCTGAGATACCGGACCTTGATCGATTCGTCGTTAGAGAGTTTTGGGCGTATTACGGACGAGCTTGGGTATCCTCCCGAGAGGAGATTGAGTTTTGCATTGATTTGGCGCGGACACTCGGCGATATCTATTCCGCCATACAGGATGCTTTCTTGAGTTGAAGGAATTGAAGGACCAGCTGAAGGACTTGCTGGAGAAAGGCTTTATCAGGCCAAGTGTTTCTCCCTGGGGAGCGCCAGTGTTATTTGTAAAGAAGAAGGATGGGACGCTGCGTATGTGTATTGATTACAGGCAGCTGAACAAGGTAACTATCAAGAACAGATATCCCCTCCCCAGGATTGATGATTTGTTTGACCAGTTGCAGGGTGCGAGATGTTTTTCCAAGATAGACCTGCGATCTGGTTATCATCAGGTGCGAGTTAGAGAGGCAGATATCCCGAAGACTGCATTCAGGACCCGGTATGGGCACTATGAGTTCAGGGTGATGTCTTTCGGGTTGACCAACGCCCCGGCGGTATTCATGGATTTGATGAACCGGGTGTTCAAGCCATTCTTGGATATGTTCGTGATAGTTTTCATTGATGATATCTTGGTTTATTCGCACCGCAGGCGAGCATCTGGTCATTTGAGGACGGTATTGGGAGTCCTCCGGGACCGACAGTTGTATGTCAAGTTCTCGAAATGCGAGTTTTGGTTGGCTTCAGTGGCTTTCTTAGGACATGTTATCGGGGCCGATGGTATTCGGGTTGATACAACTAAGATTGAGGCAGTCAAGACTTGGCCCAGACCCACTACACCAACGGAGGTGCGCAACTTTTTAGGCCTTGCAGGTTATTATCGGAGGTTTGTGGAGAAGTTTGCTTCCATTTCAGCACCTTTGACTAAGCTGACTCGAGCGGCTATGTTCGGTGGGCGGATGCTTGTGAGGAAGTTTCGATTGCTAAAGGAGAAGTTGACGACAGCCTTGATTCTTACTCTTCCAGAGGGTTTAGATGGATATGTGGTTTATTGTGACGCTTCAGGTGTCGGGCTTGGGTGTGTGCTGATGCAGCACGGCAGAGTTATAGCTTATGCATCTCGACAGCTTAGGAAGCATGAGAAGAACTATCCCACACATGACTTGGGTTAGCGTGATGATTCATGCCTTGAAGATCTGGAGACATTATTTGTATGGAGTTCATGTGGATATGTACACAGACCACAAGAGTCTCTAGTATATCTTCAGCCAGAGGGAGCTGAACTTGCGACAGAGACGGTGGTTGGAGCTGCTTAAAGATTATGATGTTGATATTCTATACCACTCAGGGAAGGCTAATGTAGTTGCAGATGCCGCCAGTCGCGGTCGATGGGTAGTGCATGCGATGTCTGACGGAGAAAAGGGATATGGTCGAGTGTTACATCGCCTAGCGAGCCTTGGGGTTCGTTTGGTTGATTCGATAGTGATGGAGTTCGGGTTCGAGAGGTTGCGAGTCTTCCATCGTCGAGGAGTGAAGAGGCGACGATATGATGATCCGATTAGTGCGGTATCGAGATGCGACTCTTGGGGAAGAGAAGAGTCTATTGGTAGCACGATGGGGTGCTAAGATTTGAGTGTTGGTTGTGTGTTCCGATGTGACGAGATTTCGTCGTGATTGCAGGGAGGCACACAGTGCTCGTTATTCTATTCACCCGGGGTCAAC
Organism: Przewalskia tangutica; assembly: GCA_029844215.1. Taxonomy (NCBI): domain Eukaryota; kingdom Viridiplantae; phylum Streptophyta; class Magnoliopsida; order Solanales; family Solanaceae; genus Przewalskia; species Przewalskia tangutica. The sequence continues at coordinate 97,162,646 of CM056731.1, forward strand.
TAAGATGTACCATGACCTCAGGTGTATGTATTGGTGGGATGGCCTGAAGAGGAACGTGGCCGGTTTTGTTACCTGATGTCTAATTGTCGGAGTTAAGGTTGGCGGCGAAGCCCGGTGGGCTATTACAGGCTATTGATATTCCGATGTGGAAGTGGGAGGTGATCAATATGGACTTTATTACAGGGTTACCTACCACTCAGAGGAAGCATGATTCCATTTGGGTGATTGTCGACAGGCTGACGAAATCAGCCCATTTTCTTCCAGTCAGGACGACTTTTTCGGCCGAGGATTATGCCAGACTGTATATCAGGGAGATTGTGAGATTGCACGGAGTTCCTATATCGATTATTTCAGACAGAGGAGCCCAGTTCACGGCTAACTTCTGGAGGTCCTTCCAGAAGGGATTAGGGACACAGGTGAGTCTCAGTACGACGTTTCATCCTCGATCCAAGCGGACGGGCGGCGCACTATCCGGACAACGAGGATATGTTGCGGGCTTGTGTTATTGATTTGAGGTATTTGGGAGGATCATTTACCTCTTGTGGAGTTTTCTTATAACAACGGCTACCATTCTAGTATTCGGATGGCGCGCTTATGAGGCCTTATACGGGAGGAAGTGCAGTCACCGATAAATTTGATTCGAGTGGGAGAAGTGCGATTAGTCGGGCGGACTTGGTTCAGTGACGATGGATAAGGTGAAGCTTATCCAGGAGCGGTTATTGTCAGCTCAGAGTCGACAGAAGTCGTATGCAGATCATCGGCATCGACACTTGGAGTTTGATGTAGATGATTGGGTCTTCCTGAAGGTATCACTCATGAAGGGCGTGATGAGATTTGGGAAGAAAGGGAAACTCAGCCCAAGGTACATTGGGCCTTATCAGATTATCCGTAGGGTAGGCAAGGTTGCCTATGAGTTAGATCTGTCGTCCGATTTGGAGGAGGTACATCCAGTTTTCCATGTGTCTATGTTGCGGAAATGTATTGGAGATCCATCCAGAGTGCACCCGATTCATGATGTCCAGGTGACAGAGGGGTTATCGTATGAGGAGAGTCCCATAGCGATACTCGATCGTCAGGTTAGGCGACTTCGGACGAAGGATGTGGCTTCCGTCAAGGTCTTATCGCGGAACGAGAACAGGGAGGAGATGACATAGGAAGCAGAGGATGACATGATGAAGAAGTATCCTCACTTATTCCCTATACCTCAAGGTAACCCACTTTCCTGCTTGTTAGTTTAATTTGACAATTATGCTTAAGTATGTTGTGGCTCGTGGAGCGTCTTTAATTGCAAAAAGAATAGTTAAGAGGGTCTATATCGATATTGTGATTTGAGTAAGCCTAGAAGGAACATTCGGGACGAATGTTTCTAAGGGGGGGAGAATGTTATACCCCGTAGTTCTGGCCATGCGTATGAGAGCGTACGAAAGGAGTAAGACTTAAATTTTTCGAAAGGTAAGTTGACGGATTGTTTCGGACGGGTTTTAGTCAACTTTGGGGTGGGTTATGACCTAGTACATTGAGAGTTACTAGGTGTTTCAAAGGCCTAGTGCGTAGTTCATTGAGTCTAGTTTCCAACGCAACCAACCGTTCGTCGATAGGACATCGGAGTAGGAAGTTATGGGTGTTACAAGTTCAGTGCGCAGACAGACAGAAAGGTGTTTCGGGCAGGAGCCACAGGGCCGCGGCGCCGGAAAGATCTGAGGGCTCGCTGAAGTTGCAGAGCCGTGGCGCCGGGAAGTAGGGCCGCGGCGCCGGAAAGTCCTGAGAGTCGGCAGGAGTTGCAGGGTCGCGGCGCCGAGGCGGGTTCTGCGAAGTTAAGTGGGAAATTCTGCACTGTTTAGTTCTAAAAGAGGTCATGGGTGGGTGACAAGTGTCCCCCCCCCCCCCCCATCTGATTTTGCATGCACTACTTATTGACCAAGTCTTGAAGACTTGGTCATTCTTCAAACTCTCACCTCTCTCTAAAGCTAAAGCTCTCACTTCTCTCTAGAATTCCAAGAGAAATTCAAAGCTTAAGGAAAATCTGAAAAGTTAGGACAAGAAGGAAGCTTGTGGCTAGCCTGTAAGGGTTGTTGTGGTGGTGTTCTTGGAAAAGAGGCTAGCAAAATTGTTGGAATAATTTTGGCTAAAGCTCTAAGGTAACAATTCTTCTCTTATAGCTAGTTATTGATGTTGCATGTGAAGAAGAAGGAACTTATAGTAGTAAATAAGGAAATCCAGAGGCAGAAACAATGAATCCAAAGAAAAGAAGGGATTCATTTGTAACATAAAGTAGTTAATTTCATCATCAATGAGAAATGTTTGCAAAAAAAACAAAATACAATGGTGTCTTTGTTGTGAGAAAAGACCAAACTGTTACCTAGCAAAATTTCAAGAACTATTCATGAGAGTTACAAAGTCATAAATTCACTTTGTATATGAAGTATTTTTTTTTAGGTAAATGCAAATATTATTACTAATAACGGAAATAAAGATGGATACAATCAGTCATTGAGGGTTCTCAATCCTCAACGTTTAAGCAAACAAGAAATGGGGGAGGGGTGCAGTGGTCACTCAAAGGTGCCATTACAAGAGGGGATAAGATCATAGTAGTTTTAAGTCCTTCTGATTCTAGACAAGGACTTGTAACCACGGACATTCCAACAAAGTATTTTCATTAGGGAACAAAGGAGGTTTTATTAGCACTCCGCTTAGCTTCGCTTTCCACGCTTTTGGCCCATTCTTTTTGGACAAAACCTCTTGCCATCCATCATCCTTGTTGCTGGAAGCCATAACTTGTGTACCAGCCAAGCTATGCTCCCCGCGTTCAAAGTTAACGTTACTTGACACAAGCTGAGCCTTATCCGTAGCACCGTTGTATGTAACTTCCTCTAATGAAGGTGGCGGGTTCATAGGCATTTCAGAATCCTTACCCCTCATCCTAACATGTTGTGAACTGCCATTGTGAGAATTAGGCAGTGAGGACTTGGCAAGAGAATCCATGAACATGATGGGCCGAATGACCCAAAGCCGGAGGACCCGCGGCATGTGATAATTCACCCAAGCTTCCGGTACCAGGAGGTGTTATGTGCTCTGTTTGTTCAATGTCCATCAAGTGATCTGCATCTACGGGATGTTGAGAAGTTGGTGGATGAGGGGGAGGAGGGTTGGCTCCACCCGTACCTTTGTTGACCTTCAAACTAGTAGAATCATCCTTGTTGTTAGGGGGTATCTCAAGATGTGCGTGTTTTGGAGCTTCTTCATTGTTGACATCATCCCTCGCCTTCCTACACTTCAAATGGTTGTGTCAAAGCCGCACAATGATAGCAAAAGTCCGGTAATTCTCATAGTTTACCCTTTGAGTATACCTACATTATCGGGAGATTGACGACAAAATCCATTATCGGCTCTTGCTAACATCCACTTCACTAGAACTCTTGCATAGTTCATTTTAGACCTTTCCTTAGTATATTGGTCGTGTAAAGAGGTTTTCCTACACGTGAAGCAATCTTACTAAGGCAGTGGCACTCGAATAGAAAGGGAATGTCCGGGAAAGTGACCCAAATAGGAATGTCCATAAACAAATCATCCGTTATAAGGACTCCTTTATTGATAGCCTTAAGCATCATGGTTTTCCCGTAAAACATATAAGGGCCTCCGTGAAGTACATTATAGCGCTCAACCTCCGTCATGAATTTGAACAATTTCCAGCATTAGCCATATGGTATAATACCGCATTTAACTCCCATCCTTTCACAATCGTATTGATGCTTCTCTTCTGAAAGGACCGTGAAGCATCCTATTAAGCAATAGCCCCAAGTTTCTATGAAAGGTACTTCATCCTCAGCTTCTATATCTACTTCCGCCCCTTGTTGTTCAATAAATTGTAACTTCATGCCTTTAGCCTCAATCACTGGTTCCCATGAGACTCCAGCATAAGTCCTTTTGGGATGGAGGGTTCCTTTGACATGGTTTGTGGAAGGGTTGTTTTGAGTTGTATCAGTGGTATGAATATGATGTTGTTTAGAAGATTCATTAGTGTGTAAATCATTGGTGGGTATTTACGGAGGTATAGGCGGAGGGGATGGGTAGAAGGAAAAGAGCTAGTGCGCGATAGGAGGATGATTCGCGTGCCATTTGGAAGGAAGGGAATTTGTGTTGGGTTTACGGAGGAAAGAAGGAAGAGTAGGTAGAAGGGGTGGAGTGTTTTGTTTTCCGTAAAGTAGTGAAGTGTTATTAGATGAGAGGAGGTAAGTTAAAGACTTTACTCGAATGCGGGGAGAATTAAAGGCGAAAGGCTTATTTTGGTTCGGAGATTGACTCAGCTTAGCAAACTAGCTAAAGTAGGGAAGGCTTCATTTGTGACATTAAAAGGAATCGTGGTTGTTGTCTTAATACGAGAGGGCTCTTTGGTTCCCGCGTCATTCAAAGCGGACCCGCCGGTTCTTGCGTTATTAATGGCCATATAGTTCTGTGGTTCTTGAAATAGACTTAGCTTTGTTTCTCACAATTGACTTGGCTCCTTGTATAACGGAATATTCAATGTCCCTTGGTTATGCCCGGCCCGTCTTGGCAATCGCACCATCATAAAGTCCGTGCTAGTGAGTGAAACATTGGTACCGCGGCATTAATGAGTGGCGCCTCGGCACCGCCGATAATAACGTTAGAACTCTCAACGGCTTGACTCTTTGTATAACGGGGTAGTTAATGTCCCTAGGTTATCCCCTTGTCCGTCTTGGAAATCGATCCATCATAAAGGCCCGTGGTTGTGAGTGTATCCTTGGTACCCGCCACATTAATGTGTGGCGCCTCGGCACCTTCAAAAATAACGTTAGAGTCCTTGGGTGTAAACCCCGGTATCCCACGTCGACTTTGATCCATGCATAGAGTTCATATTCCTAGTTTCATTGATAACCTCACGACCGCCTTGTCCATCGACCCAAGCCAGGCCCGTAATAGGAGAGACACATCGTTTCGGGCATTAAAGTTCCTTTTCTTGACACCCGTTAAACTTCTTGGGCATAGGACTACCTTCAATGCTCTCAACTGACTTTGAATCAAGCAAGACGTGATTACTCTTGGACCCATGAACACCTGCCTGACCCGCCATGAACTCCTGACCCACGTCGACCGGTTTAGACCCGAATGCCATCGTACCTTGTTCCTCCAACAAGAATGTCGGCCCGCATTAAGCCCTTTTCGCTAACACGAGTGAATTTCGGTGGTGACGAGGTACTAATGCTAGAGTGGTATCTTGTTCTTCCGAAATGATCCCATTACCAACTAATTGGCCCATGGAATGATCGACCACCATAGAAGCATTAGAGGCGTCAATGGCTATCGGAAAAAGACACTGCTTGCCGGAAGTTTTGCCTTCAAATTCACTAATGTCCAAGCTTTCAATTTCTATATTTTTGCCCCATTCATGTATCTTTTGTAGCATAGAATCATCTACTACATTTTCTAATGGAAATCGCGAGTGCAGCGTGACATGAACCAATACTGAGGCGAATTAGAGTTAGGAATAAGATTTTCCTCGGCAATTGTTGATCGCCTCCACTCTTTTTCTTCCTTGTTCTAGTTTTAGCGAACCGCACGAACCTCCTGAATCATTGCTAGAACGTGTGTAGCGTTTAGACTTCTTCATATTGTGAACAATAACAATTAAACCATTGTGAAACAAACGAAAATCTAAGGGGAAGAAGAGGAAAAACCGAAGGAGCAACTAAGGGGAAACGTTGAGAGCGTTTTCTTAGTGAGAGAAACTTCTCTCTAACTCACTTTGTATATGAAGTATGATATTAAGATGAAGAAGGAAACAAACACACATACACAGTCATAAATGCATGGGTATGTTTAAACATACAGTTTGGTTAAGGGATGCTTTGATCTGGATATAATGGAGGTCTTTCAGGGTGTGTTGGGTATGGAGGAAAATATTTTTTCGAAAATGTCAATTTTCTAATGTTCATTTGATCAAAAAATTTAAAAAATATTTTTTTAGGAAAACAAGTTTCTTAAAAATGAGAAAAATGACTTCCCTAATGAAAGTAGACAAAACAAGTCCCACAAGTGACATTTCACCAATCACCCAATCCACCCGCCCCATCAAACCCCCAACACTTCCACCACCCCTACCCACCACAACCACTACCCAACTCACCCCCCTTCTGCGCGGTCGACCCAACCCTTCAAAAAAAAGTAATTATTTTTTTAATGAAAGAGTTTTTAATTTTGTTATTTTCTACACCACCCCACCCCCACCTAATTGTCCAATTTAATTTTAAAAGTTTTTTAACAATATTTTTTACCCCATTCCCGTGAACCCCTACCCCCTCTCATATTTTCTACTTCATATATTTTATTTTACTTTTATAAATATTTTATACAAAATGAGAAATTTTTGTGGTTAAATTTGGTGTGGGGTGGATAGTGGGGTTGTGGTTGGGGGCAAGGGGGAGGGATGGGGTTAAGAAAAAATTCCTCATTTTTTATAATTTTTGTATAAAAATAAAATAAAATATAGAAAATTTGGGGGGAGGGGGTGGGTGGGGGTGGGAGATTGTGTGGAGCGGTGTTTTCACGATCCTTTTCAGGGGTCATGGTGGTACCTACATTGTCCCCCGGTAGGCGAACCACTTCCAAAAACCCAACAATAATTTTAAACTAAAAAGCGAAAAAAAAGGAATTAATACTAAATTGTCATGATATATATATATATTGTTGGGTCCCGGGGCTACGTATTAGTAAAAAGCGTAAGATTAAAATCGCAAAAGCTAGAACAACAAAAACAGTCACTGGATGTTGCCTTCAATGTTGTGTCAACATCTAAGCTATAAACTTTTGTAGAGTAAATGCAGCGGAAAAAGTAAAGAGACACAAGGTTTATATTTTTAAGGGTATATATAAATATATCCCTTGATGGTCGATGACCAAAGGAATTGTATAAATTATATACAATTACAACTAAATTTCTTTTACAAATTGAGCTTTACAAACGAAAAGAAATTACAAACAAAAATGAAGTCGCAGATGACTTCGCCTAAAGTACAAAAGTCTAAAGACAAAATACAACATCTTCATTACAATCGCTTGAATGTTAAGCTTAATCTAGAATAAAGATAGCAATTGTAATGTGGGACTAGATGTTGTTAAAACAACTTTAGGCTAGATATGTTGATCCAGTTTTCTAAGGTAAAATTCAAGAGCTCTCTTGAAAGTTCTTCATCTACAAATCTGGATATCGATACTGTGAAGCTCCCCTCTATTTATAGTGTTGAGCTTACCTTGAAATCATCATTGATTGGTTGAGGAGGTTGAGTAAAAGAAGCCAACTGCTTTGACCGATTCTTTCTCCTGAAATATCTCAGCGTTGGACTTGGTCTTCACGCTTCTTCTTCTCCAAGTCTTTGACTGTTTCTTTTACCACGTTTTAAACACAGTGATGTGCAATTTATACACACGCTTAACGCAAGTGCACGTACCGTGACAAGTAATATAGTCTAGGTAAGACCGAATATCGTCCTCAGAGACTGGTTTTCAAGTACCGATTATCTATGCTTTAGTTTCTATTTGGTTAACGTTAATTGAGTTGGAATTCTAAACTAATAATGCAGGAAATAAACTAATTATGAAAATACTTTGATTTAAATCAGTTATGATGGCGAATTAGAGCTTCCAAGATCATCAACTATCCACTCTATTCAATCCTTAATACAATTAGACTAACTTCTAATTCTACGTTAACATAGCAGGTTAACTAGAACGTTTTATACTCCTGTTAAGGCAATATAAACACTCAACCCCAATGGAGAACCCTTCTACCTTTCGGTGACAAGATTGACTACAAAGGAGGATTAAGAGCAATAACTTATTAAGCTACACAAGTATCGGGGTACTTTCGTCCACGATTTAAACCTATGTTTATTCAACTATAGCATATTCACAATCTCCCCTTTCGGATTTCGATTAGAACTCATATAAGTGATGATAACTAGTGATCAATTAATTACCAAGCAATCAAAACAACTATTGAATAAATCTTAAACAAGTGAAGAAGAAATCAACTAATTTATTAATTCATGAATAAGAGTTTCAAGAGAATCACAAGGAAATCCCTAACAAAGTAATTAGCTCCTAGCCATAGTCACGCTAAGAACTAATATAATCTCCATACATGAAATGAAATAAACAAAGCAAAAGAAAGAAAAGAAAAATACTCAAGAACAAGTCTCCAAGCCTTCTAGTATCCAATGATTGTGTTGTGGAATATTTACAAGATGGAATGTGGTAGAATGGAATGAATTCTTCTAATGATGTAGAGAATATTTATAGCCCAATAATCCTTTAGGTAAAGGGTTAAGGATTATGTAGGTAGGAAAAGTTATAGAATCCTTTAGGTAAAGGGTTAAGGAAAAGTTATGGAATCCTTTAGGTAAAGGGTTAAGGAAAAGATATGGAATCATTTAGGTAAAGGGTTAAGGATTATATAGGTAGGAAAAGTTATCCCTTTTGGACCCTGAAAACGTGTCAAATTATGACCAAAACTCAGAAATCCCGCGTCGGCGCCGTGGCCCTGCAGTCCGGCGCCATGGCGCTGAAGAATCTGCAACTTTCGGGCTCCACAGAACATTGGGCACCGCGGCGCTTCTGCCAGGCGTCGCGGCGCCGGTGGCGTTTTTAAGCGGTTCTTCGCTTCGTCGTCCAATTTCCATCCGGGCTTCGTCTGATCTTGTCTATACTTCCCGGGACTTCTTAGATTTCATTCATTGGCCTCTTTTAGTGTGCAATTCCATCTCAATTAAGCTCATTTTCTCTTCTTTTCGCCATTTCTCCATTTCTGACCGCTGTGACACAAAAGGAAGAAAAAAGAACCTAATACTATACTAAACATAAACAAAATGAGTAAAATACTAACAAAAAATGACTCAAAATGTGTATATAAAATACACCGATCACACAGCAACATTGTAAGCTTGTCTAGGTCATTTTTTACTCACAGTAACACAAGCTGTTTTGGCTGGAAGAATAGACAAAATCGTTACTGAGATGTTGTCAGGAATATTGTCACAACATTGCAGGCAACATACTGAAGATGTTGTCCTGAGCTTTCACAGATGTTGTCACAACATCCTATCCAACATCAATATATACATATATATATATATATATATATATATATATATATATATATATATATAATAAGCCATAAAATACTAAGAATATCTAACTATTACACTTCTCAAAATCTGGCCTAAATAGTACAAGAGAGACTATATCATAAGGAATACAATGTATGAAATATTGTCTCGAAAGTAAAAACAAGAACAGGAGTGAAAGTGTGGAGAATCCAAGATTGCTGAAGAACAGCAAGCTCACCCTGTAATCTCTAAGTCAACAGCCTCGGATGTCAGCCATGAGGTCCGGCACTGATAGGCAACGATGTATCTACATTCAAATAAGAATACAACAAGTGTAGTTTGAGTACACCATGAACCCCTGTAAGCATCATAAGCCGACAACGACGAAAAATGTGTAATACATATAAAGAGTGAGTTAAAGACTACGTGGTTATTTTCAAACACATAAATCACCTCAGAACATAGAAGATTCAAACAGACACAATCTACATAAGCACTATGAATGTTAATGTATGATATGAATGTATGCAAGCTACCTCTCGACAATCTGGTATACAAATGCAATTGTATGTCGCCATATAGCTATGACCCGTGGGGGAATCTGCGAGTCCATATATTACCCACAACCAACTGGAATGATCCATCAGACTGATAGAATATCAAATCACAGACTCATTTATCAAGTCATATCATGTCATATAATATCATATCATATCAAACTTATTTACCTTTATTCTCCGATTTATTCGGACCAAACAATATTCCATATCATTATCAATGATAATATGAATGTATGAATATAGATGGTAAATAAGACAAGAAATCATGGTAGTATGAGATGAAATTATGTTTCAAGAGATGAATAAGCAAGTTCCTCAATATCATCTGTATCACATCAATTCCACGTAATCAGTAATTCCACACTAAGAGGCATATAGTGATGAGATAAATCCAGTCAATAATCACAAGTAAGAGCAAGTATGGCGACAAGCCCACATAACAGCAGATGGAACCAACCTAAATGTGAATCACCCCAAGCACAATACACAAGTACCCACCCAAGTGCTCATCACAATCATTAAGGTGGGACCCTTATCACGCCCAATACACTTTAATCTTTATAAATATTACATGTATCTATCGGAGTGTAAAAGAGTAGATTGTAGCCTACCTCACGGCCGAGCAGGTGCTACGAACTCAATCCCACGCAACGGCCTTGCCTTTTTGTAGCGCCTCTTAACGATCTTAGTCTAAATAATAGATTATTCATTAACACATAATTCTAAACACAACCATAAAGATAAGACCTTTCAAAGAATTTGAATACCCGACCCCCAAAGTAACCCCAGGCCCACAAGGGCATAATTGGAACTTTAAATTATAAATACACCATTCATCGTCTAAATAGTCATATCCTTAAGTTTAATATGAAACTAGTAATATTTAGGCCTTTAATTGCCTTAATTATCAAAAACAAACTGGAACTGGCGTAATAGAAACTGGAACCCTATGAAGAAGTCAAAATATCTCTTTGACGTATAACTTGGCGTAATCCTCAGCTGAATAGGTGATCGGTGTATTTTATATACACATTTTGAGTCATTTTTAGTTATTATTTTACTCATTTCATTTATGTTTAATATAGTATTAGGGTTGTTTTCCTTTCTTTTGTGTCACAGCGGTCAGAAATGGAGAAATGACGAAAAGGAGATGAAATGAGCATAAATGAGATGGAATTGCACACAAAAGGGCCAAGAAATGAAGTCTAAGAAGTTCCGGAAAGTATAGAGGAGATCAGACGAAGCCCGGACGAAAAAAGGACGACGAAACAAAAATCCGCCAGAAAAATGCCTCAGGCACCTGCCACTGCCATGCGCTGAAAGTTCGGAAGTTGATTTCGCAGATTTTTCGCGTGGCGCTACCGCAGGGCCACGGCGCCGACGCAGGATTTCTGAGTTTTGGGCCGAATTTGACATGTTTTCAGGGTCCAAAAGGGATAACTTTTCCTACCTACATATTCCTTAACCCTTTTCCATAACTTTTTCTAAACCCTTTACCTAAAAGGATTCCATAACTTTTCCTACCTACATATTCCTTAACCCTTTTCCATAACGTTTCCTAAACCCTTTACCTAAAAGGATTCCATAACTTTTCCTACCTACATAATCCTTAACCCTTTACCTAAAGGATTCTTGGGCTATAAATAGTCTCTACATCATTAGAAGAATTTATTCACCCATCCTTCATTCCACATTCCAATCCATCACTCATCCCATTCTCCATCCACCATTCCATTCCATCTTGTAAATATTCCACAACACAATCCTTGGATGCTAGAAGGCTTGGAGACTTGTTCTTGAGTATTTTTCTTTTCTTTCTTTTGCTTTGTTTAATTCAGTTCATGTATGGAGATTATATTAGTTCTTAGCGTGACTATGACTAGGAGCTAATTACTTTGTTAGGGATCTCCTTGTGATTCACTTGAAATTCTATTCATGAATTAATATATTAGTTTGGTTTCTTCTTCACTTGTTAAAAATTTATTCAATAGTTGTTTTGATTGCTTGGTAATTAATTGATCACTAATTATCATAACTTATATGATTTCTAATCGAAAGCCGAAAGGGGAGATTGTGAATATGCTATAGTTGAATAAACATAGGTTTAAATCGTGGACGAAAGTACCCCGATACTTGTGTAGCTTAATAGGTTATTGCTCTTAATCCTCCTTTGTAGTCAATCTTGTCACCGAAAGGTAGAAGGGTTCTCCATTGGGGTTGAGTGTTTATATTACCTTAACAGGAGTATTAAACGGTCTAGTTAACCTGCTATCTTAACATAGAAGAAGAAGTTAATCTAATTGTATTAATGATTGAATAGAGTTGATAGTTGATGATCTTGGAAGCCCTAATTCTCCATCATAACTGATTTAAATCAAAGTATTTTCATAATTAATTTATTTCCTGCATTATTAGTTTAGAATTCCAACTCAATTAACGTTAACCAAATAGAAACTAAAGCATAGATAATCGGTACTTAAAAACCAGTCTCTGAGAACGATATTTGGTCTTACATATACTATATTACTTGTCACGACATGTGCACTTGCGTTAGTGTGTGCATAAATCGCGCATCAATAGGAAGTTCTGATATGTAGAATATGGGTTGACTTCGTGAGTCTATCAACAATAACCCAAATAGAATCAAACTTTCGATGAGAACTAGGTAACTTAGTAATGAAATCCATGTTGATTTACTCCCACTTCCATGTTCAAATCTCAATGTTCTAAAGCCCTCCATGCTTTGATGTTCAACCTTAACTTGTTGGCAATTCGGACATTGGGCCACAAGATTTGCAATATTTTTTTTCATATCGTTCCACCAGTAAATTTGTTGAAGATCATGGCACATCTTAATAGAACCAGGATGGATAGAATACTTGTACTGGTGAATCTCACCCATAATTCGCTCTTGAAGTTCCCCTATATCAGGTACACATAACCAGCATTTATATTTAAGAATCACATCGTCTGACAACTCAAACAACTGTCTTTTCTGAAAGGGGATCCCTTCTCTTATTCTAACCAATTTTGGATCATTGGACTGTTTTGACTTTACTTCTGCCACTAATGATGATTCGACGACATTATAAATTATATCACCTCTGTCACCGGTATCAAGTAATAGTACACTCAAGCTAGCCGATCGATATATATATTTGGTTATTTCCAACGTATAGACTTCCACATGCCTCAGGCTGCCCATAGACTTATGACTTAATGTGTCGGCTACCACATTTTCTTTGCCGGGGTGGTATAGGATATCAATAACATAGTCCTTCAACAGTTCCAACTACCTCATTTGGCTTAAATTCAACTCATTCTACAAGGAAGATATACTGAAGACTCTTGTGGTCGGTATAGATATCAATATGAACCCCATATAAATAGTGGCGTCGTATCTTCAGTGCAAATATAATGGCTGCTAACTCCATATCATGAGTCAGATAATTCTGCTCGTACTTCTTTAGCTGTCTTGAATCATATGTGATAACCTTTACATGTTGCATTAGAACAAAGCCCAAACCAACTTGGAGGCATCACAATAGAAAACATGACCCTCCGAACCTTCTGGAAGTGCTAAGACGAGAGTTGACGTCAACCTACCCTTCAACTCTTTGAAATTACTTTCACATCGAACCATTGAAATTTAGCTGCCTTATTAGTTAACTTCATCAATGGACTGACAATTAAAGAGAAATTCTCTACAAGCCTTTGATAATAACCTACTAAACCCAAGAAACTACGCACCTCAGTAGGAGTTGTGGGCCTCGACCAATTCTTCGATGCCTCGATCTTCTAACTATCAACTTTAATGTCCTCCTATGATATTATATGCACGAGGAAGACCACCAAATTCAACTAGAACTCGCATTTGGAAAACTTAGCATATATCTTAAGACCTTGGAGCATCCATAACACCACTCACAAGTGATCTGCATGCTCTACTTTTGATTGAGAATACACCATGATTTCGTCAATAAACACAATCATAAAGATATTAAGAAACGACTTGAATACCCGATTCATCAAATTCATGAAAGTCAATAGTGCATTAGTAAGACCAAATGACATAATAAGGAACTCATAATGGTCGTATCTGGTACAAAAAGCGGTCATCAAAATATCTTTCTCCTTACCTCACTGATGTATCCAGATTTAAGAATGATCTTTGTGAAATATTTGCACCCTACAACTGATCAAACAAGTCGTCGATCTTGGGAAATGGGTATTTATTCTTGATAGTGACCTTATTCAGTTGGCAGTAATCAATAGACATCCTCAGCGTACCATTTTCTTACGAACAAACAATACAAGTGCACTCTATGGCGAAGTGTTGGGCCTAATAAAGCCATTTTCTAATAAATCCTTCAGCTGCACTTTCAACTCAGCATGGGTCATCCTGTATGGAGGAATAGATATAGGTTGGGTTATAGGAAGCACATGGATAGCGAAATTAATTTTTCTTTCGGAAGGAATGTCTGGAAGTTCATCGGGAAATATGTCAGGAAATGCATTGACAACAATGATAGACTGAAGAGTTGGAGGTTTTGCCTCCGCATCCTGTACTCGTACCAAATGATAAATATATCTCTTTGAAATTATTTTTTGTGCCTTAAGTTAGGAAATAAACATCCCTTTAGGCGCTGCAACATTACCCTTCCATTCAATAATGGGCTCACCTGGAAAATTAAAGCGAACAACATTCATCAAGCAATCCATGTTAGCATAAGAAGAAGTCAGTCAATTCATACTTATAATAACATCAAAAGCAACCATCTCCAATTAATTTAGGTCCGCTAGAGTATGATGATTATAGATCATTACATCACAACCCCCATATACCCGCATAACAATCACAAATTTATCAATTATCGCTGACACTTCTATTATTCAGGTTTCCTACCACACTTACCATCAACAAAGGGAGTAATATATGACAGAGTAGAACCTGGATCTATCAATGTGTACATATCAAGAGAAACGATGTATAATACACATGTAACCACATCAGGAGTCGACTCTAGATCTTGTCGACCTAATAATGCATAGATGCAGTTCTGATAATCGCCTAAGCTAGATGCTCCACCTCTGCCCCTGCCTCTACCAGCCGATATTTTCACACCTTTCCTAGGAGTGCATACAGATGAAGAAGAAACAACTATAAATCATATATATTGCGCCATACCACATTTGTTTCTCATTGGACAATTCCACATAATATGATCAGACTGTCCACAAGAATAACACAAATATGAACCCTGACTGAACTACCTAAAATGGGTTCTAACACATCCATCACAATAAGGCATAGAAAGTCTCATCTAGCTGGAATCTCTTCTATACTGCGGGCTTGATACTTGTGAACTTTGACCCTGACCAGAATAAGTGGTCTGATCATGACGCTAGCCCTAAAACTATAGTAGTGTACTGATTATTGGGTATGGTGGGCACCTAGAACGTTGTAGCATGGACCTACCTCTGAACTCTCATGTATCTCTTACAAATCATCCCCTCATATGTTGGTCCCTATCTTGCTCTCGTTAAACCTGCTACTGCCTCCTACGATCCTCTAGATTCTATGTGTAAACCTGAATGCATGTTATATCCATATTCAGATTCAAAGAAGTTGTACTACACTCATTACTCCTTAACCAAATGCGGTCCCAAACCATTAACAAACCAATGTACTTGATCGCTCATCTCAGCTACAGTCATTAACGCATACATGGCTAACGAATTAAATTTCAAGTTGTATTGTCGTACACTCATGTTACCCTGCTCCATATGTAAGAACATATCCTTCCTGGCTCATCGGAGCTCGACTAGCAGAAAATACTGTAAGAAAGCCTCAGAAAACTCCATCCATCCTACTGATGGGGCATGGGGTCCCCGAGCCTGCTCCTAGGTTTCATACTAGGTCACAGAAATACCTCACAATCTATAAGAATTCAACTTTATTGACTCAGTATATGTAGCATGAATTACTCGTAAATTACGCTGCATCTGATCCCAAAACTTTTACGGGTTCGCATTTGGGTCTGATTCCATAAATACCGAAGGGTCCAGGTTGATGAAATCCCAAACTCTCGCACTAACTGATCTATCGGAAGGACTAGTAGTCAACGTTAGACATGAGCTACTGTTAATCGATACGACAACTATATGACACTCTGCATATCAAGGTCCTGCTCAGCATCAACCTGGGAGAAACTGGAGGAACATCAACTTCCATATGCTCCCCTAGATGTGGCGGAGATGGAATCCTAGAGGCCTAAGATAGAGTCTCATCTTGATGCTCCTGATGCCTTGTGTTCGTATGTGGTACTTGACTGACACCCTCTCTCACTTCCACATTTAACCTCTGAATAGTCGTTTGTCATTTAGTAGTAGACATTACTGAAAATGTATACAAGATAAAGATTAGGATTTGAACACTTAATTGTCACGACCCTATCCCGGGCCCGTGACTGGTGCCTTACCCCGGGCACCCTAATGATACAACATCAGAGAAAGCCCAGCGGAAATAAAAACTCATGAAAGAAAACAGTGAAATAAGAAAACAGGCTAACCCAAACGGTTACCCTTTTGTACATAAATGAAAACTTGAACAGTTACATCCCTTACAGACCTGCCCACAACAGTGCTACAGACCTCTAAGAATTTTAAAACCATAATGACGGGACAGGGCCCCGCCATGCCCCTGAATATGCAAAAGTCTACTACTTCAGGGAGTCGTGCCACAGGACAAGCTTCCGGAGATATGGAGCTTTTCGAGAACTGAACAGCGATCCTAAGAGTGCGGATCAGCAAGCTATGTACCTCAACCTGCGGCATGAACGCAGCCCCGAGGAGGTCGATTACAACGGTACCAAGTATGTGGCGAAAAATCGTAAATGAAATCATAATAGTCTATATAAAGTCGAGACATGTATGATAACCAAACTACGATACAACATATAAGCGATCATGTCAAGTCGGGGACTCATGCCGTGAAATCATCACTCAAATACAACCCGAATTTAACGCACAATGGCGCGTGCCCGGCGTCTCAACTTCGGTATAAGCATGGCCTGAGCCGTCTAGTGGGCCCATACCGGTGGACCATCCAACGTGTCGGTATGCCCAAAGGAGATAACAAGATAACAATCCTGTGGAAGCATACGTGGGCTACCTGGCGTGTCAGTATGTCCAAACAAATAACAAGAGAATACTCACTGTGGAAGCATACCCGTGGGCTACCCAACGTGTCAGTATGTCCAAACAAATAACAAGATAATACTCATTGTGGAAGCATACCTGTGGGCTACCCAACGTGTCAGTATGTCCAAACAAATAACAAGATAATACTCACTGTGGAAGCATACCCGTGGGCTACCCAACGTGTCAGTATGTCCAAACAAATAACCAATAGCCGGCCCTCCATCGAGAGACTCAATAGCACAATCAAACCCTTGTACAACAAGGCTATCTCAACCAAGCATAGGCAAGTTACACACAACTCAAGGTACTTTAAACACTCCTTAACACAACGTCAAGTATAGCATTTAAAACCTAAGTATCTAACCCCTTTAGGATCAAGGTACTCCTACCTTTTATAACCAAGCCACTTATGTTTTTCCATCACAAAGAGTTCATTATTTGAAAACAAGTTACTTCTCTTTTTCCAAAAATCAAGTTACCATTCTAAATCCAATAATGAATCCATTTCTTTATTTTCCATAGGGTCGTTATAACTAACTTCCCATAAAGCTATTATAACACTTTATGTTTTAAAACAATACAAGACAAAACCATGCCTTTCTTTTAAAACAAAACACTTCAAATGCTTAAGTCTCTTTTCTTTTAGAAATCGAGTTCCTTACTTTGGAATTTTTAAGAAGATCAAAACTTGATTTCAATAATTCTTATTAAACGACCATGATCTAGGAAATGTAATACAATTTTGTCTTATCTTAGCTTCTATGCAGATGGAGGTTTCTACTGGTTTTAATATGATTAATTGTCATTACTTCTTTCCTTTATTAACGCTGCATTGGCTTGTTCGATTCTTATTCCCATTTCCGAAATTTATGTAACATTATTCTTTTAAAAACCAAGTCTCTTATCTCTTGAAATCAACAAACCATTCTTTTACCCACATAAAGTGGTTATAACCAACTTCTCATAAAGCCGTTATAACACTTTATGTTTTAAACCAACCAATTACAACTATAAGCCCTTATGAGACCAAGAGGGCTTATTCTTTAACCACCGAGTACCCATTACTAACGAATAGGATTTTCCTACCTTTCAAACAATCAAGACCTCTACACTTCATATCAAGTCAAGGCACAACAAGGGAAATCAAATTCCTTTAACACACGTGCATCTACTGCACTATATATTTCACAAATAATCATGCTGAAGAGGATAAGAAGAATCACATACCTCGCGACGATTATCGACGGTTAGCAAAATTCTCCACGATCTATCCCCTTAAGTAGAATATGCTACTCGTAGTACTTCAATCCTATAAGGGTCATAAAACGTCTATCAATCTCTAGCTTCGAACGTAGAATAAACTAAGTGCAAGGTCCCTACATTCTACGGAAGTTTGGACAGCACTTCCTTTGTTTCTACTTACTATGCCACCTTTTTCAAGGCCGAAATCAATAACCAAACGCCAAATTTAAGGCTCAATTAATCCAGCAAAAACAAGGGGATTACACGCCTAACAATACGTGTAAAATTCCGCCCCACAACAACCCAAAATAAACCAATAATTTCCATGCCATTCTTGGCCAACAATATACCCAATACTAACTCTTTTCCAATTATCTTCTCACTCCAAGTTATTTAGGTCTAACATGATATCTAGCCCTAGACATCTTCAACAACTACAATTTCCCCCTTTACAACATGTGACGACCAAATTAGTAACCAAATTGAAGTTATCATCTTAAGGTTAACATGCCCATTTCAGTTTTTCAACAAGACAACAAGATCCAAATCTATACAACTTAAATATAACATCCTCAGGCTCATTTCTAAACTACTATAACAAGTATTAACCCATATCCAAGAGAAGGGGAAACTTTTACCTTTTGGAATAGCCCACAAAAGCCCTTCTCTTCCACTTCTTTACCGTCAAACTCGTCCACCAGCGCTTCCCACAAGTTTACCCACACTTTTCCTTCTTGCCGCCGCTCCAACAATTTCCCCTAAGGCAAGGTTTCTTCAAGAAAAACTAGAGAGAAAGGGAGAGGATTTCCTTGGGAGGGTTTTGAGATGAAATGGCCAAGTCTTCCAAGACTTGGCCCTAAAATAGGCCCCTTACCTGGTCAAAAGGATGGGAGGGACACTTGTCACCCTCCCATAGGCTTTTTACAAAATATCCCTTGATTTTCGTCCTTTACCGCAGAAAAATCCCGCCGCGGCGCTTCCACTTCCGAAAAGTTCCAGCATTCGCGCGCGACCCTGCGTCCGGTGCGCGGCGCTGCAATCCCATGGACTCCGGTACAACCGGCGCGCGACCTGCGTCCGGCGTCGCGGCTGTACCTGAGCAAAGCTGCTGCTTTGCACATTGCGCACCTAACTTGTAACTTCCATAACTTTTGACTCGATGTTCTATCGGCCGAGCGGTTTGTTGCGTTGGGAACTAGATTTAACGGACTACACACTAGGCTTTTTAAACACCTCGAAATTCTTAACAACTGGGGTACAACACTCCAAGGTAGACTCAAAATCCGTCCAACACATGTTTGTCCACTTATCTTTCCACTTTCAAATCTTATATTCCTTGGTATGTTCTTATCTTATCTTCTTGAATTTACGGGGTGTAACATTCTTCCCCCCTTAGAAACATTCGTCCCGAATGTTCCTTCTAAGCCTCCAAAACGCAGATGCCGGTATAGTCTTCACCACTGCACTTACAAAAGAATCAGTTATGCCACTCATGGACTTATCACCTGAATATACTCCCCGCATACTATGTACTCCGACAAGGATCACTGTAAAATCTTTTACTCTAGCCGGCCTTACCTCTAAGGTCTCGATTGTTATAAATTCTAAGGTTCAAAATTTTCTCATCCCCAGACTTACCCTTTTCACTAATCAGGCTTCTAAATCACTTTTTTTTAACACAAAGTTATCCGAACATAACACTTAACACATCACCATAACATCAATGCATACTAGTCTCTAGAGGGTTAAGAATATACCTGTAACTATTACTTCACTTCCTCTTTTTGTCGTTCAACTCATGTTCCTTCCCTGCACGGCGCACAAAAGGAGGAGATGAATCAGCCTGTCACGACCCGACCCCGGGTCCGTGACCGGTGCCTTGACCCGGGCACCCTTGTGACACAACATCAGAGAAAACCAGCGGAATATAAACTCAAAATAAAACAACCATAATGGTATAAATAGTCTAGCCCAAAATGGCTACCCCAAAAGTACATAAAACCGAACAGCTATATCCTTTGACAACCCAAGTTATGATAAGACTACAGGCCTCTAAGAATAAGTAACACTATGACGGGACAGGGCCCCGTCATGCCCCTGAATGTACAAAATATCACAACACCGGGGAGAACCATACCAAAAGTCGAGCTTCCGAAGAAATGGAGCTCCTGACACCTGAGTAAGAGATCCTAGGAATGAGGATCTACCACCATTTTCCCACCTGCGGCATGACGCATGGCCAGGAAGGGGTCGATGTAACGTGCAGTATGTAAAGCGGAAAATCGTAGTAATATCACAAGTCAAAGATAAGCTGGAGTCATAGATAAAAATCAATTTCCTTGCACTGTGCCTTACTAACAATGAGAGTAACAAGTATCAAGTTACAATTTCTTTTCAAAACAAGTCACATTTCCTTTTAGAAATATAATAGGCTTCTAAATCAAGTGACTTCATTTCCTTTAAAACCTTAGGCAACCAATGCCTAAAAATCAATCCACCTTCCATAGTTTCAAATCCTTTACCCGTACTTGTTTTAGTTAGAGTAAACCACTCTTTGTGAGCCTTTCCAAAAACTAATATAACCAACTTCCCATAAAGTCATTATATTAGCGTTATACCTTTGTCAAATACATTTTCCTTAAATCCAAAGGACTTATACTTTTGAAATGAAACAAGCATCATATACTTTAAAACAAGTGTAGATTATCAAATCTTGTACGTAATACCGTACTACATAGATACAACTACTCATGCTCAAGAGATAGGAAAGTTCTACATACCTCCTTGGTCAATCCACTTGCTAAGTCCAACTACATGAGTAATATGTCAACCTATAATAACCATAGTGTGTTTATTAACCTCTAATTTCAATGTAGAAATTCCAAATTCAAGTTATCAATTCCTAAGGAAAATTGGGCAGCATTTCCTTTGTTTCTACTCACTTTGCCACCTTTTCAAAGGCCGATTTTTCAACATTCAAACGCCTTATTAAGGCCCAACAACCAAACCAACACAAAGGGGATTACACACCTAATCTTGGGTGTGTAAAATTCTGCCCCATAAGTTATAATAGTATACTTAACAATTCTAAGGTGGTTTTTAGGCTCCAACATGCTCATAATATTTCTTTAGCCAAATCCTTCATATTCAACCCACATTTCTAGCATGCAATGACTCTAAGAGCATTATTTACCACCATAAGTATCTTCTTCTTAACATGCAACTCTATAAACTAATAATAGAGGAAGAATCATTACCTTAGAGCTTTAGCCAAATTTTATCCAACAATTTGCTAGCCTTTCTACCAAGAATACCACCACCACCACCTTCACAAGCTAGCCACCAGCTTCCTTCTTGTCTTTTAATTTTTCAGATTTTTCTTAAGGCTAGAATCCTCTTGGATTTTTAGAGAGAAGGATGAGCTTGACATCTTTAGAGAGAAGGAAGAGGTTTTTTTTTTCCAAGAGAGAGATGACAAATGACCACGTCTTTAAGAATTGGTAAATATATTGCATGTAAAAATAATATGGGGGGGGACACTTGTCCCCCACTCAGGCCCTTTCAAAATAAAAATCGACTTTTCTAAGTTTTTCGCTGATTTCCGCATCGGCGCGCGGCCAGCTTCGGGCGGCTGCGCGCACTCCTGCGAACCCTCGGATATTCCGTGCGCCACGCTTCCGGCGCGCGATCTGAAAACCGACCCCTCGGGTTTTCGTCGCGGCCACGACTTCGTCGCGCGGCTACTGATTACCAGCGCGCGCCATGCTCGTGCGCGGCCAGACCACGGCCAGGGTCCGTACAACCACTGGTATAACATTATCCCCTTAGAAACATTCGTCGAATGTTCCTGCAAACTTACTCAAATTACAATATCGGCGTAGACTCAAATAAAGACGCTTCCACGGCAACAAAACTCAAGCATAAATACTAAATTTAAAGACCAACAATTTTAGAACGTGGGTACCTGGAGGTATAGGGAATAAGTGAGGATATTTCTTCTTCATGTCATCCTCCGCTTCCACGTCATTTCTTCCCTGTTCACATTCCGCCATAGGACCTTGACGGAAGTCACGTCTTTCGTCCGAAGTCGTCTAACCTGACGATCGAGTATCGCTATGGGACTCTCCTCATACGATAACTCCTCCATCACTAGGACATTCAACCGGTGCACTCTAGATGGATCTCGATACATTTCCGCAACATGGACACATGGAAAAGCGGATGTACCGCCTCCGGATCGGACGGCAGATCCAACTCATAAGCAACCTTGCCTATCCTCCGGACAATCTGGTAAGGCCCAATGTACCTTGGGCTAAGCTTCCCCTTCTTTCCAAATCTCACCACGCCCTTCATGGGCGATACCTTTAGAAAAACCCAATCACCTAACTCAAATTCCAAGTGTCGACGCCGATGATCTGCATACGACTTCTGACTAAGCTGCCAACAACCGCTCCTGGATAAGCTTCACCTTATCCACTGCCTGCTGAACTAAGTCTGGCCCGACCAACTGAACTTCTCCCACCTCGAACCAGCCTATAGGTGACCTGCACTTCCTCCCGTATAAGGCCTCATAAGGCGCCATCTGAATCCCGGAATGGTAGCTGTTGTTGTAAGCAAACTCCACAAGAGGCAAATGATCCTCCCAGCTACCCCTGAAATCAATAACACAAGCCCGCAGCATATCCTCAAGTGTATGGATAGAGCGCTCGTCCTGTCCGTCGGTCTGAGGATGAAATGCCGTACTGAGACTCACCCGTGTCCCTAATCCCTTCTGAAACGACCTCCAGAAGTTAGCCGAGAACTGGGCTCCTTTATCTGATATAATCGACACCGGGACACCGTGCAGTCTCACAATCTCTCTAATATATAATCGCATAGTCCTCGGTGAAACGTCGTTCGGCCAGGAAGAAAATGGGTGATTTCGACTGTCGACAATCACCCAAATGGAATCATGCTTCTCCGAGTGGTAGGTAGTCTGTAATAAAATCCATATTTATCACCTCCCACTTCCAAGTCGAATATCAATATCTGCAATGACCACCGAACTTCGTGCTCAATCTTAACTGGCGACAATTCGGGACGCGTGCTACGAACTCGCAACGTCCTCTTTAGGCCGTCCCACCAATACACGTCGAGGTCACGATACATTTTAGTCGATCCGGATGAATAGAATAGCGAAGCGTGTGCCTCGCCGAGAATCTGCGGCGAAGTCTGTCCATCGGAACACACAACCGGCCCTCGAATCTTAGCACCTCGTGCGCTACCTCAAACTCCTCTCTTTACGAACAGCGGCATCTGCATGCCGTGCCAAAATCGGATCCTCATCGTGCCGCCTCTTCACCTCTCGGCGATGGAAGACTCGGCAACCTCTCGAACCGAATTCCGTCACCAACGAATCAACCAAAGCGAACCCCAAGGCTCGCTAGGCGATGTAACTCTCGGACCATATCCCTTTTCTGCGGTGAACAAGCATGGACTACCCATCGATCTGCGACTAAGGCGCATCTGCGACTACATTGGCCTTCCCGGGTGGTACGAATATCAACATCGTAATCCTTAAGTAGCTCCAACCACCGTCTGCGCGAAGTTCGGTTCCTGCGGTGAAGATGTCTGGAGACTCTTGTGGTGCGTGTAAATGTCCACGTGAACTCCATATAAATAATGCCTCGGATCTTGAGGCATGAATCACGGTACGACTCGGTCATGTGTGGGATAGTTCTTCTCATGCTTCCTAAGGTGTCGAGATGCATAAGCTATAACGCTTGTCGTCTTTGCGTCGACGCACCCAAGCCCGACACCGGCGTCGCAATAAACCACATATCCATCTAAACCTGCGGAAGAGTAAGAAGCTGAGGCGGTCGTCAACCTCTCCTTTAGCAATTGGAAACTTTCCTCACAAGTATCCGTCCCAGGAACATAAGCGCTTACGAGTCGACAGTCAAAGGTCTTTGAAATAGAAGCAAACTTTTCCACAAACCTCCGATAATAGCCTGCAAGGCCCAAAAAGCTGCGCACCTCCGTCGGTGTAGTGGAGTGCAGGCCAGTCTTGATCGCTCAATCTTAGTCAGATCAACCCGAATACCATCGGCCCCAGATAACATGCCCCGAAAGCCACGAAGCTAACCGAACTCGCGTTTCGAGAACTTGGCATACAATCGTTCGGTCTCGGAGGACTCGATACCGTCCTCAAATGATCTGTATGCTCGCGCTCACGCGCGAATACACCAAGATATCATCAAAAACACTATAACGAACATATCCAAGAATGGCACGAACACCCTATTCATCAAATCCATGAATCTTCTTTGGGCGTTGGTCAACGAAAGACATCACCAGAACTCATAGTGCCCATACCGGGTCCTGAATGCAGTCTTTGGGATGTCTATCTCTCTAACTCGCACCTGATGATAGTCAGACCGCAGGTCTATCTTGGAAAAACACTTTGCACCCTGCAACTGGTCAAACAAATCGTCAATCCTGGGGAGGGGATACCTGTTCTTGATAGTAACCTTGTTCGGTGCAGTAATCAATACACATACGGCGTCCCATCCTTCTTCTTTACCAATAACACTGGCGCCCCCCAAGGAGAAACACTTGGCCTAATAAAGCCTTTCTCCAGCAAATCTTTCAGCTGATCCTTCAATTCCTTCAACTCGGCCGGTGCCATCCTGTATGGCGGAATAGATATCGGTCGAGTGTCTAGTGCCAAATCGATGCAAAACTCAATCTCCTCTCGGGAGAGGATACGAGCTTCGTGCGGGAATACGTCGAAACTCTCTAACAACCGGGCGATCAAGGTCAGTATCTCCGCTCGATGTCGAATACGAACCAAATGGTAGATATACCCCTTCCGTACCATCTTCCTAGCCTTGAGGTAAGAAATAAACCTACCCTGGCGATGCGATTCCCTTCCACTCGATAACCGGCTCACCAGGAAACCGGAACCGAACTAACCTCTCTCTACAGTCCACATTGGCGTAGCAAGATGCTAGCCAATCCATACCCATAATCACATCGAAGTCTGTCATGTCCAACTCTATCAAGTCAGCTAGAGTCTGACGACCATCTATAGTCACTGGGCAAGCCTTATATACCCGCTCAGCTACCACCGAAGCACCTACCGGCGTAGCCACCTCAAAGGATTCTATGGATTCGGGCTCTATCCCTATTCTACTAGCAATATGAGGAGATATATAGGACAAGGTAGAACCTGGATCTATCAAAGCATAAACATCACAGCAAGAGACCAACAATGTACCTGTGACGACATCGGTGGCGCCTCGCAGTCTGGCGGTGGACATAGCATAAATGCGGTTCGAGGACGCTGGGCTCGAACCCGCCACGACCCCTGCCGCGGCTGTTGGCGTGAACACCACGCCTCGGGCGCCAACCACCAAGATGAAGACCCGGCAAGAATCACATCGCGGTGAGCCATGGCACTCCCGCCGCCTCTGGACGGACAATCTCTCTTCAAATGGCCCTGCTGGCCACAAGAGTAACAACCTCCTGGATGAATACGACACCCCCATAATGGCAATCACCACATCGACCACACCGAGGCATAGGGCCTCGTCGGCGGAACTCGTCCTCTGGACACGAAGCCCCGGAACCCTGTCCTGCTCCTGAATACTCTGTACGTCCCGAAGATGGTGGAGGAGCGCTCTGGACCGGCTGTGGTGCAAATCTGGTCTGCTGCTGGGGTTGTCTACCCCTAAAACTACCAGAGGACCCTGCTGTCCTGGCCCTCTTCTGCTGATACCTGTCGATCCGTCGGCCCCTGCGTTCCTCACACCCAAGTGCATGTGCCTGCATGCGGGCAATGTCCATGCCCGGCTGAAGAGCCACCCCCGTGCAACTCTCGGCCAAGTGATCATCGAGTCCTGTGACATAGCGGTGCACCCTGTCCTCCATGTCTGCTACCAAAGCGGGCACATACCTAGCCAATGAATCAAACTCCATGTTGTATTCCCGGACCGTCCGCCCATTCTGTCTCAGCGTCAAAAACCTATCGGCCCGAGCCCTCCTCATCTGCGGAGGCAAGAAATGGCCAAATGCGCCTCGAGAACTTCGTCCCAAGCAGATGGAAGCGCGTGCTCCCGGGGCAGTTCCGTATGAATCATACCGATCAGCTGCGGTGTCCGCGGCCGTCACGAACCTAGTACCATCGACTCGGTCTCGGCCCGGTCAACCTCGCGATCCGCAAGCGCCGGATGAACTCCGAGATCATCTCGAGCCTCGACCCATAAAACTACGGTGGTGCAACTCAAAAAGTCCCTCAGTCTCAAGCTAGCCGCTCTGTCTTTGAACTACGAATGCAATGGGCTGCTGTCTCGGCTATCCTCGTATCGGCCTGATCACGGCTAATGGCGGGCCGTCTCGCTTGTAGCCATATCCTTCGCCCCATTTCTTTGGGTGGAGGCTCGGGTACGCGATCTCGATGGCGTTCTTCTGCGCCTCGGACTCTCTTGGGGTTGGCGGCGTGGTAGAACTTCGCCGTCCAAACACCTCATCGGTAAGGATCGGGGCGTGCCACGTAACCCTCGGTGCCTACTAGTAGTTCCCTCATCTGCCTTGCCCACGGGCGCGGTCGCTGCGTGGAGGCATAAGCGATACACACAAAGTTTACGTCGGAGGAAATTCAACCTATAACACACTACAGTGCGATCTTAGAGTGAAAGAAATGGAAACCAATCCTAAATACCACAGCAGCCTCACGATTATAGATGTGGTGCCTGACAACCGATAATCAAGACTCTACTAGATACGGCTGTGGACCTTCCGAGGATTAAGCGCTCGATACCACTTTTGTCACGACCGACCGGATCGTGGCCAGGTGCCTGACCGGGCACCTTGTGACACAACATCAGAGAAAACCAGCGGAATATAAACTCAAAATAAAACAACCATAATGGTATAAATAGTCTAGCCCAAAATGGCTACCCCAAAAGTACATAAAACCGAACAGCTATATCCTTTGACAACCCAAGTTATGATAAGACTACAGGCCTCTAAGAATAAGTAACACTATGACGGGACAGGGCCCCGTCATGCCCCTGAATGTACAAAATATCACAACACCGGGGAGAACCATACCAAAAGTCGAGCTTCCGAAGAAATGGAGCTCCTGACACTTGAGTAAGAGATCCAGGAATGAGGATCTACCACCGCTTTCACCTGCGGTATGAATGCGACCCAGGAAGGGTCGATGCAACGTACCAAGTATGTAAAACTGGAAAATACTGTAGTAATATCACAAGTCAAAGATAAGCTGGAGTCATAGATAAAAATCAATTTCCTTGCACTGTGCCTTACTAACAATGAGAGTAACAAGTATAAAACTTATAGCATAAAAATAGGAGGCTCACGATCAAAACAGGGTACCTCGCCCGTAGTATCGTTAGCGATCCTACTCGGGACTATTTCACCCGCATGGGTCCTGTGGACCCGCGTGAGGTCATCCGCCTCGTCGTGGGACTATTTCACCCGCGTGGGACTATTTCACCGCGTGGATCCTGTGGATCCGCGTGATACCATCGCCGTACTCGCGTGGGACTATTTCACCCGCATGGATCACGTGGTCCGGATCGCGTGAGTCTGCGCCGCACTCGCGTCATGGGTAGCAAATCCATGGCATAGATAATAATCCGGTTTACCAGTAATAATACAAATATATAACATAGCTCATCCGCTATCATACATAACATAAGCACTTCTGCTACCATATCATACATAAGCACTACCGGCCTATCATATCACAACATAAGCACTACCGGCCTATCATATCATACACAAGCACTACCGGCTTATCATAACATAAGCAAGTTAAGAAATCTCCTAACTTCTTATTAACAGTATTAATATATCCTCTCATTTTAGTATCCTAAGGCACTAACATGCCTTTTAATAGAAAATCCGGGAATTCAACCCAAGTACCATGTACTTCTAGCTTTTAAGAAAAACTCTTTTATACAAAGATTCCAAGATACTAATCACCATAGTATCAAGTTACAATTTCTTTTCAAAACAAGTCACATTTCCTTTTAGAAATATAATAGGCTTCTAAATCAAGTGACTTCATTTCCTTTAAAACCTTAGGCAACCAATGCCTAAAAATCAATCCACCTTCCATAGTTTCAAATCCTTTACTCGTACTTGTTTTAGTTAGAGTAAACCACTCTTTAATGAGCCTTTCCAAAAACTAATATAACCAACTTCCCATAAAGTCATTATATTAGCGTTATACCTTTGTCAAATACATTTTCCTTAAATCCAAAGGACTTATACTTTTGAAATGAAACAAGCATCATATACTTTAAAACAAGTGTAGATTATCAAATCTTGTACGTAATACCGTACTACATAGATACAACTACTCATGCTCAAGAGATAGGAAAGCTCTACATACCTCCTTGGTCAATCCACTTGCTAAGTCCAACTACCGCAAGTAATATGTCAACCTATAATAACCATAGTGTGTTTATTAACCTCTAATTTCAATGTAGAAATTCCAAATTCAAGTTATCAATTCTTAAGGAAAATTGGGCAGCATTTCCTTTGTTTCTACTCACTTTGCCACCTTTTCAAAGGCCGATTTTTCAACATTCAAACGCCTTATTAAGGCCCAACAACCAAACCAACACAAAGGGGATTACACACCTAATCTTGGGTGTGTAAAATTCTGCCCCATAAGTTATAATAGTATACTTAACAATTCTAAGGTGGTTTTTAGGCTCCAACATGCTCATAATATTTCTTTAGCCAAATCCTTCATATTCAACCCACATTTCTAGCATGCAATGACTCTAAGAGCATTATTTACCACCATAAGTATCTTCTTCTTAACATGCAACTCTATAAACTAATAATAGAGGAAGAATCATTACCTTAGAGCTTTAGCCAAATTTTATCCAACAATTTGCTAGCCTTTCTACCAAGAATACCACCACCACCACCTTCACAAGCTAGCCACAAGCTTACTTCTTGTCTTTTAATTTTTCAGATTTTTCTTAAGGCTAGAATCCTCTTGGATTTTTAGAGAGAATGAGGAGCTTGAAATATTTAGAGAGAAGGAAGAGGTTTTTCAAAGAGAGAGATGACAAATGACCAAGTCTTTAAGACTTGGTCAATATATTGCATGTAAAAATCAGATGGGGACACTTGTCCCCACTCAGCCCTTTCAAAATAAAAATCGACTTTTCCTAAGTTTTTCGCTGATTTCCGCCGGCGCGCGCGCCACTCTTCGGCGGCGCGCGCCGCAACTCCTGCGAACCCTCGGATTTTCCGTCGCGGCCTGCTTCCGGCCGGCGCTGAAACTTCAGCGACCTCGGTTTTCGTCGCGGCCACGACTTCCGTCGCGCCCTACAATTACCGCTGCCGCGTCAGCCCGTGCCTCAAGTGCCGAGACCCCTGACCGAGGTCCCGGCCCTAACCACGGGGTATAACATTATCCCCCCCGTAGAAACATTCGTCCGAATGTTCCTCAAACTTACTCAAATTACAATATCGGCGTAGACTCGAATAAAGGCGCTCACACGCCACAACAAAACTCACGCATAAATACTAAATTTAAAGACCAACAATTTTAGAACGTGGGTTACCTGGAGGTATAGGGAATAAGTGAGGATATTTCTTCGTCATGTCATCCTCCGCTTCCCACGTCATTTCCTCCCTGTTCACGTTCCGCCATAAGACCTTGCGGAAGCCACGTCTTTCGTCCGAAGTCGTCTAACACGACGATCGGTATCGCTATGGGACTCTCTCATACGATAACTCCTCGTCACTAGGACATTCTGAACCGTGCACTCTAGATGGATCTCCGATACATTTCCGCAACATGGACACATGGAAAATGGATGTACCGCCTCGATCGGACGGCAGATCCAACTCATAAGCAACCTTGCCTACCTCCGACAATCGGTAAGGCCCGATGTACTTGGGCTAAGCTTCCTTCTTTCAAAATCTCATCACGCCTTCTAGGCGATACCTTTAGAAAAACCCAATCACCTAACTCAAATTCCAAGTGTCGGCGCCGATGATCTGCATCGACTTACCGACTGAAGCCGCCAACAACCGCTCTGGATAAGCTTCGCCTTATCCACCGCACTGAACTAAGTCCGCCCGACCAACCGAACTTCTCCCACCTCGAACCAGCCTATAGGTGATTTGCACTTCCTCCCGTATAAGGCCTCATAAGGCGCCATCGAATCCGGAATGGTAGGCATTGTTGTAAGCAAACTCCACAAGAGGCAAATGATCCTCCCACTACCCACGAAATCAATAACACAAGCCCGCAAACATATCCTCGAGTGTATGGATAGGCGCCGGCCGTCCGTCGATGCGAGGATGAAATGACGTCTTGAGACTCACCCGTCCCTAATCCTTCAAACGACCTCCGAGTTAGCCGAGAAGCTCGCCTTTATCTGATATAATCGACACCGACACCGTGCGTCTCACAATCTCTCTAATATATAATCGGCATAGTCCTCACCGAGAACGTCGTTCGGCCGAAGAAAATGGGCTGATTTAATCGACTGTCGACAATCACCCAAATGGAATCATGCTTCCTCCGAGTGGTAGGTAGTCCTGTAATAAAATCCATATTTATCACCTCTCACTTCCAAGTCGAATATCAATATCCTGCAATGACCACCGCTTACGGTGCTCAATCTTAACTCGCGACAATTCGCGCGTGCCACGAACTCGCAACGTCCTCTTTAGGCCGTCCCACCAATACACGTCGAGGTCACGATACATTTTAGTCGATCCGGATGAATAGAATAGCGAAGCGTGTGCCTCCTCGAATCTGGCGAAGTCTGTCACATCGAGGAACACACAACGGCCTCGAATCTTAGCACTCATCAGCGCTACCTCAAACAGACTTCTCTTCTCAGCAGCGCATCTCTGCATCGTATCAAAATCGGATCCTCATATCGTTGCCTCTTCACCTCGCCGGCGATGGAAGACTCGGCAACCTCTCGAACCCGAATTCGTCACCAACAGAATCAACCAAGCGAACCCCGAGGCTCGCTGGCGATGTAACTCTCGGACCATATCCCTTTCTCTGCGAACAACGCATGGACTACCCATCGATCTGCGACTAAGGCATCTGCAACTACATGGCCTTCCCGGGTGGTGCGAATATCAACATCGTAATCCTTAAGTAGCTCCAACCACCGCCTCGCCGCAAGTTCGGTTCCATGGTGAAGATGTCTTGAGACTCTTGTGGTGCGTAAATGTCCACGTGAACTCCGTATAAATAATGCCTCCGGATCTTCAAGGCATGAATCACACCGCCAACTCTGTGTCATGTGTGGGATAGTTCTTCATGCTTCCTAAGCCGCCGAGATCATAAGCTATAACCTTGCCGTCTGCGTCGACGCACTCCAAGCCCGACACTGACGCGTCACAATAAACCACATATCCATCTAAACCTGCGGAAGAGTAAGAATGAGGCGGTCGTCAACCTCTCCTTTAGCAATTGGAAACTTTCCTCACAAGTATCCGCCCACCGAACATAGCCGCTTCGAGTCGGCTTAGTCAAAATCTTTGAAATAGAAGCAAACTTTTCCACAAACCTCAGATAATAGCTGAGGCCCAAAGTGCGCACTCCGTCGATGTAGTGGTGCGCCGAGTCTTGATCGCCTCGATCTTAGTCAGACAACCCGAATACCATCGGCCATAACATGCCCAAGAAAGCCACTGAAGCTAACCGAACTCGCGTTTGAGAACTTGGCATCAATTGCGGTCTCGGAGGACTCCCAATACCGTCTCAAATGATGCGTATGCTCGCGCTCGTGCGCGAATACACCAAGATATCATCAAAAAACACTATAACGAACATATCCAAGAATGGCTGAACACCCTATTCATCAAATCCATGAATCTGCTGGGCGTTAGTCAACCCGAAAGACATCACCAACTCATAGTGCCCATACCGGTCCTGAATGCGATCTTTGGGATGTCTATCTCTAACTCGCACTGATGATAGCGGCATCGCAGTCTATCTTGAAAAACACTTTGCACCCTGAATGGTCAAACAAATCGTCAATCACGGGAGGATACATTCTTGATAGTAACCTTGTTCACCGTAATCAATACACATACGCGGCCCCATCCTTCTTCTTCTTTACAAATAACACTAGCGCCGAGGAGAAACACTGCCTAATAAAGCCTTTCTCCGGAAATCTTTGGTGATCCTTGATTCCTTCAACTCGTAGGTGCCATCCTATGGCGAATAGATATCGGTCGAGTGTCCGTGCCAAATCGATGCAAAACTCAATCTCCTCTCGGAGGATACCCGAGCTTCGTGCGGGAATACGTCGGAAACTCTCTAACAACCGGAATCGATGAAGGTCCAGATCTCACCTCGATGTCGAATACCGAACCAAATGGTAGATATACCCTTCCGTACCATCTTCCTAGCCTTGAGGTAAGAAATAAACCTACCTCGCGATGCAGATTCCCCTTCCACTCGATAACGGCTCACCAGAAACCGAACCGAACTAACCTCTCTGCGGTCCACATTGGCGTAGCAAGACGCTAGCCAATCCATACCCATAATCACATCGAAGTGCTGTCATGTCCAACTCTATCAAGTCATCTGAGTCGGCGACCGTCTATAGTCACCGGGCAAGCCTTATATACCCGCCTACCACCGAAACACCTACTGCGTAGCCACCTCAAAGGATTCTATGGACTCGGGCTCTATCCCTATTCTACCAAAGAATATGAGGAGATATATAGGACAAGGTAGAACACGGATCTATCAAAGCATAAACATCACGAAGAGACCAACAATGTACCGCGACGACATCGGTGGCGCCCCGTCTGGCGGGCGGACATAGCATAAATGCGCTCGAGGACCGCTGAATCAGAACCCTGCCACGACCCGCCGCGGCTGTTGGCGTGAACACCTCGCCTCGGCGCCAACCATCAAGATGAAGACCCAGAATCGAACCTATCGGGTGAGCCATGGCACTCCCGCCGCCTGACGGACAATCTCTCTTCAAATGGCCTGCCGCCACAAGAGTAACAAGCTCACGGAGGAATCGACACCCATAATGGCAATCACCACATCGACCACACCGAGGCATGAGGCCTCATCGACTGAACTCGGTCCTCGGACACCCGGCCACGGAACCCCGTCCGCTCCTGAATACTCAGACGTCCGAAGATGGTGGAGGAGCGATCTGACCGGCCGTGGTGCAAATCCGTCTCGCTTTGGGGTTGTCTACCCTAAAACTACCGGAGGACCTTGCTGCACGGCCTCTTCGCGATACATGTCGATCCGTCGGCCGCGTTCTCACACCTAGTGCACGTGCTGCGTGCGGGCAATGTCCATGCCCTGAAGAGCCACCCCGCAACTCTCGCCAAGTGATCATCGAGTCTGTGACATAGCGGTGCACCCTGTCCTCCATGCGCTACCAAGCGGGCACATACCTAGCCAATGAATCAAACTCCATGTTGTATTCGGACCGTCGCCCATTCTCGTCTCGGGCGTCAAAAATCTATCGCCCGAGCCTCTCATTTGCGGAGGCAAGAAATGGCCAAGTAACGCCTCCGAGAACTCGTCCCAAACAGCTGGAAGCGCATGCTCCCCCCGGGACAGTTCCCATGAATCATACTAGTCAACTGCAGTGTCCCGCAGCCGATGCGAACCTAGTACCACCGACTCGGTCTCCGAAGCCCCGATCACCCTCATGATCCACAGAATCGCCGGATGAACTCCCGAGGATCATCTCGTGCCTCGACCCATAAAACTCGGTGGGTCGAACTCAAAAGTCCTCGCCTCAAGCTAGCCGCTCTGTCTTTGAACTACGGCATCGGAATCGCTGCGTCTCGGCTATCTCCGTTCGCCACAACACGGCTAGTAATCGGGCCATCTCTCGTAGCCCGTATCCTTCGCCCCGGCCGCTGGATGGAGGCTCGTACGCGATCTCGATGGCCGCCATCGCCGCTCGGATTTCTTGGGGTTGGCGTGGTAGAACTCGCCGTCAAACACCTCATCCAGTAAGGGATCGGGCTGTGCCTGGTAACCCTCGTGGCCTACTAGTAGTTCTCCACCGCCTTGCCCTTCGGCCGCGGCCGCCATGCGTGAGGCATAATCGATACACACAAAGTTTACGTCGGAGGAAATTCAACCTATAACACGGCTCTAGTGCACGATCTAGAGTGAAAGAAATGGAAACCAATCCTAAATACTGTAGCCTCACGATTATAGATGTAGCACAACACACCGATAATCAAGACTCTACTAGATACGGCTGTAGACCCTTCCGAGGATTAAGCGCTCGATACCACTTTTGTCACGACGACCCGACCGTGGCCGTGCTTGACCTGCACCGCGTGACACAACATCGAGAAAACCAAATGAATATAAACTCAAAATAAAACAACCATAATGGTATAAATAGTCTAGCCCAAAATGGCTACCCCAAAAGTACATAAAACCGAACAGCTATATCCTTTGACAACCCAAGTTATGATTAAGACTACAGGCCTCTAAGAATAAGTAACACTATGACGGGACAGGGCCCCGTCATGCACCTGAATGTACAAAATATCACAACACCGGGGAGAACCATACCAAAAGTCGAGCTTCCGAAGAAATGGAGCTCCTGACACCTGAGTAAGAGATCCTAGGAATGAGGATCTACCACCTGCTTCCTTACTCGCGGATGAATGCAGCCAGGAAGAGGTCGACACAACGTACCAAGTATGTAAAACTGGAAAATACTGTAGTAATATCACAAGTCAAAGATAAGCTGGAGTCATAGATAAAAATCAATTTCCTTGCATTGTGCCTTACTAACAATGAGAGTAACAAGTATAAAACTTATAGCATAAAAATAGGAGGCTCACGATCAAAACAGGGTACCTCGCCTGTAGATCGCGTTAGCGATCCTACTCGGGACTATTTCACCCGCATGGGTCCTGTGGACCCGCACGAGGTCATCCGCCGTCGTACGGGACTATTTCACCTGCATGGGACTATTTCACCCGCATGGATCCTGTGGATCCGCATGAGTACCATCGCCGTACTCGCATGGGACTATTTCACCCGCATGGATCTTGTGGTCCGGATCCGCATGAGTGCAAGCGCCGCACTCGCATCATGGGTAGCAAATCCATGGCATAGATAATAACCCGGGGTTTACCCCGTAATAATACAAATATATAACATAGCTCATCCGGTTATCATACATAACATAAGCACTACCGGTCTATCATATCATACATAAGCACTACCGGCCTATCATATCACAACATAAGCACTACCGGCCTATCATATCATACACAAGCACTACCGGCTTATCATAACATAAGCAAGTTAAGAAATCCCCTAACTTCTTATTAACAGTATTAATATATCCTCTCATTTTAGTATCCTAAGGCACTAACATGCCTTTTAATAGAAAATCCGGGAATTCAACCCAAGTACCATGTACTTCTAGCTTTTTAAGAAAAACTCTTTTTATACAAAGATTCCAAGATACTAATCACCATAGTATCAAGTTACAATTTCTTTTCAAAACAAGTCACATTTCCTTTTAGAAATATAATAGGCTTCTAAATCAAGTGACTTCATTTCCTTTAAAACCTTAGGCAACCAATGCCTAAAAATCAATCCACCTTCCATAGTTTCAAATCCTTTACCCGTACTTGTTTTAGTTAGAGTAAACCACTCTTTGTGAGCCTTTCCAAAAACTAATATAACCAACTTCCCATAAAGTCATTATATTAGCGTTATACCTTTGTCAAATACATTTTCCTTAAATCCAAAGGACTTATACTTTTGAAATGAAACAAGCATCATATACTTTAAAACAAGTGTAGATTATCAAATCTTGTACGTAATACCGTACTACATAGATACAACTACTCATGCTCAAGAGATAGGAAAGCTCTACATACCTCCTTGGTCAATCCACTTGCTAAGTCCAACTACCGCAAGTAATATGTCAACCTATAATAACCATAGTGTGTTTATTAACCTCTAATTTCAATGTAGAAATTCCAAATTCAAGTTATCAATTCCTAAGGAAAATTGGGCAGCATTTCCTTTGTTTCTACTCACTTTGCCACCTTTTCAAAGGCCGATTTTTCAACATTCAAACGCCTTATTAAGGCCCAACAACCAAACCAACACAAAGGGATTACACCTAATCTTGGGTGTGTAAAATTCTGCCCATAAGTTATAATAGTATACTTAACAATTCTAAGGTGGTTTTTAGGCTCCAACATGCTCATAATATTTCTTGACCAAATCCTTCATATTCAACCCACATTTCTAGCGTCTGATGACTCTAAGAGCATTATTTACCACCATAAGTATCTTCTTAACATGCAACTCTATAAACTAATAATAGAGGAAGAATCATTACCTTAGAGCTTTAGCCAAATTTTATCCAACAATTTGCTAGCCTTTCTACCAAGAATACCACTACCACCACCTTCACAAGCTAGCCACAAGCTTCCTTCTTGTCTTTTAATTTTTCGATTTTCTTAAGGCTAGAATCCTCTTGGATTTTTAGAGAGAAGGAGGAGCTTGAAATATTTAGAGAGAAGGAAGAGGTTTTTCAAAGAGAGAGATGACAAATGACAAAGTCTTTAAGACTTGGTCAATATATTGCATGTAAAAATCAGATGTGGGGGGGACACTTGTCCCCACTCGAGCCCTTTCAAAATAAAAATCTGACTTTTCCTAAGTTTTTCCGCCTGATTTCCCGCCTCGGCGCCGCGGCGCCGCAACTCCTGTGAACCCTCGGATCTTCCGCCGCGCCGCTTCCGGCGCTGGCTGAAACTCAGCGACCAGTTTTCGGCGCGGCCTACGATTACCAGCGTTGGCGCGCGCCACGCCTCCGGCCAAGGCGCGAGACACGACCGAGGTCAGGCCACCTAACCACGGTATAACACGCCCATCGATCCCGAGGTGAGTCTCTACATCCGCGCTACCTGGGTTGGACAATTTCGCAAAATAGCCTGGTCGCATGCAAAACAAACTCCCATTCCAAAGACGACACTCCCATCATGGAGCCTACCACAACGCCACAACGAGGTAGGGGTGGTCCCATCTCGACTAACGTCCCGCTCCCAAAAACACGAAACTTGAGCCCACGACTGCTCGCGATCTCGAACGCCCCAAGATCGCGTGGCGGAGCACTCGTCTTGGCGGAGGCGCATAACTAGTCTTCACGAGGCCGTCGCCTCGAAGGTCACCAGAGGACCTGCTGTCACGACCTCTTCTGGCGATCTTGGTTAATCCGCCGACCTCTGCGCCTCACACCCAGTGCATAAGCTGCGTCGCGGCAATATCCATGCCCGATCAAGAGCTACTCCTGCAACTCTCGCTAAGTAGTCATCGAGTCCTGTGACATAACGGTGCACTCTATCCTCCATATCTGCCACCAGAGCAGGGACATACCGAGCCAATGAGTCAAACTCTACATTGTACTCCCGAACTGTGCGCCCTCTTTGTCTCAACATCAAAAATCTTACCGCGTGCCTCCTCATCCGCGAGGCAAGAAATGGCCGCGAAAGCCTCGAGAACTCGCCTGACCACCGGAGGTGCATGCTCCCCGGGACAGCTCGCGAATCAAACCACGATCATTGCGGTATCACGCGGCCGATGCGAACCTAAGACCACCGACTCGGTCTCGAAGCCTTGATCACTCGTGATCCGTCAGAATCGCTCGGATGAACTCCTGCGGATCATCCTCGTGCCTCGACCGTAAATTCGGTGGGCTGCGACTCAAAAATCCCGTAGTCTCAAACTATCTCGACCTCGGGTGAACCACGGGTACCATCGAACTGAATCGGCTGATCCGGCCTATCCTCGTGCCTAGCCACGATCCCGCCAATAATTGGGCCATCTCTTTGTAACCCGTCTCTCTGCTCCGGTGTGGGATGGAGGCTCAGTGCCGTGGTCTCGCCGAGACCGCTGGCGATCTACTCGCCTCCTCTTCGCCGCCGCCTGCTCAGGCTCTGCTTTGCGTGGAGGCATCACCGGTATACAAAGAATACGTCGGAGGAGTCCAACTTATAACACGGCTCTAAGGTGCGATCTCGAGTGAGAAGAATGAAACCAATCCTAAATATCCTATAGCCTCACGATTATAGATGTGGTGCACAACACACCGATAATCAAGACTTACTAGATACGGTCTGTAGACACTTTCCGAGGATTAATCGCTCGATACCACTTTTTTCACGACACGATCCCGGGCCCGTGACTAGTGTCTTACCCCGGGAACACTAATGATACAACATCAGATAAAAACCAGCGTAAATAAAAACTCATGAAAGAAAACAGTGAAATAAGAAAACAAAGCAACCCAAACGGTTACCCTTTTGTACATAAATGAAAACTTGAGCGATTACATCCTTACAGACCGCCACAACAAAGCTATGCACTCTAAGAATTTTAAAACCATAATGACGGGACAGGGCCCCGCCATGCCCCAGAATATGCAAAAGTCTACTACTTCAGGGAGTCGTACCACAGGACAAGCTTCCGGAGATATGGAGCTTTCCGATAACTGAACAGCGATCATAAGAGTGCGGATCAGTAAGCTATGTACCTCAACTTGCGGCATGAACGCAACCCCGGGCGAGGTCGATAACAGTACCAAGTATGTGGCGAAAATATCGTAAATGAAATCATAATAGTCTATATAAAGCTGGAGACATGTATGATAACCAAACTACAGTACACAACATATAAGCAGTCATGTCAAGTCAGGGACTCATGCCCGTGAAATCATCACTTAAATACAACCCGGGAATTTAACCCGCACAATGGCCGCATGCCCCGACATCTCACCTCGGTATAAGCATGGCCCTGGAACCGTCCTAGTGGGCCCATACCCGTGGACCATCCAACGTGTCGGTATGCCCAAAGGAGATAACAAGATAACAATCCCTGTGGAAGCATACCCGTGGGCTACCCAACGTGTCAGTATGTCCAAACAAATAACAAGAGAATACTCACTGTGGAAGCATACCCGTGGGCTACGCAACGTGTCAGTATGTCCAAACAAATAACAAGATAATACTCACTGTAGAAGCATACCCGTGGGCTACCCAACGTGTCAGTATGTCCAAACAAATAACAAGATAATACTCACTGTGGAAGCATACCCGTGGGCTACCCAACGTGTCAGTATGTCCAAACAAATAACCAATAGTCGGCCCTCCATCGAGAGACTCGATAGCACAATCAAACCCTTGTACAACAAGGCTATCTCAACCAAGCATAGGCAAGTTACACACAACTCAAGGTCCTTTAAACACTCCTTAACACAACGTCAAATATACCATTTAAAACCCAAGTATCTAACCCCTTTAGGATCAAGGTACTCCTACCTTTTATAACCAAGCCACTTATGTTTTTCCATCACAAAGAGTTCATTATTTGAAAACAAGTTACTTCTCTTTTTCCAAAAATCAAGTTACCATTCTAAATCCAATAATGAATCCATTTCTTTATTTTCCATAGGGTCGTTATAACTAACTTCCCATAAAGCTATTATAACACTTTATGTTTTAAAATAATACAAGACAAAACCATGCCTTTCTTTTAAAACAAAACACTTCAAATGCTTAAGTCTCTTTTCTTTTAGAAATCGAGTTC
This sequence comes from Przewalskia tangutica, assembly GCA_029844215.1. Classification (NCBI taxonomy): domain Eukaryota; kingdom Viridiplantae; phylum Streptophyta; class Magnoliopsida; order Solanales; family Solanaceae; genus Przewalskia; species Przewalskia tangutica. The sequence goes on from CM056731.1 coordinate 97,202,401, forward strand.
CTTACTTTGGAATTTTTAAGAAGATCAAAACTTGATTTTAATAATTCTTATTAGAGCAGCCATGATCTAGGAAATGTAATACAATTTTGTCTTATCTTAGCTTCTATGCAGATGGAGGTTTCTACTGGTTTTAATATGATTAATTGTCATTACTTCTTTCCTTTATTAACGCTGCATTGGCTTGTTCGATTCTTATTCCCATTTCCGAAATTTATGTAACATTATTCTTTTAAAAACCAAGTCTTTTATCTCTTGAAATCAACAAACCATTCTTTTACCCACATAAAGTGGTTATAACCAACTTCCCATAAAGCCGTTATAACACTTTATGTTTTAAACCAACCAATTACAATTATAAGCCCTTATGAGACCAAGAGGGCTTATTCTTTAACCACCGAGTACCCATTACTAACGAATAGGATTTTCCTACCTTTCAAACAATCAAGACCTCTACACTTCATATCAAGTCAAGGCACAACAAGGGAAATCAAATTCCTTTAACACACGTGCATCTACTGCACTATATATTTCACAAATAATCATGCTGAAGAGGATATGAAGAATCACATACCTCGCGACGATTATCGACGGTTAGCAAAATGCTCCACAGTACTATCCCCCTTAAGTAGAATATGCTACTCGTAGTACTTCAATCCTATAAGGGTCATAAAACGTCTATCAATCTCTAGCTTCGAACGTAGAATAAACTAAGTGCAAGGTCCCTACATTCTACGGAAGTTTGGACAGCACTTCCTTTGTTTCTACTTACTAAGCCACCTTTTTCAAGGCCGAATTCAATAACCAAACGCCACATTTAAGGCTCAATTAATCCAGCAAAAACAATGGGATTACACGCCTAACAATACGTGTAAAATTCCGCCCCACAACAACCCAAAATAAACCAATAATTTCCATGCCATTCTTGGCCAACAATATACCCAATACTAACTCTTTTCCAATTATCTTCTCAATCCAAGTTATTTAGGTCTAACATGATATCTAGCCCTAGACATCTTCAACAACTACAATTTCCCCCTTTACAACATGTGACGACCAAATTAGTAACCAAATTGAAGTTATCATCTTAAGGTTAACATGCCCATTTCAGTTTTTCAACAAGACAACAAGATCCAAATCTATACAACTTAAATATAACAGCCACAGGCTCATTTCTAAACTACTATAATAAGTATTAACCCATATCCAAGAGAAGGGGAAACTTTTACCTTTTGGAATAGCCCACAAAAGCCATTCTCTTCCACTTCTTTACCGTCAAACTCGTCCACCAGCGCTTCCCACAAGTTTACCCACACTTTTCCTTCTTGTCGCCGCTCCAACAATTTCCCCTAAGGCAAGGTTTCTTCAAGAAAAACTAGAGAGAAAGGGAGAGGATTTCCTTGGGAGGGTTTTGAGATGAAATGGCCAAGTCTTCCAAGACTTGGCCCTAAAATAGGCCCCTTACCTGGTCAAAAGGATGGGAGGGACACTTGTCACCCTCCCATAGGCTTTTAACAAAATATCCCCTGATTTTCGTCCTTTACCGCAGAAAAATCCCGCCTCGGCGCTTCCACTTCCGAAAAGTTCCAGCATTCCGGCGCCGCGGCGCTGCAACCCCCGCGGACTCCCAGTACAACCGGCGCCGCGGCCCTGCATTCCGGCGCCGCGGCGCTGTACCCCTGAACCGAAAACTGCTGCTTTGCCTGACTGCGCACCTAACTTGTAACTTCCATAACTTTTGACTCCGATGTCCTATCGACGAACGGTTTGTTGCGTTGGGAACTAGATTTAACGGACTACACACTAGGATTTTTAAACACCTCGAAATTCTTAACAACTGGGGTACAACACTCCAAGGTAGACTCAAAATCCGTCCAACACATGTTTGTCCACTTATATTTCCACTTTCAAATCTTATATTCATTGGTATGTTCTTATCTTATCTTCTTGAATTTACGGGGTGTAACATTAATACTCGTCTCTATCACACGATCTAGATCAAGAAGGAAGGTAACCATTCTAAATGCCTGATAGCCTCCTATTTATAAGTGTGGTGCACAAAACACCTATAAGAAAAACTCTACTATACATGACTTGAAGACTCCCTAGGACAAATCTGCTCTAATATCAAGTTTGTCATACCCCAACTTTGGAGGGGGGTAGGGGTGGCCGGCACCTAACGTTTGAACAACCCAAGCGTACCACTTGTATATCATGATCTATATATATAACCATCTGGGCCGAGAAGGCCTGAGAATGACAAATTGATAGGAGATATGTTTATAACAACATATATAAATGGCAGCTCGGACTAATATATATACACACAAGGCCATAACAAATATGCTAACACCTGACAAGGGCCGACAAGGACACACAAAACATATATACAATAACCTCTTATTTGTAAGCCTCTAAGAGTATTATCATATTGTTACACCTCATAATTCCAGGGCATATTTATAAGAATGTACGTAAGAATTTAAATGTTAAGATTTGAGACTAGTAAAAATTTATCGGAATTGTCGGAAAACGAATTATTGCGACAAATGGGAGGGCGACACGTGTCACCCCCCCCCCCCTTAAGTTGGTCTTGGACGATTTTTGCAAGGATAAAAGGGTCATTTGACCATCAATAAGATGAGCAAGTCTTGCTTAGTCTTGGAGCTTGACATTGTTGACTTAGTCAAGAGCCACTTGGCTTGATATTTAAGTGAAACTCATCCAAGCCACACATTTGTGCTAATCTTGACCCTTCCTAGTGTTATATATGTATACTACTAGCAAGACAAGCTTCCACACTTAGCTAAATTTTCAAGAAAATTGAAGAACTCACAAGGAGTGCTCTCGGGTTCAAGGGCTTCCAAGAAAAAAAATTTGTTTGTTGTCCAATAATCTCCCCACTTTAAACCAAGGTTCTTAAGAGTATTGTAAGGGTATCTCAATAGAAAGATCCCGGAAAAGTGTCGTTTTTGTATTAGTCGCAAGATGAAATCCTAATTCGCTTTCATAAGGTTTGGATTGGAAATTAAAGGGAAGTTGTTTGTGATCTTCTAAGGGCTTCAAGTGGCGGATTGGAGTGTCAAGGAGAGGCTCTAAGTTGCTAGGGAGCGACTTCGGATCTTGAAGTGGATTAAGGCTCGCTAAGGTAACAATCTTGTTCTCTTAAGTGTTATAAGATTACATATTGTTGTAGCCTTACATTTTAACTAGCATGAAGTATTTGTATGGAAGTTAGATAAGTGATATGGATTGTGGAAGCCTAATATCCGAAATGACATTCTAGCCATTTGAACTTGAAATACAATTTGGTCGTTAATTAGAATCGTCGCATGTTTCCTACTTGAAGATTGTAGTAGTTATAATCGATTGTGGCTTGATATCAAGTTATACTAAACAACTTGGATTGAAAAGGAATTGGATAAGAATTTGTATTGTTGTCCCTTATTGCCGAATTGACATTGTATTATTGGACTAGTTTGATATCAATTGTGGGGCGGAATTTTACACGTCTTGTAGACGTGTAATACCCTATTGTTAACTACATTGTTGAGCCTTAAATGTGGCGTGTTTGGTTATTGAATTCGGGCCTTGAAAAAAGTGGAAAAGTATGTAGAAACAAAGGAAGTGTTGTCCGATTTTCCGTAGAATTTAGTGACTTTGCACTTAGAATATTCTACGTTTGAAGTAAGAAGTTAATAGACGTATTATGGTCATTATAGGTTGACATACTACGTGCGGCATATTGGATTTAGCAAGTGGATTGAACTGAAGAGGTATGTGGAACTTTCCTATCTCTTGAGCATGAGTAGTTGTACCTATATAGTACGGTAGACGTACGAGATTTTGATATCCTTTACTTGTTTTAAGAATGTCCAAGTTGGTTGAGTTAGGGGATTAACTCACTTGTTAAAAAGATTAAGGATGCCCTAGGTTTCAAAGTTAAGGGACTTGAAGTGTTTTAAAAGTATATGATACTTGTTTCGTTTTAAAAGTATAAGTCCCTTGGATAAAAGGAAGAATGTAATTGTCTAAAGTATAAAGCTAGTATAACGGCTTTATGGGAAGTTAGTTATAATAGCTTTATGAAAAGTTAATAGAGTGGTCTACTCTAAGTAATGTAAATAATGATAAATGACTTGAAATAATGAAAGACAAATTGATTTGAAAGCATCAATTGCTTAAAGTTTTAAAAGAAAGAAGTCACTTGATTTAGAAGCCTAGATGTAATTCTAAAAGGTATTGTGACTTGTCTTGAAAAGTAGATATGACTTGATACTACGGTTATTAGTATCTTGGAAGCTTATATGAAAAAAGAGTCATTTTAAAAGAGTAGAAGTATGTAGCACTTTGGGTTAAATTCCCGAATTTTTATAATGACACGTTAGTGCCTTAAGTAAACTAAAATGGGAGTGTATATGTATAGGACTAATAAGAAGTTAGGGGGATTTCTTAACTTGCTTATGTTATGTACGATAAGCCGGTAGTGCTTATGTTATGTATGATAAGCTGGTAGTTCTTATGTTATGTATGATAGTCGGTTGTGCTAGTGATATATTGTTCATTACGGGGTCATTCCCCGGGTTTGTGGCATTTGCATATTCCGTGGATTTGCTACCCATGATGCGAGGAATACCTCATGCGAGTCCGTAAGGGCTTTTGCGGGTGAAATAGTCCTATGCGGGGCGGACCAGTCCTATGCGAGGAATACCTCATGCGGGTCCATACGACCTATGCGGGAGGATACAGTCTATGCGAGGAAGTTACCTCATGCGGGTCCATACGGCCTTTGCGGGTGAAATAGTCTCAGGAGTAGGATTGCTTAATGATACTACGGGCGGGTGGCCCTACTTTGATCATGAGCCTCCTATTTTTATGCAGTAAAGTATACTCTTGTTTACTCTCATTGTTAGTAAGGCACAGTGTACTGTAATTTTGGTTATCATACATGTCTCCAGCTTTATTTTAGACTTATGATGTAAATTGCAGTATTTTCCAGTTTTACATACTTGGTACATATTGTGTACTGACCCCCTTTCCTCGGGGGGCTGCGTTCATGCCGCATGTAGGGGTAAGCAGGTGGTGGATCCTCATTCTTAGGATCACTGATCAGGTGTCAGAAGCTCCATTTCTCCGGAGGCTTGTCTTTTGGTACGGTTTTCCCTGATGTTGTAGATTTATGTACATTCAGGGGTATGGCGGGGCCCTGTCCCGCCACAGTTGTTATTCCTAGAGGTCTGTAGTCATATTTGTGGATTGGGTTTTAAAGAACAGAGTTGTACAGATGTATTTTGGTTTATGTACATTTTACGGAAGGTGGCCTTATCGGCTAGCCTGTTGATGTTTATTTTCTAAGTATTGATATGTGTTGTGTATGTTCCGCTGCTATTCTCTGATGTATACCTGAACGGGGTTCCCAGGTAGGGCACCAGTCGAGGCCCCGGGGTCGGGTCGTGACACATATGTCAACTCAGGACAGGGCCCCGACATATCAAAATAATCATATACATATACAACAGTGCCTACCGACTATGTACAATAACTCTGGAGAAATAGAGTGCGACTACCAGCAACTGAAAACAGATACCCTACTGTGGAGGTACGTCAATCTGTATATATGTACCTGTGATCATGAACACATCACCCCAAAAAGGGACATCAATACGAAAGAGTGTACTGAATTTGTAAGGCAAGTAAAAACAGATAAATAAGGAACGTAATGCAAGAGAAGGGTACATAAGTCAATCTGAAACTCAAAATAAGGTCATTGTGTGCAAATAACTAACATAATCATGAGTATATGCAGAAAAGCAAAATCGGACCATTTTATGGGGCCACATAATATATATATATATATATATATATATATATATATATATCAAGCCTGTCGGGCAATCTCATCATAACTTACCCAACCATAAAAGACTCGAAATTATCACACCCAACTACAGTGGTGTGCACGTATAAGTGTCGTGCCCGACTAACTATAGCATAACTCGGTAAGAAAAATAGATACATAAATATAAGTGCACTGCAAGATATACATCAATGGACACTATAAAAAGAGTCGGGGTGACCTATATTCATTATCCTCCAACTATTGTTATTGTCGCTACGTTCATCAGCTTTCAACCAATTAACGAGAGATTTATAGAATGCGGGGAGTACTATTGATAAGGCATAAATAAGAGACATGAGTTACTTAAACAGATAAAGGAAACATGGATATCTCAAACTACACAAAAGGGGGGTCGTTTTAAGATAACGCCTATATCAAATCATGCCAAAGGAAGAAGTTAGCCTTACATACCTTGTCGTTGAGGCGATTAGAGTCCCACGAGTCCTCGTATGCTCTATAAGATATTACCTACATTATATGAATTATTTGTATGAATAACGGATTTCATAGCTCATAAGAAGGTTCATTTAGACATTTTGTCGAACACCTTGCATGCATATTTGTTTGCTAAACTAATGTGCATACGTTTGTAAGACCTTGTGGACATATAACAACATCATAACTTTGCTTCATACTCCTCTCCTTCACTACAACTTAATCAACAACTCCACACTTCATGTTGAAATCTTAAATCATACAAAATAACTCACCACGACATAGCTAAAATCTCAAGGTACACAAATACTTATTCTACAAGAATAACTTTAACAATCATATCTTAAACTCTTGTATAATCCTAAGAATATATGGAGGAGGTCAAACTTACATTAAACCATAAGAATCAATCCAATTCCAAGCTTACTTAACCACGAAGACTTCGCTAAAATTTTCACAATAAGGAAGGAGGTGATGTAATGATGTTCACGGGATTCCCCACATTGAATTTATGTAATTTATCTTTGATTCCACCTTAGTTTACTTGGAATCCCTTAGAGGGTGTTTAGGATCAGTTTAGGGTTGTAAAACTAGGGGAAAATAAGCTTTAGGTCAAATCAAAGCCTTTTATAGAGAAATGATAAACTTACATCGACCTTGATTTGCGGCGCCAATTGCGGATTGCAGAACAGGTTTGCGGATCGCAGATTAGGTCGCAGAATTTCCCAGAATATTTTCTAGGTTCTACATTTTGCAATCAATCTGCATCTCGTATACCTAGTCTACAATTCGTAGATCATGTTCTACGGTTCACAGATCACTCCGGGTAGTGGTGCCTTGTCGAACTTTCATCGAAACTTATTTCCATTGATTCGCTAAGTCTTAAACCTTCACAAAACTTACTCAACACTTTCGTGAACTTTTTTTAATCCTCTTGGAGTGGTCCTACCATCACTGGGACTAAGCTAGCTACGATACGATAATGACAATGCAGGAAAAAATAAGGTGTAACACCTCGAATGCATCAAACCAACCAATTGGGAAACTACATCTCCTACCATATAAAACATCAAATGGTTCCATCTTAATGTTGAAGTGATAACTGTTATTGTAAGAATACTCTTCCAAATATAAGAATTGGTCCTAATGACCACCAAAATAACCACACAAGCCCATAACATATCCTTCAAAATCTGAAAGGTCCGCTCGAACTAACCATTTGTTTGTGGGTGAAATGTTGTGATGAGATCTAAACAAGTACCTAACTTCTTTTGCAAAGTCCTCCAGAAATGAGAAGTGAACTGATATGATAGAAATGGGCACCCCATGCAACCGAACAATCTCTATAATATATATCTTTTCCAACTATTCATAAATGTTAGTCATCAAAATCAGAATAAAGTTTCCTTGCAAAACAAATCTTACAACTGTTCTTTCAAGTCTCTTACCTCGGTTAGAGCCATTCGATATGGTGGAATAGAAATAGGATGAGTTTCCAGCTCCAAATCAATGCAGAAGTCAATGTCACGGTCCTGCGGCATACCAGGAAAAACCATTAGAAAGACCTCTGAAAACTCACTCACCACCGAAATAGACTCAAGTGGAGGAGTATCCACACTAGTATCATGAATATAAGCCCAATACACTAAACATCCTTTATTAACCAACTTATTCACCTAAAGAAAACATATAATCTTCTTTGGTGCATGGTTTGGAGTACCCTTCCACTCTAACCTCAGGACACCCGACATAGCTAACATGATTATCTTAGCGTGACAGTCTAGGATCGCATGATACAATGACAAATAATTCATACCTAAAATAATATCAAAGTCTACCATATCCAGAATAACTGAATCTACCCAAGTGTCAAACCCCATAAACATAAACACATAAGATTCATAGACTCGATCCACAATCACAGAATCACCAACAAGATTAAAAACATTAATAGGTGCATCAAGCATATCACATAACATATCCAGACCTATAGAGAAATATTTGGACACATAGGAAAAGGTAGAATCAAATAACACGTAGGTAGACCTATGACAGATTGAGATGATACCCGTGATGATTGTATTAGTAGCATCGACCTCTGGTCTACTTGGGAAAACATAAAAGTGGGACGTCCATTCTCAAATTATGTACCCTCATGACCACTATAGTCTTTTTATGCTCTGTTTCTACTAGACTTCGAACCACCTCTACCAGCATGGTAACCACATCTACTTGACTGTGAACCCCCTCTATAAGATTGTCTACCTCCCTTAGCTAACTGCACTATAGTCCTAGGTGTCTGAGCTTAAGAACCTTGCTAAGTTCCACCTTGTATGCGTCTGGGATAGTCTCTCTGAAAGTGACCAAGGACACTACACTCATAACAAGTCTTGCCCAATATAGACTGCTAAACTGATATAGATAAATTAAAATGCCCTCCACAATCTAAGAATCTGGAGTAAGAACTCCTAGAGGTGTGCTTTGTGTTGTAACAACTCCGCCCATAAGGGCCACCTGTTGAAGTATAGAATGCAGACTGAATGGTTGACTAAATTGATGGTGATGGGTCGTGCTATACTGTAGCCATCCTCTGGAAGAAAAATCATAAAAGTTACAAAACCTACGAGCTTTCTTCTCGACACCGCTCATATGGGACAGAGCTCTCACTGAATTTACCATTTTGGCCTGATCTGCCATATTCTGGAATGATTCCCTAAAAGCTACCAACTGCAACGTTGCCAACTAAAGCGAGATATTCAATCCCTTCACAAAATATCTAACCCCTTCTGCCTTAGTAGGAAGTGATGACGCTACATAACGAGACAATGCATGAAATTGAGACTCATAATCAGTGACAGACGTCTCTCTCTATTCCAACCTAGAACTCATCTCTCCTGCTTGTTCTTAAAATGAAGGAAACATACTTCTCTAAGAAAATTTGATAGAATCGGGTCTAAATTAATGGAGGCGACCCAACTGGCCGACACTTAATATAAGACATCCACCAAAGAGCAATATAATCCACACCATGGACTCGAACAAATGTTTATCATTAAGAGCAATTGTATAACGACTCGATATAACTTCAAGATAAAATGTCAGTCAAGGTTTCACTATAGGCAGTCTTAGTTGTCACAACGCAAATTGATGAATCAGTTGGGCATTAATCTCCTGGAAAAGAATAGCTTACAATGATAATGAGAACACCTATAATGATCCTCGAACCAATCAATAGTTCATGTGTAATGCTTTAACTCCAAGGGTGAATCCTTTTTAGTGTTGTTAATCGATATACTTAATTCTCGGATCTTGATAAGGTTTCCGTTATTACCTTTACTCCATATCACAATACCTTCTAATAGACTCTAGATGGGGCTCTTTGTCTTGACGCTTCCCCAAATCCAAATATAAGTAAGAATTCCGTTGCCTTCTGTTTCGTGGAGTTGTCATCATCGGGTTTCTATTACGACTAGCCATCTATTACCTCTTTGGGTCGGTCATTTCCTGTAGCTTCCACAATGGCCCTCTTTTTCAACTGCACTTGACCCTATCATCCATTATTTCCCTGTTCATTACATTGGAACCTCTTGCTTCTTGTAACGTATAGAATTTACATATTCCATAAGTGATGTTATGAATTCCAAGATAGGTTCATCATTCTTTAATCGTACCTTATATTTACTAAAGTATTCTTTCTCCATTTGCATCGTCCCCTTTCTATTTACCTTAATTTCCCTTTTTCATTTTAGAACTGGAAACATCTCCCCTTCGACGTCATTTTCTTTTTTATTGGCCTTATTTCTTACGCGTCTACTATTTTTACCGACTCAAGATCGGTGTTTTTATGATAACAACATTTTCTTCATGTTAAGAGCGCAACACCTGACCCTTGTAACTCCGAGATCCTTTATTTATCATATTTGAATATTCGTTCGTTGGTTATATCCTCTTCAACTTTTCCAAAATAAAACCTTTGACGTACTTATGTTATTCTTCAGTATTGCTCATGCTAGGGGTCATCCTGCCCCTTTTTTCACTGAAGGATTTACCTCTACAAAACGCTGATTTGATTGATCCCTCTATGGGACTCGTACTTGAGTTAACATTTTTGCCTTTATTTCCTGACTCTGACTTCTTTTATAACTAATGTCCTTAACCTTCCGACTATTACGTTATCCTTCTAGTAGAGTTTCTAGTTCATTCAAAAAATCAAAATTTACTATTACTCGTTGGCTCATATATTATTCCCTTGCTCTTATTCTTTAGCTTTTTCCCTTATCATCTACTTTGGGCCATTTCTTTATTGCTTCGTCATAAGCTTACATCAGCCTCATTCATCTTTACTTCTACTTACTTATCTTCAACGTTTTGCTAGCACTCATGGTGAAACTAATTCTTGACGTATTCAAATTTCAAATTGTAATCAATCTCAATCTCACCACTAATTCGGACATTCCCCTCTTTTGGTGGTATTAGAGCTCTTCTCTACCCGTCATTCAACCAATTAACTTGTACGTTACCAGCTTGAATTTCTTTAAGGGTTCCTCGTCTTAGTGTACTCCCAGTACCATCATTTATGGATGTCATGTACTATATTTTGGCTTAAAAAGTTTAAGCACCACTTCTTTACTAATATTCTTATCTTTAATGGTAGTCATGTCATTATGGGTCCCACTTTATTTTTGTTATCGAAGTCTATACAATTACTATCTTTTCACCGTCTAATTATTTGAGGAACATCCTTCGGCCTCATGACTCTATCATACCACTTTCACTTGTATTTACCAGACAACTGTTTACCACTTATCATCACTTTTCTGTCAAATCAATCCTTTATCGTAACTATCTTCAACTAGTTATTCTCACTTGATTGGCTCATAAAACTATACCATAGAATTAAAAAATATCATCACTTAATATCAAAAACCCTACTACATTTTACTTCCACCCACGCACATAATGTTATGGTAAATAAGGTATATCATTTGCCTTTAACTGACAAAACTGAACCCATCTCATGATATTCCTAAATGGTGCAGTCCCTGTAGAAGAGTTGGGGGTTACTCTTTTGGGCATGACATTTTGTGCCCCTTCTTCTTTAGCTGCTTCCCGAAATGACTTTTATTCGAGAGTACCTTTTTTAAAACGTGTATTCACATATTTTTTAGGTCTCGATATCCATACAAGACAACACCTAAGCGTATTGTACATCGGTATGACACACTGCCTACAACAATGATATCCGACCTATTATAAGTATAAACACAGCTATCCCTAGTAAAATTGTCAACACACCTGGTTAGTTGCATAACTCTGAATACTATCGGGACATAATATTCCCCTTGACTCAATCTCGGGCATATATATACTCTATGGCTTCTACTTCCACACCAATAACACTTCTCAACATCAAACGAACATTATAGATAATGCACTTGTCCACACTTATAGAACAATGATTGAAATACCTCAGGGCATTATCTGGCCCTATGGCTCATGGCCCCGCATCCAGAACATACCTTAATATCGCGTAAACATGCATTATCATGCCTCCTTCCACATTACAGACAACGCGGTCCACTACTTCCAACATCTATTTGTGCTTGCCCGAATTCTACCCTAGAGTTTGGATCTGACACTTCCCGCAATGCTAATATTTTGTTACCTACTTCCACTTCAAACCTTCCAGTCAGTTTACTGGTCACTTCTTCCTCACCTTTACTCATTCTTGGTAAACCTTGACTAATCGGCTTTCATGATAATGGGCTCTTTGGTCTCTTAGAATGTCTAACCTATGGGTGTACCTAATCATAACCCTACTCTAGAAAGATAATTGAGGGTGTTGTTGCGTACATGGTACCACTCATACCTAAACCGACCAGAAACGACCATTGTACGGATGATTTTGGTATTATGTGAGCCCTCTTATAATCTAGAAATACGACTGAATTGATGGTACTCAGAAGGACGATTCTTCTAGGGCCTCAATTGGGTCCTCCTTTATAGACGGGTTTTTTTCCATCGACTGATCTTATTCCATAGACAGGTCTTCTTCCATAGACGGATCTTCTTTCATAGAATATCTCACAATTTCTTCTGGTGTCCATATAGTCCTCGAATCCTTATTAACGGGTGGTAATAGGTTGGGACCTTCCCCTACATTTCTGACTAGATTCCAACTAACGGTACTTTCTTTTGATTTTGGCATTACTGAAAAAAGAGAACCAAGGTGAGAAGATAGGAATTCAAATACTTATGACTTCGATTCTAACGCACAATCTAGATTTCAAAGAAGACAACATCCTAAATGCTATGTAGCCTCTTATTTATAAGTGTGGCGCGCAACACAACCATAAGCAAGACTCTACTAGACACGACTTGTAGACATCCTTAGGACTGACTTGCTCTGATACCAAGTTTGTTACACACCAACCTTAGCGGTATGGCCGGCACCCGATGCCTAAGGCCCGAGCATAACAATATTAATACTTGTGCCATAGTCAACAACACATAGGCCAACAATGTCTCTGATAAATGATTATAATGAAGACACAAACACCTACACGTAGAAAGGCCCAACATATAAATAAATATATATATATATATATATATATATATATATATATACAAAAAGGACGATAAGGTCGACAAGGCCAACATGAACACAACGAGACTACTTAGATGCTGATAAGGCCAAACTATACCACTATACACAAAATGACTAGGTGCAAGCCTCTATAGAGTATATAAACAACATATGATTGGTAAAAGGCCCTTTTATACCCGACTATATACATATATACGACCATCATACATATCATCACACTAGACAGCTTCGGAAGAAAGGAGTGTGACCACCTTCAGCTAAGTCGAATTACCTACCTCAGGTATCATCTGAATCTCTATATGTACATGTGGGCATAAAATGCAGTTTCCCAAAAAGGGACATCAGTACGAAAGATGTACTGAATATGTATGGCAGACAACATATAAATAAGGAATAAAATACGAAGAAAGTGTAGAAGTTAACCTAAAACTCATAAATAGCCTCTGAGGACATACCCTATCATAATCATGAATATATATGCATGTATATAAAAATTAAGCCACTCATCGGGGCCATATATATATATATATATATAATGTAATACCAAGACACTCTGTGGGAAAAATCATGTCATATCATATCGTACCCGGTCTCATAGAGGGCTCGGTCGTACTCAGCCCAGATATAGGACTCGGTAATAACATAACTAATTGTAGTGGTGTGTTGTCACGACCCGACCCCGGGGCCGCGATTGGTACCCTACCGGGGTACCCTGTCAGGTATACATTAGAGAATAGCAGCGGAACATACATAACACATAACTTATAAAAAGGTAACATCACTGGTCAGCCGATCAGGCTGCCTTCCATAAAAACATACTTAATCAAAAGTACAGTAGTACAACTTATCCTTACAGCCCAAAACACATACGTGACCACGCACTTAAGGATAACAAGCGTATGACAGGGCCCCGCCATACCCCTGAATATACACAATGTCTATAACATCAGGGAAAAATCATACCAACAAAACAAGCTTCCGAAGGAATGGAGCTTCTGACACCGGAACAGTGATCCTAAGAACGAGGATCCACCACCTGCTACTCCTTACCGCGGATTGAACGCAGCCCGGGAAGGGGTCGATACACAATATGTACCAAGTATGTAAAGCGGAAAATATTGTAATAATGATATCATAAGTCTAAAAATAAGTTGAGTCATGGAGAAAACCAAAATCTGATAATCGTGCCTTACTAACAATGAGAGTAACAAGTATATACTTTACTGCATAAAAATAGGAGGCTTGTGATCAAAACAGGGTCCCTCGCCCGTACTATCAATAAACAATCCTACTCCTGGCACTATTTCACCTGCATGGGTCTTGTGGACCCGCATGAGGTATTCCTCGCATAGGTCAGTGTACCGAATGGGACTATTTCACCCGCGTAAGCCCATAGGACTCGCGTGAGGTATTCCTCGCATCGGGTAGCAAATCCACTAACATTGGTATAGCGATCTTGGGGATTTACCCCTCATCTATACTCTTACCCTGAAGCATGTGGTATGACGATCTTGGGGCTTACCTCTCATTCATACTCTTACCCTGGAGAAAACAGGTGGTATAACGATCTTGGGGATTTACCCCTCATTTATACTCTTACCCTGAAGCAGGTGGTATGACGATCTTGGGGCTTGCCCCTCATTCATACTCTTACCCTGGAGAAGGTGGTATAACGATCTTGGGGCTTGCCCCTCATTTATACTCTTACCCTAGCTCAATCTGTCATCATATCATAATCATATATATACAAGTTACGAAATCTCATACTTCTTATTAGTCTTGTTCATATACCCTCTCATTTTAATTTACTCAAGGCACTAACATATTTAATAAAAGAAAATCCGGGAATTTAACCCAAAGTACCACATACTTATATTCTTTTAAAAATGACTTTTTTTCATATAAAACATTTGGGCAATTGATGCCTTAAAATCAATTTGCCTTTCATAAATCAAGTCACTTGTCCTTACTTATCTTACTTAGAGTAAATCTCTTCTTATTATCCTTTCATAAAGCTAACAAACCAACTTCCCATAAAGTTGTTATATTAACCTTATACTTTAGTAAAATTACACTTTTCCCATAACCAAGGGACTTATACTTCTTAAAACGAAACAAGTCTTTATATACTTAAAACAAGTAAGAATATCAAATCTTGTACGTCTACCGTACTACATAGATACAACTACACATGCTCAAGAGATAGGAAAGCTCTACATACCTCTTCGGTCAATCCACTTGCTAAGCCCAAACTACCGCAAGTAATATGTCGACCAAAAATAACCATGATACGTTTATTAACCTCTAATTTCAATGTAGAATAATCCAAGTTCAAAGTTACTACTTTCTATGGAAAATTGGGCAGCATTTCCTTTGTTTCTACATACTTTGCCACCTTTTTCAAGGCCGAAATCAACATCCAAATGCCACATCTTAGGCCCAACAATCCAAACATTTCAAAGGGGATTACACACCTAAACTTGGGTGTGTAAAATTCTGCCCCATAAGGTACAACAATTCACTTAACAATTCTAAAGTAGTTTGTAGGCTACAACATGCTCATAATATCTTCTTAACCAATCTTTTCATATCCAAACCACGTTTCTTACATGCAATGAATCTAAGAGCATCATTTACTACTACAAGTTCCTTCTTCTTCACATGCAACACAAATAACTAGCTACAAGAGAAGAATTGTTACCTTAAAGCTTTAGCCAAAATTATTCCAACAACTTTGCTAGCCTCCTTTCCAAGAACACCACCACAATAACTCCTACAAGCTAGCCACAAGCTTCCTTCTTGTCCTTAACTTTTCAGATTTTTCTTAGGCTTTGAAGTCCTCTTGGAATTTTAGAGAGAAGTGAGAGCTTTAGCTTAGAGAGAGAGAGAGGGATTTGAAAGATGACCAAGTCTTCAAGACTTGGTCAATATAAGACATGCAAGAATTCAGATGGGGCGGGGGACACTTGTCACCCACCCATGACCTCTTTTAAAACAAAACAGTGCAGAAATCCCCACTCAACTCGCACTGCCCTCGCCTGCGCACTGGCCACATAAACTTCGCTTCTCGGGCCTTTCCGGCCAGCGCGCTGCAACTTCAGCGACCCCTCAGGATATCCGGCGCCGCGGCCCAGCATCCGACGCCGCGCCCCGTGGCTCGCCCTAACACATTTCGTCCGTCTCACAGACCGAACTTGTAACTCCCATAACTTACTACTCCGATGTCCTATCGACGAACGGTTGGTTGCGTTGGAAACTAGCCTCAACGAACTACGCACTAGGCCTTTGAAACACTTAGGAATTCTCAATTTACAGGGTCATAACCCGCCTCAAAGTTGACTAGAACCCGTCCGAACAATCCGTCAACTTATCTTTCGAAAATTTTAAGTCTTACTCCTTTCGCACGCTCTCATACGCATGGCCAGAACTACGGGGTATAATATGTGTGCACATAAGTGTCGTACCCGACTGACTATAGCATGGCTCTGTAAGAAAATAAATATATATATATATAAGTGCAATGCAAAAAATGACTCTGAATGGCCTTATGAATCCAATCGGAGTGACCCAGGGTCGTTATCCTCCGATTATCGTTATGTAACAAGGATAATCACAACTTTATATATATATATATATAATGAAATACCAAGACACTCTGTGGGAAAAATCATGTCATATCATATCGTACCCGGTCTCATAGAGTACTCGGTCGTACTCAGCCCAGATATAGGACTCGGTAATAACATAACTAATTGTAGTGGTGTGTGCACAAGTGTCGTGCCATTGACTATATACTGACTCTGTAAGAAAATAAATACATATATATATATATATATATATATATATAAGTGCAATGCAAAAAATGACTCTGAATGGCCTTATGAATCCAATTGGAGTGACCCAAGGTCGTTATCCTCCGATTATCGTTATGTAACTAGGATAATCACAACTTTAGTCTTTAATATTTGAGTTCCTTTTGAAGGGACGTTGTTACTATTACATTTATTCATAGATTATGCCAAAAGAATGAGGGAGTGAGCCTTAACATACCTTGTTGCTTAGACAATGTTAGCTTACAATTCTCCATCCACCCTTCGAACAATATCCTACGTATTAGAGATAATTCGGGTCAAGTTTGAGTTGATAAACTAAATATGGTTTTATTAGGATATTTTATCAAACACTCGATGTGCCTGAATTCTCATATCTTTTGCCAATGGTCATTCAATATCGAAATAACGTCCTTAGTTTTTTCTAGCTTTCTTTCCTTCTCCATTCACTATTAACAATATTCAATGACTTAATACCAAGCTTTAACTTTAATCAAATAGCCTAACACAAGTTAAGAACAACCTTTACATATTTTCTAGCAATTTCTCCTTCTAGCTTATAATTCTATTATCAAGACCACCACTTAGACAATCACAATAACAACATCTACAATATAATCAAGTTACATCCTATAATTTCAGTCATAACTAGTCATATATTCAACCTCCAAACAACCCAACAACAAAACTCTAACATCCATTTGTCAAATAAAATGCTAACTCGTAGATTCTTCACCCAAACACTTAGTTAACGCATGAATAAGTGTAAGAACAAGAAAGGGAGTGTAAATATTACCTTACACAGTAAGTATGATCTTGTACCCAGTCTCCTTCCACAAAGAAAAACCCTCAAATGCATAACAATTTTATAGAAGCATTCTCTTTCACTAATCCTAGTTTTTTGATGTAGAATTATGGTGTAATCATCTTAAAATCACTTTGAAACCATAGAAATATGTTGGGAGGTTTAGGGAGAGAGTTAGGGAAATGTTTGGTTGAAAATGGCAAAAAGTTGCCTTTGAAATCCTTTAAACCTGAACAAGTCGGCCACCACCTAAATTGACGGTCCACTTTGACGGTATGTACATTTTTGTACAGTCCATAGAAATGGACCGTACAATATGATCTACAAAAATACACCGAGGGCCCCATTTTGACGGTCCGTACAATTTTATAAGGTCTATCATTTTGTCCATCAATGTAGAGAATAGGCTAATTTCGTTGAAACGTATTTTCTTCGATCCGTATAATTCTACACACTACGGTACCTCTATAAATAACATATGAACCTTCATTATCCTTTCATAAGGTTGCATATCTTTCCGGAATACCAGTCTCCATCAATGACGTGATGAAACATGGAATTACGAGGCGTAACATCCTTCACCCAACGTTGGTGAGGGTGTTTGGTCACGATAGATTTTGTCTTGAAATTTATGATTACTTTCGTGATTATTACTATACTCCTTAAGCGGTTGAATGGCTAGAATTGTTTTGTGTTATGAAAGAGACCCTTATCATGATACAAGGAGATATTGGGTTGACAAAATGATGAAGGTATCCTTCTCTTAGGAGGATTCTCAATAGAAAGTGTGGTGTGAAGTACTTTCTATGGATACATATGGCTTGTGTTTGGGATTTTCTTGGTTAAAGTACATGAGATTCATTAGCGGATAAAAGAGGAAAACTTCTATTTCCACATGTACCTCCGAGGAAACTCCCAAGTGTGAGGGTGCAGGAGCCCAATGTGAAATGGCCTATCTTATGTATGTGAGCTAGTGGTAAAAAGTTTTACAAATTGGAACTCATGATGAATGAAATCTTTGCTAGCTAACTTATTCACAAGAAATGAAGATGGACTTAGCCCTTAGAACTTTTGAAGCAAGGCTTACCAACTTTTAAAAGTACATGATCAAGAGCGCGAAAGAGATGGGGAGTCCAACTGAGGCTTGAGAGATCTTGAAAATGCAGTTAAATAACTTTTATCCTGAGCCACATATAAAAAGGAATAGACCCAATGACAATTTTGAATTGAAGAAGCCAAAGGTAAGAAAATCAAAATGTTCATTATGAGACCAATCGAGTCCTTCCACAAGAAGGGGAGATTATTGTACCCTTTCATATGGTGAAGAAGAAAAAGACTCCTTGTGGAACCAAAAAATCTAATGATTTTCAGAGACAAAAGATTTAGAGGAGTAGGGACGTGCAAAGTGACAACTCATGAATGGAGAAATGAGAGGATGTGTGGAGTGATGTGAGGGAGTTGCCACACAATCAAACTAACTTTTCTACTTCTTCATCTTGTTATGAAGAAACTTTTGTAAGTACTCATGAAAATGAATTTCTAAGGGAGTCCTCATGCGAAGAACTCATGTGCTTGAAAGAGAGAATGAAGGCCAAGACCATCTGTTTACTTGGTCAAGCGAGCTTGCAATTGGGAGGTCAAGGTAAAGAATTTTTTTTATGTAAACTTCAAGGTACAATAGCTAAACTTAACACTTCCAACTCTTTAAATGAACAAGTTTGTGATGTGAGTGTGAGTAGTAGCTTGTATTTGTGTGAGCTTAATAATTCTTTACCATTGGATGATAATGTCATTGTTGAGAGTGCCCATAAACTAGTTGATCCTTTTGATGACCAAATTGATTCTTCTTACAAGATCAATTTGTGTCCATCTAGTGTTTTCATTTGTGATTTAAATGATAGTACATTGTCATGTGATGGGGATGCTCAAACACTAGTTGACTTAAATTGTGGTAATTGTCGCGCCCGTTTTTGACCTCGGAGGTCTGAACGGTATCCGCAACGTTGCTCTTTGGCGCGGTTCCCTGGATGGAGCAATATATGCTATTTTAAGGAGTCGCCACCTAATTATTTAAGTGAATTAGGACACTTGATTTATTGCAATAAAATACTGCAATTAATCTCCATTTGATGGTCTGCGAAATTAGTGAGATTCTGAATCAGGGTTCTTTATTATCCTAAAGGGAAGGGGTTAGGCATCCTTTAAGATCCGCTAACTTGCGGTTATTCGTTCAAATCTAGGTTAATTAATTATTGAACTTTTTTATTCTACGTATTCTAAGCATTTTTCATAATTTATAATTAAAATAAAACGCAATACAAAATAATAAAAAATAAAATTAAATGCGACATAAATTAACATTCCAGGACATCTTTTAGCCTTTTTTAGGATTTCGGCACAAGATGATCTCCGGGTACCTGCATAAACACTTAGTAAACGTGTTAGTACTAGAATAAATAATTTTAAAGCAATGACAGATATTTAATAAGTAAAGCCAAAAATAAATAAATAAATCCGTCTTTTGCACAGAGGAGGCCTTGGAAATCAGACGGAGATTCCTTCATCGGCCAAACAAGTGTAGCATCTTGTTCAAAAATAAGTAAATACCCCATATTCAGTTGTAGAGATCTGTTCTTTCAGTTTAATAAAATAAAGGCAAAATTGTCAAAATTAGGCAATGGAACAGTAGCGATGTGATATCAACACAGCCAAAAAAAATGGTCCGGGAACGGTGGAAACAACAGAAGCAGTGGGCAACAGTGGTAAACCCAAAGACAAAATAACCAAAAAGAGAACAAGACGGTCAAAAATGTCCGGAATAAGAACTGTCCGTAAAGCTCTTCTAAATGATCCATTAGCAAAACAAACAACAAAACTCCCCAAACAAATGAGCGAAAAGGTCGCCGGAATATTTAAATTCCGGCAAGACCAAAAAAGGAAATCGAAAAATCAGTACAGTTAACCAAAACCATCAAACAGATCCCAGAAATATAAGAACCGCAGAGGTCGCCGAAATTTATTTTCCGATCAGTTACGAAAAAACAGAAAAATCAACATCAGTCCGAACCACCAAACCGGCCATTAACCACAAAAATAAAACCAACATAGGTCGCCGGGGTTTTAAAACTCCGACGAGACACTAAAACTTAAAATCAGTCCAAATAGAATACAAAAGGTAAAGCCAACAACACACCAAACGAAAACGTAAATAGGTGGCGGCCGAGCGACGCCACCGAAATTGCTCGACATTGGCAGTGACGTGAAGGCGAGGTCAACAGGCGACGGAAAAAGGGTTGGGAGATCGACGGGTCAGTGGGGTTTAACGGTGACGGGACAGTGGTGGTGTTGGTTCGCTAGGACGACGGGACAATAGTGTGGAGCCTTGGGTTGGTTTCGCCGGCGGTGGGCGACGGGAAAGGTGAGGAAGAGGAGAGTGAGAGAGAGTGGGGTGGGCTGATGTGTGTGTGTGAGAGAGGGTGTTCGCCGGAGCTTGGAGCTCTGGCCAAGGCGGCGACGACGGGAAAGTGAGAAGAAGGAGAAAGATGGAGTTAGGTTTTTTTAAAAAAAAAAATGAGAGAGAGGTTGTGTTGAAGTGGGCGGCTGGGTTGATAAAATGTAGGTTTTTTAAAATTGGGGGGGTAATGTTTTATTTATAGGGTAGGTTTAGGGTTTGGTGTTTGGGGGGGAAAATAAAAAGTGGATTTTGATTTTTAGGGGGGAAAATAAAAGAGAGTGTTTGGATGAAATTTAAAAACAAAAAATGGTGTTGGATTGGACTGATTCAAATTGTGTCTTGGACTGGACTGGTTTGACAAAATGCAAGGCGGGTTAATTATTTAAAACAAAATTATTTAAAAAGATGCAAGTTATTAAAATGCAAATGCCGACGCGATAATAATAAAATACAATATTTTAGCAAATGTTTAACGCCTAATTAAAATAAAAATTAATTATTTTAAAAAGATGAAAATATTATTAAAATAAAACGACGGTGTAACAATAATAAAAACATAATATTAACAAAGACATAATGCTTAATTTTAAAATAAAAAGATGCAATGCATTTTGTGAAAAAATAAACATAGAATATTATGTAAAAAATACAAAAAATGCTGATTAAAATGCGGTGTCCTAAAACACATAAAATTGCAAGAAATATATGAAAAACGGGTCAAAATTGACTGTCAACAGCATGTCCCTCTTTGTACGGAGATGATGGAAGAGTCTTCGGACAAAGATGTTGACTTGTAGCCAATTTTGTCCTGTTTTATAAATTAGAACTCAAAAGTAGGGCTGATGCAGATCCAAAATTGTCCCAGTGTCAAATCATGGTGACATTGGGTCGTTGTGATGCGAAAAATAAAAAACAAAACTGATGATGATTTAAAAAATGTCCCAGTGTCGAAGTATGATTGACACTGGGTTGCAGGTGACGTGGTGCTGGAAAAGACATGGTGTTTGTAGATGTTGATGGCGTCGTTGCATAGACGCGATGCACATGTTCGTCGTTGCATAGATGAAGCAGTTGCATAGGCTTATATGAAATGACGTCATTTTCGGACGCAATGCACATGCTCGTCATTGCATAGACGAAACATGGATGAAGTCGTTGCATAGGCTTTTAATGAAATGGCGTCGTTTTCGAACGCAATGCAGATGCTCGTTGTTGCATAGACGAAACATAGATGCGATGCAGATGTTCATCGTTGCATAGACGAAACATAGATAAAGTTGTTGCATAGGCTTAAATGAAATGACGTCATTGCATAGACGCGATGCAGATGCTCGTCGTTGCATAGACGAAACATAGATGAAGCCGTTGCATAAGCTTAAATGAAATGACGTCGTTGCATAGACGTGATGCAGATGTTCGTCGTTGCATAGACGAAACATGGATGAAGCCGGTGCATAAGCTTATATGAAATGCGTCGTTGCATAGACGCGATGCAGATGTTCGTCGTTGCATAGACGAAACATGGATGAAGCCGTTGCATAGGCTTATATGAAATGGCGTTATTTTCGGACGCAATGCAGATGTTCGTCGTTGCATAGACGAAACATGAATGAAGTCGTTACATAGGCTTTTAATGAAATGACGTCGTTGCATAGACGTGATGCAGATGTTCGTCGTTGCATAGACGAAACATGGATGAAGTCGTTGCATAGGCTCAAATGAAATGGCGTCGTTGCATAGACGCGATGCAGATGTTCATCGTTGCATAGGCGAAATATGGATGAAGCCGGTGCATAGGCTTTTAATGAAATGACGTCGTTGCATAGACGTGATGCATATGTTCGTCGTTGCATAGAAAAAACATGGATGAAGCCGTTGCATAGGCTCAAATAAAATGACGTCATTGCATAGACGCGATGCAGATGTTCGTCGTTGCATAGACGAAACATGGATAAAGCCGTTGCATAGACTTTTAATGAAATGACGTCGTTGCATAGACGTGATGCAGATGTTCGTCGTTGCATAGACGAAACATGAATGAAGCCGTTGCATAGTCTTTTATGAAATGCGTTGGTTTATGAGCGTACCGGCTTTGTGACCCGTCTGGGTTGAGATAGCATCATTGCATAGACGTTGTGTGTTTGTAACCCGCGTGGACTTATTATTGTGCTCCTGCCTTTGCTGACATGAAGATCATGCACTCAAAGAAAACTTGTGAGTTTTTTAGGAAAGGAGTGGTTGATTCGCGTCGACTTTGTAGCTTTGGCTCTTGACGCTTGCATGCTCAGACTGTTTTGGCCTGCTTTTTCCTGTCTATTGTCATTTTCTTGCAGTGAATCCTTAAAATATCTCAATTTCTGTTAATGAAGATGTTGAACTTTCAACTGGGTAAGGTCGAATCTTGACGCTATCAAGGCGATCAGGTAAGCATTTTTTTTTTATAATAAATGAAAAGCTAATGCGAGAATATGGACAATGTGCAATTGAGTAGATGAGAATGCAACCCTCAAAATATGACACAGTCATGTGTATGTAGTTATGGATGCTAAATATATGAGTATGATAAACTCTCCCATGGACAAAATCGAGCCCTGTGCAAAACAAGGAAGAAATATTTCTAACGCGCGACGGCCGATGTGGATCGCTTCACGATTCCGCCGAGGGAATCAGGTCAAGACGTAGTTTATGCTGCAAAAAATAAGAATTTTTTATGATTTTAAAATGATGTGGGACCGAAGCCGATGTGGCCGCCTACGTATCCCGCTGAGGGAATCAGGTCAAGACGTAGTTCGTGATGCAAAATAAGAATTTTTATGATTTTAAAATGATGTGGTACCGAAGCCGATGTGACCGCCTACGTATCCCGCTAAGGGAATCAGGTCAAGACGTAGTTCGTGATGCAAAATAAAAAAATTTATGATTTTAAAATGATGTGGGACCGAAGCCGATGTGGCCGCCTACGTATCCCGCTGAGGGAATCAGGTCAAGACGTAGTTCGTGATTGCAAAATAAGGATTTTTTTTTATGCAATATGCATTTTGTTATTTTTTTTCTGAAAAAATGGAAGACAACATTACGTTCTGACTCCAGTTGATACCTATCAATTAATATTGTGCATAAGGATATTCTTTTATTGCTTTCAGTATAAACGACATTGACTCTGGTGTAATTCACACAGCTTCAGTTAGTACCTCAGACATACCTGAGTGTCGACACACCTGCTTGCATCCAAGGTTTCGAACTACACGTAATCTCACGTTTCAAATGCCTCACTGAAAGAAAGTCTCATTCTCACATATATTCCAGTATTTTAAATTTTGGGACGTTGAGAGAATTACGCTCACACTCAAAAGATGATCAATGCATGCAATTGTGATACCATAGGCTTGGTCGTCATGTAAGTATCCACTAATGTGAGAACCCTCAGTATAAGATCATGTAGGGCTTGTCACGGGCTTGTAATGTAGGCTTGGGGAAAGAAATGGATATCATTTGGATAAAAGTGACTAATCATTCCTCGAGAGTTGGACTATGTCCATGCTTGATATTTGTGCGTTTTAATGCTGACTTGCTTTCTTTTTGTCCCAGTTTTTCTGTACTGACTTCTTTTGAATCTTTCATTTGGAGCCCCTTTTTTCGGGGTTAGATTTCCTTTTCTTTTCTTTTTTTTTTCTTTTTTTTTTATCGGGGCTTTTGATTGTGTGAAGTCGTCTCTGCTTTTGGTTTTTGAGACTTTGACAATTTTTATCTTTGCAAACTTCAGCTAGAATTTTGTCAGTCACTTGCACATTTCTAAAGCACTCAAGGAGGTTGGGTCAAGAGAGGGATAGTGCGTACGCACTCAGAAAGGGTATAGGTGCAATATGCGGTTGTCAAAAAATAGGTTTTAGACTCAAATGGGTGTACTAGGGATAATGTTATTTGGTAGGCTGAAAAGGCTCAAACGGATCAAAGAAAGCCTACGATCATTTCCCACACCGAGTGTTGCTCAGGATTTCGCCTCAACAAACATTCAAGCCAAGTTCTAGATCACAATGCAATGCAATTGAACTTATTCTAAAAACTCACCACACAATGCATATGAAACGATGAGGTCGGTTTCATTCTTATCTTGGAAACATGCAAGACAATGTCATCTACGGGTATGAATAAGAGGTACCAAAAGAATCTATGGTTTACCACAAAGTCAACCCATACTGATTATCACTTTTTTTTTTATGCACAACCCTAACTGTGTCGGTATCAACAAAGTCAAACAATAATACTTAAAAAATGTTTTTGTATTTTTGAATAACATTGTTTTTTGTATTTATGATTTTTTTTTTTTTTGAATAAAGGGTACCGAACCCGAATAGGGCTGCCTACGTATCCCGTCGAGGGAATCAGGTGCGCGTAGTTCATTCAAATATGTTATAAAATATATGCTTGGAAAAAATTTATCAATGAAATAATAGCAATATAAAGCTGTGCAAAAGAAATGATTGTCCATTGTGGACGAATGCAAAGTAAAATGAATGCCCGAAAACATGATGAATGAGATGCATGAGTGAGAAATGCGCTCTTTATTTTTTTTATTTTTTTTTGTGGTTTTTGTTTTTGTGGTGTCGAACCCAAAATGAGTTGCCTACGTATCACACCGTGTGGTGAGAATCAGACACGCGTAGTTCGGAATAATTATGCTGTAAAAATGCATGATAAATAATTATGTAATCAACAATAAACATATCAATTGAATTTGCAAATAAAGATATAAAATATAGAAGAACTGAGAGCGATGTCTCGTTGAATCTGGTATAAACTAACTTCTATTAGTCAACATAACTACCGCTCATTTTTGTGATGATTTTTTTTCTTCGACCGTCCTAGGCTGATTGCGAGGACGACCTTCCTGCAAAAATATGAGAAATAGGTGAGTAGGAAAATGACAAAAATAATAAAAATGCAAAGGTGTGACAATATAGTCAGACTCCCATGATTGGTTCGACCGGACTGGTGGTTGATGCTTCACAAAGTCCAAGTCGCGTTATTCAAGAGTGATTTACGCAGTAGAAGTCCTGATTGCAATGTGACAGCAAAAGTGCAAAAAATGCAAATGCATGTGCCCGAAGTTATAAGCACATGATATGTACAGAGTTTAAAAGAGTAATTATTGCTTTAAATATTATGTACAGAATTGCTAGCGACAAACCATAGTAAACAAAAGCCTGCAAATCAAGCGCGCGCCCTAATATGCATGAAACCTCTCTTATGCCAGAGGTCGGCCTAAACGCCAAATATGCGAGATTATGATAAATAAGTCCAAGCCGTTAAACTGCAATGTTTTGTTGGAAATGGCGACCAAATGACGGTGCACTTTTTTCAATTTCGGTGTGTCATGACCAGGCTTGGATCCGTCTATCATTATCACGCTACACATATATGCTTATTGGTCGTTGGGTTGTGAAACCCGTCGATAATTTGGTGGATTCCCTAATTATGAAGACGATACCAAGGTCCGATCCACCTAAGATGTATGCATGCATGACTTAAAAAAATGTGGTATAGCTCTATCCTAATTTTGCTAAGATTTGGTTGACTAGACACAATGGTTCCCGAGCGGACTACTCGAGTGAGAAGGCTACGCGGCCACCGGATGGTCCGGCTGCTCCGCGCCTTTGCCAACTCTCCTAAAATTGGGTAATTGAAAGAAATTTTGCGGGTGTGTACAACACACCTCGCGTGTAGTGTGTGATAGTGTTAATTTTCCAGAATGGAGGAAATATGAGCGGAATGTCAATTTAAGGAAAGCAATAAAAGAATGTAGCAATTAAAGTAGTTAATTACAAAATAAAAGCAAACAAATATAAAACATTTACAACAAATATAAAAGCAAAATAAAGTGCAATATTTAATTAACCTGAGTTTGCTATGATCAAGAACCTGATATCCCCAGCGGAGTCGTCATGCTGTCGCGCCCGTTTTTGACCTCGGGGGTCTGAACGGTATCCACAACGTTGCTCTTTGGCGCGGTTCCCTGGATGGAGCAATATATGCTATTTTAAGGAGTCTCCATCTAATTATTTAAGTGAATTAGGACACTTGATTTATTGCAATAAAATACTGCAATTAATCTCCATTTGATGGTCTGCGGAATTAGTGAGATTCTGAATTAGGGTTCTTTATTATCCTAAAGGGAAGGGGTTAAGCATCCTTTAAGATCCGCTAACTTGCGGTTATTCGTTCAAACCTAGGTTAATTATTTATTGCACTTTTTTATTCTACGTATTCTAAGCATTTTTCATAATTTATAATTAAAATAAAACGCAATACAAAATAATAAAAACTAAAATTAAATGCGACATAAAATAACATTTCGGGACATCTTTTAGCCCTTTTTAGGCTTTCTGCACAAGATGATCTCCGGGTACCTGCATAAACACTTAGTAAAAGTGTTAGTACTAGAATAAATAATTTTAAATCAATGGCAGATATTTAATAAGTAAAGCCAAAAATAAATAAATAAATCCGTCTTTTGCACAGAGGAGGCCTTGGAAATCAGACGGAGATTCCTTCATCGGCCAAACAAGTGTAGCATCTTGTTCAAAAATCAGTAAATACCTCATATTCAGATGTAGAGATCTGTTCTTTCAGTTTAATAAAATAAAGGCAAAATTGTCAAAATTAGGCAACGGAACAGTAGCGATGCGATATCAACACAGCCAAACAAAATGGTCCTGAACGGTGGAAACAACAGAAGCAGTGGGCAACAGTGGTAAACCCAAAGACAAAATAACCAAAAAGAGAACAAGACGGTCAAAAATGTCCAAAACAGTAAACTGGTCCGTAAAAGCTCGTTGGAAACAGTCCATTAGCAAAAACAAACAACAAAACTCCCCAAACAGTGAGCCAACAAAGGTCGCCGGAATATTTAAATTCCGGCAAGACCAAAAAAGGAAATCGAAAAATCAGTACAGTTAACCAAAACCATCAAACAGATCCCAGAAATATAAGAACCGTAGAGGTCGCCGAAATTTATTTTCCGATCAGTTACGAAAAATCAGAAAAATCAACATCAGTCCGAACCACCAAACCGCCCATTAACCACAAAAATAAAACCAACATAGGTCGTCGGGGTTTTAAAACTCCGGCGAGACACCAAAACTTAAAATCAGTCCAAATATAAAACAAAAGGTAAAGCCAACAACACACCAAAACGAGTAAATAGGTCGGCGTCGCCTCGTCAGCGAATGGCCGGAGCGACGCCACCAGCAGTTGTTCGACAGTGGCAGTGACGTGAAGGCGAGGTCAACAGGCGACGGAAAAAGGGTTGGGAGATCGACGGGTCAGTGGGGCTTAACAGTGACGGGACAGTGGTGGTGTTGGTTCGCTAGGACGACGGGACAATGGTGTGGAGCTGTGGGTTGGTTTCGCCGGCGGCGGGCGACGGGAAAGGTGAGGAGGAGGAGAGTGAGAGAGAGTGGGGTGGGCTGATGTGTGTGTGTGAGAGAGGGTGTTCGCCGGAGCTTGGAGCTCCGGCGAAGGCGACGGCGACGGGAAAGTGAGAAGAAGGAGAAAGATGGAGTTAGGTTTTTTTTTTAAAAAAAATGAGAGAGAGGCTGTGTTGAAGTGGGCGGCTGGGTTGATAAAATGTAGGTTTTTTAAAATGGGGGGGGTAAGGTTTTATTTATAGGGTAGGGTTTGGTGTTTGGGGGGGGGAATAAAAAGTGGGTTTTGATTTTAGGGGGAAAATAAAAGAGAGTGTTTGGATGAAATTTAAAAACAAAAAATGGTGTTGGATTGGACTGATTCAAATTGTGTCTTGGACTGGACTGGTTTGACAAAATGCAAGGCGGGTTAATTATTTAAAACAAAATTATTTAAAAAGATGCAAGATTATTAAAATGCAAATGCCGACGCAATAATAATAATAAAATTACAATATTTTAGCAAATGTTTAACGCCTAATTAAAATAAAAATTAATTATTTTAAAAAGATGCAAATATTATTAAAATAAAACGACGGTGTAACAATAATAAAAACATAATATTAACAAAGACATAATGCTTAATTTTAAAATAAAAAGATGCAATGCATTTTGTGAAAAAAATAAACATAGAATATTATGTAAAAAATGCTAAAAATGCTGATTAAAATGTGGTGTCCTAAAACACATAAAATTGCAAGAAATATATGAAAAACGGGTCAAAATTGACTGTCAACAGTAATCATATTAGTGAACCTCGTGAGCTTGACATGCTACCAGCTAGTGTTAATATTTGTTTTGATCAACTTATTTGTAATGCTAATTTACTAATTGAGGAATCATGTGATGTGGTTAATTACCCTCTAGTTAGTGATGAAGTTGATGTAGTTGGTGCTTTGAAAGAATATGACACACACCCTTGTTTGTTTCATATAAAAATAGTATTTTGGTCTAGTGTCATGTGATGGGATTCGAGATTGTGTTGGTTATATGTGTCATGTGGATAGTCATGTGAATGAAATTTCTATGAAATATGACATTTATCTTTTTTAGAATGAAATTGCATGCTTTGACTCCTCATTGTTTATTGATTCTTCTCTCTTTTATGATGATGTCTTATTTAATAATCACATGGCAATTGAAAGTGAAGTGTCTAGTGAATTGTATTAGAATATTGAAAGTGTAACCACTTTAGGGGCTAGAAGGTGTTTGAAAATCGACTATGGAATGATGACTCTCTACCCTATGATGGTTATCTTCCATTGGGGGATGATAACACATTTATGGGAAATAAGTATTTAAAAAAAGGTGATGCTTATTTGCTAATTGATACTTGTTCTTGGTGTCGTTTAAACTTTAACATTGAGCTTGAATGTGTTCTTGAATCCAATAGTGCACTTACATGTGAGGAGGCCATTGATCAAGTTATTTTAAGTGATACCCTTCTTTACTATTTGTTTGCAT
The DNA here is from genome assembly GCA_029844215.1 of Przewalskia tangutica. Taxonomy (NCBI): domain Eukaryota; kingdom Viridiplantae; phylum Streptophyta; class Magnoliopsida; order Solanales; family Solanaceae; genus Przewalskia; species Przewalskia tangutica. The sequence goes on from CM056731.1 coordinate 97,232,355, forward strand.
ATGATGAGGAGATTTATCTTGGTGATATGAGTATGTTGTCATATTATAGTAGCCCTATGTCAATATTTAAGTTTGACTTTAATGTTGTGAATGATATTAATGATTTGGGCTATATTGATGATATTACTTTGATAGATACATTCCTTACAATTTTTTTGTGAGGTTTCATATTTTTGTGATGAGGCATATGTGTACAATGAGGATTTTCTATTTGATTATACATTAAGGGACATTATCATCTACTACTTGTTTGTTTATGATGACATTCATACTTGTGTTGGGAGTGCATCTTATGTTGGGAGGAATTCGAATGGGGTGTGTAGTTGTTTTCTTGACCATGATATGTGGATATCCTTTCCTTTTGACCCCGGTGGAATCTTAAACTTGTGTGATTGGTCTAGTTTGTAAATAGAGGATAATTTGTGCTTTCATGTCTACGAGAACCAATGTGACATTTTCTATTTAGTATTTTGAAATCATTGGTACTTTTATGATATCCTCATTTCATGATCTTTGAGATAGCTAATTACGTCGTGCTCTATGTGAGAGTTTGTTCTTTATAAAAGTGGTTGATATCATTGGCTATATCACACGTTTGTGCATTCTTGACATGTTGGTAGATTGGTTTACACTTACACTAACCCTTATGCTTTGAGGACCTTATTGTTGTTTCTCTTCCTTATGGTGTTGCAAGGTTTAGATTTGAGGATGAATCAATTTCAAGGAGAGAATGATACAAGTCGAGCTTCATTAAGAACATGCACACCAAATCGAGCTAGGGATCACTACTTTGGAGGCTTGCAAGGTGTTGTAATGAAGGCTTAAAACTCAAGAATGTGCTAAAGTAGAAGTATAGACCTCCATTTGAAAGAAATAGGGAGAAGAATGATATTTATGCAAAAATGAGCTATTTTATAAATGCAAGTTTTTCATCAGGTGGAAGACTACCAAACAAGGCCCTTACTTTATTAAGGTTATTATTGTAATAACTATAGTAGTCTTCCTATTCTAGTTAGTATAAATATTACCTTAGTTTATTTCATTACTAGATTTGATGAATGTGAATAATATGTTGTTTTCTAGAGAGAGACTTGAGAGAAGCTTTTGTTGAATCTTATTTCGGAAAGAGGGTTGAAAGGGATTGATTACAATTTTCTTGAGGTCCACTTCATAGGTTTATGTGTTTGTTTTAGTTAATTCATTTGAGGTCTTTAGCTTTAATATAGATTTTGGTACTTTTGATTCCAACTGTTGTGTCTATCTTCTATCTTTAATTTCTTCCGTATTCGATATTGTATAAAGAGGAAAGGATCACTTTTGCGAATGGGCCGAGTCGACTGGAAGTCCGTATTAGCAAGCTAAGTCTCGCATTTGCGAGGCTCTTATTTGCGGAAAAGGGTCCGCAATTGCGAACATCGCTGGGCAGAGGTATTTAAAAAGCCCCATTTCGACTTAGCTCATTTCATTCTCATATTTTGAGCTTGGGGTCTCAGTTTGAAAAATATTTTGAGAGGATTTTTAAGGTTCTTCACGAGGGTAAGTTTTTAATCTCTCTTGTGATTATTCTATCGATTATTAAGGGATTTTATGTTAGATATCATGATTTAGGTTGGGATTTTGGGGGGAAATAGACCCTAGGCTTGAACAAAAAGAAATTTCTTCAATTGATGTTAGACTTGGATGATTTTTTATATCTATGCTCCATAGATATTGGGTAAATTGATATCTCGGGATCCTATTTTTTGGTGACTTTTTGAGTTCGAGAGTTTTATATAGCAATATGGGTATCATTAGCATCGTGTGTTAATGTACTATCCATATTTGAATAGATTTACACCTTTCGGAGGCGTTACGAAAAGGCAAAGCTTTGTTGTGTTCTCGGACTTCTATTCTATGCAAGTTGAGAATGTGTACCTTATTTAAAGCATTATGATTGGTCTAATTAACCAAATAAAATGGTGTAATGGGGTGATCAATGGGGTCCTAATACTTGTGAGGTGACAAGCACTTGTATCAGGTACGGGTGTCATATTGCAGAAACTTGAGCTATTTAAATTGTCTAGTTGGTCTGAATGCCATGTTTTGGATATTAGCTGATAGAATAGCACAATCCTTTGGATATGTGATTGGGGTATGAAGCTTGTACATTTCGTATCATTATTATATGTGTGTCTTATATGTGATAATGTGTTCCTATCACTCATTCATACTCATTTAAAAGTGAAAAAGAAGCAAAAGATCGAGTCTTTATTGTGTAAATGTCTAAGGTCAGATCTTTGTGGCATAAATTGATAATCTTTATTGCATATCTTATCTTTTTATTGTTGTGCATGTCATATTAATGCTTCATGTGGTATCTCGTGCATGATATACTTGAGGATACATATGTGAGTCCGAGAAAAAATAATTCTGGATGGAGTGATGCATTGATATAAGCACGAGTTGCTATACACATGTATTTTGCACGTAGTAACGACTGAAAACCCGAAGGGAAATGATCCCGGGTGGTATATGAACCTCGCGAGTCCCGCATGGGTCACGATTCATTAATGTTTGAATTTGTGTGTACCGATGATGGAAAGGCCTTGCATTGCATCACATTGTATTTCATTTGCATCTCATAATATTACATCTATATTCTATGTTTAGTACATGATTATGGATTAGATTCAATTGTCATGTCTATGAGAAAACCTTGTCAGACTTGAGAAACTAGATGTTATAACCTAGGTTTTGACTAATGATTTTCGCGAATTAGTGTATTATTTTTATTATGGCAAACTAATGGCGGTTAGTGTGGAAGTAGTAATCGAAAGGCCAACCCTCGTCTCCGTTTAAGATAGGGTCAATCGGCGATGTTGTTTAGTACACATTATTTTCCGTACTCATGCTACACTTGATGTACCCTTTTGTGTGCAATTTAGTTCCTGGTGCCAGCGGAGTGCGTGATTTCCCTTTCCGTTGAGGAGCTCGTTTGGACGATTCGGGGTGAGCCACTAGAGAGATTCATATCACCGGATCCTCCCTCTTATCCTTTAATTTTTGCCTTTTATATTCGGACAACTTATGTATTTTTGGGATGTATTCCAAGACTTGTAATACCTTCTAGTTAGTTCTTGTACTCGTGACACCCGGTCTTGGGATTTTCGTACTCTTCATATTTGGCTGTTATATTGGATCTTACTAAAGACTTAAAAACTTGTTTACTTTATTATTTTTCGCATTTGTTTTCTTATTCAATTTGGGATAAATGGGTAATGATTGGCTTACTGACTCATGTGAGTTGGTGTCATCACGGTCTTTGATTTTTGGTCGTGACATACCAGGAGCATATTATACAGGACTGCTGTAACGGGTAAACCAAATTAAAATTTCAAAAATTATAATTGTCGAAGAAATAGAGGTGGCTCGTGTAGTAAGTCCATATGAATAAGTGGATGAAACGTAGAAAATAGAAGAAGATTTGAGGGATGAAACTGAGAAAATTGAAGAAGAGTTGGGGGTGAAACGGTAAAATTTGATGAAGAAAGTGGTGAAGCACAAAGTAAGGGAAAAGTCACAAAGAATCCCACAGCTGAAGTAAGTTCTTCTGCTGGATTGAAAGATGCTAATGATAGGATACATTTTACAGGTAGTGATGATAGGACTGAACTGAGAGAAGAACCATGGGAAATTAAAAAATCTGTAGAAGAGGAAGTTGTAAACGTGCTGGGAAGCATGGGTGAGGGTGATGAGAAAATAAAGAAGGTAGCTTCAGAGCATGAACCCTCTGTTAATGCTCAGGGAGAATCACCATTTGCTAATACACATGTCCACATGGAACAAGTTGAGGCACCTTTTTCAACAATGCGAAGAAATACTCCTATGGAACATGTCTCTCAACCTGATCTAGGTGAGACTGTTGCTTCTGATGATGAAGTTCCCATTACTAAGTTTTCTGTGAAGAAAGTAGATCAATACTTACAAAGGCATTAGGTGAGTCCATCTTAAGGCCTTATATGGAAATAAAGGAGGAAAGAGAATCTTCAGCAGAACCCAAAACTCCTCACATTAGAGGTTAAAAGAGGAAGGTTGTGGAAGAGCTGAAAAAGTAAATGCAAGCGAGGAAAAAGTGCACTACCTCTAGAAATAGAGTTGCTAAGCCTGCTTCAAAACCATTGGAAGAATCTACGGATGAGAAGACAGAGAGGGAGAAGAAAAGAAAATAAAAGAGAAGGTTGTGGCAACTCCACAGTCAAGACAAAAGGTAACAAAGAAATAGGTTAGCAAATATGTTTCATCTAAGTGGAAATCTAAGTTTAAGCTGGTGGATCAGCCAACTGAGAGTGAAAAGGATAATACTTCTGAGTCTGAGGATCAAGACTTTAAGAACATTGAAAGTTACTATGACTCAAAACAGATAATGGATCCAGCCAAGCAGAGGGTCTTAACAATCAAGAGGTAATCTGTGTTGAGAAAAAAAGTAGTCACTGATCATAGAGGGCCTAAGATAGCTACATTGCAGGAGAAGATAGAGTATCAAGGGTGGAGTTACCTCTTCCTTCCAAGAGAAAAGAAGAGAAAGCTATACAAGGAACATGTGACTGCATTCTATGTAAATTCTTTTTCTAATGGAGAGCAAATCACTAGCAATGTGCTAGGTGTTGAAATCACCCTAAATGCTCAAAGGTTGAGAGAAATTCTGTGAGTGCCCTTTGTGGGTTGTGCAAAGAATGCAAAGAATAAATGACCATACTCCAAGGGATAACAAGTGCCTTGGATATCACAATGAAGTTCACAAGCAACCCAGCAGCTATGCAGCACAAACGGGCACTAAAAAAAAAGAAATGACTAGACTTTATCAACTATATTTTGAACTGGATCATCGTATGGTTGTACCTAGGAAGGGAGGGCTGAGGCAAGTTTCTTGGACATGACACTCATGAAACTTCTTGATAATGGTGTCCAAGTAAATTTACATAGTCTCATGATTCAGCACATGTACAAGATATCTTTGCAGGAGAATAAAGGTCATGGACTGGTGTATGTCTTATTCCTATTTGGTGTACTTCGGTTAAGAAAATATTTCTTTCTTGACTAATCATTCAATATCGAAAATTCATTAATGTAATTAATTTAAATTCATATCTTATTGGCTCATATAAAAGAAAAACGTTTCTAAAAGTGAATTAACTCAATTGTTTCTTAAACTGAAATTTCAAAGGATGGATGATTACAACTGATGAAACAGTGCATTGTCTTGTTTCCTGTCATGTTGAAGCTTGCCTAATCCTTGCACATGTGTCAATTTTTTTAGGTTTCTCTCTATGTGTTTGGAACCTGTTTTGGGACCTGACTCATCCAGATGCGCACTCGAAAGTTTCAATTTGGGAGATAAAACATTCTTTACTAAAAGCGACTTCATATCTAATACTCATACACGAGACCTTTTGATTTAAGATGGAGGAGTATTTTCCACTCCATTTAAAACCTTTGATACTCATATGTCAAATTTCACTTGGCGGTTAAGAATTAAAATATTTAATGTATTAAAAAGGAAATTGTTTAAGAAAGAATCAATATGTGAAACTTTTCAAATAAATGTAGGTAGATAACGACTTTATGACTTTGACTCAAAATATTAAACAAAAACGGTCTATTAAATGCGTAATTGTATGAGCAAGAGTAACAGCCAAAACACAAGTGTAGCAATTAAGATTTAATAATACGTATACCATAAAACATAACGTTTCAACATTAACCTGAAAAAAAAGAAGCTCAAGTGAAATATAAAAAATTAGTGATGTTTGTTTCAAATTTATTTTCCTAAATGAAATATTTTAATTTGTCATTTGTTGTACTTTATGATAATTTTCATTAGCAAAACATCTCACTTTTTGTTCACAACTCTAATAGAATGTATAACGTAGTGTAATTTCATATCATAAACAAAAGTATAGATTATAATTAATCAAATTTGAGAGAATAAATAATCTTAATTATTAAGTATTTAAATATAAATATAACATTTTAATATTCACATGTATATTTTGTAAAGACATCTTAATTTGAACAAGAAAAATAATCCTTTAACTTAATTATAAAGAGACAACTCAATAAGAGACCGTTTTAGTTTTATATATCCCACGTTAAATGTGGGATAATAATATCAAGATTAGTTATTTCTGGACAATAATATCAAAAAATAATATTGTCATATGGCCTTTTATTTTTTCAATTATCCTCTTTGAGAACCAGTTGAGTTGTCGCTTATATTGAGAGTTACTAAGTTTGAAGTAAAACTTTACCAATTTTATTCGTATACCTCATTTTTAATTTAATAAATTAAATAAAGTCTAATAGTAAATAATTCACAAATATTATCCCAACATCAATACCACATATTAAGTTTTTAGGAGGAAATAAGATCTTCTGTCCTCTTATAATTTGAACATAAGAAAATTATCATTTCAGATTTCTTATGAGTAAAAAATGAAGATCTCTCGTAAGAAGATCATAAATTAAAAAAAAAAATTGTAAAGAGCTAAAAAACAATTTATTTCAATTTTTAATGTTTCAAATTTTAAAAATTGGAGTTTTTTCTTAGTCCTCGTTAATTAGGTACAAAAAACCTTAACTCGCCCCACCTTAAACTTAAACTACCAAGGAAACTAACGTGGTCTCCACTCCGCAGACCCCACCCCCACCCTGCAACTAGCCCCACTTTCCTCTGTTCACTCACATTTCCCTCTATTCTCTCACTGGAATCAATATACAGAGCAAGTCACGGCCAAAAGTTGGTAAAAAGCAACTAAATAAATAAATTCCCCAATTACCTACTAAAATTAGTAGCTTTAACAGCTTGTTTGGATGGTTGTTACTGAGGCTCGTTTGGTACGTTGTATTATATTATACTGGACAAAAAAATTAATATAGCGTTTGGTTGTAAAAAAATACTGAAATAAACTGTATAAAAATTAAAAAATAATACAGCTTTTCTACTCATTTGAGACCGGCTCAATACACGGATCCCACTGAACCGTACAAAAATCATCTTCTTTTTCTACCCATTTGAAAGACACGACCTTGTTCGAATCCGCAAACAAAGACCAAATGATTACACGGTTATGTAAAGAAAACAAATTCAGCAAATTCAACGAAGCCCTTCATATTCTTTGTGACCAAAGGCGTCTCAATGAAGCTATTCAATTACTAGAACGTCCCGAAACGCGTCCTTCGGCTACAATCTTTTCGATCCTTTTGCGTATATGTATCGAAAATCGAGCTTTGGAAGAAGGAAAAAGAGTTCATGAAAGTATGAAAAGTTCGGGTTTTAAACCCGGGGTGGTCATTTCTAATCGGATTCTTGTTTTTTACTGTAAATGTGATAAACCCTTTGATGCACACAACCTGTTTGTTGAGATGCCTGATAGAGATTTGTGTTCATGGAATATTATGGTTTTTGGGTTTGCTAAATTGGGTTTGATTGATGAAGCTAGGAAGTTGTTCTATTCAGTCGTTACGTTTGGGAAAGGAGATTCATAGTCATATTGTCCAATACAATGTATACATCAAACACAACACAATTGATAAATAATATAGTCCATTGTACTTGACATAGTATGTACAATTCATTACAATATAGTCCAGTATAATATAGTCCAGTTCAAGCGATCAGTGGCGAATCTTGACCAAAATGTTAAGGGGCGATAACTACTAACAAAAATATTATAATTAAAATTTATACGAACAAAATTTAATTTATCAAAAATTCAAAATAACATCAACACAACAAAAATATAATATATAAAAAGAAATATGTACCTATAATTAAAGTGTTGTCCTTCGTTCTTTTAAAGACTTGAAATCATTAATAATTGAATCATAGCTAAAACTTTCAGCTATCTCTTTTCAATATAAATCATCATATTATCAGCAAGAAATTCATCTTCCATCTTATTACACAACATTGTCTTGATTATCTTCATTGCTGAAAATGATCTTTTTGTAGTAGCCGTAGAAACTTGAAGAGTTAAGATAAGACGGATTATCCGGTCAATCAAATAATATGTATTCGGTTTCCCTGTTTTTTCAAAGCTTCGCAAAATCCAGACATAGTTGACAAGTTATTCAATTTTGAATGACTAACAGCCTCAAGAATAAAGTTTTGAAGTTGAAATCTCAAATTTGTTTCTCTTGCTCACTAAATTTCACTGGATATAATTTTTCTACAAGAGCACATATATCATCCATATTAAATGCTCGTAATTATCTTTAGGAACCAAACTATTGCTTAGGCTCAAAAGCTCAATTGTTTGAACATTAAACATGTGATTCAATTCATGCAATTGATGATCAATAGTAACACAAAAGAGATTCACTCTAAAATGTTGATCCAATGTGATGTGATCCTTCTGATGACGAACACGCCATTGACGCTCTATATAAATATCATTACAATCAGGAGAATCAATATCATGTTGTTCACAAAATAATGTCACATTTTTTAATAATTGATCTCATCCTTCATCTCTCAACTTCTGAATTAATGTTTTTGTAGTGCTGACTAAATGTATAACATTAAGTATATCTTGGGATTTCTGTTGTAAAGCTTGACATAGACAATCTGTAATTCTCATAATCTCTTTCATCATATGCAAAATCAATATGAACTCAAATGAATTCATAATCTTATAAGCACCATTAGCATCCCCTCGTTGAGAGTAATTGATCCATTTTTCCTTATATTTTGAAGAATCACACAAGTTGCATCATGCATATTTATCATACTACAAACAGAAGAAAAATGTGAGCTCCAACGAGTATCTCCAGCTCGTTTCAAAGTGCCCATCTGATTTTGTCCTTTAGCACTATCAAGTTCACCAATCTCTAGCAAAAGTGATATCTAATCTAATTTGACAGCTTGCAGCTCGTCATGACGTTTACTAGAGGAACATACAATATTGACAACAAAAGTCAAGTTTGAAAAGAAATCATGAATAAGAGAAACTTCTCTGGAAGCAGCAACCAAAACAAGTTGTAATCTATGTGCAAAGCAATGTATGTAATAAACATAAGGACAATCTTTGAGAAATAATGATTGCAAGATGTAATCTATGTGCAAAACAATGCATGTAATAAGCATAAGGACAATCTTCGAACTTTATCTCTTCGATTCACTGGATATTCCCAAATTTGGGGACGCTTTCCGGGGTCACGTTCTAAACAATTGACATCAAATTCATCCATGGTGACATTTTGAATCTTGCAAGGTTGCTCATCCAGTTGAACCGTTTGATCATTGGAATGATGTTTTTCAAGTGTCGATGTTGAAACTATACAATTTTCATCTTTGTTGGAAGTTGTCCTCTTAAAAAATGCATCAATTTTTTTAAGTTGAACCATCGTGCCAACTACCACTCCTAAAAAATACATAATCAATTATCAATGAAACAAACATAAAAAAAATAGTTGAGCAAGTAAATAATACATAATCAATTATCAAAGAAACCAACCATTTAATACACAACAACCAACATACCAGGATTTTTTCTTTTTTTAATCTTCACAAAGGAAAAAGTAACCCAAAAGAAAAAAAAAGAAGGCAAGTAAATTCGTATCGTGCGACAAAAGTTGCTTTCTTTTGGATCATCTGAAATCCAATTCAAATGAAAAAAGAAAAGGAAAGTAAGCAAACGAAAGAAAATAGTGATTGAGGGCAAAAAATAGTGATTGGACTTTGGCATATTCTAAAGTTCTTAAGGATGTTTGCTTCAAGCTAATTACCAATAGATAGAAGTAGAACTAGAGAGAGGGAAGAGAGAGATTGGGATTTGTGATTAAGGAAAAAAATAAATTAAGTTATATAAAATAGTGTATTTTAAGTTATATATAAAAAAAAATTGAGGGGGGCCACTGCCCCTCTTAACATCTGTCACTGAGTGCGACGTACCAAATTTAGCCCTTATTGTATTATATTATTTTGTTAGTTTAAATATAATATTTTATTAATTATTATTTAAATTTTATTCTATCATATCTTTAAATTCATTATGAGCTAATGAAAAAAAAAATCCTATTATGTAATATCGATTTGAAATGAAGATATCCGAGATAAAGGTGGGAGTGACATCGGTGGAGTACACGAGACTGAGATGGTTCAGACATGTAGAAAGGAGATGCACGAATACTCCAGTATGACAGTGTTAGATGTTGGCTATGGATGGTTTCAAGAGAGGTAAGGATAGACTGAAGAACTATTGGAGAGAGTTGATTAGACAGGACATGACTCAACTTCAACTTACCGAGGACATGACCTTAGATAGAATACTATGGAGGATACAAATTACACTAGAAGGATAGTAGGTAGTTTAACATTATCTAGCTTATACTTCCATACTAGTAGTATTACACTTGCAACTTTTTATTCTTAGATTTTTATTACTATCTATGGTTTATTCCACTTCGATTAGCATATATTTTGTTGTAGTTACTGTCCTTTTTTTCCAGAGTGCTTTGTCATGCTATCTTTAGTATTTTATCGTGACTTCTCTTTTATTATCTGCTTTGCATTTTTTTCTTTGAGCTGATGGTCTATCGGAAATATCATCTTTACTTTCCAAGTTAGGGGTAAGCTCTGTGTACACACTATCCTTCCCAAACCTCACGTGTGTGATTATAACGAGTATGTTATTACTGTTGTTGTGTCGTTACCTTATTTTTTTCTCATTTTATTTTCGTTTATTATTTAATAATAATCATATTTTATCATTTGCCATATCTTTTTTTCAATAGATTGTATGTGGTATTATATAATGATCGAAAACAATATAATCTATTTAAATGTTGTAAATACATAAAAAAAGAAAAATCACAAGAGTGGCTGAGTTGGTTCAACGAATGATTTCCCACCTGGAAGGCCTGCTGTTAATTCCCCTCGCCAAAGTTATGGGCACATTCACAAAATCAGAAGTCTTTTGATCTCATGCAGTTATTGCCAATGTGTGTACTACCTAACGCTTGTAAAGTAGAATGTAAAATACCAGGGATTTACTATTCCACGTTTGATTTCTACTCCTTAAAAGGTTTCAAATTATTACCGTCCCGTTCGGAGAATGACCCCTTATGTCACGACTGATTCAGACCGAGTTAGATTTGGTCTTTGAAAATCTTCCCAATATGAATTTATTGCATGGAGCTTGCCTAGTATGATTTATATCTCCTCCGTGTGTGGGTTATTACCGATTGGGGTTCCTAGTTTACAAAAAAAAATTAAATAAAAATACAACACAGTAATACATAGTATGTTACAACAATCCCACCACCCCCATCTCAGAACTTAAAATCCAGCTTGATGCCTGCTGAGTTTGAATTCTTATCTTATGGTATAACAATTTGTAGGTGATATAAGTTGCTATGTTGTCAAACTCTGTTCATTCAGACACATTTCATAATTAATACTACTGTCTACGTGAATAGTATGGCCAAGCTTGATATAAAAAAAAAGAAAGAGAAAAAACAAAAGTGACCAGACACAAGTGTACAGAGAAGCAAATAAGCCTCTCTTTGCTTTTCTTCTGTTGTCGCTCTTGTTTCATGGCAAAACCCTAAACTTTATTCCCTTCAGATCTCATCTGTTTATTCAATTATTGAGTTATCTATTTGATCTGAGCCAACACACTTTCTTGATTCCACTGTTTCTACCTTTTTGTTGCAATGTTTATATTCTTTACTTTAATTTATTGAACCCCAGATGGGAAAATGTCTGCTTCACTAGCTGCATTTGAACGTCCAAGAATTGGTTCTTCAAATACGGTAACACTTCTTTTCTTTTTATATACTTCTACTTATTTGTCTTGCTTAGATTTGGGCAGGAGTTTACACGGAATAGTTGGGATATGTTTATTGGAAATGTAAGAAGTTTGAAAAAATAAGGAGAGAAAATTTGGGGTCATTGTCAATGATAGCATTATTCTGAGCCGAGGGTTTATCAGAAACATTCTCTCTACCCCGTAAGGTAGGGTTAAGGTATGCGTACACTCTATACTCCCCAGACCGTACCCCGCGTGTGGGATTACTCTGGGTTTGTTGTTGTTGTTGTCATGAAGTCAATGATAGTTAAATGAGTTTCATTCAGGGAAGAAATGTTTTTTATTGGAGTTGCAATTGTTCAATTAATATCATTATATTCCAGCTGAACACATTTTATTTCAGTACTCAATAATTTGTCTTCTTGTGCTGAGGGTCTACCGCAAAACAACCTCTCTACCTCCCAATGTAGGGGTAAGATCTGCGTACACTCTAGTCTTTCCAGACCCCACTTGTGAGATTTCACGGAGTTTGTTGTTGTGATGTCAATGATAGTCAAATGAGTTTCATTCAGGAAAAAAATGTTTTTTATTGGAGTTGCAATTGTTTAACACAATAGGAAGATTAAGAAAGGTAGTCAAATGATTTTCATTCAGAAAACTTAGTTCTTTAATTTCGGTAATAATAAAGAGGCAGCTCGGTGCACTAAACTCCCGCTATGTGCGGGGTCCGGGGAAGGACCGGACCACAAGTGTCTGTTGTACACAACCTTACCCTGCATTTCTGCAGCTGTTTCCACCATTTGAACCCGTGACCACATGGTCACATGACAACAACTTTACATGAATTTGAGTAATACTAGTTATACATAAAAGATTGAATCTTGGTCGAACTGCGATAATAGGTAAAGTTATTTTCTTTGTTGCTACTATTATTTGTCTTGCTAGGTTTTGTTTGTTGGAAATTTATTATGTTTGGAAAAAAAAGAAGAAAAAGAGTAATTTTGGGGTCATTGTGAAGTCAATGATAGTCAAGTGAGTTTCGTCTGGGAAAAAAATGTTCTTTTGTTGGAGTTGCACTTGTTTAACCCAAAAGGAAGACTAAGAAAGTGAAAATTTTGGTTCTTTAGTTTGGGTTATATTAGTTTTACCTAAAAGTTTGTATCTTGGATGAACTGTGAGTAAAAGGTAACTATACAATCTCAGACTAATTAGGGTGGATTACATGAATCCTAACTAACCAGTCTATTAACTAAAAAACCGAAGTTTGTTAAAAAGCTTATGGACCCCTTAACTATCCTTCTTGCTTTGAGGCTTCACAACTCCAACCCAAATTAAAATGAGCCAGTCCAATTCATACTGCAAACAACCCAAGTAATTCAGCTTTGACAAGAAAATCAAATATGATATGGGGAGGTTACTAATCTTTGGGAATGTGAGCTATAAAGGAAATGCAAATAGCTAGGTTTCTTTATTCTGTTAATTAGTAATAGTATTTTGTTTCTTGGTTTTCTTTGCGCCAGTGCGAAGGTGTGAGAGATTGACTTCTACAGGAGTTAGAAGAGGTAGATGTATGCCGAAAAAGAACTGGGGGAGGTAATTAGACATGACATGTCACAACTTCAGCTAACTGAAGATATAACCTTAGATAGGAAGATATGGATGTGAGGATTTGGGTAGAATGTTAGTAGGTAGCTGAGTGTTGTCTCTCTTTGTGTGAGAGCGATGAGCGATAGGGGCTAGCCTCCTCCTCTCCTCTTCTTCTTTTTAGTAATATTATTTAGGTATTGCGTATTTTTCTTATTCTTCAATGTGTATTACTGCACTTGTCTTGTATCTTGGTATTTTGTTGTTTTATTTTTGTACAATCTTGTGTTAGTACATTTCTTTGAGCCGATGATCTACCGGAAACAACTTCTTTATCTCGCAAAGGTAGGAGTAAAGTCTGTGTACATTCTACCCTCTCTAGATTCCACTTGTGGGATTACACTAGATATGTTGTCGTTGTTTTCTTTTCTTCAACAACAATTATGGAGCTATTCAGTTAAACCTTAACAATATCCAAATTGAGAGTGTTGTGACAAAGAGGTGAAATACCAGGTAGTAAAAACACCCAAACAAATAAGAAACTTCTTATTTCTAAGATCCATTTTTTGGTCTTGATCTTGAGAAGGTATATGATAAAGTCCCTTCTTTGGAGATGTTTGGAGTCTAGAGGTGTGCTTGTGTATATATCAGGGCAATTAAGGACGGACATTTGAAGGTGACTTAGAACACTTTTCGGTCGTGATGGGGTTACATCAGGGATTAGCCCTTAGCCCGTTTCTGTTTGACTTAGTGATGAACGAATTTACACGACATATTCAAGAGGAGGTGCCGTGGTATATGTTATTCGCAGACGACATAGTTTTGATTGACGAGACGCGTATGAAAGTCAACGAAAGACTGAAAGTTTGGAGGACGACCTTAGTCTAAAGATTTTAGGTTAAGTAGGACTAAGACAGAGTACATGTAGTGCAAGTTTAGTGACGTGATCCATGAGGCAGATGTGAAAGTAAAGATCGAGGCACAAGCTATACCTAAAAGAGAAAACGTCAAGTATCTTGGTCTATAATACAAGGAGATGGAGAGATTAATGATGATGTAGCACACCGTATTGGAGCAGGATAGATGAAATGGAGGCTCGCCTCCGGGGTGCTTTGCGATAAGGTGTCGCAAGACTGAAAGGTAAGTTCTACAGAGTGATGGTTAGACCAACATTATTGTATAAGGCATAATGTTAGGCAGTCATGAACGTCCACATTCAGAAGATGAAGGTAACATAGATGAAGATGCTCATATGGATGTGCGGTCATACTAGAAGAGATACGATCCAAAACGAAGTTATACGAGACAAGGTCAGAGTGCCCTCCGTGAGGATAACATGGTTTGAACATGTGAAGAGGTGTGAGGATGTGCCCGTTAGGAGGTGTGAGAGATTGGAAGTAGCAGGCGTTAGGAGAGGTAGAGGTAGGCCGAAGAAGAACTTGGGGGAGATCATTAGACAGGACATGAAAGTGCTTCAGTTGACTGAGGACATGACCTTAGATAGGAAGATTTGGAGGTCGAGAATTAGGGTAGAAGGTTAGTTAGTAGTTGAGTTTTTGCCCCATTGTATGGAAGAGATGGGGGCTAGCCTCTTCATCTTCTCTTCTCATTTTCTTAGTAGTATTATTTAGGTATCACGTAGATCCCTACTCTTTATGTGTGTATTTGCCTCATTTGCTTTGTATTTTGATATTTTGTTGTCTTATTTCTCTTTCAATCCTGCATCGATTACTTTCTTTTGAGCCGAGGGTCTATCGGAAACAACCTCTCTATCCCTCAAAGGTAGAGGTAAGGTCTAACAGATTCTTGCCTATCCCTTGGATTTCTTGCAATATGAGATTGAATGCCATAAATCCGGTAGGGTCGGACGGCTTTCTTTGCCCCAGCTTGCCTTACCAGCCCTTAGTTTTTAAAGTACCAGAATCTCACGGGAAAGGAACAGACTCACTCGCCCTACTTCCTCTCCAGACCCCACTTTGTGGGATTACACTGAGTATGTTGTTTATCCATTTTTTGGTCTAAAAAATACTATCCAATATGGCAGGCCCAAAACCAAAAAACTGAACCGCAACTTGGAAAAAACTTAACAGAACTGAACTGAACCATAGTTGGTTCGGTTTCAGTACGCAGAATTGGGAAATTGAAAACCGAAAAACCGAACTGAACCGATCAAAGCCCACCCCTAGTTTTCAGTTGAACTCCTATAGATATTTATTGTGAAAGAACATGCATTATGAAGAAGAAGCATTACACCAAAATATACGGTGTTCGTCATGTACCATCTTGGTACCATATAAATAAAAACTTTTACCTATCAAAAAACATATACGGTGTTCAAATATAAAATGTATAACGTGCTAGAGCAAGTTACCACAAGGATATTACTTCCCAATCCCCACTAGATAGGGCTTTTTCACTTCTTGTATTCCATAAGAAGTTTCTCTCTCATCTCTAGACTATTTTTTTTACTCTTTCAGTGTCTCCTTTTCCCTTTTTGAAAAGTATATCTTTAGCCCCCTTTCTAGTCTTTTTACTTTTTAAATTGTTGAGCCATGCTGTGATTTTTATGGTTTGCATAACCCCAAATAAGTTCTGGGTAGGTCGAACTGGATATCTGAACACCTGTGCTAGTCTTTCAATGTCTTCTTTATCTACTGGGATTACGTCAAACTTGTTACTATAATTTATTCTTAGTATGTCACCATAAGAGTGGAGAACTGGAAATAGTAATGTTCCTTTTGGATGCAGTTTTTTGGAGAAATATCACAAAGTGAGAAGAGTTAGTTGTTGTATCTCTTTCAGGGTTCAGGATGGGTGCATTGTTTGTTTTTGAGGAAACATGTGGTTTGTGGAAAACATGTTGACGATACCTTTCTCGAACATCTACAATATTCATGCCAAAGGAGATGACAATCTAACAAGTTTGGAGATTACCTGAGGGGAGTGTAATTTGTGATCTCAAAGTTAGGAGGAACTTTCAAGATTGGGAGATAGTGGAGTTTCAAAATCTACTTGAAATGCTTTATAAACAAACCTTACTGGTAAAGTTGGAGATGTGTGCTAGAGAACCGTGGATGGTTCTTAGTAAAGTGTTTTACACTGTAGGTTGCTATTAGAGAGAAACTGGGTTTATCCCTAGGATGCCAAGAAAAGTTTGTCTTTGCTTGATTGGTGGTTAGGGGTGCGATTGTAATGGCCGAAACTTGAGGAAGGGGAGGATCACATATAGTAGTTGTTGGTTCATGTGTAACACTCCGTAGTGGATGTGGATCATCTCTTACTACATTGCTAGGTAGAATCACGTTTCTGGTGTGAGCTTTTAAGATGGTTCTGGATATAATGGACCATGTCGGGTATTGTGGGCTTCTATTGTTTCCCCAGTTGTTTATTCATGTTGTTATTCTTCTATTGTGGCTTAGTTTATTACTATCCTTCGTCTCCTATAGTTGTCCTTATTCTTGACGGAATACAATATTTCTTCTTTTTTTATGACCGAGAAATTTACTGTTTTAGTTTAGAAACTTGGGGATGGTGAACCCAGTCCATCTCCTCTGAAATACTAGGATCTTCCTGTTGAGGTCACATATTTCTTTTGTACATAATGGCTTCATCTAGAAATAAATTGGAGCAAAAGAAAACAAAAACAGAGCAAAAAAATTACTTCGATTTACATCTAGAATTTCCTACATTATGATGAACTACAAAGTCACTGTGCGGTGTCATTATTGAAGCCTTTAAACATAATATCTCCTTTATTGTTGATGGCTTCTAGGCCCTCTACCCATATTTTCTCAAAAAAGGTTGTTAGCTGTAAATGCTTCTAATTTTGCTTTACGATTAGTTTTCTTGCCCTTGACGTTTTAGTTTATGTAATAATATGCAGATTTTCAAGAGTGGGCCACTATTCATCTCTTCCAAAGGTTGGTAAAGATGTTTTTGGTTTCCTTAAAACCTTCTTGTAAATGGATATTATGCTGGTCCCTGATGATTTGACATACTCTAACTTACACAAGTAACTTAAATCATTGTCAAGCTTCTACTTGCTAGACTGAACTTTAGGTTAAATGAAGGGCAGGTTTTTTTCTGTTTGCTCCATCTATTTTGGATCCAATATTGAAAAAACAGTTTGTAGCAGATAATTAGAAGGATGCTAGTCATGATGCGTGATAACATTTGAATAATTAATTGATGGGATTAGACCTATGTTGCTCGGACTCTTCAGAGATGTCGACGAGTGCGTGTGAGATTCTCCAAAAATAGTGCATTTTTGGAGAATCTGACACGGGCGTGCGGCAACATTATTAGAGAGTCCGAGCAACATAGGATCAGACATTACAGAACATCAAGAGCTGGTGGTCTTTGACCTACTAAGTATTTGTACACATTGTAGAATTTCATATCTTTCGAGATCCACCCTACAATATGGGGTAAAAAAGCCAAAATAAGTGATTTTAGCCCTTATAAAAAGAAAACTGATTCTTGAACCCCTTTCACACTCATGTCACGTCGAGGTACTGCAGAACAATTCTTTGAATAAAAGGATGACGAGAACACAATCCAATCTAAACTGTAGAAGAGGAAATATATGTTTTCCTAGATAATACACCCATGAGAGCTAATATTAAAGAATTACCATCTCTAAGGAGAAAAGATTTTAAAAATACCTAGTTGATGAGTTGAAAAGAATAGTATCACGGGAGGAATGCTCAATGTCATTATCATTGTCATTATTGAGATACAAATAAGTCAAGGTCGAAAATACAGGGTCTTCCTTTTACTTTTTCCGTATAGTCAAATCTGGTGCCCACCAACTGGTCGTGGATTGAGTGGCGTCTTTGGTTTGCTTAATCTATTATTGTCATTGAGAAGTACTTAGCCACCTTGCTGATACTCTTTGCATTAAAAGTAAAAAGCAAAAAACGTTTTTATAATTGAAAAGGAAACAAGAGAAATAAAAAGAAAGCCTGATTACTGTAATTGACTTGGGGTTTTTGGGTTGACTATAATTAAGAATTAGGTTTACTGGATGATGGGTAGTGTCACACCCGTGAACTGGTCCATGGACAATTCGGTGTGAGCTAAGACACGAATTGAGACGGTGATGGATCATATTGACATACAATTCGTATATGCGGGCCAAGTCATGATACGAAGGAATATGGAAGTCAACAAAGCTAAAGGGTAAGGTTCAGAGATAGGGAAACAATTGAGGAACATTACAAGAGGGTACAAGTACAACACATGCAAATGATCAACAACATTCAGCAAGGGTGTACATTGGTGTTGGGTGTCCAAGAAGGTGTTACACGTGTTCGAGGGACATGTGCAGGTCACGGGATATCTAGACATGTGCGGAGCACATGACAAGATATTAATATTCACATTAATGCATTCAGGCTAGCTAAGAGCTTACGACGGATAGTTGACAAAGTCCGAGGGAAAGAACAAGAAGCCGAGAATAGGGGGCATGAGTTAATTCTTGCAATTGTGGTTGTGCTAAGGCGTGGGTGCGGGATACAAGGAAGGTGTTCCGAGACTGCTTATGGTTTGTATGGGTCAACTAGATCACAAGGTGTGGTGATGCTAAGGGTCTGACCGAAGTATATACACGTGGCAAGCCGAGATGCAAGGTTAACTAAGTCCAAGTGCAATGCGGTCCAGACGTGGGTCGTGATGGAGCACCGGTTAACTTGGGGCGAGTTCGAAGAACTCCCTAAGGGTCTCCGGGATACGTGGCAAGTGGTTTGAGCTCATTTGGTTGAGTATTGAAGTGGGTGGCTTCAATGAATCAACACGGACAGAAAGGTTCTAACCGAATTCTGGATTTCGTGCAACCGTGGTGTGTGGTGATCTAGACATGTTGCGGGTGGTGTAGATGATGTGTGAGTCGTGTGAGACATGGCTAAGACCTTGCGGGACCAGTGCAAGTCGAATTAGAAGGTTGAATGGGTCAACAAGACACTTTGCTTGAAGAAAGGAAGACATGGGCGAAATTGACCAAGTCTTGAGGATAGTGTTGGTCGTGTGATGTGTGTGTATGAGTGATGGACGATTACTTGCGGGTGTGTGTTACTACACCCACTCCCTTAACACGTCGCCCTTTGTAAGGCATATGCTATTCCCCTCCCCTAATCGTGAATAAGTTAGAAGAACTTATTCACGATTCAACAACCGTAAATCCTTATTTTCGAGAGTGAGAGTGAGCTAGTGTTGAGCTTAAGTGTTTGAAGCTCAAGAACAATGTGAGTGTGTTTTCGAGAGCTTAAACTAAATAGTGAGTGAGGCTAGTTTAGTTTGAGAGTTCAAGTGTTAGACGTCCAATTCTACCACTTTATTGTATATGCTGAGAGGCGTTCCTTTATTTATTTGAGTTGAAATAAAATTAAAGGTTGGGCTGTTTTAACCCGTAAACTCTTGGTGTGTTGTGTTGTGGTTATACTTGTCGTTATAAACCTCCTTTTAGTGTGTGTAATAGCTTCCGCAGTGCTATGTTCTTTTGATCTTGAAAGGACGAAGTGTTTGGCTGAAGTTGGCAAAAGTTGTTGCCGACTGCTATCACGCCTTTTGTGTGCGAAAAATTTAAGTAGCATACGGGGGTGTGACAATTGGTATCGGAGCTTAGCTTGTTGTTAAGCTAAAAGATTCCTAAACACTACGTGAAGAGGTAAATCTAGTTGCTACGGTGGTTGAGCAATGACGACAAGAACAACGGCGGAGTTAAGTGCTCGTATTGAGCGTTTGGAAACTCTAGTTGGTAGAACCGAAGAAGGAAGTGAGTTGGTGGATCTTGCTACACTAACTCACAACCTTAACATTGAATTTGAACAATACAAAGTTGGAATGGACGCACGTTTGGCCGAATTGGTGGAGCAATCTAGGAGGGCCACGAGCAATTCGGTGAATTTCGACAAACTAAGTTGGATCTTGAAGCGGAGCTTGTGGTATTACGTATGGCAGTAGAGCGACCGGCCGTGGTAATACCACTGATCGAAGTAAGGTGAGGGTACCATAACCTAAGTCTTTTACGGGGACAAGATGTGCCAAGGAGGTGGAAACCTTTCTTTGGGACATGGATCAATATTTCCTTGTGGCTCATATTGCGGAGAAGAACCAAGTGAGTATCACCACTATGTATCTCACGGGTGATGCAAAACTTTGGTGGAGGACTAGAGACACTGAGGATGTAAGTGCGGGTCGTCCACGCAATGATACTTGGGCAAGAATGAGGGAGGAAATGAGGCAACAATTTCTGCCTAGCAACGCGAGTTAGGTTAGCTAGAGACCGTCTCAAAAAGCTTAAATAAAGTGGTTCGGTACGTGAGTACATCAAAGAGTTTTCCTCTTTGATGTTCGACATTCAGAATATGTCCGAGGATGACAAGCTACACAATTTCATTTCCGGGATGACCGGATGGGCTCAAAATGAATTTCGAAGGCAGAATGTTAAAGATATTTCAAGTGCCATTCCCGTACCTGACTCTTTGGTGAATTTTCGGGCAAATCACCAAGGATCGGATGTCTCAGGTTCTTCCAAATCCAAGAGAGGAAATGGGAAGAAGAACAATGAGGGGATGGGAAAGTATGATGTCGAGAAAGGGAAGGGGAAGATGACAGATACGGGCCAATGAGAAGGTTCCAAACCAAGCCAAAGTGTTGGACATGTAATGGTCCACACCTTGCACGAAATTGCCCCAATCGAAAGGATGTCAATATTATTGTTGCGGGAGTCGAATCCGAATGAGAAGGTGGTGTTGTTGCCGCCTTGGAAAATCCTCTTGGGATGTTGTTGAACAACATTGTGTTGTTGAGTGCAAGGGGAGGTCCGGAGAATAATCCGCATGCATTGTTGACGTATATTGTCAAGCGGATGAATGATAAGCTTGTCATAGCAATGGTAGATACCGGAGCTACTCATACCTTTGTAGATGCGAAGATTGCGAAGGTATTGGGACTCAAGACAACCAAGAGTCCCGATTACATGAAAACAGTGAACCAAGTAGCCCAACTGATTGATGGGGTGGCATTTGATGTGAAGATGTCATCCGGGCCATGGTGTGGGAAGCACAATGTATTAGTGGTGTCGTTGGGTGATTATGAGGCGATCATAGGGATTGATTTCCTCAAGAAAAAGTTCTTTGTTCCGATGCCACACTTAGATGGAGTGAGGGTGATGAAAGAAGGAATAGGGGGGGGGGGGGGGTCATCCGAGGTATTCATCCAGGAGGTGGGGTGAGTAGGGATGGGGAGCTTAAGACTCCCGAATTGTGTGAACTTGTCGCGGATAGAAAGTGGCAAAGAGAAGGGAAGTCGTCATTTTGTTGGCGCCATTATGAACGTGACTTCGGATATGCACATAAGTGAAGTTGTTGCTTCACATGTCGTCAGGTGAGGATGGCATTTGGTCTACCTTCGGGGCAGGAAGTGGGAGTACAAACCACTTGAGGGTAGACATTGGTGTGGTCGACTTTGTGGAGAAAAATTGGACCACGAGACTGCCGAAGTGATTCGAGGTAGAGTCACGGTGTTGGAGAATGGAGTAGGGACATCGACGGATGTATATCCTATTCTCCCATTTGTTGTACAGGTCGTGAAAAGGAACATCATCGAGGGAAGGATGAGGGGGTCAGAGGGAGTTCAATGGTACCAAATGAATCCCAACACGACGGTGCATAAGTTCACAACTTATGAGCTTGCGGGTTTAAACGCGAGGAAGGAAGATCCATGGGAGATGACCTTTGGGGATGGCGTTCTTGGTTGTCGTGGTATTGAGGTGATGACACGTGTGAAAGTGTTGGTCACGGGAACTTGACACAAACGGTGAAGAAACCAAATGAAGGGCAAAAATTGGGAAAATATTTAAATAACAATGGAGGCTTTGAGAAGGCGAATTCAACTAAGTGAGGTGTGTTCACATCTCCAATTGGTATTCTGTGAGTTGTTGACGAGGACGTCAAGCTCAAAGAGTGTGGGTGGTTTGTCACACCCGTGAACTGGTCCATGGACAGTTCGGTGTGAGCTAAGGCACGAATTGAGACAGTGATGGATCATATTGACATACAATTCGTATATGCGGGTCAAGGCATGATACGAAGAAACATGGAAGTCAACAAAGCTAAAGGGTAAGGTTCAGAGATAGGGAAACAATTGAGGAACATTACGAGGGTACAACACATGCAAGGATCAACAACATTCGGCAAGGGTGTACATTGGTGTTGGGTGTCCAAGAAGGTGTTACACGTGTTCGAGGGACATGTGCAGGTCACGGGACATCTAGACATGTGCAGGTCACGGGACATCTAGACATGTGCGGAGCACATCACAAGGTATTAATATTCACATTAATGCATTCTACAAGGCTAGCTAAGAGCTTACAACGGATAGTTGACAAAGTCCGAGGGAAAGAACAAGAAGCCGAGAAAAGGGGGCATGAGTTAATGCTTGCAAATATGGCTAAGTGCTAAGGCGTGGGTGCGGGATACAAGGAAGGTGTTCTGAGACTGCTTATGGTTCGTATGGGTCAACTAGATCACAAGGTGTGATGATGCTAAGGGTCCAACCGAACTATATACACGTGGCAAGCCGAGATGCAAGGTTGACTAAGTCCAAGTGCA
The DNA here is from genome assembly GCA_029844215.1 of Przewalskia tangutica. Taxonomy (NCBI): domain Eukaryota; kingdom Viridiplantae; phylum Streptophyta; class Magnoliopsida; order Solanales; family Solanaceae; genus Przewalskia; species Przewalskia tangutica. The sequence continues at coordinate 97,255,339 of CM056731.1, forward strand.
ATGCGGGTCACGATGGAGCACCAGTTAACTTGGGGCGGGTTCGAAGAACTCATACGGGTCTCCGGGACACTTGGCAAGTGGTCTGAGCTCATTTGGTTGAGTATTGAAGTGGGTGAGCTTCAATGACTCAACACGGACAGAAAGGTTCTAACCGAATTTCGAATTTCGTGCAACCGTGGTGTGTGGTGAGCTAGACATGTTGCGGGTGGTGTAGATGATGTGTGAGTCGACATGGCTAAGACCTTGCGTGACCAGTGCAAGTCGAATGAGAAGGTTGAATGGGTCAACAGGACACTTTGCTTGAAGAAAGCAAGACATGGGCGAAATTGACCAAATCTTGAGGATAGTGTTGGTCGTATGATGTGTGTGTATGAGTGATGGACGATTATTTGCGTGTGTATTACTACACCCACTCCCTTAACACGTCACCCTTTGTAAGACATGATATGCCATTCCCCTCCTCTATAAGTAGAATAAGTTAGAAGAACTTATTCACGATTCAACAACCTGAAATCCTTATTTCCGAGAGTGAGCTAGTATTGAGCTTAAGTGTTCGAAGCTCAAGAACAATCTCTGTTCTTGTGAGTGTATTTTCGAGAGCTTAAACTAAATAGTGAGTGAGGCTAATTTAGTTTGAGAGTTCAAATGTTAGACGTCCAGTTCTACCACTTCATTGTATATGTCGAGAGGCGTTCCTTTATTTATTTGAGTTGAAATAAAATTAAAGGTTGGGCTGTTTTAGCCATAAACTCTTGGTGTGTTGTGTTGTGGTTATACTTGTCATTATAAACCTCCTCTTAGTGTGTGTAATAGCTTCCGCAGTGCTACGTTCTTTTGATCTTGAAAGGACGAAGTCTTTGGCTGAAGTTGGCAAGAGTTGTTGCCTACTGCCATTACGCCTTTTGTGTGCGAAAAATTTAAGTAGCATACCGGGGGTGTGACTGGTAGGATGATGAAGACATTGCGGCAGGCGGTAGAAGATGCGTAGTTTCCTCAGTTTGGGAAGAAAAGCTTCCTGATGTTGCTTGACCCTAAAAGGCTGAGAGAATGAAGAGTTATCAGATCCAAAGCCCCATTCACACTTCAGAATATGTTCTTATGAGGGGTCCCTTTTTCATACTTGGTTGTGAATCTTGAAATAGCTACTGTGTTTAAGGAAGTAGCCATTTTATTTGGTGAGGAAACTGTGATTGTTGTTATTTATAATAATAGAAACGAAAAACATATTTACATTCTCTCAAAGAAGGAAAGCAAAGAAAAGGAAAGCACATTCTCACAAAAAATAGAAACGGGGAGTAGGGGGATGGAGGAGAGTAATTGAAAAACAATGGTGTTTTGTGAGGAGGGAAAAACTGTTTGGAAGGGAACAATGCCTGTATTGATTATCTGTTTTTGGGTTATACGAATATTTGAATATCCAAAACCATTATCGATCTTTTGGCTTCCCTTTAATTTAGGCAAAGGTATGTCCCATGCTCTACAACTTTCTGATCCACGAAGTAATTGATAGCATTCTTCTGTGCTTTTATTCATTTTTTCAGTATGAATTTCCTTCTATTCTTTAGACTCCTATCCCAACAAAAGAAAACCCAAAGAGCAACTAACTTTTTGAAGTTGTTTGAAATGTTGGTCTGTTGACAGTGTAGAGTGGATTTTTTAACTTCCTGCAGGACTGGGTTGGAAGTCTTGGAAAAAACGCTGGTTCATCCTTACACGCACATCTTTGGTCTTCTTCAAGAATGATCCTGTTAGTATCTTTTATCCCAATATTGACTTTTATTTGATGGAAAACCACATACAACTTACTTTTCACTACCCCATTTAAAGTTTGTAAACAAACAAGTTGAAGTTAGACTTTTGTTCTATGATGTTCATATCTTTGACCATTTGTTACCTATGAGATTCCGATTATTATAGATGGTTGGTATGGCATTTGGCGGAGATCATATTTTTGTGTGAAATTCTCCGCATTTATGTACTGCTTGTGTACGGGATACCCCATTTAGATCAATAATAAAATGTATTACTTTATAAAAGAAATATCAGTTTGGGATTGCAGCGTAGTTGATCAAAGAAATATCTATAAACAGTTGGTGTTTGCAACATTGATGGCGACACTTGATTTAGTTCTTCAATCATATTTCTAGAGATGGTTTCTTTTTGTACAAGTTCAAGACAATCTAGGATACTTGTTTGATTTATTGCTTTTAAAAGAGTAACAACAAGAATGTTTACAAATTAATCTGGTAGAGTAGATAAACGTGAAGGAGGATTGCATTAGTTCAAGGATTTCCAGATCTCTCCTTTTTGTGTTGTTTTTCTCTTTATAATGGCTGAAAAATTAATTATCTCAAGAGGCATCAAGAAGTATCATTTTTCATTGAAAAAACAACTTTAATACTTGACTTAAAATATAAAATTCTTGCAAAGAAATGATGGAAATGTCGATTGCATTGCTCCAATATTTCGTTTCTGATAGGTGAGGAACAATTATCCTTTCACATGCCATTAAGGGACATAGTCCTATTCAAGGTGTAACAAGGTGACGACTTTACCAATGACCTACTTAGAAAGGATATGACTACTTAATATGGTAAAATTTACTGTAAAAAAAAAACTTAATATGGATTAGCATAGACGGTTGTTCTCAAAAGAGGTGATGAATCCTTTTGGAGTTAGTTTATGGAGTGATATTTTTTATGACAAGGGAACCCGCAGCCGCTACCCTTCAGGTGGGCATAGGGTAAATCCCGCTCCTGTGCAATAGCCCGCAAACCACACAGGAGAGATAGCCCGCACTAAGGCAAGCCCCGTGTGACGAGCTCGACCCAGAAGGCAAATCCCCTGATGTTGTAGGGAGGGGGTTTCGAGCCTTGTAGGGAGGGGGTTTCGAGCCTGAGACCTCCATTATGGAAGCCCCATGCTCAACCAACTGAGCCACCCTTGCGGGTAGTTTATGGAGGAATATTATGAAGGGAAAAGATAGAATTTCACAATACAAGGTATTCAGAATGGGTTAGGCAGGATAATTCAGTTTTTGCGAGGAAACAACTCTAGAGGAACATTTCCTTTAGGTGTTAAGACTGGTTAATCACAGGGAATCATATCCTCTAGGTTTAGAGTAGGGGTGTGTAGGCGGGTGGGGGGTGGCGGGTCGTGGTCCGGCGGCGGGGTTAGGCGGGGTGGGAATCATATCCTCCTCTCATTTTCTTAGTTGTACTATTTTGGTATCGTGTAGATCATTATCTTTATGTGGGTATTATTATGTTGCACCATTTGTTTTGTCTCTTGATTTTTTTGTTGTCTTATTTTTCCTGCAATCCTGCATTGACTACGTTCCTTTTGAACCGAGGGTCTATCGGAAACAACCTCTCTATCATGAAAAGGTAGAGGTAAGGTCTGCCTACATCTTACCCTCCCCAGATCCCACTTGTGGGACTACACTGGATATGTTGTTGTTGTTGATATATTCACTTTATCTTGTCTCGACTCTCTTAAACTTTTGGTGGTTAGTTACCATGTCTTATTTTGTGTACTTGATTATCAAGTCTACTAATTACAATGTCAAGTTTCAATTTCTGTACATAGATGCTTATAGTTAATGCTCCTCATGTAGAGCACACTTCCTCAGCGAGGTGGTGAAGTGAATCTAACTTTGGGTGGAATTGACTTAAATAATTCAGGGAGGTAATACACACATCATATTCTGGTCATCTAATTTTCTGTGTCTTTCTGCTAACAACTGCTTGCTATTCAGTGTTGTTGTCAGAGAAGATAAAAAGCTATTGACTGTACTGTTTCCAGATGGACGCGATGGACGAGCTTTTACACTTAAGGTGCTTCTATCTCTCCTTGATCGGACCCCTGGCCTCACTGTTCTACACTAAAAAAGGGTTCTTAGAAACTCAAAACTTGTGATGTATTGCTAGCAGAATAATAAGTCTTGTTATATCTTTTTATACATTTGAGTTTTTTATAAGCCTCTATGGGTAATTTTGTATCAGTATGTCTTCTATTCCATACTCTATAATCTTTGAGTATTGAATTTGCTAATCATAGCAGCGCTGCTGAGATATATTAAATAATTGTGTTTCTAAAACTAATTTAATCATCATTTTTTCCTTTTTAATATGCATCCTTTTTTCCTTTTTAATAAGTAATAGGTGAGGCATCCTATCTTCTTTGATTGACAAATAACTCATTTTATATGTAGAATTATTCCACTTACAATAAGCATATATGGAATCCCCCTGCACCCAAAATAAATGCAATCTTGCTGTATTTATACATGTGCGTGGGTCATATATCAATTGAATTTTCTCTATTAAGCCCAAAGCTTTCTACTGTAGGCAGAGACATCAGAGGATTTGTACGAGTGGAAGACTGCCCTTGAGCATGCTCTTGCACAAGCGCCAAGTGCTTCTTTGGTGATGGGAAATGATGGCATTTTTCGGAATGATGCTAGTGATTCCTTTGAAGGGTCTTTCCATCAATGTTAGTGCACTCTTTACTGTTATCTGCCAATACTTACTGAGTTTCATCTTCAATCCTCAGATGAACATTGATCTGTTCCATTTTCAGTATTTTTTAAGCAGTTTACTTTTCATTCAGGGAAGGACAAACGCCCTGTTAAATCTTTTGTTGTTGGAAGACCAATTCTGCTCGCCTTAGAAGATATAGACGGAGGCCCTTCCTTTCTTGAGAAGGCACTGAAATATCTTGAGAAGTATGGTAAGCCCACCCTTGATCCCCTGGAAATGACATCGTGTAAGAATAATGTTGAGAAGCCCTTTGGTCTAGGTTACACAGGGAAATTATTGTGTGACCTTTTTGGTTATTTTAGTATCATTTAAGCAAAACAACCATCTCTGTCTTCCTGAAATCATGGCTAGTTTTCTTCAATTGCTGTTACTTTTCTGATCTAGCTTTTTTTTACAGTAAAAAAACTTTCTAATTAGGAAGAAAGAAGAATGTTCCAAGGACAAAAAATTTTAACTGATGGAAAAAGGTGGATGATCTTAGAATCATATTGAATTTGTTAAGAAATTCTCTCTCTGCAGTATGGTGTGTGCATGTTCCTTATTGAAGATGTTGAATGGGTGCAGAGATGATTAGATTCTGTTTTAATTGAATCTGGCTATGAATTTTCTGTTTTCGCAGGTACCAAGGTCGAAGGTATATTACGACAGTCTGCAGATGTCGAGGAAGTGGAGCGGAGGGTAAAAGAATATGAAGAAGGTACATTTTTGTTTGATGGATGACATCTTTCTTATATAGTATTGAAACATTTGGAAGAAAGCTTGTATATGTTATCTGATGCTATTTTATTTTTCAAATGTGAAGAATTGAAGTATATTAATGGCTTTGCATGTTTAGATGGAAGATTACACCCAATGCGTCTTGGTTCTATAATTCCTGTTGAGAATATTGTGTAATACTGTGTATACTAGTTCTATAGTCTAACTTTTATATGAGCAGACACAATCTCTTTCTTGTAACTTTTGTTTTTCTGAATCTTCTTGGTGCTTTTTAATGAGTTATCCCTTACTTTATCAAAATTAAATAAATATTGTGTATACTAGTTTGAATCAATTAGGCATACATTGTAACTATGTAGTGTTGATTTCTTTCCTAGTTTAGAATATATGTACTCAAAACAAACTATTGTTTGTGCTTCATGTCCATTTCTGGTCTCATGATTAAATGTTGATCTAGTTTTAGCTAGCTTTGCAGAAGGAGGAAAAACAAACCTATCGTGCAGCTTTCCTTTGGTTGATAACAAGCCACAAGAGACAGAGGCTGAAGTTGACGTGTTTTCTTTATACCGTTTTTCTTGGTTTTAAATTTCCATGCATATTGTTTGTGCTGACTTGCGATAGACATATTGAAGTGTGCTTCACGTACCATCTTTTTCTTGCCTTTCTATTTCTATCCTGTCTTTGGTGTTATAGAAATATGGTTTACCTAACTGCTACAACGTCTGAGTACATGAATTAAGAATTTGTAGGGGTTTATTACGTGCCCTGCTGTTCTGGAATAAGATATTTTCCATTGCTAACCTACGTCAAACTGTTTGAAGGCAAAACTGAATTTGGCCCCGGAGAGGATGCTCATGTAATTGGTGACTGTGTTAAGGTATTGGTCTAATGAACTTATTACTTGTTTGACCCTGTCATCTCATTCTGCTGTTTAATATCTTAATCCCTTCAACTCTGATTGGAGCTACCCTTTATGCAGCATGTTCTTCGTGAGCTGCCCTCATCTCCTGTTCCTGCTTCCTGCTGTACTGCGCTGTTGGAAGCTTACAGTAAGTAAACTTGCCAACATTTGTTAAGAGATTTTTACAATTATTTCTCAGAGTATTTAAGTGCTTGTTGCTTTGATGTCATTTCTAACAATCATCACAACTCCCATCCTGCTTCTTCTCGTAGTCCCACACACACACACAATTTTGCTTGTTTTCTTCCTGTCTACTGTGTAGATCTGATGAATAGAGTGCCTTGATAAATAGTTCAAATATTTTGGGCTTCCAATTATCAAAGGCTTTGAAGTAGTAAGGTTTGAGAAATTTAAGATTTTATTAAAGTTCTTGGAACTTTGTGAGGAAATTGATTCATCTCTTTCTTTGTAAGTTGTATAAAGTCTCTGGATATGAAATTATCTGATGGTGCATTTGTTGGTCGCTGGAACTATTCTGTTCATTAGGGTGTACTTGCTTGTATTTAGTTAGCGTTCTTCAGTTTAGTCTGTTAATACTTAAACAGATCAGTTTTCTAACTTCTAGTTGTTTCTCTTTTTGGCCCAAAGAAATTGATCGAAAGGAAGCTCGAGTTAATGCTATTCGCTCTGCTATTCTCGAATCATTTCCTGATCCAAATAGGCGCTTATTACAGAGGTACACTCTTTTTGTAATATGATGATATGCTTGTGTATTTCTGTTTCGATCGTGTGTTTTCAGTTTTTGTCACAACTTTTTATCAGGGTGGTGTTGTTTTTACTAGGTGACAAGTTGATGATAGATAGTGAATCTGTTTCCGGCAATTGAATGCTTACAATCTCTTTGTTTTAGTGGAACAGTTACAGAAAATGTGGTAATGCTGAGTGTTTCATCTGTAATTCCCTGACTTCTTGGCCAAATATATCCTTGTAAATGTCACAGGACACAATTTATCTGGATATATCAGTATGGTTTGTTGGACAATTGTTTCTGCCTGTTGTCCATTAACTTTTTAGTGAGACAGACTGTATATTTAATCTAGATTTTAGATCGTAATGGTTTTCTGGATCGTAATGGTTTTCTGGACAACGGTTTCCTCGCCTGTCTATTAATATTTTGTTGAGACATTAGTTTAATCATTGCCAAAAAGTGAAGAAGATAAATGGAAAAAAAGAAGGTTCTACATTTCAGGCCCTTGATTTGCTTCCACATGTTAATTTGTATGGGTGGAGGTGGACCAAAAACTTTCTCTTGGTCAACAGTTTTGTGTGTAGAAGCACCAAATTCAAGTAATGCACCATTGTAATGATCGATTAATTCTTTTCGTTTGAAATACTTTATTTATCTAAAACTTAATTGGAGAAAGTGGCGAACTGAATGGAATTGAATTCTAGAGGAGCAGATGAAAGTAAAGGAGTCAAAAGGCACAGTTTTGAAATATTTTGATGAACATCTCTCTGGAGGTTTATAAAATAATAAATTGTCCAAATAGTACAAAATAATAGACCAAATTAAGGAAAGTACAATTGATCACCTATGCTTCCAAAAATTGAATAGGGATTACAGTGTACTATTTTGAACTGATTGAGGAATATCTATATTCTTCAAAAGAGCTAAATGATGGTTAAGTTCATCTAGTTGACTATTATTAAACTCAAAAGGACAGTTGATGTACTTGATTATCATGTTCTGTTTGTAGTTTGTCCTGTTATTGATGGTAGAAAAATAAATTACCTAGAACAACTTGGTGTGGAGTCATGATATATCCATGTTGGTCGCCATGAAACTATAAACCCGCCCTTTCCCCTTCTCTCCAAATGGTTTCACCCATTTAATGCACCTCACTGGTTTATGCTGGACTTCCCTCTGTCTCTGTTTGCAATTATTCTAATGAGAGGTGGTTTAACCCCCGGGGGTAATCTAGCCGATTTTTTATATTTCCTCTTACCGCCATGTTGTTGTACGTCCATTTTGCAAACTTTTGAGGCAAGAAGATTATTTTTGATAGAGACCTTAAATCTTCAGTTTTCTAGTGAATACACTTTAGATCTTTACATTGTTTTAGTTTTCCTGTCTTATTTGAGGAAGCTGAACTTTGTAGGCTAATATAAATATTTTTCTTTGTCTAATTAAAAGAAATCTATCATTTTGCCAACCTAACCTGTGAAGTTGCTTGTGTAGAATTCTGAAGATGATGTATACAATTTCTTCACATGAATCTGAAAATCGGATGACCCCATCTGCTGTTGCTGCTTGTATGGCGCCCTTACTTTTAAGGCCTCTTTTAGCTGGCGAATGTGAGTTGGATGATGATTTTGATGCCAATGTTGATAATTCTGCTCAGCTTCTTGCTGCTGCTAATGCAGCCAATAATGCCCAGGCTATCATCACAACCCTTCTTGAGGAGTACGATAATATTTTTGATGTAAGTTGCTCAATCCTTGATGAAAAAGATGAACAGTGAAAAGCATTTAAGATTTTATATCTTTGGAATTTATAATTTGCTTTTGAGGTGTGATTATCTTTCACCTTTACCCCTGATTTACTTTTGTTGGTTTTAGCTTGGTCAATCCTACAACAATGTATATTTGTAGTACTAGCTTGTCCTCTGCAGCATTTACATCGGTGGACGTGCTTAGCTATTCGTTTTCTTTTCTTACAGGAAGATAATCTACATAGGTGCTCTATTTCAGCGGATTCTCAAATTGGACATAGTGGGAGTGAAGAATCATCAGATAATGAAAATCTGGATACGAGGGACAATGGTTATCATGATGCTGAAAATGAGGTTGACCCAGATACTGATGATGATTGTGATCGCATATTGAGTGGTAAATTAAGCGAAAGCAGTGGTTCAGCTGCCAGTGATCTTTATGATTATAAGGTTCTTTCTCTTGTTCCCTCCATTCTTATTAATAAAGGTTCTGTATCTTCCATTTGTCGTATTCCTATTTTCCCTTTTTAGTCTTGTCTTCCTATTTTCCAGTTTTACTTCTAAACTTCCTGTAAAGTAAAGGCATGTTATGGGACTATATTTTAAAGGGTGACTATCTGAACAAAATGTAGTGGTAGTTTATCCATTATTTATCCTTAGTCATGTATGCACGAGAAAATTACTCCATAATAAGTTGGCAGAAACTCAGAGAAAGTTACTTCAATATTTTGTGTCATCTGGCCTTATAATTGTTAATTTTCTTAGATGAACTATGAGGAATTTAGAACCCCTATAGCCTCTGTGTGCCAAGTTCTGTGAGTATTTATTTGGACTGTGTTGATTTTCTGCACAGGGGTTTGGAGGGAATGACTCGGATGTTGGATCTCCAAGAGATGGTTGTTTACAAGGAGTGAAATTGAAACCAAATGTGGACTCTCAGCCACTTGCAGGTTCTAATGTCCGATTGAATGAACAACTGGAAAGACGTGGAAATGAGATGAATGCTCTTCGTGAATTAGCTGTTACTGAGTCTCAGCGATCCATGGGTGAGATACTCTCATCTATGGATCCTGGGCCACCCCTCGGTGTCCCTGGACCTGATTCAGGCACACCTTTAAACCAGAATGTCAAAAGGTCAACATTTTGGGGGAGAAGCAATGTGAGTGTTAGCATTTATTTGTGAACTTCATTATCAGATGATTACCCCGATGTTCTTAGTGCTAGAGATGAGGCATTAATTCCGTGATTGCAATTAGAAATGTTGATTTGTGTTACATAAAGCATTCAGGTAGCAGGTGCGGTTTTACTCATGCTAGGATTGATGTGAAAAATCTACAGAGTTTCTCATGTCTAGAATAGTCTACACTTGATCCTACAAAGTTTTAGACTGTAACATCATTCTGATAGAACTGGTGATTAGGATAATTAAGATGGGTAAGCATACATGTATTCATTTGTTGCAGAACTAATTTTTTCGTCATCTGTGACGAATTGAGATTAAGTTTGATAAAATCATTGAATATATGTACATCTGATTTATCTTTAGTTATAACAAATATATATGTGCATCTGTTTCCGTATCTATTAAAATTAAAATAAATAGGAAAACTTGTCTGCTTCCATGGATGTATCATGATAGCTGAATAGGGATCCTCTGATTGTTACTTTTTCACAGGGTAGAAGAACTCCATCAACAGAATCAATTGATTCTTCTGGAGAGGAAGAGTAAGGCTTCTTTCTCTGTCCTGGTATCTAGAGAAACTTATTTTAGACTTTTAGTTAATTGAAATGACTCCATCGAGATTGAAGAAGAATTATGAATGGGTGCCTCTACGGTACCTAACTGGATCTTAATTTATTTTCTATTTAGATGGGTTTAATGTCAATAAATTGTATATCTCAAGTTTGGTCAAAGTTGGGAGAAAGTCGAGCTTCTGTGATGTGGAAGCAGTAGATTGGTCAAGTAGTAACAAATGATGTTACCTTTAATAGCGGTGTAGCTGAATTGATATTTCAGTGACTCAATGCTCATTCATTTCTGTGCTTTTTAAATTTATTTTGTGTTCTGTTGAATCCTTTCTGTAATTCAAAACTGGAAGATACATAGCTTCAGGTAAGCTGGAGTGACACTAAATTTCCTGTTTCAAAGCTTGTTTGTGGGTTATAAACTTTAGAAGATGTCTCTATGAATAAATTTTTTGGGCAAAGTACATTAATTAGTTTAACCCTTGTTTCATTCTTTTATCATTCAACGTCTCTAAGATGGGCCTTTTTTGACATGTAACAGGCTTGCTATACAGAGACTTGAGATAACAAAAAACGACTTGCGCCACAGGATTGCGAAGGAGGTATACATCTCAGTTTGTGTTCTATTTTACAATTCATGACTTTATGCTCCTCTTTGCTTAGTCCGCTTAGTTTCACTTGTGTTAGGCAAGAGGAAATGCGATTCTGCAAGCAAGCCTGGAGAGACGAAAGCAAGCTTTGCACGAGCGTCGTGTGGCCCTTGAACAAGATGTATGAGAGTAATTAATCCCTGATAAGACCACAAAATGTTGTCCATTTAAGTTAATTTATTTATTTTTTCTTGTTCGTTTCTCTTTAATAATGTAGCAACTGCAAAACTCAATTGCACTGCATGATTCTTGGTAATATTTTGCTTCTTTCCTCATTATATATGCATATAAATTGTAAATTTTAAAATCTTTTTTATGTGGTTAGTTGGCTGCTGTTCACTAATATCCCTACCAATCATCCGTTTCTTCTCTACTTTATCCAATTTTTCTTCATCTTTTAGTCACAATTGAAAATATAGCTGGTTTTGCTACTCTAGTATGATTCCTAGTTCTTTTTAAGATGTTTTCTGCATTTTGTAGGCTGAAGTTTTTGCACTTACGAGCTCACAATTTTTTTGGAAATTATTAAACCACGTGTAACATTTATGAAGGTGGCTAGACTACAAGATCAGTTACAAGCTGAGAGAGACTTGAGAGCTGCACTGGAAGTTGGTTTGAGCATGTCTTCTGGACAGTTGTCAGGTTCTCGTGCTATGGATTCCAAGGTTATATTGATGATCGAGTAACTTTTCTTAATTTCCTCCCCGTTGATTTGCTCTAGTTCTAATAGGTATTTTACTTTTATGAAGACTAGGGCTGAGCTTGAAGAAATAGCCCTTGCCGAAGCAGATGTGGCTAGATTAAAGCAAAAGGTTACTGAGTTGCACAATCAACTTAATCAGCAACGGCAGCATCATTATGGCTCGTTAGCTGACGCTTCTGATCGTTATCAAAATGGGCCAAACCATAACTCTCACCCGTGAGTGTAATTTCAGTTTTTGTGTACTTGTTCAAGTGCCCTTGTTTCAATTTCAAGTGCTTCTCAGTGGCATGCAATAAATAAGAAAGTAAAAAAAACGCAATAATTGAGAATGCTATTGACTGGAAGAGTATTCCATTTTGATCATGGGCTGTTCCATTTTGTCATGTCAACATGACTATCTAAACTATAAAACTAATTTTAATTCCAGTACCAAGTGTTTGCCCAAGCTAATGATATCTTTTCTTATTCCTTGTTGTAACCAGACAACCACTTGAACCATTGCAACTGCTAGTGATGCTGCCAATTTTGAAATTGAGTGTCATCAATCATGATAGCTCTTAGTAAAGCAGTTGGAAAAGGATAAGAAAAAAGATCTTTTTAGGGAATAGAAATAAAGAATCAATTTGTCCCTTTGAGAAACAAAGGTTCGGGAGAATATTATTAAGATGCGCACAAGCTAACTCGACCTATAGAAAAGCCCTATTTATATACATACTTTACACAGTACTAGATACTTATTTACCAATGTGGGACACTAAGCATATACTAACTATCTAAATACTAACTTGTCTGCTTCAAGTACTGTAGTTTGACGTACTTGATGTCATTCTATCATAGTAACTTGTCTGAGAAGTGATTGTCTTGTAACTGACAAGTCTAAATAAGTTTTAGTGATGGTATGTAGTCTAGCAGTGGAAATTGCGAGTTTTTGATTTCCAGCTACTCAACACGCATTGGGTATGCCATAAACACAAGTAAACATATGTTTCTTCTAAAATGAACAGTTGGATATCTCTGCCTTATTCTTTATTTATTTACATGAAATATTCAAGCTTACTTATTTAGCAGCTGTTTTTTTTGTTGGTTGTACTGCATTCATGCTAAGAGTACACAGATGCACTGTATGTTCCCTTTCCAAAGGGAATAATCCGAGATGGAGCACTGTTTGGACTTTCCGTTTCTTTGAATATACATATTCCAATAAAGTTCTCCCTATACTTACCAAGTGTATTTTCGTCTGTAGGAAATATTACCAGCAAGATTTTGACACGACACTCGCTTTCTGTAATCATGAAAGAAGACATAGAAATGAGGTGATTTTGTCCTGTCTATATTGGGTTTATATAAGCATATAGGTCGTCGCGCATTTTGTATACACAATTTTGGCCTTGCACATTCTTCTCGAGTTATGTCTTCATGATAAAAGTCAAATGCAGCATCCTCTCCGGTTTTGCACATTCTCAGTCATTCTGTCAGTGGTGTGTTTTTGAGCTATTAAGTTGCGTATTATTGTATTTTTTTGTACTGTATCCCCTTAATGGCTTCTTTCTCTTCCTCCTCTCCCGGTTATGCTGGTCTTTCTTCTTTTTTAGTTCATAAAAAGAAAATTAGATGCAAATCATGACGTCCTGGTTTAGATGCTGGAAGTTGCAAGATTTTCTTTTACTCATAAAGAGAAATAAATGCAAACCAGTACAGATTCTAGGTTGCGAGTAGTAAATTGATTAGATTCTATGTTTGTTGTTCATAGAATTTTCTTATATGGTGAACCTTCTGAAACGATGCAGGAATTGCTGGGTTCGGATTTGAGGAATATGAAAGGACAAATACTGACATCTGCCTCTGGTATTAGGCAGCCTACTCGGAAACAACTCCGAGAGACGAGCTTAAGTGATTCTAATAGTACTGAAGCATCAACCAGTCTGTCTGTGGGTGAATGCGGAGCTGTTGATTCTTCTCCCCTGTATTCCACTTCAAAGACCACTGAGGTAACAAGTGAAAACTTCATCTTTTTGTTCTAGCACAAATTCACGCACAAGGGGGCACACAAAGGCTCCAACACATCAGCGCATGTGGATGACCCCACCGGTGTAGAGATAATACATCACAATTTTAGCTAGATTTTTGTATCCGAGTCAGCTTGTGCGCGACTCGACTGTTCCACAGGGTATCTGCTACCTTTCACTAGTATAGATATTGGGTAATTCTGTTCACCAAGGCTTGGGTAGATAAAAAGAAATCGCGCAGTGTTTATTTGTCTCTTTTGGGATTTGGGCCTTTGTCTCCCATGGTTTACATACTCACTTCATTGCCTTTCACTAGTATAGATATTGGGTAATTCTGTTCACCAAGGCTTGGGTAGATAAAAAGAAATCGCGCAGTGTTTATTTGTCTCTTTTGGGATTTGGGCCTTTGTCTCCCATGGTTTACATACTCACTTCATTGATTGCTCGATCGCACCCTTAAGTGCCAAGTTAGCAGGATTTTAAGCCACTATTTTTTTTTTTTGCCCAGTTTTCTTGTATCACTTTTCAATTTAGCCATATGAAGTCATGTGAGATGACAGTCTCATGCACGATTTTGAATGAGAGAAAGAACTTTGAGTTGTTAGTGATCACACTTTTGATATTTGATTATATTCTCAACACGCCCCCTCATGTGCAGACCTGATTTTTTCATGGCCCACGTGAAAATTCTTTTTGATAATGGGTGACAACGAGATTCGATCCCAGGACCTTTGCCTGGCTTTGGTACCATATTGAAGTGTGTGATCAACTCATCTAAAAGCTTAAGTGTTAGAGAGAGCACATTTTTAATATTTGATTATATTCTCAATAAAGATCAAGCCAGTACATTTACTTAAATTATAAGTCCGATCTATGGCTATTTAGAAGTTTAGTGCTATTTTGTGTTGGCTTTTGACCATTATTTTAGCAGGTGGTGGATTATACCCGACACCCTTCGGCTGCATCTTCTACTTTGGTTGAATTAACGACACGTCTTGACTTCTTCAAGGAAAGGCGCTCTCAGCTGATGGAGCAACTCCATAACCTTGACCTAAACTATGGATCAACATCTCATCAACCTATGTACAAACCTTCATCTCCTCCATGGAACTGAAAGAAGATTTTGTTTGAGCTTGCAAAGGGAAACTGCAAAGCTCCCATCATTTGTATATCCTCCTGTGTATTATAGCCCATAGGTTTCTCAAGTACTGTATACTTCGAGGTATCTTTTTTGTTCTCACCTTTGCCCTTTCTTTTTGGTTGTATTGATGATGTTGATGTCTGTCTTGTTAGTGATCTCATTAATTCTGAAATTCACTGTAATATAATAAATGTATATTATACTGTCGTCCAGAGACAAGGCACCTTGCCGCAGCAGTTGGAAAATTTTCATGTATCTTTGGGGTGTGTTCTATGAAAATGTTTTTCTGAAAAATGCGTTGTAAATAAGTGAATTTTCTACTTATTTTTTCATGTTCGTTTGGTTAGTGAAAAATAAGTGAATTTTTTATTTTCTTATGTTCGGTTGGTTAGTAGAAAATATTTTTTGGAAAATACTCACTCAAGTCCCACCAATCTCACCACCCCACCCCCACCACCCACCCCAAGCACTCACCCTTCACCACCCAAGCCAAACCCCACCCCCACCCTCGAACGCACTTCATTTTCATCATGTCCTCAATTTTCTATTTCATATATTTTTATTTATTTTTATAAAAAATGGAGAATTTTTCTTATCCCCACCTTGCCCCTTGTCCCCAACCACACCAAATTTAATTCCGCAAATATTTTATCTTCTATAATAATCTTATAAAAATAAAATAAAATATATGAACTAGAAAATACGAGAGGGGTAGGGGTGTGGGACGCTTGGGGGGGGGGGGGGTAGAAAACAAAAAAAAACTTTTCTTTTAAAAAAAAATTGGAGGGGGTTGGGGGTGGATTGGGTGGGGTGATGGGAGTTGTTGGGTTTTGGTGGGTTGGGTGGTTGTGTGGGGTGATGGGAATTGTTGGGTTTTGATGGGGTGGGTGGTTGGGGTTGGGTTGGGTGGTGATGAGTTAGTTGGTTGAATGCTATTTGTGAGACTTGTTTTTTCTATTTTAATTAGGAATTATTTTTTAGAAACTTGTTTTCTAAAGAAATATTTTTCAAAACATTTTTTACTAAATGATCATGAGAAAATTGTCGGAAAATGTTCCTACCGAACACTCTTGATGTTATTAATTTTTTGAGGCATGTCATTTTATTTGGGACTTCGTAACTTAGATAATTGTGTCATACTGCTAACTGAAACTCAGCTACTGTTTCAAAACTATTATAGTCGCTTTTTAAATATAGAAATAGAATTTGGACAAAAATATCCATTGCTAGAACTTTCTTCGGTAAATGATTAACCTGAAGAAAGTAGTAATCTTTTTGTGTAGGCTCCTGTTAGTAGATCAGTTGTATAGTTTGACTTCTCTAAATAACAACATACTCAATGAAATTTTATACCATGAGATTTGAAAAGAATAGAATATATTAATGTTGAGTTTGATGTTATGACATTTTACTTAATATATCATTTTCAGTACTAAGTTAAAGTAAAAAAATGTTGGAACAAATGTCATGACATTCGGACCAACATTCTGATAACAGTTTTGCACTTACTTCACAGACTGAAGCTAATCTCGTGAGATTTTTACCACGATGGTAAGTGACTTGACAGGAAGTTTTTGAGCTGATTATAAACGTGGGAAGACCAAGTCCAAGATGTTAGAGGAACTTGCTCCACATTCTTCTCCAACAAACTCTATCAAGTTGCCCACATTTAGCTCAACCTCTACAACGATTCATTGAGCATTTCAAGAAAGACGCTATACTATAAATAGAGAGGCTACATCAAGGAATCAATATCCAGAAATCGAAAAGAAATACATCAGAGAGAGCTCTCAAAAGATCACGATAAGAACACTGGATTAACTGTGTTGTCTGAGCTTGTCGACGACATTCTGTCCAACATTATAATTGTTGCTTAGATTCTAGATTTGCTTTATTGAAGCAATTGTAATGAGATGTTGTCTATATCTATTTAGGTAAATTTTTCATGCACAACTCATCTGCGACTTAAACCTTTTTATTCATTTTGTATTATTTTGTAAGATTGTAAAAGAAGGAATATATTCAATTGTATATATATATATATACAATACTTTCGACCATTGACCATCATAGGTTATATTAGTATATAACCTATGTAAATTTAAACATTTGTGTTCTTTATTATATCCGCTGCATTTTACTCTTCAAAGGTTTATTTCTATTTTTATCTAAGTGTCGTCACTTGTGTCGGACGACATCGTCAACGACATTTGCAAACTGTTTCAGCATACAAATTAATTTACTTTCGGTTTGTTCTTTACTTGTTCCATAGTATTACCCTGAGACCCAACAAGTGGTATCAGAGTCAACACTTGACATAATAAGTGTTTGGCCATGTTATATAAACTATGGATCCGACTAATTCAACAATTCGTAGACTTCCTATTTTAGATAGATCAAATTATGCCTATTGGAAAATCCGCATACGCTATCATATAAAATCCATTGATGTTAGAGCATGGAGATCTATTATCACTGGGTATAATGTTCCAATGCTACCACCGGATGAGGAAGACGACATTCTTGTTAAGCCTGAATCCGAATGGAGTGTGGAAGAAACCAACAATGCAAACTTCAATGAAAAAGCCTTAAATGTTATTTTTGGATGAGTTGATCTCTACATGTTCAAGCTCATTCAAAATTGCTCCACGGCTAAAGATGCTTGAGATACTTTGCAAATCCATTGTGAAGGTAGCTCTAGTGTTCGTCGAACGAAGCTTCACATACTCATGAGTAAATATGAACGTTTAAGGATGGAAGAGACGGAGGACATTAAAACATATTTTGAAAAGTTGATTGACATCTCTAATGAATGTCAAGTACTTGGTTCTCCGTTAACCAACAATCAACTTGTGGAAATATCACTTCGTTCTCTTCCTGAAAAGTTCAATATAAAGATATGTGTAATTGAAGAAGCTCACAATCTTGCTACAATGGACCTTCATACTTTAATGAGTATTCTCAAAACTTTATGAGATGAATATGGAGAATCAAAGGGCATTGTGTAAAAGCAAAAATATAGCACTTCAAGCGAAATTCTTAGAGAGTCACGTCGATGAAGATGATGAAAATCTTGAAGAAATTGGCGATGGAGCAAATGTTGCCCTCCTTACTCGAAAATTCAATTCGATGGTAAGGAAGTTCAACAATGATAAAAATAAATTTAAATCCAAAGAGTACCAAAACCAAAACTTCAATCAAAAGTCCACTAACCCCCTTCCTATAGTACAAAGAGGAAATCAACTAAAGAGAACCAACTCAGACCGAACCAAATTTGATCCCAAACAACGAGAATTTGTGCAATGTCATGCTTGTTCATGATGGGTCATTATGCCAATGAATGTGCGAATACCTTGAAAAAATTGGTAAAAATCTGTGGGTTTCTCTTAGTGACGACGAAGAAGAAGAGGAAGGAGATCAAGAAATAGAGTCACAAACAATGCTGACCACTGTTTACGAACAATCTCTTTCAGACGATGAGAATGTCATCGACAGTGTTGTCCCAAATGTCACCACATTTGCGTCAACATCAGCGACAACATCTACAGGTCCAGAAACATCAGAAGGTATGAATATTTTAACTATCCTGATGTTAATTGCTTTACTAGTATTATTTCTTGTAGTAAGACTAGCTTTGACGATTAAGTTGATCCCAATGACGACATGATTAAGGAATTACAAAAACTTTGTAAAGACTTAATTCTAGAATCCAAGCAACTTGACTCAAAGTTAAGATCTTTAACTCTTGAGAATGCATGTTTAAAAGGAAAAATAACCCGCTTAGAGGTTACACTTACCAAAAAAGATCTTAAATTTGGTAAGATTAGTGCAAAGTTGGATCTAGCTGAAACAACCTTTCATAAGCTCAATACAGGTACCTCCAAACTGGATGGGATTTTAAGTGTTAGTCAACCACCACACGCAGGTATTGGGTATAAGAACTCTATTAATGCAATATGCTCCAATTTATTCGACAAAACTGGGAGGATAGGATTTATAAAAGAAAAAGGATCTAAAGATAAGTTCCCAGTCGCGTCCAAATATATAAAGTTTGTGTGCCACCATTGTAACTCCCTTGGGATCATAAGACCATATTGTCACAAACTTCAGAATTCCAAGAACAGAATGTTGTTAAGACGATTGTACAACATTTCGGACAACACGCGTAGCAACATTCCTGACGGCAGAAAAGGGAAATGTTTTAAGAAGGTTTGGATGCCCAAACTGAATGTAAGATGTAATGTTGCTATAACTGCTTTAAGGACTAACATTTCAGGTTCTTGGTACTTTGATAGTTGGTGTTCTCGTCACATGATAGGGACAAATGTATGCCTAAAGAACTACGAGTCACTCAGTGGAGGAAATGTAACTTATGGAGGTGGCAGCAAAAGTTAAATCATAGGAAGAGGAACCTTAAGTGTTCCTGCCTTGGAAAATATCTTACATGTTGACGGATTAATGGCTAACCTAGTCAGTATAAGTCAATTGTGTGATGACAATCTAGAGGTAAAGTTTAATAAATATGTTTGTATAGTTACAAATGAAGCTAACCAATGTGTAATGTCAGGTACAAGGATAGACGACAATTTCTATCTTGTTGGAGAACAAAAGATTTGCAATAATGTTAGGACAGATGACACTACCTTGTGGCATAAAAATTAGGACATGTCAACTATCGTAACCTTGAAAGATTAATTTCTTATGAGGCAGTAAGAGACATCTCTGAACTAAGTCCTAAAGATAAAATAATGGTTTGTGAAGATTGTCTAAAAGGTAAGCAAACCCGTGTCTCACACAATGTTGCCCAGAATGACGGACAACATTCAGGTACGTCTCACTGCTTTTAGCTTTTGCACATGGATCTTATGGGACCAATCGAGGTAGACATCCTAAGAGGCATGAGGTATTCATATGTGATTGTAGATGACTTTTCCAAGTACTCATGAATATTCTTTTTGAAAGAAAAGTCTCAAACTTTTGACATGTTCAAAGTGTTGCACTCTAGGATAAGAAATCTGTATCATTCTTCCATTTTTCGAATTAGGTCAGATCATGGAAAATAGTTTGAGAATAATCTGTTCTCAACATTTTGTGAGAAAAAAAGTATTTTTCATGAATTTTCTTCTCCCAAAACTCCTCAGTAAAATGGTGTAGCAGAAAGGAAGAATATGACTTTACAAGAGATGACTAGAGTAATGCTTAGTTCTACGAAATTGTCAAAATATTTTTGGGCCGAAGCCTTGAATACTGCAAGTCACATAACTAATAGAGTCTATCTTAGGCCTGTAACAAAAATGACACCCTACGAGCTATTAAATGGAAAGAAACCCAATTTGCGTTACTTTCATGTATTTGGGTGTGTTTGTTACATCTTAAATGATAGAGACCATCTATCCAAGTTTGACTCTAAAAGTGACAAAAGAGTCTTTGTCGGTTATTTTAAAAATATTCATGCTTACCGTGTGTATAAACTTAGAACCAAAATTGTACAAGAATTTGTTAACGTTGTTTTCGATAATTGTTCTGATCTTACAGTAAAAATGCCTGAAAATAACGTTGTGATTACAGTGGAGAATGAGTAGAATGCTGAAGATACAGTGTTGCCCCAAATATCACGGCATCCGAAGCAACATTTGAGTCAGAACCCGAGAACACAGAAGGTGCAGATAAGGAATCAAATGCTGAATTGCAAGACCCAGTACACAGGGATCCCTCATCCAAAATTAGGAAGAACCATCATACAGGTCAAGTGATAGGAGAAGTGTTCGAAGGTTTAAGAACAAGAAAGAAAGAGCCTCAGAACTACAGAGATATGGTCAGATATGTGTGTATGTCTACCATGTATGAAAAGGTAAGTCTTTCTTATTACGTATCTACATTAGAACCAAAGAATGTTGGAGAAACACTCAAGGATAATTGTTGGATACAAGTTATGCAAGAAGAACTTGAACAATTCACAAGAAATGAAGTCTGGGAGTTAGTTCCACATCCAAATGATACTAATGTAATTGGAACTAAATGAATATTTAAATACAAGTCAGATGAATCAGGAACTGTTGTAAAAATAAGGCGATACTAGTTGCTCAAGGATACACTCAGGTCGAAGGAATTGACTATGATGAAACCATTGCTCATGTTGCCAGAATTGAGTCAATTAGAATGTTACTTGTTGTAGCTTGCTGTCTGAAGATTTCTCTCCATCAGATGGATGTTAAAAGTGCCTTCTTGAATGACTATATTGACAAAGAAGTCTATGTTGAACAACCTAAAGGAATTGAAGTTCCTCACCATCCACAGTTTGTATACAAGCTCAAAAAAGCCTTGTATGGATTAAAACAAGCTCCTCGCACATGGTATGATCGTTTAACTCAGTTTCTTCTTGAATTTGGTTTTAAACGTGGTGAAGCTGATTGTACCCTATTTATAAAACATCACGGAGTAGATATGGTCATTGATCAAATCTATGTAGATGACATAGTCTTTGGTTCGACTTCACAGTCCCACCTTGAGACATTTGTCGAAGCTATGTCCTCCACATTTGAGATGAGCATGATAGGAGAATTAACCTTTTTCTTAGGCTTGCAGATAAAGCAAAATGAAGATGGAATCGTCATATCCCAGAGTAAGTACGCCAAAAATTTGGTTAAGAAGTTTGGCTTGGAGAATGCTAAACAAATGAGGACTCCAATGTGATCAACACAAAAGATATGCAAAGACGATGTTGGCGAAAATGTTGACCCAACATTATATCGATCTATGATAGGTAGTCTCTTGTATCTCACTGCTAGTCGTCCTGATTTAATGTTTAGTGTTTGTGTGTGTGCTCGATTCCAAGCCTATCCCAAAATCTCCCACTTAAATGCCTTAAAACGTGTCATCCGATATGTTGCCGGCACATGTGAGTTGGAAATTTGGTATTCCAAAGACACTAATCCTAATTTAATAGGATATATTGACTCGGATTGGGCTGGTGTTGCGGATGGCAGAAAGAGTATGGGTGGAGGATGTTTTTACCTTGGCAATAATCTAATTTCTTGGTATAGTCGCACAAAATTGTGTCTCACTTTCAACTGCTGAATCTGAATATGTAGAAGCTGAGAGTTGTTGTTCACAATTGATATGGTTAAGACACATGTTAGACGACTATGGTTTTTTCAAATAATATTTTAGTTTTGTATTGTGATAATTTGAGTGCTATAAATATTTCCAAAAATCTAGTTCAACATTCTCGTACAAAACACATTGATATTAGACATCATTTTTAAGAGATTTGGTTGAAAAACAGCTAGTTCAAATTGAACATGTTGACACTCTTCATCAACTAGCTGATATTTTTACAAAAGCCTTGGATCATGAGAGATTTTAAGTTTGAAAAACTCTATTGGTCTCTGTAATCTCTGAATCGACACTGATGGGTGAATGTCGGCTGAAATGTCTCAAACATTTTGGGTGACATTTACCTCTGTAATATCAAAATCTGATTGTTGTTACTGTTTTGATGGCTTTCATTTTGTGTTCACACAAATATGATCCTAAAATAAGAACATGTCTAAAAAAATAATATCGTTCTCTGCGATGATATTAAAAATATCATATAAAGGGAGTATCGAAATAAGACAAAGCATTCTCTGAATTATTTGACAACTGTGCAAATAAGCAAAGATCTTTGAAAATGATAACGTTCCTATACTATATGAGTATCAAGTGCTTAAACAAGAAATTATGAGGATGCTAAATAAGTATTCTTATTTTTTTGACACAAAAAATAAATTTTATATGTGGTTTATGATTAGATCAAGGACAATGGGAAAATGTTACATTGATCTGGAGTTTAAACTCATAAAATTACATATAAAACGTTTCTTGATTTGTTGCCAAAAACAAAAGAGTTCTTGTAAGATCATAATACATGTGTCATCCAAAATGTTGCCAATATTACTGTTGACATTCTCAGATAATAATATTTGTTGGGATACTGTTTGTAACTGATTTTTGAAAATTAAGTTATTTTCCCTATTTTTTGCCGTTGATTTTAATCCTTTCTTTGCTAAAATCAAATCTTAATGTCTATTTTTTTCATAAAATTGGGTGTAAGTATTTGAATACAGCTCAAACACCTAAAACCAAGATTTTGTTTGCCAAAAGTATAAAATCTTCTTCATTAGTTCTTCTTTTTAGTCTTCTATTTTGTTTTCGATTTTTTTTTTAAAAAAGGAGCAAAACATCACATCAATCTCGGTTTACATCAAAACCGATGGATTCATCAACTTTCACTTCATCTTCCAAAACTCACAAAACCCTTAAAATCTTAGAATCCTCTCCTCACTACTCTCTTATGGATACTAGCCCAATGTCACCACCCATGACGTCCAACATCCATGACAATACACCAATGAGTACAAGCCCTCCCATGTGCAGAGACATTGTGCTCAGTGTTTTTCAAGAACCTCTCGAAATCGCATATCCAGGGGATAACAACAATCCCATCGATGTAGATGAAAACCCTGATGTTTCTGTCTTAGGGAAGAGCGAAAACACGTCTCAGTTTTCGACAAGGAGGTCGAATAGAGTGTTTGAGAGATTTTTTTATTCTCAACCAGCAGTGAAGAAATCAAGGTTTGAAACTCAAGTTCCTGTGTGTTCAAGTAGTGACACAGGTGATACAAACTACAATCGATTTTTTGAAACTACTGATGAAGAGACCCCCTCTATTGAAAAAGAAACTGAAACCCCAACTTCTTCATCTTATTCTGAGTCCTCTGTTTCTGTCGCTCAAAAGTCATCTGAAGAAGAAGAAATTCCAGATGAAACACCCCTGAAGAAGCACTAGTTCGAGCAAGGGACCATTTTATACTGTTATTTTCTTCACAAAAAGGGGGAGAAGAAGCTGAAGCTGAGGGGGAGCAAATACAAAGGGAGCAAAGAATGGCTGGTGAAGGCATGAGTAGAGAAGTTGTTCTTTGCGAGAAGAAGGTTAATCTTTGCCCGTGCAGAGAAAAGCGATTGGAAGAAAAGTCTTGCTGACAAGACTAAGGCTTCGTGGACTGAAGCTGCAAGACTAAGAGCTGAAGCTGAAACTGCCAGATTGAGGGTGGAACAAGCAGTAATAATGAAAAAGTAGAAAGCGGCTGAAAGCTACTACGGATTCATGATATGCAAGGATGTGTGCTGATATGAATGGATGGATATTGACTGGTTACTGTTTTTTTGGCATGTGATCTAATAGTTTTTTTTTTTGGAATGTAATTATTTGACTATATTTGGGTACGTTAAATCCTATATATATATATATATATATGAATGACATATATTGGCTTGTATATGTTGAGTGTATATGCCATCACAGGTTGAAGGGGAGCATTAATATTTGTCGTAGGTCATTCGCACTGACAATGTTTGTTTTGTGAAGAAAGGCAAAAAGGGGGAGAATCTTAATGTTTGATTTGATGTTATGACATTTAACCTAAAATATCATTTTCAGTACTAAGTTAAAGTGAGAAAATGTTGGAATAAATATCATGACATTCAGACCAACATTCTGATAACAGTTTTGCCCTTACTTCACGGACTGAAGCTAATCTCGTGGGATTTTTACTACGATGGTAAGTGACTTGGCAGGAAGTTTTTGAGCTGATTATAAACTTGGGAAGACCAAGTCCAAGGCGTTGCTAAACATGGGGAACAAGTCCAAGAGGTTAGAAGAACTTGCTCCACATTCTTCTCCAACAAACTCTATCAAGTTGCCCACATTTAGCTCAACTTCTACAATGATTCATTGAGCATTTCAAGGAAGACTCTCTATTATAAATAGAGAGGCTACATCAAGGAATCGATATCCAGAAAATCGAAAAGAAATACATCAGAGAGAGAGCTCTAAAAAGATCACGATAAGAACACTGGATCAACTGTGTTGCCTGAGCTTGTCGACGACATTATGTCCAACATTATAATTGCTGCTTAGATTCTAGATTTGTTCTTTATTGAAGCAATTGTAATGAGATATTGTCTATATCTATTTAGGTAGATTTTTCAGGCATAAGTCATCTGCGATTTAAATATTTTTATTCCTTTTATATTATTTTGTAAGATTGTAAAAGAAGGAATATATTCAATTATATATATGCCACGACCCAACCTCGGGCCCGCGACTGGTGCCTTACCCGGGCACCCTAGTAGGTATACATCAGAGAAAAACTAGCGGAATAAACTCAAAGACATAAAACAATGTAGAATAAGAAACAGGTTAACCGATAAGGTTACCTTTCAACATGTATATAAAAGTCAAAGCCTGAACAGTTATATCCTTTACAAACCCAACTTACAACAAGACTACAGATCTCTAAGAGTTTATAACAAGTATGACGGGACAGGGCCCCACCATACCCATGAAAGTACATGAACCTACAATGACAGAGAATCATACCAAAAGATAAGCCTCCGGAGAAACGGAGCTTCCCAAAACGCAGGACGGTGATCCTATGAGCGAGGATCAACAACCGATGTACCTCTACATGCGGCATGAACGGCCAGAAGGAGGTCGATCTGACATGTACAAGTATGTGGCCCAGAAATCAGTAATGAAATCATAACACTCTAAAAAAAATTCCAAGACATGTATGAAAAACCAATTAACAATACATAGTGCCATAGTATATACGAGAGCAAATAGGTGTAACATGACCGGTTCTGAATAGACAGCCAATGATCGAAGTAGGGCCATTCGCCCTTAGTATCATTGTGCAAATCCTAATCCTGGACTCCCGCAATCCGCGTAGGTCACGTGGACCCGCATGAGGTATTCCTCGCATCAAGGATATCTAACCCGCGACATTTCCTGGACTCCCGCAATCCGCATAGGTCACATGGACCCGCATGAGGTATTCCTCGTATCGGGGTAGCAAACCAGGGGTAATTCCTAGACTCCCGCAATCCGCATAGGTCACATGGACCCGCATGAGGTATTCATCGCATCGGGGGTAGCTAACCTGCGACATATGGGTTTAAGTGATATAATACAAACGCAACCGACCATCGTAAACAACATAAGCAAATTAGGAAAACCTCCTTAACACAAAAAGTCTCAAGACACTAACGCCCGTAGTATCATAACATGTTTACTTATCAAACCAACTTACTACACCTTCAGAAATCATTACAAGGCTTTTATAATCAAGTAAGTAAAACGTTCTTTTTATCCTCCTCAAGTCGTTATAACTAACTTCCCATAAAGCTATTATAACACTTATACTTTTTAATAATTCAAAACAACTACATTCATTTGGAAAATCAAGAGAATTTATTCTTTTAAAACCATGTATCAATTCCTTACCAAATAATGATTCACAACCTTTTCAGAATAATTCAAGGCTCTTAAGAATTAGAAGTTAAGTTAAGGACATCAAAAATGAAACCAAATTCATTTAACACACGTACGTATATCGTACTATATATTTCACAACAATCATGCTCAAGATGATAGGAAGAATCACATACCTCCTCGGCTAAATCCACTTGCCAAGTCGAATATGCCGCGCGTAGAGTATCAACCTATAATAACCATAACACGTCTATCAACTTCTAGTTTTCTTCGTAGAATACTTCTAAGCATAAGTCCTCTTATTCTACGAAAAATTGGGCAGCACTTCTCCTGTATCTACATACCTTTCCACCTTTTTCAAGACCCGAAATCAATACCCAACATGCCACATTTAAGGCGCAGTAAATCAGCAACTCAAAGGGGATTACACGCCTAACTGGACGTGTAAAATTCTGCCCCACAATTATACAAAAACAGTCCAATGTAAATACATTCCAATGTAAATACTTGTTTCAATACTTCTTTATTATTCCAACTTATATTCCAATCTTTATATAAGTTATATTAACTTTGTTATTAACTGTCAACAAGTAATATGTAATGTTTTAACCATTTTTGTGGCTAGCATGCCCATTCGGTTTTTAACATCTTAATAAGATCCAACTCTTTTCAATCTTCCTTCCATATATCACAAACTTAGTTATATACTACTATAACATGTAATCTCCAATTTCATCATAAAGACAAAGATCATTACCTCAATAAGCCCAAAATTATCCAAGATCTATAAGTCGATCCTTATCAACGTTAGCTCCTATTCCTTACGTTCCAATCCACTCCAAGCAACCCTTCGAAGTTCCTAACCAACTTCTCTTAACACTTCATCCAAAAATATGAAGATCACCTTAGGGTTTCACTTTGCGACTATCGAATTAACGTAGTATTTCCGGAATCTTTGTGTTGGGATATCTTTAGAACACTACTAGGGACACTTGGCTAAGGTATTTGGGATTAAACAACAACAATTGAAGAGTTGTTCTTCACAAATAGGGGGTGCCGAGAGCAATAATAAAAGGAGGGAGTATTTTTGTGTCTTGGAATTTCTCTAAGTGTTGATGAAGTCTTGCAATCCTAAGGTGTGTATATATAAGACAACCAAGGGCTAGGATCAAGGCAAGTGTGTGGTTGAGATTGGGGACAAGTGTGTGTGGGTCCCACAAGCCACTTGTCCACACAAATATCTTACAAATATCTCACAATATCTCACAAATATCTTCCTCCACTTGTCCACTTGAAGCCCTTGGTTGATCACTCCCCACACAAACACACTCCACACATTGTCTTTAACCAAAACTTATACATATACATATACATACACCTTAGCTACACAATTGAGGAGGGACACATGTCACTTTCTCATTGGCCCAAAATATTTCATCTCCCAAAAAAACATCCATATTGGCCAAAATCTCAAAAATAATGAGGGCCCCACAAAATAGTAACTTTTTCTCGTGGGCCCCATATGACTAATTCTGAAAAATAAAATCCATAATTCTTATAAATTCTACAAGTCTCAAATATCAAAATTGAGAATTCAATTCCCAATAATAAACCATTTTCCTTCACGAGGTTCAGAACATTTTCCGTAGGAAAAAGAAATATTTCTTCCTTTTCAAATCTAGAGTCGCATTCTCTTGCGCACGTTCTCATATACATACCCTGAAACTACGGGGTGTAACATTCTCTCCCCCTTAGAAACATTCGTCCCGAATATTCCTTCTACGTTCAATCACATCAGATATCAGCATAGTCTCTCTTAACTATACCCCACATAAACAAGAATGCCATACATGGCCATAATAACACTTAAGTATATATGTCAATTAAAATCAACAAGTAGGAAAGTGAGTTACCTGGAGGTGTAGGGAATAAGTGAGGATACTTCTTCATCATATCCTCCTCTGCTTCCCAAGTCATCTCCTCTCTGTTCTCATTCCGCCACAAGACTTTTACGGAAGCGACGTCCTTTGTCCGCAGTCACCTGACCTGGCTATCGAGTATCGCTATGGGACTCTCCTCATAGGATAACCCCTCTGTCACCTGGACATCATCAACTAGGAACACTCTGGATGGATCTCCGATACACCTCCGTAACATAGAAACGTGAAAGACCGGATGTACTGCCTCCAGGTTGGACAGAAGATCCAACTCATAGGCAACCTTGCCCACTCTACGGACAATCTGATAAGGCCCAATGTACCTTGGGCTAAGTTTTCCCTTCTTCCCAAACCTCATCACACCCTTCATGGGTGACATCTTCAGGAAAACCCAATCATCAATCTCAAACTCCAAGTGTCGACGCCGATTATCTGCATACGACTTCTGTCGACTCTGAGCTGCTAGCAATCTCTCCTGGATAAGCTTCACCTTATCCACAAACTGCTGAATCAAGTCTGGCCCAACTAACTGAACCTCACCCACATCGAACCAACCTATCGGCGATCTGCACTTTCTTCCATACAAGGCCTCATAAGGCGCCATCTGGATACTGGAACGATAGTTGTTATTATACGCAAACTCAACAAGAGGCAAATGATCCTCCCAGCTACCCCTGAAATCGATAACACATGCCCGCAACATATCCTCAAGTGTCTGGATAGTACGCTCTACCTGTACGTCGGTCTGAGGATGAAATGCAGTACTGAGGCTCACCTGCGTCCCTAATCCCTTCTGGAAAGACCTTCAGAAATTAGCCGTAAACTGGGCTCCTCTATCCGATATAATAGATATAGGGACCCCATGCAGTCTCACGATCCCCCGGATGTAAAGTCTAGCATAATCCTCGGCCGAATAAGTCGTCCTGACTTGAAGAAAGTGGATTGATTTCGTTAGCCTGTCTACAATAACCCAGATGGAATCACACTTCCTCTGAGTGCGAGGTAACCCTGTAACAAAATCCATGTTGATCACCTCCCATTTCCAGGTCGGAATATCAATCGTCTGCAAAGAACCCACCAGCTTTGGTGCTCCACCTGACTGCGACAATTCGACATCGAGCAACGAACTCTGCAACGTCCCTCTTCAGGCCATCCCACCAATACACACATCTGAGGTCGTGGTACATCTTTGTCGACCCCGGATGAATAGAGTAACGAGCGCTGTGCTTCTAGAACTCACGACGAAGTCCTGCAATATCGGGTACACACAATCTACCCTTGTATCTTAGCACCCCATCAGGTGCTACCTCAAATGGACCATTCTCCTCTCGAAGAGCCTTATCTTGATACTGTGTCATAATCGGATCCTCATACTGTCGCCTCTTCACCTCCTCGACGATGGAAGACTCGACAACCTCTCGAACCCGAACCCTACTACTATCAGAACCAACCAATCGAACCCCAAGGCTCTCTAGCTGATGTATCTCGCGGACCATGCCCCTTCTCTCTGGCTGCACATCTGACAGACTACCCATCGATCTACGACTAAGGGCATCTGCAACTACATTGGCCTTCCCTGGGTGGTATAGGATATCGACATCATAATTCTTAAGTAACTCTAACCACCGTCTCTGCCGCAAGTTCAGCTCCCTCTGGCTGAAGATATACTGGAGGCTCTTGTGTTCTGTATAAATATCCACATGAACTCCATATAAATAATGCCTCCAGATCTTCAAAGAATGAATCACTGCTGCCAACTCCAAGTCATGCGTGAGGTAGTTCTTCTCATGCTTCTTGAGCTGTCGAGACGCGTAAGCTATAACCTTACCATGCTGCATCAGCACACACCCAAGCCCGACACCCGACGCATCACAATAAACCACATATCCGTCTAAACCCTCTGGAAGAGTAAGAACTGGGGCCGTCGTCAATTTCTCCTTCTGTGACTGGAAGCCCTTTTCACAAGTATCCGTCCACTGGAACTTAGCCACTTTCTGAGTCAGCCTAGTCAATGGTGCTGAAATCGAAGCAAACTTCTCCACAAACATCCGATAATAACCCGCAAGGCCCAAAGTCGCAAGACTTCGGGCCATGTAGTGGGTCTAGGCCAAGTCTTGACTGCCTCGATCTTTGTTGTATCAACCCGCATACCATCGGCCCCAATAACATGCCCTAAGAATGCCACAGAAGCCAACCAAAACTCACATTTAGAGAATTTGGCATACAATCACGGCCTGAGACCTCGCATCGCCTCAAATGATCCGTATGCTCCTACTCCGTGTGAGAATAAACCAGGATGTCATCAATGAATACTATAACAAACATATCCAGAAATGGCTTAAACACCCGGTTCATTAAATCCATAAATACAGCTGGAGCATTAGTCAAACCGAAAGACATCACCCTGAACTCATAATGCCCATACCGAGTCCTGAATGCAGTCCTTGGGACATCTGCTTCCCTAACACGCACCTGATGATAACCAGATCGCAGGTCTATCTTGGAAAAACACTTCGCTCCCTGCAACTGATCAAACAAGTCATCAATCCTGGGGAGGGGGTATCTATTTTTGATGGTTACCTTGTTCAGCTGCCTGTAATCAACACACATGCGCAACGTCCCATCCTTCTTCTTTACAAATAATACCGGCGCTCCCCAAGGTGAAGTACTAGGCCTAATAAAGTCTTTCTCCAGCGAATCTTTTAGCTTGTCCTTCAACTCCCTCAACACAGCAGGTGCCATTCTGTACGACGGAATAGATATAGGCCGAGTATCAGGCAGACCGTCAATACAAAACTCTATTTCCCTCTCAGGAGGAATGCCTGGGAGATCGTCTCGGAAAACATCCGGAAATTCTCTAACAACCGAAACAGACTGAAGATCTGGAAACTCAGCCTCTATATCAAATACCCGAATAAGATGGTAGATATATCCCTTCTGAACCATCTTCCTAGCCTTGAGGTACGAAATAAACCTATCCTCGGGACGTCAGATTCCCTTTTCACTGATAACCTACCATCTGGAACCGAACTGCATCAATCTCTCCTACACCCACATTGGCATAGCAAGAAACCAACCAATCCATACCCATAATAGCATCAAAATCCATCATATCCAACTCTAACAAGTTTAGTGGTCCGGCGATCAGATATAGTCACCGGGCAAGCCTTATATACCCGTTCCGCTACCACCGAATCACCTATTGGTGTAACTACCTCAAAAGGTTCTATGGACTCAGGCTCTATCCCTATTCTACCAGCAATATGATGAGATATATAGGACAAAGCAGAACCCAGATCTATCAAAGCATATACGTCACAACATGAAACCAATAATGTACCTGTGACGACATCCGGCGATGCCTCCTGGTCCTGACGGCTGGATAAAGCATAAATGCGGTTCTGAGGACCGCTGGAACTAGGACCCCTGCCACGACCTCTGCCGCGACCTGCTGGCCCATGAGCACCACGCCTCGGGAGAGTAACGCGAGGAGATGAAGACGACGAAGCGACGCTTGTAAACGAACCTACCATCTGCGCTACCTCTGGTCGGACAATTCTTCGAAAAATGGCCCTGCCGGCCGCAAGTGAAACAAGCTCCTAAAGCACTACCACAATTCCCGAAATGGGGTTTACCGCATTGGCCACACCGAGGGGTGGGTGGTCTCGATCGGTTATAACCCCTGCCTTCCTGGAAACTCGAAATCCTGGAGCCCTGACCTGCCCCTGAATACCCTGGACGTCTTGAAGACTGCGAAGGAGTACTCTGTATTGGCTGAGGTGCATATCTAGCCTGTTGTTGAGGTTGTCCGCCTCGAAAGTTACCAAAGGACCCTGTTGTCCTGGCCCTCTTATGCTGATCCTGGTCCTTACGTCGACCTCTACGTTCCTCAGTCCCCTGTAAATAAGCCTGTATGCGGGCAATGTCCATGCCCGGCTGAAGAGCTACCCCTGTGCAACCCTCTGCTAAATAATCATCAAGTACCGTGACATAGCAGTGCACTCTATCCTCCATGTCTGCCACTAGAATGGGGGCATACCGAGCCAACGAGTCGAACTCTATGTTGTACTCCCGAACCGTCCGCCCATTCTGCCTCAACATCATAAACATATCCACCCGGCCCCTCCTCGTCTGTGGAGGCAAGAAGTGGTTAAAAAACGCCTCCGAGAACTCATCCCAACCAGCTGGAAGCGCATGCTCCTCCCGGGATAGCTCCCAAGAATCAAACCAGTTGACTGCAATATCACGCAGGAGATGAGAACCCAATACCACTGACTCTGTTTCTGAGGCCTTGATCACCTTCTTGATCCGCTGCAGCTGTCGAATAAACTCCTGAGGATCTTCCTCAGTTCTCGATCCATAGAACTCTGGTGGACTGCAACTCAAGAAGTCTCGAAGCCTCAAACTATCGGTTACGGTGCGCGCACCATCGTACCAGCGGCTCCGTCATCCTCCTGCCTCGCCACGATCCTAGCTAGTAACTGTGCCATCTCCTTGTAACTCATATCCTCTGCTCCTGGATGTGGGGCTGGAGGCTCAGGTATCGTGGCCTCAGTAGATATTGATGTTGCTCTAAACTCCTCTGGAACTGGAGGCGTCGTAGAACTTGCCATCTGAAGCACTATCTCAGGAAATGGTGGGCTGTGCCACGTAACCCCTCGAGTCCCACTAGCGACTCCTCTGCTTTGCCTTGCCTGGCGCGGTTGCCTTGCGTGGAGGCATAACTGGTACATAAGAATATGTCATAGGGAGTTCAACCTATAACACAACTCTATTGCACGATCTCAGAGTGAGAAGAATGGAAACCAATCCTAAATATCTTGTAGCTTCCTGACTATAGGTGTGGTGCACAACACGCTGATAATCAAGACTCTACTAGATACGGTCTGTAGACACTTTCCGAGGATTAACTGCTCTGATACCACTTTTGTCACTACCCAACCTCGAGCCCGCGACTGGTGCCTTACCCGGGCACCCTAGAAGGTATACATCAGAGAAAAACCAGCGGAATAAACTCAAAGACATAAAACAATGTAGAATAAGAAACAAGTTAACCAATAAGGTTACCTTTCAACATGTACATAAAAGTCAAAGCCTGAACAGTTATATTCTTTACAAACCCAACTTACAACAGGACTATAGACCTCTAAGAGTTTATAACAACTATGACGGGACAGGGCCCCGCCATACCCCTGAATGTACATGAACCTACAATGACAGGGAATCATACCAAACGATAAGCCTCTGGAGAAATGGAGCTTCCCAAAACGCAGGACGACGATCCTATGAGCGAGGATCAACAACCGATGTACCTCTACCTGCGACATGAACGCAGCCCCCCGAAGGAGGTCGATCTGACAGTACCAAGTATGTGGCGAAATCAGTAATGAAATCATAACACTCTAAAACAAATCCACAGACATGTATGAAAAACCAATTAACAGTACATAGTGCCATAGTATATATGAGAGCAAATAGGTGTAACCTGATCGGTTCTGAATAGACAGCCAATGATCGAAGTAAGACCATTCGCCCTTAGTATCATTGTGCAAATCCTAATCCTGGACTCCCGCAATCCGCATAGGTCACGTGGATCCGCATCAGGGATAGCTAACCCACGACATTTCCTGGACTCCCGCAATCCGCATAGATCACATGGACCCGCATAAGGTATTCCTCGTATCGGGGTAGCAAACCAGAGGTAATTCCTGGACTCCCGCAATCCGCATAGGTCACATGGACCCGCATGAGGTATTCATCGCATCGGGGGTAGTTTACCTGCGGCATATGAACAACGTAACATGGCCAGGGTTTAAGTGATATAATACAAACGCAACCGGCCATCGTAAACAACATAAGCAAATTAGGAAAACCTCCTTAACACAAAAAGTCTCAAGACACTAACGCCCGTAGTATCATAACATGTTTACTTATCAAACCAACTTACTACACCTTCAGAAATCATTACAAGACTTTTATAATCAAGTAAGTAAACCGTTCTTTTTATCCTCCTCAAGTCGTTATAACTAACTTCCCATAAAGCTATTATAACACTTATACTTTTTAATAATTCAAAACAACTACATTCATTTGGAAAATCAAGAGAACTTATTCTTTTAAAACCAAGTATCAATTCCTTACCAAATAATGATTCACAACCTTTTCAGAATAATTCAAGGCTCTTAAGATTTAGAAGTTAAGTTAAGGACATCAAAAATGAAACCAAATTCATTTAACACACGTACGTCTATCGTACTATATATTTCACAACAATCATGCTCAAGAGGATAGGAAGAATCACATACCTCATCGGCTAAATCCACTTGCCAAGTCGAATATGTCGCGCGTAGAGTATCAACCTATAATAACCATAACACGTCTATCAACTTCTAGTTTTCTTCGTAGAATACTTCTAAGCATAAGGTCTCTTATTCTACGGAATATTGGGCAGCACTTTCCCTGTATCTACATACTTTTCCACCTTTTTTAAGGCCCGAAATCAATAGCCAACATGCCACATTTAAGGCGCAGTAAATCATCAACTCAAAGGGGATTACACGCCTAACTGGACGTGTAAAATTTTGCCCCACAATTATACAAAAACAGTCCAATGTAAATACAGTCCAATGTAAATACTTGTTTCAATACTTATTTATTATTCCAACTTATATTCCAATCTTTATATACGTTATGTTAACTTTGTTATTAACTGTCAACAAGTAATAGGTATTGTTTTAACCATTTTTGTGGCTAGCATGCCCATTCGGTTTTTAACATCTTAATAAGATCCAACTCTTTTCAATCTTCCTTCTATATATCACAAACTTAGTTATATACTACTATAACATGTAATCTCCAATTTCATCATAAGGACAAAGATCATTACCTCAATAAGCCCAAAATTATCCAAGATCTATAAGTCGATCCTTAGCAACGTTAGCTCTTATTTCTTACGTTCCAATCCACTCCAAGCAACCCTTAGAAGTTCCTAACCAACTTCTCTTAACACTTCATCCAAAAATATGAAGATCACCTTAGGGTTTCACTTTGCGACTTGTCACGACCCGACCCCGGATCCGTGACCGGTGCCTTAACCCGGGCACCCTTGTGACACAACATCAGAGAAAACCAGCGGAATAATAAACTCACAATAGACAACCATAAGGATATAAAATAGTCTAGCCCAAAACGGCTACCCCAAAAGTACATAAAACCGAACAGTTACATCCTTAAGCAAACCAAGTTATGACAAGACTACATGCATCTAAGAAGGAGTAACACTATGACGGGACAGGGCCCCGTCATGCCCCTGAATGTACAAAACATCAACAATACCAGGGAGAACCATACCAAAAGTCGAGCCTCCGAAGAAATGGAGCTCCTGACACCTGAGTAAAAGATCCTAAGAGTGAGGATCTACCACCTGCTTTCCCTTACCTGCGGCATGAACGCAGCCCCCGAGGAAGGGGGTCGACACAACGCATCAAGTATGTAAATCGAAAATACGTAGTAATATCATAAGTCCAAATTAAAGCGAAGTTATAGATAAAAATCAAATTATGTTGCCGTGCCTTACTAACAATGAGTAACAAGTATAAGTATAATATCGCGTAAAAATAGGAGGCTCGTGATCAAGACAGATCTCTCACCGTAGTATCATTAAGCAATCCTACTCGGGATCGTTTCACCGCGTGGATCCTGTGGATCCGCGTAAGGCCATCCGCGCCGCGTGGGACTATTTCACCCGCGTGGATCCTGTGGACCGCGTGGGACTATTTCACCCGCATGAGACTATTTCACCCGCATGGACCCAGTGGACCCGCATGAGTACAAGCGCCACACTCGCATCATGGGTAACAAATCCATGGAATACGCAGTAGTAACAATGATAGTACATAAATCAGCACAACCGGCTAGTATACATAACATAAGCGCTACCGGCTTATCAAAATACTCAATGATAACAATAATAATACATAAATCAGCATAACCGGCTAGTATACATAACATAAACAAGATAAGAAATCTTCTAACTTCTTATGAACATTATTAATATAAATCCTCTCATTTTAGCTCATTAAGGCACTACATGTCTTTTTAAGAGAAATCCGAGAATTTAACCCAAGTATCACATACCGTAAACCTTTTCGAAAATGACTCCCTTTTTATATAAAACCTCCAAGATACTAATAACCATAGTTTCATATCACAACCACTTTCAAAACAAGTCACAATTTCCCATTTAGAAAATATCCCAAGCTTCTAAATCAAGTGACTTCATTTCCTTTAAAATCTTAGGCCATTAATGCCTTAAAACAATTTACCTTCCACAATTTCAACTCATTTTCCCTTTTGCTTATTTTATGCAAAGTAAACCCTTCTTTATTTACCTTTTTCCCAACTAATATAACCAACTCCCCATAAAACCGTTATATTAACATTTTACGTTAGTCAAACACATTTCCCTATGTCCAAGGGACTTATACCTTTAAAACGAAACAAGTATCATGTACTTCAAAACAAGTGAAGATTATCAAATCTTGTACGTATACCGTACTACATAGATACAACTACTCATGCTCAAGAGATAGGAAAACTCTACATACCTCTTCGGTCAATCCACTTGTTAATTCCAACTATCGCACGTAATACGTCCACCTATAATGACCATAATACGTTTATTAACTTTTAGTTTCAAAGTAGAATATTTCCAAGTTCAAGTCACTTATCCCTAAGGAAAATTGGGCAGCGTTTCCTTTGTTTCTACTCACTTTGCCACCTTTTCAAAGGCCGATTTTTAACACTCAAACGCCACATTTAAGGCCCAACATCCAAACCAACACAAAGGGGATTACACACCAAAACTTGGGTGTGTAAAATTCTGCCCCATAAGTTATGACAATTAATCTTAACAAGTTTAAGGTAATTTTTAGGCTACAACATGCTCACATAACCCCTTTAGCCAAATCCTTTATACCCAAACCACATTTCTTGCATGCAATGACTCTAAGAGCATTATTTACAATCACAAGTTCTTTCTTCTTAACATGCAACACTAAAAACTAATTGTAAAGGAAGAACCATTACCTTAGAGCTTTAGCCAAATTTTTCCAATAACTTGCTAGCTTCCTTTCCAAGAACACCACCACAACAACCTTCACAAGCTAGCCACAAGCTTCCTTCTTGCCTTTACTTTCTCAGATTTTTCCTAAGACTAGAATATCTCTTGGAATTTTAGAGAGAAGGAGGAGCTTGAAATTTAAGAGAGAAGGAAGAGCTTTAGCCTAAGAGAGAGATGAAAGATGACCAAGTCTTCAAGACTTGGTCAATATAATGCAAAAATCAGATGGGGGCACTTGTCACCCTCATGGCCTTTTAAAAGAAAAGATCAGATTTTTCTAAGTTTTTCGCAGATTTCACCGCGCCACGCGGCCTGCGATCGGTGCGCGGCCAACTGCGGACTCGGGAACACTTCGGCGGCCCAGTTCTCGCGCGACCACAATTCCGCCTTGGCCACTGAGGCCCTGACCGAAATTTTCTGATTTCGAGTCCTAATTCCTTTCGCACGGCCCCATACGCACGGCCTGAACCACGGGGTATAACACGACTATCGGATTAACGTAGTATTTCCGGGATCTTTGTGTTGGGATATCTTTAGAACACTACTAGGGACACTTGGCTAAGGTATTTGGGATTAAACAACAACAATTGAAGAATTGTTCTTCACAAATAGGGGGGTACCGAGAGCAATAATAAAGGGAGGGAGCATTTTTGTGTCTTGGAATTTCTCTAAGTGTTGATGAAGTCTTGCAATCCTAAGGTGTGTATATATAAGACAACCAAGGGCTAGGATCAAGGCAAATGTGTGGTTGAGATTGGGGATAAGTGTGTGTGGGTCCCACAAGCCACTTGTCCACACAAATATCTCACAAATATCTCACAAATATCTTCCTCCACTTGTCCACTTGAAGCCCTTGGTTGATCACCTTCCCCCCTTGGCCGAAACACACTCCCCCCCACATTGTCTTTAACCAAAACTTATACATGTACAAATACATATACATACACGTACACCTTTGCTACACAAGTGGGGAGGGACACATGTCACTTTCTCATTGGCCCAAAATATTTCATCTCCCAAAAAAACATCCATATTGGCCAAAATCTCAAAAATAATGTGGGCCCCACAAAACCGTAAATTTTTTCCGTGGGCCCCACGTGACCAATTCTGAAAAATGAAATCCATAATTCTTATAAATTCTACAAGTCTCAAATACCAAAATTGAGAATCCAATTCCCAATAATAAACTTTTTTCCTTCACGAGGTTCGGAACATTTTTCGTAGGAAAAAGAAATCTTTCTTCCTTTTCAAATCTAGAGTCGCATTCTCTTGCGCACGTTCTCATATACATACCCTGAAACTACGAGGTGTAACAATATATATATAATACTTTCAGCCACTGACCATCATAGGTTATATATTAATATAACCTATGTAAATTTAAACCTTTGTGTTTTTTATTATATTCGCTGCATTTTACTCTTCAAATATTTATTTCTGTTTTTATCTAAGTGTCGTCACTTGTGTCGGACGACATTGTCAACGACATTTGCAAACTGTTTCAGCATACAAATTGTTTTACTTTCGGTTTGTTCTTTAATTGTTTCATAGTATTACCCCGTGACCCAACAAGTGGTATCAGAGTCAACACTTGACATAATAAGTGTTTGGTCCTGTTATATAAACTATGGATCCAGCTAATCCAATAATTGGGAGACTTCTTATTTTAGATAGATCAAATTATGCCTATTGAAAAATTCGTCTACGCTCTCATATAAAATCCATTGATGTTAGAGCATGGAGATCTATTACCAATGGTTATAATGTTCCAATGCTACCACCGGATGAGGAAGACGACATTCTTGTTAAGCCTGAATCCGAATGGAGTGTGGAAGAAATCAACAATGCAAACTTCAATGAAAAAACCTTAAATGCTATTTTTGGATGGGTTGGTCTCTACATGTTCAAGCTCATTCAAAATTGCTACACGGCTAAGGATGCTTGGGGTACTTTGCAAACCCATTGTGAAGGTAGCTCTAGTGTTCGTCGAACGAAGCTTCGCATGCTCATGAGTAAATATGAACGTTTAAGGATGGAAGAGACGGAGGACATTTAAATATATTTTGAAAAGTTGATTGACATCTCTAATGAATGTCAAGTACTTGGTTCTCCGTTAACCAACAATCAACTTGTGGAAAAATCACTTCGTTCTCTTCCTGAAAAGTTCAATATATTCAATTGTATATATATATACACAATACTTTCGGTCACTGACCGTCATATGTTATATATTAATATATAACCTATGTAAATTTAAACCTTTGTGTTCTTTATTATATCCGCTGCATTTTACTCTTCAAATGTTTATTTCTGTTTTTATCTAAGTGTCGTCACTTGTGTCGGACGACATTGTCAACGACATTTGCAATCTGTTTCAACATACAAATTGTTTTACTTTCGGTTTGTTCTTTAATTGTTCTATAATATTACCCCCGGGACCCAATAAAGTGTACATATATCTTACCTCCATCTTGATAGGTAGAGTTGACTTCTCTACAGCAATGTGAAAATGCACAGTTGCCGTCATGTTTCAATTTTATGATTTGATCCACCAGTCTTGGAATTTGACAAGCTCCATCTGATAATCAGTTTATAGCATTGATAGAGATTTGTGAATCACATTCCGC
The DNA here is from genome assembly GCA_029844215.1 of Przewalskia tangutica. Taxonomy (NCBI): domain Eukaryota; kingdom Viridiplantae; phylum Streptophyta; class Magnoliopsida; order Solanales; family Solanaceae; genus Przewalskia; species Przewalskia tangutica. The sequence goes on from CM056731.1 coordinate 97,295,238, forward strand.
TTAAATCTCCCTATAACCATTGCCAAAAAAAACCACTTCAGGCTTATAAACATAAGTTTGCTTCAGCCGTATTATTAATGTACTTGTTAAGGAAAGAGTAGGTCGTTATCAGGCTTCGATTATAATCTCTTACGTATCCACATCCTCCTGTCTGGCTAGGATTTCCTTTGCTACAGCCATTGGTACCTAGTTAAAGCTTCCCATCAAGTGCCTTAATCCATTTTACTAGAATGATTTTAAGTTGAGGTTTATACCTTTTCACAGTTCGGTACGATTATAAAATAAAATTTACTTCTATTGATACCGAAAGAATTAATTCCTTGATTATTCTTATTGATTGAAAACATATATATGCAAGTTACAATAAGAGAATCATATTACTACTTTAAATCTAAAACTTTATTCTATAAGGAGACTAACTATACAATTATAGTAATATTACAATAGTAATTAAGGTACAAGACTAATTCTAATATATACCAAATATACAAATCCAGAAAAAAAATCACAGACAAGGGCCGCGGCGCTGTGTCCTAAGAGTTGTTGCGCTGGACACTAATTTCGGACATTGTTTAACATACCCCCGCAATCATAGCGGAGGATCTTCGTACGTTGAGACTATCTCTAAAATCTTAAAAAAGGACCGAGCGAAGACCCTTTGTAAATATGTCAGCAATATGATATCTGGAAGGGACATGACAGACGTGTACTTGTTCTTTAGCTACCTTCTCTCGAACAAAGTGAATATCCATCTTTATGTGTTTAGTACGCTGATGCTGAACTGGGTTACCAGAAAGGTAGATGACACTTATATTATCAAAATACACCAAGATATCCCTTTTAATAGGACAATGAAGCTCCAACAGTAGATTACGTAACCAATATGACTCGGAAATCACATTGGCTTCCCCTTTATAGTCGACCTCTGCACTTGAACGTGAAATCCTGCATTGACAACTTGGCAGACCATGAGACCAAGTTATTACCTAAAAATATGCAATAGCCAGACGTAGGCGTGCGGTGTCGAACAACCCAATCAAAGATCTGTATGGGAGACTAGTGTAGACGTCGACGAAGGATACAAATGCAAGCGATACTCAAGTGTTCCTTGAATGTACCTAAGAATGTGTTTGAGCGCATTCATATTTTCAACTCGGGGATCATGCATAAATAAACACACATGATGTACGACATATGTAATATCAGATCGCGTGAACGTCAGATACTGAAGGGCGCCTGCAAGACTACGATAGCGGGTCGGATCCTCATAGGGAAAGTCAATTGCAGTACCTAACTTGGGTTTAGTATCAACTGGAGTAGAAGTTGACTTACAGGATGACATTTTATCCCTCTCAATGATCTATGCTGTATACTTCCTCTGTGATAAGAACAATTCACCTGCATGACGAGTTACAACAATCCCTAAAAAGTAACTCAATGGGTCCAAGTCCTTCATGGCAAACTCAGAACTGAGCATTGTCATAATAGACTTTCGCAAAGCATCAAAAGAGGCAGTCAAGATAATATCATCAACATATAATATAATATAAGCCATGGAAGATCCCTGACGGTATATGAATAATGAGTTATCAGACCTGTTGTGAGAGAAACTCATAGTCGAAACATAGTCAGCAAACCTCTTATATCATGCCCGTGGAGACTGCTTAAGCCCATACAAGAACTTCCTTAATAAACAGACATGATTAGGATATCTAGTATCCCTAAACCCCCAGGGCTGATGCATATACATTGTCTCATGAAGATCACCATATAGGAAAATATTCTTCACATCTAGCTGATGAATGTGCCATAATTTCGAAAGAGCCAAGCTGAGCATAATACAAATAGTAGCCGGCTTGAACACCGGGCTAAATGTCTCACCACAATCCACACCAACCTGCTGAGTCTTACCATCACCTACAAGACGAGTCTTATGCCTTGCAAATGAACCATCAGAATTCTTTTTATGAGCAAAAATCCACATAGACCGAATAATATTAACACTAGATGGACGGGGCACCAACTCCCACGTCTTATTATCAATAAGAGCATTATATTCATCAGTCATAAAAAATTTCCAATTAGGGTCATTTAGGAAAGACACAAGATTACGGGGTAAGGGTGATTTAAGAACATTAGAATTCAAAATAAAATGTCTTTTTGGTTTAAAAATAACCCGTTAACTGTGAGTGATTGGACCTTGACTCTGGGCTGGAGTGGATGAATTTTTGGAATTTTGTGAAGTGTCAGAAATTTCCGTCGTAGGCGTCGTGACGCAGGGAGCCAGGATCGCGACGCTTGAAGAACTGCAGAGCTCTCTGAAGTTTTGGCGCCGCGGCTCTAATGACGGGTTTAGAACTGAATGTTTACTGGATGGCAGGCGCCGCGACGCCTCCCCTAAGGGTCGCGGTGCTGACGACGTATTTTTTGAAAAATGACGAAGAATATAGGAGGAGACATCATCATCCAAAAAATCATAAGAGATAGACACGTGTTTTTCTACTTTAGAAAATGGAAATTGGGATTCATAAAAAAGAACATGACGACTAATGATGATTCGTTTAGAGGACAAATTAAAGCATTTATAACCACGGTGACGGATAACCCAAAAATACACACGGGGTAGAACGTACCTGAAGTTTGTTGATTGTGGTGGATGGAAACAATGAATAACATAAGCATCCAAAGACCCTAAGATAAAAATACGTAGGAGTTTTATTGTATAAACTTGAAGATGGGAGAAATATGTCAAACCTTTAGAGGGAATAATATTAAGTAGATCAGTAGCCATTTGTAGCGCATGATGCCAAAACAACGGAGAGACGGAAGAATGAACCAATAAAGTCCGAATAATTTTATTAATGGTACGAATTTTTCGTTCAACTTTCCCATTTTGTGAAGACGTATGAGAACAAGAAAAATGAAAAATTATCCTATTTTGAGCACAAAACTCCCTAAACTCCCCATTGTCATACTCTTTACCATTATCACATTGGATGTTCTTTATTTTTCGTTCGAATTGGGTTCTTATGAAAACTCTAAATTTTACGAAGATTGAAAAAACTTGTGATTTTTTCGCAATTGGAAATGTCCATAAAAATTTAGAGTAATCATCCAAGAATAAAATATAATATCGATGACCCATAGAACTGAGAACTGGAGATGCCCATAAATCGCTATGAATAATGTCAAATGACATTGAAGTATTAGAATTCGAGTCTACAAATGGTAACTTAATAATTTTCCCTAAAGAACAAGATTGACAATTTGGAGTACTACGCGTACCCTTACAAGAAATAAAATTATTTTTATCTAAAACAGATAAAATTGACGACCCTGGATGACCTAGACGAGCATGCCACAAGGAAGGAGCAAGAGCTGCAAAAATGGATGACATAGCTTGTCGCGAGATGCTGAGACTCGGTGTGATTGATAAAGATCCCCCCCACTGTCACACCTCATGAGAGGACTCCCCGTCTTGAAATCCTTCACAGAAAACCCAAAAGGATCAAAATCAATAGAGACCAATTATCAGTGGTGAATTTACAGACAAATACTAAATTTTTAATCAATTTTGGGGCATGAAGGATATTTTTCAGGACAAGTGGTGGATGAGGAGGGGACAAAATTTTATTACCATAACCCTTTATTGGAATAAAACTGTCATTACCAACAATAATACCATGATTACTACTCAAATTGGAATAAGACGAGAGATTACCTTGGTTGGATGTCATGTGGGTAGTGACACATGTGTCCATTTACCAATTAGGATCCGGTTGAGTCAAGAGTGTGCATCACTGCTTCAATTTTGGTCTTAGTGGGGCGAGGCTCAAGTATCTGGGATGCTGAAATTGCTGTGTCTGAACCATGGAGTCGACACAGGAAGAAGGCGGGCGCGGCACGGCGAGTGAGAATGAGGCGTCGCGGCGTTGTAATGCTGTGCCACAACGCTGTGGGGCGTTGGGACCCCCTGCCACTGTCTAGGGGCCCCATGTGGGCCCCAGAACTGTTGTTGCTGCTGACGGTTGCCCCCGTTGTTGCCTCCGCGATTCTTGCCATTATTCTTTCAATTTTTTCCCTTCTTACCACCCCCGTTGTTGTGATTTTGGGTCACGTTGGCTGGATTGGAAGGGGAAAAATTTGAAGAAGTAATCATGACGACGGGGCTTGCTCCGATCGATGCCTTTTTAGTCAAACCCGTTTCTTCCAAAGTGAGCATAAAACGAGCTTGATAGAACTCCGACAGGGTGTTACTTTGACGAATAATCGAAGCAACCCCTGTATAGGCCTCGGATAGACCGACAACCATCTGAAGAACTAGACGACTATTAGAAACAGGAGAACCCACATTGCGAAGTTGGTCTGCCAAATTCTTGAGGCGTTTGCAATAAGAAGAAACATTTGAAAAATTCGCCAAAGCAACTTGAGAAAATTCCTGCTCAAGGATAACAATGTGAGAGTGACTGTTATCTTGGAAGATGTCAAACAATCGATTCCATGCCGCCATAGCTGTAGAGTTGGGTTCCATAATCGTCTGTAAAAGATCCAAGGAGATAGTGACATAAATCCACTGGAGAACCTTGACATCAAACATGACCCATAAGTCTGGATCTGTTGCTTTGGTGGGCACAACCGTTGTAGACGTAGACGCCGCCGTATCACCCCCATAGGAGTAGTGGGAAGGATGATGTGGTGAAGAACTTTATGTGTCATATGAATCTTGAATAATTCTGTCCACGTCCCATATTGGACGTTCTATAGGTCAAGAATGATAGGAAGAGCGCTCTTGATGTTAGAAATGGTGAGGGCAGGATGAAAAGTGTTCTTATCAGTCATGATGAATAGAACAACAAGATTCAGAGAAGGGAATTTGTGAGAGAGTATTTTCTAGAGGGAAGATCCGCGTCGCTAGAATAAATCCGAGAAGAGGGTTGCGGCGCTTGGGCAAGAAAACCGAGAATAGAAAGAGAAATTTGAGGAGTGAAAGCAGGGTAAAGAGAAACTAGACTCTTGATACCATGAAAGAATTAATCCCTTGATTATTCTTATTGATTGAAAACATATATATATATATAAGTTACAATAGGAGAATCGTATTCCTACTTTACATCTAAAACCCTATTCTATAAGGAGACTAACTATACAATTATGGAAATATTATAATAGTAATTAAGGTACAAGACTAATTATAATATATACCAAATATACAAATCCGGAACACTGTTCACGGACAAGGGTCGTGGTGCTGTGTCCGAAGAGCCGCGACGCTGGACACTATTTTTGGACAGTTTAACAGATACATGTACATACCGCGAAGTCACTAGAGCGAACCAATGTACACTGCCATTTCACGGCCGCTCCTCTCGTTACAATCAAGTGGTTTTATGCTTCTCTAACAACTACCTTTCACCCAACATGATCACAAATGAAGATCATAATTTTTTCAGGTTTAGAAGCTTGAATCTCTTGTTTGGGGTGAAAATTCGAACTTAATGATTGATTATTTGTTGAAATCGTTCGAGTGCTAATTATTTGTGCTTAAATTTTTAGTTCAAATGTTGATTTACTGATTTGCTTTAAAAATCTCAAAACTCTACCTTTGGTCCTTTTGAAAGTGTTGAATAAGACAAAGTGAGTCTTGTGTTAATTGACTAAATTATTGCTGAAAGGGGATCGACTGTATTGTGTTTGGAAACTTTGTTTCATATTTGAGATCATATGGAGCAGATTTGGGGTGATTTTGATCGAAATTGAAATTGGAAATTCAAAGAACATCTTGTAGAACAACAAAGACAAATCATGCCAATTTGGAAGGATTTGTAAATAATTAATAAGATAGTGAATACAAATAACATAACTCATATGCCAACGCGGCGGGATTGGTTAACAATCCAGCGGCACAAAGTTGTGATAGTTTAGTAGAGTTTGTGAACTAAATTGAATATAACATATGAAGTCCTACCGATTTATCGTGACTTACATGTCGCCATTTTAATTTTTTTTGTAGCTTTGAAATCATTAAAGAGTGGTATCATGTCAACCCATCATGATTTATGAACAATTTAATAAGATAGATAGAAAGAATATGATACAAAGTCATATCGAATCGTCATAATTTTTTTTATCATGATTTTTTTTTTTGTGAACAATTGAACAAGCATGTCTGCATAAAAGACCTTCAAATTATTAGGTTTGAAGCTAGGCTCTGCCATAATCTAAATTCGATTGAATTTGAACTGCATTCACACTGTAGAATAGTAAAGTTATGTCGAATTCGTAGGTTTGAACTTTGAAATTTCAAACATACAATTTCAACTTCAGACCTCATACAAGTTGAAGTAGATTATGAGGAGGTTAAATTTTATTTTATAAATTTTAATTAAGAAAATAATTAAAATGGTCCTTAATATATAGGATTTAGTTCCATTTTGTCCTTAATTATGGTATAACATGATGAAAATGGTCCTTTATGTATTCCAAAAATTGATCAGTGTAGCCTTAAGTCATTTTGACAACAAAAGTAGTTATTGTTGTCGTCTCTATAGCCTATAGGACCAAATTGATCAATTTCAGAAAAACGGATCATTGTCATCATGATATACCATAATTAAGGACAAAATGGAATCAAAACTCATATCATTTTGATCATTTTATCGATTTTGATTATTCTTTAAATTGAAATCCTAAAAATAGGTTATTTGTCCATTTTATGGTGAATTTTAATAAATCAGGTAAATGAATGCCTAATATAAAACGATAGTTGAATATTAGTAGCTCAGTTAATTGACTATGAATTTTCCTTGAGTAATCACATTCACTATTGTTCTTTTAAAAAATATTAAATGATATAAATAAAATCTTAATGGTGACACAGAGACAAGTGTTAACCAACTAGAAGCTCCAAAAATCAAATCTCAGCGTCACATGTTTCCATACCAAAAAAATAAATAAATCGGTGCATTAAACTCAAGCTATACTAGTCCAGTAAAGGCCGGACTACCATGAAGCATGTTCCCATACCAAAAAATAAGTGGTGCATTAAACTCAAGCTATGCTAGTCCACGAAAGGCCGGACTATCAGGAAGCCTTACAAAATCATTAAGAAGCACACCAACAAATTCCAACCAAGGAATCCTCAAACAAAAGCCCCTCCCTTTCTTTCTCTGTCGCGCACACACATGATGACATGAACTGTTCTTTGTGCTCTACTGCTAATCAATGAAGATTTATATGTACTTTGCTCTCTCCCTCTCTCTCTCTTAAAGTAGACTGGGTTACTTAATATCCTCTTTTGGGCTTTAAATTGTGTAAAGGTTCTTGCTTTATTGTTTACTATTCAGTTTCACTGCAAATTCTGTGTGTATGTGTTCTGTTATCGAATTTGTATGCTATTTTGGCATGTGGGTTTTACTTATTTTTGATTGGTGGTAACTGGTGAGAAATGGGAGAGAAGGAGAAGCAGAGAAATGGATCTTTTTTTTTTTACAATTTTGTATAATGGAAATACAAGAACATAGAGACCCATATAGGTAAATTGTATTTGTGCTGTACTAAGAGCTTTAAATTAAGTTTGTGTCTTGGTCTCATTGGTTTTTGTTGGGGGTTTCCTGGGTGTGGGAGGGGAAGAAAGGAAATTGAGAAAGAAACAATATCATCATCATCATACCCAGTGAAATCCCACACCGTGGGGTCTGGGGAGGGTAGAACGTACACAGACCTTGCCTTTACCTTGTTAGGTAGAACGATTGTTTCCGAGAGACCCTCGACTCAAGACAAAACAAGAGTAAAGAGTAAAGAGTAAAGAGTAAAGAGTAAAGAGTAAAGGTCAGACTCAGATAAGGAATTAAAACAGTATAAAGTGCATTCGAACAAAAGGGAGCAGTAGCTAACACAACTAAATAAGCTAAACAAAATACACTAAGGAACACATAGCAACAAAAATCAAACTACAGTGGATTATAAAACAATAATGTGTCTATAAGTGTGATAGGCTAATCGGGCCTACAGTAAGTTGCACTACTCTTCTACCTTAATCCGTGTCCTCCCTAACCCCCTATCTAAGGTCATGTGCTCAGTAAGTTGCACCTGCGCCATATCCCGTCTAATTATCTCTCCGGCTCTCCCCAATACTTCTTCGGCCTACCTCTACCCCTTCTGAACCCGTCCATAGCCAACCTTTCACACCTCCGCACTGGGGCATCTGTGTCTAGGACTGCACAAAAGAGTAAAATCGGACCGGACCGAGGATCGAATTTTCAGAAAAGTAGGACCAATTCGGTCCGGTTCGATCCGATCTTTTTTTTTGGTCCGGACCGAATTTTGGCTGCACAACAGGGTAAAATCGGACCGGACCGGACCGAGGACCGAATTTTCAGAAAACTAGGACCGAGGATCGAATTTTCAGAAAACTAGGACCGAAGACCGAACCAAATTTATCGGTCAGGTTCGGTCTGAACAAGGTCGGTCCGGTCCTTTTTTTCGGTCCGGACCGAATTTTGTGCAGCCCTATCTGTGTCTCTCCTCTTCACATGCCCGAACCATCTCAACCTCGCTTTTCGCATCTTATCATCCACCGAGGCCACTCCCACTTTCTCCTGGATATCATCATTTCTAATCCTATCTCTCCTTGTATGCCACACATCCATCTCAGCATCCTCATCTCCGCTACTTTCATCTTTTGTATGTGCGCAGTCTTGACTAGCCAACACTTCGCCCCATACAACATAGTCGGTCTAACCACCACCCTATAGAACTTGCCTTTAAGTTTTTGTGGTACCTTTTTGTCACACAAGACTCCAGATGCGAGCCTCCATTTCATCCACCTTGCCCCAATACGATGTGTGACATTGTCATCAATCTCTCAATTCCCTTGGATAATAGACTCGAGGTACTTGAAACTTTCTTTCTTTGAAATGACCTGAGTACCAAACATTACCTCTACGTATGTCTCAGGGTCGCTCCCGTTACTGAACTTGCACTCCAAATATTCTGTCTTGGTCCCACTCAACCTGAACCCTTTAGACTCTAGAGTTTGTCTCCAAACCTCCAGCTTGACGTTCACTCCGCTGCGAGTCTCATCAATTAGGACTATGTCGTGTGCGAATAATATACACCATGGTACTTCCCCTTGGATTTGTCGTGTTAGTCCGTCCACCACCCAGGAAAATAGGAATGGGCTAAGAGCTGATCCCTGGTGCAACCTCATCATCACTGGGAAGTGTTCTGAGTCTCCTCCTACTGTTCGTACTCTAGTCTTGTCTCCATCATACATATATTTGATCGCCCTAGTGTACACCATAAGTACACCTCTAACCTCTAAACATCTCCATAGAACCTCCCTGGGGACTTTGTCGTATGCCTTCTCGAGGTCGATGAAAACCATATGCAAGTCTTTCTTCCTCTCTCTATACTGCTCCACCAACCTCCTAATAAGATGAATGACTTCGGTAGTCGAACGCCCCGGCATGAATCCAAATTGGTTCTCAAAAAGAGACACGTCTCTCCTCACCCTTGTCTCCACGACTCTTTCTCAAATTTTCATAAAGTAGCTCAGCAGCTTGATACCCCCTATAATTGTTGCAACTCTGGATATCACCTTTGTTTTTGTATAAGATAATCATTGTACTCCACCTTCATTCTTCGGGCATTCTTGCCGTCTTAAAAATGATGTTAAACAACTCAGTCAGCTGGGATCTCATCAGGCCCTGCCGCTCGTCCCCTGCGCATCCTGCGATAACACCCGTAACCTCCTAAACCTAAATGCTTCTACAATACCCAAAATCTCCGTGCCTACCAGAATGTTTCAGATCTCCCAGCACAATGTCTCCATCTCCTTTTTTGTTCACGAGTTTGTGGAAGTAAGACTTCCACCTCCGCCTAATATGCGCTTCCTCCACTGGTACTTTGTCGTTCTCGTCCTTGATTCACCTCACTTGATCCAAGTCACGAGCCCTCCTCTCCATTGTCTTAGATAGTCTGTACAACTTCGTATCCCCGCCTTTCTCCTCTAATTCCACATACAGGCATTCGAAAGTCGCTGTTTTCACCGCCGTAACCGCTAGCTTTGACTCCTTCCTCGTCATCTTATACAGTTCTCTATTCGTCTACTTCTCCACCTCATCTCTGCTTTCTACCAATTTCACATACACCGCTTTTTTCACTTTCACTTTCTCTTGAACTTCACCATTCCACCACCAACCCCTTTGATGTCCACCACGATAATACCGCGAGTCTCCTAGCACTTCTCTGGCTACCTCACGAATGCAACTGGCCGTCCTGTCCCACATACCGGTCGCATCTCCACTACTCCCCCAAGCCCCCTTGGCCATCAACCTCTCCCCCATCTCCTTTGCACTAGCCATGGTCAAACTCCACCATTTAATTCTTAACATGTCATCCACAACCCTCTTCTTCTTCTCCAATTTGATCTCCAAATTCATCACCAAAAGCTTATGCCGGGTTGTAAGATCCTCCTTCGGAATAACCTTACAATTACCTTTGTCAACCTTCCTAAAGAGCAAAAAGTTTATATGAGTCTTAGCCACCGAACTACGAAAAGTTACCAAGTGTTCTTCCTTAGAAAGAAACAATATGAATTTTGATTATTTATTTTATGAAATAGTTAATGCTGGAGAAAATAGGATAGGGGAACCCTTCAAGGATATTTATTTTTGGTCTAAGTAGTGTTCTTTTCCCATTTTCCTATACAATAAGATGTTTTCATTTGTACTTCATGTTATTTAGTATCCGGAACCAACTAGTATAGGGGACTTCATTCGTAGATTTAAACTTGAGACTTCTGGTTAAGAGTGGAGGGAACTACCCTCTCCTTCTGTGGTAATTTTTCTTGGGCATCTTTACTTAGATGATGCATATTGATCTATATACTACTTCACTGAAATCCATGCAAAATATGGAATACGATTGATGTTTTAGTTGATCATGTTAGAGGAAGGGTCAAAGCTTTTGTTATATCATCTTTTTACGCAACCAATCTTCTTGTATGTGAATTTATCAAAGTATAGCCAATTACAAGTCCGGATAAAAGAGGAGGGTTGTGGTACTAGTATAATAATAATGTAATTATGATAATCCTCTAAACGGTGAATACATCGAGACGTGCCCACCTAAGCACCAGAGCGGAATGGATATGGAGGATTTTCTTTTTCCTTTAAAGTAGAACAGATATGGAGTGTTCATTCCCCCCCAAGTAATTTGGGATTTAAGAGTAGTTCATGGTCTAATCATTTAAATGAAAAAAGTATGTTTTTTTACCATTTTCCACTTAAATATCACACTTACGAACCAGGGAAGATTTAAACTCGTGACGTGCACCTACCCACATCTCGTGCTATATGATCACGTTATTGAATCAAATCCCTAGAGCTAACCAAAAGTAAGTTCGTAAGAAGTTTAAAGTCTTAACGCGAAGTTAAGGCGTCATTCTCACATCACTAACTCTAATATTTTCAATGTCTCTGAATATGCATCTACCAGATGGAGATAGTAAAGACTACTACATTATCTATTGTCAGATGCATCCAGTTGAAGGGAACATCATTCCCTTACTTTATAGCATTAGCTTCGCAGTTCAAAAGCAAGTAGTTTCGTCTTCTCATTAGATGTACATAGCGAGAGGTGTTGAAGAGAGAAGCCTATGTAAAAATTGGATTTCTTGAGGGATTCTAGTAGTCTGATTGACATAATCTTTCCTCATCCGCATGGAGAAGGAGGTAAGAAGATGTGAAATAAAAGATGCATCTTTGGAGCTTCTCCATGTCAAAGAATGAGGACCGCTTTATCTTTCTTTTAGCAAATCTCCAACTAGAAGTTATTTGATCATGTAAAGGCCTCCAAGAGTCTGATGGAAACGTAAATTTGCTGCTACGGTCCTGCTAAAATTTGTTGGCTTTACTCTCATGTTCTTTGCTATAGACCCACTTTTTCTATAGCATGAGCACTTTATATTTTATATATTTTGTCTTCCGGCCTTCCTGCCGATGGACTTACCTAGTTGGTCCCCTTTTTAGTATTCATTATCACAGAAGAATCTCTGTGGCAGACAAGCTTTAGAGACTCACCAAGGACCAAGTAGTGGGGGTCTTACGCTACAATGTCCCATTGACATTCATTAGTGTCACAGATTAGGTGTTTTAATAACCCTTCATTGCTCTTCATTAGTGTCAATGAAATGGGTTGAGAACCATGAGGTCTCAGGTTCAAATTCCAGGTGAGAAAAAAACGTCTGTTGTTGGTGGGAGGTGGTAGGTATCCACACAAGCTGGCCTCAACCCCATGGTTATAAAAGAAATTGTATCTCTTTCTACACTAATATGTAGTTTGAATATGTGTGAGGTCTGCGATACATATTCCCGTGTATGTGTTTAAACTTTAATGGACTAGATTCTCTATACCTTACCTAGAAAAGACGACTTAAACAAAACCTCCATCTCTTCGGGAGCTGTAATCCACTTCCCAAGGTGGTTACTCAAGTTACGCCTATGCCTCTCCTCCCCCACTGGTCTTGTTTTTCCTTTTTGACTGGTTACTGGTTGCCAATGAATTAGGTGGTATTTGGACTCATTTTCTGACCTCCCAATATTGTGCACTCTCTTCTTCCAAAGAAATTGAATTTAAATAGTTGTACCTGCTATGTGTTCTTTAGTGTACTTTGTTTATCTTATTTATCTGTGTTATCTACTGCTTCCCTTTGTCAGAATGCGCTACCATGACGTATTCGATTTTGTTATCGGATGTTCATCTGCTTTAATTTTTTGTCTGTTTCTCTTGCTTTGCTTGTGATTATGCTTTTGTCTTGAGCCGAGGGTCTCCCGGAAATGGCCGCTCTACCTACCAAGGTAGAGGTACACTCTACCCTCCCCAGACCCCACGTTGTGAGATTTCATTGGGTATGTTGTTGTATTCTATTCTGCAAGAAGGTATATTTTCAAAAGTAAGCAGTGTCAATGGCATTTAGTTTTGGAATTATTTTTTATGGTGACAATCTGAAGAATGTGAAATGATTTTGGTTGAAAAGAAAAGGCTTAGAAATTGTGCTGTTGGAAAGGAATATTAATGACAGAAGATAGCATGAAGTGAAGGAACTACTGTTCTGCTGGAATTTGGGAACAGGGAAAAAAAGGGAGGAGTACGTTGTGCGTGATCCCTCGTGCATATTTTTGTGCAACTGGAGGGAAAGGAACAGAGAAATGTTTCAAGATTCTTGTATGAACATAACAACCTTAGGGGTTATTTGGTAAGGTGTATTTGGTAGAATAGTTTTGGTATAAAACTTTAGTACAATTTTGGTTGTGAATGTCACCTATGTACAACTAATGACTTATATGCCCTATTCAGTACTATTCTTATACATAGTAAATCATGACATTAACAATACCAATACTATTCTTGTACTTATACACCTTATTTAGTACTATTCTTGATAATGCAATGCATGTTATTTTTAATACAACAAACCAAACAGTTGATAAGAATAATGTCAGCATAGCTAATCCCAACATTACTAATCCCAGTACTATTAGTCTCTGAACCTAACGACCCCTTACTTGCACAGAAGTTGTTCTATAGGCTCGTACTGTTTCCTTGAGTTCTAATGAAGCTTGTATGGCCGTACACCAGTATATTAATATTTTCTGTCTAGACCTTACTTGCACAGAAGTTGTTCTATAGGCTCGTACTGTTTCCTTCAGTTCTTCTAATGAAGCTTGTACTATACACCAGTTTATTAACATTTTCTGTCTATACCTTGTTTTGAGCTAAGTTGCGCGGACTCTCCGTTTTGGGTGTCGTCCCTGTCTGGATACGGGGATATGGGTGCGGGATACGTCCCGGATACGGTCAACCAACTTCGGATACTTTGACCGGAGTACATCAAAAATTTTGGGGGGAAATTGAGATTTGATTTCTCAAAATTAAAGATAAAATGTATTTAAGATAAGAGAAATGACATACCTTCAATATTATAGTATTTTTGTCTCATTTTTGCTGCTTCGTTTTCAAAGAAACCAAGAATTCAAGGTCGTGTTACGAGTTTGGATGGTAGACAGTAGCAACAATATATCTTTATAGCTCTATTTTTTTATAATTTTGAGTTTTCTTAGCCAAATTCCTGCACCCGTATCCATACCTGCTGAATCTTAAAATTTAGATTTTTTAGAATCCGACACTCGGATACGTACCCCGTATCGGATACCCGCACCCGAGTCCGAGCAACTTAGGTTTTGAGGGTTCAAACGGAAACATGACGGTGAGTTTCAGTTTTTGCTGGTTGTTTGGAGGAACTTGAAGCTGCTGAGCAACTACACATTGCAACCTTTTTTCTGTCCATGTACAGGGTTGGCACCCCTTTGTTTCTCTTTAGCATGTTTCTTTGCAGTCTTAACAGAAAGCGAAAGCATGAACATTTCTTCAACAAACTCTTTACTCGAACAGCTCTATGCGCTTAGTAGCTAATATTTATTGCAACTGCAAAGCTACTGGAAGTTGTCTGATCCCAGCAGCTAATCTTTTTATTAAGACTGAACAGTTTTTGGAAATTGTCTTGGTATATTGGTGATTGCCTCAGTGTTGCTATTCTACATATATGTCATTTAAATTATCATTATTTGGAAAAACTTCTGTGCAAAAGATCAATTGCTTGTGTTTTAATGAACAAATGATTCAGTTGGATTACTGGATGCATAATTCGGCTAAAGGGTTATTTGGTTAACTTGAATATATAATTAACTGCGGAACATTGGTTGTCTCATCTCTGAATTCCACGACTTAAGCATGAGCCATAGAGTGAGGATTAAACTGTATATGTGCTGTGTGCAAGTGCTATTCTAGGGTGTATCTGGTACGAAGGAAAATGTTTTCTTGGGGGCATGACAACAGTCAATATATTGTTCCAACAAGCTTATGAGACTAACAGACATCTATTCCTACACTACATTTTCCAGACTGCTGATTTTTGGAACTTGTTTTTTGCTATCTTTGGTCTGAGTTGGGTCATGCCTGCTAGTTTAAAGGATGCCTGCATTAGCTGGAACTCTTGGAAAGTTGATAAATCCATCAGACATGTTTGGAGAATGATTCCTACTTGTATTTTCTGGTGTGTATGGAAGGAGAGAAACAAAAGGTGTTTTGATGGAATATCAACTCCAATCCCCCAACTTTGGACCAATTGTCTTTTAACTTTATATAGTTGGGATAGGTTAACCCCTTTAGACTCTAATGTCAATATTTTGGACTTTGTGAGCTCTTTCGACACTTGTAAATGAGCTTATAATCTCACTACTTTTGTAACTATCTAACCTGCGTCTTCTTGATGCCATTTATACCATTGCTTCATAAAAAAAAAAAGAAGTGGGTTTCTTACTTATTTTCAACTGTTTGGTAAGTAAGTAAAAAAATATTATCCCAAGAACATATATATGTAATCTAACAAAACAATATGGGGTTGGGATGGGGTGTGGCGCTTCCAGGGTGGTGGAGGTGGGATAATCAAGGGGTGGGGGGCGTTGGGTGAGTGGGATGAGACAATGAACTTGAAATTGTCCCTTATGAAACTTGTTTTCCCTATTCCCATTGGGAAGTCGTTTCCTCCTTTTAAAAGAACTTATTTTTTCTAGAGAAAATGTTTTTCCAAAATATTTTGACCAACCAAACATGGGAAAGTTGAAAACATTTTCCAAAAAATGGTCTCCATACCAAACACACCCATAATGTGATTTTAATGCACACAATGTTTTGATAAATTGTTTACAATGTAATGGACAGTGCTATTTACCCAATGCTTTTGACTTTTAGAATTTCCTTGGTCAATGCAATGGCAAAATATCTTCTTTATACTAGTCTGCAAGAAGGGGACATATGATGTATTACTAAAATGTCTCTTTTCCATATGAGCTGGAACAACCTCCCATTTTTTTTTATGAATTGGTTGAAAAGTATTTTCTTCTAGTTTGTTATTGAAACTGGTAATTAGCAACCAGGTCCATTCTTTTTGAAAATTGTAACTGCAATTTATAGCTGACTTTGATGCAACTATGTGTTGATATAGGTCCCCTGATCTTACAAATTCTGGTGGCTGAAGTTGCGTATCTGCAGTGTTCCATTATTATCTAGCAATGGATTTTTCATTTCTCAGTAATTTCCTGTGGTTCAAACCCCACTCTGCAAATGATATGGCATCTGCTAGTACCCTCATTAAAACACCTAAACAAAAGGCTCAGTTTGATGCTAAGTTTTGGAAATGGACCGTGTTTTCATTTGTTCCTTGGGCTAAAGGACCTGAGGGTAATATTCAGATGCCAACTACTGTCAACAAGAAGCTGAAAAGGCGACGGCAATCTCGTGAAAGTGTAGACTCTCTAGCTCGGACGTCAAACATACGCTTTAGACCATATGTTTCTAAAGTTCCATGGCATACAGGTCCAAGAGCTTTTCTTTCTCAGTTTTTCCCTCGATATGGTCATTATTGTGGACCAAACTGGTCTAGTGGGAAAGATGGAGGGTCACCAATTTGGGACAGAAGACCCATTGATTGGTTGGATTTTTGCTGCTATTGTCACGACATGGGCTACGATACTCATGATCAAGCTGAGCTTCTCAAGGCAGACCTTGCATTCCTCGAGTGCTTGGAGAAGCCGAACATGAGTACGCGAGGAGATCCTCATACGGCTCTGCTTTACAAGACTATGTGCCTATCAGGTGCGAAGAATTGTTTCTTAGAATTATGGCTTAATACATTGACAACCCCTTAAACTTGTCAGCAAATTTCATTTTGACACTCGAATTATGGTGTGTTCCAATTGAGCACATGAGGAAGTGTTTCTATTAGACACTTTTGGTTCAGAGTTTGGATAAACTTTTGCGCGTGTTCTCAAATGTCATTAGGTAGATAAGTTAATCATTTAAAATATGCCACCTCGTTTAATTATACGCATTCACCTGAATGTTTTCTAATTGAAGCTGATGTGTATAATTAAAGGAGCTGACATATTTTATGTAGTTAACTTAACTACCTAATAGACGTTTGAGAACATGCCCAAAAGTTTTTCTAAATTTAAATTGAACACTTTATTATGTGTTCGCTTGTAGTTTGAATGAAATTTGCTGGAAAATTTAAGGTGTTGTCAATGTATTAAGCCTAGAATTATTCTGTATTCAAGTTATACTTGATTATTTGATGACTGAGTTCTCCATTTGTTTTAAATGCAGGCCTCAGGAACATATTGATACCTTACAGACAACAACTTGTTGGCTTACAATCTAAGCAATTATCTTTTGGATTTGGATGGCTCAGCAGTATCATGGAACCTGCAAAAGGCTTGAAAGACCGTTTCATATGGTTACAGAAGTAGGCAGGTGAACAATCGCACATACCTATTCATTATGGAAACAGAGCAATCTGCATTTTTGAGAGGTGAAGATTATGCGCTGAACACGACATTTCTGGCAAGTCTATTTCCGTAATATCATATATAAGATTGCTGTATATGACATTGTAAATGAAAGAAACTCTAGAACTCCATTATGATGTAATTAGTTGGGGAGCTACTACAGTGCTTGTACATTATTCTCAATTGACTTTGCATCAAGTGTAAATTATTTGCTATATAATCCTTGAATATCGAAAATTGTCTAAGTGGAAATAGCTTTCTTATCATGAGCATCTTGTATTTCATAAAAATTGGGGGCAATATAATCCTTACGTAAGGGCAATCCTTTCCAACTTTCAGATATGTTTCAAGCGTGGATGATTATCATAAGAGATTCCCAACATATCATATGATTCTCGTTCGAAAATCCACATTTTTCCGAACCCAGAAAACAGACGGAATTCTAGGATTCCTTCTGGAGACAAAATACTTTTATGCATACCTCTTCTGGTTGATCCACACCATCCTCTATTCTCGTAAGATGATACACACTAGCTAACAGCCCGCCAGGCGCTACATCATAGGCACATTGAGCGCGAAGATAATTGTATCCATATACATAAAAAATGACAGCAATGGAATTGCCAATCTTCAGGCTTTATTTGCAAAGTCTCTATTCCTTGGTAATCAAAGCCCAAAGATCTATAAATTAGCCCATGCTTGACTAGCCAAACAGACAAACGACCCTGCATTTTTTTTTATCTCTCCCGCATTTTTATTTATATAAGTATTTCACATTTATGATGAAATTTATGAAAATTGATCCACCGCTTCTTATTCTGAACAAAGGAATTCTGTCTAATAGTATGGATGTGTGGATCTAGTATATGGTTTGAAAAGATCAGACTGTAGGCAAATCAAATACTAGACGAAATAAGTATATGGGACAACCAAAAGCATACCAGGTATGATTTAGTTTTATTGACAACGTGTCTACTCGTGTTATCTGGAGTGATTAAGCGTAAAGTGTTTGTAGGTGGCTTTTTAAGTCCGTCATCAAATCCCAGGGCTCAATTCTGGACAGGTGGAAACTACCAAGCTGGAGTACGGTGGGGCAGGGGAACTTCTAGCGCATTGTAGTGTTTGTCATTTTTGTAGTTCTTAACTATGTAAGTCTTGTTTGGAAGATATGATATTGCACAAATATTTAACGTTCCAGACCTTCACATTCTGAATACCATCAATCTTCTTTGGGGGGAGTGGAAGAAAAGGATTACATCTTGTGGAAGTATTAGACATGTGCACCAGAGTACCATGAAGTGCATAGTAGAAGATTAGTTGAATATTAGTTTAATTGGTCTACTTTACATCATTAAATTAGTTGTGGAGTTGGTTACAGATTAAAATGTAGTTGAGGGGTCAAACTGTATATAGATATTCTTGTATTGCACTTTTGTATATAGTCAATGAAAAGATCAGAAGGGCGATAGATCTGTTCCCAAAAATATCACCGACTCGTCTTCTTCTTTCATCGCTTCATCTCTTATTTTCTCAATAGTTTTGTCTGAGATTACGCATGTAATATATAATCCTTGTGGTCTTTAACATGGTATCAGAGCCCAAGATGTTCGACGGGACAATCTGGAGAGGATACAGTTGGATTGAGATGAATTCTGTATTCTGGGAATTATCGATCGATCGATGTGGATGTTGATGATTTTGTTGTAAAGATCGAGGATTACTTTGTTGTGCGCTTGTTGATTTGGTTGCATATGTATATATCGATTCTGTTGGTCACATCTGTTGATCTAACTTTCGATTTTGTTGTTGCATATGTATATATCGATTATGTTGGTCACATCTGTTGATCTAACTTTCGATTTTGTTGGTCACGCCTGTTGATCCAACTTTCTGGTCTTGTTTGTTGATCTAATCGTCTATATTCATTACGATTTCGAGTTTATACTTGAGGAAGATGGGAAGTATTGAAGGAACATCAACTGATAGAACAGATACGGTTGTGACCATAGACCACAACCATCCATTGTATATATACCTATCTGATGCCCCTGGATCGTTGTCAGTTGGGACTGTGCTCACAGGGATGGATAACTATACAATATGGAGCAGAGCGATGAGGCTTGAACTGTTGGGAAAGAACAAGATTGGATCCATCGATGGAACTGTGAAGAAGGAAAATTTCTCTGGGAACCTTGTGAATCTGTGGGAAAGGTGTAACACTATTGTGGTGTCATGGTTAATGGGAATGTGAGTAAGAGCTTGTTGACTGGAATGCTCTTTAACTCAGATTCATGCATGATATGGGAGGAGTTGCGAGACAAATTTGACAAGGTAAATAGTTCTAGAGCATTTCAGTTACATAAGGACATATTTACACTAATGATAAACTTCACCGTGTGCAGATATTACTCGAGACTCAAGGATTTATGGGATGAGTATGATTCCATCATACCTGTGCCAAATTGTTGTGCCAAGTCCAAAGAATTCGTATATCATCTTCAATACCAAAGGATGCTACAATTCTTAATGGGACTTAATGATAGCTATGGTCATGTAAGGAGTCAAGTGCTGTTGATGAGCCATTTGCCTAATATAAATCAAGTTTACGCTATGATAAATCAAGGGGAGAGTCAGAGGTGTTTGGCTGGGACTATCCAAGGAAATATGCATGATGTAGGTGGAAGTTCTTCTGCCATGTTCACTGCAATAAAAAATAACAGTGATACATACAGACAGAAAAAGTCATACAGCTCGAATATAATATGTGATTTTTGTCATATCAAAGGACATAAGAAGATAGATTGCAATAGGCTGAAGAAGTGTACATATTGTGGAAAGACAGGTCATGTGCAGAGGGATTGTTACAGATTGAATGGTTATCCAGAGGATTCGACACAGAGTAATGTGAAGAAGGCAAATATGGTGACTGAGAGTGAACTTATGTGTGAGAACACTGAAACAGGACATGGAGTTATGGGACAAAGTCAGAATGATGCAGAAAGACAGATGGTACAAAAAGGATCACACCAGTTCACACCTCAACAGCATCAACAATTGCTCAACCTGCTTAGGGATCAAACAGAAACTGGAAGAACAAACAACTTCGTGGCTAACATGGCAGGTATATGTAACAACCTTGACACACAGACTCTAATAAAATGGATAATAGATTCAGGAGCCATCAATCACATGGTTGTCAATCAACGAGATTTACATAACAAACGACTAACAGAAGGTGCAGGTAAAGTGCAGCTACCTACTGGAGAGTCGACCAAGATATCACACATAGGAGACTATCACATTGGAGGAGGTGATGTCTTAAAATATGTTCTTTGTGTTCCTACTTTTCAGTTAAACTTGATGTCGGTTTCCAAAGTAACAAGGGAACTGAATTGTAGTGTCAATTTATTTCCCACATGTTGCATATTTCAGGATCTCTCATCTGGGAAGGTGAGAGCGATTGGTACTGAGGAGGATGGATTATACATCCTGTCCATGGACAAACAGAATAAAGGACATGAACCACACAGAAGTTTAACAACAGCACAGAAGACTGATGCAGTAGTGTGGCATCAGAGGCTATGCCATGTGCCATTGAGTGTGCTGAGAAGAATACCCTATTTCCATAAAGATCATTTACATTTCAAAGTGTGTCCCTTAGCAAGACAAACTAGAGTTCCATTTCCTATTAGCTCTACTAGAACATCTACTTCTTTTGAATTGTTACATATGGATGTATGAGGACCTTATAATGGAATGAAATACTTCCTTACAATTGTAGATGATTACTCTAGATGAACATGGTTTTTTTTATGAGGTTGAAATCTGATGTGTTTACTCTACTTAAAAACTTCTTCTTAACAGTGAACATACAGTTTGAAGCTAAAATTAAGAGAGTAAGGTCGGATAATGGAACTGAATTCTTTAACAGTAATTGCAGGGAATTGTTTCAGGAGCATGGGGTGGTCCATGAGAGTTCATGTCCCTATACTCCTCAACAGAATGGAGTGGTTGAGAGGAAACATAGACACATTCTAGAGACATCAAGGGTCATCAAGATTCAGGCGCTACTGCATGAATTCCGGGTTTCTGCGTTGAAGGGCGATATGTCATGCATAGAATTCCCTTATCTGTCCTGAACCATGTGTCTGCTTATGAAAGGTTAAACGAGTCAGACCCTTCTCTATCTCATTTAAGAGTCATTGGGAGTCTATGTTTTGCGACTAACCTTCTTCATCATGATAAATTCAGCCCCAGATCAGTAAAATCTGTGCACTTGGGATATGGTTCAATGCAAAAAGGTTACAAGTTGTATGATTTAGATAATAGAATTATTTTCATGAGTAGAGATGTAGTCTTCATGGAGAACATTTTTCCTTTCAAGAATGATAGTAGTGAGAATGGAACAAGATCTATACATACACATGATTCATTTTCTTATGATGCTTTAGTACATCTAGGTGAGATTATCATTGGCCATTCTCCAGCCAATGATAATATACTTTAGAATGAAATCATTCCAGATTTACAGCAGACAACTATCACTAATGAAGATGTTCCTGATTCTAGCTTACAGAACCCTGAATCAGTCACACATGGTGATAACTTTGATCTGAGAAGATCAGGAAGGGCCATCAGGCCTCCTATATGGCATAAAGATTACATCACACAAAAGGGGTTATCTAATTGCATATATTCTATTTTTGCAGGCTTAACTTACTCTGGGCTTTCTTCCAGATATCAGGCATTCATAGACAAGTATTCCATTACCACAGAACCTTGCAATTATAAGGAGGCTGTCAAGGATGTCAAGTGGGTTGAGGCCATGAAAGCTGAAATCCAAGAACTGGAGGAGAATAAAACATGAGAGCTAGTGTCATTACCTAAGGGGAAGAAAGATATTGGATGTAAATGGGTATACAAGATCAAATGCAAAGCAACTGGTGAGATTGAAAGATTTAAAGCAAGGCTAGTTGCGAAAGGGTACAACCAGAAAGAAGGTCTTGATTATCAAGAAACATTCTCACCTGTTGTAAAAATGGCAACAATGAGAGCTGTTATTTCCATTGCAGCAGCTAAGCAATGGATCATATATCAGATGGATGTTTACAATGCTTTCCTCCAAGGTGACTTGTTTGAAGAAGTTTATATGCAACTTCCTGAAGGGTTTCAATCAACCACATCAGATGGTAAGGTCTGTAAGCTACTGAAGTCATTATATGGATTGAAGCAGGCATCGAGACAATGGAATATAAAGTTATCTTCAGCATTAGTCGATTCTGGTTTTACGCAGAGTCTCAGAGATTACTCTCTCTTTACCAAGAATCAAAATGGGAAGATTGTGATTGTCCTGGTCTATGTCGATGACCTTCTGCTCACAGGGAATGATAGAACATTACTTCAGTCGACAAAGGAGGTTCTACAATCAGCTTTCAAAATAAAGGATCTTGGTGAACTTCGATATTTTCTTGGCATTGAATTTGCCAGAAGTGAACAGGGGATTATTATACATCAGAGGAAATATGCACTGGAATTGATTTCTGATATGGGCTTAGCAGGAGCTAAGCCGTCTCCTTCTCCTATGGAGATGCATCAGAAGTTGACAACTGTAGAGCTTGATCAACACATTGCTGCATCTACCAATTCTGAGGAAGCTAATAAGCTAAGGAAGGATCCTTTGCTTCTGGATCCTGGCATCTACAGAAGGCTTATTGGTAAGCTGCTGTATCTCACGAATACCAGACCAGATATTGCTTATCCGGTGCAGTGCCTCAGTCAATTCATGCAAGCTCCTAAGCAATCTCATTTTGAGGCAGGACTGAGGATTGTCAAGTACATCAAAAATGCCCCAGGATCAGGAATCCTTTTGAGCAGTACTAGTTCATCTAGTCTGCATGTGTTTTGTGACGCTGATTGGGGATCTTGTCCCAACAACAGGAAATCTATTACTGGCTATTTGGTTCTATTTGGGACTTCTCCTATTGTATGGAAATCTAAGAAGCAAGTTACTGTATCCAGAAGTTCTGCCGAAGTTGAGTATCGGGCATTGTCAGCATCTGTCGCAGAAGTGGTTTGGCTTGAGGGTCTTTACAAAGAACTTGGAGTGTCTATTGACTTACCTGTCCCGTTTCATACTGACAACTATTCAGCACTCCTTGTTGCAGCCAATCCAGTTTTTCACGAGAGAACTAAACACATCGACATCGACTGTCACTTCATTCGGGAGAAGATTATGATTGGCCTCTTTCAGACGAAGTATATACCTTCGACTGAGCAACCAACAGATTTATTTACGAAGGCAGTAAGCAGAGGACAACATACGTTCTTGATGTCCAAGCTCGGAATGAAGAATATCTTCATCACTCCTAGCTTGAGGGGGTGGAAGTATTAGACATGTGCACCAAAGTACCATGAGGTGCATAGTAGAAGATTAGTTGAATTGATTTACTTTACATCATTAAATTAGTTGTGAAGTTGGTTATAGATTAAAATGTAGTTGAGGGGTCAAACTGTATATAGATATTCTTGTATTGTACTTTTGTATATAGTCAATGAAAAGATCAGAAGGGTGATAGATCTATTCCCAAAAATATCATCGACTCGTCTTCTTCTTTCATCGCTTCATCTCTTATCTTCTTAATAATTTTATCTGAGATTACGCATGCAATATGTAATCCTTGCGGTCTTTAACACATCTTATTAGCATATTCCATCTTACTAATAATAAAAATTTAGAACTTAAGATCATGCAAAACATCTCATAGTCCGTGTCCCAATCTTGTCCTTATTTAATGTCAGAATCATCATTCCCTCAATTCTCAAAGTAGTTGTATAATATTCTACTCCCGGCTTCCGATTTATGTGACATAGATTGAATTAACACAAAATTTAAAAAAAAAATATGTGATTTTAGATATATCATTTTATTTGTATGATTATAGTCTTTTTGAAATTTGAGGCCACAAACATGCTATAGCATTTGTGTGGTTATATAAGTTTCACATTAAACGTAAAATGGAAAGCATGAAGTTAATTATTTTCAAATTCATAAGTGTATCAATCTTTTGTAAATAAATAAAAAAATTATATCACAGAAATTGAAACGAAAAAAATATATTATTTATATGCTTTCTCTTTCCAAGTTGATGTAGATGTTCATTTCAAAGAAGAATAATTGATAATAGGTAGTCCCCACTATAGCCCCTGTAGATTATTGTATTGTTGTATAAAAACAAAAGAAGGAAAGTGCAAGTGAGAATGAGAGTTGGGTTTGCTCTTAATGAATTAGTTCTAAATATTTTAGTTATCTTTAATTTGTGTCGTTTGGTGGCTAGAACCATTCGATAGTCAATCCCACATTTGCTAAATTAATGATTTATTTGTAATTATCTTTTATACTTTCAATATAACATTATTCTTATAAAATTCAAACTCTTGATATTATGTATTGAGGTTGTGAAATGAGCGGACTGAGTTAATTTTGAATAGGTCAAAATGAGTTGAGTTAATAAATGGATAGATTCTTACTTGAGCTGAAATAAATTTGGCTCAAAAGCAGGTAAGCTAACCCGTCCGGTTTTTACTAAGTTTTAATTTTTTTATTTGTTATTTTTAATCTTTTTTGTATCTAAGAAAACTTCTTTAATCATTTATTATGACTATATTGTATATAACAAGAAAATTTGTTTTTTAAAATATTTTGACAAGATTTCTCATGGGTCTATTTGAACAATATATTAACCCAATTTTTAGTTGGCTGAATCGGATGAGTCAAAATGGAGTAAGCCAATAAATGAGTGAAATTTTTTGCATAAATGGCCAGAAGTCTGAAGCAATGATTCTATCTATCAGGTAGAGGTGAAGTGCTCACAGACATTCTACCCTTTTCAGACCCCATATTATGGTATTTCATCGAGTATATTGTTGTTGTTGTTGTTTAAAGTTTTTCTCGTTAGTTGTGGACTAAATTTGTTTGCAACAAAAATGTATTCAATTATTTTTAAAGGTGAAATTTAGCTTTCTAAATTAATGGGACACAATTTGATCGACGGTTTTATTTTGGACGATTTAAAATTTAATATGTGTATAATTGAAAAAGCACTACCTTTTCCTAAGAGGTGTTATCCATTTTTTAAAAATACATCTATCCTTTACTATTAAAAAGCAATCCAATCTTTAAATAATACATCTATTCTTGAACATGTATATTAATTCTTTGTTCACTTTCTATAAATATTTATTTCTTTGCATAAAATCAGTCATGAAATCCAGGTCTTTTGGCTCTTCTGGTGTCTGTTCAAGATTCTCTTTTCTTACCCGCATGGGTGTAATTTCATTGGCTCTAGTGGCAGATTGCTCCTGCTAAAGTGCTCGAGCGCAGCACGCATGATGTGGGAGTTCATTTCTTCGTGAGGATGACTCCTTGTGGGCACTGTGCATCTTGCCCACCTAGTGGCCGAAAGACCATGATTTACCTTCCTCCACCAATCTCTGTCGGGTCGGAGGGGTGGGGGCCCTGTGGGCGAGGGATTTCGCCTTTTTGCTCCCAAGATTCTCTTTTCTTCTTCACTTCAATTTCTCTAAAATATTTGGGAGATATATAGTCATTGGATTAATTAGTCATAAGAAGTTTTAGAATAAATTTGAAAATAATAGTGTTATATATAGACTATAGTTATAAAAAAATATCCATTAGTAATGTTGTTTGGTAATTAAAATAATTATAAGAAATCAAATAAAGAATTAAAACTTAGTAAGTAGGATATGTTGGGCTATGACCCACTATTTAACCGATCTTAACCTAACTCATTTTCACCCAAGTAACATTTGGGCGGGTTACTAACCTGTTCATTTATCAACTTCTTTCATTTGACCCGCTTAAATTCAGCTCAATTTGCCCATTTGACTCAACACACACGTACGCTGAAGCTAATTAACTATAACAAGGTAGCGATCATATTCATTGTTTTTATCAATTAATGATTTATTTGTAATTATCTAATGAGTTTAATATAATCCGCACACAATGTTTATATTAAATAAATATATTTTATCATGATTAAGTAATAAATTAGGTAAAATGCACATGGATTAACCATAGTTAGGTAATAAAAAGATATGTCGAAGTATGTCAAGCTTTCATAAGTTAATGTAGACATTAAGTTGTGCAAGTAAGTTTTTATCTAATCTAATTGTATAAATATCTTTTATACTTCCAATATAAGAATTTAGATACTATTAATTATATTGTAATTTGAAAAGAAAAACAATAAATGCATCCCCATCCCTGGTCGAAAAGCTAGAACCTCCCTAATTATCATCAGACCATACTCTTTACTCTTTCTTTACTGCAAGACTGAAAGAAAGAATACCATAGCCTTCCTTCACAACAAAAAGACCATACTTTTTACCTCTACATTGGCCTATTTTTCTCCTTTTTCATATGGTAAAGTTTCTCCCTATATGTATAACGTAGCATTATATTTCAGTAAAAAACCATTTATTAAAGTTGATAACATCTGATCGGGAGGTCACGATTTCGAGACGAGAAAATAACTTTCTATAGTAGACTGCGTATAATAGACTCTTATGGTCCGATTTTTTTCGAATTCCGTACATAACAGGATCTTAGTGCATCAAACTGTCTTTTTTATAATAATTTTTTGCTATAGCAGTCAACAATATTTGGATAAATAATGTTATTATAGAGATGTTTCTCTTTATTTAAGAAGAAAACCTTCTCAAATTTTAAAATTCAAAATTTTGCTTAAAAGATAAAAATATTACCATATCAATGTGATCACACTATTTAGTGATAACATTAAAGAAGATATTTGTGCTTCCCAACAAACAAAGCAACAAAACATTTACTTTATTATACAACGTGGAAGTGTCCAATTCACCATACCGCGCCCACAACACTATAAATTCCAACTTTCACTAAGTTTCACGGACCACTGTCCACTGCTAACAACCACTGCACTGTCCCCAAAACCCCCCTCCCCACATCTCACCCTCACCCCACACCATACTCACAATGCCATCCAGATATCACCCATCTCTGGAGATGATCACCGTTGCCAGAGTATTATTTTTTTTAATTTTGTTGGCGAACCACCACCATAATTGGGCTGCTGCGAGCAACCCAATAAAGACGGTGGTGGTTCTCGTAATGGAGAACAGGTCATTCGACCACATGTTAGGTTGGATGAAGAAGCTTAACCCCGAAATCAACGGCGTAGACGGGTCGGAGTCTAATCCAGTTTCGACTTCCGACCCGAATTCCCGTCGGGTTTTCTTCGGGGATAAGTCTCATTATGTTGATCCTGATCCAGGACATTCATTTCAAGCAATACGTGAACAGATATTTGGGTCTAATGATAGTTCGAGAAAACCAACAATGAATGGATTTGCTCAACAAGCTCTTTCTATGGATGCTAATATGCCTGATCAGGTTATGAATGGGTTCCAACCTGATATGGTAATTTTACAGTGCTATTCTTACTCTTAATATTCTTATAAAATCTTTTATCTATTCATAATCTTTCGGATAAATAAAACGAGACTTTAGTTATCTGATATAAGAAAATCTCAATTTACGTGACACCATTTAAATTTCGCCGTGAACTCTAATATGAAAGCTTTAAGTTTTTGAAGTAAAATTTTACATATTTAAGCTTAGATGATATGTATTATCACTAATTGTACTACTTTTAGAGCTAAAAAAGTTCTTCATTTTGGTGCGGATAGGAATTCTCCAAATATTTCAGGTAGATATGTACACATACATTAGTTGTTTTTGTATTGATGCCTATAACTAATTAAGGAACATATTAAATACTCCGTAATTTTTGCTTTACCTAAGTTATGTAGGAATTAAGTTATGTGTTATTTTTCAGATTATATTGAGTGTTGAAAGTTTTGCTATGTAAGGAATAACTTGTACATACCGAGCGAAATGCAAACTTTGCTGAACGACATTTAAACTTATGCGGGGCAGAAGGGAAAAATAAAATAAAAAAAATCCGAAGAATAAAAATTAAAGACCACCGGAAATAGGGACATTTACTCGAATGACCCTTAAAAAAATTGTCATTTTAGAAAACAAGGTATAAACTGAGTAATTTTATCTTAATAAAATAAGTGACTTTACTGATCATTTAAAAAATTTATTGCTTGTGTTATTGATCAGGTGGGAGTATACAAAACCCTGGTATCGGAATTTGCGGTGTTCGACCGGTGGTTCGCGTCGGTGCCGGCGTCGACTCAACCTAATCGACTCTACGTTCACTCCGGCACATCTCACGGTGCCACCTCTAATATCGCATCGTTGTTAGCCAAAGGTTACCCGCAGAGAACGATCTTCGAGAACCTTGACGACGCCGGAATAAATTTTGGAATTTATTATCAGAATATTCCGGCAACTCTCTTTTACCTGAATTTAAGAAAGCTCAAGTATGTTGGAAAGTTCCATCCGTATGATCTCACATTCAAGAATCATGCCAAATCAGGAAAGCTACCAGGTATGGATGAGCAGTTTATGTTAAACTTTCAAGTGTTAAAAATTGGATTTAATCGTTAAGACGTTAACAGTGCATGGAGCAACCCGTGCTAAAATTGTTTCGAATTAACTTGGATTAAACAATATTCATAAATCAACTCACCTAACTTAATTATTTTTTAGAATTGTCTTAGTTATCAGAGCAAATGAAAACTAACTTGTAGGGATCTCGTAGCTCAATTGATTGACTATCTGAAAACATCATTATTTGAATTTTTTTCACTAACATTCAATGAAAAATAACCACTGAATATTTTTCAATGGGAAATTAGTGAAAAAATAGAGATCGAAACTAACAAATTCTTCCAAAAGAATTTACTATTTTTTTGACAATATTTTCTTATAGGTTGATTTGAACTTATCTAGGCAGTTTTTTCTTTTAATGTTTAGGTAGTTCAATATAGCTCAATTTGAATAGGTTGAACGAGTTATGCTTAATTACTTACAGGATATGAACTACTAATATATATAATATTATATTTTACCATAAACAAGCGGAAGGAATCACAGAGGACACTATCAAAGGATCCTTTAGTGGGTCAATTACTCTGACAGGGAGTTTATCTTAACTTAGATCTAAAAACGCCCTAACGCCACCTTAGCTCAACGGGCTAAAAACAAAACCATCAGCTCGAGCTTTAGACATTCCGCCTTAGTTATTCTCTGTCCGATCTCAGTGCCTTTTCATATGAATCTTTGCTAATTAAACATTTTTACCATAATATCCGGTAATCTAGTGTGACATAGTTCAACACATAATGTTTAGCCTATCATTTAGGCTAAATTTGAATATAAAAATAATTAAAACAAAACAAAATAAAAAGAGAATTACCTCATTACAAGTGGTTGTGCTCAGTAGAGAAATGTACTGCAAACTTCAAACTTTATTTATTTTGAGAGAGAATATTGTACCAGAGAGAGGTTGGTTCCAAACCTTAGTGGTTCTAAAGTCTGTCTCTAAACTAAAAGTTCAGACCCTTTATATATAGGATCTTCATTTCGAGAAAACAATAAAAATGGCTAATTTTTACAATTATGGCCGACAAACCAAAAAGATAATAAGGGCCTACTACCTATGACCGATAATTTTTTTTAACAAAAATACAATTCTGCTTTATTAAAGCAGATTACTGGGCCCACTTCATGTGGCCGACAAAGAAAATGAACAAAATTACAATTTTGCTTTATTAAAGCAGATTCATTTTTTCAGCAAATAATGCTGATGGGTCCTGTTTGCTTTGTTCAAACTTTATCCTTTCCTTTGGATTTTTCGGAGGTGGAAGATTCTTGAAACATTTGGAGGTATTCATCAATGTCAAATGTTTTATCATAGGGCTAAGATTCTCCTTCCAAGACATTGTCTTCCTCTTCTTCTTCTTCCCTTGTATTACCTGAAGCCATTGATGTAAGGGGAATTCTTCTTCTATTTTTTTCATTAAATCTTTCTTTACCTCTGCCATATAAGAGGTTATAAGTATGTAAATCAGCCCGCGAACTTAAACTCCCAACATAAGTCGAGAAGAGATTTGCTAAGAGTGCCAACAATGACACATCAGTCTACACTTATATGCCTAACATGACATGAAAAATGAAGTGACGTGTTTCAGAAATCAAAGGAAGGTGTCATTCCTGGCCAAGAGTTAATAGATGTCACGTGTTCTAAGGATGGACGTGATACCTTGTGTAAGGGGAGTTTGGAACGTCACACCATCCACAAAACATTACAAACCATTCGTCCAAACACAACTTGATCACGAGGGTCACCTTCCATGCATTTCCCTCTCGGGTTCCCCTTAGTGGGTATATTTTCCTCGATTCCATCTTAAAGGACCACTTGTTTTCGCTTGATTCCTTAAAAGAAAACTACAGCCTCAGCTTGCTTTTATTGATGTTGTCTATTTCTTGGATAGTGCCACATGTGTGCCAAGTCTTATCTTCTTTTAGCACCAACAAGGCGGGTGTCGTATATAGACTACAACTCTTTCGAGTATAGCCTTCACCTACCAATTCTTTTTCTTGGTCTTGCAACTTTTCAACCTCGTCCAGGTGGTATCCATAACTTTGTTGATTAGGTAATGAGCTTCTTGAAAATAAATCAAGAATATGTTCAACACCTTTCATTGGTAGTGTATCGGATACAACGTCATTCAGAAGTTCCTTTACATCGACGCCTATAACACTCCCATTCTTAAATTCTTTCTATATCTTTTGTGCCTCGAGTAAGGGGGTCTCAGAATTTTCCTTGGCTTTGGATTCCTCCAAGGACTTCGCACCATCTTTATTTGTCACTAATCGGAGGTTAGGACATTCTTTGCCAAAGTGTTCCGATTCTTGACATTGGAAACACCTTTTTCTCCTTTTGTTTATCCCCGTGGTGACCTCTACTTTCTCCGTATCTCCTTATACAACTCATTGGTCATATAATGGATTAGTAAAAGAAGTAGTACCCTCTTCTACCTTTTCATCTTTCTCTTCAACTACGTGACCATACAAGGGGTTGATAAAAAGGGTGCTTCCCATTTTCTTTACATTGAAGGGATCTATGTAAGACTTTGGGGCACCTCTCCTTTGTGGTTTCTCAACCACGCCTATAAAGGCGCGGCATGATACCACTTCAAACTTTTATTGACGACGTGTGGGAAACTTGAAGTGTAAACTTTGTTCATACTCTCTAGGTAAAAATTTCCTCTTCATGTGCTACTTTAGTTTCCTCATAGAGTCAATCTTGGCTTTGCCGCTTATTTTTCGATTGGTTCTTAGATTTTTGTACCAATCGGAAGCAAATGATTTGAGCCTCGATTTGACAACTTTGAAGCACTCATGATCGTCATATTGCCGGTACTTGAAAAATCTCTCAATGATGTTTAACCATTTAAGAAACTCTTTTGGGTGCATATCTCCATCAAAGGTTGGGAGATCACATTCTTTTCTCAAGATGACGCATGTTTCGCAAACATGTCACTAACGAGTTTTCGAAGTTCTTCTTTGTTTGTAAGTGACATTTTTGTGATGGCTATCGTGTCAAGGAGTGGGACTGAAGCGCTTTGCTCTAATACCAATATGATGTAAGTATGAAGGGGTGAGTGAGGGTAAATGGGGCTGAGTTTGCATGGAACTAGTTGACGCGACAATGGGTGTGAAATAAGGGTTCTCAGGTTGGGTTTTATTGCTGGGTAGATGTTGTTTTGAGATTGTTTTGGATAGTTTGGTGAGGAGTCGGGCTTAGATGTTTTGTGGGGTCGTTGAGAGTGTGTTGAGGGTTATTGTGGTGGTCAGGGTTCAGTGAGTAGATGGTGTCTAGGACACGAAATAGAACCTGAAACAGTTAGGTTCTCAATTTATCAGGTGGGGCGGACAGTGTGGAGTTGTCGGGGTTGAACAGGTAGTTGTGGATGGATTCAGATCAAGGTGTTTTGTGGGAGTGTTTCGGGGGGAGATCCCCGGGGGGTTTAGGGTGGTGTTGGTGGTCGGGACTTGGCAGTTAGGTGGTGGAAAGGCCACAGAAGAAGGCTGGAGTTTCGGTGAAGGATGTTTAGTGGACTATTTTATGTTGTCGGGTTAGGACGTGAAGATATGAGTGGTTCTGGGGCTTGGTAGTTGTTGTGACTATTTGTAAGGTATTGTGTAATGTGATGGTAAGAGGAATGGGATAGTTTGGATGAGGGATGGACGCGGTATGCTAGGTGCAAACCAGAGTGCAAACCAAGCACAATTGGTCGATAAGTTAAGGATAATGACAAGGGTTTTTAATGCCCAAGTCGACACCTTGATGGGGTGACCAATTTAACAAGGACTAGACCGGGGTTTCTTACAAGCCCGAATACTAACCAAGTAAGGTTGGCCGAAAAACGTTATGATAGACCCTTTGACTTAGGTTTGGTTGGACCACACAGTTCCAACGTCTACTTACCACATAAGGGGTTCCTTAAGCTTGGACTTAGTTAAGTCACACAGTCTTAACCAGGTTTACAAAAAAGGAAAACCTTAGTTTGGGTTCAACTAAGTCACACAAGTCTTAGCTAAACTTGCACCAAGGGGTTTAGCTCACACAAAACCCAAAGGCCCACACAAGGACCAACTAATGTATACAACACATAAGTTGAATACCTTAGCTTTTGAGTAAAACTCAACTTTATATTATCCACCAACTCTAACTTTTACAATGGCCTAAGGCCTCTATTTATAGTACAAAAGAGACTATTCTAGAAAGCAAATGACAAGACACAAACTAACACCTAGTGTGGACACATTTTGATTGACTTGGTGACTAAGGTGTTTCGGCCACCTCTTCCTCTTCTGTAGGCCGAGATTGAGGTCTTCTATGTAACCATATTCATGAACTTGATTCGTTTACAACCTCATCTTCTTGGAATATGTTGGAAGTTTTTATTCTTGGTATTTGTTTGGATGATAAATTCGACCACCTCTTGGTCTTCTCTTGGCCGAATTTGGAGCCTTCAATGTAGTCAAATATATGGTTAAGATGTCCTCTTGGAAACTATTTGTTCTAGATGGTTGTTGTCCTTGCCATAGTGTCAGTCAAGTTATCGTTTGTCCTTGTCATGGTGTACTCTCGGCCTAGTCACCTTTGTGACTTATTAATTGTGTCATAATGTTAGTTGTTACATAGCACACTATGTCCTAAGCTAGCAACTAAGCTAAGAATAAAAGACAAGCTAAATGTATATGCATTGTTTCGGCCAAGACCAAACAAGAAGGCCAAAAAATATAAGGCTTCTTAAATCTTTACATCACAACTCCAACGCCACTCCATTTTCCATGCCATGTTAGGCATATACGTGTAGAATGACGTGCCATTGTTGGCACTCTTAGCAAAGCTCTTCTCGACTTATGTTGGGAGTTTAAGTTCATGGGCTGATTTACATCATTATAGCCTCTTATATGACAGAGGTAAAAAAAATTAACAAAAAATCTGGAAGAAGAATTCCCCTCGAATACATCAATGGTTTCAGGTAATACAAGAGAAGAAGAAGAGGAAGACAATATCTTGGGAGGAGAATCTCAGCCCTATGATGAAACCTTTGACATTGACAAATACCTCCAAAGGTTTCAGGATAATATGGAAGAATCTTCCACCTCCAGAAAATCCCAAGGGAAGGAAAAAGTTTGAACAAAGCAAACAGGTTCCAGCAACATTATCTGTTGAAAAGAAGGAATCTGCTTTAATAAAGCAAAATTATAATTTTGTTCATTTTCTTTGTCAGCCACATGAAGTGGGCCCAGGAATCTGCTTTAATAAAGCAGAATTGTATTTTTGTTAATTTTCTTTGTCGGCCACAGGTAGTGGGCCCTTATTATCTTTTTGGTTTGTCGGCCATAATTGTAAAAAATTGGCTATTTATATTGTTTTCTCAAAATGAAGATCCTCTATAAAAAGGGTCTGAAGTTTTAGTTTAGAGACAGACTTTAGAACCACCCTCTCTCTCTTGTACAATACTCTCTTTCGAAATAAAGTTTGCAGTACATTTATCTCTATTGAGCACAACCACTTGTAATTAGGTAATTTTCTTTTTATTTTGTTTTGTTTTAATTATTTTTATATTCAAATTTAGCCTAAATGATAGGCTAAACATTATGTGTTGAACTATATCACACTAGACTACCAGGTATTATGGTAAAAATGCTTTAATTAGCAAAGATTCATATGAGAAGGTACTGAGGTCGGGTAGAGGATAACCAGGTGGAATGTCTAAGCTCAGGCTGATGGTCTTATTTTTAGTCCGCTAAGACGAGGTGGCGGTAGGGCATTTTTGGATATGTTTTGAGTTAAGACAAACTCCTTATCAGGGTTATTGACCCACTAAAGCATCCTTATATAGTGCCCTCTCTGTGATCCCTTCCGCTCGTTTATCATATTTTTGACAAAATAATTGAGATTCTTAATAGAATATTCACCAAATGTTCTTACATTAAATGTATATCTCTTATTTTTGGTAGAATTGTATTCATATTGTAATTAGGTCTCCTATTTTAGGTAGAATTATATTTTCTATTGTAATTAAGTTGGTTAGTTACCTAGTTTATATATTATTGTACTACTATATATATTGTACATTATTGATGAATAAAATAAAAGAACATATTCCTTTATGGTCTCAGTAGCCTAACCCTACACAAAAATATCCACCACACCGCCGACCCCCTCTCGACTGCCACCCCACACGATGGAACCCTAGTTTTTTCGGCCATTCCTTATCCTTTTCCTCTTAAATTTCATCCTTCATGGCTGACCAAACCAAATTTCATCATGCACTTGCAGTCAACAACATTAAAAATTTCATACATGTGACTCTTGAGATGGAAAATGGTCAATACTCCTCGTGGGCGGAACTCTTCAAAATTCATTATCGTGTCTATGAAGTTATCGACCACATCATCTCTCCTAAATCGAACTCCACAGACCTACCCTCGACTTCGACTTCTGATGATGCATTTTGATCTCGTTTGGATGACGTTGTCCTCCAGTATATATACGACACAATCTCTAATAATCTGTTGCACACAATCATTGACACTGATGCCATTGCATGCACGTTTGGAAAGTATTTTTCACGATATCAAAACTCAACGTGCATTATACCTTGAAAATCACTTCAAGGACATTCATCAGGACAATTTCCCAAACGTATATGCATATTGTCAAGAACTCAAGATGCTTGTCGACCAACTCTCCAACGTTGGCGCACCAGTCACTAATCAGCGATTGGTCATGAAACTTTGCAGACTTGAACAAATCCTTTGACGACATTGCTACCATCCTTCAACAATGCACACCGTTACCACCATTTTATGAGGCCCGTTCGAAACTAATTCTTGAGGAAACCCATAAAATCAAATGCAACACCACTCTGGCCAGAATTATAGATGTTGCCCTCACTGCCAAACCGAGGACCGAAATAGGTCGGATCGACCTACAACAACCGTCGAGGGCGGTAGTCCGACAAGGTCTGTGGCGAACGAAATTTTGGCAGCAACAGCGGTGGGAAGGGACAATCCTCGCCGGCAGGAAACACCCAGCAGCGATCGCGGCAGCAGCCTCTGTCGTGGACTACCTACCCAACATGGGCCCCACCGTCCTGGGCCTCTCTTTATTGCCCGTATCCGACATCTTCGTGGACTCTACCTCCGCTTGACAGGCCCAACCCGGCATACTCTGCGCACATCCACAACATGCCTACCCAACACATCCCCCATCCGCCCTCAACTTATACACCAACTAAACATTGAGACAACTATGAATACAATGTCACTCAACGCTCCGGACGAAAATTAGTATATGAACACATGCGCTACATCTCACATGACGGCTTCATAAGGTACTCTCTCATCTTATTCCAAATTGAGTAATTTGAATCAGAATATTATTGTTGGTAGTGGAGAAGACATTCATATTCGTGGTTTTGGTCATTCATCCTTATCCCCACCACATCCTCCACTAATTTTAAAAAATGTCCTTCATGCCCCTAAACACATTAAGAATCTAATATATGTGCGACGTTTCACAACTGATAATAATGTTTCCATTGACTTTGATTCTTTATATAACATGCGACGATTCTAACTATTACTAAATTGAATCACTAACTTATGGCTAACATGCAACTTTCGGATTTTCTTCCAAATATTCCATAACATTTATCAATCTCCATTATATATATCTCATGCTTGTTTATATATATAACTACAACAACATGTAATCTTTAATCACTAAGAGGACAAGATTGTTACCTTGTTAAGCCCTAATACAACTTCAAGATTCAAAGTCGCTCCTTAGCAACTTAGCTCATTTCCTTCACGCTCCAATCCGCTATTTGAAGCCCTTAGAAGTTCATAAACAACTTCCCTTCAATATCCAAACAAAACTTATGAAAGCGTCACGACCCAACCTCGTGGATCGTGCCTACCCTGCACCCAAGTAGACATACATCAGTAATCACTAATATAAAACAAGACATGAAACCAATGTAAAAGAGACACAGTTTATCAAATGAAAAGTTGCCTTTCGGCTCCTATATATATATATAAACTTAAATCCGAACAGTTACATCCCATTACAACTTTGCCCACAACAATACTACAGACCTCTAAGAATGATAACAACAATGACGGGACAGGCCCCACCATACCCCTGAATGTAAGTACCTACAACGACAGGGGACTATACCACTGATAAGCCTCCGGAGAAACGGAGCTTCCCAAAACGCTGAATTGTGATCCTAAGAGCGAGGATCGACGACTGGTGTACCTCTACTGCGGCGTGACGCGGCCCCGGAGGTCGATACAGCTGTAGCAAGTATGGCCGAAATATCAGAAATGAAATCATAATAGTCTATATAAACGAAGACATATATGATAACCAATTTACGATACACAATATGTGATCGCGTCAGTCGGGGACTCGCGCCAAAGTCATTACTCAAATACAACAATGGGTCTCACGCCCACCACATCAATCATGCGTGGAATACCTTCCATCACTGCCGTGATCATGATGTAATAACACAGGAGTACACATGAACACGG
Source organism: Przewalskia tangutica (assembly GCA_029844215.1). NCBI lineage: Eukaryota > Viridiplantae > Streptophyta > Magnoliopsida > Solanales > Solanaceae > Przewalskia > Przewalskia tangutica. The sequence goes on from CM056731.1 coordinate 97,332,750, forward strand.
TCCCATCGTATGCGTAATAAAACCGTGCGGGGTAAATGCGAAGGCATGGCGACTACTAAAACCCACAGTACCAACAATCTTTGTAAAACTATATCACGGGGTCTTTCTGCCGCACCACATGTCGAAGTCGGCGGCCACTCGCCTCGGTATCAATGTGCGCGTCTAGTCCTGAGCATACCTGCCGCTCGCGCATAAAGCCACATAGCCCGCATGAGGTATTCCTCGCGTCGGGGCGCTAACCCCGGTACCTCGGACTCCCGCACCGCATAGTCTCGTAATCGCGTAGTCACGCGGACCGCGTAGTCACCGCACTCGGGGATAAAACACCGAATGATCAATCCTGAGCATACCGCGCTCGCGTAGTCACACGACCGCGTAAAGGCGTATAGACCGCGTCGCGGTGGCAAGCCCTGGTATATCAAGTCGAGGGTATGTGATAATATAACGATCTGACGGCTTATCGTTAATCAACATAAGCGCAATGAGAAACCGCTTTACACAAACATCATAAGACACTAACACACGTGGCGTCATAACATGATTACTTATCAAAACAATCAAGAAAGTATTACAAGACTATCACAAACCAACATAGTCAAGTTATTCACCCAAGGTACTTTCTATTTTATGACAACAAGTTCGGTTTTAACCCCAAAGTACTTCATACATTAATTCTTTAAAAGATGCTCTTTCACAAAAGTCACACGATACGTAGTATCAAAAATAGAGTGACTATCTTTTTTTAAGTAACCCAAACAGCTTTCCTTTTAATATAAAGTAACAACATTCTTTTCCAAACGTCGAGTTTTCCTAAGTTCAATTACTCGAGTCTTTATTTTGAAAGGTTTCGTAGTTCATAGTTTTAATCACTTACTAATATAATTCTCCTTTAAAACAATTTGAGAAACATATGTCTTATGTGTGAGTAGGTTATTCTTGTTCATAACAATCTTATTAGAAACCGTGATCTAGGAAATGTAATATCATTTTGTCTCATCTTAGCTTCATGCGGATGGAGGTTTCTCTTGGTTTTAATAATACTTTATTAGTCAATACATTTCCCTTTATTAGCGTTCTTTGTGGTTTGTTCGATACTTATTCTCATTTCCAAATCAATATAAGGCTTTTATAAATAATTAAGTAAACTGCTCCTTTTATCCTCTTAAGTCGTTATACCTAACTTCCCATAAAGCTAGTATAACTTCTTGCTTTCAAAACCAAGTATTATCCTTCTTTCAAAAAAGTTTCTTAATTCTCTTGAATTACTTCAAGATTCTTATTATTCAGCTTAAGTCAAAAGACATTGCAGTAAAACTACGCTCGTTAACATACGACGCTCACCGCATTACTATATATATTCTTTTAAAATATCATGCTCAAGAGGATAGGAAGAATCACATACCTCGCGACGATTATCGACTATTAGCAAAACGCTCCACGGCTAGCCTTGTCCACCTTCCAAGTAGAACATGCTACTCGCAGAACATTCAACCTATAAAGGCCATATACGTCTATCAACGTCTAGACTACTCTGTAAAATATTCTACGGAAAAATTGGCGACAACTTCCCCGTTAAACTACACAAGTCTCACTGCAAATACACACATGTAAATAGTTTAATCTTCTTCTGTAATATCCTTTTATTACAGTTCAATTCTCTTCTGTAATATCCTTCTATGTATCTTATATTCATTTCTATACTACTACAGTATGTAAATTCCAATTACAATAGAAGGACAAGAGTATTTACCTCGATAAGTCCAATATTATCCAAGATTTAATGTCGATCCTGAGCAACGTTTAGCTCCTACTCTGGGTGCTCCAACCCGCCCGAACAACCCTTAGAAGTTCTACGCATCTTCTTAAAACTTCAACCCATGAAGATTTTCCTTAGGTTTCGTTTTGTGTGAAGGAAGTATAATAGTATGTCCGGCTTTTAGTATAGGTGTAACCTTGGAATACTACAAGGTATTGGGCGAGTATTTTGGAATAATGATACTTGGAGAATACTTTTCTACTAAGTGGGGTACTTTTCGGCCAAGGCTCACAAAGGGGAGGGTTTGCCAGCATAACTAGGAAGGGGTGGGAGAGGTGCTCTGCAGAGCTCTCAAGAGAGGGAAGGGATTTCAAGACTTAGAAATGATTTAAGGGATGAAGAAAACCTTGAGTTAGGGGTATTTATAGGACAACGAGGGCCAAGATCTAGCCAAGTGGTAGGCAAGTGTAGAGTGAGGATTTACCCATGTGCACCTTATCCATCTACCACACAAAATATCACAAATATCCTACCAACACCTTGACCACCAATTCGTCCCACTTGCCGTCCAAATAACGTCCACTTTGAGGGTGACACATGTCACCATCCCGTTGGTCCAAAATATTTCATCTCTCGGAAAAATCCGCAAAAAATATAAATGACATAGCCGAATTTTCCCTTCGCAAGTTTTGTAAAACGTTTCGTCGGAAAACGATTCTTTTCGTGTGTTGTGCACAAAATTTTCGGTCCTTGTCTAACTTAAGGCTTAAACTTTTATACGTACGCCCTCCCGTACATACTCTGGAAATACGGGGTATAACATTCTCCCCTCCTTAGAAACATTCGTCCCGAATGTTCCTCCTAAGTCTCAAAACAACCATGCGCCAGTATAGTCTTCACTGCTATACTTACGAAAATAATCATGCCACACCTGGCCACAATACAACACGCGCAAATACTTACATCCAAATCTACGAGGAATCACCTCCATCACTACAAAAGCTCCCACTCGATGTCTAAAATATACTCCCTTCGTACCTTCACTTTACAAAAGAAATGATCACATCTATGCTCGTAATACATGCTCGCTTCTTCCCTTACTCGTCGCATTCGCCGTACACTCGAACTCTTTCTCACCACATTTCTATCGCCTGTTCCCAAAATCTCAGGTTACTACCTCCAACTTCGTCATCATTATCGAACACTGGATGGACCTCCGATACTTTTCCGAACATAACAACATGAAAGACCGGACGTCTCGCTCCTACGCTTCGGATGGTAATGCCAACTTATAGCAACCCGCCTAACTCCAAAGGATCTCAAAACGCCCAAGTACCTCAGCTAAGTTTCTCTGTTTTCCAAAACTCATCACGCTTCCGGTGGTACCTTCAAGAATACCGACCACAACTCAACTTCGTGTCGACGCCGATTATCCGCATGACTCGCTGACTCGAGCCGCCGATAATCTCTTACGGATAAGCTTCACCCTATCCACATCCTGCCAAAACAAGTATGAACCAACTATCTCAACCTTGCCAACATCGAACCAATCGATCGTGAACTTACACTTCCGCCCTACAAGGCTTCATGGCGACACCGAATCTGAAATGGTAGCTATAAAACACTCTCTCAACAGAGACAACAATCCTCACAATACCCTCAAATCCACACACCGCCCGGTGGCGAATGCGACATCGAGACTCACCGAGTTCCTAACCTGCCTCGTAAAACCTCCGTAAAAGAAATGGGTAACAGAACTTGCTCCACCGTCATAAGGTGAAAGTAGGCACCTCGTCTGACTTCTTACAACCTTCCCCGATATAACATCTCACATAACCTCTGCCGAGTAAACGGTCTTGATCGAAAGACAAGAGGATCACCCCTCGGCGGACATCGGTCGAACGAATCCACGAACTCGTACGCTGGTTAACTAAACTTGGGCCTAACACCCTCTTGACCCCACCATCTGGCGGGACCACCTCGAACTTACCCCACCGCAATACAGGACGCGGGTTGACCCGCAATCGGTCATGACGACCGCTATCGCGCAAAACTCTTGTTCCCCGATCCGGAACAATCTCACAATCAAGTCACGAAAACCTAGTGGTCTTCTTAGATCAACTACCCTCTTTCATATCATACCACTCAGGGACTTATCACACAAGTATATCTCACGTGCATTATGCACTCCGATAAGGGTCAAACATAAAAATACATCTTTTACTCGAGATGGTCTTACCTCTAAGGTCTCCACGTATAAAACTTTAAGGCTCACGCTTTCCCTTATCCCCAATCTTACCCTTTTAACTAACCAAGATTTCTAATCACAATTAACACAATGCTATCTGAACATAACACTTAAGATATACTCATCTTATCACATATACAAATCTCTTAGAGGGTTAAGGATATACCTGTATCTACTGCTTCACTCCCCTCTGTCGTTCTAATCCATCCTGCCCTGTTGGGCGCATAGCTAGAGAAGGTGATGAACTAGCCACTGATCCTGAAGGCTGAGTCTCTACGTCCGTGCCACCTTTGGTCGGACAATTTCTCAAAAATGGCCTGCCGCAAGCATAACAAGTACCGAGAAAGACGACATTCCGGGATGGCGCCGCTACATCGTGAACACCGAGAAACAATCAATCGGGCCGGAACCTACGTGTATTCGTGAACCGGCCTCGAGCTCGACCAACTCGGCATACTCGAACGCCCCGAACCACGCGGAGGACCACTGCTCGCGAGGCGCATAACCACCTGGCGAGAAGGTCCGCTCGAAAGTTACGGAGGATCCCCGCCGACGCCTCTTCTCGCCCTTGATTAACTGCGATCCCACGCTACGATCCCGCATTTTTCGCGCACGCATTGCGTAAGCTCATCAAGATCTACTTCGCACAACCTCTTAGATAGTCATTAAGACCCGTGATAAATCGGTACATAAAATACTCTCGTTGCTAAATTCCTAGCTAGTAACAAGTGGCGCCTCTTTGCAATCCATATCGTCTGCTGGTCGTGGGCGAAGGTTCAAATCTCTGGCCGCAGATGGAATTTCTAACGCGCTAGACTTTCTTTGGGATCGCGGTGTCGCGAACTCCCGAATGAAGCACTCCACGTGATGATTGGGCTCTGTGCCTTCAGAACCTCTGTGCTCTACTCGCAGCTCCTCTTTGCCTTGCCTCGGGCCGGGTTGCCTTACGCGAGGCATAGCGGTGGAAAGAAATACGTTAGAGGTCCAACTTATAACACTCTAAGCACGATCTCGAGTGAGAAGAATGAAACCAATCCTAAATATCCTATAGCCTCACGATTATTGGTGTGGTGCGCAACACACCGATAATCAAGACTTACTAGATACGATGCCGTAGACACTTTCCGAGGATTAATCGTTTGATACCACTTTGTCACGACCGAACGGATCGTGGATCGTGCCTACCGCACCCAAGTAGACATACATCAGAGTAATCAGCGGAATATAAAACAAGACATGAAACCAATGTAAAAGAGACACAGTTTATCAAATGAAAAGTTGCCTTTCGGCACCTATATATATATATAAACTTAAATCCGAACAGTTACATCTCATTACAACTCTTCCCACAACGATTACTCTGCACTGTAAGAATGATAATAACAATGACGACGGGAGGCCCGCCATACCCCGAATGTAAGTACTCTACAACGATGGGACTATACCATCGATAAGCCTCGAGAAACGGAGCTTCCCAAACGAATCGTGATCCTAAGGCGAGGATCGACGATCGTGTACCTCTACTGCGGCGTGAACGCGGCCCGGCGAGGTCGATAACAGTACCAAGTGAAAATCAAAATATCAGAATGAAATCATAATAGTCTACATAAGCGAAGACATATATGATAACCAATTTACGATACACATGTAGCGATATGTCAAGTCAGGGACTCACGCCCTCAAAGTCATTACTCAAATACAACAATGGGTCTCACGCCCACCACATCAATCATGTCCGTGGAATACCTTCTCATCGCGGCGATCATGATGTAATAACACCAAAGTACACATGAACACCGTGTCCCACCGTGTCATAATAAAACCGTCACGGTAAGTACGAGGGCATATCCGACTACTAAAACCCACGCAGTACCAACAATCTCAGAAACTATATCACGGTCTTTCTAGACCGCACTAAATGATCGGCCGCCACTCGCCTCGGTATCAATGTGCGCGTCTAGTCCTCGAGCATACCGCTCGCGCATAAAGCCTACATAGGCGCGTAGGTATTCCTCGCGTCGGGGCGGCTAACCCCTGCACCTCTCGACTCCGCATCCGCATAGTCTCATAGACGCGTAGTCACGCATCGCGTAGGGCATCCTCGCGTCGGGATAAAACACCGGAATGATCAATCTCGGAGCATACCGCGCTCGCGTAGTCACACTGACGCGTAGCCGTATAGACCGCGTCGGTGTGGCACCTCGGTATATCAAGTCGGGGTATGTGATAATATAACGATCTGGCTTATCATTAATCAACATAAGCACGCAAGGAAACCGCTTTACACAAACATCATAAGACACTAACACACGTAGCATCATAACATGATTACTTATCAAACCAATCAAGAAAGTATTACAAGGCTATCACAAACCAACATAGTCAAGTTATTCACCCAAGGTACTTTCTATTTTATGACAACAAGTTCGGTTTTAACCCCAAAGTACTTCATACATTAATTCTTTAAAAGATCCGCTTCTTTCACAAAAGTCACACGATACCCGTAGTATCAAAAATAGAGTGACTATCTTTTTTAAGTAACCAAACAGCTTTCCTTTTTAATATAAAGTAACAACATTCTTTTCCAAACGCGTCAAGTTTGCCTAAGTTCAATTACTCGAGTCTTTTATTTTCGAAAGGTTTCGTAGTTCATAGTTTTAATCACTTACTAATATAATTCTCCTTTAAAACAATTTGAGAAACATATGTCTTATGTGTGAGTAGGTTATTCTTGTTCATAACAATCTTATTAGAGCAGCCATGATCTAGGAAATGTAATATCATTTTGTCTCATCTTAGCTTCTATGCGGATGGAGGTTTCTTGGTTTTAATAATACTTTATTAGTCAATACATTTCCCTTTATTAAGCGGCTGTGGTTTGTTCGATACTTATTCTCATTTCCGAAATCAATATAAGGCTTTCATAAATAATTAAGTAAACCGTTCCTTTTATCCCTCTTAAGTCGTTATACCTAACTTCCCATAAAGCTAGTATAACTTCTTAATCTTTCAAAACCAAGTATTATCCTTCTTTCAAAAAAAGTTTCTTAATTCTCTTGAATTACTTCAAGATTCTTATTATTCAGGCTTAAGTCAAAAGACATTGCCGCAAAACTACGTTCGCTTAACACGTATGCGTCTACCGTACTATATATATTCTTTTAAAATATCATGCTCAAGAGGATAGGAAGAATCACATACCTCGCGACGATTATCGACTATTAGCAAAACGCTCCACGGCTATAACCCGGCTAGCCTTGTCCACCTTCCAAGTAGAACATGCTACTCGCAGAACATTCAACCTATAAAGGCCATATACGTCTCTCAACGTCTAGACTACTCAGAGAATATTCTACGGAAAAATTGGGCAAAGACTTCCCTACCCGTTAAACTACACAAGTCTCATCGCAAATACAATCCCATGTAAGTACAGTTTAATCTTCTTACAGAATATCCTTCTATTACAGTTCAATTCTCTTCTGTAATATCCTTCTATGTATCTTATATTCATTTCTATACTACTACAGTATGTAATTTCCAATTACAATAGAAGGACAAGAGTATTTACCTCGATAAGCCCAAAATTATCCAAGATTTAATGTCGATCCTGAGCAACGTTTAGCTCCTACTCTGGGTGCTTCAACCCGCTCCAAACAACCCTTAGAAGTTCTACACAACTTCTTCTTAAAACTTCTACCGGCTATGAAGATTTTCCTTAGGGTTTCATTTTGTGACTGAAGGGAAGTATAATAGTATTTCTGGGCTTTTAGTATAGGTGTAACCTTGGAATACTACAAGGTATTGGGCCAATGTATTTTGGAATAGTAACAATACTTGGAGAATACTTTTCTACCAAGGGTACTTTCTACAAGGCTCACAAAGGGGAGGGTTTCGCCAGCATAACTAGGAAGTGGGAGAGGTGCTCTGCCAGAGCTCTCAAGAGAGGGGAAGGGATTTCAAGACTTAGAAATGATTTAAGGGATGAAGAAAACCTTGAGTTAGGGGTATTTATAGGACAACCAAGGGCCAAGATCTAGCCAAGTGGTAGGCAAGTGTAGGGTGAGGATTTACCCACGTGTACCTTATCCATCTACCACACAAAATATCACAAATATCCTACCAACCTCGACCACCAATTCGTCCCACTTGCCGTCAAATAACGCCCACTTTGAGGGTGACATGTCATCCTCCCGCTGGTCCAAAATATTTCATTTCTAAAATCCGCAAAAATATAAATGACATAGCTAATTTTCCTTCGCAAGTTTTGTAAAACGCTTCGCTTGAAACGATTCTTTTCGTGTGTTGTGCACAAAATTTTCGGTCCTTGCCTAACTTAAGGCTTAAACTTTTATACGTACGCCCTCCCGTACATACTCTGGAAATACGGGGTATAACAAAAACAACTTAGGTTTTCATCTTGCGACTAATGTAAAAACGTAGCTTTTCCGGGATCTTTGTATTGAGATATCCTTATAATACCCCTAGGAACCTTGGATTTAAGTATTGTGAATTATGAACAACAAAAATTCTTGTTCTTGAGAGGGCAAACCCGAGAGATCTCTATCTCTTGCTCAAGTTTCTTGATTTTTTTCTAAGTGTTGAGACTTTTCTTGATACTAGGGTGAATATATAACAAAATTAAGGGTCAAGATTAAAACACTTGTGGGGATTGGATGAAGAAGATTTAAATATCTAGTGTCAAGTGGGCTTATTGACTTGGTCAACAATGCCAAGCCTTGGCTTTCAAGACTTGACCAATTGACCTTGTCAATTTCGTCCAAGCCCAAGTGTGGGGGGTGACACTTGTCACCCTCCCATTCGTCCATAATGCTTCGTTTCCCGACATTTTCATAATTCCGATAAATTCTACAAGTCTCAAATCTTAAAGTCCTGCTTTCTTACGTACGTTCTTATATACATGTCCTGGAATTTACGGGGCGTAACATTCTTCCTCTGACCACTCACAAACTCCAACACTGGTCTTCTCTGTGTATGTCTCTAGGTTACCTCACCAATCATCGGGGTTACTCTTGCTATGATTTATCAAGTTGTAAAATAATTATTTCACGCCATGTATTATTTGATGGGCCTCAATTCTCTTTTGCCTCACTAAACTCGCCACCTCGGCATTCCTACGACTTTCTAAATGATAGTCTGAACCCCCTTCTAATTCATCATTTACATAATCCGACATCTCAGTCCCCGGCACCCGAACACACCACGGTCAGTACGAGACACGCTTCCCACCCAGTTTCGTCGACGGTGGCCCGGAACAACCCGTCTCAGGGTGATACTGGAGCCACCTCTCGGCAAACCGAGCCTCGGCCAGCCGATCCTGCCACCCCTACCCTTCCTCCTCTTCCCGACAATTTTGTGGCACCCCTCCTCCCATCCCGCGTCCCATGGCACGCTCTCGGACAATGAAAACCCATGCCATGCACGAAATTTCCAAACCTAAATAGTTGTTTAACCTATCCGTTTTAGTTGTCCCTTTCTCTGTCCCTCGTAATCCGAATGATGCCTTATCTGACCCAAATTGGAAAGCCGCAATGATTGATGAATATAGTGCCCTTATTGATAATAAGACATGTGACCGAGTACCCCGTCCACCTAATGCTAATATTATTCATTCTATGTTGATTTTTAGACATAAAAAAAATCTGATGGTTCTTTTGAGAGGTACAAGGCCCGTCTTGTAGGTGATGACAAGTCTTAACAGGACGAAGTGGATTGTGATTAAATGGCCATCCGGTCATAAAACCCGCAACCATCCGTACCGTCTTAACCATTGCCATATCCAAGTCTTGGCCCATTCATCAGCTTGATGTCAAGAATGATTTCTTACCTGAGGATCTTTATGAAATGGTATATATGCATCAGCCTATGAGTTTCAGGGATCCTATTTATCCGAATTATGTGTGTCTATTGCGTAAATTGCTCTATGGACTGAAATAAGTTCCTCCAGCACGGTACCAGTGGTTCGCTGATTATGTCTCCTCTATCATTTTTTCACACAACGAATTCGATCATTCCCTGTTCATCTACAACAAGGGCCCATATATGACTTACCTATTATTATATATTGATGACATCATCCTCACCATATCATCTGATGTCCTCTGCCGGTCCATTATGTCTCTGCTTTCATCTGAGTTTGATGTGAAGGATCTGGGCCCTCTTAGTTATTTCTTGGGCATCTCTGTCACTCGCCATCTGGCGGCCTATTTCTTTGTAAGAAAAAATACACCGAAGAGATCATTGACTGTGAAGGCATGACGTCTTGAAAGTTATCCCATACACTAGTGAACACCAATTCCAAGCTCAGCGCTGATTCCGACCCTTCAATTTTAGACCCGACTCACTATCGTAGCCTGACTGGACCCTTAAGTACCTCACATTCACGTGACCAGACATATCCTATGTCGTGCAACAAATCTATTTTCACATGCACAATTCGACGCACGCATGTATGCCCTCAAACGTATTTTACGATACGTCAAAGGCACACTTCACTTCAGTTTACATCTATACATGTCCGCACTCACTGATCTCACTGCTTATTTTGATGCTGACTGGGGTGGGATGTCCTGACACCCGACGTTCCACGTCTGGTTACTGCATTTTTCTCGGAGATAACATATTGTCTTGGTCTTCCAAAATGCAACCTATACTATCCCGATCCAGCGGCGAAGCAGAGTACAGAGGTGTAGTCAACGTCGTCTCTGAGTCTTGTTGGATACGTAACCTTCTACTTGAGCTTCACTACCCTATTGAAAATGGAACACTGGTCTACTGCGATAATATTAGTGCAATATATCTTTTCAAAATCTCGTCCAACATCAGCGCACCAAACACATTGAGATGGACATTCATTTTGTTCGCAAAAAAGTTTCTCGTGGTCAAGTTCGTGTCCTTCATGTTCCTTCTAGATATCATATTGCCGACATCTTCACCAAAGGACTTTCACACATACTGTTTGATGATTTTCGAGCCAGTATCAGTGTTCGTGAGTCTCCCGCTTCGAATGCGTGGGTGTAATAGAATATTCACAAAATATTCTTACATTAATTGTATATCTCTTATTTTAGATAAAATTGTATTCCTATTGTAATTAGTTTCCTATTTTATGTAAAATTATATTTCCTATTGTAATTAGATTGATTAGTTAACTAGTTTAGATATTTTTGTACTACTATATATATTGTACATTATTGATGAATAAAATCAAGGAACATGTTCCTTTAATTTTAACACTATCAACGCTAGGGAGATTACTTGCGTTAGATCAAGTTACTAATTCATCTAATTACAAAGAATTACCTTTAAATACCTTAAAATGACTTTATAATGTCGTGTAATAATGTTTAAATACTTTCGAAAACACCTTCTCTATCTTTCAAGGTTAAGGTAAAATTTGTGCATACTTTTACCCTCCACAAAAATTCACTTAAAATGACTTTGTCGTCGTTGTTGTTAATGTATATAACTTACTTACAATGAGCTAAATGTGATGCCCCTATTACCAGGATATGTTGTGGTGGAGCAGCGCTACATGGACTCAAAGTTACAACCGGCTAACGATGATCACCCATCGCACGATGTTTATCAAGGCCAGATGTTTGTAAAGGAGGTGTACGAAACTCTAAGGGCAAGCCCACAGTGGAACCAAACACTTCTTGTGATTACCTACGATGAGCATGGTGGGTTCTTTGATCATGTCCCTACACCTGTCAGTGGGGTCCCCAGCCCAGATGGAATTGTAGGACCCGACCCGTTTGATTTTAAGTTTGATAGATTGGGTGTTAGAGTTCCTACTATTATGATCTCTCCTTGGATCGAAAAGGACACAGGTATAATCACTTTTAACTCCCTAATACATATACTAATTTGCTATTATTGTTTCTCCCCCCCCCCCCTCTATTTTACAATTTACACTCACATTTAATTATAATTTTTTTATATTATTAGGTCATATGAAAAGTAGTTACATAAAGCAGCTCGTAAAGTGAAAGTAGTAACATGAAAAATAAGACAAAAAACCTGCTATAATATGTTATATTATTGCTAATTGCAAAATTTCTTTACATGATCGATATTTTAAAGTTAAACCCAAAGAAAAATAGCACTAAGATTAAGAGAATGTAGATTAATGGTTTGATTTTCGATTTCTTATTTATTGGAACAAGATTTATATTATATATAAAAAACATAGTAAATCATGTAGTTAAAATATTTGAAAATTTATTGAAAGAATAGTAAAAATCTTGTAAACCAAGTTCCCTTTGCTCTATGTTTAGCTTAGTAGATAGATATTGAGCTACATTTGCTAAGAGAGTAATTAATATAATCTTTACTTCTTAGAGGGTTTGAATTGACTTTTAACTTATTTTGTACATTTTTAGCCTAAAAATAAGTGTTTAAAAACACTTTTTATCTCACCCAAACACCTCAAAAAATAAAAAAGAACTCAAAAGCCAAAAAATACTTAAAATAAGTCAATACAAACATCCTCTTAATCGTAACTTTATAATGACCAATAAATGCCTAATATTTATTTGGAATATTTCTAGCATACGTCAAAATAATAAGTGCATGATATATATCTCTTGTGTACATTTATTACTCAATTATAATTAATTAACATTTTAATATTAATACTAAATTTGGATAATTTTTTCTATTTAACATAGTTTTTAGTTATTTTAACTTACTATAACTAGAGGTGTCAAAACGGGCTATCCCAGTCCATTTTTTACTGAAGGGCTCTAAAATCATAGCCCAACCCCGCCCTATGCGAGTTTCGGGCTAGGACGGGCCAGCCCTTTAAAACAATTTTTTTCGAAATAACATCTCTTAAGTAACTTTTTATACAATCTGGACACGGATTTTTTTGCAGTCTAAAATAAAATTTTCTATCACATTATTCTCTCACGAACCCACATTACAAAAACACATACATTCAAAAGAACAAATGTAAATTACTATCTTATTCATTAATTCAAGTCACATCCAAAAGAAATTAAACATAATATGATTTCTGAAATTAAAAAGTATAACTTTAGTTTCTAATTTATTGATCAATAATTAGTACTTTCTTTTTTCCTTCATTAATTTTTATCTTTTTATTTAATTTACTTATAATTTTATTTAAAATAAAATAATTTATTAATTTTTCTAGCCTCAAGGGCTGGCCTCGGCCCAACCCTTGAGGTCGGCAGGCCAAGAGAGGTTCGACTCTTGAGCCTCATTTCTAAAAGGGCCAGAAAAATCATGGCCTAACCATATTATAAAAAGGGTTGGGTTAGGCTAGCCTCGCGGGTCAAGCCCATTATGAAAGTTTCGAGTTGTGAGTCCTTTTGAATAGCGGAATACTTTTTAAAACATTGGTTCAGAATGCTTTTTTCAAAAATCTAATAAATTGAGCTTGATATGAACTTTTAGATCTCATCAGAGCCATTTTAATCGGCGGAACTGGACCATAGAGGAGACTCAAGGTATTCTTTTACAGGTTAACAACCCCGATGGATGTTATCTTAACTCAAAACATACCCATAAAAACGCCTTAACGCCACTATAGCTCAGCGAGCTAAAATAGGGCAATCAGCCTAAGCTTCAGATATTCTGCTTGGGTTATTCTCTACCAAACTTTTGTATTTCCTCACATGGTTTTCTACTAATTAAAGCATTATTACCATGATACCTCCGTAATCTAGTGCAACATAGTTCAACACAATGTATTTAGTCTTTTATTTCGGCTAAATATGATATATAAAGATAAAAAATTTAAAACAAAAATTAAAATTACCTAAGTTCCTGAGGTTGTGCTCAGAAGAGGAAGATGTACCACAAACTTTTTATTATATGGGAGAGTTTTTACAAAATAGGGAGAGTTGTTGGCCAAAGCCTGCCTCTGAAAGTAAAATATAAATCCTTTATATAGAGGATTTGCTACACAAATAACAAAATTAAAAAATTAAAGGGTCCACAACATGTGGCCGTCAAAACAGTAAAAAGTGGCCCATATCATTAATGGCCAACATGTAGTACACTTATTGTTTCTCCTTTATAAAAGCAGATTCACCTTTATTAAAGTTATTGTGTCGTTTTTCTCTCGAATAATGTCGCGGGGTCCATTGCTTTATCAGATTTTGTCTTTGTCCTTGGATTTGTCTAAGGTGGAGGATTCCTCCATTTATCCTGATAGTCCTCAATGTTAAAGTCTGCATCATATGAGTCTTGAGATTCTTCCTCAGTAATGACTTGACGACATTGATGTGTCCGAGGGGAATTCCTCATCTAGATTTCTAATTAAATCTTTCTTAACTTCTGCCATATAAGAAGCTATGCTTTCTGATCTTGAAATTACTCCTTTTTTTTTAATTTGTAGTCTCATTGCAATTTGCTTGAACGGACTATTAGTCTCGAATTGCTGGACATTTTCTTTCAATTCTTTATAATGGGTAATGGTAGTAGTAACCGGGTCTATTAGTTCTTGCCCATTTAAGAGGCCATCCTTGATTTTTTGTAAGAGCTTTTTCTATAACCTTGTATAAAAAGTTCGATGAATACAAGGTATATGTTGCGGGGTATAATTCAATTCCACTGACCATCTCATTATCCAGGGGATGGAAAATTCAACGAAGAAATGCATATTAGCAATTCCTTTAATAACCATTTCATTATTTTCCCATTCTATAATTTTGGGACACTTCAATCCATTGTGTATAAACTTTTGAATTGCTGAGGTAAAATTGTTGTAGATGGACCATAATTAATCCACCATTGTCAAAACTAATTTGGAATATTTTGTTTATAAATATGTGAACAGATCTTTATAAACCAGAAATGCTTTTTATTAGGATTTTCATAGAAAAAAGTTTTACAAAAACTTTTCACGTAATTCCAATAATTGAATTCTACGTGGACTTTCTGTTCTGGATGGAAATATTCACTTTCCTTCATTCTACTGAATCCGCAACAATCCAAAACATAAAGTTGGGATTACGTGGACAATTTTTATAAAACTTTTCTTTGTGAAAATCCTAATAAAAAGCATTTCTGATTATAAAGATCTGTTCACATGTTTATACACAAAATATTCCAAATTGGTATTGGCAATGATGGATTAATTATGGTCCATATACAATTATTTTACCTCAGCAATTCAAAAGTTTATACACACGATGGATTGAAGTGTCTCCCAAAATTATAGAATGGGAAAATAATGATACGTTATTAAAGGAATTGCTAATATGCATTTCTTCGTTGAATTTTCCACCCCCTGAATAAGGAGATGGTCAGTGGAATTGGGTTATACCCCGCAACATATACCTTGTCTTCATCGAACTTTTTATACAAGGTTATGGAAAAAGCTCTTACAAAAGACCAAGGATGGCCTCTTAAATGAGCAAGAACTAATAGACCAGGTTACTACTACCATTAATCATTATAAAGAATTGAAAGAAAATGTCCAGCAACCCGAGACTAATAGTCTGTTCAAGCACATTGCAAGGAGACTACAAATTAAAAAAAGGAGTAGTTTCAAGATCAGAAAGAATAGCTTCTTATATGGCATAAGTTAAGAAAGATTTAATTAGAAATCCATATGAGGAATTTCCATCGGACACCTCAATGTCGTCCGGTCATACTGAGGAAGAATCTCAAGACCCATATGATGCAGACTTTGACATTGCGGACTATCTCAAAATATTTCAGGATAAAATGGAGGTCCTCCACCTCAGATAAATCCAAGTGCAAAGACAAAGTCTGATAAAGCAAGGAACCCCGCGACATTATTCGAGGGAAAACGATAGAATAACTTTAATAAAGGTGAATCTGTTTTTTAAAGCAGAAACAATAATTGTACTACATGTCGGCCATTAATGATATGAGCCACTTTTTAGTGTTTTGACGATCACATATTGTGAACCCTTTTATTTTTTAATTTTGTTGTTTTGTGTACCAGATCCTCTATATAAAGGATATATATATTTTACTTTCAAAGGCAGACTTTGGCCAACAACTCTCCCTATTTTGTAAAACTCTCCTTTATAATAAAATGTTTGTTGTACATCTTCCTCTTCTGAGCACAACCTTAGGAACTTATGTAATTTTAATTTTTGTTTTGGATTTTTTATCTTTATATATTGTCACGCCCTTTTTCGGCCGCGACTTTTTTCTAGCGAGCCCTTCTCCTGCTTAAGTAAAATGTTAGAAAAATAGATAAAAGTGCTAAATATTTAAAAGAATGTTAAAGTGCTAAAGTTTTAAAAGTAAAGGGGTGCTAAATGCTAAAAGGTTGCTAGGGAGTGCTAAAATGCTAAAAGGTAAAATGCTAAAGGGTTGCTTAAAAGTGCTAAGGGTTCGCGGAGTCGCCACCTAATTAATTGGGTGAATTAGGACACCTAATTGTTAACTAGTTTAAAGTAACATTAACTCCATTTTAATGGTCTGCTAAGCTTAATGAGATTCTGGGTAAGTGTTCTTTATTAATCTAGAGGGAAGGAGTTAGGCACCCTCTAAGATCCGCTAACTTGCGGTTGTCCTGCCAAACCTAGGGTAATTATTATGTTTAAAATGCGTGTTTTGAAAATATAAAAGATGCTTCAAAATGTTTTATAAGAATGCATGTTGATAAAGCTCATAAGACTAGGGCAAAATGTAAATGATGCTAAGATTATTTATGGACTAATTATGTATGCATGCAAAGGTTATTTACGGCCTAATCATGTATACTGCAAGCTAAATTAATCTTGCTTAACATGCATATAATATTACATAAGAGGTGCTTTAAAATGATTCTTGAGAGTTTTAGGAAGAAATCTGTTATGGATTTTAATAAGACAAAAACGTTGGTTTTATGATGCAAGTTAAATCATTTAGATCATTTTTTGCAGAATTTAGACATGCCTAACAGTCCTATAAGACAAATATAGAAGGAGTGCGTTTCTAAGTTTAAGTTACCTTCCCACCTCATATGTTCAAAGGCTAATTGCTAGAAGTTCTCTTATTAATTACAAAATTAACTAATAAAATTACAATAAACAAATAAAGGCATAAAATGAGATAAGGAGGTTAAGAGAGTGAAAGGATTGGAGCGGATGACTCCGTCCTATTTGTTTTTCTAGGAATTTCTGAAGCGGGAATGCGAATGCGGATGCACATAGACGCGGGTTGCCCTTTGAAATGGCTCGCGATGAGTCTCGCCGTGAGACTTTATTTTGCTCCGGTGCGTTTCATGTTAAAATAAAGAAAGATAAGGATTAGTACACGCTCAATTTATTTGAACCATAAAAATCTACACACACACACAATCTAGTTTATACCTAATCAAAACATAAAGATGGGTAAATCAGCAGGTAAAGCGGCATTGTAATAACAAACCAACCAGAGGATACGGTGGTGAGTGAGCTTGAAATAGAAAGTTAACACACGCTTCATACTTCATGACTAAACTGTGGGATCAGTAAAAGATAAACCACAATGGGACTAGTCTGTCACATGTAAAACAAAAATAGAGAAATCTAAATGCTAGGGGAAAGTGCAGTCACGGTATAATGCGAGGCGTAGACTTGTGGGCTTAAGACAGAACAGTTATATGTAGAGGCCAAATGTGAGATGCAAACAGAGGCTATAACTTACTTAGTTCAAATGAAACAATTTGAACCATTTATGAGGCCAGTTCTACCTTGTTTAATGCTTTCTAAGGTAAGATTGCATCCTTAATATACCGAATGGTTACACCTTTGAATGCCAACAGTGAATACACCACCTGCATAGTCAAAATCAACATTACAAACAGTTCCATAAACCTGACTCTTAAAGCCCTAGATAGATAGTTTAATAATCATAGTGTTTCAAGCTCAATATGGACACCACATAAGGTCTAAACTCAATGAAATATACCAGAACAAGCGCATATAAACTATGAAATATACGAGGCAACACCGCGATCTCAAGAAAGCGAAATATCGTAAAGTTTATGATTTCAACACTAAATTACTCCCTGAACGTATCATACCACATGAGACATTTTAAGTGTGACTCGCAACGGGGATTGTGACTTTCTATGGCATGAAAATAGCTTAAAAGATGCAACATACTAATGTAGATACCATTCGACCCTTAAAAAATGAACGATAACTACTCTATCCAGCCATGTATACAAGTGTCGACAACTGCTAGTGAAACGCATCGGTAATCACCATCGCGAATGCTAATAACAATCAATGTTATCTAAACAGGTTCTGCGATTAGCTTAATAAGCATAAATAACGATTAATATTAGCCAAATGTATATTCAATCCGTCATATCAAGAAAACATATTGTACACATTGATGCCAAACGAATTTAAGACTGAAAGGGTGATAATTTTACCTTCTACGGGCAGCGAACCGAGGCAGCGTATCAAGTCGTCGGTCCACTCGACGGGTTTTGCGATGCGAATGAAAAGGCAAGGTTTGTTTTGCTGATTTCTTGGGCTAGATTGGAAAGAGAAGGGTTTCGAACTTCCTATTCGTGCGATGCTAATGGTGCAGGTCTGAGCCGCTTCCTTCCCGATGTTCTGCCGCTCGGGTTGTTGGATCTGCTGTGGGTGTCCAATCGATTGCCATCCGACTGCTGCCCCGACTAAGCTCTGCCCTGCTCCTATTGCTCTGCTCGCATGGATAAAACCATTGCTACCTCACTGAGCTCTGCCGTCTGCGCTCTACTCTGCTCTCGTTGTCCTCTTCGAATCGTTTTCTCCTCTTTCTTTCCCATCGATGCCTATTGCATGTGCTTTTATAATGCCCTCGTTTGGGTTCTAAGTTGGTAAGCATTTAAGGCTGAGATTTCTATGCCTATTCTTACTTCTGATTTCGCACGATTCGTACTTGATATGATAAGGTAAACGATTTGGAAGGATTTGTTTGATGGATATGGTAAGGAAAAATTTGTCAGTGCGTGGATAAAGGAAAGTCCCGGATTCTCCGGCGAGAAATCCGGGCGTGGCGGCGATTGAAGCTTAGGTTTTTAGGGTTCTATCTTTAGGTTTTTTCTAAGAAATTTGTTGAAGGGGAAGGGATAAGCGCTGAGGGAGTGAGGGGAAATAAGGCTGATGGGCGTGTGGGCTTGCGGGTGTGGGCCGGGTAGGTAGTGGGCTAGCGGATTAAGGGTTTTTGGGCTGCGTTTAGGTATTAATTTGGGTAGAGTTTTAAGTGTATTAATTTTAATTAGGTATTTAATTTTAGGTGCTTAATTAGTCAATTAATTAGTGGTAAATTAAATTAATAAATTGTGATTAAATTATTTTAGGTGCTTAGATAATCTAATTGTTATAATAATAAATGCGGACGTGCTATTAGTGCTTAATATTTTAGAATGCGGCGCTATCATTAAAACTTATTTATTACGCGTATCCTGCGAATTTAAATTGAATTTATTTAAATGCTAAATGCAGGTATGATATTTAAGGATTGCTTAATGCTTTTAAAATCTTATTTATTGTGCATTATTATTTAATTAAAATAAGTTATGAAATTGCTTTGTATTAATAAATGAGACTATGCTACTTGACACGACGTCTTTGCTAAATTACTTATTTTATGTATTTATTATTAATTAAGAATCGTTTGATAGTACTTAAAATTAATAAATGCGGGCGCGAGACTCTAAGTGCTTAATACTCTACGTAAAAAATGCGAAGTTATTATTAAATTGCTTATGTATGCCTGTATTAATATTTTATCACTGCATTTTATTATAATAAAAAAATCATAAAAATTATTTTACAAAATTAGTCTAGTTTTATAAATAATGGTAGACGGAGGGTCAAAATTGGGTGTCAATAACTTGTCCCTCTTTGTATGGAGATGATGGAAGAATCTTCTGACAAAGACGCTGACTCATGCCAATTTTGTCTCGATCCTCGTGGATTGCAAAAAGTTGGGCGGTAGACGCGTGAAAAATTAAAATCATCCCGATGTCGAGTTATGGCGACACTTTGGGTTGCCAGTCAAATGCGAAGCGCTAACGCGGACTCAAAATTTGTCCGAGTGTCGAGTTATGACGACACTGGGTTACCATGGTCGAAACACCAGGGCGGGCTAACGCGGACTCCAAATTTATCCCAGTGTCGAGTTATGACGACCTTTGGGTTACCATGGTCGAAACACTGCGGCTAACGCGGACTCAAAATTTGTCGATGTCGAGTTATGATGACCTGGCTATGGTGCAAAAATAAAAATAAGCGGCTTGACACAGGGTGTCTGCTATGGCTTATGGTCTTTGGGTTCTATGGTGATGTGGAGCGAGTGGGCCGACGCTGAGGCCGCCGCCGTTCGTTGGGAAGGTTGGCCCCGACAAATTGCCCGGTCAGAAGAGAAAATCCACGTTGTGCTCTGCTCGCACGCTAAGACTTAAACAAGCGGTTAGTGCATAAGCGTTAAGGTAAAATGATGATCGTAATTTTAAAAGTAAAGTGAGTGAGTAGAAAATGTTATCCGCAAAAATCGATGCATTGTGTTGATGCGATCTGCAAACGTTGTGGCTTTCGTCGCATGCACGTGTTCGCGATAGTGAATGCGGATATGTAGCCTCACTGCTGTCCTCGTAGACTAAAGCTCGAAAGAGTTAGTGCATAAATCGCAAGAGGAATAATAAAGCATGAGTAAGAAATGTAATTTCGAGAGTATAGAAATCGTCCCTGCGTGGATGTGATATGCTGATGATGGCATCGTTTTCGGGCTTGTTGTCTTGATAAGCGTCGTCATTTGTTTGGGCGTGTTGATCTTTGGCGTCGTTGCGTAGGCGTATTATTCTTTGGCGTCGTGCGTGGACTTCTTTGTCTTGTCGCGTCGTTACTGGGCGATGTTCTTCTTTGGCGTCGTTCGCGTGAACTTCTTTGTCTTGATACGTCGTTACTGGGCGATGTTCTTCTTTGGCGTCATTCGTAGACTTCTTTGTCTTTGATAACGTCGTTGCACTGGGCGATATTCTTCTTGGCGTCATGCGTAGACTTCTTTGTCTTGATAACGTCGTTACTGGGCGATGTTCTTCTTTGGCGTCGTTGCGTGGACTTCTTTGTCTTGATGCGTCGTTACTGGGCGATGTTCTTCTTTGGCGTCATTGCGTGAACTTTGTCTTGTCGCGTCGTTGCTTGGGCGATGTTCTTCTTTGGCGTCATTCGCGTGAACTTCTTTGTCTTGTCGCGTCGTTACTGGGCGATGTTCTTCTTGGCGTCATTCGTGCTTCTTTGTCTTGATGCGTCGTTACTGGGCGATATTCTTCTTGGCGTCATTCGTAGACTTCTTTGTCTTGTCGCGTCGTTACTGGGCGATATTCTTTTTGGCGTCGTTCGTGGACTTCTTTGTCTTAAATGTCGTTACTGGGCGATCTTCTTTGGCGTCATTCGTGGACTTCTTTGTCTTGTCGCGTCGTTACTGGGCGTGTTCTTCTTGGCGTCATTCACGTAGACTTCTTTATCTTGATACGTCGTTATGCGGGCGATGTTCTTCTTTGGCGTCATTCGCGTAGACTTCTTTGTCTTGTCTTGTCGTTACTGGGCGATATTCTTCTTGGCGTCATTGCGTGAACTTGCGGTCTTGTAGCGTCGTTACTGGGCGATATTCTTTGCTTGGCGTCATTCGCGTCCAACTGCGGTCTTGATACTTGTCGTTATCACGGGCGATGTTCTTCTTGGCGTCATTCGTAGACTTCTTCTTGGCGTCGTTCGTGGACTTCTTTGTCGATAACGTCGTTACTGGGCGTGTTGTTCTTTGGCGTCATTCGTAGACTTTCTTCTTGGCGTCGTTGCGTGGACTTCTTTGTCTTGATAACGTCGTTGCTGGGCGTGTTCTTCTTGGCGTCGTTGCGTGGACTTCTTTGTCTTGTCGCGTCGTTACTGGGCGTGTTCTGCGTGGCGTCATTGCGTGAACTTCTTTGTGCGGATCGCGTCGTTACTGGGCGATGTTCTTCTTTGGCGTCGTGCGTAAACTTCTTCTTGGCGTCGTTGCGTGGACTTGTTGTCTTGTCGCGTCGTTCACTGGGCGATATTCTTCTTTGGCGTCATTGCGTAGACTTCTTTGTCTTGTCGCGTCGTTACTGGGCGTGTTCTTCTTTGGCGTCGTTCGTAGACTTCTTTGTCTTGATAACGTCGTTGCACTGGGCGTGTTGCTGCTTTATACGTAGAATAAATGCCCGCAAGCTAAGCGAGAAAGCGTTAGTGTATACTGTTTTAAGCGAAATGATAAATACATATGAGAAGTGCAACTTTATAGCGAGATGTCGTCACGATCGCGGATGAATGCGAGATGTTGTCCTTGCGGACATGCTAAATGTCATGGCGAATTGCCGTGATGCCTTTGTTGGGTGCGATCGTTGGTTGCAAATTTGACTTTATGCCCAGCGATCGCGCTAGCCCATTGCGAGTCGAGTTCTCGACGTTGATTATCGATGCCTTTTACGCCTGCTGCGATGCGGACTTTGAATTTTGGATTTTGTCATATCCTCTGCCTCTCTTTGTTTCTTTCTGCGAAGAAACTTCTGCGTATTTTCTGCTTGGCTATTGCACTTTCTACTTCATAATATGAAAAGACTGCGCTCAAAGAAAATTTGTGAGTTTTTTTGGGGTCGGTCGTATTTGACTTCCGCCTTGTTCCTCGATATCCGCGTGCTGCTGTTTTGAACTTGCCATTTATGCAGTTTCCTACATTGTCCCGATTTTGAAAGAGTGTCCGCCTAAAGTGGGTCTTAATGTAGTCTTGTATCTTATGTGTATTCTTGTCATTTTGAGCGAAGGAAAGTTTCCAATGGTGTGGCCAAGCCGAAGCTATTTAGGCGCTACGTATCCCCGTGGGAATCGTGTCATGGCGTAGTTCATTCAAGCGAATATTGGGTAAAATTCTAAAGGTGGGGCCGAGTAGATGTGGCCGCCTACGTATCCGCCAAGGGAATCAGGTCGAACGTAGTTCATATAAGCAAAAAAGAACATTATTAAAGCTTAAATACGAGTTTGTCTTTTTATTAATCTGCTAAGCTAAATTGCTCTTTCTTATCCAAGACTCTGGCGGACGGAACAAGTGGTGCAAATCCAACCAATCGCGCCTTCTCTGCATCGAGGATGGTGGTCTTCGTGCTCTGCGTCGGTATCTCCTTCTTTTGGCTTCTGCGTGGTGCATGCTTGGATAAGCGATCGATTCAAGCGGTGCACTACGCCGAGGAACACCTCTTCCTTTGGGGTTCATTGTACTCGTTGGGGTAGGCCTCCTCCACTGAATGACTCCTCATGATCGGCTCCTTACTTTGTCTGCGAGTGTATAACACCTTCCCGTATGCGTGTCAGATGGCTCCGAATGGTATCTGTGACTTTTTTCCCATCGCGAGCTTTGGACTTGGGATTGGGCACATGCTGGAATTGGTTGGAGTATCCCGCAAACCTCGACCTCTCGTACAAGCTGCGACAAAGGCTCGGCTAAATGGGTGTATACTTTGGTGGCCTTTCGTGGCATTTAGGCGGTGCGAAGATGTTTGGTGGGCGGGCTTTTAGGTACGTGGCGTATACACGTGTGGGTATCGCAAGGGATTGTCATATGTATTGCGAAAATAGGTTTGTGGTGGCCTTTGGTTTGTGTTTAGCTGGAGTACGTTAGGCATTCGGTTTTGTGTAGGATATATGGGTGCATTGTATATTGGCTGAATGAGATATGTAATGTAGCATCGTAATAATTTGGAGGTTTTATTTGTTTTGGTTATTTGCGATGTGAGTGCTCGTAAGGTTCTTGAGCCTTTTGATTTGACTGCCGGGAGTTGCCATTTCTTTGTAGTAATTGTGCGGAGTGTTCGATCGGTGCTGCTTTCTTTTCTCGAGACCCTGCTTTGCTATAGGAACCAAGGCGGGTTCGGCTCGTTACCTCAAATGCCCTTGAATCGGTCATGTCGCTGGACCGTGCCTTTGATCTTGTGAAATATTGATGCTTTGTCATTGCTTAGTCAAATACAAATCGACCTTTGGGGGAGATGATAAATCCTTTAGACAACATGTAGCAAACTGCGTTAGTGTAAAGCACGTGATTTTGCAAAAGTGTAAATAGCATTTAGCAAGTACATGTTGCACATAAATTATCGCATTGCAAGCGAGTTCTAACATGCATGGGGACCTCTTTGTACCAGAGGCAGGCCTAAACGTCACATATGCGAGGTCATGATAAATTTGTCCAAGTCGTCCAACTATAATGCCTTTGTTGGGAATGACAACCAAATGACGGTGCACTTTTCCCAATTTCAGCATGTCATGATTAGGCTTGGATTTGTCTGTCATTGCCACGCTACACGTAATATCTTTGGTTGATCGTTGGGTTGAAATCGTCGACAAGTTTGGTGTCTTCCTAATTGTGGTGTCGATGCGAGGACCAGCTAAGGTAAATGCATCATGCCACTAAAATAAAGTGGTATAGCTACATCTTAAGTTTCTAAGATTTGGCTTTTCTAGGCGAGGTTCCCAGGCGGACAACTCGTGAGAAGGCTCGCGGTGCAGAACGAACCGATCTAACCAGCGCGATCGCCAACTCTCCTAAAATTTGGATATTTTTGAAAGAAATTCGCGGGTGAGAAGCACACCAATAGTGAGTGTGTGATAGTGTGAATTTTCCAGAATGGAAGAAATATGAGCGGAATGCCAGTTTAAGGAAAGCAGTAAAGCATGTAGCAATTAAAATAAATAAGACAAAATATAGCACACAAAAATTAAATGCAAAAACAATGCCAAATAATAACCCTAGGTACATTGCAGTTAAGAACCTAAAATCCCATGGAGTCGCCATTTACATCATACGCCTTTTTAGTAGCGACTTTTTCTAGCGAGCCCTTCTCCGCTAAGTAAAATGTTAGAAAAATAGATAAAAGTGCTAAATATTTAAAAGAATGTTAAAGTGCTAAAGTTTTAAAAGTAAAGGGGTGCTAAATGCTAAAAGGTTGCTAGGTAGATCTAAAATGCTAAAAGGTAAAATTCTAAAGGGTTGCTTAAAAGTGCTAAGGGTTCGAGGAGTAGCCACCTAATTAATTGTGTGAATTAGGACACCTAAATGTTAACTAGATTAAAGTAACATTAACTCCATTTTAATGGTGCCTTTAAGCAATGAGATTCTGGGTAAGTGTTCTTTATTAATCTAGAGGGAAGGGGTTAGGCACCCTCTAAGATCCGCTAACTTGCGGTTGTCCTGCCAAACCTAGGGTAATTATTATGTTTAAAATGCGTGTTTTGAAAATATAAAAGATGCTTCAAAATGTTTTATAAGAATGCATGTTGATAAAGCTCATAAGACTAGGGCAAAATGTAAATGATGCTAAGATTATTTATGGACTAATTATGTATGCATGCAAAGGTTATTTACGGCCTAATCATGTATACTGCAAGCTAAATTAATCTTGCTTAACCTGCATATAATATTACATAAGAGGTGCTTTAAAATGATTCTTGAGAGTTTTAGGAAGAAATCTGTTATGGATTTTAATAAGACAAAAGCGTTGGTTTTATGATGCAAGTTAAATCATTTAGATCATTTTTGCGAGAATTTAGACATACTATGATCTATAAGACAAATATAGAAGGAGTGCGTTTCTAAGTTTAAGTTACCTTCCCACCTCATATGTTCAAAGGCTAATTGCTAGAAGTTCTCCTATTAATTACAAAATTAACTAATAAAATTACAATAAACAAATAAAGGCATAAAATGAGATAAGGAGGTTAAGAGAGTGAAAAGTTGGAGCGGATGACTCATCTATTTGTTTTTCTAGGAATTTCGGCGGGAATGCGAATGCGGATGCATAGGCCGGGTTGCCCTTTGAAATGGCTCGCGATGAGTCTCGCCGTGAGACTCTTTATTTTGCTCCGGTGCGTTTCATGTTAAAATAAAGAAAGATAAGGATTAGTACACGCTCAATTTATTTGAACCATAAAAATCTACACACACACGTAATCTAGTTTATACCTAATCAAAACATAAATATGGGTAAATCCCAGTAAAGCGCAGCATTGCCGCAACAAACGA
Source organism: Przewalskia tangutica (assembly GCA_029844215.1). Taxonomy (NCBI): domain Eukaryota; kingdom Viridiplantae; phylum Streptophyta; class Magnoliopsida; order Solanales; family Solanaceae; genus Przewalskia; species Przewalskia tangutica. Next base: position 97,358,780 of record CM056731.1, read on the forward strand.
CCCAACAAGTGGATACTGTGGTGAGTGAGCTTGAAATAGAAAGTTAACACACGATTCATACTTCATGACTAAAGCGTAGGATCGGTAAGATAAACCACAATGGGACTAGTCTGTCACATGTAAAACAAAAATAGAGAAATCTAAATGCTAGGGGAAAGGGGGGTCTGGTCACAGTATAATGCAGAGGCAGAACTGTAGACTTGTGGGCTTAAGACAGAACAGTTATATGTAGAGGCCAAATGTGAGATGCAAACAGAGGCCATAACTTACTTAGTTCAAATGAAACAATTTGAACCATTTATGAGGCCAGTTCTACCTTGTTTAATGCTTTCTAAGGTAAGATTGCATCCTTAATATACCGAATGGTTACACACTGAATGCCAACAGGGAATACACCACCCAGACATAGTCAAAATCAACATTACAAACAGTTCCATAAACCTGACTCTTAAAGCCCTAGATAGATAGTTTAATAATTATAGTGTTTCAAGCTCAATATGGACACCACATAAGGTCTAAACTCAATGAAATATACCAGAACAAGCGCATATAAACTATGAAATATACGAGGCAACACCGCGACAGTCTCGAAGAAACTGAAATATGCATCAAAGTTTATGATTTCAACACTAAATTACTCCCTGAACGTATCATACCACATGAGACATTTTAAGTGTGACTCGCAACGGGGATTGCGACTTTCTATGGCATGAAAATAGCTTAAAAGATGCAACATACTAATGTAGATACCATTCGACCCTTAAAATACGAACGATAACTACTCTATCCAGCCATGTATACAAGTGTCGACAACTGCTAGTGAAACGCATCGGTAATCACCATCGCGAATGCTAATAACAATCAATGTTATCTAAACAGGTTCTGCGATTAGCTTAATAAGCATAAATAACGATTAATATTAGCCAAATGTATATTCAATCATATCAAGAAAACATATTGTACACATTGATGCCAAGCGAATTTAAGATCGAAAGGGTGATAATTTTACCTACGAGCGTGAACCGAGGCGTATCAAGTCGTCGGTCACTGGCGGGTTTTGCGATCACGAATGAAAAACAAGGTTTGTTTTGCTGATTTCTTGGGCTAGATTGGAAAGAGAAGGGTTTCGAACTTCCTATTCGTGCGATGCTAATGTGCAGGTCTTGAGCCGCTTCATTCCCAGATGTTCTGCCGCCAGTTGCAGGTTGTTGGTTCTGCAGGGTGTCGATCGATTGCCGTCATTGTTGCCCAGGCTAAGCTGCCTCGCTCTCTTATGCTCTGCTCGCATGGATAAAACCATTGCTACCTCACTGAGCTCTGCCGTCTGCGCTCTACTCTGCTCCCGTTGTCCTCTTCGAATCGTTTTCTCCTCTTTCTTTTCCATCGATGCCTATTGCATGTGCTTTTATATTGCCATCGTTTGTGTTCTAAGTTGGTAAGCATTTAAGGCTGAGATTTCTATGCCTATTCTTACTTCTGATTTCGCACGATTCGTACTTGATATGATAAGGTAAACGATTTGGAAGGATTTGTTTGATGGATATGGTAAGGAAAAGCTAGCTGGGATGCGCGGATAAAGGAAAGTCCCGGATTCTCCGGCGAGAAATCCGGGCGTGGCTGCGATTAAAGCTTAGGTTTTTAGGGTTCTATCTTTAGGTTTTTTTCTACGGGTTGTTGAAGGGGAAGGGATAAGCGAGAGTGAGGAAATAAAGTGATGGGCGTGTGGGCTTGCGGGTGTGGGCCGGGTAGGTAGTGGGCTAGCGGATTAAGGGTTTTTGGGCTGCGTTTAGGTATTAATTTGGGTAGAGTTTTAAGTGTATTAATTTTAATTAGGTATTTAATTTTAGGTGCTTAATTAGTCAATTAATTAGTGGTAAATTAAATTAATAAATTGTGATTAAATTACTTTAGGTGCTTAGATAATCTAATTGTTATAATAATAAATGCGGACGTGCTATTAGTGCTTAATATTTTAGAATGCGGCGCTATCATTAAAACTTATTTATTACGCGTATCCTGCGAATTTAAATTGAATTTATTTAAATGCTAAATGCAGGTATGATATTTAAGGATTGCTTAATGCTTTTAAAATCTTATTTATTGTGCATTATTATTTAATTAAAATAAGTTATGAAATTGCTTTGCGTATTAATAAATGCGACTATGCTACTTGACACGACGTCTTTGCTAAATTACTTATTTTATGTATTTATTATTAATTAAGAATCGTTTGATAGAACTTAAAATTAATAAATGCGGGCGCGAGACTCTAAGTGTTTAATACTCTACGTAAAAAATGCGAAGTTATTATTAAATTGCTTATTTATGCCTGTATTAATATTTTATCACTGCATTTTATTATAATAAAAAAAAATCATAAAAAATTATTTTACAAAATTAGTCTAGTTTTATAGCTAATGACTGGACGGGAGGGTCAAAATTGGGTGTCAACATATATCATACTTAGCCTAAATGAAAGGCTAAATACATTGTGTTGTGTTAGCGAATATTCTTCAAATATTCACAATATATATTGTATTTATTAGTAGCATATATTTAAGGTAACTTAGGATTCTTACTGTATTAAGAATCACCTTTGTACAACTATATATATTGTGATTAATGAAAGAAATCCCTAAGGGAAATTATTCCAACATCTTACATGGTATCAATAGCCTAACATCCCAAAAATCCTAGAAATTCCCCTCCCTTCTCCTACCGCCTTGATCCCCCAGCATATTGCTTCTCTTTCGGAATTTCTAACCTGTGGCTATCATGTCTCCTCCCACCTCTCCTAAACTAATGGTTCTACCTCTGGCATAGATTACACCCCTCTTCCCTCCACTAAGTCATCTTTTCATCAGGTTTTTGTTGTCACAAACATCAAGAATTTCGTCCCTATTATTCTTGATCAAGAAGACTGTCAATATTTTATGTGGGTGGAACTGTTTTATATTCATGCTTGTGCATACAACGTGCTCTACCATATTGATACGTCAATCCCTCGCCCCTCTGACATTGATGATTCAACATGGCGCTGTCTTGGCGCTATCGTCAAACAATGGATCTATGGTACCATTTCTAAGGACTTGTTGTGCACTATTCTGAAAAAAATGTGCTTTGGCACGCAAATTTTGGGTACGCTTGAAGGAAATTTTTCAGGATAACAAAAATACCAGGGCGGTGTATTTAGAGGAGCGGTTCAACAACACCCGCCTTGAGAATTTTAATAACATGATCGAATACTGCAAGCAACTGAAGCTTATTGCTGACTAACTCTCTCATGTTGGGACATCTGTTTTTGAGACTAAGATAGTACTACAACTCGTTGCAGGGTTACCAAAGGGGGAATATGATACTCTTACAGTAATAATTCAATAGGCTGATTTACTTCCATTTTTCAACAAGACACGTTCTCAATTATTGTTGGAAGAAACACGACGTGCTAAACAGGATGAGCACAATAAAAAAACATTAGCTGTTGAAAACTTGCAGTCGTTGACCACTGCTGGACCATCAGCAGCAGCAGAACCGCGGTGGAGGCATAGAAAACAGAGGTCGCGGACAAGGAAACAAGGGAAAAGGTCGAGGCAAAGGAAAAACACAACAATGTCTACACCTTCGCCAGCGGTGGCCGAATACCAGCAGCGGTGGCGAATGTCCAAAGAAGAAGCGTGACGGCCTAATGCGACAAGCGGGCGATTTGGCCAGCGATGGCGGCCGGTATCTCCTCGGCCCAAAGCCAGACCCATCTCCTCAACAGGCCCATCTGATGTCAGCCCAACAGTTTTCTTTAGCCCAGCAGATGCAACCCACTGATTTGGGCCAAGCTTTCAACACACTCACTCTACAACTGCCTGACAATAATTGGTATATGGACTCCCGAGCCACATCACACCTGACCAACTCTTCAGGTAATTTCTCCCAACTGTTTCAGTTAAAGTATCCTCAATACATTACTGTTGGCAATTGTCACCACATTCCAATTACAGGTTATGGTAATACACAAATCAAAAATCCCCATCCACCCTTCTCACTTAACCATGTCCTCTACGCCCCTCAAATTATTAAAAAGTTGATATATGTTAGGAAATTTACTCGTAATAATTGGGTGTCTGTAGATTTTGACCCTTTTGGTTTCTCTGTGAAGGATCTCAATACGGGGATAATTCTTACTCGATGTAATAGTGTGGGAGACCTCTACCCCTTCACAAACTCTTCCACTGTCAGAACTCAACAACGGTCTCACGCGTTATCTCCATCCACCTGACACAATAGGCTTGGGCATCCAGGAGATCATATTTTTTCTTTTCTTAGAAACAATCAGCGTATTAAATGTAATTATGGAAAACTTGCCCAACATTGTTTTTCTTGCCCGCTTGGAAAGCATACTCGTCTTCCTTACATATCTTCAATGAATATTACAGTTTCACCATTTGACATTGTTCATGCTGACTTGTGGACCTCTCCTGTTGTTATCTCTCTAGGTCATAAATTATATCTTGTGCTATTGGATGATTTCTCACATTTTTATGGATTTATCCTCTAAAATTCAAATCTGAAGTTTTTGCTAAATTTCTTGAGTTTCACAGATTTATTAAAACTCAGTTTGAAAAATTCATCAAATCATTTCAATGTGATAACGGACGTGAATTTAATAATTTGGCTTTCCATAATTTTTGCTTCAATGAGGCATGGTGTTATAACCTCTTGTCCTCACACCTCACCAAAATGGTAAAGTGAGCAATTATTCGTACTATTAATAACATGGTATGTACCTCCTATTTCATGCACATGCGTCGTCTTTACGGGTCTATCTTTGTCAAAATGGTAGAATACCTTTTAAATAGTTTACCTACTAGCACATTACAAAACAAGACCCCCACAAACATTTTATATCGTAGAACTCCTTCTTATGACCACCTACGGATCTTTGGCTGTATGTGCTATCCCAATATTACCTCCACCACCCCTCATAAGTTGGCTCCTCGAACTACACCCTGTGTATTCCTCGGTTTCCCACCCAATCATAAGGATTATCTGTACTATGACTTGTCCACTCGAAAATTCACATCTCTCGTCACGTCACGTTCAATGAGACGATATTTTCGTTTTCAAACCCTCAAAAATACCGAAAACCAGACTACTCATTTCTTGATGAACGATCGTATCTGACCATTCTAAGTCAACTTACCCAAATTTCGACTTGATCATGATCGCGGTGGATGCACCGATGTCGTCCTTCCAGTGAGCCCCCTCTTCGTGCAGAACTTTTAGCACCGCGGTCCCTCGAGGATGCACGGTGCTGCGCTCCATGAGCCCTCTTCGTGCGAGAACTTTTAGCATCGCGGATCCGCCGAGGATGCCGTGGTGCCCTCTTCCAGATGAGTTCAACGCTCCTCTCGCGCCCGGCCGCGGTACCGAGTATGCCGCGGTGCACCGCTTCCGATGAACTAACCTCTGAACCTATCACATCAACAATGCCACCACCCAATGTCCCCAGTCACCAAATGAAAACTCATGCCAAACACGGGATTTTCAAACCTAAAGTCCAGTTTAACCTGTCTGTCCAAACCATTTCTCCACTCCCAAAAGACCCCAAATTGGCCAAACTTGACCCTAATTGGAATGCAACCATGTCTGAGGAATATAGTGCTTTAACTAAGCGGCATACTTGAGATCTTGTCCCTAGACCAGAGGGGGTGAATGTGATTAGATGTTTGTGGCTTTTTCGTCACAAATTCAGAGATAGTGGTGTTTTGGAACGCTACAAGGCTAGACTTGTGGCAAATGACACTAATCAGCAGGAGGGCATTGACTGTGGTGATACCTTTAGCCCGGTTGTTAAACCGGCTACGATTCGTACTGTTCTTAGCATTGCTATGGGTAAGAAGTGGTCGATTCATCAGCTGGATGTCAAGAATGCATTTCTTCATAGGGATTTGAAAGAAACTGTATACATGCATCAGCCACCTGGTTTTGTTCATCCGGTTGTTCCTTACTATGTCCGTCGTCTCAGGAAGTCACTCTATGGTCTAAAGCAGGCACCTCATGCTTGGTATGACCGGTTTGCCAGGTATATTATGCAGATTGAGTTTATTTGCAACAGGTGTGACACATCTCTGTTCATTTTTCATCATGGTAGTGACATCGCTTACTTGTTATTATATGTTGATGACATTGTTCTCACTGCCTCATCTGATAAGTTGAAAAATGACATTATTGCTCTTCTCAAAATTGAATTTGCTATGACTGATTTGGGCAAGCTGAGTTACTTCTTGGGTATATCAGTCACTAGATCTGCAGATACTATGTTCCTGAGTCAGCGTAAGTATGCAGAAAAAATTGTGTTCAGAGCTAAGATGTCGAATTGCAAGGCTATGCCTACTCCTGTTGATTCGAAATCCAAGCTCGATTTACGAGGTGATCGGTTTACGATCCTACTCTCTATCGAAGTCTTGCAGTGCTCTTGAAGACTCACTTTCACCAGGCCCGACATTGCATATGCCGTCCAGCAGGTGTGTCTGTTCATGCATGCTCCGAGGGAACCCCATTTTGCTACTCTTAAGCGTATTATCAGATACATTAAGGGCAGTCCTGACTATGGGTTTACCCCTCCGCTCCGAACATGTTACTTTCCTACACAGATGCTGATTGGGCAGGGTGCCCGGACACGAGACGCTAACTTGGGCTATTGTGTGTTCTTAGGGGATAATCTGATCTCTTGGTCTGTCAAGCGACAAGCCACATTATCCCGATCCAGTGCCGAAGCAGAGTATATGTGTGTTGCTAATGTAGTTGCTGAGATCTGTTGTATCCGGAATCTTCTTTTGGAGCTGAGTTGTCCATTGCGTAAGGTGTCTATAGTCTATTGTGATAACATATCTGCTATCTATATGTCTCATAATCCGGTCCAGCATCAGCGGACCAAACATATTGAGATGGATATTCATTTTGTTCGTGAGAAGGTGGCACGTGGTCTTGTCAAAATTCTACATGTACCTTCCTCTTATCAGTATGCAGACATCTTCACAAAGAGACTACCTGCACAATGTTCACGGACTTGAGATCCGGCTGAGCATTCACCTCCTCACTCCGTCCCGAGGGTGTGTTAGCGAATATTCTTCAAATATTCACAGTATATATTGTATTTATTAGTATTATGTATTTAAGGTAACTTAGGATTCTTACTGGTATTAAGAATCACCTTTGTACAATTATATATATTGTGATTAATGAAAGAAATCCCTAAGGAAAATTATTTTAACATCTTACATGTTGAACTATGTTGCACTAGATTACGGAGGTATCATAGTAATAATGTTTTAATTAGCAGAAAAACATGTGAGAAAATACTAAGGTTTGGTAGAAAATAATTCAGACAAAATATCTAAAACTCAGACTGATGGCCCTATTTTAGGTTAGCCCGCCGAGTCATGATAGCGTTAGGGCATTTTTGTGGGTCTTTTTTGAGGTAAGATAGCATCCGCTAGATTTATTAACCCGTAAAAGAATACCTTGAGCCTCCTCTATGATTCAGTTCCGCCGATTAAAATGGTATCAGAAATCTAATAATTGAGATTTGATATGAACTTTTAGATCTCATCAGAATAAAATATATAAGCACTAAACAAACAAGATTGAATTAATTTCCACTAATTAAAGAAGAGCTAATTTGTCAAAAGTGCACCAACCCGCCGAATTGCTATGACCTTTGAAGTCACTTGTTCCCATTCCCACTCTATCCAACTTTGAATAATTGAAGAGTTTAACTTATATAAAATTTATCTTATTTTTAGTCTATCTTGAACAATTATGATTTTTTAATAGTTTGATATGTAAAATTACTGTTGGATTATATTATTTTTCTTTTTCCTTTATCGATTTAGCTTATGATATTAAGGGTCCAATTAATCCAAATTCAGGGTTTATTGAGGGGAAATCAGGAACTTTCTATTCCCAAATCCTAACCTAAAATCTCGGTAGAATGGTCTTATTTTTTTTTTTTTTTGTGAAGGCGCATGGCTTCTTTCTTCGAATCGCTGGTAAATCGATTGACGCAGCCTTCGCAAATCACGTCAGTAAACTGCACGGCTTGGCTATGTGTGTATTTCACCAAAGAAGGTTTATGCGGGGATCGAACTCGTGGCCTTGCGATCGTATTTCTCTTCTTCTTCTGTAGAAACATGCTGCGGGTGTAGAATGGTCTTATTGATTCCACTATGTATGTCTCTTAGTAGTGTATCAAGTCGGTAATGGAATATTTGTCAACAAATGAATGCTTATCTATGTGTCAACAAGTCACACATCACTTGCTGGATGTGAAATGTTTTTAAAATCCAAAGTTATTGCTGCCCCTACATCTCATCTCATGTGATGTAACATGTGACTGAATATTTTAGGAAAACGATGTGTACAAAAGTGGTCCTTTTTACAGGACAATAATGTTGCTTTTTTGCTTTGAATTATCTTTTTCTTTTGCAGTTCATTTTTCATGTCCAATCAACTTTTTTAATGTCATAATTTATCAATTTTTCGTTGCATAACCTAACCAATATGCACGGTAATTCCCATATATAAATTTCTAGGTTTTAACATTTATTATGATGGTAACAAATATCAATTCCAACATGTAAGTACGTAAAATGATTCATAAATTGAGTTGCTTTGGCATGTACTATACTGTTCTTTTTCAACTCGAATTCGACAATGACAACACATATAAACCAACTCGAATTCGACAATGACAAACCTTTTTTTTGCAGTTGTTCATGGTCCTAATGGCTCGCCATTTCCTACGTCGGAATATGAACATTCATCTATTCCGGCAACGGTGAAGAAGATCTTTGATTTGCCATCACCTTTTCTTACTAAAAGGGATGCATGGGCTGGCACTTTTGAACACATCCTACAAACTAGGAAGGAGCCCAGAACTGATTGCCCTGGTTAGTCATCATCTCATTCAAAAACTTAATATTTCTTTTACATTCAATTTCAAAATAACAACAGCAATAATTAATAAACTAATGAAGAAGCTGTTGGAAAATAAAGCACGAGAATAACTATTACAAGTGCTTTGAAAGGATAAACGATAAGGATTACAATAGCAACAAACTTGTAGTAAACAACAACAAATTTTTGAGTTCTTGAATCAGTCTTGAATCTTCGTACCAATTGCAAAAAACTCTTAGAATCTTGATAACCTGAAATACACTAAAACTAGAAGGGTTAATCGAGTGATGACACTCTATCTTTAAGACAAGGTTGCCCCGTATATATCATTTTACGTTGATAGGCAATAGTCTCCCAAGATAAAACATCTCCTAACACTTGAGCCAAGGATCGTCCATCATTGTATGTCTCAAACATTTTACTTACGTACCAATATCTCTTTCACTAATGAAATTTACGATCCTTGGTATAATGTCTGCACGTGTGTAAAAATGATGTTTCCGACGTGCGGGGTCCCAATTGTTCGAGTCATAAAAAATGGGATAAACTTTTATTCCACATTGATAAATTTCCAACAACCCCTTCTTGAAAGAGATTTACGCACTCACAAGATGCCTTTCTAGCAATCTTTCAGCGGACCGATGTTGCATCAGGAGAGGTAGATTCCACTTTGAACCTTTATTTGTTGAATACCATCAGACTTACTGCGCGGTGAATGTGATGTCTTGAACCGTCAGTGTTTAGTGTAAGCCAAGTCAACGGTACCGGCACAACAACTTTTCTTACTCTGTTCTTCTTAATGTTTTATCCGTTGTGGCCGTTGACACTCTTAGATTATTAAGTGCGTTAATTCGAGGTGGCATGTCGCCACACTTAAATATGTGGTCTCCTACAAGGTATCCTGCTATACCCCACTTCACAAGTGTTAGGAAACATTAAAAGTTTCCCCAAACATAACCTTAACCAGTGAGGATCATTAAAGGTTTTGGAAATTTAACCTCTGCCCACCATGAATGTAGCACTTTAATGTCTATCGCGGGAACGACTTTGGATTCATGTTTCTTTACAGAAATCATCATCCGAAGTGCTCTTGCTTCCACCGAAGCGCTCAACTCAATCTTTTTCAGCTTAGTTTTCCCATTAAACCAAATTCTTGGGATCTCCAGTCAGTATGGTTGGGTTACCACTGTCACGACCCGACCCGACGCCCTAATTGGACGCCATTATACTAACCTGTCACATAATCAACTGACACTTAAGGGTAATAGAAAATTCGACAGCATAACGCTGCATCTATAACATATGCCCAAAGTAGCGGCGATAAGGCGCTTACACAACTAACCAACATGTCACAACGTTTGGAGCTAGGCTGCCACCAAATAGCATCACTTAGATAAGAGAACAATCAAAGTAGGCAAGCCGGCAAGGCTGCCACTATATACGGAAACATCCCAAAACGAGTGCAACAATACAGCTGGCTAAAACGCATAAACAATATACACAAGTCCAAAACACATCTATCACCCACAACTGTCTACAGACCTCTAAGAGTACGATAATGACATATGACGGGACAGGACCCCGTCGTGCCCATAAATATGTACAATCAAAATAAGAGAGGTTTTGTACCAAAATAACTGGCTCCGGAATAATGGAGCTCTCCAACAGCTGAATAGATGTCCTAAACTGGGGGATCACCTAACCGAGCACCTGTACCTGCGGGCATGAACGCAGCCCCCCGGGGAAAAGGGGGTCAGTACGATAGATGTACCAAGTATGTGAAACCAACAGTACTGTAAATGAATTCATGACAGTTCAAAATATAACAGGAGGAAAGTATGAAATCAACATAATAGTGTAAATGTGCCTTTCAAAAATGGGAGTAATGAAAATCAGTTCTTACCTTTTGTAAAATATGCAAGTTATGCCAAAATCAGGGACTCCTGCCCCCAGAATATAATAGCACGGGACTCTAACCCGCCTAAGTATATATATATATATATAATATGGGACTCGAACCCAAATAAGCATATATAGCATGAGACTCGAACCCACATAAGTATATAGAATAATGTAATGCCATGGGACTCGAACCCAAGTAATATCATAATAATAGTCGGGACTCGAACCCGGAATATACAACATGTTATCGGCCCTCTATGTGAGGGACTCGGTGAATGTATAATAAGACTTGACACGAGTAGATATCATGAGCAACCATATGCAATTAGAAATCACCTTTTGACTTCCGATGGTATCATCATAATAAACCCTTTTACTGAAAATCATAGGCACTTATTATAAAAACTATCCTTTAACACTAACTTTGTAGGAAATCATGTACGTCCGCCGTACTTTTATTAAAGTCATGTCAAATGGAAGTCTTTCACAAAGTCATGCCAAAAGAAAGAATGAGAGTCTCACATACCTCTTAGGCAAACTAAACAACTCAATATTAAGATACGCCTCGTATAGTATGTCAACCTATAATAATGATAATTCGTGCGTCAATTCTATGATTTCTAACGTGAGTTATATTGAGTAACGACTTACTATTCTACAAAAATTCGGGCAATACCTCCCCTGTTTATGTGCACATCCACAATTAACCAACAAGCTAATCAAACCAACAATCAACTACCATTCCAATATATAATCAAGTTAGGCTCCATATACGACATATACACAATCATACAACCTCATTTCTCTTTACTTATGAAAGACAACAATTCAACAATCAAGATGATTAACACACCTATTTACCATGTTCATTCAATCCTTTAGTTCATATTAAAGTAGTCCATGAAAGTAGCCCATACTTTAATCAACAATGAGAGACAAATGTGAAGTTTCTCTACACCTTGTTACACTTTCATTCCTTTAGGACTTACGCTAACAGTTACCATATCGTTCATGCATTTTCTAAATGGAATTTCCACCATTTAAACTCATTAAAAGTCAGCCCCTAAGCCATTAAATTATCCAATGAAAACAACCCTTAATTACAACGCGACAACGTCCAACAATTCTACCGATTTCCGGCCAACAACACATATACTTCCATACTTTCTTTCTTAACTTCTTACGACACACTTCATGTTCCAACATTCTTATGTAAACCATTACTTCTTTAATATCAAGACTCCTCTATTTTAACATGCAATTATTAACAACACAATGCTTAATTTCAATTAACACAAAATGGGCTCTAGAATTGTTTACTACATCCAAACCTCCCATGTATTCTCTTTAATCCCAAGTTTCTTCTTAACACACATTCAATACTTAGGTTACAACAACATGCAACTTCAATTAAATCATAAGAGAAGGATTTTACCTTGATTTAATGCCAAAACAATCCCTAGGACCGAACCCACTGCCCTTTCCGAAAGCCCACTATTTTCGCCAAGTTCTTGTCCAATTTTAGCACTTCTTCAACTCCAAATTGACATGCATGTGTTTTAAAATGTTAACCCATCTTCCTTACACATTTTTATTCCAAATTCTTCACTCAGAAATCTGAAATCAGGCGATTTCTTTTCGCCCGATCACAGCGTTTTTGCTCACTGTTTTGTCAGCTGAACTTGTAACGTCCATAATTATCTACTCAGATGTCCTATCGACGAGAGGTTTATTGCTTTGGAAACTAGACTCGACAAATTTCATCTTAGGCTTTTGGAACACCTAAAAACTCCTAATATACTAGGAGATATACCCCTCCAAAGTTGACTGAAAATCTGCCCGAAATTCTGCCAATTTTTCTTCTCAAAATCTTGTCCCAAAACTTAAAAAAAACTACTCTGATTTTTGGTCCTGGCACACCCGAAATTCCTCACTAATTTTGGAAATTTTTTGTTCTAATTTTTTACTTCTAATTTGTAGATGATCAAAGGAATATATGAAGAGAAATTAAATCCCAATTTTTGTAGGGAAGGGAGGGGGTTTCGACCTAGGGGAGAGGGGAAAAGGGTTCTTCTTTTGATTTGTAGAATGAAGAAGATGAAATAATAGTGCTTAAGTTAAAAGCCCAAAATCTGATTTTTTCTTATTACACTTAGGTCCCTAAAATACTACATTTTAGTCCCTCATTGTCTATTTAAGTAAAATCAATCCCCCACGTAAACAACATCTTAATCCCACTTCTTTTAATTCCGAAAAATTATACAAGACCTCGTATTCTCAATGTCATAATTCTTATAGAACGTTACTAATCCTTAATGGGATTATGTACACCTATCATTCTTAATCCATTGACGCGCTCGTAGTAACCAAAAAGAATTTTTACGGACTCACATCCTTTGAACACCAACTTCCGAATTTAGCTTGTATAAATATACTTTATATCTCATATCCAAATCTTAACCTTAATGACGTTCTTAATCATCGTCTTAAACTTACGAGGTGTAACAACCACCATAAAGGTTCGTATTGTTTGGGGTTTTAAGTCAATTCCCTTAGACAGATGGAACTTTTGATCTTCGGGTATGCCCTTAGTCAAAGGGTCTGCTATGTCCTTTGATTAGTAATCAAAGAAGTGACACTCATGATGATCAACTTCCCAACTGTCTTATGTCTCTGACTAAAATGTCCAGACGCCATCATTCGTGCCCTTCCTGAGTCGATTGGCTAGTCACAATGTATAACTGACGAAGGCACGGGTTTCTCCCACTAAGGGACATCATCTAAGAGGTCGTGAAGTTACTCAACTTCTTTTCATGCTTTATTCAAAGCGATAAGCTCTGATTCCATCATGAATCGGCCGATGCAAGTTTGCTTAAAGGATTTTCAAAGACACACCATACACATCCACTTGTGGCTTTGGTGTTCTTCAAGTCTGATGTCCAGTTTGCATCACTGTGTTCTCCCAGAACCGCTGGACATCTAGAATACCATAATCCATAGATAAGAGAGCATTTCAGATATCGTCATATCCGATTTAACGCCTTCTATCGATCATTTCCGGAATCACGAATGAACCTTAGTTCAACTGATATACTTTGTAAGACGATATCGGGTCAGTTGCAGTATGTAAGATACATTGAACTACATGTGACCTATGCATATAGCTCCTGGTATACAGGCGCACCATGATTCCAATCAATCCTATGATTCATATCCATTGGTGACTTCAACGAGACTGTCTAACACCTCACAAATGAGTTTGGAATTAAAACACTCCGTTAGATGTCTTAGAAATCCTAATTCCTAAGATGTCATCTGCAATACCAATATCCTTCATATAGAAACATCATTTCAACATATTCTTAGTCTATATGATCAAACTAGGACTACTTTCTGTGATCAACATGTCGTCTATGTAAAGACATATCATGACGAATGAGTCAGAATTACATTTCATGTAGACACATTTGTCACACTCATTAATGGACAAATCCTTCGATAGTAGAGTACTATAAAAGTTTTCGTGTCATTGCTTCGGTCCTGTTTCAGTCCGTACAGAGATTTGACAAGTCAACAGACTTTCTTCTCTTGCCCTGGAACCACATACCTCTTGGGTTGTTCCATATAAATTTCTTCTTCCATTTTCAGATTGTTGGTTTTCCAACTTTGGCTTTCTAATTTCAAAGTCAATGTTTTTATTGTCAGATTCATTGTTTCTATTTCATCTGAACCTTCCTGGACCAAACCGAAAGTTCAAGAAAAAGTCCAACAGTCCACCAAACAAACTCTCCGGTTAGGAAGACTGTCTCAACATCTATGTCACGCAAGACTGCAGTGGCCCCGGATGTTAAGGTATTCACATGGAAGCATCTTCCCAAGTAGCCGAGGGCTTATACTCGTCAGTAGATCCATATATATTGTACTCAATTTGAGTATCCATTTTTACAACCCAAATGTTCTTTTCCCGAAGGAAGGTCAACTATTACATAAGTATGGTTCTATCTGATGGAATCTATTTCTCTCTATAGCTTCTCTCCAAAGCAGTTCTTCTGGAGTTGACAATTATTTGTTAATTGTCCATGGTTCATTCTCAACCATACAAGCTAGAAGGCTTGGAACAAGTCTTTGTCCCCTTTTTGCTCCGTCTCGGTTCAACACCTAGAATTCCTGAGTTATGTATATTTGAAACATTAAGTTTCGGATAGTCAGCAACTTCTGTTTAAAGAATGAAAGTAATCGTTGATAAAAAGAACGAGGGGAAGAATCGACAAGGCGAGTGTTCTCGAAGAGGCACTGGCGTGGTGGCCCCTTAAAACACGAGTCTGTAGATGCGAAATGTCTAGTTCGGCATCGGGCACTCGCTGGTTCTTGTTAACCTCGAGCAATTACTTCTTTTTCCCTCCTCAAGGAAAGTTATCTTCAAATAATTCAACATTCTTTGACACCAAGAGGCGACAAACACTACTGTTATTTGTAGATCCAGTGGATATGCAATCTACAGTCTTAGGTCTAACTTGACCTGTTTCAATATTCCAACCTCTACCAAGCCACCCCACATCACAACATTTGTAGGTGGGATCCTTTCCATGTTTCACATTGAGGGTTATCCTTATCCTTATGCGGAACTCTGTTGAGTAAGAAGTAGTCATTTGATGAATGATGCTTCACATTCTCCCCTCTATCACTACGAATTCCTCAATTTGTAGGCTTACTTCTGCTTTGTAGCGCTTATCTGCTTCAACAACTTCATTTTTGCTTTTCAACAAATAAAGGATGCAATATGTTGTACCATCATCAATGAAGGTCACAAACTACTTGTATCCCCCCTCTATTTTGTACAAGCTTCAAATCACCCATGTAGGTGTGACTAAGTTCTAGAGGAGTGATGCTTCTTTCACTATTCCTTTGACCAAATAGAAAGGTGATTTTGCCTCTTTACCCACCTCACATTCGTTTTGAGGATTTATGTCGACAGAAGACAACGATATCAACTTAGTTAGTTGTTGAATGACTTTCTATTTAACGTGTCTTAATCTATGATGGCATAGATGCACTAATTATAAATATATCATTCATTGGGCTACAAATATACTATACCACTCTTAGTTATTACATACCTGTTGGACTGGACTCAAACCAACTTGACCAACAGCGTCCCTGAAACCAAGTTTGAGACATGTATCACCTCATTTTAGAGTGATCCCAATCCCTGATGTCCGTTTGAGGACAACCTCTCCAACCCTTCTAATTTAGAGGTGGTGTTGCTTCACATAAATAACATTTTGCCTGTGGTTAGGGCGTAACCGGATCATATTTGATCTAGATATTTGGCAAATTGAGTGTCCAATTTCTTTTGGCCTTTAGATCGTTTAAGATCTAGAAACTCTGGCTCACTCCAGTCGCCCGTAGGATTTATATGACTGAGTGTCCAACATCATCCTATCAAACGAAGGATCTTCTGTCAGATAGTGTGATAGGTTCAACGTCTTAATATAAGCCATTATATTTTAGTCTTCTTTCTTTGAAATTGGTGCCCAAACAATTCCTGAAGCTTGCTTAAGAGTGGTAACAGTTTTCGCACAGTTAGTGGATCTCTCTCCTTCGTATGTGTGAACATACTTTACACACTTTTAATAATTATACCCAAAAGAACAAATCTTTTAACTCTTGTTCTCCGGTATCCAATCTTTAACTGGGAAGAAGAAAGATTCAATTTCTGATTTTGAAGTGTAAGGAATATAAGTTTTTAATGAAAACACTTTTATATTCCTAGCCTTGCTTTACACACTTTTATTCATAAATTATCTAAACACGTTATAGTCAATAAAGGATAATTAACTTATACCTTTTCAGATTCCGGCCCACATCAGTCCTTCTGTTAGACTGAGTGTCCATTTCCTCCTACCATAATCCGGATCCTTTGTCTGGGACAAATATAGGCCTTCTGCTGCAAGATAGAATCACATCTTCAGCCTTCTCCTCTTGTCCCAGTTGACATCCTCCACCTCTCGTGAGTGCTTGCTTCCACCACTCTCGAGAGCGGTGACACCATCAACACCTTGACCGTCAATAACATGATCAACATAAGCGCTTTGAACCTCAGCCTCAGAACCATAGTCTAGTTTGTTGACACAAATAAAGTTAATGTCAACAGAACTGACAATGGATATGTCTCCAATCAAAAAACCATAACCATAATCAGATTTGATCACACAACTGTTGACCGACATCTTTCGAACACTAATACAATCTTGTCTTAAATTGTTTGGAAAATAAAGCAGTACGGGGATAGTAAATAACTATTATAAGTGCTTCAAAAGGATAAACGATAAGGATTACAATAGCAACAAACTTGTAGTAAATAACAACAAGCTTTTGAGTTCTTGAATCAGTCTTGAATCTTCATACCAATTGCAGAAAGCTCTTAGAATCTTGATAACCTGAAATTAAGAGACAATAAAACTGGATGGGTTACAACTGTGCTGAGTCGAGTGATGACACTCTGTCTTTAAAACAAGATTACCCCGTATATATCATTTTACGTTGATAGGCAATAGTCTCCCAAGATAAAACATCTCCTAACACTTGAGCAAAGGAAACTCAAGTGTTTCTCTTGAAGAACTTTGAGTATTGAAATATGCTAGAAAAGAAGAAGCATTTCAGAATTTCTGATTGCACCTATATAACAATGGAGCCAAATGCCTCAATTTATAGTGTAAGATTTAGTCTCTTAAAGTGTCAAGTAATGTCATTGAATCACCCATGTAATGACCATAAATTGCCCAAGTATGTCACCCATTCATCATCCAAGTAATGGCTGAATGAATTCCATTGAGGGCAGCCCAAAGGTCTCCAAAGTCAGATTTTCGGTTTCAGACTTTCTGCCTGGCGAAATCGAATTAGCGTCGTGGCTGAACCTCGGAGGCGACGCGGCTCCAGTGACTAACCACCGAATTAGCACCGCGGCTCCCCCATCTCTGCGGTGGCGCCGCAACCCTTCTCGACTTCGCGACCCTTTCCGGTCCGTTCCAATCTTTACACTATGCACACTTCTTCCTTCATTTACCAACGTGGAACACTCGTCATTTGGCCAACGACCATTTATCATTCTATGTGTCAAACATTTTACTTACGTACCAATATCTCTTTCACTAATGAAATTTACGGTCCTTGGCACAATGTCTGCACGTGTGAAAACGACGTTTTCGACGTGCGGGACTCCAATTATTCGAGTTATATATAATGGGATAAACTTTTATTTCACATTGATAAATTTCCAACATAAACACATGTTGTACCTATTGGCTATTGGTATATCAAGACAAATGAAGTAACCATGTACATATGTTTCATTCGATCCACTCCTTATCACTTATTTCATCTGTTACAGTTTATGAAACACATTTTTTTAGTTCGTTTTAAAAAATGATAATTTTATATTTGAAATTGATTAACTTTACACTTCTTGTCTTACCCTTAATGAGAGAAGTTTTTATAATCACACAAATACCATGACATGTCTAAGACCACATATTCCAAACATTTTATAGCCGTAGCCAGGGTGGAGCCAAGTGGGTGAAAGGGGGTTCATTCGATCCCCTTCAGCAAAAAATTGTAGGGTTTTGTCGGGTTCGTACACACATCAGAATTTGAAATTTTATGTTTCAAACCCGACGACGGTCAAACTGTAGGATGATTATACAATGTAAACACATAATGAAAATGTAATACTTCGAACGAATACTTACAGTTTGCAAATCTGGAATCTTTAATCTTCAATTGTGTAGTCCGAGGGTGCGCACACAATAGTACCTCGATTAGCAAGTCAAAGACTGTGATGTAATTTCTCCTTTGGAAAACTAGAAATTCCAGCAGATATTCAGCAGAGTTTAATCTTATGAAAAAATGGTGTAGAAAATATGAGGTTAAACCCTGTATATATAGCTGAATAAATCAGCTAGGGTTTCCCCGCGGGCTAGGCCAAGAAACCGAAACAGAGTGGGTCATTTCGGACCCACTGAACGCGTGTTGGCACCGCGGCGCTGAGTAAGTGGCGCCACGGCGCCAGCTGAATAAATCGGCTAGGGTTTCCCCGTGGGCTAGGCCAAGAAACTGAAACAAAGTGGGTCATTTCGGACCCATTGAACGCGTGTTGGCACCGCGGCGTTGAGTAAGTGGCGCCACGGCGCTGTGGCGCCACGGCGCCGTGGCCATGACTCATCTGCGCTGTGGCCCTGCTCCATTTTTGCTTCGTTTCTATTTTATTCTAATGTCTCGATTATGAACCGAACATTTATATACTCTCTGATTACATCCTTGAATCGACAGAACAATTGACTTAGTGTTACCCTTCAAACCTTTACATATTGACACTAATAACATTAGGGTCTACACGGAACTCCTAGACTGCGCTGGAAGACGAACTCAATATGTAAAGTTTAGCTACACGAAACATGTGAACTGAACCTCTATTTGAGAAGATAAAATCATTTCATTCACGACACACTCAATCAAGCTTACGATTTGTCAAGTGTCTATCCAAATGACTTGATCATTATAACTCATCTATATTAGTTGACAACAGGACCATATAAAAGACATGTTCATTGCATTGGCCAATGACTTAGTCAACCTAATACCATATGAGTATCTGAGTGTTCACTTGAATATATATTCAAGGAATGAATCCTAATCTTGGCTCACATACCACCTTTAATCCACTTCGTAATGCACCAAAAACAAGTCGCGTCTCAACCTATAAGGTATTTGAGCTTAGGACAAGATCAAAGTACATTACTCCGCAAACAATGTGATATTGACCTCAAGTCTAATGACTTATATCTCCCACATGATGATGACATTATAGACATATAACAAAACAGTACATCAGCAGGGTATACCAATACTTCAACAAGTATCCATGCGTCCATCACGAGTTGCCATAACTCGTAGCAAGTGAGACATACTACATCCCCTAAGGATATGATGCAGACCACATGTCGACGTATCGCATATCATCGATATCCAGTCTCGATGATCATTAGTTGGGGTAATTTAAGAGTTACGTTATAACATTAATTCTCACATCATTAATAAACACGTAAACTCTAGGGATGCATTTATAGAATATTATAAACAATCAACTAATAATTCAACAAATGCAAACGCCATAATATTAATCATCATTAATATAAATACGAATGTGTATAAAGTACATTTTGTCCTAATAAAGATCGTCTCTATGACATACATATACTTTCAAAAGCTACATTATATTAACAAGATTATAATTTTTTTTTGTATATATAGTAGATGTTGAATCCCCTTGACTTCTTCCTATACTTACTATTTGTTTTTGTATATTTTGAACCCTTTAGTGAAAATTCTGATTCCGCCACACAAAT
Organism: Przewalskia tangutica; assembly: GCA_029844215.1. Taxonomy (NCBI): domain Eukaryota; kingdom Viridiplantae; phylum Streptophyta; class Magnoliopsida; order Solanales; family Solanaceae; genus Przewalskia; species Przewalskia tangutica. Next base: position 97,379,038 of record CM056731.1, read on the forward strand.
ATGTCATGATATGTTGAAAATCACAAGTTTCAAAATCTTTATTTCTTTTTTAAACTTCGTACCGATTCAAATTAATTATCACATAAATTGGAACGAAACTAGTACAATTGGTTGCCAATGTTCTTCTCTCTTGTTGGTTACTCAAACATTATGTAACCCAACTTTGTGTACTACTCTCTTTGAAATTTTCCACAGAGAAACTTGCAACTCCAACAAAGATCAGAAAGGGAGAAGCAAATGAAGATGCAAACATAAGTGAATTCCAGCAAGAGCTAGTTCAACTTGCGGCCGTTCTAAAGGGAGATCATCTTCTAACAAGCTATCCAGAAAAGATAAGCAAAGGCATGACTGTAAAACAAGGGAAAGCTTATATGGAAGACGCCGTAAAACGCTTCTTTGAAGCTGGATTTGCTGCCAAGAAAATTGGTGTCGATGAAGAACAGATTGTGCAAATGAGGCCTTCACTCACTACAAGATCATCTACTAATTTACACCCTTAAAGGAAATATTCAAATGATAAGTACAAATATTTATACTCAGATATGGTATTGTTGAAGCCATGTTATGATGTAATTATATGGTAAAAAATTGCATTATATCCCTCTTTTTACAAATAAAAATGTTCAAAGAAGCTATTTCAGAACTTTCTAAATGATATTTGGACTCTTCATCTTGGCTTCCCCAACACCACCAACGTACTGCTCTATATAGTAAAAGACGGAAATTCTATTAAAAATTATAAATTTAAAACTCGAGTATTACATACTCTATATCCTTCAGAATTCAATTTTAGCCCTTAAGCTAATTAGGGCCCGTTGTTAATTTTCAGTTAATCCAAGTAACAGTGAAGAGAAGAAGCAGACGAAAGGAAGAAGAGAGGAAGATCGAGTAACAGTGAAGAGTAGACGAGGGAGAAGCAGAGAAAGGAGAGACGTTTTTGGGCTCAAATGAGCTTCTGTGCGATTTTCAATTATAACTCTCTCAAACCAATATTACAAAATAGTATCCCTATTTATAATAAATGACTAACTAGCCCCAAAATATCTCTAATCAAAAATATCTAATGAGAACTTATAATGAACTCATAACCAACTAACTAACCACATATATATACAATGTATATATGTGGTATATCTCAACACCTCCCTCAAGCTAGACATTGAAAACAAAGGTTTCAGTCCTAGCTTGGAAGCAATGTCCTTAAGGACTTTCCGAAAATCTCAGCAGCTGCATCGAGAAAACACTCGTTGTTGCTTCATCTCGTATGAATAACTTCAGCAACAACATCAGCTGCAAACAAGCATCTGCAACATCTACAGCAAACCAGCAATATCAACACAAAATCAGTCCTTATAAGAACCCATTCAACTACAACATTAATATTTTCCGGAATCGCAAGTGTTCCTGCGGCTTGGTGCGAGCATTTTTTCATTTTGAGAATCCATCGATGGCGACACGCGGAAGACTCAAACTTTTCATTTTCAGAATCCATCATTAATAACAGCAATAGCGGTAACCGCTGCGGCACCAACGTCGGTTTACTGCATTTTAACGGCGGAGCTTGGCTCCCACAATAATAATGAAGAACTCCTCGTTCTCTAGTCTCACTCGGACTAGAGAATCTTTTGATTCTCCTTATGTAAAAAGGCGGCAAGAACCCCTCGTTATCTAGTCTCGGTTGGACTAGAGAATCCCTCGATTCTCATCACGCAGGCTATTTTAATAAGCGGCAAGAACCCCTCGTTCTCTAGTCTCGCTTGGACTAGAGAATCCCTCGATTCTCATCACGCAAGCTATTTCAATAAGCGACAAGAACCCCTCGTTCTCTAGTCTCACTTGTACTAGAGAATCCCTCAATTCTCATCATGCAAGCTATCATAATGAGCTCGGATATGCAGCTGAGTCTCTCTCAATTTCTAGTCCAATTCCGGCTAGAAATCCTTCGATTCTCCTATCCTAAGCTACACATATAAAAATAGGCAATCTAACACTTGATCGACCTGTGGATAACTCTTTGAATTGAGCTTCAACTCAATTCATATTGTCTCCGACGAAGTACCCCTCAATTCTTAGTCAATTTATCGCTAAGATTTCCTCGATCCTCCTATCGATAGACATTTCCTACTCTATGGTCTTCTCAACCATATAAATCCATTAATATCCCTAACATGAGTTGCATTAGAAACATCTACACCAACTGCTCACCCTGAAATAATCACACCAGTATCAGCAGTTGTACCAACACATAGTAATGAAGTGATGTTACTGAATATTCACAAAATAAGTAGAAGCACCTCTATCACCTTCAACAGTAGCTTAGAAGAACCTATATCACCTTCAGCAGTAGCTACACCAGAATCAGATGCAACAACAATACAACCATTTACACTAGTAACTATACCAGCGGTGGCTCGACAATACCAACATTAGTAGCCACACACGAATAGAATCTAACACAACATCAGCGACAATTTCAGTCACTGACCAACACAACAACAAACTTGCATCACCAACAACAACTGATTCTGCTTCACTACTAGAAACAGCAGCAGCGCAACAATAATACCAACACAGATACAACTTTAATACAACTCGCAACAGAGAACAACAGTACAACAACTATCAATAATAACAACGACGAACTCGACACCTTTTCTCCAATTCGTCAATTCACCAACACAAATACAACTTTAACCAACATGCCAACACAGAACATCAACAACTATCACAGTATTCACAAGACACAGATTTGTATGTAACTTCAAAATATATTCTCTTCGATTTTATCCAACTTAGTAAAGATTGGAACTCCAGCGATCTTCGTCGCCACAATGACAACCAAAGACGGAATGTATCCGCAGAAAATGATAACATCTCCATTCGACTAAATCGACAAATGTATAGTCGAAAACAGTAAATAAAATAGGATGAATCGACTTTGATGCTCTGTTGATTCTGTTGTCACTAGCAACAAAATCGATCGATATACTATAGAGATTACCTCAATATTCTGTCTCATTCGATTTCAATTTTCTGATTTTTCGAGGAAAGTTGCAATTGCGATTTTGATTTTCAAGTTTCTCTTTGATTTCATCCTCAATATGCTCTATCAACTCCTTGATGTTCAGTTCCTTCGCAATTTTAATTTTTCAGAAGAAAATCTTCAATCGCGATTTCAATTTCTTCGATTCTCTGTTCCTTCGTTCTCGATCGCCGCAACTCTCTTTGATTCGATCACCACAACTTTGATACCATGTTAATTTTCAGTTAATCCAAGTAACAGTGAAGAGAAGAAGCAGACGAAAGGAAGAAGATAGGAAAATCGAGTAACTGTGAAGAGTAGACGAGGGAGAAGCAGAGAAAGGAGAGACGTTTTTAGGCTCAAATGAGCTTCTGTGCGATTTTCAATTATAACTCTCTCAAACCAATATTACAAAATAGTATCCCTATTTATAATAAATGACTAACTAGCCCCAAGATATATCTAATAAAAAATATCTAATGAGAACTTATAATGAACTCATAACCAACTAACTAACCACATATATATACAATGTATATATGTGGTATATCTCAACACCCGTTTGGTACAACTTATTAAAAAGAGCTTATAGGAGTAGGGCTTATATGAGTAGAACTTTTATCAAAAAATTGTTAGGTCTTTGGTTGTCAATAAAAAAGTGTTTTTGTATAAAAAAACAAAAAAGTTGTAGGCCAAAAGAAGTTCTACTCCCATAAGGCCAATTTTTTTACTTATGGAATAAGTGCTTATGACACCCATAAGCTCTACTACATTTTTCAACCAAACACCTCTAAAACTTTCCATAAGTGTTTATTTTTAAAAAATAAGAACTTATGAGTTTTCCATAAGCCCAATCAAACGGGCACTTAGTGCTTCAATATATCACTACAAGAAGTTGGGCTTGGACTTTTGAAAAAGACAACGAAGTCGCTACTATATGTTTTAGTGGCGACCTTGGAGTTGCTGCAAGTTTTTTCGAAACTAAATGTTACTTGTGATAACTTCTTGTGTCCAGTAACTAAATTTTGTGAATCTGTAATTACTTATATGTGAATGAATCAAGGCCAACTAATGCCATACTAAGGTAGTTAATTCTCTTTCATGGATTTTCCCCTTTCTCCCTCCGTAATACTTCTAGAAATGAAATAACAAAAAGCCAATATTCCTGTGTAAATTTCTTTTTCCATTAGGGTGTGTTCGGTATAATCAAATTACAGTTGACATTAAAGGAAAAAAGAAATTTACAAAAGAATATTGGCTTTGTTATTTGGTTTCAGAAGTAAGGTTGGTTAGAGTACCACATTGGTTGGGAATTGACTGGTGGTTTACTTATATGTACTTGAGCAATCCTCCCCTCATGAGCTAGCTTTTTGGAGTTGAGTTAGGCATATGTATCATATCGTTACATGGTATTAGAGTCAAACCCGTCTCAATTCATTATTTTCGATGTTGTGCCCCCTCTTATATTGTCCACGCTCCAGATGTTCAGCCTGGGCGTGAGGCAAGATGTTGAGTTCTCCCACATCGATGGGATAAGTGGTCCTTGGTCTTCTTATATGGCTTTAGGCAATCCTCCTCCCTCTGAGCTAGCTTTTGGGGTTGAGTTAGACCCAAGATCCATTCTCAAAAGAAATCTGATGGTTCTTTTGAGAGGCACAAGACCCGTCTTGTAGGTGATGGCAGGTCACAATATGTGGGAGTGGATTGTGCTGAAACATTCAGTACAGTAGTGAAATCGGCAACTATTCAGACCGTTCTCAGTATTACTTTGTCCAAATCTTTGCCCATTCATCAACTTGACGTAAAAAATGATTTCTTGTATGAGGACCTTCATGAAACCGTATATATGCATCATCCTATGAGATTCAGGGATCCAATTCATCCAAATTATGTGTGTCTTTTTAAGAAATCATTCTATGGACTAAAACAAGCTCCTCGTGCATGGTATCAACGATTTGCTGACTTTGTATCCTTTATCGATTTTTCACATGCAGATCTGATCATTCACTGTTAATCTATAGGAAGGGTAATGACATGATATACATCCTACTATATTTTGATGATATCATCCTCACTACATCTTTTGATGCACTTCGCCGATCAATCATGTCACTCATTGACTCTGAGTTTGCTATAAAAGATGTGAGCCCCGTAAGCTATTTTTTGGGCATTGTTGTTACGAGACATACATGTGACTTATTTCTTTGTCAAAGGAAGTACACCGAAGAGATCTTTGATCGAGCAGACATGACGTCTTTCAAACCAGCCCAAACGTCGGTGGACACTAATTCCAAACTTAGTGCCTCTTCGAGTTCTGTATGCCGACCTAACTCACTATCGCAGTTTAGCAGGAACATTACAGTATCTCACTTTCACGAGACCAGATATAACCTATGCCGTGAAACAAATATGCTTACATATGCACAGCCCAATGGATGCACATATGAATGCGCTCAAACGTATTTTGCGCTATGTACAAGGTACTCTTCACTTCGACCTCCACCTGTACAAGTCTACACTATCTGGTCTCACCTCTTATTCTGACGCTGATTGGGGTGGTTGTACGGACACATGTCGCTCTATGTCAGGTTACTGTATCTTTCTCGGAGATAATTTGCTTTTTTGGCCTTCTAAAAGACAACCTACTCTATCTTGATTCAGTGTCGAAACCGAGTATAGAGGAGTCGCGAATGTTGTGTCTAAGTCTTATTGGATACGCAACCCTCTATTAGAACTTCACTGCCCAATCCGCAAGGCTACATTGATCTAATGTGATAATGTCAGTGTGATATATCTCTTCGAAAATGCCGTTCAACATCAACGTACTAAACACATTGAGATGAATATTCACTTTGTACATAAAAAAGTGGCTCGTGGTCAAGTTCGTGTCCTTCATGTTCCTTCCAGGTATCAGATTGCTGATATATTCACTAAAGGACTTCCTCACATTCGTTTTTATGATTTCCGAGTCAATCACAGCGTACATGAACCTCCCGCTTCGACTGCGGGGGTGTGATAGAATATTTTCATATATTGTATATTATTACCATATTTTGTATATCTTTAATATTAGATAAATTTATATTCCAATTGTAATTAAGAAGATTTAGTTATCTAGTTTGTAGTCGTATAACACTATATATATTGTACATAATAATCAATGAAAGGCAAGAAACATATTTCTACATGGTATCAGAGTCAGTTCCATTCCCGTTTGGGCCCCCGTTCCACGCTCCAGTTGGGCCTTGGGCGTGAAGGGGGGAGTGTTAGAGTGGTTAGAGTCCTACATTTGTTGGGGAATGAACTGGTGATTTACTTATATAGACTCGGACAATCCTTTCCAAATGAGCTAACTTTTGGAATTTAGTTAGGTTCATGTGTCATATTTTTACATGGAGAAAAGGGAAACTAAAATCCATGAAAGAGAATTAAGTACTTTAGTATGGTATTGGTTGACCTTGATTCTTTCACACATAAGTAATTACACATTCACAAAATCTAGTCGTTACTCATTATCACTGAAATCACCATTTAAAGAAGAATATTAATGAAATTCATTTCATAACTATCGATCTTCTAGAACACAATTAATTAGGAAAATGTTAAGATAAATGGGGAAACTCCATGATGACTTATGGTTTGCATGTTCACTGGGAAATAAGAGCGCATGGAGTTTCCCTTTGTCAGCTTTTATCTATGACGTCAGTGTATTCATAGCTTGTTCCTTGAAGAATCCATCGGGAACGAACCAGCCAACATACAATGACGTCGTAGATAAAAGCTGATTTTTTTTTATATCTAGCTTCTTGTCTTGCGCTAGATTATAACTGGAGATAGTAGTACAGATCCTTCAACACTACTATCAGTAAATCGCGAAATATACCTGAATGACTAGGGTTTGTGAACAGGACAACTAATATCAACCTACAATGTCCTATCCCAAAAGAGAGCAAAGTGCTCTCGCCAGAATTCGAACCTACGCAACAGGCCTCAAACTGAATTTTAAGTTCACCTCCTTTATCATCCAGCCATACCTGGAAAACTCGAAATTCTTAGTGGGGCAACTCAAGGAGACAAGAATGTTGATAGATATTTCAGAGAGTCCTTGTTCTTCATAACTCTTTTTTTTATCACATCATTCAATACGTGATAGAATTTTATTGACTCTGTTATTTGACTTGGCGTTACATTTAGCATTAATTTGACGATAGATAACACGATATAAAACCCTTGTGCCAGTAGAGTGGGCTCATCAATTTGAAATTGTTCCAATTAAATGGACTTGCCCAAATGAAGCTAGTGTTTATTATTAAATCTATATAACTAGAGCTAGATAATTAATCCAACTATATTGCACCATCACATTTAATTGGACTAGTGTCCTGACTCAAAAATTTTAAATGACCATGGGGGTACCTATTCTAACCCATAGGCAAATTCACTTAAAAGGTTAAATTCTTTCAACACAAAATTAAAAGTGAAATTTAAAGAAAACAATACATAAGTTGATAACAAGTCTCATAACTCATAATATAAGAAAATCTAAGTCATACATCTCACGAATACCTGGAAGTCATAAGTACAAGAGTTACTAAATTCGGAATATAGATCTGAAATACTACAATACTGTCCGAATGATAAAGACAGAAAAGTAAGATGAAAATGAAGTCCAGTGTCGCGGAACAGCTATCAGCTCACCCTGATAACTTCAAATAATATGTCAATCATCTCGTTAGCTTTTAGAGTCATCCCGAGATCTTTGGCTTATGTCATGTGTTCCAAACTTGAACTCAACTTCCTTTTTTCACCAACATCCGCTTCTCACTCAAGAAACTGGTGAAAGTCCTTTCCCTTTGGTGCAGCTTTCACAGTCCCACTCCTCCTTAGATCAGACTGTGATGCATTGCCGTACTTTCATACCTTCGCCCCTTGTCCTATCTTAAAGTTCCCCTGAGCTACTTTATTAAAGCAGACACTATTAGAACTCGGAAAAAGACCTGCACACAGAAAAGGTACAGCAAGTGTAGAGTGAATTGTGAAAACACGTGTACTCAGCAACATCGTTTACCGATCTTAAACTGAAGCGATGTCGAGGGTTGATTCTTCCCTGTACATATGCATTAGTTGCTTTGTCATTTTCATCAACATTTGTTATAAACAAATAGAAGCACATAAATAATTTCTTTGACTTATGTCACACATAAAAAACAACTCGAATTCGAAAATATGACAAACTCACTATATGTTTTTTTTTTTTTGCAGTTGTTCATAGTCCTAATGGGTCGCCATTTCCGACGTCAGAATATGAACATTCATCAATTCCGGCAACGGTGAGGAGGATTTTTGATTTGTCATCACCTTTCCTTACTAAAAGGGATGCATGGGCTGGCGCACTTTTGAACAAAGGAAGGAGCCCAAAACTGATTGCCCTGGTTAGTCATCTCAACTTCAAATACTTAATATTTCTTTAACATTTAATTTCAAATAACTACAACAGTAATATAATAATGAAGAAACTCATGTTGAACTTGTACCTATTCTATATCAAGACAAATGAAGAAACCATGTACATATGTTTCATTCGATCCACTCCATAACCTACTCTATCCGTTTGAGTTTATATAACACACTTTCATTTTTTAGTCCGTTTAAAAAAACAATAACTTTTAAATTTGAAAATGATTAACTTTACTGTTCCTATACTTTACCCTTAATTTAATTAATGAGAAGCTTTTATAACCACATAAGTGTTATAACATGTTTAAAGCCACACATTTTAATATATTTAAAGTCATATAAATGTTATGACACATTTAAAATTATAAGTTTCAAAAGTCTTTATTTCTTTCTTAAATTTTGTGTCAATTCAAACTATGTATCATGAATTATAACAGAAGGACTACTATTGATTTCTATGTTCTTTTCTCTCTACTTAATTCCTCAAACATTATTTTGTAAGCTAACTTTGTCTAGCTACTACTCTCTTTGAAATTTTCGTAAGAGAAACTTTCAACTCCAACAAAGATCATGTAACACCCCGTACTTTAGAGCGATGATTTGAACATTTAGACGTAAGCAAATAAAGAAGCTTAGTATATAAAAGGATGTGATCCCGAAGTAATTTAGAACTAAAGAAGTGTGACGACGAGATTTGAAAATAATAGTGGTATGTCTCAAAAAAGGTTATGAACTAGTGGTATATCACACGATTATGACATTGATTATATGAAGATTATATAAGTTATTAGAATTTAAGTGAATTTAGATTAAAAATTAATTATGAATACAATTATGGGGTCAATAATTGGTTATGTGTACATTTTATATACACATTAAGGGACTAATTAAAATATAAATAATGTAGTGGAGAAAAGTTTAGGTGTCCTCCTTAGGAATTAGGATATAATGGCATTGAAGTGATGAGTCAAAGGTGGTTTAGGGGAGGTTAACACGTGAACATAAGGTTAATCTTAGCATCTCACTTAAATCATTAGTTGGTCATATCTTTAAAGGGGGCGAAAACCTTAAAAACACCCTACGGTAACGGGTAAAAACTGTCATCTGACCCCTAAGATGACGGTTTATATAAGTGTCATCTTTGTCACTGTCAAAATAAGATGACGGTTTTTACCCATCACACAAATATCACAAAGGATGACGGTTATTACCCGTCACACAAAGGTCACACTACATGTGACGATTTTTACCCGTCACACAATTGTCACTTAAATTTAAATTTTGATTCAATTTTTTTTAAATTTTGATTAAATTAATAATTTATTTTAATATGGCGGGAAAATTAAATTTGGCATTTTTTTTGGAATTTAATTTCAATAATGCAAATTGAAATTACAACAATGAAATGGACTAATAATTTAAATAACATCAAAAATATACATTAAATAGCTAGAGTTTGTACAAAGTGTTCCCAAAATGAATATAAGCATTCAAAGTGTTACTAAAGTGTTAAATTAAAGACTAAAACACTGTTAATTAACTATCTTATCAATCTAAACAGTTCACCCATCAGCATTTAGTTTATCAACTTCCGTCTCGGTAAGTATCTTTGAAAAATGCAATTCTCACTCTACACGAACATCATCAAGTTCCTCTTGGGAGTACATGCGTTTGTCATAGAATTATAAACCACAAAAAGAAAATAATTAGTAATGTTTGAATCTAGCATCAACTTTTTCATAAAAAACATAACATAATATCCACACTCGGTACCATCCGATTGTAATGGTGTCTGTCATTGAATTAAATATGTAAATATAACTTAAAACAAAAATTGTAAAAATTCACTAAATATATAATCACTCTAGGCTTATATATATGCACACATGCAGAGACTACAAAAATTGCAGTTTCTTAATAGTGTACTTGACAACAACAAATTAAACAAGACCAAGCTATGCAAAAGTGAAGTAGATTTATTAGCGGAACATCCAAAAAGAATACATATTGCTGAAGAGGATGAAACAAATGACATAATTAAATCAAAGTGGGTGAAGATTATATATGATTACCTTTCCAAGTATTATAAGCATTGTAAATTACAAGGTCATGTGGAGCTTGAATGTAGGGCCTTACATCCAGAATTGGAGAAGCAATATAGGAAATATTTAAAGAGGGAGAAGGAGATGGAAGCTGAAAATTATTCACAGAATAAAAGCCCATCCAGGGGTTGATCATGAGGGAATTATCAAGAAAAACAAGAATGAATGCTCAGAAGGAATAAGTATATAAAAGATAAAAGTGGAATGATATTGACAGAGGTAGATAAGGCTGACAATAATAAGAGAAGAGAACAAATAGAAACAAGCAATACCTTTGAGGCCCTGGGCAATGAAATGGAGGAGGGCAAGGTTATTGAAGGGACATCTACTCCAGTCAACAAATCTGCACAAGAAGAGGAAAGAGGACAAGAGAGGTCTACCAAAGAATGTGTAGAGGAAATATTTTATGCAAAAGGAAATTTTCCACAAAAACAACAAAAATATGAAGAACAAAGTAGAAACAAGTGAATACAAAACAACAAGGCAACAATGAAAATGAACAATGAGTGATGAGTCATAGGAAAAGTGATAGAAGAGATGAGAATTGAATATGATGGGGTTGATACACCAATTGAGTAACCAATTAAAAAATTACCAATGATAAAGACACCAAACAATGAGGAGGTTACTGAGTCAAACAAATAATCCAGATAAAAAAAAATGTCAGAGCAGAAAAAGCAATATGAGAACAAAGGAAATACTGACACTTAAAATAGTTCAATCAATCAACAGAGGTTGTCAAGGAGATATATTCAATAATCATGAATGTAAAGTCACATATTCTACTAAAAAATGTGTTAGGTCAGGCACTCACACCGGAGATAATTGCTACCTAGTTTGTACTCAACTAGCCTGTAATTCTGCTAGGGTCAACGACACTACAGACTTTTTGAAGGGCAAAAGGGTCCGAAACACAGTTTTTCTAAGATATAAAACCCTGAAACCCTTTCATTATGATACTTTGGAGGCTAGGAACGGAGGCAAGAGCAAGATTAGAGACATCAAATTGTTCAAGTTCTTTTCCTTTACTTTATTTAATTCAGTTTATGTTGGATATTAAATTAGTTCTTAGCATGACAATGTCGAGGAGCTAATTTCTTTAGGGTTTTCTGTCGAATCGCTTGACAATGTGAGATTTGAATATGCTGTAGTTGTCTAGACATAGATTAAAATCGCGGACGAAAGTACTCTGATACTTGTGTAGTATTTAAGGTTATTGTTCTTAATCCTTCTGTGTGGTAAAATTTATCATAGAAATATATAAGGTTTCTGCATAAGGTTGAGTTTCTATATGTCCTAACCAGAATATAGAACAGATTAGTTAACCTGCTATCTTAATAAGAAGAAGAGTCGTTAGCTTTGCATTAACACGTGAAAGAGTAAATGGTTGAGGAGATTGGAAACCCTAATTCCCTTCATAACTGTTTTAAATCCGAAGTATTATTAGCATTATTTTATTTTTTGCACTTTACTTTAATTGTAGTTTTTAGTTAAAATATCAAACAAAAGAACGTTAACCAAATAGATACCATAGATTAGATATTCAGTACTTGACAAATCAGTCTCTGTGGACGATAACTCGGTCTTACAGACTATATTACTTTAGCGATACGTACACTTGCGTCAGCGCACAGAATTATCGCAACAGACACCATACACCAGGAAAAGGGAAAACAATCCCAATTTTCATTCAACACTTGAAACACTCCCGAGATCCCCCGGACATAAACCAAACATGTTCCTCTAAGGAAAATACTACTGCGAACTCGCTCATACCCTTATATTTCCCATTTAATCGAGTTAAGGCATACTTTTCTAAAGAATAATCTAAGTGAAATCAAAATCCAAACTTTACAAATGAGGCCACAAAATACATTTGATTACCTCGATGGTTATACGGGTATCCAAAGGACGAACGAGATGGATGTTTGTTGTCCCAACCATTATATATGGATACCCGCATCGTGGAGAGCTAATCCACGGAATAGAACAATGTCAAGGGAATTGAACCCGTAGCATAACACATGACTGCCGGCCCCCGAGCGAGGGGCGCGGTGATATGGAAATATAACACTTGCACGAATGTCTATTGTGAGCAACATATGCAACTTAAATCATTTAGGACTCTCATTAGATTAAGGTGAATCACTTATCATTTTATAAGACTCAAGACACTAACATGTCACGTCAATTTCGGGAATTTAACCCCAAGTACTACACCTTTAGAAATTCAAATCAAAGCTTTTAAAATCAAGCATTTCTACTTTCACAACCTAGGCAACTTATGCATATAAAAAGGTAGACCACTCTCTTAACTTTTCATTAAGTCGTTATAACTAACTTCCCATAAAGTCGTTATAACTCTTTATGTTTTAGACAATTAAGGCATTTTTCATATGTTAACATCAAGGAAGTTAATTCTTTACCTCAACTAACTTGGACAACTCAATCGAGGCAATGATATCAAAACAAAGCCGAATCTATTTAAAACTCGTACGTCTATCGTACTATATATTTATAAAACATCATGCCCAAGAGATAGGGAAAGTTCCACATACCTTTTCGGCTCAAACCACTCGCTAAGTTGAAATACGCCGCACGTAGAATGTCAACCTATAATGACCATAATACGTCTATCAACTTCTAGCTTTCAACGTAGAATATTTCTAAGTATAAAGTCTCTTATTCTACGGAAAATTGGACAGCACCTCCCCTGTTTCCACGTACTTTTTCACCTTTTTCAAGGCCCGAAATTAATAACCAATATGCCACATTTAAGGCTCAACACATCAACTAATCAAAGGGGATTACACGCCTAACATGACGTGTAAAATTCTGCCCCACAATTCATATAAAACAGTCCATTAACTCTAGGCAATTCTCGGCTACAATATGCCAACATATAATCCTTTTCAATTCCTTTCTAAACCAAGTCGTTTTCCAACATGTTATATAAGTCGTAACCAATTATAACAACTATATCCCTTTTCTTATATAACATGTAACGATTATAACTATCGACCAAATTGATATATAATTTAATGGCTAGCATGCCAATTTTTGGTTTTTAACATCTCAATATAATTCAAATCTTTTCAAACTTCATTCCATATATCACATGCTCATTTATCAACTACTACAACATGTAATTTTCAATTACATTAAGAAGACGAAGATTTTTACCTCAATAAGCCCAAATATAATCCAAGACTAAAATTCGATCCTTAGCAACTTTAGCTCTTCTTCTTTACGTTCCAATCCACTCTAAGCAACCCTTAGAAGTTCATAAACAACTTCTCTTCAAATTCTAACCCAACATATGAAGAACACCTTATGGTTTCATGTTGCGACTAATGGAATAACGTCGTATTTCCGAGATTTTTGTGTTTGGATATCCTTAGAATACCTCTAGGGACCTTTGGTTTGAATATTGGGATTTATGAACAACAATTGAAGATTTTTCTTGCTCTTAGAGAGCTTATGGCCGAGAGCCCCTCTAGGTGTGCACAAGTTCTTGATATTTTTCTAAGTATGGAATTAGTCTAGCACACTAGTATAGATATATACTACAATCAAAGGGCTTAGATCAACTCAATTTTCATAAGAAAACTCAATTTTCCAGATTTATTTTCTAAAAATAGAATTTTAAAAATTCAGTGCTCCATTTTTTCAAAAAAATATAGATTTATAATAAAAAAAGATCAGTTTCGAAAAAAAATTAATCTTCTCACTCTCCCAAAGAGAGTGAAATACACTCTCCTTGCCACGAAAGCGCTTAAGTGATAATTATTTCATTTTAAAGAAATTCAGAGTAATATGATCTTTAAAAAGATAAGGTGTGTCGTATCAACTTTGACCAATGTTCAAACGATAACAGTGTGTTATCGCTAGATATTTCTAAAAAATAAGCAACTATGAAAATAAGTAATTTCTTAAAACAGAATGACTCTTTTAATTTTTTTAATTTAACTATTTTAAGGATAAGTAGTATTAAAATCCGCGAAACGTGCAGATCAAATAACTTTATTTTTCCGTATTGCTTTAATAAATCACACTGTCATCTTGTTACTCTATACAATGTTACATAATAACAATGAAATTAAAGGAAATGAATCATATAGTTATCAAATAACTTTTTTGTTCCTTATTTTCCGTTAATCATTATCCACTATTCTTTATTATTATGTTGTTAATTATGTAGAAGGTAAAGTGCACGCAGACCTTACATCTATCTTGGTATGTAGAGATATTATTTTCAAAAGACCCTCGACTCAAGAGAACGCTTGACAAAAAAAAGGTTTTGATACGGATTAGTAGATCAAAGCAGTATTAAAATGAACATAATGAGAACAAAAAAGTCATGATAAAGCAACCTGAGAAAAGAGACAATAGCTACTATATATAAATTAGGTAAAAAAACATGATATAGTATTATGAAAAAAAAGGCGGTACAAGAAATAACAGAATGTAACAGAAATCAAAGGATAATAAATTATATTTGTAATACTACCGACTACTGGGGCCTACAAAAAAGGCAAACACACGATTAATTACTATCATTCTATCTGTATCAGTATTCTCCACATCCATCTATCTAAGGTCATGTCTCCAGTAAGCTGAACGTTCACCATGTCACGTTGAATCACCTCTTCCCAATGTTTCTTCGGTCTACCTCTACATTTCCTGAAATCGTCTATAGCGAACCTCTCACACCTCCGCACTAGGGCATGCGTGCCTCTTTTATGAAAATGGCCGAACAATATCAGCCTCGTTTCTCACATCTTATCATCTACCGAGGTCACTCCCGCTTTGTCCCAGATATCTTTATTTATAATCCTATCTCTCCGAATATGTCTACACATCCATCGCAACATGCTCATTTTCACAACTTTCATATTCGGGACATGAGAGTTCTTGACTGGTCAATACTCCGCCCATACAATTGTCATTAAGGGTGGCAAATGGGTGAGTTTGATTGAATTTGATCAGGTTGAAAATATTTTGAACAAAGATGGATTGGGTTTCAACCCGTCCATATTTCAAATGAGTAAAATATGAATTGGATGATAAACGGGTGGGTTGGTTATGAGTTAGCTCATATTATATACGGGTAATGTTTATAATTTTTTTTATCAAATTAAATTAATTTGTCATATATTTATAATCATATATATGTTTTTTTATGTGTGGGGGGGGGGGGGTCATTTCCATTTTTTATAAAAAAATTATAAAAATAAAATATATGAAATAGAAAATGTGAGATTGAGAAGGTAATGAAATATTATGAAATAGAAAATGTGTCTGTGTGGGGGGGGGGGGTAAGAAGATCAATAGAAGATAGTTATGATTATGATAAGCTTTATACATATGAGCCAAAAGAATTAGCAAAGACAGATTTGAAGGAATAACCAGATACCCTGATTACTTTTTAATTATAAGGAGTATCACTATTTATTTGTTATTGCCCTATTGTCATGTCAATGTTCAAACTCAATCTTGCGAATATATTTTATTTTTTATTTTTGACTGAGCATATATTCGAACTCAGAATTTCAAAATATTTTTAGCATATGACAAAAATTAAAGATTCTATATTTAAGAGGACAAAAAAAATTAAATGCTAGTGCCTTTAAAAGACAATCAACGAAGAAAAAAACTACCACCTCTATGTATGAACATGTGTTGCTTGTTTTGTGGAAAGAAAACAATTAAAGAAGATGCATTAAAGTCACCACTGAATTTTATGAGCTTGAAAAGTTTCTTCTAATAAGAGAAAACAGACAAATAAAATAGAAATGGAAGAGAAAAAGCTTTAACTTCAAAGGAGAAAGAATTGTGTAAGATGTGTTTAGCAATCCCCTTTGTGTCTGCACACATGAATTTCTCGCATATATATAATACAACTAGAAACGCTATAATTAGGCTCATATATATTATCAAATTGACCCAACAATTAACGAAATTATAACTTGAACAAGAAGATGTTGAATAAAGTTATTGTAACTTGAATACAAAAAGCATTCTCGTGAATAAATCATTACAAAAAAGCTGAGATTTGTTGGCTCAGAAACTTACTGTTAGAACTTCAGTGTCCTTTGCGTCAGGCATCTATTGTGTACTGTGATAATATCTCTGCCATCTATTTGTCTAATAATCCGGTTGACGTCAGATCAACCAAGCGCGTGAGATAGACCTACACTTTGTTCGTGAGAAAGTTGCTCTAGACCATGTCAGAGTTACATGTTTCATCATCCTATCAGTATGCAGACATATTTACCAAAGGACTTTCCAGACAGTTTTTTCTCGACTTCAGATCCAGTCTCAACGTCCGGCCTCCTCCGGCTCCGACTGAGGGGGTGTGTAAACGTGTAAATATAAGAAACAATATATTTCCTACCCATAATTAGAATATTTTCATATATTGTGTAAATATAATTATGGTAAGACTAGGATTTCTCTTTTGTATAGGCTTAGGATTCCTATTGTATAAGGGATGAATATTGTACTCTATATATACCTTGATATTAATGAAAGACTCCCCAAGAAAGATTAATATCATCTTAGAGAAACTTCCCTTTTCAATGCTGGGTCTCAGTGATATTGTAATTCCTCCTCTGTACCATAAAGACCCGTTGCTTTTAAGTTAGTTTTTCATGACCCGTCCACAGAAGCCATTTTATGAATTTGCATTAGAGAACTTTATCGACCAAAACTTATGTTTCTTACCTTCCATTTAGTTGGGATAATTACCTTTTTGGGCCACCCCAAAAAATAATAGCCGGAATTAAGCATAAATATAATATACGTGTTGTATGCATAAATATACATATAATATACATACAACAAACAACAATAACATACCCAGTGTAATACATAGTATATATATAATCAGTGTATATGTTTTGTATAGCGCCCGTAATTAATTTTGGCCAACGGACCAAAAATGAAAAAAGTTCTTAGTTGTTTTTGTCATTAAATAGTAGTTATCCTGTTATTCAGGCATTTTTGTGGCATTGGCACTCCGCTTTGATGTCTCCATGGGGAAGGAGCCTCAATACTTTAAAAGTGCGTTTTTAGGATACGCATTTGGTGTGGTTTCAACCATTATTGTTATGAACTGGTTTCAAGCTGCACAGGTTGGTGTCTCAGAAAAGCTTGTTTGTTTTATTCCTGTAGCAGGACTTTGGTGCCCTTATTTTTCAAGCTTCTAGTTATCTGACTTGGCAATTCGTTCTCTCCTTTTTTCTTCCAGCCCACATTGTTATATATTGTTCCAGCTGTAATTGGATGTTTGGCCGTGCACTGCATTTGGAATGGGGATGTGAAGCCGGTAAGCTTTTCTTTTAATAAATTATAACTTCCTCACTCTATTTGCTTCTGTCTTACTGTTTATGGGCCTTGAATGTTCGTTTACTCTTTACTCCAAATTGCTGTGTACCACAAGTAGGGGTGCACAAAAATCGGTCCGAACCGAAAAATTGGATCGGACTGAACCTGTTCGGACCGGACCGAGAAATTCGGTCCGGTCTTCGGTCCTCATAATTTGAGTTTTCGGTTTTCGGTCCGATCCGGTCCGGTCCAGGTTCAGTTCGGTCCGATTTTTTTTTTTTTTTTAAAATATATATAATTCCTAATATATATTGAATTATATAATTCCTAATATATATAATATATATAATTTATAATTTTCTAAATTCCTAATATATATAATTCCTAATTTTCTAAATTTCAAATATATAATATTATATAATTTCGGGTCGGGTCGGATTTCGGGGCCCGATTTGTTTTTTAAAATTGAATTTCCAATACTGAAATTGACATTCTCAGACGCGGTGCCACGAAATTTTTACGTTGAAATCTATTGTACATCGCGAGATATTTAGATTTGAAAATGGAAAAAACGTAACGATTTGGGGGAAAAGTGAAATTGAGGGACAAGATGGACATTTTTGGAGAAATCGGCGGAATCAAACCCAAATTAACATTTCAATTGTCAATCTTAACATATTTTCCCTACTACATGCATGAGTTTTGAAGTGCTTAATCTTTGCAATGATTAACCACTGATTACAGATTAATGGTGTTTGATTACTCTATCCTGTGGTGTTTTTTGCTATAAGGCACTTTATCTTGAAGATGTTGATTAATAGCTCAGCTAAAGTATTTCAGATTTTGCATAAACAGATAAACTACTCCATCGGCAATAGAATAAGATCGATATTGAAACTGTTCTCTCTCTAACTAACTGAAAATAACGGTAATTAGGGGTGTTCAAAAATCGGTCCGGACCAGCAAAATGGACCGGATTGGACCGGACCCAAGACAACCGGTCCGGTCGAGAATTTTTTTTCCGGGTTCCGGTCCGGTCTAAACCCGAAATAACCGGGGTCAGACCGGACCCGATTATAAAAATAAAGAAATTCTTTACGTTAAGTTTCCAGTTTAATTAAATTATTAATTTATTATTATATTCTCAAGGAAATTATATCATTTATACGAGATATGACGGCTAATGACAGTTACGAAGCAAATCGCAATTAAAAAACCTTGAATACCAGCACTAGCAGCCTGTCACTCCATGTCGCTGCCAACCTCTAATTCTTTACTTTAAATTTTTCCTTCCAATTTTCCAACTTTAATTCCCTTAATCAGTTTACGGCGTGTTACCGCATTGCAGGCGGTTTCTTCATCAACAACAGTAAGTCAGTTAAATATATATGTAACTAGTAAACACACTTTCTTCTACATTGCTTATTAGCGATTTTTTAAAAGAGTTTAAGGTTTTGACCGATGTTATTTCTGGTTCATTATATGCTACTAGTGATCACACTTTCTTCTACATTGCTCGTGTTCTTAATAATTTAAATAGGTGGATGATTAGTGATGATAGATATTTTAATCTTATGACCGTAGACATGAAACAAAAGTTTGATAAATATTGGGGTGATTAGTGATGATAGAGATTCTATAACAAATTTTATTATTTACACTTTGTATACCAATTAAGACGGTGCAAGCTCTTATTTGTGCACAAGATTGACATCGCCCTCGAAAAGATAAAAAAAAAGGGAATTGATGTAGAGGAAAAATTGAAGGAATTAAAGCTACTTGAGAAATGTATTTTCTAAAATTATATTATACTTAATAATTTCAAAATAATATATTATACATTCACTTTTTATTTTTTTATTTTTTTATTATTATTATTATTATTATTATTATTATTATTATTATTCAGAATTGAAAAACTCTACTTTGAATGATGGTGATCGGTGAATTAGAAGTTGTATTTGCTTCATGCAAAGTAATGAAAAAGGTAAACGATCAATCATCTAATACTATAAAATGTAAATATGAACTCCTCTTGATTTTTATTAGATATTAAATTTGAACTAATTTGTTTTTTATTGAAACTTTTTATTGTAGATTGATGTTGATGGTTTAGGGATTTTATTAGTATCATTATTGTTCAAGATTTGAGGATTTTTTTAATTTTAAATTCTTGGATTCAATATTTCTAATAATTTAGTTTTGAGATTATTTTTGGATATGAAGTTGTAATATGTGGTTCTTCTTATTTTTTTATTCTTTAATTGCATTTTTTTTATCTCTACTTCCGATGAACGATATTCGTATGGTTCGTAGTGATAAATATCCAAGTACTTTAAGCTTCAATACATGACTTTTTGATCAAATTTAAAAGAGATTAAATTAGTTAAATTACTTCAACGTACCAGATTTATAACAAAGCTAATGCAAAGTAAATTGAACTTTCTTTAGAACCGGTCCGGTCCAAGACCTATAATTATCGATCTGGTCTTCCAGCTTCCATTTTATAATTTTCGATCTTCAATTTGGTCCGGATTCGGTCTCGGGTTTGGACCAGTGAACTGCCCTAGTAACCCTAATACCTAATATCCAAATTGACGGTGATGGCCGTGACGGCCACTAGACAGCCTCCGCCAGAGGCTGTTCAGGCATCCAATCCGGCGCAACAACCAGTAACTTCATATGCTACCACTCTAATCCCCAATTCTCAACCAATTGCTAAACCTATTCCATTAAAATCCATGACTTATCTTCACGGAGAACCTCAATGTATTTGAGATGAATCAGAAATTGAGCAGGTGATTATCAGAGAAAATCTACAGTATGCAATTGTTGGAAAGTATTCGTATGGATGGCCGGATATAAAAAAATTGTGTACATTGATCCCTAAACAATGTGAATTAAAGGGGGAGTGCACTGCAGGATTATTGCGAAACAACTATGTTTTACTCAGACCATCGCTTTTGGAAGAATACGTCAACTTATTATCAAAGTCGGCGTTCTAAATCACATATATGAACTAGTCTTATCCAATGAGGATGTTTAAGTAAGACTCATGGTTTGATCCAGATGAAGAAACCTCGATTGCAATTGCATAGAATCTTTTCCATATTTTCCTCCCAATTACTTTGTCAAAGAAGAAATTTTCTCTGACTCCAGCAGTAGGTAAGCCTTTACAAGTTGATATGGCTACTAGAAATCAAACTCGACTTAGTTGTGCTAGGGTTTAAGTAGAGGTGGATTTGTTGAGTGAATTTCCAAAAAGAATCAACATTGGGATGAGGAAGAAAAATAAAAACATTATTGACAAATGAGTTCAAACAAGACTGTTTTGTCATTCATCCAAAATTATATCCAAAAGAGGAGGATGAAGCAGTAGAAGAAAACAATGAAGGAGAAGGCAAAAGCAAAGAAGATGAATCTACTAAGAAAGTGGTGAGCAGGGAGAATGGGATTGAGGGTAAAAAGGCTGATAACAAGGGGGGGGGGGGGGAAGGGGAAGGTAAGAAGATAGACAAAGAGCCAAAGTGAGACAAGAACAAAAAAGATAAATATAATGGTGAGAAGAAGCAACAGTATGGTGGATATTAGAGAAATAATCAACAGTAGAACCCTGTTGCAAACAAAAGAACAGGAAAAGGGAATGGCCATCAGGGAGAAAAGAATAATGACACAAAAGAATGGAGCTGAGATTGAGAAGAGCAAAAAATTCTCAGCCCTTTAGAACACTGAAAAAGTGGAAATAGAGAACAAAAAGAATGATCAACAGTCAAATAATAATAAGGAAAGCAACAAGAGTACAACATAATTGAAAGTGGGTACAGAAGAAGGAGAACAATTAAAGATTATGAATAGCAAGGAGCAGAAGGATCAAACAACAAAGAATATCACAGAATCAAGTAAGGTCTTGGTGGAGTAGTATTTTGGTAAAACAATTTAACATCAATCAAGCACTAGCACTCAAACCAGATGATACAGAGGAAGTTAAGTCTTCAGAGATAGAGAAGTGTCAACAGATTGAAGATGAACATGGAAAATCAGAAGAGCAAACAAAGACTGATGGAGATTCAAGGTGTTTAGATGAGGATGTTGAGAGTGACATAATGACTCTTGTAAAGCCTTTGCAAATATTATATCCTGAGAGCATACATGTGGTATAGAGAATAAGGAGTATCAATTAGAAGTTCAGCTTCCAGAGATCATAACAGCACAGAAGGAAGAGGCTCACTTACTTGGGCTAAGGGATAAGAGTGAAGATGATTGTATGGAACAAAACATCAGCAACATATCTCAAGAAGCAGATCTATCACCTAGACAGGAAAAAACCTTAGAAGTGCAATGAAAAAGACAAAAGAAAATTTAGTCCTACCACTTTAGGTTACTACAAGGAGTAATAAGGTGAAGTCCTCCTACCATTCTCAATGATTGACAAACTATTATTTTGGAATATAAGATCAGTCAATACTCAGAATTCTTTTGAGAG